>CM066033.1:129022935-130347935 GCA_033557465.1 Ichthyophis bannanicus
CCTACCCTTAGTCCATATACAAAGATCTTCCATACACCTTCCATATATCCAGGCTGCCATCATCTCTTCAGTTCCAGACTAGTACTCCAGTGTCCCTGTGAAATGAACACAAGAAACAAAGAACCACATATCACCAATCCCTCAGGTCTACCTGGATCGTCCCTCTCCAAGTTCAATGTCTCCATTCACTGCTTCCGTGCCAGAATCTCCCACCGGTCTTCTCTTCAATGATCTCATGCTGTGCCGTTAGATCATCGCCGTTTCAACCAGCCTCATTTGCGGAGCCACACCCCGGGTGCCTTACTAGAGATTTTTCCCCCGCCTCTCAGGCCGCGCTGTCCTGCTATCCTGCAGCATCTCTCTGAGCCACCTGCAGTGAGGCCACAGCCACACGATAGCGCCCTCCCTTGAGAAACGTTTCCAGCGCATCCGGACTCCGGAAAAAGTGCCAGACTCCATTTTTTATTAAATCTGAGTCATTTTCAACGCATTCCAACAACTCCCCTGGCTGTCTTCTTTTTGGTCAGGGGACAGGAGTTTTAGCACAAATTTTGCAGACACACGTCTCATCCCCAAATCGACAGTAAGAATGGACTGTACCGACCCGAAACTGATGCCCATGTCTTCAGCAAGCTCCCTGATAGCCAATCAACGATTTCAGTGTATTGCAGCACACACAGGTTCAACTTTGTCTTTATTCCTGCTCATGGATGGCCTTCCAGATCGTTTGTCATTGTTGACACATTGGCAGCTCTCTTGGAAACGTTTGTACCAGTCATAAACTTGAGCACAACTCATGCATTCATCGCCATACACTTGCTGTAGCTTGCCATAAGTCTCTGCACGAATCTCCAAGTTTCTGGCAGAATTTAATGCAAATTCACTGTTCAATTTTTTTCACTCATCGTAAATCTGACAAACTGCTTTTACATGTTACCAAACATCACGTGAGTAAAAAAAGTAGAGGTGTGCTGCAGCCACGCTGCACTCTACACATGTAGTGCACATAAGTAGGTCACTGCATGCTTAATAGCATCATGGTGCAACGTATTGTTATATACCCACACAACAAGTCTCGTTACTTTTTGATCACACCTCATATATGGAGGGAGGGAATAGGTCGGGGAAATTGCTCACGTGGCAACTGCTCATGTGGCAACTGAGAAAGCAGAGAGACTCGTGACTGATTGCAGAGATCTTGAAGGGAGGAGGGAGAGGGTTTGTACAAACTACAGTATTTGCAAAATGTTCAGGAAATTCTATGAGCATCTGTACGAGAAAGAGGTCAACCCACCACCGGGGCATATCGAGCAATATCTGGCAAAGATAGACTGCTGAGGTTGGGGAAGAGGAGGCAGGGGTGTTGAGTCAGCCAGTAGCGGTAGAGGAGGTGGAGAATAAGATAAAGACACTTCCCAAGAGGAAGGTGTCTGGAGAGGACGGGTTTCCTTCAGAGTATTATCATGTAGTGAGAACGGAGTTGGCTCCGATGCTGTCAAGGATCTTTTCAGGTGCCCTGCAGGGGAGGCCGCTGCCGGCATCCTTGGCTATGGACAATTAGATTGTCCTGCCCAAGGCAGGTAAGCTGCCTGAGTAGTGGGGGTGTTAGAGGCCCATTGTCTTAATTAACAGTGATGCAAAGCTCTTTACCAAGGTGTTAGAACCCGCTTCAACCGTAAGGCTTTCTCTTCTGGTCCATGTACACCAAACAGGATTTATCAGTGGCCGGACCATCTCTGATAATGTTTGTAGGGTAGTAAATCTCCTTCACTTGGTCAAAAAGTACCAGATGAAAGCTTTATGTATAGCTCTGAATGCTGAAAAAATGTTCAACAGAGTGGAGTGGGGATTCTCCGGGAACAAGCAGGAAGTCATTCCTCACATATGGGTGATGCCAACGGAGCCCGCAAGGTAATCTCTCCCCAGCTTTCAAAGAAAGTCTTTGGGAGATACACCACACAAGCGTGGTCCCCTTCCCACCTAGGGGTGCCATCTTGCCTCAGTCTCCTTTTTTCCACAGAGCCCATCGGATGTGTGTCTGTCCCCCTCGGAAAAAGTTAATCATTTTTCTCTTTAAATTTGCTTTTCTCCGGTCGTGAACCGGTCCCTTCTCATCCCTGAGTCCGTTTGCCTCAGCATCACATTTTCTCAGGTTCATTTCTTTTCAAATTTTCATTCAGCGTGGGTTTGTGCCTTTTTCCTGGCCGGGCCAAGTGAGTTTGACCTTGCGGGGGCCATCTTCCCCGCCATTGCCTCGTTCATTGGCTTCAAGCCATGCAACCACTGCACATACATGTCACGCACGGACCTGCAGGCCTGCTGCCTTCGATGCCTCAGGCCAGATCATGATCCTTTGGTCTGCAGTTTCTGTAAGCAGATGACTCCCAAGGCCATTTAAGAGCTGTCAGCAACAGTATCAGTCCATCTTCCACAAAGATGACTCAGCCCCAGAGTCTTCCACGAGACCTTCCTCCAAGTCCTCCTCGAGGACCTCGGATTCTTGTGGGGACCGAGCAGCTTTAGATCCCCGAGGCCATGGAACTTCCAGCCAGATTTCCACTGATGAAGATCACCAGAAGAGCTGGAAACCCTCGAAAACCGCATCGGGAGACAAGTCAGGGGCAGTGAGGAAATCTCATGGGCCCAGAACCCATAGTCCTTGATACGAAGCCGAGGGCAACTGAGAGGAGATGCCCTCTAAGTTGCCGTGACGGGAGCTGTTGACATCGAGGGATCGGCCTCAAACCCCCAAGGCCATCCTCATTGAGGACTCCTCGACTGAGCCAGCGCCGGGCTCAAAGTCCTCTGTGTCCACGCCAAAGTCTGCAGAGCCATCTGATCTTGAGGCCAGGATAAGGGCTTTAGAGCTCAGTTTGTCTGCCTTATTGGCCCATCAGCGGGCTCTGATGCCCGGTTCCTCCATGCCATCACTCCCAACCATGGGGCCCTCCACATCGAGGGACTCCCTGGAAGTTGAGCCGATCCTCGAGCGCCACCAGCCTTGAGAGATCCCTCTGCGTCGGCCACGATCCCAGTCCCATTCCTCAGGGATGCAGTCTTCCCTGCTCAGTGCACTGCTCTGAGTGGTGGGTGGTCAGGATGCTAGGGCCAAGGCGTGAGCCCCAGGAAACTCTCGATGACTCCACCACCTCGGGATCAGATTGGGACACGGTGCCGATTCTCTCCCGAGGACATGGCCTTCTTTGACTTCATGAGGGATATGGCGAAGGCCCTCACCTTCACCACAAAATGGAGGAGGACTCTCGTACAGAGGACATTGAGATTCTCCAGTACAAGGCCCTGCCGAAGGAGACAGGTGCCCATTCCCCCTATTCTTGGCTGCTTCTCCGTATGTGGTGGAGGAGTGGCCTAGTGGTTGGGGCAAGGTACTTCAGGCCGGAAGGTCGGGGGTTCAAATCCCACTAGAGGACAGCAACCTTGGGCCGGAAGGACTGGGGTTTCTAGTCCCACAGGTGCTCCTTGTGGTCTTGGGCAAGCCACTTAACCCTCCATAGCCCATGTTCCCTGTAAAATAGTTATCTCCAAGTTATAATGCCCTGTTCAATGTAATTTCAGTTTGTTCAATGTAAACCGCACTGATGCAGAATAGCGCGGTATATAAGAGAATGTAAATAGAAATAAATAAATAAATGTGGGAGACACCATCCTCAGTGACCATCATAAGCAAATGACTGGACTCAATGTACCAGGTCCGATGGAGCCCTGGCTTCCAAAAAGCCCAGCTGCCTCATAACTCCATGGTTGTAGAATCAGCCATGCGTAGGCTTAAGAGTCAGAAGAAGCACTTCTCGGTGCTTATGCATAGGGAGGCCCATGCCATGGATGTTATAGGCAGGAAGTGCTTCCAGTGCTTGATGCTTGTCAGCTGGATCCAGACCTACCAGCTGTACATGGGCATGTACCTGCAGGATCTGGGGAAGGAGCTTGCCGGGTTCTCGGCTGGGCTCTCAGAGAAACCCCTCCAGGGGTTCCAGACCCTGTCCTCTGCAGTCAGAGAATGCTCAAAGTTTATTACTCGGGCAGCCTATGACGGCTTCGCATCAGCAGCTAGAGTGGCTGCAGCGGACATTAGTGCCAGGCATCAGGCCTGGTTACAGTCGCCTGACTTGGAACAGTGGCTACAGGATAAGCCAGTCGATGTCCCCTGCCAGGGAGAGAACCTCTTTGACAAACCCATGACAAACAAGGCCCCTGAGTTGGAGTCCAAGTACCTGACAAGGACCAGGCTGTCCAAGAAAACCACTGACCCTTCCCAAAGGAAGGTTTCGGACAGAAAGTCCTCATTCCCAAAGAAGAGGAAGACTTAAGGAAACTACCCCAAGTACCTGGCCTTCGCAGCTCCCCAACAGGGCCGGCAGGCCACAGGACGGGCATGGCCTGCATAAGCCTAAGGCCCCCAAGCCCTAGACCATGCCACCAGCGCACCCTGGAGAGGGTTTTTGACTCCTTGGGCATAGCTGCTCTTCCTTCAGGAGGCACAGCCCTGCAGCACACAGTGGTTCATCTGGTACATTATGCCCACAAGTGGCTGGCCATCCACTGACACATGGGCCTCCAGATGGTCAGGGAGGGTTACCTTCTACAGACGCCCCCACCATTCTTCTGGAAAGAGCCCTCCCCTTCACTGGACCCTACTTCAGCAGGAACTTGCAGGCCTTCTAACAAGCAAGGCAGTGGAATCCGTCTCTGTCCACCTCAGAGGCAAGGGGTTCTACTACTGCTATTTCCTGGTCCCCAAAGGGACCGGAGAATTTTGTCCCATTCTAGACCTCCAGGACCTCAACAGGTTCCTGGTGAGGGAGAAGTTCAAGATGCTCTCCCTTGGAACATTGCAGCCATACTTCCAGCAGGGAGACTGGCTATGCTTCTTGGATTTAAAGGATGCATTGATGTACATCGTTATCCACCCCCTCCACAGGCAGTACCTTTGTTTCGTGGTGGGTGGAGGACATTACTAGTACAGAGTGCTCCCCTTCGGGCTGGCCATCAACCCATGGGTATTCACCATGTGCCTGGTGGTCGTCATAGCCCACCTAAGGCTCGAGGGGGTCTTAGTCTTCCCCTATCTGGATTAATAGTAGGTAAAGGGCAGCACCGCCGCTGAAGCATAACAGACGGGCCGCACAATCCTTGTCCTAGAGCACTTGGGGTTCGTAGTCAACTATCCAAAGTCTCGTCTCCAGCCAACTCAAAGCCTGGAGTTCATAGGGGCGTAGCTGGTCCAGGCCAGGGCTTTTCTTCCAAGGGACAGGGCCCTGCGCCTCCAGGTGCTCGCAGAGGGTACCCAGCGCCACCACTCGACATCTGCCTGACACATGCTCCGACTATTGGGACATATGGCATCCACAGTGCCCTTCACCCCGGACACCCATTTGTGGATGCAGGTGCCCCAGTGGGTACTCCGCTCTCACAGGCCACGGGGCACCTGTGGGACAGGGTGACCATTGCCAGTCCACTGGCCAAATCTCTCAGCTGGTGGCAACACCTTCCACACCTGCTAGCAGGGATGCCTTTCCAGATCTCCACACCGCAGAGGATCCTCATGTCAAATGCCTCAAAATTTGGGTGGGGAGCCCATTGTGGCAACCTCTGCACTCAGAGCTGTTGGCCGCTGGCAGAGAGCCTCCAGCAAATCAACCTCCTGCAGCTCCGGGCTGTTGCCTTAGCCCTCTAGGCTTTGTGTCACCATCTGCGGGACCAACCGGTACTGGTCCAGATTGACAATCAGGTGGTGATGTTCTACATAAACAAGTAAGGGAGCACGGGTCATCCCTCCTTTGTCAGGAAGCGGTGAGCATCTGCACTTATGTCAGCAACAACGGAATGCTCCTGCGGGCAATATACCTGCCAGGTCAATGCCCTGGCAGACTGGCTCAGCCGGGTCCTCCAGCCGCATGAGTGGAATCTGATCCCCAGAGTTGCCTCCTTTATGCCTTCCCGCCTATGCCCCTGATAGCCAAGACCAAGGTTCTAACGTGTCAGGGCTATAGTGTCCTGATAGCTCCACGGTGGGCCAGACAGCTATGGTTTCCCCTTGCTTCTCCCCCTGTCAAAGCACCCCCAGTTCCTCTGGGGTGCGACCCAGGCCTACTGACGCAGGAAGAGGGCTCTCTCTTGCCACCCCAATGTGGGGTCCTTGATGCCCACGGCTTGGCTGCTGAGCGGGTAGCCCTGAACTCTTTTCATCCTCTCTATAGAGGTAGAAGAGGCGCTTCTGGCCTCCCGTAAGACCTCCACCTGCTGAGCGTACATCTTCAAGTGGTGGAGGTTCTCCTTCTAGTGCACGGAGAGGCGGATCAACCCTTTCTCCTGCTCCGTCCAGCTGGTGCTGCAGTATCTGCTTCACCTGTCTCAGACAGGCTTGAAGTCTAACTCCATTAGAGTGCACCTCAGCGTGCTGGCGGCGCACCACCATCTAATCGAGGGCAAAGCCCTCTCTGCTAAGACGTTAGTGGCTTACTTTTTAAGAGGTCTCCTCCTTTTGAAGCCTCCCATCCATCCCCTAGTGGCGGAGTGGGACTTGAACGTGGTACTCTCAAAGCTTACTGTGCTTCCATTTGAACCTCTCTGCTCCTGCCACCTTAAGTATCGCACTTGGAAGGTGGTGTTCCTCGTGGCGCTCACGTCTGCTTGCCATGTCAGCAAGCTGCAAACATTAGTGGCGGACCCACCATACACTAGGTTCTATAGAAACAGGGGCTCCGCACACACCCCAGATTCCTGCCCAAAGTGGTTTCCCTGTTCCACCTTAATCAGCAGGTGGTGCTACCTATCTTCTTTCGATGACCCCACACCAGCAGGGCGGAGGCCGTCCTTCATACACTGGACTGTAAGTGGGCACTTTCCTCCTTCCTGCAGCGCACCTAGGGCCACCGCTGAGCTTCTCAGCTCTTTGTTCTTTTGACTCAGGTCGATTGGGGATGGCAGTCTCTAGCTGCACCCTGTCCACCTGGGTAGCGGACTGCATTGTCTTTGTCTACAAGCAGGCTGGGCTCTCTCTGGAGTGCCGTGTCACGGCGCACAGCATTCAGGCCATGGTGGCCTCTGTGGCAAACCTGCGTTCCGTTCCCTTATTAGAAATCTGCCGGGCCGCCACCTGGTCCTTAATCCATACCTTTGCAGCTCATTACTGCCTGGAGATGGAGTCCCCCAGGACAGTGCCTTTGGCCATGTAGTATTCTGTCATTTATTCGGGGTGCTCACGTCTCACCTTTTTCTGGTCACCCGTTGCTTTTTACAGGTTTTTTTCAGTAGCCTGTAGCTGAGGAATCCCATATGTGAAGACTAACTTCCTGCTTGTTCCCAGGGAATGCGTAACAGGTGTTCTCCGGGGACAGCAGAAATCAGTCCTCACAACCTTCCCTCCTCCCCGTGGAATTGCTTCTTGCTGTTTTTTTGCCATCTTGTGCTATACTGGCCAAGGTAGGTTTTGCTCTATAGAAACATAAAAACATGTTAGCAGAAAAAAAACATGGCCTATCTAGTCTGCCCTTCCATATCAAATACTATAGTTCTTTTTTTTTCCTTTAGAGATCTTCTGTGTTTGTCCATACTTTGTTGAATTCAGATACTGTCCTCATCTCTACTACCTCCACTAGGAGACTATTCCACGCATCTTCCACTCTTTCCATAAATAAATATTTCCGCATATTACTCCTGAGTCTACCCCCTTTCACCCTCATCCTGTGCTCCCTCATTGCAGAGCTTACTTTCAATCGAAAGAGGTTCTCCTCTTGTACATTTATGTCAAAGAGATATTTAAACATCTCTATCATATCTCCTTTATCCCACCTTTCCTCTAATGCAGTGCTTCCTAACCCAGTCCTCGGGTATCCCCAGGCCAGTCAGGTTTTCAGGATATCCACAGTGAATATCAAGAAATAGATCTGCATGCACTGCTTCCATTGTGTGCAGATCTAACTCTGCATATTCATTGTGGATACCCTGAAAACCTGACTGGCCCTGGGGGTACCCGAGGACTGGTTTGGGAACCATTGCTCTAAAGTATACATATTGAGATCTTTAAGTCTGTCCCCATATGGTTTATAATAAAGGCCACTGACCATTTTAGTAGCCACCTTCTGCACCAACTCCATCCTGTTTATATCCTTTTGAAGGTGTGGTCTCTAGAATTGCATACAATGCTCTAAATAAGGTTGCACCAGAGACTTACATAGAGGCACTATAACTTCCTTTTTTCTGCTGGCCATTCCTCTCTCTATGCACCCAAGCATCCTTCTGGCTTTCACCGTTGCCTTTTCTACCTGTTTAGCCACTTTAAGATCATCAGAAACAATCACGCCCAGGTCCCGCTCTTCTTTTGTGGACAGTACTTCAACCCTTATACTGTAACCTTCTCTTGTATTTTTGCAGCCTAACTGTATGACCCTGCATTTTTTGGCATTAAATCTCAACTGCCAAACAGTCCTCCTGCAATATCACTAACAAAAATATTAAAAAGAATCGAACCAAAGACAGATTCCTTTGTCACACCACTGGTAACATCCTTCTTCTTAGAGTGAGCTCCATTTACCTGTACATTTTGTCGCCTCCCACTCAACCGATTTTAACTCAAATCAGTCACTTTAGGTGCTCAATTTATAAGTTGCCTGTGGAGAACGTTGTCAAAGGCTTTACTGAAATCCAAGTACACCACATCTAAGTCTCTCCCTCGGTCCAAGTCTCTGGTCATCCAGTCAAAGAAATCATTCAGATTTGTCTGACTTGTGGTAAACCCATGCTGTCTTGGATCCTGCAATCCATTGAACTCCAGAAACCTCACTATCCTCTGTTTTAGCAGTGTTTCCATTAATTTACTCACCACAGAGGTCAGACTAACCAGCCTATAGTTCTCAACTTCATCTTTATTTCTGCTTTTGTGTAAAAGGACCACATGTGCCTTTCTCCAATCCTCTGGGACCACTCCTGAGCCTAAAGAAGCATTGAAAGTCAGTGGAGCTGCTAGAACGTTCCCAAGTTCCTTCAATATTCTCAGATGTATCCCAACCAGCTCCATTGCTTTTCTACTTTTAGTTTAGCTAGTTCCTCACAAAACGCAGTCTTCTGAAAATCATTCAAAATCCCCTTCACTTCTCCTATTTGTGGGTGTTTTTGAGGTCCTGCTCTTGGCCCTACATCTGTGAACACAGAACAAAAATACTTAAGCAATTCTGCTTTTTCCTCATCAGCTTCTACATATTCCTCCCTTTCCCCCTTGAGTCTGACAAAACCAGTTTTGCCCTTCCTCCTCTGAAAAATGTATTGTCCCCCCATTTTACTGCATTGGCTAGTTGTTCTTCTTTTTGTATCTTTACTTTCCTGATTACTTTCCTAGGTTCTCTAAGTTTTTCCATATATTGAGGCTTGTCTTCCTCTTTCTGTGATCTCTTTTATTTTATGAAGGCCACCTTCTTTTTCTTCAGCTCTTCACCCTTTCTTTCGAGGACCATAGTGGCCTACTTTTACATTTATTTACTTTTCTAACAGAAAGGTTTGTTGCCCTTAAAATATCCCCTTTCAGTTTTGCCCATTGCTTTTCTACATCCCCCAGCTGTTCCCATCCCGCTAACGACTCCTTGAGGTATTGTCCCATCTTGGCAAAGTTAGTTTTCCTAAAGTCTAAGATCCTTGTTTTTGAATGGACTTTATCAGCCCGATGATCTCCCACTATAACATTAGAAAAACATTCCCCATTGGTAACCACACGTAAAGGGGCCATGGTGCTTATGTTACCAGTTGCCAGAACTATTCTCCCTGTAGAGAGTCCAGGATCTTCTTACTTTACACAAAAACGGAAGTAAGGATGTGGTTGAAAACTACAGGCCGGTTAATTTAACTTCAGTGGTGAGTAAATTATTGGAAACACTGCTGAAAGAGAAAATAGTGAGGTTTCTGGAGTCCGGCGGATTACAGGATCCGAGGCAGCATGGATTCACCAGAGGCAGGTCTTGTCAGACAAATCTGATCGATTTCTTTGACTGGGTGACCAGGGAGTTGGACCGAGGGAGAGCTCTAGATGTGGTGTATTTAGATTTCAGTAAAGCCTTTGACACTGTTCCTCACAGGCGACTTATAAACAAACTGAGCACCCTAGGGATGGACCCTAAAGTTACTGCTTGGGTTAGAAATTGGTTGGGTGGGAGGCGACAAAGAGTACAAGTAAATGGAGCTCACTCTGAGGAGAAGGATGTTACCAGTGGTGTGCCCCAGGGATCTGTCCTTGGTCCGATTCTTTTTAACATCTTTGTTAGTGATATAGCGGAAGGGCTGTCGGGTAAGGTTTGCCTCTTTGCGGATGATACCAAAATCTGTAATAGAGTAGACACCCAGGAAGGTGTAGATAACATGAGGAGGGATCTAGCTAAGCTTGAAGAATGGTCTAGAATTTGGCAGCTGGGATTTAATGTTAAAAAATGTAAGGTCATGCATTTGGGCTGCAGCAATCCAAGGGAGCAATACAGTATAGGAGGTGAAGTACTTTTGTCCACTAAAGAAGAGCGGGACCTAGGCGTGGTTGTGTCTGATGATCTTAAAGTAGCTAAACAGGTAGAAAAGGCGACGGCAAAAGCTAGAAGGATGCTTGGGTGCATACGGAGAGGAATGGCTAGCAGAAAAAAGGAGGTGATAATACCTCTGTATAAGTCTTTGGTGCGACCTCATTTGGAGTATGGTGTGCAATTCTGGAGACCGCACCTTCAAAAGGATGTGAACAGGATGGAGTCGGTGCAGAGGGTTGCTACTAAAATGATTATGGGCTTCATTATAAAGCATATGAGGACAGACTTAAGGATCTTAATATGTACACCTTAGAGGAAAGGCGGGATAGAGGTGATATGATTGAGATGTTTAAATACCTCCGTGGCATAAATGTTCAGGGAGAGAGCCTCTTTCAATTGAAAGCAAGTTCTGCTATGAGGGGACATGGGATGAGGGTGAAGGGAGATAGATTCAGGAGTGATATGCGGAAATATTTCTTTACGGAAAGAGTAGTGGATCCGTGGAATAGTCTCCCAGTGGAGGTGGTAGAGATGAGGACAGTAACTGAATTCAAAAAAGCATGGGACCAACACAGAGGATCTCTAAAGGTAGAAAGTGGACTGTTGTAGTTGTTGTTATGGAAGGACAGACTAGATGGGCCTTGTGGTCTTTTTCTGTCATCATGTTTCTAGATGACATGGCAGCAGGGATGTGCCAATCAACATCCGGTGTATTGAAATCACCTATCAATAGCACGTCTCCTTTTATGGCAATACTGCGTATGTCTTCTATTACTCCTTTCTCTTGCCCCGTTCCTTCTCTGTCCTCACCAGTACCTCCTCCACCTCTTTTACCCCCCGCCCTGTGGCGTTCCTCAGGGCTCTGCCCTTGCTCCCATTCTTTTTAACGTCTTTCGTACCCCTCTCACCCTCCTCATTTAGTAGTATGGTATTTCTGTGTACTATTACGCAGACAGTATTCACCTTGTGCACCACACCAGCCCTTCTGTCCCCGATTTGGCCCCTTTAAATGCCTCTCTTTCTGCCATTTCTTCCTGGATGGTGTCCAAGTACCTTCACATAAACCCCGCTAAGACGTCAGCCATCTGGTTTTCTTTTTCTACCAGTGTCCCCTCTCTGGCTCCCTTCCTTGCTCTATTACCCATCCCCCTGATCACTGTGCTCCGTTATCTTGGTGTCCCGCTCAATTCTTCGCTTTCCTAAAGTGATCATGTTTCTTCCATTATTCAACACTTCTTCTATTCTCTTCAACAGATCCGTTCTGTATGCCCTTTCCTTTCATTTTCCTCTCTGACCACGCTTCTTCTCTCCCTAGTAATGAGTCATGTCAATTATTGTAATGTTATCCTAGTTGGACTTCCCCAGTACTCCAACTTCTCCAAATACCGCTGCCCGCATACTTACCCACGCTTCTCACTCTGATCATATCATCCCACTGCTTATCAAATTACATTGACTACCCATAAAATTCCACATACAGTATAAAATACTTACCCTAGTTCACCGTACCATC
Source organism: Ichthyophis bannanicus (assembly GCA_033557465.1). NCBI lineage: Eukaryota > Metazoa > Chordata > Amphibia > Gymnophiona > Ichthyophiidae > Ichthyophis > Ichthyophis bannanicus. Next base: position 129,034,966 of record CM066033.1, read on the forward strand.
CATACCAACATTCCACAGTACCTCTCCGATTTAATCCACCTCCATACCTCTCATCGCTCCCTTAGGCAGATTCATTCCAACCGCCTTTTTCTCCTATCCGTTTCAAACGCCCATCTTGAATCCACCTGCACTTCTGCTTTCTTCTTTCTTGGCCCCCTTCTCTGGAACTCTGTCCCATCTGACTTTCGCTTTCGCCTTGAACTCTCATTTCCCTTTTTCAAGACCATGTTAAATACCCACCTTTTCTCTCTCGCCTTTGACCTCCCCTCTCCTCCACTTAGGTCTTAGTTCCCAAGTTTTTCCATCCTTCACACCCCCCCCCCCCCCCCCACCTCTGCCAGTTCTAAGCTTTTCTTCTCTTTCCTTTCCTATTTGAAATTGGCATTCTTTTTCCTTTCCATTATTTTCTTCTAGCTCTTTTTACATTGTAAACCGTTCAGGTGCCTTGGTGTTGGGCGGTATATTAAATACCACAATAAAGATAAAAGATATTAAATCTCCATCTACTACTACTCCCTTTGAAGAGATCTGTATCTCACACCAATGCAGATGGATTTCCCTTTCTCTTTCTAGTTTAATCCACATTGTTTCTTCTGTGGCCTCTCATAAGGTGTGTGCTTCGTTGCATAAAGCACCACCAGTCCAGTAGTTCTGGTGGCATCAGATTGGCCAAGGAGGCCATGGTATGCAGATCCGATGCACCTCAGGCAGGGGCCCTCCTGTTGCCTTCTCCCATCAGCCCAGGCTCTTGAGGCAGGGGCTGGTCCTGTTAAACAATCTAACTCCCTTCTTGCTTACAGCTTGGCTCTTGAGAGACGACGCTTAGCACATAAAGGCTATTCTTCTGCTATTGTATCTACACTTCTGACAGGTCAGATGAGTGGTGCCTCTTTTTCCTATGTGCGCATTTGGTGCATTTTTGAGCACTGGTGTCATGAGCATCAAGTCAGCTCTAGTGCTGTGGACTTGCCAGCTCTGTTCTCCCTCCTTTAAGATGGATTTAACAAGGGCTTCTCCCTCAGTTCACTGAGGGTTCAGGTCACGGTCCTTTCTTGTTTTAGAGGGCTGGTGACAGGGCGCTCAGTGGCCTCACACCAAGATGTAGCCAGTTTCCTGCATGGAGTTAAACACTTGCATTCTCCCCTGCGATCAGTTGTTCCTTCATGGGATCTCAGTTTGGTTTCTCAGGGCTTAATGGCTGAACCGTTTCAGCCCTTGAGGACTACACTCAAAGATTTGTCCCTTAAGGCTGTCTTTGGTCATGGTCGCCTCAGAGTTGCAGGCCTTGCTGTGCCAAAATCCCTGTCAGTCATTTTCAGAAGAGACTGTGTATTTATGATCTGTGCCTTCCTTCTTGCGCAAAGTGATGTCTTTCCACATCAGTCAAGTGGTCTGTTTGTTTAATTCCTGAAGGAACGGTTCGAGGGGAAGGATAAGGACCTTTGCCTGGTTAACATTAGGAGAGAACTTCTTCGGTACCCAAAGATCACTTCCAAAAGTCAGATATTTTGTCCTTTTTGCAGACTTGCATGAGGGCAAAGTGGCCATGAAGTCTATCTTGGGCCACTGGATAAAGGAGACTATAACCTTGGCCTATCTGTTACAGAACCAGCTGGTCAGAGAGGATATATATGCACATTCCACATGGGCTGAGGCTTCATCCTGGTGGGGTGGAGCGTAGCTCAGTTGCTCCCTTAGACATATGTCATGTGGCAGCATGGTCATCGCTTTTCTACCTTTGTCAAGCATTACCACGTGGATGTTCACACTCGGACAGAAATGGCCTTTGAGGCAGAGTTTTTGAAGACTGCAATGTCGTCTTCCCATCCAGTGGAAGTGTAGCTTTGGTACGCCCCATGTGTCTGGACTGGCCTAGCAGAACAATATGGAAGGCAATTTTACTTACCAGATAATGTCCTTTCCTTGGATCCTGCTAGGCCAATCCAGGGCCCGCCTCTATGATCTGCTATTTTCTGTGTTTCAGCCTTGTGGGCTATATTCCTCTTGGCAGACCTATCTGAAAAATAAAGATATTCTGTACATAGTTATGTATCTCCAGGAACAAGCAGGAATGTAGTCTTCACATATGGGTATCGTCGGCACTGACGGAGCCCTCGCGGGAATACTCCCCAGCATCCACTAGGAAAGCTTTTGGGAGCATCCCACTATGCCTGCGCTGCTGCCTTCCCGCCTTTTCAACTCTCCCTCTTCAGTTTTTCGTTTTCCACGGAGCCGACAGGCAGCAACTCCTGTCATCGCAGAAAATTTCCTTTTTTGTGGTTGCATCTGCCTTCCCATCGACGCCTATACCGGTTTCACTGATGTCTTCTTTATTTTTTTCTTCTTTTTAAAAACAACAAAAAAAAAAAGCTTTTTCTCAAGGGTCTGTCCTCTCTTGGTGCCTTGGTGCTATTTTGAGCACTAGGCCCTATTTTTTCTTTGCACGCTCCTGCTGCCCAATTGGGGCAGCCGACACCATTTAAAAAGGAGCGCGAGGCCTGCAGATCCTCCTCTTCGGCCCGCCAGACCTCCCAGGAGGGAGAGAGATTCCCGCCGAGCCGGGCTGCCTCTGCACGCTCCTGCTGCTCAATCGGGGCAGCCGACACCATTTAAAAAGGAACGCGAGTAGGCGCACCCGCGCCTGTCGGGCCCGCACCTGAGGGCCTCGCTAGAGAGCCCTTTGGCGTGGCCCTTAGGCGGAGGCCCTGCCGAATACAACCGATCCACAGAAGTACCACTACATTTGAATCCTCACCAAACGTGTCTTCCCTACCACTTTGTCACCAAACTGCTACAGAATCAAAGTAAGTGAGAGTTCTCCACCGAATCACAAGCGAACCTTTACCTAGAGAAGTCTGCCCTCCTGAAACAAAGTATCTAAACGAACATTTTAGACTCCCTGCAAACAAAGTAGCTAATGAACGCTGAAACCTATTTTGATCAATCACCTCAACCCAGCACTCAGGGATCCCTAGAGTGATTACTGTGAATTGCTATGCTGGATTGTTATATTAATTGCTATACTGAATTACTATACTGAACTGCCATACCAATTGCTATACTGAAGTGCTATACTGAATTGCTATACAAATTGCCATACTAATTGCTATACTGAATTATACTATACAAATTGCCATACTAATTGCTATACTGAATTGCTATACTAATTGTTATAGTGAAGTGCTATACTGAATTGCTATACCAATTGCTAAACACTCCTACTACCAAAAGGCAACACCAACAAAACATCTCCAGAAAAACAAATACAACACCACAAAACAACACACATTAACGTAGACAGATCCCACATCACAAGCACAAATGGCATACCCATTATTTACTCTTGCCCTAATCTATACACTAGCCAGCACGTTCTATGATTCAGTTGTATTAGCAGATGGCTGCAATCCTATCCAACTACTAAAGAGCGCAAACGGTAAACAATACAACAGCCAATACCACCGACAGCCAAACCCTTACCACAGAAGACAGTCACACTTAATTTATGTATCTATAGAGACCTCAAACCCCACAAAACATAAAGATGCAAAACACCAGCAAGAACTTAGGTGTGCCCTTATCAATGCACGCTCGGTCCGTAATAAATGGCCAGTAATCACTGACCTAATCACTACTCACAACCTAGACATACTGATGGTCACAGAAACATGGATCTCTGAATCTGACAACGTTATACTGAACCACCTTACTCCACCCAACTTTTCGATCTACACCTGTAACAGGGAAAACAAAAGAGGTGGAGGTGTACTGATTCTTGCAAAATCAGTATTACAATGCCGGGCTAGTCTTACCAAGAGCACACAACACCTGAACACACTAACCATCACCAGTAAATTCAATACCATTAACCTCATTTACAGAGCACCAGGCACTGGATCAGATGAGCTCTCAGACATCATTGACTTAGCATGTAATCCGGAAGACCCCTTCAAACCTAACTGGTTACTAGGAGACCTTAATCTTGCTTCTACGCAACCTGTCCTAGCCAAAGCCTTCCTAGAAGCAATGTCTAACCTCAACTACAAGCAAGTTATAGCTGATCCCACCCATCAGGGAGGGAACCTCCTTGACCTAATTTTCATCCCCCATACAGTTATGAGTACGTTAAACCAATTTGACCTTACCATCTCACCAGTCCCCTGGTCAGACCACAATCTGATAACATTTCAGATACCAATGCAACAAACTACATGCCACTACTCAAATTCATCGGCTACATCAAGAGTTGCACAATTCAAACAACTCAACATGGAAATAATCATTAGCGATGTTCTCCCAAAACTTGCCCAACCAGCAACCAACCTTAATGAAATGATGTCCAACTGGAACGGGACCCTCTCACATTACACTCAACAGCCTGCCAATAGCAAAAAAGCTACACCTGACACAAGAGCCGCTAAGAAGCAGACCGCCCCATGGTTTTCCTCTGAACTACGAGCTTCCCTACTCCAACTCAGAAAACTTGAAAGAAAATGGAGAGCTATCCATAATACCTCAGACCAAGCCATCTATTTACAATACCTGAAGACCCATCGCGAATCAACCTGGGTCAAAAGGAAGCAATTCCATGCAGAAATCCTCAACCGCTCACTAAATAAGCCAAGAGACCTTTTTCACCTGGTGAAATCCCTTACCAACCAACCCTCCCCACCTCAACAAGAAGGTATTCAGCCTCAGGCTTACGCGAACTACATCCAATCCAAGGCAATAAAAATAACTACGACTACATCACCACCTCATAACAACCATACCACAAACCCCAAAACTACTCATATCCAGTCTACAATCACCAAACTTTCACCTCCATCAGCTAAGACCATTGAGGAAGTAATTGCCTCAATCAACACCACAACTGCACCAACTGACCCCTGCCCAGCACACTGGATCAAAATGATGCGCACTGAGCTCAGCCCTATCATAGCCAACATTACCAAGTTGTCCTTTGAAACCGGAGTTTTCCCAGACGCACTCAAGCACACATCCATTCGTCCACTACTAAAGAACAATCAACTTGATCCAAAGAAAGAAGAATCTTACAGACCAATTTCTAGTATCCCATTACTAGCTAAAATTCTCGAGAAATTAACCCTGAGACAGATCCATCAGCATGTTGACTCATCCTCACCATTAGATCCCTCTCAACATGGATTCAGGGAAGCCCACGGTATTGAAACTCTGTTAACGACATTAACCAGTTCACTGATCAATGGAATGGACAGTATAAAGAAGGGCTTCGCACTAATTTTCCTCGATATAGCAGCAGCATTTGACTCCGTAGACCATCTACAGCTTCTTAAGCGGCTACATGAGAAGGGAATCCGGGATCAAGCATGGAACTGATGCAAATCCTACCTCGAAGACAGATGGCAACAAGTCCGTATTGGAAATGCCACTTCCGAACCTTTCCAGCAGAAACAAGGTGTACCCCAAGGTTCCTCCCTCTCCGCTCTGCTCTTCAACATCTATATGCAGCCAATTTGCGACATCGCCCGTTCATTTGGCATATCTTGCCTTATGTACGCCTATGATGTACTGCTATTTACACCCATAACCATCACTTGTCCTGACTATACAGTGCTAGTCAACTGTTTCAACGCAATAACGGACTGGCTACTAACTCAGAACCTCCGGATAAATTTCAAAAAAACAGAAGTCCTAATAATCACAAGGAATAAAGGTTACTCGCCTCCACCAACTCTTAAAGTCAGAGATGCGGAACTCCCAATCAAAGCCAACATACGATATCTTGGGGTCATACTCGATCAGCAACTGGACTTCAAGGAACATATCAAACGCACTGTCAAAACCATCTACTTCAAGATCAAAACCCTACGGCATTTGAGACCCATGATGGAACCCGACGACTTCCGCACCATCTTCCAAGCACTAATCACACTGCACTTCGATTACGCCAACATAATCCTACATGGTCTCCCAAAGAGTACCCTCAAACCTCTACAGTTAGCCATGAACGCGGCAGCCCGTGTGCTCTACGGAGCCGCAAGAGCCGACCACATCTCCCCCATTCTAAAGGAACTCCACTGGCTTCCCATAAGCAGTAGGATCCTTTACAAAACCCTCCTCATTACCTTCAAGGCCTTCAACAAGATATCCCCAGCATCCATTTCTGGCCTCATCACACACTCTCCAAACAACAGATCCAGGAGATCACTGGCCGCCGACATGCTACTAATACCAATTGAATCCACAAAACTCAACCAGATCACCATCAACAGGGCATTCTCAAACTATGCCCCCGTGTGCTGGAACAAACTCCCCCCCCCCCATACATTAGAGCAATTAGGGACCTTAGTCAGTTCAGAAAAGCTCTCAAACACCACCTTTTTCTCTTGCATTATACTCATCCTGATATCCCCCCCCCCCTTATCTCTCCCACACCCCCACTATATCAAACAACCGCTATATGATGCAAAACTATACTGTGTATTCATCTCCAACATGTAATGTAACTGAATTGTATATAGTTTCCCCAAGTTCATCTCCATGTTTAACCCCTGTTCTATGTAAACGATGGCCAAATGTATCTGACCGAGTGTTATATTGTTTTAATGTAAACCGCGCTGATGACAAATAGTGCGGTATATAAGAAATGTTAAATAAATAAATAAATAAATAAATGGAGAAACCAACTAGTGGTTTCAAAAAATGTTCAAAATGTGGCGGTACCATCTCCGCTACCGGCACCCATGACTGGTGTCTTAAATGTGTGGGCCCAGACCATTCTCCATTGGAGTGTCTCCTCTGCAGAAAGATGACTAAGAGGGGCCTGCAAAATAGAGCTGCGAAACTCGGCACCCTTTTTGCCTCGGATGCAATGTCCGTTGCATCGACGTCGTCCAGGGCTTCATCTTCCTCCCATGGATCTCAGGTATTTAAAGCCAGGTCTTCTTCGAAGACCGGTCGGTCCTCAAAGGGTAGATCTCCTTCTAAGTATCGAGATGCTTCTAGCATTGCCCTTGAGGAAAAGACACCGGCCAAACAACCCCAGCGGGAGGTCCTTGCCTCCAAAGCATTAACGGGTTTCCAAGATGTTCCCGAGGCATCCACCTCCGGAGAGCTCTTGGTGCCATGTTCTGGGGTCGTGGCCCGTTCCACTGGTACTGACACCCAGGCATCAGCAGGCTCCATGGATCAATGCATCCTAGCTATTGAGCATAACCTAGCGGCCTTGTTAGCAGCCTCCGTACCGCTAAAGCCACTACAGTAGGTTCCGCAGCCATAGGGTACCGATACCGGTACCGGATGCATCTGCAGCTACTGTTCCGCCGCTCTCCACGCTACCACCCATGCCAGCCCTAGAATCGGTGTCTGGCATAGAGGATCCGGTATCGAGGCATTCCGATGCCAATTTCGATCAGTACCGACGACAGGCAGTGCGGGAGCACCCAGCCCGTCAATACTTCGAGTCTTCCGAATTAGATGATTCTGATGAATCCATCGATACCAGAGCGGTTCTTCCAGAGGATCCCTCTCCTTCACCGCAACGTCAGATGTCTCCCTCGGAGGACATGTCTTTTCAAGACTTTATATGGGATGTGGCTTGGGGCCTCTCAATCACCATGACCCCCAAGAAGGAACCGAGAGCTGAAGAACTTGAAATTCTTCAGTATCAGACAGCCCCCAAGGAGGCTGCAACCCTTCCCATACACCGGATTTTGCATGATCTCATGCTTAGAAAGTGGGAAACACCCTTAACGGTACCTCCACATTCTCGAACACCCGATACAATGTACCAGGTACTGCAGTGTCCTGGGTTCCAAAAAACAGTTACCACACCATTCCATGGTTGTGGAATCAGCGATGCGCCGGATCAAAAGTGCTAAGATGCATTCCTCTAATCCTCCGGGCCATGAGGCGAGGACTCTCGATACCTTTGGTCGTCAATGTTTTCAGGCCTCTGCTATCGGCCAGAATAAGTTCTTACATACTCTACATGGGTATGTTTCTTCGAGAGGTTACTAAAGATTTGGAACTCGTGGCCCCTCTTCTCCCCGATGACAAGAGGGTTGATTTCCTTACTCTGGTTAAGCATGCCCAAAATGTTTCTAAGTTCATGAACAGGGCAACTTTTGATTATTTCGAATGCATTAGCAGAACCTCTGCTATTTCTATTGGTGCATGTCGGATTGCTTGGCTGCAAGCATCCGATTTAGAGCAGTGGGTGCAAGATAAGCTGGGGAATTCCTTGCACAGGAGAAAACCTTTTTGGCAAGGACTGGCAGGATAAAGCTTCTCAGCTTGAGTCCGAGAACACTACCTTAAATAGATTATCCAGGACCACTGCCAACTCAGCTAAGAAAAAGATAGTTAAGAAACCTTTTTCAACAAGAAAAAGAAATTCTATCCTTCTTGCACCCAAACTGGCCACTGACCAATCCATGCTCTCCAGAAGGGACAGCAGCAGCCAAAACAACAAAGGAAGACTCAAGTCCCCAGAGCTCAACCAACTCAGCAGACACAGCCTCCACAAGGTCTTCCTAGAGAAATCTAGTCATCCTTCCTCTAGAAATACCAGAGCCTCTCAACAGTTCAGGCAGACTGTGTTACTTTGCCAAGAGGTGGCAGCAAATAACATCAGAGCATTGGACTCTCTCCATAGTGACAGAGGGGTACAAACTCCACAGTATCCCCCCTCTCTCTACTCCAGTTCTCGCCCCCCCCCCTCACCACTCTCTTGTGTCAAGAGGTCACCTCACTCCTTGCTCAAGGAGTGATAGAGGAGGTACCTCTATCTCCAGGAACAAGCAGGAATAAGTCCTCACATATGGGTACGTCGGTACCGACGGAGCCCGTGCGGGAAAGCTCCCCAGCTTCTTAGAATAGAAGCTTTTGGGACCTCCCACTGCACATGCGCACTGCCTTCCCGCCTTCCTGAACAGCTCTCCTCAGTTTCTCTTTTTCCGCGGAGCCAGCAGGTCGTGTTCCTGTCACCGCTGAAGAAATTGTTATTTTATTTGTTTCTTTAGACCGCGTACCTGCCTTCCCCATACCGATACCGGTATCGCCGGTCTTTTCTTTCTTTCTTTAAAAAATTATAATTCTTTTTTTTCTTATTTTTTAGCTTTTTGGTCACTTCAGAGAGGCCTCTCGGCCTACTCAATTTCTCCTCATGGAGAAGCCAGCCCCTGGATTTAAGAAGTGTACCAAATGTAATGCTGTTATTTCAGTCACAGACACCCATGAATGGTGTCTGAAATGTTTGGGGCCTGACCATTCCATACCGGACTGCCCATCTTGCTCCCACATGTCTAAACGTGGGCTGCAGAACCGGGCCAACAAATTCCATGTGCTGTTTGCTTCAGAGAATACAGCATCACAGTCATCCAGGTCTTCTTCTCCGGATGGATCTCAGGTAACCAAACCTTCTGTGGGCAAGTCCTCAAAGAGCAAATCTCCTTCAAAGCATCGAGAGGCTCTTAGCTTAGAACTTGAGGACCCTGCCCCAGCCAAACAACCCCGGCGGGAAGTCCAACTTCCAAAAACGCCAATTCAGGGGTCTCAGGTTGATATCGATGCTACGGCCTCGACAGATCACCTGTTAGCCTGCTCTGGGGTACCGGGTCACTCCGGTACCGACATCCAGGCAGCTATGGCGTCCATGGGCGATACTGTACAGTCCATGCAGCAGGCCGTCATGGCTTTCATTAAAGCTGCAACGCCATCGGTTCCGCTTTCAGCGGTTCCGGGCCCGATACCGGTATCGTCCGCCATGCCGGTATCGAGGCCGTCCACCTCTAAACGCAAGTCGGTACCGTATGGGCTTTCGCTCCATACCGGTTCCATACCCGATACGCCCGATATCGATACCGATCGGTACGCGTATCGTGCGTTAGAGGAAAGCACCGATTCCTCTGAGGATTTTCACTCCTCTGATGATTCTGCTGAGTTTTCACTCAACTTACCTGAGGAGCCCTCTTCTCCTAAAAGGAGAATGTCCCCTCCAGAGGATTTGTCCTTCCAGGACTTTGTTTTAGATATGGCTACAGCCCTTTCTATTACCACATCCTCTGAAAAGGAACCCAGATCCAAAAAACTGGATATTTTGGGATACTCAAAGGCCCCTAAGGAGGCAGTTACCCTGCCTATCCATGAAATCCTTCAAGAACAACTGATGGATTTCTGGGAAAATCCTTTGACTTTGTCTCCTTATTCCCGTAGGTTGGACACCATGTATAGGGTCCCTCCTTCTCCTGGTTTCCAAAAGACTCAATTGCCCCACCACTCTATTGTGGTGAAGTCTGCAATGAAGAAGATTAGGAGTACCAAAAGGCACTCTTCCACCCCTCCAGGACGGGAATGTAAGACTTTGGACTCTTTTGGTAGGAAAATTTTCCAGGCTAGTATGCTTATAGCCAGGATTAATTCCTACAGTCTCTATATGGGCATGTTCCTGGAGGAACTTGCCAAAAAGGTGCGGCATTTTGCCCCCTTTATCCCTGAGGATAAAAAGCAGGGATTCCTTTCCCTAGTGAAACAACTCTTAGAGGTTTCTAAGTTCTCTAATAGGGCAGCATATGATTCCTTTGAGGGAGCCAGTAGGGCTTCGGGCATTGCTATTGCAGCCCGACGTCTTGCTTGGCTCCAGGCCTCTGATCTGGAACCTTGGGTTCTAGATGGCTTACGGAATCTGCCCTGTACAGGTGAGAACTTATTTGGGGAAGAGTGGCAAATCAAAGCCACCCAGATGGATGCTGAAAATGCCACCTTGGAAAGACTTTCAAAGTCCACTTCAATTCCTACTAAGAAAAAGTCTTTTAAAAGGCCTTACTATAAGAAGGCCAGAGTTGCTTCAAATACTGGCCAGCAGTCTTCTCAACCTCGCTATACTGCTAAGCGTCAGCAATCCAAACAAGCACGAGCTAAGCCTGCAGCAGCTACTGTAGCTCAGCAGGCTCCAACCCCTCAGGGGTTTTGACTTGCTCCTAGGGAACTTGCCACTTCTGGTTCTAACACAACCAGAACCTCTCACCATACCCGGAAGGTTGGTTCACTTTGCTCCCAGATGGGAACAAATCACAACAGAACAATGGACCCTCTCTATCATTCGAGAGGGTTACAAACTTCATTTCTCCAGCCTTCCTCCCCATCATATGGTGAGACCATTCAATTCTCCCCCATCTCTCCTAACCCTGTTGGGTCAAGAGGTTTCCTCTCTTCTTGCCCAAGGGGCCATAGAAGAGGTTCCTCTTCCTCAACAAGGGTCCGGTTTCTACTCCCCTTATTTTCTCATTCCAAAGAAGACAGGGGGATTCAGACCAATCCTAGATCTGAGAGAATTGAACAAATTTCTCTTCAAGGAGAAATTCAAAATGCTGTCTCTCGGCATTCTCCTTCCTTACCTCCAGGGTCAGGACTGGCTTTGTTCTCTAGACCTACAGGATGCGTATACACATATACTCATCCATCCATCCCACAGAAAGTATCTTCGCTTTCTGTTTCAGGGAAAACATTTCCAATACAGAGTACTCCCCTTCGGTCTAGCCTCTGCTCCAAGAGTATTCACAAAATGCATGGCAGTCGTAGCCGCATTTCTAAGAGGCATGGGAATCTTTGTCTTCCCATATCTGGACGACTGGCTCATCCGAGCTCCAACTCAGTCACAGGCCCAGATTTCCCTGGACCACACAAGGAGCCTTTTGCAGTATCTGGGACTGGTAGTAAACCTTCCCAAGTCCCAACTCATCCCTACTCAATCTCTAGAATTCATAGGGGCCCAGTTGGACACCATCACTGCAAGGGCCTACCTTCCACATGTTCGAGGCCAGCGCCTCCTGAGTTTGGCCTCCCAAGCTCAGTCCAGCACTCACTTGACAGCCAGGGAAATGCTACGCCTACTGGGTCATATGGCCTCCACAGTGCATGTGGTGCCCTATGCTCGTCTTCATATGAGAGCAGCTCAATGGACCCTGGCCACTCAGTGGACTCAGGCGTCAGGAGCGCTCTCAGACCAAATACAAACCTCCGATCGTCTGTTTTGGTCCCTCCACTGGTGGACTTCCACCAAGAATCTGTTGTTGGGGGCTCCATTTCAACCATTGCTACCCCAAGCAACCCTCACAACAGATGCCTCCCAAACAGGGTGGGGAGCCCATCTGCAAACTCTCTCCACTCAGGGCACTTGGTCTCTACAAGAGACCACCCTTCATATCAATCTTCTGGAACTGCGAGCAATTTACCTTGCCCTCAAGGTCTTCCACTCCCTCCTAGCCAACCTCACTGTCCTAGTTCAGACGGACAATCAGGTGGCCATGTTTTACATAAACAAACAAGGAGGGACGGGCTCTCTGTCGCTTTGCAACGAAGCTCTAAGACTATGGGCCTTCGCCAGAGAGCATCAGATTCACCTGCTAGCAGTGTATCTCCCAGGAGTTCAAAACTCTCGGGCAGACAGGCTCAGTCGAGTTCTGCTGCCACACGAATGGTCCCTACATTTGGACCAAATAAACCGAATCTTTCAGGAATGGGGGACCCCGGACATAGACCTCTTTGCAAGTCCGTGGAATGCCAAACTTCCCCGGTTCTGTTCCAGAACTCCGTGTCAGGGAGCTCAGGCTACGGACGCCTTTCTCCTGAATTGGAGTCAGGCATTCCTATATGCCTTTCCACCCATTCCTTTGATTCCCAAGACTCTGTTCAAACTCCAGAGGGATCATGGAACTATGATCCTCATAGCTCCACGCTGGCCACGCCAAGTGTGGTTCCCTCTACTTCTACAGCTCTCCCAGGGATCCTACTTGGATCTGGGAGCTGCGCCAGACCTCCTGTCTCAGGAGGAGGGGACTTTGTGGCACCCAAACCCCAAATCCCTTCACCTCAGTGCTTGGTTACTGAAGGCTTAAGCCTTCAAGACTTTCATCTTTCCCAACCAGTGAAAGATATCCTTTCTGCCTCTAGGAAACCCTCTACCAGGCGTTCCTATGCTTTCAAATGGAAACGTTTTTCCATTTGGTGTGCTCAGCAGGGTCTTGACCCTCTGGCACTTCCTTTGAATTCTCTTCTTGATTATCTCCTGCATCTATCCAATGCAGGCCTCAAGACGAATTCGGTAAGAGTCCATTTAAGTGCTATTGCAGCATCCTTGCAACATATAAATGGACAACCTATCTCCTCTCATCCTCTTGTTGCAAGATTCATGAGAGGCCTGACTCTCACTAAACCTCCCATCAGACCACCCCCGGTCGCATGGGATTTGAATCTAGTGCTCGGTCAACTTATGAAGCCACCTTTTGAGCCAATGTTTTCCACCTCCTTGAAATTTCTTTCCTGGAAGGTCATCTTCCTCATTGCAGTCACTTCGGCTCGCCGCATCAGTGAGCTGCAGGCTTTAGTGGCTAATCCACCTTACACAAGATTTCATCATGATAAGGTGGTCCTTAGGACGAATCCCCACTTTATGCCTAAAGTGGTCTCGCCTTTTCATCTTAATCAAGAGGTATATCTACCTGTCTTTTTTCCAGCTCCTCATGCATCCAATGCAGAGAGGAACCTTCATACTCTGGATTGTAAAAGAGCTCTCGCTTTTTACCTTAATAGGACTCAGCCACATCGAAAGTCTTCTCAACTTTTTGTGGCCTTTGATCCTTCCCATTTGGGACTTCCAGTCTCCAAGCGTACACTTTCCAATTGGATTGCTCAGTGTATTTCTTTTGCTTACCAGAGCAAAAACATTTCTCTGGAAGGCCATGTCACTGCTCACAATGTGAGGGCCATGGCAACTTCTATGGCTCATCTGCACTCTGTTTCCATAGATCAGATCTGTCGAGCCGCTACCTGGGCCTCGGTTCATACCTTCACAGCCCATTACTGTTTGGACAAGGACTCCCGCCGGGATGCCTTGTTTGGCCAGGCTGTCCTCAAGCACCTGTTCCATTCCTAAACAACTCCTGCCCACCTTCCCAGAATGGATGCCTGAGATCCATACGAAGATGGCGAACCTTTACAGGGGATCCCATGCATCTAAGCTAGGGAGTCCCCATATGTGAGGACTTATTCCTGCTTGTTCCTGGAGATAGCACAGTTACTTACCTGTAACAGGTGATCTCTGGGAACAGCAGGAATTAGTCCTCACAACCCACCCACCTCCCCTAGGAGTTGTATCTTTTATCTATCTATCTTCCTGTCCTCTCTCTGTTGACTCAGCTATAAACTTGAAACTGAGGAGAGCTGTTCAGGAAGGCGGGAAGGCAGTGCGCATGTGCAGTGGGAGGTCCCAAAAGCTTCTATTCTAAGAAGCTGGGGAGCTTTCCCGCACGGGCTCCGTCGGTACCGACGTACCCATATGTGAGGACTAATTCCTGCTGTTCCCAGAGATCACCTGTTACAGGTAAGTAACTGTGCTTTCCCAACAAGGCCTGGGCTTCTACTCCCCCTACTTCCTTATTCCAAAGAAAACAGGGTGGTGCAGGCCCATACTGGACCTCAGGGAGTTAAACAAATATCTCTTCCGAGAAAAATTCAAAATGATCTCTCTCGGAACACTCCTCCCTTACATTCAGAGTCAGGATTGGCTATGTTTTCTAGACCTAAAAGACGCCTATACACATATCCTTATTCATGCAGAGCACAGGAGGTTTCTTTGATTCCTCTTTCAGGGAAGACATGACCAATACAGAGTTCTACCCTTTGGTCTGGCTTCAGCCCCAAGAGTCTTCATGAAATGCATGGCAGTAGTAGCAGCATTTTTAAGGACTCAAGGGATATTCGTCGTCCCCTTCTTAGATGACTGACTGATCCGAGCACCAACAGCTCCAGAAGCCAGCTCAGCTCTCTCCTGCACGATGCAAATCCTGCAATATTTGAGATTGGTCATAAATCTCCCAAAATCCCATCTCACCTCTTCTCAGTCTCTAGAGTTCATAGGGGCTCTTCTAGACACAAGGCAGTCAAGGGCTTTCCTGCCACAGCTCCGCTGTGCTCGAATAGTTCAACACGCATCTCAAGCAGCTATGAAAACTTTCCTGACTGCTCAAGAAATGCTTCAGTTGCTGGGACATATGGCATCCACTGTACATGTGGTCCCCTATGCTCACCTACACATGCGAGCAGCCTAGTGGACCCTATCCTCTCAGTGGGCACAGGCGTCAGGTCGTCTGAGGGACAAAATCAGAAACTCTGCACGCCTCATCTCGTCCCTTCAGTGGTGGCAATCACTAGAAAACCTTCTCTTAGGGTCACCTTTTCAGCAGTCACTGCACCCGGCTACCTTGATGACGGATGCATCCAAGTCAGGTTGGGGAGTTCATACGGACAATCTCTCCACTCAAAGTCTCTGGACTCAACAGGAGATTTGTCTGCATATAAATCTACTGGAACTCAGAGCCATTTTCTACGCTCTTCAAGTTTTTCAGGACCACCTGCGCTACAAGACAGGGTAGAACAGGCTCTCAAGCATTGTGCAATGAAGCTCTACACCTCTGGTCCTTCGCAAGAGGCCTTCAGATTCACCTACTGGCGGTGTATCTCCAAGGCACACAAAATCTCCTGGCAGACAGACTCATTCGAGTGCTGCTGCCACACGAGTGGTCTCTTCATTCAGAACAGATCGCTTGAATCTTGCGAATCTGGGGAATCCCAGATATAGACCTATTTTGCAAGTCCTCAGAATGCCAGAATTCCGGTTCGGAACAGTCAGACAAGGGATGCTTTCCACCTCCACTGGGGTCAGGACTTCCTGTATGTCTATCCACCCATTCCCCTCATTCCCAAGACACTGTTCAAACTCCAGAGAGATAGGGGCCATATGATCCTCATAGCCCCACGCTGGTCTCGACAGACGTGGTATCCACTGCTTCTACGTCTCTCTCAAGCCAGGTCTCTGGACTTCGGATGTGCGCCAGATCTTCTTTCCCAGGAGAACGGGACGCTTCTGTACCAGAATCCTCAGTCTTTACACCTGATGGCATGGTTGCTGAGAGCTTAGAATTCCAGAAGGTCAACCTCTCTCAACAGGTTAAAGGTATCCTTTTGGCCTCAAGAAAACCTTCCAGAAGGCGGGTTTATGCCTTTAAGTGGAAAAGGTTCTCTATCTGGTGTTCAAAGAAGGAACTTAATCCTTTTTCAGTTCCCGTAGAGGCGTTACTGGAATATCTCCTCCATCTTTCATCTTCTGGTCTCAAACTTAACTCAGTAAGAGTCCACCTTAGTACCATTGTGGCTTTCTACAAGCCCTTTGATGGACAACCTATCTCCTCTCAACTGCTTGTAATGCGGTTTATGAGAGATCTACTTCGACCCATTAAGCCACCATCCGTGGCATGGGATTTAAATCTTGTCCTTGGGCAGCTTATGAAACCGCCCTTCAAGCCCTTAGCCACTACATCTCTAAAGTTTCTTTCTTGGAAGGTAATCTTCGGCAAGGCACATCAGTGAGCTACAAGCTTTAGTGGCTAATCCTCCTTATACAAGGTTCCACCATGATAAAGTAGCCCTTAGGACTCATCCTTACTTTATGCCAAAGGTGGTTTCGCCTTTTCATTTGAACCAGTCTGTTTACCTTCCTGTCTTCTTCCCTAGGCCTCACGCCTCTAGTGCAGAAAGGAATCTTCACACTCTAGATTGTAAAAGAGCTTTAGCTTTTTTACCTTCAGAGGACTAGGCAACATAGAAAGGCTTCACAGCTTTTTGTTGCCTTTGACTCCAGTCACCTGGGTTTACCAGTTTCCAAGAGAACTCTAAGTGGATTGCAGACTGCATATCCTTTACCTATGAGAGTAAGGGACTTTCTCTCAAAGGTCATGTCACAACTCACAATGTCAGAGCAATGGCTGCCTCTGTGGCCCACTCTTCACTCGGTGTCGATTGACGACATTTGCAAAGCAGCAGCCACTTGGTCTTCGGTCCACACCTTTGCAGCCCATTACTGCTTGGACATGGACTCCCGTCAGGATGCCTCATTTGGTCAGGCTGTTCTTCAGCATCTCTTTCAGACTTCGAACAACACCTACCTGCCGTCCCGGGTTTCGATACCAGAGATCCTTGGGAGGATGCATGACCCACTTCAACCAGGGTTTCGCAGCTTTCTGGGGTCATCTCCCTGGCATCTCTAAGCTTAGGAGTCTCCATATGTGAAGACCACATTCCTGCTTGTTCCTGGAGATAGCGTAGTTACTCACCTGTAACAGGTGATCTCCGGGAACAGCAGGAATTGAGTCTTTACAACCCACCCACCTCCCCTAGGAGTTGTATTTCTATTTCTATCTCTCTTCTTTCCTTCTCTCATTTTGTCTCAGCTACAAACCCAACTGAAGAGGGAGAGTTGGAAAGGCGGGAAGGCAGCAGCACAGGCGCAGTGGGGTGCTCCCAAAAGCTTTCCTATAGGACGCTGGGGAGCGTTCCTGCGTTGGCTCCATCGGTGCCGACGATACCCATATATGAAGACTCAATTCCTGCCTTTCCCGATCACCTGTTACAGGTGAGTAACTACGCTTTCTTGGACTGTTAGCCTCAATGAGGGTAACAAGGACTATGTGCAGTCAGGGGTCTTGACCATGACTTGGGTAGGAAAATTCAGGAAGTATGCCCCTAGCTGCCTCAAATATGGTTGCAGGATGAGGTCATAAGAAACCTCTAGTTATTTTCTGTCTCCACCTCTGCAGATAGGAGGTACAACCCACTTGTTTGGACTGTCATAGCAGAACTCAAGGGAAGGATATTATCTGTTAAGTAAAATGTCAAATAAGAACATAAGAGATGCCATACCGAGTCAGAGCAAAGGTCCATAAAGTCCAGTATACTGTTTCCAACAGTGTCTGTTCTTGCACGCTAGCTCGTTGATTTTCACGTTCCACCATAAGGCATGTCTTGCCTCAGGCTTACTCAACCCAGTAATAGTACCGGACAATTTTTTATGGGACGACTTTAGCGAGTTTGCTTATCAAATAATTGGGCCATCTAAATTGAAGACAATATGGGCTTGGCTACTAAATCAGTAATAAATCTGTCATTTGGAATATCAGGAATACCAAGAGACTTATTTTACACAAAAATTTAATCCGGGGTGGGGAGATCACATGAGATCTGCAAATGAACAGAAACCTGTTAGACTTGCTTTGAGATGTATCCTGAATTTTAATAGTTTTCAGGCGTATGGACCTGTTATCTGCACTTAAAGGTTGAAGAGTGCCCCCCCCCCCCCGCGTGTACTTAGAGTTGGTTGAAGAATTTTTTGACAGTTGAGATATCTAGCAAACCACAAAAGTCCTCCAAACAAAAGGCTAAGCTACATACAATATGGCGACATTCAAAATCCTCATCAGACTATGAGGCATACATGATCATGATGCAAGAATACCAGGATACCATCAACAGAACCAGAAAAGAATATCACACAAAACTAATATTTAAATCAATTAATCGGCCATGGGAACTCTTCAGCATAATAAGTGCAACTCTGAAGAATCCTGCAACAGGGACCAACCCTGACTCCCCCTCACCACAGGCATTCGCAAATCACTTTCAGGCCACTATATCCAACGCTAAGAACCCTATGCCCTCTACACTCCTAACTACATGTGAGCGCCCTTTGCCTTGCCTGTGGAGCGAGTTTAGCCCCATTTCAGAAAGCCAGCTCAAAAATATAATAACCTCTCTCTTGACCCATGCCCGGTACAATGGATCAAATCAACCTCTGCAGAGTTAGCCCCAATAATTCTACTAATCATAAACAGCTCCCTCTCCCAAGGCTACCTACCAAAACATCTTAAACATGCATCCATACGTCCAATCCTTAAAAGCTCAAGACTGGACTCAACTCTACCAAGCTCATACAGGCCCATGTCCAGCTTACCCTTCCTAGACAAAATTAAAAAAGCAGTCCAGATGCAGCTGCAAGACCATGTCGGTACACATGCCTCTCTCGACGCAGCACAGTTTTAGGACTAACAACGGGGTCGGATATCTTAACACCATACTCATGGACAAGCTCATCCTGGGCACTGGGAAACCACATCAAGGATCTGCCCTCATTTTCTTTGATGTAAAAGCTGCGTTTGACTCAGTACCCCTCAATGCTCTGCTACTTCATCTTCAAGCAATTGGCCTATGCAACATCACCCTCAAATGGTTGTCTTCCTACCTCACCTTAAGACAGCAAGTCTGTATAAATGGGATAACCGCCACTCCTTCCAATATAACCCAAGGAATGCCTCAAGGATCTGTATTGTCTGCAGTCCTGTTTAACCTATTCATCCAACCAATCTGTAATATCCACTCTCATAATGCCCTTTATCACTTATATGCGGACAACATTATCCCTATCTCCACCCTCACTCCAATATACACCCCTCTGATAGACTGCTTCAACGCTGTCTCGCAATGGCTTAAAACACATAACCTGAATTTAACTATCAAAAGATGGAGCTACTTCATGTCACCAGAGATCCCTCCTTCTCACCTCCACCATATATAGTTATGGGAGGAGAAAAGATCCACACTAAATCTAATGTGAGATACCTTGGGGTCACACTGGACCAGGGTCTTACTGTAACACAGCACATAAACTCCACTACTCTTCTACCAGAAAATCAGAACAGTCAAAGCACCCAAATCACTCCTGGACAGTTTTCCAAGTCTTAACTGCCTCATCTTGATTTCTGTAACATCCTGTTACAAGGATTACCAGCCTCATCAATCCACCCGCTGCAGATGGCCATGAACACTGCCACAATAGTATTAGGGATTGGAGTGACCGCATTAAGCAGAAATGTTTGAAAGCTAAGTCTTTGATTTGTGGGTCTTCCACATATTGTTTGGGGATTTACAAAGGAGGTCATTGATGTGAAAGGGCATTCAGAATAGGTGTTTGTGATCTTGTGTCACGATGAGCGCTGGCCCGTTAAAGCTGTGACCTTCCTTGTAAGAATAATTTATGCTAATAAACAGTAG
The DNA here is from genome assembly GCA_033557465.1 of Ichthyophis bannanicus. Classification (NCBI taxonomy): domain Eukaryota; kingdom Metazoa; phylum Chordata; class Amphibia; order Gymnophiona; family Ichthyophiidae; genus Ichthyophis; species Ichthyophis bannanicus. Next base: position 129,054,889 of record CM066033.1, read on the forward strand.
TAGCTGGATAACAGATTCAATCCACATACTGCTTAAGAACATTTTTGTTATATTTGAGTGTGTGCTAGCTGATTTTTGGACAGTAGTATTAACCGGCACTGCCAAGCATGAGCACATTACCCCGATACTCAGTAACTTCCATTGGTTTCCAGTAAGAGCCTGTGTTAAGTACAAAGCATTGATCACTACCTTCAAAGCGCTCCACAATCTATCACCAGATAATCTAGAAACACTTATCAAAAGACCATCCAACAACCAACTCAAAAGGGCCAGCACCCAAACTACCCTTGTTATCCCTTCAGACAACCAGAAATACAATACTCAAACATCAAATAGAGCATTCTCACCATTCACCCTGAGACTCGAATGCTCTACCAGATGATATTCACGCACTACAAAATCTCAAAGATTTCTGAAAGAAAATAAAAACATACCTGTTCTATGAGCATTTCCCCAAGGCACCAGACTAACCATGTCCTACCATGCCCCCCCAGCCTAATCTCTACCTGAGTCCTAAACCTGTTCCTCATCTCATATTTATATAATTGTACATTTTACTGTATATAGTTACCTTTGTTCATGTTGCCTTGAAGGTTAATGTTACAATCATGTCCTAAGGTACTACATGTTCTCTACTGTTTGCTGTATTCATAGTTGTTGGTTTTATGTATGCACTCTTCTGTTCAATGTAAACAAGTTACTGTTTGATGTAAACCACCTTGACGTGTCGAAAGGCGGTATATAAAACTGGTTAAATAAATAAATAAATATGGCCATGGAGCTACCACACCCAGTCTTCACACTACAAGAAGAAACGGTACAGGAATTAACGAGTAAGCTTATAGTGGTAATAGAGGATAATCTATCTAATATTCACTCCTCAACTGCCTTGCTGGGCAGACTAGATGGACCATATTGGTCTTTGTCTGCCGTCTTATACTATGTTATTGTTACTATGTTAATAAATGATCAGAGAGGATTTTTTTTATTTACTCTTTATCAATTTTTACAAACATTTCCCAACAAAAAGAAATAAGGAGATCCACAAGGATATTAACAAATACAATTTAAAAAAACAAATTCTCCACAACAATCATTAAGGAAAAGACAACATTCATATTCTTTTATCAATATTAGACCACATTACTGGAGAAACAAGAAATAGGAAAAATAAATCTAGGAAAGGAAAGTTCACAGTCCCTTAGATGAAACAGCCAGCTTTGGTTGCAGTTATCCCATGGCTAAACTCTTACAGCCTAGCAAAAAATGTTACCAATTGTTTGGGTCAAAGAAAATAAATTGTTTACCATCTAAGAAAATTATAAACCTACAAGGAAATTTTAACAGAAAAGACTCACCCAAAGCAAGGACCCTGGATTTCAATTCCAAAAGGTCCTTGCATCTTCTTTGGGTGGTCCTTGAAAAGTTAGGAAAATTTTGTATCTTAGCCCCCAAAAACAATACATGCATATTTTGAAAATATAAACACAACACAATGTCCTGGTCAATCTCAAGGGCAAAGTTGACCACCAGAGTGGCCCCTACCCTTGACCACGTCCAAGGAGCTCTCTAAGAATGCCATTAAATCTGACAACCCCTGTGGAGGTTGTGGTGGTTCTTCCACAGCAGAAGCAGTCTCTGGCCTCATGGACAAATACTGTGCTCTAGTGATACATTTTCTCCTGACATACCAAGTACCTCCTGAAGATACTTTTTAACCATCTCAGTCAGAGCAAGAAGAGGAAACTGGGGAAAGTTAACAAACTGAAGATTATTTTGTCTGGACACATTTTCCATATACTCCTCCTTATGTGCCATGATGGAAGAATCTTTAATTTGGACACACACTAATTCTTGAATCTCACCATAACGGGTTTCCAGGAGATCCAGTCTAGCAGCACTTTTTGCCTGCTCTTGAGACAGCACCTGTCCCAAATCCTTCAATTTAACTAAATCTTGAGAAAAAGTACCTGCTGTTGCCAGGAATGATGAGTTAACCATAGCCACCGCCTCCCATAACAAATCCATCATTACAACCACAGGTTTCAGAAGTACCGCTGGAGCTGGAAATACCGATTCTTTCCCCGTTACGGGGCCGAACTCCTTCACGGCGGCAGCGCTAAATGATAGCCCCCACTGTTCCAACAAAAACGATTCGGCCACAGGAGCCCCCCCCCCCCCACGCTCTCTTCCGGCACCCTACCCATCGGGGAAGCTGTCATTAGAGCCATGACCCCATCGGCATAACTTCCAGGTCGGAGCGAAGCAGTCCTGTCTTCGGGGCTTAGAGACGCCCCACTCAAGGCCGACATCTGGAACACAGCCGGCCTCGCTGAAGTTTCATCTTGAGGAACTAAACCCAAACCGCAGTCCAATAGAGTTCGCCGAGTCCCCAACATGGAGGGTCCAACACTGGAGGGTAAGAACTTGGACTTTTGCTTCTTGTCCATACCGGCAAAGCCTGAGGATAGGAACACCTTGGAGCAGTAAGAGCTGCGACATTAGTCAGGCGCCATTTGTTTCTCCATCCAGAGAGAAATTATATTGTAGCTTGCTGCTTTTGGGAGACAAAGGATCTCTACTGGAGCAAAAGATATCTAATACCAAAAGGTTTATTTGTATTGTTCTTTTGTCGGAAAGGAAAGTCTCTATGACATTTTGGCTAAGTGAGGAGGAAACATCAGTTAAATGCATGAGATGGCAATTTCAGAAGTTTAAACAAAAAGTAGAGTTTAAATAAAAAGTAGAGTGGTTACTTTATACACAGTTGTGGTGACAGTACTTGAGTGTGAGTTTGGTGGAATGAGTGTTCAGTAGAATGTGAGAACGGATATGAGTGGTAAGAAGAGTGAGATATAGGGATGTTAAGGACGGCTGGGGATGCATGTTGGTATGTGGAAAGATGAAAAAAAACCTACAAAGTATTCAAGCTTACAGCCAGATAAGAAATAACTGGAGCTCTGGGAAGTACAGTCGTCATTGAGCATATTGGTGGATCTTGTATGTGTTATTGAATGTTAATTGTGGACTGTTGGTTTTTTTGGGTGGTTTTTTTTTTTAGAAAGTAGAAGTTGGTTAATATGTTTTCCATTCTGAGTGAAATGGTGGTTAAGTTGTAGATGCCATCATCATAAATGGAAGTAATGTTTGTATCTTGGCTGAGAATAAATAAAGAATTTAAAAAACAAAGAGAAATTTGTTCTTGTGCAGTAACTCCCTTGCCAGTGGTAGAAATTTAAATTAAAGGTCTCAAAACAGAATGTCAGAATAGGCTCCCAGAACAATCTACTTCACAAGATACGGGAATGGCTGTAGTTAGCCGCCTCTTTCCCTGCAGGTGTTGCTTGGGTGGAATTTACACCTCTGCCCCTTGACCTTCTCTTTCTTTCCTTTCAAGTTAAAATAAAGATCAATTAAGGAAAAATGCATATTTTAACAGTTTTGACTTCATAAGCTCATCCTTTCAAAGTAGTGTCTATTCCTTACTTTTTTTTTTATGTTCTGCAGAGAAGAAGAAGAAAAGGGAGTGAACTGTTTTTGTAGATTTGTATTACCATTTACAGAGGTGAAAGTATCATAAACACTTTAATTTTAGTAATTTTTTGTGAAAATATATGATTCCTTATCGTCCCTCCAGTCCAGTCCAGAACCTCTGGGTAGTGCACCTCCTCCAGCAGCTTGGAGACTGAGCTTGTCATCTTTTGATGACACCAGTATTAATACCGGAGGGACCGCCCACAAGCTCCAATATGCTCAGTCTCCAAGCAGCTGGAGGAGGTCGTGAGTCAGGGTGCTGGAGTCACTGAAGGGACAGTTAAGGAACTTAGGTTTAGGCTAGAATTTCTTTTTCTTTGTCTGCCTTTGCAGAAGCTAGCTGTTTTTTGTTTTCCCCCCAAAAAAAGAAGGTAGAAGATTGTGGGAACCAGTGCAAAGCGAGTGGCTTAGAAGAAGGACCCCCCCCCCCCAATGGCTCTTCAGGGGAGCAGTTGGAGGAGACATGGCTCCCGGAGGATACCGGTGGCTCCAGAACCTGTCAACGGGTGAGGAGCCGCCACGACTACATGAACAATGAATGTACGGACAGCTTCCCAGGCTCCCTCACCCCCTGCAGCACCAAAGCCGAGCAGAAGAGGCCTAGTGCAGTAGGGGATAGGACATGCAAGGCATTGCTCTGCTCAGGTAAAAAGGGAAGAATGAAGGTGCATTCGGATTTGCTGGAGGCCATTGCACTCTGAGGCAGCAAACGGCCTGGACCGCGTGGCTGCACTGTTCAGCGGAGCGGTTTGCTTTTTCCTGCCTTAGGCCTGCGCCTCATGGAGCATTACCACGGTTGGTTTGTTGGGGTGAAATCCAGTCCTCACTCAGCGGCGCTCTTTAGATTCGGGTGCAGCAGGAAGGCAGGTGTTTGTCTGTTTTAAGGGATTAACCACTTTGCCTCCAATTGCTGACATTTGGGTTCCCCAGTCTGGGCAGATGGCACAATTCCTGTGGGTCAGGGGAGGACAAGAGAGGGACAGGCAGTTTCCTGGGCACCCCCTCCCCCCTGTAGCGCCGAAGCTGAGCAGAAAAGGCTGAGCGCAGAGGGAGAGAGGATACAAAGAAAAGTGTTGGTCTGCTCAGGTAAATGTGGAATAAAGTAAGGGGAGACATACAGAGAAACGACGCATGCCGGTTGAGGCAGTTGCACTCGGCAGCGGCATGCGGACTTGCACCGCATGGCTGGCAGCGTTCATAAGTGCGGACAGCTCAGAGGTGTTGCCTGTTTGTTTCTCCCTCTGTAGGCCTGCGCCTCATGTGATGATCCTGCTTTTTTTTCTTGCGGTTGTGAAATCCTCTCTCAGCGTCCCTCAGTAGGACGGGGGCAGCGGGGAGGCTGGTTTTTGGTCAGTTTAAGGGGGTTTCTTTTCATGCAAAACATCTTTATTTCTTTCTGAGTTAACCACATTGCCTCCATTTGCAGCCAGTTAAGATCCCCAGCCTGAGCATATTCAAACACACCCTAGGAGTCAGGGGCACTCTCTCTGTCTGAATGTGGTCATAGGGAGGCGCAAATCTCCGTGGGTTGCGTGCTGACACAGCAGGAGATAATTCCCTGTCCGTTCGCCATTCCTGGACCCTCTGCCAGACGGTGGGTCTCTGTGTTAGAAAGAGGTCCCAGGTAATTTCTTTTCCTGATTAGGTACTCCTCCTCCTGGTGTTCAGCTAGCATCAGCATGAGCCAGCAGGATGTCCCTCGGTGTTTGAGCATGAAGCTTCAAGGATAGGGAGTCCTCTTGAGAGTGAGCTTGGGGGTTCAGTAGCCACAAAGAGGTCCAGACCCTCAGTGGAGGGTCAGGGACAGGCTCCATGGTCCGAAAGTCTGGATGAAGAGGGCTGAACGTGGAATTAAACGTGGGCTGAGATCTGGAAGAAGGGGAGACTCATCATGCTGGCCAGACCGCAGGGCCGGGTAGGTGATGGTATCAAGGGGGGGTGAACCTCCCAAATCAGACCACATTCTTGAGCATTCCTGGGGTTATACAGATCAATCTTGTTCACAATGTCTTGCTGAAGACTTGTGGGAAAAAGGGCCTAACTAAGTATGTCATTCTCTTGTTGCTGGGCAGATTTCAGAGTGTCATTGTGCCAGGAGATGTAACTGGCAGTTTGTTGAGACATTGTGGCTTTTCCAGAGAAGGTTCAAGTAAGAAGTCAGAGGCAGAAATGAATGAAAGATAAGCAGGAAAAAGTGCTGGGTAGCATGAGTAGCTACAAGGTTGGTTCGATTTCAGGATGAGTGGGATCTGCTGGAGCCGAGTCTGGAGGGGCAAGCTCTAGGGCTCCTCTCTCTCTGCTATCAGATCAGGACTGCTAGTGTTAGGTCCTAAGATGGGCATGTCAGGACAGTTGGACTCCTGCATGTGACATGATTTTATAATATAGATGCCCTCTCGCTACAAGCCTCCTTTGGCGGAGCCAGGATGACTTGAGACTGCCTCCGCTGGTTGTGGCAGGTTCAGCAGCAAGGGGAGGTAGCTGCGGATCAGGCTGGGGAGGCAACCATATTAGAGTCTGCAACTTATCGGGCAGATATCCACGACGTCCTCATTGAGAGCTCTCGAAGAACAGGGACTCGGGAGTGGAGACTCGCCATCAATTCTGGTGACATAATTGGACAGCGAGTAGTTCTTCCAAGGCCCAACTCAGCAAACTTCCCTTGAGGGAGAATCTGCTCCATGGGGAAGACTGGCACGCATTGGTGAAGAACCTGGGAGAGCCCAAATGCAGGCATCTGCCCGAGGATAAGCATAAGCTGAGCCACGCCTTTCCCGTGGACCGGAGTCAGTCACAAGAGTTCAGGTATTTCCAGTTTCACGCTTGGCCGTCAGTCTTGCACCGCATACCTTCACCAGGATCATGGTGGTAGTTGCGGCGGCGCTCTGCAGGGAAGCAATTCTGGTGCTTCCATACCATGACATTTGGATGATCCGAGCAAAGTCCATGGACGAAGGTGAATGAGCCGCTGCTCGAGTGGTACAGTTCCTTCAAAAGCTAGGCTGGGTGTTCAACATGGCCAGGAGTCGGTTGGTTCCAACTCAGGAACTGTCAGTTGGTTCCATCTCAGGAACTGGAGTACCTGGAAGTGCGCTTCGGCACCTGCTCAGGGGGATATTCCTGCTAGTCAACGTGCACAGTGGCGTCGCGGCTTGGTGCTGCAGTTTCTGGGAAGGATGGAACAGACATCCTGGCAGTACCTGCAGATCCTAGGGACCATAGCAGCCACTCTTGAACTTGTGCCATGGGCAAAGGCACACATGTGGCCTCTACAGAGGGTGTTGCTCTGGCGGTGGTTGCACCAGACGCTGCCCTTGTCCTAGAAACTGCACTGACAGTTACAGGTCTCACTCCCAAGTGAACTACAATCAATATTATCACTTGTTCGTTCACTCATTTAAATTTTCAATCACAAACTCCATATACCAACCAGCCTCTGGTCTCAGATAAACGGTATCCGTTCAACACTTATTTTTGGGTAATATAACTCCCCTTATTAGTGTCCGTTTACATCAATGACCTTCGGCCAGTATGGTTTATAATTTTTTAATTTTTTTGTGTTGCTTCTTCTTTGAATAATTAGCTTTTTTTAAAATTATCATAAAAACTTTAAATCAGAAACTCCTTCCAACTTATCTTATGTTGGATGGTAGGTGTCCCATTATTCTTGTTGCAAAAAAACGTATTGCATTCATTCCCTTGATAAACCCAGCAGGAGAAAAGCCAGAGCGCTTGGAAGATTGAGGCGTCGGGGGTTTTTTGCAACAAGAATAATGGGACACCTACCATCCAACATAAGATAAGTTGGAAGGAGTTTCTGATTTAAAGTTTTTATGATAATTTAAAAAAAAAGCTAATTATTCAAAGAAGAAGCAACACAAAAAAATTAAAAAATTATAAACCATACTGGCCGAAGGTCATTGATGTAAACGGACACTAATAAGGGGAGTTATATTACCCAAAAATAAGTGTTGAACGGATACCGTTTATCTGAGACCAGAGGCTGGTTGGTATATGGAGTTTGTGATTGAAAACTAGAAACTGCACTGACAGCCACGCATGAACTTGTGCCATGGGCTAGGACACACATGCAGCCTCGGTGGAGGGTGTTCCTCCAGCGATGGTCACAACAAGCGCTGCCCTTGTCCCAGAAACTCTCCTGTCCACCTGCGTCCAAGCGAGCTCACAAATGGTGGCCTCATCTGGAGGATATGGAAGACAGCGTGCCTCTCGAGCCGCCGCTGTGGATTCCGCGGCTGACTGCCACCATTCGGTCTGGAGGGGGAGTCCATTGCATGGGACACATTGCTCAGGGGCTGTGGAGTACACAGGAGAATGGTTGGTCGATCAACTATCTGGAATGGCGGGCGGTGGCCCGGGCACTCAGGAGCTCTCTGCCATGGTTGAAAGGAAGGGCGATAAGGCTCCTTTCGGACAATGCAACCATGGTAGCCTACATCAAACGCCAAAGAGGCACGGGCAGCGCAGCCTTGGAGGGGGACTCCGAATGGCTGTTGAGCGGAGTGGAAAGCCATCTCCATGTGCTGTCGGCGGCACATGTGATGACTATCTCAGTTGAGTGCACGTGGAACCCGGAGAGTGGCTACCCAACCAGAAGGTGTTCTACTGGGGGGGTGCTATGCTGCGGCACCTCGGTCATGGACCTGATGGTGGTGATCGAGACCACCAAAGGCGAACAGCTTCGTCAGCAGATGAATGAGAAAGGTTGTCGGGGGGCCTAGACGCCCTGATACAAAGGTGGCCCGCGGGAGGGGGGCTTCTCTGTGTTCCCTCCGTGGGCTCGAATAGGCCTAGTCGAGCAGAGGATCGAAGTTCATCAGGGGCTAATGATTCTGATCGCTCTGGATTGGCCAAGATGGTTGTGGTATTCTGACCTCATGCAAATTCCGGCAGATCATCCATGGCATCTTCCAGCTCGAGAGATTCTCCTGAAGCAGGGGCCAGTATGCATGCCGCAGGTAGTTCGCTTCTCACTTACGGTGTGGCCCTTGTGAGAGCACGATTGAAGAGGAATGGCTACTCTGACTCGGTGATTTCAACCTTACTGAAGGCAAGGAGAAGAGCTACCCCTCTTACCCATATCCGGGTCTGGTGCATCTTCGAAGCGTGGTGTCCGAACAAGCAGGTCCAATCATCCACGACTTTCTTACCAGGCATCTTAGCATTCTTGCAGGCCGGTTGCGATAAGGGTCTGATGGCTAGTTCCTTAAGGATGCAGCTGTCGGCAATTCCCTGCTATCATGGAAAGGTCCAGGGGGTAGCGTTTGGAACGTAACCAGACATCGGAAGATTCCTGAGGGTGGGGGTCCACCGACACCCGCCGCAAGAAGTCTGTGGTGCCGCCATGGGATCTCGTTTTGGTATTGGAGACGCTAGTGAATGGGCCCTGTGAGCCTTTGAACTGAGCTTCTCTGAAGACAGGGTTCCTTGTAGCTATATGCTCTGAGAGAATATCGGCGTTCCAAGCCTGGTCTTGCTAGGAGCCATTTCTTTCCTTTTTCAATGTCAAGATGTTCCTGTGGCTGGTACTGTCCATTTGGCCCTAGGTGATTTCGGTCTTTATTTAAACCAGTCTGTCTCCCTACCGCTTCTCAGGAGTGTGGAGATCGTCTCCGCCAGTGTGCATTGGCGCCTCTTGTGGGTTCAGCGCATCCTGCGGTGTTGCTTAAAGAGGACGGTGGTTTCCGCATGTCGGATCACCTCTTTGTGCTGTTTAGAGGACCGGGCTGAAGGGAGGTGGCAGCTAAGTCCTCTGTTTCAGCACGGTCCAGATAGGCAATCACTTTGGCATACACCTTGAAGACTAGGCCTGTGCCGGTGGGGTTGCATGCTCATTGCATGAGAGCTCAGGCTCCCTCGTGGATGCAGTATAGCTTGGTGCCGCCAGTAAAAATGTTGCAGGGCGGCAACTTGGTCATCACGTCATACCATTCCGAAGCATTACTGCCTGGTCGTCCAAGTGATGGGAGACTCCGGTTTTGGGTCGGCAGTGCTTCAGGCCAGGTTGGCAGGTCCCTCCCATTAGGTTTAACTGCTCTGTTACATCCCAGAGGTTCAGGACTGGACTGGAGGGACAATAAGGAAAGTGAAATTAGACTTACCTGCTAATTGTTGTTGCTTGATACAACAATTTCCTGGTCTAGGGGAGTAACCTGGGGTTCATAAAAGGTAAGGGAGGTCGGTGTTGAGGGCGGACCGAAAGATTGCTCCACGCTCAGTGATGCATGTTGCATGCTTGCCGTTGTCCAGCCGGGCTACAGGTAAGCCTCCACGTTCGGAGAGGAGAGGGAATCTCTTCTCCGAGGAGGGGGAATGTTAGATTGTTAAGAAATAGGATGTTCAAGTTTTAACCACTTTTTTGTTGTTCCTATGAGTCTGCTTTGTCATTAGGTTACTGTAGCTTGTGGATGGTCCCTCCGGTATTAATACTGGTGTCATCAAAAGATGGCATGCTCAGTCTCCAAGCTGCTGGAGGAGGTGCACTACCCAGAGGGTTCAGGACTGGATTGGAGTTCCTCAAAGAACAACAATTAGCAGGTAAGTCTAATTTTACTATTCTGAATAATCTTTCTAAAAAGATGGGCATATGAATTTGCATAAACTCTATGGTTTTGGAGTTTGTTCTCTTTTTTTGGTGCACACCAGGATATCTCCTCTTATTTGCTAATAATACATGCTGCAGGAATCAAAAGGAAGATCTTTTTAAACTAAAGAGTGCTTGCTTTTATTCTCTATGAAGTAATATTTTGTAGTTGTAATTTTTAAGAATGGTCTTGTAAAGAGAATGTGTTGCATTGATGGGAAAAAATGTTTGAAGTCAGTTGATAGATTTTTCTTTTCCTTTTTCTTTCATAGGGTAGTGGTACTGGAAAGTAGGCCAACTGATAACCCTACAGCCAATAGCAATTTGTATATCCTGGCAGGCCATGAAAACAGTTACTGAGGAGCTTTGTGCTGGACACCTAACTATTAACATATAGTAGTATATCACAGGAAAACATTACTGCTGCACTGCTGAGGAAAGCACGAAGTTGCACAAAAGCCGCAGTAACATGCACTTACTTTTTTTTATAACTTATTGTGGTTTGAGGCAAAGATGAGGACACCTGTTGCTATGAAGTGGCATACAAATGCTTAGTTTTTATGTAATCTCTGTACATATATGCAGTATTGCTCTATGGGCATACATAACTTCATATTGCTGAAGTCATGCACCAGGACTAAATGTAGATATGATGTACAAGTGTCTCATCTGTAGAGATGTGAAGTGTGTTCATGCTGCAGAACTGTGCTGCAAGGAGGTATAATTTTAAGGACTTCTGAGTGGGAATTTCTCCTTGTCTGGCTATGTTATAAATTAGAGATGCTGGCGATGAACATAGTACATTTATTAACACTATTGTATATTATATGTAATTTAGTGATATAAATCTTGTAACTTTTAAAAATTGTAATCTAAGCTGTAATCTTTTTTTAGTCTTGTTTTAATTTTAATTCAAGTACACTGGCGTCTATATTTGCACAAAGTATTGATATGTGATATAATTAGTCACAAAGGTAAGCTGTGACTTGGTGAATGTGCACCAGCTTCAGATTATCCATTTTTTTTGTTTGTTGGAATTATTTTCCTTGTGAAACAAAATAATCACCTGTTATACTTAGTCCTCCATATTTAAGCAAAATCCAATAAGAATGTTTGTATGTGCTTGAAAACAAATCTCTTCTGACCTGAGTTTGATTCAGAATAGTGGTACTGTGATGTGAAACTGCAAGAGTTGTCTGAATTACAATAGCACGGACAATAACAAAAAATATATATATAGCATTTATTTTGAGTTTTTATTACACATTTCATTAGAATAATGACACTAAAGAACTGTAACATTCCTTACCTTGCAAATTATTTAAATTACAGGTTGTCTGTTGAACTTCTTTTGCCTTATTGTCATCTTAAGATGTTAACCAATGGCCAAAATAATTTAGTTACTACCTCATGGAAATAATATAATACTACACATCACAGGATCTTAGATTTGAATGAAAGGGTTTCTTTTTTTTAATGATTCACCAGTGGAGTATGTAGATACCAAATTTAGCACATTGCATACTTTTGGCTCTTTTTTGTATATATTCTTTATATTTTATTGTGAATGCATAAACTAAAATGAGATGAAGCTGTAAGTGATCTATGGTCTGCATTATTGATGTGGCAATGCTTTTGGATGTGTTCCTAATTGTATATAATGTAAAATAAACATGTTTTTAACAATTTGTGCATTTCCATTCTTGATGAATCAAACACAGGAATACACTATTCAATAGCTTTAATATTTGCTAATCTAGGCATTCACACTCCCATCCATTCGCTCACCCACGAGCCATGAAATAACACTCCCGGGAGAGGTGCGTGGCAAACATTGACCGCAGGTTTATTCCACATCCAAATATTTAACAATAACATCTCAAAGTAAATGATATTAACTCTCCCAAAGGGTCGGGCTAGACTGTGTCATCTTAGCTTGGCCCTAGACCATATTTCCGTATTCTCCTCTCCCACCAACCCCCCCCCCCCCTCCAGTTTGCGATGACGCCAGGCTGAGGCTTATTTCCACCATACGGGAGTCTTAAAATAACTGGGCCCGCACATGGCGGTGACGCCCATGCTGCGGGAAGCCCCCCCCTCCCCCCCAATGCTCCCATCTCTGTCTTCCTCCCCACCCTTTCAAGGGGTGGGGAGAATGAATTAACCCTAGGGGGGAGGTCAGCTATCTTACCCTCAGTTTAAGTCACTGCTCAAAACTTACCTTTTTCAGAAAGCTTTTGACCTTCCCCCTGAAGCTACCCCCTAATTGGTCTCTGCTTGTGTGTTAACCCCATGTATCATCCTTGTTTGTTTACTTATGTTCTTTTCTGTACCCTGGTTTGGTTAATATCATTTCTCCTTATGATTTGTTATGATTTGATGTTAAATGTTAACATGATTTGTTTTGCGACTTATTATGATTTACTGTTAAGTGTTCTAGTGTGATTTGTTCACTTTCTTTTTACCCTTCTTTCCTGTCTTAATTTTGGCGTTCTGTTTCTTGGATTGTGGTGCTAATCAGTTTTTATTGTACACCGCTTAATGCTTTTGCCACAGCGGTATATCAAATTTTGATAAAGATAAAGATTTAAATCCCAATAAGAACAAAGACTGTATCTTACATGTCTCTGTCTCCCCCCACCAATGCTGCGGCCTGAAATGGCTTACTGCACCCCTCCAAAACATCCTGGATTGAACTTATAAGAATATCCTGACCAATATCCAACAAATGGACACCATCTGGGCAGAAAAGCTCTGTGCAATCGACTGTAATTAAGTCATGTGCCATCACCTGCCCCTGCAGTACATGGACAAATTTGGAGACCTCCGCATTCACTTGCCTCCGCAAACGCGCCACCGCTTGTGGTCAGAGGGCATCATGCCATAGGTGCCTAGGAATTATCTGTGACCAAATAACCATCACAGCGGGGAAGTAGCACCGGATTACAAACATATCCCATTTCATTGGTCGGATAAGGTCAACCCCTTTCACCGCACAAATATCATTGCCCCCCAAATGAACAAAGATACAGTGGGGTTGATTATATTGACGAGCCTCCAGTAACACAGGTAGCAGTTAGAGCCACCGAATCCCTCGAAGGTCCATCCACTGCAGCAGCCCTCCACTTCCTGCGAGGCCCAGATTCAAACCCCATTTGAATTAACCCGCTCTCTTCCGGGCCCAGAAAATGAAGGAATGCCTACACATCCATATGAAGAACTCATGCCGCCACCCACCTGGGGACAAAACTGAAAGAAAAAGCAGCTGAAAAGGCTGTGGAGGAGCCCAGTTAGCACACTTCTCTCTCACAAATATTAGACTGCCAGTGAACCAAATGCTGAATCTCTGGTGTAGAAAGGCTTTGTGTGGCTGCACCAATGCGGAATGAATGTGTTCCAAATGCCTGCGGCGGGAAACCCACCACCCCCAATGCCTGCTTCAAAATAGCTGAAAACTGGAACTGGGTCAGTGGATCCCTTTGCTCATGGCACAACCAAAAAAGGCCTCCCATTGGTGAAGAGTGTGAAAAGTCCGGGCACAACGCACTGGACAGGAAGCCAAATCAGGAACGCTCCGCAAGCGGACCCATGCCCCTTGTCCCAGCTAATCCGTCTTGCTACGATGGATCTGCAGCTGCACCTCCTCCTCCCCAAGAGCTACATCATCAGCCAGAAGTCCCCTATCTCCTGAAAAGGGCTTGAAAGTTACCACCAACTCCCCCATTCTAAGCGCTGCAATAAATGCAAAGACAAAAGCCACACTGAAGAACTCCAAAGGAGGTTGCACACACCCAGGGCAAAATGGCCAACAGAGTCAACAGCGTATAATTCCGGAGGGATTGCCATACCAGCCATCCTGCCGAGGTTGACCGTGCTCTGGCGAAGCCTTTCACAAGCTTCCGGACCACAAAAGATGCGGTAGGGTCAGGAAGTCCCCATGGAGCTTTGCCACAAAATTCACACTTGCCAACGTCCCTGAGAGAACATGCGGCGACAAGCACTGTTCAAATGCCAATTCCAGAAACCACAAGACCATCATCCTGAGTAATCTGCCATCCTTCTGCTGGCACCAGGCTCAAAAAATGCTGCCAGCCGGCTGCATAGGCTTTCCAGGTGTTCTCCACCAGTGCAGCTCTCAACAATCTTCCAAGTGATGAGGAAGGACGTCCCAATGATTCTTTGGGATCTGGGAAGGTACCGCAGCTGGAGCCAAAGCATGAAACTGGGCCCACTGCAAACGAGATAAAGCATCCGCCACTGAATTATCCACACCAGGCACATGTTTTGCTCCCAACCATACACTGAACCGTAAGCACCTCAGTACCAACTGGCGAAGCAATCCCACCACCAAGTGGGAGCTGGCTAACTGCCGGTTAATCGCCATCACCACTGCCATAATATCCAAACCAAGAGCAACCTCTAATTATGCAGGTGCTCACCCCACAGCAGCAATGGCACCCAAACGTGGAACAGCTCCAAAAAGGTAATGTTCTGGCACCAAATCCAGCCCCTCCACGCATCTGGCCAAGAATCTGCACATCATGCACCTCCAAAATAAATCCCAAAACTGATCCCCCCGGAGACATCCATATATAGCTTCAGATTGTGATTGGCCACCCTCGGTAATTGCCACACATGCGCCCCATTGAAATCCTGCAAGAACACCAACCAAATGCTCAAATTGAGTCAGGAATGTGAGCCTCCCTGTGAATACTCTACCCATAGGTATCACCTAACAAGCAAAATTGAAATGGCCTAAAAGTTCTTGCACCTTCCCCAGTGTCAACTTAGAGTAGGACAAAGTCTGCTGAATCAAAACCACCAATTTGGAGAAACCTCCACCGGCAACCAGGATTCCATACTCACAGAATCCAATTCAATGCCGAGAAACGTGAGAGAGATAGCAGAACCCTCCGTCTTCCCCTCCGCCAGTGGTACACCCAAAACCTTCAACTGCTGGAACACCCTGAACAGCCGACCACACTCCAGGGACTCTGCCAAAGCTACCACGAGGAAATCATCTAAATAGTGTAACAGAGAATCAGACTGGGCAGCCAGCCAGAATACCCAATGGAGGAAGGAAGAAAAGGCCTCAAAATAGGCACAGGCCACTGAACAACCCATGGGCATGCACTTGCCAATATAATACCGCCCCTGGAAATGAAAGCCAAGCAGATAAAACAAGCTGGGGTGAATAGGAAGCAATCAAAATGCAAACTCGACATCTGCCTTTGCCATCAATGCTCCTTGCCCTGCTCGCTGTAGCAAGCCAACAGCGGAATGAAAGGAAGCATATTGTACCGAACAAAGAGCCAGGTCAATAAAATCATTCACACTGCGCCCCACTGGATATGACAAATTGTGAATGAGTCTATACTTGCCCAGCTCCTCCTTTGGCACAACCCCAATGGGGGGACACCATGAGATTTAGCATTCTCCGCTGCACAAACAGTCCCGCAGTTCTGTCCAGCTCCAGCTCCTTTTGCAACTTGCTGGAGACAATCCCCTGCAGCTGTTTCACTGAGGGAGCATTACCAGCCTGGTGAAACAGAGGCGGTCCTGAAAACAGAATCACAAACCCATCCTGGGCAGTTGCTGAATCCAGATTAACCCCACAACCAGTCCTCCAACGTCACCAAGTTAATGGGCGATGGAACTTTGGCCAGGGACCATTGACTAAGGCATGCTGCCTGCCTGGGCATGTCTGTCCCTGTGGGCCCCCCCCTCCCCCCGGTGAAACATTGAAAGGCCGGGTGCCCCCCTCTGCACATTGAGCATCTATGTTTGAAATAACATCCTGGTCGGTCGCAACAGCCCGCATTGAACTGAAAACAGGCACTATCTGCTCCAGCGCTCAAAACTCCCCAGACAGGGGAAAGTTCCCTCTGGTACTCGGAAACCCAACCCCTCGGGCCCTCCCCCACCCATTCACTACCCGCTGCCTGCAACCATCCCCCCTGGGAGATGCCAGCTGAGGGTCCTGGGAAGCCCACATCATCTGATTCCCCAAAAGGAAACCAACATGGAGTCATATCCGCCAACCAAATGTCCACATCCCGAAATTCCTAAGCCTCACCCTTGTCTTTCGCCAAGCTGTTCCTGAACTGCTCATCATAGTTGAGCCAGGCCCAACCCCTATAAGTTGAGCCCGCAAGATCACATCCGAATATCGCAGGAGCTGCGGGTAGAGGGTCTGCTTGCACACACACACCATCCCCATCCCCCACCCCATCCCCCACGATAGAAGAAAACACATGAAATGTCAGCAAGCAATTATTTATTTTATTTGAGAAGTTAATATACCGCATTTCCAATGTTCAATACGGTTTACATATAATAGAACATAACACTACATGGATCGTGTTAACATTATAAAGAACATTTAACTACATGTAAGGAACCATATAACTATTAGAATCCAATATAATAGCATTAATGATAAATACCAGTAAATCCAAGGCATAAATAACATATATATAAGTACAGGGCATATGTTTCAATTGGTGTAATTGTTTTGGTGTGGTGTGAGTGATTTTATTGTTGAGGGGTGACGGTGGGCTATATCTTGGCAGTATCTTTGTATATAATTTAGTGGAAGTATTTGCTTGCTTATGTTGGGCCCTGAAAGCGCATTTGGAACAGGTGCATTTTCAGGAGTTTCCTGAAATCCTTAGTCAGTGGTTGTGTGGATTTTCACTGGGAGGGAGTTCCAAACTGTAGGAGTATAAATTAATAATAGTCTTAGCATACATTTAATAATAGCACCCAAGAGCACCCCTTTTTACCCTCCTCCTTAGTACCTTCCCCCTTCTTCTTATCCCCACTGTCTTGATCGCGAGCCAGAAGTGAAAAAATCTATGTACCGACCCCGCAGCACCTTCGCCCATAGTTTCCTGAACACATGGCAATCCAACGGGGCAATCTTGCTCAACGTATGCCCATTTTCCGCCAACCGTGTGTCATTACTAACCCCACCCTCACTGTGCCCCGTTGAACTCTGTCCTTGACATGCCAAACCACGCTGACTCACACCATCATCATCCGACTCAGTGCCCTCCGAAGACAAGGAATCAGACAAGTCCCAAGAATCTGATGTATCCCAGACATGCACCGCTGACTCATCATCCGAGTGATGCAAATGCTTCTTGAGATGCATGCAATGCACGACCTTTAGCAAGTTCTTCAAAAATGTTTTATCCTCAGTCTGAGTGAACACCCTGTCACGCTTCCTACCCAACTCAGTCCTTCGCGCACCTGCACCCTTTACCCCAGTCTTCAGACCCCTCGTCTGCTGGCAGATAACAACCTGCACTCCCTGACACAATCCCCATCGTCTGCTGGCTCTCCGCATTGGAACACTGTTGACCACCATCCTCCAGCTGGTCCTCTTCACTGGTTGCGCGGTCTGCCCTGACCTCCTAGTCAAGAACTGGCCCCCCCCCCCCTAGTCCCACCCCACCCCACATGCCACCCCACTTTCCTTCCCCACCCACAACCTCGCCCATGCCCCTTACCTCTCCCTTTCCCTACTGCCTACAGGGCATGGCCAGCCCCAATCCCCACACAGCCCTCTGTGATGAAGCATGCAGGCTGCTTCACCTGCAACTGTGAAGGACTCTGCACCGGTTGCACTGAGGCCTTGCCCCATTCACCTTGCGCAGGCCCATGTACACCACTCCCTAAGCGCTACCAAATAATCCCCACACTGAACCCAACCCTTACTCTCAGTCCCTACCCACTCACACCCCCACCCCCCTGCACCCCCGCTTAACTGGCCTCTCCCCCACATCAACCCTCAAACACCCTGCCAAAAGTTCCAGCAAACTGCCACAGGCAAAAGCAGCCTTCACACGAAACCCCAGGGGCACTATGATCCCCCGAATGCCCAAAATCCCCTCAACTCCTTCCCCTGTCACTCACCCACCGGACGTGCCTCCCCCCAGAGTCAGAAACCCTTTACCAGCGCTGTCAACAGGCCGCAAACGGAAGCAAGCCACAAACGGAAGCAAGCTGATCGGCCAGACAACACCCACACTGCACTGACCGCAACCGCCGCAAATGGAAGGGGAAGCAAGCTGACCGGCAAAACAATACCTGCACCGCCACTGCTGTAGCCCGCAAAATCCTGCTGGTGAGTCTGCGCACTTTCTCCCCACCACCCAAACCCTCCCCCATTCCTTCACGCCGGCACCCGTTGCCCCCCACCAAGCAAATGGATGGTGTTCTCAGCCAGGTTACCCACCCCATTCCCCATATAACTGGTACAAAATGTATAACATATCTGATACAGTGATCGGAATCTACACCAGTTCCCATGACGATCTCCCTGTCGAGCGTATCAGGCTCCGATGTCCCAGGACTTCTCTGTTCTGTTTTTTTCTGCCACTGGACTGCATGCAGCAGCTGACGGACATGGTTGACAGTGTGCAGCGTTGGTGCCACACCACGACCCAGAGGATGATGAAAGTGTTCAGCCACATAGCCACCACAGTACACGTTACCCCCTTGGCCCCGTCTCTCTATGCGGCAAACACAATGAGCCTGTGCACGCAATGGAAGCAGGCCATGGACCTACCTCCAGAACAGGGTGGTGGTCTCCACTCCCCTGGTGCAGTCCCTTGGCTGGTGGTTGGAACTGCTGAACCTGCTTTGGGGCCTCCAGTTCCAAGCAGCCCCCCTTAGGATGCTAACAACAGACTTGTCCAAACGTGGGTGGGGGGCTCATCTGGATGGCCTGCGGACGCAAGGCCTATAGTCCGTGCAGGAGAGACTACACCAGATAAACTTCCTCGAGTTGCGAGCCATAATGAATGCCCTCTGAGCCTTCCAGGCACACTTGGCAAATTAGGTGGTCCTGATGCAGATGGACAGCCAGGTGGTAGTGATCTATGTGAACAAACAGGGAGGCACAGGCTTGTACCTCCTCTGTTGGGAAGTAGTCCAGCTGTGGCAGTTTGCCCTGGACCACAGGATGGAGCTCAGGGCAACCTACTTGCCCGGTAAGCTCACTGTCATGGCGGATCAGCTGAGCAGGATCCTCCAGCTGCAAGGATTTTATTTATTTATATTTCTTATATACCGCGCTATTATAATTAGTGCGGTGTGCAGTTGAACAAAACATACTACAATGCCACAGGAACATTGAGCTTACAATGAACAGGGTAGTTAAAACCTGGAGGTAAGCAGGGGGAACTATTTACAAAATATAGTACATTTTTATATAAGGAACTTTATCAGAGACATGTAGGGGTCTTTGCAGAGGCATAAGTTCAAGAGTCGGGGGGGACGGGGAGGAGCTGACTAACCATTCTCTTTGGGGGGCTGAGCTATAGGGTGGTTTGGGTGGGGAGGGGTAATGGCTGTGTGTTTCCAGAATTAGCTTCCGGGTAATGTTTTAGGAAGAGGTGGTGTTTGAGGGCTTTTCTAAATAGCGATAAGTTCGAGATGGCTCGGATTTCGGTAGGGGAGGGCATTCCAGACGCTGGGTGAAAATATGGAGAAGGCCCTACTGGCTGTTTTTTTTGAGCATTTTGTCAGGATCTTAGGGACTTCAAGAGTGTTCATCAATGTGGATCTCCTATTTCTGTTGGCTGGCATGCTGTGGATAAGTTTATTGATGGGTGTGGGGGGTTGGTTCTTTAAGGCTTTGAATGTCAGGACTAGAGTCTTGTATTGGGTTCTAGCCTGCAAAGGAAGCCAGTGGAGGTTCATCAGGACTGGCGTTATGTGGTCTGACCTCGATAATCCTACAAGTACCCTCGCAGCTGAGTTCATGGCGAGACGGAGCGGGCTTAGTGTTGACTGAGGAAGTCCGTGGAGAATGATATAAGCGAAGTCAAGATGTGGGAGTACCAAGGCTTGGAAAATTGTTCAGTTGATGGACAGCCCAAGTGGTGGTGATCTATGTGAACAAACAGGGAGGCACAGGCTTGTACCTCCTCTGTTGGGAAGTAGTCCAGCTGTGGCAGTTTGCCCTGGACCATAGGATGGAGCTCATGGCAACCTACTTGCCCGGTAAGCTCACTGTCATGGCGGATCAGCTGAGCAGGATCCTCCCGCTGCAAGGATGGTGGAGCAGTGGTTCTGAGAATGGAGTTCTCCCACAATCGACCTCTTTGCCACATCGCAGAACACCTAGGTGGGCTGGTTTTGCTCCAGGAGACTGTCCAGTGACCAGCTGGCCTCTGATGCCTTTCTCCTCCACTGGGGGGGTGGGTCTGCTTTATGCTTTTCCTCTGATCCCATTTGTGGTGAAAACTCTGCTGAAACCTCAGGTTGACAGGGGAACCATGATCTCATTGCTCCATACTGGCCCCAGCAGTCATGATTACCCCTGCTGCTGCAGTTCTCTCAGAGAAAGCCTCTCCATCTGGTTCTGCCCCGTATCTCATCATCCAGGACAAGGGGATCCTGCTGCACCCCAACATCTACTCCTTGACCCTCACAGCCTTGATGCTCAGTGGCTAGTCCTTTCGAAGTTCAATTTACCTGATAATGTCACGGATGTCCTTCTGGTGTTGCGCAAGGACTCGACATGGGCTTATGCGTTCAGGTGACGGAGGTTCGCTGCTTGCTGCACGGGTAGGCCGCTGGATCCCTTCTCCTGCACAGTAGATCAGTTGTTGGACTACGTCCTGCACAGACTCGGGCCTAAAATCTAATTCTGTCCAGGTTCACCTCAGCGTGATCAGCGCTTACCATCATGGCTTGGGGGGGCCAGCTCGTCTTGGCTCACCCGCTGATGGCTCACTTTCTGCGGGGCTTTCTTCTCTTCAGAGTGTTTTGCGTTGAACTGGTGATTCCCAATGAGACAGCAACTTTGACCAGGCTGTACAATGGTACTTTTTTGGGTATTAGGTCCAACTCCTGCCCAACGGCCTTTCTGTCCATCCAGGCTACCTGCAGTGTTGACTAACTTCAGTGCTGTTGTATGCTGAGGATGCCTAGTCAGTGGAGTCCCTAGAGGGATTACCTTGTTGTTCTTCCTTTTCTCCAGTTTTGTTGCTCTTGTTGTGCTTTTGGCCTCCTCGTTCTTTTGGTAGCCTGTAGCTTGGGAATCCCATACGTGAGAACTTATTTTCTGCTTTTCCACTGAGAAAGTATAGTTACTCATCTGTAGCAGATGTTCTCTGTAGATAGGAGGAATAAGTCCTCACAACCCTCCCACATCCTGAGGAGTTGCATCTCTGGCTGCTGCTTTGATGTTTGACTGGAGAAAATGGCGCCATAGCAGGCAGGAATGGAGGTGCATATGCACAGTACAGCTCCCAAAAGCTTTCAGTGGAAGCTAGGGAGCCTTCTGCGTGAACTCTGTCAGTGACATCGCCCATACATGGACTTATTCTTGCTGTCCACAGAGAACACTTGCTACAGGTGAGTAACTATACTTTTTTAGATGAAACAGCCAGAACTTCACACTATGTAATGATACAGAGGCATTACTAACCTTTGTTGTATTGCCCATTCCTTTCCTTATAATTCCTAGCATTACGTTAGCTTCCCTAGCTGCTGTTGCATACTAATTTCAGACTAACTTTCAAAAATCCACACTCTATCTTGCCAACATAGTCTCTTTTATAGGAGTGATCTTGAAAAATATCCAGGCCAGGACTTTTCTTTGAGAGCAAAGGATTCAAACTCTTATCTCCCATGTCTGTTCCATACATTCAACACCAAAGGTCACCACAAGGATATACTTGCAAATGTTGGGACGCATGGTGGTGGCAGTACATTTTGTCCCCTTCACCCGCTTAAAAATGTAGCGTTTGTAATGGGATATAAGATTCCAATGGAATCGGTGCTCTCAACCACTGTCCTTGATAGTTTACATACCACCTTGATTCACCTCACACTACAATGGTGGAAAATCTCACCTATAAGTTGCAGTGCCTATTATACTGTGACAGCATCAGTTAGTCCTCATCATAGATTCCTCAAACTGAGGTTGAGATGCTCATCTCGACAGAAACAATTCCCAGTGAATGTGGTCAGTCTACGAGAAAACTCTTCATATAAACCATCTGTAGCTAAGAGCAATTTTCTATGCCCTGCGAGTATTTCTTCAAAGGTTTTCATAATTCTTCGGTGCCCATTCAGATAGACAGATAAGTTGCAATATTTGATGTGAACAAACAAGGGGTAACAGGCTCTCTCCACCCTTTGCCAAGAAGCAACCAGGATACAGGACTGTGCTCTAGTGAATCACATCCAGATACAAGCTACCTAAATCCCTGGTCCACGGAATCAATTAGTCGACAACTCAGCAGAGCGCTTTTGTCCTTGCAAGTTGTCCACAGATTCAACTGTTATACATTCCTTGTTTCAAAAATGGAGGATCCCTCAGATCAGTCTCTTCACCAGCAAAGAAAAGCAAAACTTTGTCTTTACTGTATTGTTCTCCCTTCAGACCTCCATGTAGCATAGAAACATAGAAAATGACTACAGAAAAAGATCACATGGCCTGTCTAGTCTGTCCTTGCATATCAAATAACAACAGCTTCAGACGCACTAGCAGCTCCATGAAATTTGGTGTTTCTTTATGCTTATCCTCCAATTCCTCTCATATTGACAGTTCTTCACAAGTTCCAGCAAAGCCAGGCCACTATAATTCTAATAGTGCCTTACTGATCTAAGCAAAACTGGTATTCCCTTCTCCATAGGTTATCAGCCCTTCCTTCTTGAAAGTTCCTTCAGTTTGCAGAATTGATAACACAACAAGAAGGCCGTCTTCTTCATCTAGACTTGAAGGCTTTAGTCCTTTTAACTGGGAAAATGAAAAACACCTAGTTTCTGTACTTCGTTTTCCACATCATGATAGCTGTTCAAAAATATTTCTCAAGAAGAATCTATGCCTTCAAGTGGAAGAGATTTTCTATGTGGTGTTTTATGAACAGACATGATTCCAACATGGTGGTCCTACTACTGTTCTACAGTACCTTTTATCACTTACATTGGCTTGGGCTTCAAACACCCCAAAAAGAGTTCACTTTAGTGCAATGTCTGCGTACCATGATCCGGTGGATAGCCTTTCAGCAATGCAATCTCACATTGTTTCCCTTTTCATAAAAGGTAATCTTCATATAGTATAGCCTCCTTTGCAGAAGTCCCCTGTTCCTTGGTAACTCATCTTGGTGATATCTTCTCTTAACAATGTTTCCCTTTAAACCTTTGGGATTTGCTTCATTTACATTTTTGACTTGGAAAGTAACTCTTTAGAATAGTAAACTTCAAGCTTTAGTGACAAATCAACTTTATACTCAGTTTTATCACCACAAAGTTGTTCTTCAGACTCATCCTAAATTTTTACCTAAGGTTGGTTACACCTTTTCATTTCCATGAAGAAATAATTCCTTCCACCTATTTTCTGAAGCTCCATTTGAACCCTCTTGAAAAGGCCCTTCACACACACTATAATAAATGGGCATTGGCCTACTATTTGAAAAGAACTGAATCTTTTTAGAAGTCGACTCAGCTTTTTGTCTTTTGATCTTAATAAATCTGATCTACCAGTTGCAATTTTTTTTTAGCAGACTGGCTTACCTCATGTATACAGTTTTGCTATGAATAAGTGGATGCTTCTCTCTGCTCTAAGGTTAAGTCTCATCAGATTAAAGCTACTGCAGCAATAGCGGCCTTCTTAATATCTACTTCTCTGGAAACTATATGCAAAGAGGTTATTTGGTCCTTTCTTCATACTTTCTCTGTATTACTGTTTCGGCCAAGCCTCAGAAAGGGACAATAAATTTGGATGAGCTGTACTAAGCCATCTGTCCCACTCACCTTGCATCTCCCACAGGCTAAGACAATGCATGTATAAGATAAGTAGCCCTGTGCTTGGAAGTCACCCACTTGGGTGCTTGACTTGATCCTTGTCAATAGAAAAAGCAATGTTGCTCACCTATAACGGATGTTTTTTTGTAGACAGCAAGATTGCTAAGGCACACAATTCTTCCCACCTCTCTGAGAGTTGCATTCATTGAGCTTTGCAACCAATTGAGGACCTGAGACTTGTGTGTGTGGAAAGGGCCAGAATTTGACATTAAAGTTCTGTGCTGTGAGAGAGCAGTTAGGACCTCATATGACATATCCATCCTGCTCTCTGCTGCAAAAGCAAAGTTGCTTAGCTGTAACAGGGAATCTCCAGGAACAAGCAGGAATGAGTCTTCACATATGGGTATCGTCGGTACCGACGGAGCCTGCGCGGGAACGCTCCCCAGCGTCCAAAAGGAAAGCTTTTGGGAGCATCCCACAGCACCTGCGCGCTGCCTTCCCGCCTTTCCCAACCGTCTCTCTCCAGTTCTTCTTTTCCGCAGAGCCAGCAGGTCGTGTTTCCTGTCACCGCTGAAGAATTTCTTATTTTCTTATTTCTTATTTTCTTTAGTCGCGTGTCTGCCTTCTCGAGGACCGGTACCGCCGGTCTCTATTCTTTCTTTAAAAGTGCACAAAGTGCAGTGGCACTATTTCTGTCACAGACACCCATAACTGGTGTCTAAAATGTTTAGGTCCTGATCATTCCATCGCGGATTGTGAGTCCTGCTCCATGATGTCTAAAAGAGGGTTACAGAATCGGGCAGCCAAGCTCAGTATCCTGTTTCCCTCCGATGCAGCTTCTGTGGCATCGACGTCTTCCAGAGCTGCTTCTTCATCCCATGGATCTCAGGTAACAAAACTTAAGTCCGGTCGATCCTCAAAGGGTACATCTCCCTCTAAGTATCGAGATGTACCTGAACTTATTATTGAGGAATCCACACCGGCAAAATTACCCCGGCGGGAGGCTCCGGCTTCCAAAGCATTATCTATGGGGTCACAGGTTGACATCGATGGCACGGCCTCGACCCATCACCTGTTACAATGTTCTGGGGTACCGGTGGTTCCCGGTACCGACATCCAGACATTGGTGGCGTCGATGGATCAGAATATTCTGACCATGCAGCGGGCTATTATGGCCTTCATACAAGCTGCGATGCCCTCGGTACAACAACAACCTCCGTTGTCGATACCGATTCCGGTTCTGGATCCAGCTCCGGTTCCGATACCAGTACCGCTTGCATCGGCATCAGCTTCGAAAGCAGCGATACGGTATCCAGTGATGCCTGTTAGTACCGATTCGGTACCAATGACTCCCGATGTCGATACCCCTCGGTACGCGTATCGGGCTCTACGAGAGCATCCAGACAGTCGATACTTCGATTCCTCTGAAGAATCTGATGCATCAGAGGTTTCTATCGAAGCATCGGAGATCCGTCCTCAGGAACCCTCTTCTCCAAAAAGGAGAATGTCTCCTCCTGAGGACTTGTCTTTCCAGGACTTCATCAGGGAGGTGGCCAGAAGCCTGTCCATTGCAGTAGCCTCTGAAACTGAGCCCAGAGCCAAAAAATTGGATATTCTTCAATATCCTAAGGCTCCTAAAGAGGCAGCCATTTTACCAATACATGAGATTCTTTATGGCAACATGTTAGGTATATGGGAAACGCCTCTTACCACCTCTCCTTTTTCTCGCAGTTTGGACACTATGTATCGTGTTCCTCCTTGTCCTGGATTTCATAAGACTCAGCTTCCTCACTACTCTATTGTGGTAGAGTCTGCTATGAAAAAAATCAAGAGTACAAAAAGACACTCCTCTGCTCCTCCAGGAAGTGAATGCAGAACCTTAGATGCTTTTGGCAGGAAAATCTTCCAGGCCAGTATGCTTGTAGCCAGAATCAACTTCTATAGTCTCTATATGGGGATGTTTCTAAAAGAGGTTACAGATCATCTACACACCTTATCTCCTTTTATGTCAGAAGATAAGAGAGAAGAATATATTACCTGGCTTAAACATGCTCAGGATGTATCCAAGTTTTCCAACCGTGCAGCCTTTGACTCCTTTGAGGGTGCCAGTAGAGCTTCGGCTATTGCCATAGGCGCACGCAGAGTAGCTTGGTTACAAGCCTCTGATTTGGAATCCTGGGTACAGGATGGTCTGGGCAACCTTCCCTGTACAGGGGAAAACCTGTTTGGCAAAGATTGGCAAGCAAAAGCCACCCAGATGGATGCTGAAAATTCTGCCTTAGATAGACTCTCAAAGTCTACTACTACTCCTTTCAAAAAGAGGTTATTCAAGAAAGGATCTTTCCCAAAAAAAGGGAAATTTACTTCTGGTTATGGTCAGGCCTCTTCTCAGGGTCGTTTTACTACAAAGAGGCAGCAACAACCAAAACAGGCCAAGCCTCAGGCTGCGAGGACTGCTACGGCCCAACAGCCTCAGCCTCCTCAGGGCCTTTGACTTTCCACTAGAGAACTTAGCTTTTCTGGCTCTAGAACATCCAGAGCCTCTCACCATCCCAGGAAGGTTAGCTCACTTTGCTCCCAGATGGGAACAAATCACAGCAGAGCACTGGACCCTCTCCATTATAAGGGAGTGATACAAGCTACATTTCTTGAACCTTCCTCCTTATACCATGGTGAAACAGTTCAGCTCTCCAACTTCTCTTCTCGACGTTCTAGGTCAAGAGATTGCTACCCTTCTTGCCCAAGGGGCAATAGAAGAAGTACCCCTTCTTCAACAGGGTACAGGGTTCTACTCCCCCTATTTTCTCATCCCAAAGAAAACAGGAGGCTACAGACCCATCCTAGATCTCAGAGAGTTGAACAAGTTTCTATACAAGGAGAAATTCAAGATGATTTCTCTGGGTACTCTCCTTCCATACCTCCAGAGTCAGGACTGGCTTTGTTCTCTAGACCTCAAGGATGCGTACACCCATGTCCTCATCCATCCAACACACAGAAGGTTCCTTCGATTTCTTTACCAAGGAAAGCACTACCAATACAGAGTGCTTCCTTTCGGTCTGGCCTCTGCTCCAAGAGTGTTCACAAAATGCATGGCAGTGGTAGCTGCATTTTTACGCACTCTGGGGATATTCGTATTCCCATATCTGGACGACTGGCTCATCCGAGCTCCATCCCAGTCAGAAGCCCAGACTTCCCTGTCCTGCACAAAGCATCTTCTTCAGTATCTGGGACTGGTGATCAATATTCCCAAATCCCATCTCACCCCTACTCAGTCTCTAGAGTTCATAGGGGCCTTACTGGATACTACAACTGCAAGAGCCTATCTTCCCCAGGCCCGTTGCCTACGCTTGGTGCAGTTAGCCTCCCAGGTTCAGTTAAAATCCCATTTAACTGCTCGAGAGATGCTACAACTCTTAGGCCACATGGCCTCCACAGTGCATGTGGTTCCTTATGCTCGCCTTCACATGAGGGCAGCTCAGTGGACTCTATCCACCCAATGGACCCAGGCATCAGGTTGCCTGTCAGACAAAATAGCAACCTCCAGTCGCCTTTTTTGGTCCCTCCACTGGTGGAAATCCACTCAAAATCTGTTGTTGTGGTCCCCCTTTCAGCAGGTGCTACCCCAAGTAACCCTTACAACAGATGCCTCTCCAAAGGGTTGGGGAGCTCTCCTTCAAGATCTCTCCACTCAGGGCATCTGGTCTCCACAGGAGACATCTCTCCATATCAACCTCTTAGAGCTCAGAGCAATCTTCTTGGCTCTCAGAGTATTTCGCACCCTGCTCAGCTACAGGACAGTCCTCATCCATACAGACAATCAACTAGCCATGTTCTATGTGAACAAGCAGGGGGGGACGGGCTCTCTGTCGCTTTGCAACAAAGCTCTGAGATTGTGGGCCTTCGCCAGAGAGCATCAAATCCATCTCATGGCAGTGTATATTCCAGGGGTTCAAAACTCTTGGGCAGACAGACTCAGTCGAGTTCTGCTTCCACACGAATGGTCCCTCCATGGGGACCAGATAGCCAGGATTTTCCGGATTTGGGGTACCCCAGACATAGACCTATTTGCAAGTCCGTGGAATGCCAAACTTCCCCGGTTTTGTTCCAGGATTCCGTGTCAGGGAGTTCAGGCCAGGGATGCCTTCCTCCTTCACTGGGGGCAAGACTTCCTCTATGCCTTTCCACCTATTCCCGTCATCCCCAAGACTCTGTTCAAGCTTCAGAGAGACAAGGGATCTATGATCCTCATAGCACCACATTGGCCACGCCAAGTGTGGTACCCTCTACTTCTGCATCTCTCTCAAGCTCCCTCCCTGGACCTGGGGTCTGCTCCAGATCTCCTCTCCCAAGAGGAGGGAACCCTGTGGCATCCAAATCCTCAGTCTCTTCATCTCAAAGCCTGGTTGCTGAAGGCCTAGACCTTCAAGATTTACACCTTTCTCAGCAAGTGTAGGATATCCTTCATGCTTCCAGAAAGCCTTCCACCAGACGCTCTTATGCTTTTAAATGGAAAAGGTTTTCCATTTGGTGTGCAGAAAATGGTCTTAACCTTTCTGCAATACCTTTGAATTCGTTACTAGACTATTTGCTGCATTTATCCCATGCAGGCCTTAAAACAAATTCAATCAGAGTCCATTTGAGTGCTATTGCAGCATCCCTGAAGCCTCTTAATGGACAACCTATTTCCTCTCATCCTCTTATAGCAAGGTTCATGAGAGGCCTTCTTTTAACTAAACCTCCCATTAGACCACCTCCAGTGGCATGGGACTTAAATCTGGTTCTTGGCCAGCTTATGAAGCCACCCTTTGAACCCTTAGCCACTACCTCCTTGAAATTCCTTTCCTGGAAGGTTATTTTTCTCATTGCACTCACCTCAGCTCACCGTATCAGTGAGTTACAAGCTCTAGTGGCTAATCCTCCTTATACAAGGTTCCATCATGACAAGGTAGTTCTCAGAACTAATCCACACTTTATGCCTAAAGTGGTCTCACCTTTTCATTTGAACCAGGAGGTATATTTACCTGTCTTCTTTCCAGGGCCTCATGCATCAAGTGCAGAGAGGAGTCTTCATACCCTGGATTGCAAAAGAGCACTTGCTTTCTATTTACAAAGAACACAGCAACATAGAAAGTCCTCTCAACTTTTTGTTGCTTTTGATCCTTCCCATTTAGGACTTCCAGTCTCTAAGAGAACTCTGTCCAATTGGATTGCTCAGTGTATTTCCTTCGCCTACCAGAGTAAGAACCTTTCTCTGGAAGGCCATGTCACAGCTCACAATGTGAGGGCCATGGCAGCCTCTATGGCTCATCTAAACTCTGTGTCCATCGACCAAATCTGTCGAGCAGCCACCTGGACCTCGGTTCATACCTTCACAGCCCATTACTGCTTGGACAAGGATTCCCGCCGGGATGCCTTGTTTGGTCAGGCTATTCTCAAACACCTGTTCCATACCTAATCAACTCCTGCCCTCCATCCCTGACTGGATGCCTGAGATTCATAGGTGGAGATGGAGCTCTCCAGGGACTCACAATCTGGGTGATCTCCCAGGCATCTCTAGCTGGGGAGTCCCCATATGTGAAGACTCATTCCTGCATCCTTGAAAGACTGGTAAGGGTGACTGTTGCTTCTGGAGGGAGATCTGCAACTGTGAGTATTTACTTCTGGTAATTTTCTAAAAGGAATTCTTTGTATTAAAGCTAATGAATCTGTGATCCACTATTTTTGTTAAATCAGTCAGGGCCTAGTAGCAGCAGTTTAAGTTTACATTTAAAACACAGAGGAGAACTCTCTGGTTACATTTCATACCCAGCAGAGAGCTTGTACTTTAAATTTAATAGTCACTCAGGGCCTAGCATCAGCAAAGTTCTTTTAGCTTAAATTTACAACACAGAAAAGAGCTTTCTGGTTAAATTTAGAACCCAGCAGAGAGCTTGTACTTTAAATTTCATAAGAAGTTAGAGCCTAGCAGCAGCTAAGAGCTATAATTTAAATCAAATCAGAATATAGCTTACCTCAGCAGCACAAGACAGGGTACTGTGTAGCAGCCCTCTTTTAATAAGTGTTAATTCCCTCCCACCTCCCCACACCCACCCACCCCTGGGATAATCGTAGTTTTATAGGTACTTACACATCTTAAAAGACAGGAGGTGCTCTCAGGTGAAGCTCATTACCCAAATCAGTCATACACTAAGGACCTGAGATTAGTTAAGCTTCAGGTGAACAAGGTATATTACACATATTAGGTTCAGTTTTATTAGTATAAATATCCATAGCAACCCTTAGTAAGTAAAGAACTTAGATCTAAACACAAACTTAAAACTAAGATGCAGACAGCAGTCCAGCAGCGGGATGGGGGCTTTCCAGTCTTTTGCATTGAGTGTCACATGTATGATTTTCTCCCAGTTGGTGAGAGGTCTTACGTGTGCACTAGGTGCAAGGAGCTCTTTGCTCTCAGGGAACGAGTCCGTTCTCTAGAGGCTAAAGTAGCAGACTTGGAAAGCATAAGACAGACGGAGAGGTACATAGACGAGACCTACAGGGATATAGTCCTGAAGTCCCACCTCCAGTCTGGCAGCATCCCTGTTGCCATGGAGGAGAGAGGTCACGTGACAGGAGAGCATCACCCTGGTGTGGCAGGAAGTGATCCTGTAACTAGGACCTGTCCTCCAGGTGATGTAAAACCCTCTCGCACCGAGGAAGTTTCTCCAGGGCCATGTGCCCATGAGGGAAGGGTTAGGACAGCCGTTATAGTTCGTGATTCGATCATTAGGCATGTAGATAGCTGGGTGGCTGGTGGACGTGAGGATCGCCTGGTAACATGCCTGCCTGGTGCGAAGGTAGAGGACCTCACGCGCCACCTAGATAAGGTCTTAGATAGTGCTGGGGAGGAGTCTGCTGTCTTGGTACATGTTGGTACCAATGACATAGGAAAATGTGGTAGGGAGGTTCTGGAGGCTAAATTTAGGCTTTTAGGTAGGAAGTTGAAATCCAGAACTTCCAGGGTAGCATTCTCCGAAATGCTTCCTGTTCCACGCGCAGGACCCAAAAGGCAGACAGAGCTCCGGAGTCTCAATGCGTGGATGAGACAATGGTGCAGAGATGAGGGGTTTGGATTTGTTAGGAACTGGGGAACATTCTGGGGAAAGGAGGGGCTCTTCCGAAGGAATGGGCTTCACCTTAACCGGGATGGAACCAGGCTGCTGGCATTAACCTTTAAAAAGGAGATAGAGCAGCTTTTAAACTAGATATTAGGGGAAAGCCGACAGTCGCCCAAGAGCAAATGGTTCGGAAGAATGTATCTTTGAAGGATACTACCAAAAGCAGAGAGGTTCCACAAAAGAGTAAAGTAGCCCAAATGCCCTCAAGTATGGAGCAGACAGAGCTTAAAGATCCCAAATTACTCATGTCTAACAGACAAATTAATATGGATAAAATACATTCTATAAAATGCTTGTATGCAAATGCTAGAAGTCTAAAAAATAAGATGGGAGAGTTAGAATATGTAGCACTAAATGAAAGGTTAGAAATGATTGGAATATCAGAGACATGGTGGAAGGACGACAACCAGTGGGACACTGTGATACCTGGGTACAAACTATATCGTAATGATAGAGCTGATCAAATTGGTGGAGGGGTTGCTCTCTATGTTAGAGAGGGCATTGAGTCAGAAAGGATTAAAGTTTTGCAGGAAACAAAATCTGCTGTAGAATCTATATGGATTGAAATTCCATGTAAAAGGGGGAAGGCAATGGCAGTGGGGGTGTACTATCGAGCGCCTGGCCAGAATGACCAAATGGATGATGAAATGCTCAAAGAAATCAAGGAAGCTAACAAAAGTTACAGCATAGTAATAATAATGGGTGATTTCAACTACCCCGGTATCGACTGGGTCAGTGTCACGTCAGGACATGCTAGGGAGATAAAGTTCCTAGATGAAATAAATGACTGCTTCTTGGAGCAGCTGGTTCATGAACCGACCAGAGGTGAAGCCATATTAGACCTAATCCTTAGTGGAACACCAGATCTAGTGCAAGAGATAAGGTTGTTGGGGCCACTTGGCAATAGTGATCATAGCATGATCGCCTTTGATTTAATTAGTGGAGGAGGGATAGTAAGGAAATCCACAGTACTACCTTTTAACTTTCGAAAGGGAGACTATGATAAAATGAGAAAAAACAGTCAAGAAAAAACTAAAAGGAGCAGTTGCAAAGGTTAAAGACGTACATCAGGCTTGGCTGTTGTTGAAAAATACTATCTTGGAAGCCCAGACCAGCTGTATTCCACGCTTTAAGAAAAGTGGAAAGAAGTCCAAAAAACTGCCAGCATGGTTTAAAATTGCGGTCAGAGAGGCTGTTGTTGCCAAAAAAGCATCTTTCAGGAAATGGAAAAAAGAGCCAAACGACGAAACCTGGAAACAGCACAAGCACTGGCAAGTCAAATGCAAGGCATTGATAAGGCAGGCAAAGGGAGAATTTGAGAAGAAGCTTGCTACAGAAGCAAAAACGCGAAGTAAAGACCTTTTCAAGTACATTCGTAGCAAAAAACCTTTGAGAGAGTCAGTTGGTCCATTAGATGATAAAGGGGTTAAAGGAGCACTAAGAGGAGACAAGGCGATAGCGGAGAGACTGAATGAATTCTTTGCTTCAGTCTTTACTGAGGAAGATGTAGGGATGTTACCCATGACTGAAGTGGTATTTAAAGGTGCAGAAGAATTGAAGGAAATATCGATACATCGAGAAGATGTATTACAACTATTAGATAAGCTGAAGAGTAGCAAATCACCTGGGCCGAATGGTATACATCCAAGGGTATTGAAAGCACTGAAATATGAGATTGCAGACCTGCTATTAGTAATCTGTGAACTATCATTAAAATCATCTCTAATACCTGAAGATTGGAGGATCGCCAATGTAACACCAATTTTTAAAAAGGGTTCCAGGGGTGATCCGGGAAACTACAGACCGGTGAGCCTGACGTCAATACCGGGAAAAATGATAGAAACCATCATAAAGAATAAAATTACTCAGCATGTAGATAGTCATGAACTAATGAGAGACAGCCAACATGGCTTTAGACAAGGAAGATCTTGTCTTACTAATCTGTTATGTTTTTTTGAAGGAGTGAATACTCAGGTGGACAAAGGTGAGTCGGTTGATATTGTGTATCTGGACTTTCAGAAAGCCTTTGACAAGGTCCCTCATCAGAGACTTTTGGCAAAACTAAAGAGTCATGGGATAGGAGGCAGTGTACTATTGTGGATCAGGAACTGGTTAAAAGATAGAAAGCAGAGGGTAGGGCTAAATGGTCAATTTTCCCAATGGAGAAAGGTGAATAGTGGTGTACCCCAGGGATCTGTGCTGGGTCCGCTGCTTTTTGACATATTCATAAATGACCTGGAAAGTGGAATAACGAGTGAGGTTATCAAATTTGCAGATGACACAAAACTATTTAAAGTTGTTAAAACCCAAGAGGATTGTGGAAAATTGCAAGAGGATCTTGATAAATTGGAAGACTGGGCATCAAAATGGCAGATGAAATTTAATGTGGACAAGTGCAAGGTTATGCACCTAGGGAAGAACAACCCAAACTATGGTTACACGATGCAAGGTTCCACATTAGGAACCAACACCCAGGAAAAAGATTTAGGCGTCATTGTGGATACCATGTTAAAACCCTCGGCCCAGAGTGCAGCGGCGGCCAAGAGAGCAAATAGAATGCTAGGTATGATAAGGAAAGGAATGGAAAATAAAACAAAGGATATTATAATGCCTCTATATCGTTCCATGGTGAGACCGCACCTTGAATATTGTGTGCAATTCTGGTCGCCGTATCTTAAAAAGGATATAGAGTTATTAGAAAAGGTTCAGAGAAGAGCCACCAAAATGGTAAAGGGGATGGAAGGATACTCCTATGAAGAAAGGCTAAAAAGGTTAGGGCTCTTTAACCTGGAAAAGAGACGGCTGAGGGGAGATATGATAGAAGTCTATAAATTAATGAGCGGAGTGGAACGGGTAAACGTAGATCGATTGTTTACCTTATCAGAATATAGAAAGACTAGGGGACATGCAATGAAGCTACAGGGTAAACTATTTAAGACTAATAAAAGAAAATATTTTTTCACTCAACGTGTAATCAAACTCTGGAATTTGTTACCGGAGGATGTAGTAAAGGCTGTTAGTATAGCTGGGTTTAAAAAAGGTTTGGACAAGTTCCTGGAGGAAAGGTCCATAAGCCATTATTAAGAAGGGACCCAGGATATCAATGCTTGAACCAATACAAGCATTGTGGAACCTGTGTCCCTTGGGGAAACTGCTAGGTACATATGACCTAGATTGGCCACTGTTGGAGACAGAATACTGGGCTTGATGGACCTTGGTCTGACCCAGTATGGCATATCTTATGTTCTTATGCTTGTT
Source organism: Ichthyophis bannanicus (assembly GCA_033557465.1). Lineage (NCBI taxonomy): Eukaryota > Metazoa > Chordata > Amphibia > Gymnophiona > Ichthyophiidae > Ichthyophis > Ichthyophis bannanicus. The sequence goes on from CM066033.1 coordinate 129,089,212, forward strand.
CCTGGAGATAGCACAGTTACTTACCTGTAACAGGTGATCTCTGGGAACAGCAGAAATTAGTCTTCACAACCCTCCCACCTCCCCTAGGAGTTGTATCTCTATCTATCTTTCCTTTCCTCTCTCTCTCTCTCTCTTTGTCTCCGCTTTAAAACGCAAACTGGAGAGAGACGGTTGGGAAAGGTGGGAAGGCAGCACGCAGGCGCTGTGGGATGCTCCCAAAAGCTTTCCTTTTGGACGCTGGGGAGCGTTCCCGCGCAGGCTCCGTCGGTACCGACGATACCCATATGTGAAGACTAATTCCTGCTGTTCCCAGAGATCACCTGTTACAGGTAAGTAACTGTGCTGTCTCTGAAGATAGATTTTTTTTTAACTTCTCTGCACCTGCATGAGATGCTCCCCTATTTCTTGTGTAAATCAAGTTAGTCTATCCCTAGCAGAATATAAAGTCTTGTCGTCTTTTCCTTCACTTTCTGCCCAGACTATGGCTGATTACTTTCAGGATAAGATTTATAAGATTAATCTTGAATTCTCTACCAAGTCATCTCATCTCCCTTACCCCCTCTTTACTCTAACACCCTTCCTTCAACCCCTACTACCCTTTCTTCCAGTTTTAAAATCACAGAGGAAACTGCAGATTTCTCCTCCAAACTCACTACCTGCTCCTCTGATCCCATTCTCGCTCAGCAGTATCTCCTCTGCTGTCATCCCATCCGTCATATCTTCAACCTATTGCTTTCCACTACAGGTGTTGCTCATGCCTTCAAACATACCATGATTACACTGCTCCTTAAAAGACCTTCACTAGACCCTACCTGTTCTTCCAATTTTTGTCCCATCTCCTGGTCCCTTTCACCTCCAAATTATTGGAATGTGGTGTTAACCACTACTGTCTTGACTTTTTCATCTCAAGGTATTCTGGATCCACTCCACTCCTCTACTTCCTACAGAAACAGCCTTTGCCAAAGTCTCTAGTAACCTGTAACTGTCCAAATCCAAGGGCCTTTTACTCAATCCTCATCCTTCTTAACATAAGAATATAAGATTTGACAAATTGGGTGAGATCGCAAATTGGGTGAGATCAATAGTCCATCAAGCCAAGTATCCTGTTTTCAACAGTGGCTAATCCAGGTCACAAGTACCTGGCAAGATCCTGAAAGGTAGAAACAGATTCCACGCTACTTATCCTGGGGATAAGCAGCAGATTTCCCCCAATCCACTTTAATAATGGTTTCTGGACTTTTCCTCCAGGAGCTTGTCTAAACCTTTTTTAAATAACAAAAAAATCACTCTAATACAGATAGGCTAGGTATCAGTATTCAGTAACAACATCAGTAAACAACCTTACCACAGGTATTAATAAAGGAGAAAAAAGGCTTCAGATTACAGGGATCAGGCAGTCATGACTAAGCATGCCTATGCCATCTCCATCACATCAATAGCCAAAAAACTCCTTGTCAGTAAATATAATTCTCCAGGACCAAGCAGGAAGTCAGTCCTCACATATGGGTGTCATCGACGCCGATGAAGCCCCAGTGGAGCATTTCCCCAGCTTTCTATGAAAGCCTTTGGGAATGCAGGCACGCATGCGCGGTTCCCTTCCCGCCTAAAGGTGCCATCTTACCTCAGTCTCTCTTTTTCCGAGAAGCCCACCGGATGTGCGTCCTGTCATCCCGGATAAAAGTTTGATTTTTTCGGCGATTCTCGCTATTTTTTCTTCCCAGTTCGACACTGGTTCCCCTCCCACCGGGTTCGGTACACCGGTATCGAGCCCAATTCTTCTTTTTCGATTTTTGCCCTTCGTGGCTGGCGTTCGCGCCCTTTTTTGATTTTTCCCTGGATGGCCGGTCCTTTGACCTCGCGGGGACTCTTTTTTTCCCCGATGGCTTCCAGCGGTTTCAAAAAGTGTGATCGGTGTAAGAAGTTGATTGTAAGAGGAAAATAAGCTTTTTGTTGTACAGAGGGACCATGAGGCCCATATGTGAATACCTAGATAGAAAGGAATGTGTTGTGCTAAGACAAGATTCAGTGATCTTCACAGAGACAGGTACCAGTTTGTACGGTAGCTAATTAGCAATATCAGGAGCAGGGCTATGCTGCTGGGATGGGTTTATGACGTATATATGTTTTTGATACTGTATAAAAGATAGACTGCACTTCTAACGTACGGAATAAACTTACATGCTACTTATGTGCGAGTGTGTGTGTGTGTGTTTGTTCTCCTGGGATCCCAGACAGAGAAGATAAGGTAATTCCTCGACCCAGAGGATTAACAGACGTCCCAGGGTAAGTGATATAAGTGCTGGAAAGGAAAAAGGACCCTACTCTTACAATTTGGTGTCAGAAGTTGGCCTTTCTCCGTTGCACTGGGTTTTTAAAACCCCCTCAATTGCTGCCGCTTTGGTGGCTGTACTGGAATTTTTACCTTGATGCTTTGGGAGCTCATTTTGGGTTTGCGCTTTGGCAGCGCTGTGTAAAATATGCGCTTTGGTAGCGCTGGAAAATATGCGCTTTGGTAGTGCAGTGAATAACAGGGACGTCCTGCTGGGTCTGTGGTAATATCCTTCTCCTTCTCTGTGTGCCTGTGTGAGTTTGGCAAAACGCCCCTGCCGTACTCCGAAGCGATATAGCGCTAGTGACGGGTACTGTGCAGAAAGCAAGTGGCCAGACGTGTGTTTGTTGTGAATTAATTGGAGGATGGAGGGGTCCCAAGGTAAGGGGACCGCTCCAGAATCCGTGGGAGTGCGTGCGCAGCTACATGTTGTGATAAGGTTTAAAACTGCAGTTAAACAAGGCATCCTACATATGCTGTCGGTATAGGTTACAGGACATTTGCTAATTCTGCAGAAGAAGTCTGTTAGCATGTTTACTGTGCTTAGTTTATCTATGTGCCTATACAACACCCCCCAGTCTCTGGAGAAGGTAAAACCGATGACTCAGAGTCCCTGGAATGCAAGTGACAGGCGACGTTTGTTTATTTGTCTCTCTATTCTTCCAAGCCTTTCCTGTCTTCTTTAGCTAAGGGGAAGGTTCCTGGGTGAGGGGGACCGACCTACTAAACCTTTCATAAAATTTAAAAACGAAACATCTCCCAGGGTCTGCTATAGCTCGCTCATCCATTAATTGTGACCTAATGTGTTGGGACAGCTAGTTCTTTTCTTCTTGTCTGTATGAGTTTGTATTGTAGCATGGCATGGATTTTCTGAAGCAATGGATTGGGATCGGAATGTATTGTTCACTGAAGTAAGAACCTTCACAGCAGACCGTACAGATAACCAGCCTGGCAGTGCTTTGTGTGTTTACATTACTTCTGTACTGCCAGCTGCGGAAAAAAAATGCACTTTTGTTTTGAAACAACGGAAAAAAAAACGCATTTCTGATTTCAGTTTTGGGGGAACAACTAGACACAAAAAATACACACAAAAACAAAACAAAACCCGATATATGTTAAGAGCTCTTAACCTGCTTCACAATATTCCTCTCTGAGTCTCATTGGCCAGGTTGGCCAAAGGTGAATTGGCCACAGGTAAAGGTGTAAATAACAGCTGGGGCTCGCCGGGATTTTTCCACAGCAGAGTGACTCCTGCTGAATGGAGATGGAGTGACGCGTCCTATTGATTTTCAACAGTTTCATCTCTCTCTCTGCGGAGCTGTTTCTCTGCTAGTTGGAAATGATCCTGTGGTAAACATAGAGCAGAGGTGTTGTGAACCAGATTGTGGAAATCGTTGCTTTAAAAGCAAGCACTGCAGCAATTAAGTAATTCTGCGCACAGACCGCAGTAAGGAAAAGGGGGAGAATGATAAGAACTGTAGTCTTAGTCCCTTGGGAAAGATGCTAATGATGAAATACTGTTGTTTCCTTTGCACAAAGGAAAGTATCCCTCCTCCTGCTGTTTTGGTTGCTTGGATTTGTTAGGTGTTCACCCTTTATGTGACTGGTAAGTCTGAAGTGGAGAAATCAAGGGAGAGGGGTGGGCTCCAAATACCCCGAGGGTCTAGTTCATTATGCAGGGTGAAATTTCTTAAGAAAGCACTTGTAAGCTTTGTTTTGTCTTCTGTTTAAATTAAGAACCTTTGTAATATGTTTTAGTGGCTGGGGCAGCATTTAAGGAATTTGAATAAGATTGTCTAGACCCAGCATCCTGTGGTCCCAAACCCTTATATATCTTGTTGAGCAAAATTCTGCATGACCACAAATGGTTCAGTGTAGTAGATTTGAGGTACGTGATATGGGCCTGCTAAGTTCAGAAAAAAAAAAATAAATAATAAAAATTTACAATCTGTGAAGAGGGAGGTTAAGTATTTAAGGTTAAGTATTTGGGACACCTCATAAGTGAAGGAAAGAGAAAAATAAATCCGGGGAGAATAATGGGTATTTTGCAAGCAATGCAACTTTTTATTTTTAAACTCTTAATATTTAGGACTTTTCTCCAGGACCAAGCAGGAAGTCAGTCCTCACATATGGATGACGTCGGCGCCAACGGAGCCCTCGTGCGGAGCATTTCCCCAGCTTTCAAAGAAAGCCTTTGGGAATTGCAGCGCGCATGTGCGGTCCCCTTCCCGCCCAAGGGTGCCATCTTGCTCAGTCTTCTTTTTATCGCGGAGCCCGACGGATGTAGTTCATTTTTCCCCGAGGAAAAAGTTGATTTCCCTATTTTTTCTTTTTCTACTTCGGTTTGACGCCGGATCCTTTTCCCGCCTTGGCTCGATACGCCGGTATCGAGTCCACTCTCTTTTTCGGTTTTTGTCCTTTGTGACTAGCGTTCGCGCCATTTTTCTTTTTTCACTGGCAGCCCGGTCTTTTGACCTCGCAGGGGCCCTTTTTCCCCTGATGGCTACCAGCGGGTTTAAAAAGTGTGATCGGTGTAAGAAACTTATGTCTCTTACCGACACACATGACTGCTTCCTCCGCTGCCTCGGACCCGATCATGACCCGATGATCTGTGGTCCGTGTGGCAAAATGTCCTCAAAGGCGTTAAGGAGTCGGCAGCACCAGAAGGATAGGATCTTTTCTGACTCCGCGTCCGGACGGGCCAGGACCTCGTCAGAGGCCTCGACGTCTCGGGACTCCGGCCCCGAGCAGCGTCGGGGTTCCTCTGAGTGGGGGTCTCCTTCGCGGGAACATCTCAGGAAGAAGAAACCCGCGAGGCGGCGTCGGTGGACGCTCCTGGTTCCTCGAGGGCCAGGTCGCATAGCCCCGATAGCCGTCCCGGGTCTTCGGAGTCGGAGAGGCCTGCCAAGCTTCCTCGTATCGAGATGGAGTCTCCTGGACACATGAGTGCTGTAGTCCTCGTGGACTCTCCTCCAGGGGAGCCGACGTTGGGCCCGACGCCGTCGGGGTCTGAGTCAGGGGCTGCTGGGTCTCCTGAGCTCGGACTCAGGTTGACGGCCTTGGAGAGCAGCCTCGCTGCCTTCATGGAACAGCAGCGGGCATTGATCGCCAGTCTCACCGGTGCATCTGCCCCGACCACCGGGACCTCGACGTCCAAGTCGACCCCAGAGGCCGAGCCGATCCTCGAGTCCATGCGGTCTCGAGTCGATCCTCAGCCACGGTCTCCCTCGGCCTCCCGTTCGGGACTGAGGTCGTCGACGCCGGTACCCTCGGCGTCGGGGCGGATGGCATCGGTGCCCGCCCGACCGGAGCCGCTCGATTCCTCCTCCGAGGAGTCGGGCTGGGAGACGGAGGACGAAGAGTCACCCGACACTTATCGGACTCGGTGTGTCCCATCGGACTCGCCGGAATCCGAACCTCAGAGACGATCCCCACCGGAGGATACCCGGTTCTCGGACTTCGTGCGGGATATGGCCAAGGCCTTGGCTTTCCCCGCGGATCCCGAGGAGGAGCCTCGAGCCGAGGAGCTCGAGGCCCTCCAGTATGACTCTCCCCCGAAGGAGGCCTTTACTGTTCCGGTTCCTCCGATGCTGGAGCGGCTGCTCTTCCGCATGTGGGAGACCCCAGCCTCGACGCCGGTGTTAAGAAAACGGGTCGATTCCATCTATCGAGTCCGCAAGAGCCCCGGGTTCCAAAAGGCACAATTACCGCACCACTCCATGGTTGTGGAATCGGCCATGCATCGGCTGAAAAGTCAGAAGATGAACTCCTTGGTGCCTCCTGGCCGGGAGGCCCGGAACCTGGATGCCCTCGGTAAGAAGTGCTTCCAGGGCTCTATGCTTGCTTGCCGTGTCTAGACTTACCAGCTCTACATGGGCATGTATCTCCGAGACCTGGCAAAGGAGATTGCCGGGTTCTCTGCTGGTCTCTCCGAGGAACCTTTGCAGCGGTTCCAAGCCTTGTCCACTGGTATTCGAGAGTGCTCGAAGTTTATCTCTCGAGCAGCCTACGATGGCTTCGAGGCTTCGGCCGAGTAGCCGGGGCCGGCATCGGTGCCCGCCGACAGGCTTGGCTACAGTCATCCGACCTCGAGCCATGGGTGCAGGACAAGTTGGTCGATGTCCCCTGCCGAGGTGACAACCTCTTTGGCAAGCCCATGGCTGAAAAGGCTGCAGAACTCGAGACCGAGACTCTGACCAGGACTAGGCTGTCCAGAAAAACCTCTGCCCCTTTTCAGAAGAAGAAGGGCTCGGGAAAAAAGACCTTTTACCCGAGGAAGTCCTCTGCCTATAAACCGTACCCTCATTATCAGGCCTCTGCAGCTCCCCAACAGGGTCAGCAGGCCAAGGGGCAGGGTCATGGGCCCCGTAGGCAGAAGGCCCCCAAGCCACCAACACCGGCCCCTGCTCAGCAGGGTGGGGGTTTTTGACTCAGCAAGCATAGCCTCTTCTCCTCAACTGGCACATATCAGCACAGGAGGCCGGCTGGCCCACTTTGCCCACAGGTGGTCAGCCATCACATCAGATACCTGGGTGCTCCATATAGTCCAAAAGGGATATCTTCTCCATTTTCACCAGGTACCTCCCTCCTATTTTCCAGGGGAGCCTCCAAGACTCCCTCTGCACAGGGACCTACTCCTTCAGGAGTTAGCAAGTTTGCTAAAGGACCAGGTTGTGCAACCGGTGCCCCACCACCTGAGAGGTCACGGCTTTTATTCCAGGTACTTCCTGGTACCAAAAAGAACAGGAGGCCTCCGACCCTCCTAGACTTGCACAACCTCAACAAGTTCCTGGAGAGGGAAAAGTTCAAGATGCTTACCCTTGGAATCCTGCTGCTCTACCTCCAGCAGGGAGATTGGCTATGCTCCTTGGGTCTAAAGGATGCTTATACTCACATCCTTATTCATCCAGACCACAGACAATATCTCAGATTTGTTGTGGGGGGATACCACTACCAGTACAGAGTACTTCCCTTTGGCCTATCCTCCGCTCCCAGGGTGTTCACCAAGTGCCTGGTGGTGGTGCGGCCTACCTGAGGCTTCAAGGTCTCTTTGTGTTTCCATACCTGGACGACTGGCTCATAAGGGGCCAGTCTTCCCAGGAGGCCAGTCAAGCCCCCTTCGCACTGTGGCTCTGCTTCAGCACTTGGGGTTTGTCATAAACTTCGCAAAGTCCACTTTGCTCCCGTCCCAGAACATGGAATTCATAGGAGCAAGGCTGGACACTCTTCAGGCGAGGGCTTTCCTGCCAGTGCACAGGGCCCTCCGGTTGGTGGATGTAGCCAGGCAGTTTCACAGCAATTCCCTGGTCTCCGCCAGGCAATTCCTGAGACTTCTCGGCCATATGGCTTCCACGGTTCATATAACCCCCAATGCCCGCCTGCACATGCGGCCTGCTCAGTGGAGCCTTCGTACTCAGTGGCATCAGGCCACGGGGAGCCTTGCAGACTCGGTGAGCATATCCACCCTGCTCGTCTCCTCTCTACAATGGTGGCTTCATCTTCCGAATCTGGTACTCGGAGTGGATTTTCAATCCCCTCCGCATTCTCGAGTGCTGACGACAGATGCTTCTCTTCTAGGTTGGGGAGCACATTGCCAGGGGGTCTCAGGGTCTCTGGACTCCTTGGGAGGCTGCTCAGCAGATAAACCTCCTGGAGCTACGGGCAATACACCTAGCTCTGAGGGCCTTCTCCCACCTCACGTCTCACCAGTCTGTACTGGTCCAGACGGACAATCAAGTTGCCATGTTCTACGTGAACAAACAAGGAGGCACAGGCTCCTTCCTTCTCTGTCAGGAGGCACAACGGTTGTGCTCTTGGGCCATCAATCACGGAATCCTCCTCAAGGCTGTCTACCTCCCCGGTCAAGAAAATTACCTGGCGGACAGACTGAGCAGGATCCTGCAACCGCAGGAATGGAGATTGAATCCATTGGTGGTTCAGCATATCTTTCTCAGGTGGGGCCTCCCTACCATGGATCTCTTTGCCAGCCCTCTGAACCGGCAACTCCCGAGATTCTGTTCCACACAACCGCATCCTCTCAGAGTAGCAGCGGATGCCTTTCTGATTCCGTGGTCCCAAGGCCTCCTATATGTGTTTCCTCCCACGCCACTAGTGTCTCGAACACTGTTCAAGGTCCTCAAGGACAGGGCCTCAATGATTCTGATAGCCCCCAGGAGCCCGAGGCAACCGTGGTTCCCGCTCCTGCTGCAACTGGTGGTGGACACTCCCCTGCCTCTGGGAATTCAACACGATCTCCTGTCTCAGGACCAGGGGTCTCTCTTGCACCCCAACCTCCAGTCCCTTCATCTGATGGCCTGGCTGCTGAAAGGATAGTCCTGGCTCCCGTACTCCTGCCTAGAGAGGTGGAAGACGTGGTCTTAGCCTCTAGGCGGCAATCCACCAGGAAATCCTATGCTCTTAAGTGGCATAGATTCTCCACATGGTGTGCTCAGCACAGCGAGAATCCCTTCTCGTGCTTGGTAGCGATAGTATTGCAATATTTGCTTTACCTCGCCAATCTAGGCCTTAAGTCCAACTCTGTCAGGGTTCACCTCAGTGCTCTCTCAGCGCACCACTCGCCGGTGGACGGGAGGCCTCTTTCCAACCACCCTTTGCTGGCTCGTTTTCTCAGAGGCCTCCTCCTGCTTAAGCCTCCTTTGCATCCACCAGCCCCTGAGTGGGATCTGAATGTGGTCTTACAGTGGATTACATGTCCGCCATTTGAACCTATGGCTACCTGCCCTCTCCGTTTTCTCTCCTGGAAAACCTTGTTTCTGGTAGCTGTTACCTCTGCTAGGCGAGTGAGTGAACTTCAGGCACTAGTGTCTGATCCTCCTTACACTAGGTTCTACAGGAATAGGGTAGTCTTATGGACTCGCCCAAAGTTTCTCCCTAAGGTTGTCTCCCCTTTTCACCTCAATCAGGAGGTGGTTCTTCCGACCTTCTTTCCCAGGCCGCATGCCAACCGGGCTGAGATGGTCCTGCATACCATGGACTGTAGGAGGGCGTTGTCCTTCTACCTTGACCGTACATGGGAGCATCGGAGGGCTGTTCAGCTCTTCGTTTCTTTTGACCCCAATAAGTTGGGGTTACCTGTCTCCAAGCGTACTTTGCCCATATGGGTCGCTGACTGTATCGCCTGGGCTTATGGGGCAGCCGGCCTCTCGTTGGAGGGTCGAGTCACGGCTCATCGTGTCAGGGCGAAGGCTGCGTCAGTGGCTCATCTCCGCTCTGTTCTGTTGGCAGACATCTGCCGGGCCGCTACTTGGTCTTCAAGCCAGACTTTTGCGGCCCATTACTGCCTTGAGAGGGAGTCCCGCAGGGACAGTGCTTTCGGACAGGAAGTACTCCATAATCTCTTTGGGATTTAGGCAACTCCTACCCTCCGGCCCTGGTGTTGGGCTATCGGTCGGGGGCGTTCTCAGAGAAGATTCCTTCCTTCAGTACTGACGAGCTAGAGGGAGCTCATTTTTTCCACTTGAGGTCTCCGGTAGCCTTAAGCTGCGGAGTCCCATATGTGAGGACTGACTTCCTGCTTGGTCCTGGAGAAAGAGTAGTTACTCACCTGTGACAGGTGTTCTCCAGGAGCAGCAGGAATCAGTCCTCACAATCCTCCCTCCTCCCCTTGGAGTTGCAGTCATATGATTTATTTTTGCTATTTTGCTATGTCATCAGACTGAGCAAGATGGCACCCTTGGGCGGGAAGGGGACCGCGCATGCGCGCTGCAATTCCCAAAGGCATTCTTTGAAAGCTGGGGAAATGCTCCGCACGAGGGCTCCGTCAGCGCCGACGTCACCCATATGTGAGGACTGATTCCTGCTGCTCCTGGAGAACACCTGTTACAGGTGAATAACTACTCTTTCTCTCTCTTGTTCAACTATATAGTAATCTGCATTTGCCTGAAGGAATCTGAACACAAGAGAGACCTGCTGTTTACTCTGCTATTTGTGTTTGAGATAACATCAAGGTTGAACTGTTACTCTAAGCAAATTGTTTTAACATAACTTCATTGTTTCAGATTAGTTTGATACCAGTCTCAAGTATTATGTATAAGGTTTTAATTTAAATGTGACAAAGTATGATTCTGAATTCACCTCTTTGCAGTTTCATGTTATTTGAATGTCTGTTTCCTGAACTGTAAGATTTAAGTTAATTACTTTGCATTGTTTAGCTCGGTGCGGATGGCTGATGAACAGGACAGTAGCACCATGGGTGCTGGCTATATTGATCTTTCCAGTTTAATTTATTACAATATTGGATTTTAGGATAAATTCATCTGTTTTTCTGTATTTGAATTTTATGTGTTGGGGTCCAGAGGAAAAAAAATTGTACTTTGTTTTGAAAGTTTTTAAAATTTCAGTTTTAGGAATACAGTATATTGTAGCACTATGACATACAAATTTTCTTTAGTTTACACACTTGCACTTATGTTACCCAAATACTTGTAGCAGTACATTAGGTAGAGGTCCAGTATACACAGAAATTATAGAATTTTGGAAAGAGGCTGATCTGCAATTGCTTTGTTCCCAAGCATATAGATCACATTTAGTGGAAAGATGGAGCTTAGTTCCCAGGAAATATGAGAATATTTGTAAAGTTAGTAGACAAATAAAACAATAACATTAACTTGAGTTCATTGGAAAAAAAAGAGAAGGAAAAAAAAACCCAAACCAAGGTCTTGCTTGTCAGCAACGATCCAGGGGCGGTTTGGAAAAAAAAGAATCAGAGAGAGAGATACAGAAGGTGAGGCTACAGCCTTGGGAAAGGCAATAAACATGCTGCTCCGAGCGTGATGATCTGGGCCACCGGAATTCTGACTGCTTTAAGACTCCTCGAGGAACCCCCAAGGCCTGAAGAACATGAACCTTGTATATTTATGCCTCGGCAGAGACATGAATAGGCAGGGGAGAGTAGGCCAAGAAGAACCCGAGGAAGTATCGCCATGATGCCCAACCACAAATGCCTTGAACCTTCTTAGGCCTCTCACCTCAAAAGGATCTCTTAAACACCATGATTAGTGAGTAACTTCCACAGATCCTTGTGGGCACTGCAATTATAAGATCAGTCCTCAAATATTTTTAAGTTTCCACAGCACTCTCACTTGGAACCGGGTATAAGATAGACTTTAGTCACACCTGAGAGATTATGTGGCCGTTCTGTTAGAAGCCATACTTCTTCCTATTGGGATTGATGTTATAAAATGCCGTGAAGCACTAGTCTATATTGTAAGGACTTTACCTATATTTTGTTTAGGCAGTTGCTAATTAGAATGAGCACTGTTTACTCATATTGTTATGCTTATTGAAAAGGATCTACATTTATATTTTATATATACCTTTTGTTTACAAAAATACTACGTTTTTTAACAATTGTTTGATGTTCTTAGCAGCCTTGCCAAATAAGGATACACTAGTATGGTATAAACAAGACAGAAGGACCTATGCACGTAGTTTGATGGAATGATGTAAGTGGAAAAAGAAGTAGTGTTGAGAGGAGTGTGATGGAATATTCATGTTGGAAAAGAGAACTCAGATTAATATTATAAAATGGTGAGGGTAAATTGAAATGTGAAATGATGTATCCGATGTATTCACTTAGAAAGAAAACGTACAATGAATATTCTACAATATTTGATTATGCCATCCCCATTAACTCCAAATTTGGAAGTCATCTAGCCCAGATATATACTCAGTAATTGGAAATAGACACTTGGAGATAGGCTGAGTGCACTTTTTATCCTAATGAGCTTTGGGGAGACCCCACACTGGCCATGTGGTGCTTTTCAGATGCTTTTATCCCTTTTTGCCTCTGTGTCCTGGCCCGACACATGAAGGTAAAGGAGGAAAGTTACCTACACAAATTTTTACAAATTGGTATAATTCTAAAATTGTGAAAAATTGAGGAAGTGTGGGCATCTTGTCAAAATGTATTAGTTAAATTGAGTTGCTTAGGATTGGCTGTTGTATGCAAGCAGCAATCACGAAGGGGGGAACCTCCGAAACCTTAAAAAACTTTGTAAAGAAACTAAACTGTCTTGCCTTTGACTCTGTTCAACAAAAAAAAACAAATTGCCCTAAGGGAGTAGACTGAAATTTTTCTCCCTTTGAACTGTTATATGGAAGACTGCTTACTTTTTATACTCCTGAGCCTCACATTTGATCTCTTGTATTTCCTAGCAGCAGAGGCAACTCTCTTCCCTCCACAAGTATGCTCAGCAGGTCCAGTCCTTTCTGCTGGATGGCTCAGCTCTTTTCTTTCAATCCGGAGACTGGATTTTGGTAAAGACATACCACCAGCACACAGTACAAGCCCCTTTTCCAGTATGGGACCGTTCCACGTTCTTCTGATAACACCGATTGCAGTGAAGGTGGTGGTTAAAAGATCCTGAAGCCATTGCCCTTGCTGGAAACATTCTCCGTCTATAGATCAGGCTTCAGGACCAGGATGAGAAGTAGCTGACGCCGGGGCAGCCAAGGCCCTAGCAACTGGAGAGGAGAGAAGACTCCTGAAGAAAAGCAGCTTTCGGCCTAGAGGTACAGAACCAACATATCCCTTCAAGGTTGGTGACCAGGTACAGGTCAGAGTACCTCACAAGCACGGTACCCTGGACCCGCCCTACGGACCTCCAACTACAGTGATCGCCATCACATGGACAGCCATCCTGTGGGACTCCTGCCCTTCGTTGATCCATGCGTCAAGAATCAAGCGTGTACTGTCTCCACTGACATCATCTTCGGTTCCAGACCACCCTCCAGCCTCCTGACCATCATGCACAAGACTGTGTTGACTCCTCCTACCACTCATGTGGTGCTTCCTTCAGCCCATTTCTGGAACTGTTAATACGGCAATACTACTTGCCCAGACTGCCTTACCTTTGTGTGCGCAGTTCGCTACAAGCTGGAGCTTTTCTCTCAACATGTCTCATTACTATATTTCTAATCTGTGTGAAATGCAAAAGTTTACTGTACTTGACAATTTAAACTGCACCCAGCCCCATGTTTCTTTTTCTACTTTCTTGTATAACATTGGTGTTACTCGCCCCTCTTTGGGATAAGACTAGGTCCCTTGCCCATTGTAAACTGTCTCTAGTTTTAATGCTACAGATTGTTTTATTGTTTCTACTTTTAGCCTGTCTAATACTGCTCTATACTGTTCTTCAACTACAGCAGTCTCTCATGCTTACTCTCTGATGTATCTTCCTTTGGGCTGGTCTCAAAGGGCTGATTATTGCCCTATTGAGCGGTTTTGTAATCCTTGTTCTTTTCTGTTGTATACTTTTATTTGTTCTTGGCTGCTGTCGGAAGGCCCTACAGAGCTCCACCATTTTTATGTACTCTTATAAACCTGTTTCCACGGTGGCTGATGTATCTGAGCTGCCGCGTACAGATATTCAGTTAATAATGCCTGTTTAGTTATTTTGTAGTAGATTGTTAGGCTATTCTTCAAGTGGGCCTATACAGGCCCAAAGGGGGGAATTGTAAGGGGAAAATAAGTTTCTTGTTGTACAGAGGGACCATGAGGCCCATATGTGAATACCCAGATAGAAAGGAATGTGTTGTGCTAAGACAAGATTCAGTGATCTTCACAGAGACAGGTACCAGTTTGTACGGTTGCTAATTAGCAATATCAGGAGCAGGGCTATGCTGCTGGGATGGGTTTATGACGTATATATGTTTTTGATACTGTATAAAAGATAGACTGCACTTCTAACGTACGGAATAAACTTACATGCTACTTATGTGTGAGTGTGTGTGTGTGTGTGTGTGTGTTTGTTCTCCTGGGATCCCAGACAGAGAAGATAAGGTAATTCCTCGACCCAGAGGATTAACAGACGTCCCAGGGTAAGTGATATAAGTGCTGGAAAGGAAAAAGGACCCTACCCTTACATTGATGTCTCTCACCGACACACACGACTGCTGCCTCCGGTGCCTCGGTCCTGATCACGACCCTAAGACGTGTGGACCATGTGAGAAGATGTCTTCCAAGGCACTCCGAAGTCGCCAGCAGCAGAAAGAAAGGCTTTTCTCGGACTCAGCCTCCGGCCGGGCCCGGATCTTGTCTGAGGCCTCGACATCTCGGGATTCGGATCCCGAGCGCCGTCGAAGCTCCTTGGACAGGGGGTCCCCCGACCGGGAACACAAGAGGAAGAAGCGGCTCGTGAGGGCGTCATCGGAAGAGGTCCCTGGCTCCTTGAGGGCCAGGTCTAAGACCCCCGACCGTCGCCCCGGGCCCGTGGAACAAGAGAAGCCTGCCAAAGTTCCTCGCGTGGAGCCGGAGTCTGCTGGACACGTAAGCCCTGTGGTCCTCGAGGACTCTCCTCCCAGAGAGCCGCCGCCGGGACCCGAGTCGGTGGCTGCTGCGTCTCCCGAGCTGATTCTCAGGATGACAGCCTTGGAGAGCAGACTGTCTGCCTTCATGGAGCAGCAGCGGGTACTGATGGCCAGCCTGTCTGGCGCATCTGCCCCGACCACCGGGACATCGACGTCGAAGTCGACCCCGGAGACCGAGCCGATACTCGAGTCCATCATGGCTCGAAGTCGACCTCGGTCGCGGTCTCCCTCGACCTCCCGTTCGGGACCGAAGGCGTTGACGCCGGTGCCTCCGGTGTCGGGGAGGGTGCTCCAGGGCCCCGCGGGGTTGGATCCTGACTCCTCGTCTGACGAGTCCGCCTGGGAGACGGAGGATGAGGAGTTCCCCGACACATTCAAGACTCGGTGCGTCCCCTCGGACTAACCGCAGTCTGAATCCCGGAGTAGATCCCCTCTGGAGGACACCCGGTTCTCGGAGTTTTCCGGGATATGGCACTGCGTTGGCTATTCCGGCGGACCCCGAGGAAGAGCCTCGAGCTGAAGAGCTCGAGGCCCTACAGTACGACTCTCCTCCGAAGGAGGCCTTTACTGTCCTGGTTCCTCCGATGCTGGAACGGCTCCTCTTCCGGATGTGGGAGGCACCAGCCTCGGCGCCAGTTCTAAGCAAGCGAGTTGATTCGATTTATCGACTCAGGAAGAGCCCTGGCTTTCAGAAGACGCAGCTACCACACCATTCCATGGTGGTGGAATCGGCCATGCATCGTCCGAAAAGCCAGAAGATGCACTCTGCGGTGCCCCCCGGCAGGGAGGCCCGGAACCTCGATGGTGTGGGTAGAAAGTGCTTCCAGGGCTCGATGCTTGCTTGCCGTGTCCAGTCATACCAGCTGTACATGGGCATGTACTTGCGAGACCTGGCCAAGGAGTTGGCCGGGTTCTCTGCTGGTCTCTCCGGGAAGCCCTTGCAGAGATTCAAGTCCTTGTCCTCGGGGATTTGGGACTGCTCGAAGTTTATGTCCCGCGCCTCCTACGATGGCTTCGAGGCTTCGGCCCGAGTTGCGGCAGCCAGCATCGCGGCTCGACGCCAGGCATGGCTGCAGTCATCGGACCTCAAACCATGGGTTCAGGACAAGTTGGTCGATGTCCCTTGCCGAGGTGAAAACCTTTTTGGCAAGCCCATGGCCGAGAAGGCCGCACAGCTCGAGACTGAGCACCTTACAAAGACAACGCTGTCTAGGAAGACCTCTGCCCCTTCTCACAAGAAGAAGGCCTGCCCGAGGAAAGGCACTGCCTACAAACAGTACCCTCAGTATCAGGCTGCCCAAGCTGCACCACAGGGTCAGCAAGCCAAGGGGCAGGGTAATGGGCCCCGTAGGCAGAGGACCCCCAAGCCTCCAGCCCCTGCTCCCACTCAGCAGGGTGTGGGTTTTTGACTCCTTGAGCGTAGCCTCTCAGTCCCTGCTCTCCCAACCCTGCACAGGAGGTCGCCTCGCCCTCTTTGCCCACCAGTGGCCCCACATCACTGGGGACAGTTGGGTGTTGAACATAGTCCACAGGGGCTATGCACTGCATTTTCACCAACTGCCTCCGCCATACTTTCCAGGGGAACCTCCAAGGCCTCCCCTGCACACAGACCTTCAAGAGCTTCAAGGTCTGTTGGTGGACAGGGCGGTGGAGCCTGTGCCTCCCCACTTGCAAGGCCACGGATTCTACTCCAGGTATTTCCTGGTGCCCAAAAGAACCGGTGGCCTTCGACCCATTCTGGACTTCAGGAACCTCAACAAGTTCCTAGAGAAAGAAAAGTTCAATATGCTTACTCTTGGAACACTTCTGCCCTACCTCCAGCAGGGAGATTGGCTATGCTCCTTAGATCTAAAGGATGCGTACACTCACATCCTCATTCATCCAGACCACAGAAAGTACCTCAGGTTCATTGTGGGAGGAAACCATTATCAGTACAGAGTACTGCCTTTTGGCCTCACCTCCGCTCCCAGGGTCTTTACCAAATGCCTGGCAGTGGTGGCGGCCTACCTGATAAATCAGGGAATCTTTGTCTTCCCCTATCTGGACGACTGGCTCATCAGGGGTCAGATGTGCCAGGAGGCCAGACAATCCACCTTCACAACTATTGCTCTTCTTCAAAGCCTGGGGTTTGTAATAAACTTTGCAAAGTCTACTTTGCTCCCCTCCCAGAACTTGGAGTTTATAGGAGCGAGGCTGGACTCTCGGCTGGCAAAGGCTTTCTTGCCAGAAGACAGAGCACAAAGATTGATAGCCTTGGCAAACCAGTTTCTCAACAGGTCACTGGTCTCCGCCAGACTCTGCCTGAGGCTTCTATGCCACATGGCTTCGACAGTACATGTGACCCCCAATGCCAGGCTCCATATGAGGCCTGCACAGTGGTGCCTTCAGACTCAGTGGTCACAGGCCACAGGCAGCCTCAGGGACAGGATAAGGGTGTCCAGACAATTTCTGAACTCCCTCAGCTGGTGGTTGCACCCACCCAATCTACTAAAAGGGGTGCCCTTTCAAATTCCTGGGTACACAGTGGTTCTGACCACAGACGCCTCCCTGCAGGGCTGGGGAGCTCATTGTCTGAACAAGTGCACCCAGGGCCTGTGGTCTCCTTGGGAGGCTGCACAGCAGATCAATCTCCTCAAACTCAGAGCTATTCGATTAGCACTCAAAGCTTTCTCTCCTACCCTGGCTCATCAATCTGTCCTGGTTCAGACAGACAACCAAGTAGCCGTGTTTTATGTGAACAAACAGGGTGGGGACTGGGTCCAGACTCCTCTGTCGGGAGGCTCAGGACCTTTGTTCATTTGCCCTCAAGCACAACATGCTCCTCAGGGCTGTGTACCTTCCAGGCCAGGACAACTACCTGGCTGACAGGTTGAGCAGGATTCTTCAGCCCCATGAGTGGCAGCTGCATCCTTTAGTAGTTCAGAAGATCTTCCTAAAATGGGGTCTCCCTTTGATAGATCTCTTTGCCAGTCCACTGAACAAGCAACTGCCAAAGTTCTGCTCCACTCAGAAAAAAATCCCGCTACCAGAGATGTATGAAATACCCTACCTAAAATTCTGCTCCAGGCAACCGCATCCTCTGAGAATAGCAGCGGATGCTTTTCTGATTCCCTGGTCTCAGGGCCTCCTGTATGCGTTTCCTCCCATGCCCTTGGTGGCCCGAACTCTCTTCAAGATTCTTCAGGACAAGGCCTCGATCCTGCTGGTGGCTCCCAGGTGGCCGAGACAGCCTTGGTTTCCACTTCTGCTTCAACTGGCGGTGGATTCCCCACTGCCTCTGGGGTTGCAACCCGACCTTCTCTCACAGGAGCAGGGTTCCCTTCTGCACCCCAATCTCAAAGCTCTCAATTTGATGGCCTGGAGGCTGCAAGGGTAGTTTTGGCTCCCTGGGGCCTACCTCAGGAAGTTGAGGAGGTTGTCCTAGCCTCTAGGAAACAGTCCACTAGGAAAACATATGCTCTCAACTGGAAAAGGTTTTCTGTGTGGTGTCAGCTACGTACAGAGGATCCTTTCTCCTGTACGGTGCCAGTAGTGCTTCAGTACTTACTGCACTTGTCCAATTCTGTTCGGGTCCACCTCTCAGCTCTAGCAGCTCACCACTCACTGGTGGAAGGACATTCTCTGTCGGTTCACCCCTTGGTCTCCCGCTTTCTCAGGGGCTTGCTTTTGCTCAAGCCTCCAATCCGTCGTCCTGCTCCTGTTTGGGAGTTGAATGTGGTCTTGCAGCAGCTGACTCGCCCACCCTTTGAGCCGATGGCTACTTGCCTTCTACGCTTCCTGTCCTGGAAGACACTCTTCTTGGTAGCCCTTACCTCGGCTAGGCGAGTGAGTGAGCTTCAGGCCCTGGTCTGTGATAGGCCTTGCACTCGCTTTTATAGGAACAGGGTAGTCCTTAGGACTCATCCAAAGTTCCTTCCAAAAGTTGTCTCCTCCTTCCACCTTAACCAAGAGGTGGTTCTTCCAACATTCTTCCCTAGGCCTCATGCAAGCCAGGCTGAAGCAGTCCTGCATACCCTGGACTGTAGGAGGGCCTTATCCTTCTACCTTGACCGTACGCAAGGACATAGAAGGGCTACTCAGCTCTTCGTATCCTTTGACCCTAATATGTTGGGGTTGGCTGTGTCCAAGCGTACCTTGTCCATCTGGGTGGCTGACTGTATCAACTGGGCTTACAAGGCAGCTGACCTTCCTTTACAGGGTTGGGTCACGGCCCACCGTGTCAGGGCAATGGCTGCCTCAGTGGCTCATCTCCGTTCTGTGCCCTTGGTAGACATCTGCAGGGCTGCAACTTGGTCTTCAAGCCAGACGTTTGCGGCCCATTACTGTCTGGAGAGGGAGTCCCGTAGGGACAGTGCTTTTGGCCAGGCAGTACTCCGGAATCTCTTTGAGGTTTAGGCAACTCCTGCCCTCTGTTGGGCTACCGGTGGAGGATGTGTCATTGAAAAGCCTTTCTTTGCTGCTGGGACTAGAGGGAGTTCTCTTGTTCAGCCTGGGTTCCTGGTAGCCCAGAGCTAGGGAGTCACCCATATGTGAGGACTGACTTCCTGCTTGGTCCTGGAGAAAGAGTAGTTACTCACCTGTAACAGGTGTTCTCCAGGAGCAGCAGGAATCAGTCCTCACAACCCTCCGTCCTCCCCTGGGAGTTGCAGTTGTACATAGTTTAATTTTTCATTTTTGTGTGCTGTTTTAGCTATGTCATTTGACTGAGGTAAGATGGCACCTTTAGGCGGGAAGGGAACCACGCATGCGTGCCTGCATTTCCAAACGCTTTCATAGAAAGCTGGGGAAATGCTCCGCTGGGGTTTCATCAGCGTCGATGACACCCATATGTGAGGACTGATTCCTGCTGCTCCTGGAGAACACCTGTTACAGGTGAGTAACTACTCTTTTTCAATAATCACAAAATCTCCTGGTCAGTAAATTTCCAATAATAATCACAGTTCTATCAATTAACAGTACTCTCTTCTAAAATATGTCATCAGTAAAATTTAGCTGAAGTAGTCTCCATGGCATATTTCAAATCTCAAAGACTTCAATCTGTACACCCCGACACCAACAATCCTGTCGACTAAGCATTTCGCAGAGCGCTTTCTCAAGGGGTTCCAATAACCATGAAAATGCTGTAGAAGAGAGCAAGAGAAAAGTACAAAAAACCTGTGTAGAAAAGCTTCTAGACAGACTACCACCATATTAAAGATGATACAAATCAGCTGCACAATGAACCAAACATTCCATTAAAGCAGCAGGTTGAGAAACAATTGCAAGTTGAATAAACATCCCACCTCCCAAAAAAACAGCCACAATTCAAATAAACCTCCCATCTCCAAAAAACAAGGAGAAGGATAAATCAGAAGTAATGCACTCACCCCAACTGACTGTCAGTGCCACTTGACATGCTCCAAAGCTCAAACCGGCCAAAAACGCCGCGCATGAGCAGTATTTGAATGGAACCATCCTAAATCCAATTGTCTCAAAATACACCAATCAAATGCCATGACAGCACAACAACAAACAGAAAAATGCGTCGCACACCCGACTTATATCGCCACCATCCCACAGACTCTATTCATTCTAAAATCATATAATGATGTAAACAAAAAACTAATCCTCCCTCCCACCCATCTAAACACATAAATGCCAATCTATTTGAGAATTGAGACCTTTGGGACAGGCAGTGTCTAAACAGAAAGTCCATTTTTGTTCCCTAAAAAGCAGGGATTGTTCTCTGGTACGCTCACCTATGCCCATCCATATCTGGTCAATACAGAAACATCGAAGGTCGGCAAACAGATGACACTTCTCTTTGCAATGCCGAACCATGGGAGCTTCTAATCTCCCACAACGTAAAGGGCTTCTGTGTTCGCCCATATATGATCTAAAGGGCCGAGTAGTCTGCCCAATATACAGCAAATTACATGGACAGCAAAGAAGCGAGACCTCCACACACAGCACAGGGAACACAAAAGGCGAAGTGGGGTTCCTGAAATGAAAAACAATTTGCACCAGTATATTTGATCTTCACCTTTTGTGTTCCCAATATACAGCAAATTACATGGGCATCTGATGACATAAACCACAAAACAACAGTTGCATGTGGTATTATGACCCAACCGATAATCACGCCCTCTATAATTAAACACACCAACAGTTTCTGTAATCTCACAAACTAAACAGTGACCACAAGGTTTATGCCCAGAAAAAGACTCTACAGCTCCATTAGGCCTTCTCAATGCACTAGGATTAAGCAGGTCTTTCAGATTACAATTGCGGGATCAAACACAATGAAGAGTAATATTTCTTAAGCCTGGGGTAGCTCTTATCACCTGGAAACATCACTGTAATCGATAACTAAGCAGAGAAAAGTTCGTTATAAAATGTACGTATTCACCATCCTCCTTATAGCATTTATTCCCTGTGATAGAGACAACAACCATTCCCTGTTATTGAATTTGGCCCGTCTAAACGCCCTATCTACAATTTCACCAGGATATCCTCTAATTAAAAAGGATTTCCTCAACTGCCTAGACTGACCAACAAAATCAGCCAGATCTGAGCAGTTGCGACGATATCGAATAAATTGACCCGTGTAATCTGAAGCCTTTTTTTTTTCTTTATATACCTGTGGTAAGGTGGTTTACTGATGTTGTTACTGAATATTGATACCTAGCCTATTTGTATTACAGTAGAGTGATTTTTTTTGTTATTTAAACTTAGTTCATTTTACTCTGAAATTGATTATTGATTGTATAAACTTTTGTTAAACCTATTGTAGCTACACAAACAGCTCTTACTACATCCCATGGCAACAAATTCCAGATCTTAATTGCATATTAGGTGAAGAAATATTTTCTCTGATTAGTCTTAAATGTACTATTTTGTTGCTTCATTGCATGTCCCCTAGTATTTATACTTTTTGAAGGAGTAAATAACAAATTCACATTTACTGCTTTGCAGCACTCATTATGTTATAGACCTCTATCATATCGTCCCTCAGTCATCTCTTCTCCAAGCTGAAGAGCTGTAACTTTTTAAACCTTGCCTCATAAGCTATCTTTTCATCCTCTTCATAATTTTGATCACTCTTCTCTGTATCTTTTCCAATTCTTTCTCTTTTTTAGATTCGGTAATCAGAATTGCATATAATACTCAAGATGCAATCGCACCATGGAGTGATACAGAATCATTATGATAACCCATTGCTTTATTTCCCATGCCTTTCCTTATAATTCCTATCATTCTATTAGCTATTGTGGCTGCCACTGCTCTCTAAGCAGAGAATTCCAACATATTATCCATGAAACACCTACTGTAGATCCTTTTCCTGAATGGTAGCTCTTAATGTGGAACCTTGCATCATGTAGCTATAGCTTGGGTGGTTCTTCCCTAAGTGCATAGCTTTGCACTTGTCCATGTTCAATTTCATCTGCCATTTGGATGCCTTACCTGGTCTCCCAATTGCTCAAGGTCCTCTGGCAATTTTTCACAATCCTTGTGATTTAACAACTTTAAATAATTTTGTCATCTGCAAATTTGATCACCTGGCTCATTGTTCCCAATTCCACATTTTTTTTTAATTTTAAGTTTTATTTTTAGCACAAAAGCATAAAGAGAAACAAAAACAGCTCAAGATTATACAACCATCACAGTATGGCAAATACAGGGGATCTGATGAGAGGAAGGATGAGAGATTGACAGCTGCAGCCTAGGACAGTGGATTACGGAGGAGATGATTTGCAGCGAGCTTTGTTTACAGCAGAGATGCCAATTCTGTAAGGAAGTCTAATTCCTCTAGAGGGGGGGATAATGTGCAGAAAGATTGCAAACATAAGTACTTAGTGCTAAAAAAGGAAGTAGCGAGGCTGAAAAGCGTGTGGGAACAAATGCATATATACAGGGTGGCCCAAAAAAACATCTCGTAGCATATAAGTTATTTAAAAATTGAAAAAGACAGATGTAAACGATTGACAAATTTTAAAAAAAAGATGGCGACCGGAAATTGTCGAAATAAAGACGTTATATAGCTAAAAAAGGTAAATAAGTAAACTATTTAAGCTTTTAATTTACGAGATGTTCTCTCTTTTTTTGGGCTACCCTGTATATCGCAGCTGTCATCACTTAAAAAAAGATTTTGAAATTACTGAACTGATGTGAGCCTCAAAAGAAAGACTATTATCAATCAAAATACCAAGAACCCTGAGGACTGGGTCAGAAATGGAGTGCTAACTGTTCTAACACTTGGGTTAGTAAATCTGGAAATTGTTTAGAGTTATGAAAACATAAGACTTTGTCTTTGAGGCATTTAATTGTAATCAAATAATTTTTGCCCATCTCTCTAATTGCAGAGTAGCATTCCCTATCACTTGATAAAAATCATTAGATGCTTGCAAAAAAGTCAGCAAAAGAGAAATATCATCCATATTGAATATAATTTAAAATTTACATGATCAAATACCCATTCTAATGTAGTCATTAAGATATTAAAAAGAATAGGTCAAAGCGGGGATCCATGAGGGACTCCAGTGTCTCCCACCTCTCTGAACTATTCACACCCAACTATACTCAATACCCTCCTATTTTTTAAAAAGCCATAAAACCAATTATACACTGTTCCCGAAACCCACAAATATCTAAAATCAACATCAAAATTTCATGATCCACTAAATCAAAAGCAGCACTAAGATCAAATTGTAAAAGAATTGCTATATTGCCTTTAGCTAATATGGTATTTATTAATATCTGAAATCAAAATACTCAACAACATTTCTGTACTATGGTCCTTTCTAAAACCGAATTGTAATCCCCCCAGACAATTAAAATTCTCTAAATAGGACATTAGTCGTTTCTCAGCAATGACGTCTTGCACCTTAATTAACATGGGAATGTTAGCTATTGGGTGAACATTTGTTAAATCATCCAGATTATATTTTCTATCTTTTGAAATTGGAGTAAGGACAATGTCACCTAGTTCTTTTGGGTATTTATTTATTTAGCTATACTTATATACCGCCTTTCACCAGGTCAAAGCAGTTTACAAAAGCAGGGGCAGAATACAGTGAGATAAGTTATAACATAGTTACAAAAAAGGGGGGACCATCACCGAGGCGGGGGGGGGGGGGTACAAATGTATGTGCATCAATAGGGGGGGTTCAAAACAATATACATTTCAGTTTAGCAGTCATCGTATTTACAGATTCCAGTTTTTGTTCAGAGTCTCTGTTTGCCAAGGCAGGGGATGAGCCTGGGGTCAGTTGGTGCTTGTCCGTTCTTGTCCCATGTGGATGGTGACTAGGTGAGTCTTTAGTTGTTTCTGGAAAGAGGGGAGGTCCTTGTTACCTCGGATGTTGGCTGGAAGGGAGTTCCATAAGCTGGGGGCATATAAGTCAAAAGCACGGTTGCAGGACTGTTGGTTAAATTTTGTTCTTTCATATGGTATAGTCAGTAAGTTGGTTGTAGACTATCGTGTTGGTCTACTGGAGCACAGCCGTGTTAACAGGGTGCTCATATGCGTAGCTGTTGTTGGTGGAATGCTTTATGTATCAGGACCAATGTTTTATATTTGATCCGTGCCTCTAGAGGGAGAAAGTGGAGTTCTCTCAATATTGGAGTGATGTGATCTTATCTCTTCCCTTTTTGTATGATCCTTGCTGTTGTGTTCAGAGCTATCTGTAGAGGGTTGAGGTTACTGGTCGGGTGTCCTTAGTATATTGCGTTACAATAGTCCAGGTGGGGGAGAGTTATTGTTTGCATGACTGCTCTGAAGTCCAGTGGGGTCAAGGAGTGGTCTGAGGCGTTGAAGCAATCTGGCTTTGAAGAATATGATTTTTGCTGTTCTTGCGATCTGTTGTTTGAAAGGCAGTGTTTGGTCCAAGATAACTCCTAGATATTTTATGTAGGTTTGGACCTTAATCTGTATTGTTCCCAGGGTGAGGTGGGATGGGGGAGAGTGAAGGTTTGGTCCTTTGTAACAAACAATGCTTCCATTTTCTTGAGGTTTATGGTGAGGTGGTTCTCCTGTAGCCATTTGGAGACATCATTGAAACAGCTTGTTAAGTCTGGGTTTGTTGGATTTGTGGTTGTAATGGGACCATAGAGCATAAGAACATAAGATATGCCATACTGGGTCAGACCAAGGTCCATCAAGCCCAGTATTCTGTTTCCAACAGTGGCCAATCTAGGTCATATGTACCTAGCAGTTTCCCCAAGAGACACAAGTTCCACAGTGCTTGTACTGGGTCAAGCATTGATATCTTCGGTCACTTCTTAATAATGGTTTATGGACCTTTCCTCCAGGAACTTGTACAAACCTTTTTTAAACCCAGCTACACTAACAGCCTTTACTACATCCTCCGGTAACAAATTCCAGAGTTTGATTACACGTTGAGTGAAAAAATATTTTCTTTTATTAGTCTTAAATAGTTTACCCTGTAGCTTCATTGCATGTCCCCTAGCCTTTCTATATTCTGATAAGGTAAACAATCGATCTACGTTTACCCGTTCCACTCCGTTCATTAATTTATAGACTTCTATCATATCTCCCCTCAGCCGTCTCTTTTCCAGGTTAAAGAGCCCTAACCTTTTTAGCCTTTCTTCATAGAAGTATCCTTCCATCCCCTTTACCATTTCGGTGGCTCTTCTCTGTACCTTTTCTAAAATCGCTATATCCTTTTTAAGATACGGCGACCAGAATTGCACACAGTATTCAAGGTGCTGTCTCACCATGGAACGATATAGAGGCATTATAATATCTTTTGTTTTATTTTCAGTTCCTTTCCTTATCATACCTAGCATTCTATTTGCTATCTTGGCCGCCGCTGCACACTGGGCCGAGGGTTTTAACATGGTACCCACAATGACGCCTAAATCTTTTTCCTGGGTGGTGGTTCCTAATGTGGAACCTTGCATCGTGTAACCATAGTTTGGGTTGTTCTTCCCTAGGTGCATAACCTTGCACTTGTCCACATTAAATTTCATCTGCCATTTTGATGCCCAGTCTTCCAATTTATCAAGATCCTCTTGCAATTTTTCACAATTCTCTTGGGTTTTAACAACTTTAAATAGTTTTGTCTCATCTGCAAATTTGATAACCTCACTCGTTATTCCACTTTCCAGGTCATTTATGAATATGCCAAAAAGCAGCGGACCCAGCACAGATCCCTGGGTTACACTACTATTCACCTTTCTCCATTGGGAAAATTGGCCATTTAGCCCTACCCTCTGCTTTCTATCTTTTAACCAGTTCCTGATCCACAATAGTACACTGCCTCCTATCCCATGACTCTTTAGTTTTGCCAAAAGTCTCTGATAAAGGACCTTGTCAAAGGCTTTCTGAAAGTCCAGATACACAATATCAACCGACTCACCTTTGTCCACCTGTTTATTCACTCCTTCAAAAAAACATAACAGATTAGTAAGACAAGATCTTCCTTGTCTAAAGCCATGTTGGCTGTCTCCCATTAGGTTGTGACTATCTACATGCTGAGTAATTTTATTCTTTATGATGGTTTCTACCATTTTTCCCGGTACTGACGTCAGGCTCACCGGTCTGTAGTTTCCCGGATCACCCCTGGAACCCTTTTTAAAAAATTGGTGTTACATTGGCGATCCTCCAATCTTCAGGTATTAGAGATGATTTTAATGATAGTTCACAGATTACTGATAGCAGTTCTGCAATCTCATATTTCAGTTCTTTCAACACCCTTGGATGTATACCATCCGGCCCAGGTGATTTGCTACTCTTCAGTTTATCTAATAGTTGTAAGACATCTTCCCGATGTATCGATATATCTCCAGGAACAAGCAGGAATGAGTCTTCACATATGGGTTCGTCGGCGCCGACAGAGCCCGCACGGGAATGCTCCCCAGCATCCAATCAGAAGGCTTTTGGGAGCATCCCTCGCGCCTGCGCGGTAGCTTCCCGCCCTTCCCACTGCCTCTCCCCAGTTTTCGTTTTTCCGCGGAGCCGACAGGACGTAACTCCTGTCACCGCAGAAACTTTTTCTTCTTTTCTTCTTTTTTGTTCCTGTGGTCGCGGTTTTTCCCCCGCTGACTCTGGCACCGCTGGTGCCCCCTTTTTTCCTTATTTTTGTTTTCCTTTATTTCCTTCGAGGAGCATCCTCCTTGTGTTATTCTGAGGCCTACCGGGCTTTCCAGCATGTAGCCTTCTTCCCTTAAGAAGTGCCCCCACTGTGGAGACGTTGTCTTCTGCTCCGATTCCAACGCCTGGTGTCTCTCCTGTTGGGGCCCTGACCCCTTCTCCCCCGGTTCCCCGGGATTCAGCATCGGGAGAAGACCCTCCCTGTTTCGAGTGTCCCTCGATGACATCTTTCCCTCTGAGGAGCGGTCATCGGCGTTCTCTCCTCGCCAGGATCAGGTAACCCAACAACAGTCTGTTAAGACTAACCGAGCCTTGAGGGGTGAGTCTCATGCGCCGCATGACGATGGCTCCGGCCTTCCCCTCCAGTCCCTTACACCCCAGAGGGAGTCTTCGGGCTCCAGAGCCTCCACGGGGTTTCAGGTTGTTCCTGAGGTTCGCTCCTCACAGAACATTCTCGAGCCATGCCCGAGGGTGGCACCCGCTTCGAGCGGTGCAGATCCCTCGGCATCGGCGCCGGCGTCGAGCGTTCCACTGTTCGCCAGGGACTGTCGACTGGTGTCCTCGGTGCCTTTGGGGCCGATCGACTCGACCCAGTCTGGCTCTACGGCATCCCGGCCCTGCGCAGGGGCAGTACCCGCTTTCGGCGGTGCCGATTCCCCGGCATCGGTGTCGAGTGTTCCACTCGTCACCGGGGATCATCGGACCAACCTGACCCGGTATGGCGTGCCCACACCCCTGCCATGCGCGGAGGTGGTGACCGCTTCAAGCGGGACCAAGTCCTTGGCATCGGCGTCAGAGTCGGTGGCCCCACTCCCCGCCGGGGATTGGCACCGGGTGCCCTCGGCTCCGCCAAGGCCGATCGACTCGCCCCGGCTTCCGCGGGGGCGGTACTGGCCTTGAGCGGCTCCGCCCCTCCTGCGGCGGTCTCGGGAACAAGGGCCCCGTTCTTCGCAAGGGGTCGCCTCTGGGCTCTGCCTGCGGAGCCGATCGATTTATCCCGGTCTGGCGGGTCGGCACCCCACCTTGCGCGGGGCCGGGGCCTCCCCCGGACGCCACCAACCTCCCGGCATCTACGCGGGCGTCGAGTGCTCCGCTCGTCACTGGAGTTTGCCCGCAGGACCCAGGTCCTTCAGTCGAGTCGACCCAAAGAAGCGCCGCGGAGCCGGGGCTGGGCGTCTCACTCCCCGCCGGGGCTCGTCGGCGGGTTACCTGGGTACCCTCGAGGCCGCGTAGTACGCCCTGTAAGGGTTTCCCGCTCAATAAAACGGGCACGGGCAACACCCCGGCGCCTAGGAGGGCCTCTCTCCCGACGTCGGAGTTGACTTCGGGTGTTTCCCTCTTCGCCGAATTTCGGCCTGGGAAGCCCTTGTTGCCCTCGGCACTGATCGTCGCGACCCCCACTCCATTCGCGGGAGTGGCAGCACCGGCGCGGCCGCCGACACCGGGGCCCCCTAAGGCGGCGTCGCTCGGTTCGATGCCCAGCCTTGAATCGATCTCCAGTCTGGAAAGCGTGGCCCCGGCGCATTTCGGATCCGACCCCGGTCTCTTCCGACAGCGCAGTGCCGCACTCGCCTGCTCTCCAGCGGCCTCGGCACCACTTCAGCCGCACTTGCGGATTGCCCCGGGGGCGGCCCTGCCCCCGGATTCGGGGCCGAGTACCGCGGGCCCGTCGGGGACGTCGCTCCCTTCGATGCCCCGCTTGGAGTCAATCCCGGGCTCTGACGATGCAGTACCATCTGCCTCGAATTGGGACTGTCAGTACCCTCCTCTGTTTAGAGCGATTCCTCCCGTGCACCAGCACGGTGGGTCCCCTGGTGTTCAAGCGGGCCCCTCCACCTCGGCCTCCCCCGGGATAGCCCCTCTGGGAGAGCCATCTTTTCAGGACTTCCTCCTTGACATGGCAGACTTGCTCGCCATTCCTATTCCGGGCCCTTCGCTAAGTCCGGGTACTGCGGAACAGGCGGCCGTAATGCTTCCTTTACCTCCCTCCCTGCGGGATCTCCTGCTCGGGATTTGGCGCTCGCCCTTACAGGTACCGGCGCCGCCTGTGGCCATGCATGCCCGGTATCGGGTGCCCCCCTCTCCGGGTTTCCAGACGCACCAGCTTCCCCATCATTCCATTGTGGTGGAATCGGCCCTGAAGAAGGTCGGAAGCAAGAAGAAGCACTCTTCCTGCCCCCCGAATCGTGCGTCTAAAACTCTGGACAACTTTGGGCGGCGATCCTTCCAAGCGTCCATGTTGGCTTCCAGGATTCTCTCATATATTTTCTATATGAGCCTGGCGCTGCGGGAGGTCACCGAGAGGTTATCTCTTTTGTCTCCCTTTGTGTCGGCCCCTCGGGCCCCTGACTATTCCTTGCTTCTTTACCATTGCAGGAATATCTCTTGGTTTCTTTCTCGGGCTGCCGTGGACTCTTTCGAGTCAGTTAGCAGGTCCTCTGCGGTAGCCATAGGGGCACGTCGTACAGCCTGGTTGCAGGCTTCCGACTTGTGCAGCTGGGCACAACATAACCTGGGTACTTCCCCGTGCACCGAGGAGAACCTCTTCAATGGCGAGGCTTTGCGTCAGGTCGCTCTGTGCTCCGCCGACCTGTTTGGCATTGGCCGCCCGCGGCCCTTCCCCGGGGGTAGGAAATGTCCTTCCCGACCCTCCTGTCCGAAGAGGAGGAGGTTTCATCTCTCTGCCCGCCTGCCAGGGACGTCTCACACCGGTCGGCAGTGCCAGGGCTCGCGCCAGGCTGCCCATGCCAGGCAGCCTTAGGCTACTGTATGCGGCAGTTTGCACTTAACTCCTCTTTCATGAAGTTACGGTCCAGTTCTACACTGAGGTTCTTGCAGTGTGACAAGCGGTTCGGCTGCTTGATGGGAGGTATGGAGCCCCCCTTCCACCCGGGGGGGGGGAACCTTCCCACGCTAGGTTAGCCTGGCTCCTCACCCCTCTGCCTGGCCCAGATTGAGGGGATCACAAACCGAATCTCCTTCTCCCAGTGTAGGCCTTGGCCGCTACTCTCCAAGTGTGGCCGAACCATTCCTCGACAGGGCCGGACCACCCACCCCCCCCCCCTGGTCTGTGTCTCCGCTCTCGCAGAGAAATCCCTGGGTCCGTCAGTCTACGGTGGACAGGGGCCCTACTGACCCCTGCCGATCCCCCGCTCTGCTCCCTGCACTCTTCGGAGCGGCGGAGGGCAGTGGCCCTAACCCCGAGGGGTTTTTTTATATAGGCCGGAGATGGCCCCACGGTCACCCCGTGGCTATAGGGTTTTCTATCCTCCTGCCTTCCCTGAGGCACGGAGGACACGTTTGGGGTGACTGCCAGGTGGATGCCTCAGGGGCACTGTTCCCTCTAAGCTGTGCGCGTGTGCGCGCGCACACACCTTGCCGAGCGAGCGCACATACTTTACAACAGAGCGCACAAAAATTACGGCTCTGATTCTGATAGAAAACAACACAGATGTCTTAAAATTTAAAAGTTATGATTGTAATTACTAGAAATTTCCTGCTTCATTTAGTAATCGTCTATTTTCATTTAATTTGATTAAAAACAATGTGGTGTACATACTGTATTCTGACGTGTAGTCAAATTTTAAAGTATATAACTCAGAGTGTCGTTATGTGGCGCACAAAAATTTAACCTTCCTTCAAAAGCTGCACACAGCTGATATTTTATGCGCACACAGCCTACAGAAAATTAGAGGGAACATTGCTCAGGGGTCTACGTACTCCTGATGTGCTCCTACCCAACTGCTCTGGCGGTCACCCAACCATACTGCTACTCTCGCCGATCTGCCCTCCTCCACGCACATAGGCCCATCACTTGGACGGCCCTTCCTCCCGCCGCATTCCAGGAAGGCGCCCTCCTGTGGATCAAGGGCCGGTCCGAGTTGGCAGTATCGTTCTCACGTGTCCATACCGGTTGAGTAACCTGGGTGGGCGCTCCCGGGCCCACCTGTAGCCCGATATACATCTATACCTGTTATTGGATGTATATCGGTACAGGTGGGTGCTTTTTGGGAAATGTTATAGCGCCCTGTGTCTTACCGACTATCCCCCAATTGTCAGTACTGACGTTTTGTTATTTCCTACGGGGTCCGGCCGGCCCACTTGCCTGCGTTCTGCGGCTCGGGTGCTCGGACCGGTTATGCTTAAACTTGCTGTAATGTCAACAGCCCCTTGGTTTACGCCTCCTTGTCTGGAGGTTTTCGAACCCATTGTCTTCCTATCCCTTGCCGGCTACGGTAGACAGTGTACCCCTCGGTATCCCGGGGTACACTTCTGTTCTTCTCCGGGCTGGGTTCTCCCAGATCGGTCAGTCTTCTGCTTAGTCCTCCGGATTGGGGACTCTGCTCCTACTGGAGTTCTCAGCTTCTTAGAGCTCCTCGTGAAGACCTGCCGTCTTTCCGGTGCCGGTTGACACCTGCGTCTCCAGCCCGCCCGGACTGGGAACTTTGTCCTCTCTGCGGTGAAGTTCCCTTGAAGACTTCGCTACTGCATCTACAGTACCCGTCGCAGCTCTGCCTTCTACATTCCAGTAGGTAAGCTCTAGATTGTGCTAGATCATTAACGATTTAATGATAATTGACGTGGTTTGAAGACTCCCCTGTAGTCTTCGGTTGCTGTGCCTTGGCAACTCTTCTCAACTCCTACCCTCCATCCCTCCGGGGATGCCGGGGATCCAGGTTGGGCGATGCCGCCCTGTCCAGTGGCGCGCATTCTGGGATCTCCCCTGGCATCCTCAGCTAGGGAGTCCACATATGTGAAGACTCATTCCTGCTTGTTCCTGGAGATAGCACAGTTACTTACCTGTAACAGGTGATCTCCGGAACAGCAGGAATTAGTCTTCACAACCCACCCACCTCCCCTAGGAGTTGTAACTATCTCTCTCTCTCTCTCTCTCTCTCTCTCTCTCTCTCTTCCTTCCTCTCCTCTCCTTCTGTCTCAGCTATTAAACGCAACTGGGGAGAGGCAGTGGGAAGGGCGGGAAGCTACCGCGCAGGCGCGAGGGATGCTTCCAAAAGCCTTCTGATTGGATGCTGGGGAGCATTCCCGTGCGGGCTCCGTCGGCGCCGACGAACCCATATGTGAAGACTAATTCCTGCTGTTCCGGAGATCACCTGTTACAGGTAAGTAACTGTGCTTTCCTTCAATTCTTCCGCACCTTTAAATACCACTTCAGTCATGGGTAACATCCCTACATCTTCCTCAGTAAAGACCGAAGTAAAGAATTCATTCAGTCTCTCCGCTATCGCCTTGTCGCCTCTTAGTGCTCCTTTAACCCCTTTATCATCTAATGGACCAACTGACTCTCTCACAGGATTTTTGCTACGAATGTACTTGAAAAGGTCTTTATTTCGCGTTTTTGCTTCCTCAGCAAGCTTCTTCTCAAATTCTCTCTTTGCCTGCCTTATCAATGCCTTGCATTTGACTTGCCAGTGCTTGTGCTGTTTCCAGGTTTCGTCGTTTGGCTCTTTTTTTTCCATTTCCTGAAAGATGCTTTTTGGCAACAACAGCCTCTCTGACCTCACCTTTAAACCATGCTGGCAGTTTTTTGGACTTCCTTCCACTTTTCTTAAAGCGTGGAATACAGCTGGTCTGGGCTTCCAAGATAGTATTTTTCAACAACACCCAAGCTTGATGTACGTCTTTAACCTTCGCAACTGCTCCTTTTAGTTTTTTCTTAACTGTTTTCCTCATTTTATCATAGTCTCCCTTTCGAAAGTTGAAAGGTAGTACTGTAGATTTCCTTTCTATCCCGCCTCCACTAATTAAATCAAAGGCGATCATGCTATGATCACTATTGCCAAGTGGCCCCAACACCCTTATCTCTTGCACTAGATCTGGTGTTCCACTAAGGACT
This sequence comes from Ichthyophis bannanicus, assembly GCA_033557465.1. Classification (NCBI taxonomy): domain Eukaryota; kingdom Metazoa; phylum Chordata; class Amphibia; order Gymnophiona; family Ichthyophiidae; genus Ichthyophis; species Ichthyophis bannanicus. The sequence continues at coordinate 129,121,819 of CM066033.1, forward strand.
AGGTCTAATATGGCTTCCCCTCTGGTCGGTTCATGAACCAGCTGCTCCAAGAAGCAGTCATTTATTTCATCTAGGAACTTTATCTCCCTAGCATGTCCTGACGTGACACTGACCCAGTTGATACAGGGGTAATTGAAATCACCCATTATTATTACTGCGCTGTAACTTTTGTTAGCTTCCTTGATTTCTTTGAGCATTTCATCATCCATTTGGTCATTCTGGCCAGGTGCTCGATAGTACACCCCCACTGCCATTGCCTTCCCCCTTTTATATGGAATTTCAATCCATATAGATTCTACAGCAGAGTTTGTTTCCTGCAAAACTTTAATCCTTTCTGAGTCAATGCCCTCTCTAACATAGAGTGCAACCCCTCCACCAATTTGATCAGCTCTATCATTACGATATAGTTTGTACCCAGGTATCACAGTGTCCCACTGGTTGTCCTCCTTCCACCATGTCTCTGATATTCCAATCATATCTAACCTTTCATTTAGTGCTATATATTCTAACTCTCCCATCTTATTCTTTAGACTTCTAGCATTTGCATACAAGCATTTTAGAGAATGTATTTTATTCATGTTAATTTGGCTATTGTTAGACATGGGTAAATTGGGATCTTTAAGCTCTGTCTGCTCCATACTCGAGGGCATTTGGGCTACTTTACTCTTTTGTGGAACCTCTCTGCTTTTGGTAGTATCCTTCAAGGATACATTCTTCCGAACCATCCGCTCTTGGGCGACTGTCGGCTTTCCCCTAATATCTAGTTTAAAAGCTGCTCTATCTCCTTTTTAAAGGTTAATGCCAGCAGCCTGGTTCCATCCCGGTTAAGGTGAAGCCCATCCATTCGGAAGAGCCCCTCCTTTCCCCAGAATGTTCCCCAGTTCCTAACAAATCCAAAACCCTCATCTCTGCACCATTGTCTCATCCACGCATTGAGACTCCGGAGCTCTGCCTGCCTTTTGGGTCCTGCTCGTGGAACAGGAAGCATTTCGGAGAATGCTACCCTGGAAGTTCTGGATTTCAACTTCCTACCTAAAAGCCTAAATTTTGCCTCCAGAACCTTCCTACCACATTTTCCTATGTCATTGGTACCGACATGTACCAAGACAGCAGACTCCTCCCCAGCACTATTTAAGACCTTATCTAGGTGGCGCGTGAGGTCCGCTACCTTCGCACCAGGCAGGCATGTTACCAGGCGATCCTCGCGTCCACCAGCCACCCAGCTATCTACATGCCTAATGATCGAATCACGAACTATAACGGCTGTCCTAACCCTTCCCTCATGGGCACGTGGCCCTGGAGAAACTTCCTCGGTGCAAGAGGGTTTTACATCACCTGGAGGACAGGTCCAAGTTACAGGATCACTTCCTGCCACACCAGGGTGATGCTCTCCTGTCACGTGACCTCTCTCCTCCATGGCAACAGGGGTGCTGCCAGACTGGAGGTGGGACTTCAGGACTATATCCCTGTAGGTCTCGTCTATGTACCTCTCTGTCTGTCTTATGTTTTCCAAGTCTGCTACTTTAGCCTCTAGAGAACGGACTTGTTCCCTGAGAGAAAAGAGCTCCTTGCACATAGTGCACACGTAAGGCCTCTCACCAACTGGGAGAAAATCATACATGTGACACTCAATGCAAAAGACTGGAAAGCCCCCATCCCGCTGCTGGACTGCTGTCTGCATCTTAGTTTTAAGTTTGTATCTAGATCTTTAAGTTCTTACTTACTAGGGGTTGCTATGGGTATTTATACCAATAAAACTGTACCTAATACGTTTAATATACCTTGTTCACCTGAAGCTTAATTAATCTCAGGTCCTTAGTGTATGACTGATTTGGGTAATGAGCTTCACCTGAAAGCACCTCCTGTCTTTTAAGATGTGTAAGTACCTATAAAGCTATGATTATCCCAGGGGTGGGTGGGTGTGAAATAACACTTATTAAAAGAGGGCTGCTACACAGTACCCTGTCTTGTGCTGCTGAGGTAAGCTAAATTCTGATTTGATTTAAATTATAGCTCTTAGCTGCAGCTAGGCTCTAACTTCTTATGAAATTTAAACTACAAGCTCTCTGCTGGGTACTAAATTTAACCATAAAGCTCTCTTCTGTGTCTTAAATTTAAACTAAAAGTACTTTGCTGTTACTTGGCCCTGATGACTATTAAATTTAAACTACAAGCTCTCTGCTGGGTATGAAATGTAACCAGAAAGCTCTCCTCTGTGTTTTAAATTCAAACTTTAATTGCTGCTACTAGGCCCTACTGGCCCAAAAAAACAATGGGTTCACAGATTAAGTAGCTTTAATACAAAGAATTCTTTTTAGAAAATTACCAGAAGTATATACTCACAGTTGCAGATTTCTCTCCAGAAGTAACAGTCCCCCTTTCTAGTCCTTCAAGACCATAATGACCATAAGAGCATAATGTCATCTGCATATATATATGGAAATTGACATTATGGGTCCTTATCAATGAGCAGAGTGGTTTGAGGTAGATGTTGAAAAGCAAAGCCGAGAATGCAGAGCCTTGCTGTATTCCTTGGGTTGTCAATAGGGGGTGGAGAATAGTGGTGCTGGTCTGGATTAGCTGATGTTGGTCCGTTAGGTAGGATTGGAACTTTGTCCTTTATGCCAAATTCTTGGAGCCGGTGTAGGAGGATGCTATGGGAGATGGTATCAAATGCAGCAGAGATGTCTAAAAAAATAAGGTGTATCTGGTATGCTTGTTCTGGATGCCTTTAATTAGGGTGTTTATAAGTGAGATCATGAGGGTTTCAAACCCGAGGTAGAGCGGAACTTGTGTTGCTGCGGGTCTAGAGTAGTGTTTGTATCTAGGTGATTCTGTAGTTGTTGTTGAACTATCTCTTCAATAAGTTTTGCGGTGAATGGGAGGCTTGCTACTGGCCGGTAAGAGGCAGGGTCTGCTGGGTCCAGCTCGGGCTTTTGAGGGTTGGGCGGATAATGGATATCTTGAGGTTGGAAGGCATTAACCCTTGTTTGAGGGATTCATTTACGATGATCGTGAGCGCTGGACTTAGCTCTTGTCTCGTGTTTTTTATCCAGGATCTTGGAGGGAGGTGGTGATATTGAGGCCTAATATAGTAAAATAGTATATGGCGGCAGATAAAGACCAGTATGATCCATCTAGTCTGCTCAGCAAGGCGGCAAGAGCAAGTGCACCTGCCGCTCCGTGCAGGTCACCCCTCCACATGCCTTGTTTAAGGGTGTACAAACCGCTCTGTGTAGATCACCCTATTTGTTGAAATACTTATGTTTATTTTCATTTTATCCTGTTGCTATAAAGGGATCTACAGTGTCTGTCCCATGCCATTTTCAATTCCATCACTGTCTTTGTCCCCACCAATTCCATCGGGAGGGCATTCCAAGCATCCACCACCCTTTCAGTGAAAAAGTATTTCCTGACATTGCCTCTCAGTTTACCTCCTTGCAGTTTCATGTTATGCCCTCTAGTTTTACAGCTTCCCCGTCTTTGGAAGAGGTTTGTTTGTTCATTAATACTCTTTAAGTATTTAAAGGTCTGAATCATATCTCCCCTGTCCCTCCTCTCCTCCAGAGTGTACATATTTAGGTCTTCAAGTCTCTTCTCATGCGTCTCCTTACGCAGGCTCCAAATCATTTTGGTCGCCTTCCTCTGAACCGTTTCTAGTCTTTTTATATCCTTTGCAAGATATGGTCTCCAAAACTGAACACAATATTCCAAGTGAGGCCTCACCAGCGACTTGTACAGTGGCATTAGTACCTTTCTGCTGGTAATTCCTCTTTGTATGCAATCCAGCATCCCTCTGGCTTTTGCTATCGCCTTGTTATACTGTTTCACTAATTTGAGATCCTCAGAAACAGTCACTCCAAAGTCGTCGTCCTGGTCCTTGCACACCAACCTCTCGCCTCCTATCGCATACAAGTCCCTTGGATTTCTGCTTCCCAAATGCATGACACTGCACTTCTTCGCATTAAATCTTAACTGCCAAGCATTAGACCATTCTTCCAGCTTTTGTAGATCTTTCCTCATGTTCTCCACTCCCTCAGGGGAGTCCACTCTGTTACAAATCTTCGTGTCATCTGCAAAAAGACAGACTTTTCCATTCAGTCCTTCAGCAATATCACTCACAAACACATTAAACCGTACCGGCCTCAGGATCGAACCTTGGGGCACACCACTAATCACCTTCCTTTCATCCGAGTGAGTTCCGTTTACCATCACCTTCTGTCATCTGTCAGTCAACCAATTTCTGATCCAGTTCACTACCTTGGGACCCATCCTCAAGCTGTTGAGTTTATTGATAAGCCTCTTATGAGGAACAATATCAAAGGCTTTGCTGAAAGCTAGGTAGATCACATCCATCACATGCCCTTGATCTAGTTCTCTGGTCACCTAGTCAAAGAACTCAATCAGATTTGTTTGGCAAGATCGTCCTTTGGTAAAACCATGTTGTCTTGAGTCATGCAACCTGTTGGTTTCGAGAAAGTCCATTATTTGCTTTTTCAGGAGTGCCTCCATTACTTTTCCCGCCACAGAGGTAAGGCTTACTGGCCTGTAGTTTGTCACCTCTTCCCTATTTCCACTTTTGTTAAGAGGTACCACATCAGCCCTTCTCCAGTCCTGTGGAACTTCTCCTGTCTCCAAGGATCTATTAAAAACATCCTTTAACGGCCCTGCAAGAATCTTTCTCAGCTCTTTTCAGTATCCTGGGATATATTCCATCCGGTCCCATGGCCTTGTCCACCTTCAGTTTTGCAAGCTGTTCTAACACATCATCTGTGAATGGTGTGGTATCTACTCCATTCCCATTTGTATATTTGTCAATCACAGGTGGTCCTTCTCCAGGATTTTCTTTAGTAAAAAAAGAGCAGAAGTATTTGTTTAGCATGTTCGCTTTTTCAATGTCACTTTACACAAATCCGTTCCCGTCACTTTTGAGTCCTGCAATTCCACCTCTGATTTTCCTCCTCTCCCAAATATACCTGAAAAAAGTTTCACCACACTTCACATCTTTTGCCATCTTTTCTTCTGCCTTTGATTTTGCTATCCTTATTTCTCTTTTTGTCTCTTTTAATTTTATCCTGTATTCTTTTCTGTGTTCCTCTGTTTGTGAACTTCTGAATTTTGTGAAAGCAGTGGGTTTTGCCTTTATTTGTGCAACCAGTTCTTTGGAGAACCAAATAGGTTTCCTTTTCCTCTTGTTTTTATTTACTTTCCTTACATATGTATCTGTTACCCCTTTTATTGCCTCCTTTAGTTTAGCCCATTGCAATTCCACTTCCCTTATCACGTCCCACCCTGCCAACTCCTCCTTCAGGTACTTAGCCATTTTACTGAAGTCAGTGTTTCTGAAGTCTAGGACTTTGAGCTTGCTGTGATTGTATATGGTGGTTTCAATCCTTTCTTTGAAATTGTCTCAAAGGTAGCCCAGTCAGTGATCAGTGTGGTATTGGTGCTGTCTCTTAAGATCATTGGCATAGTGTTGAGTATCTGCTGGAGTTGTTTGTATTGCTTTGCTGATGAGGTGGTATATTTGGATGTTGGTTGATTGGTTTGGGGTATTGGTCAGGTACTTGACGATCTTGAAGAGCTCTCGTGGTCTGCTGATTGAAGTGTTTATCATCTTTGAGTGGTAAGCCTTCCTTGCATTGTTGGTCATGGTGTGATAGTGGGTTAGATTCTCCATGTATCTTATCCTGTCAATTTCGCTTTTTGATTTCCGCCACTTCCTCTCCGTTCGTCAGAGTTGTGTCTTGAGTTTCTGTAGGGCGGGTGTGAACCATTTGGCTTTAGGTGGTCCGGTGTTTTTTCTCTTGCATTCTGTCACTGAGCTTGCTGCTATAGTTATTATGTTATTCCAGTTGCTGGTTAGTGTTTGAAGGTCAGGTTGATCTACTTGTATGTAAAGAAGGACTTTGTTGAGGAACTCTTCTTTGTTGTATCATAAATTCTACAGTAATCCTGTAGAAACAGTCCCTAAAGTCTTGAGGTGCTAGACAATAAAAATATATTAGGCAATGATCTGCTAAAGAGAAAGTATTAAAGTATTTTCTAAAAAGGGTGTCCACCTTGGAATACATTGGAATTGAAAATTCAGACCAAGAATGGTCTACATAACAGGCACTTACAGTAATTGTTTTTTCCTGAGAAACCAGTAGCCAAACATTATCAATATTTAACTCTTCCCTAAGAAATTTATCTTCTATGATATTTATCTTCTGTTTAAAAAAAAATCTGTAAACTGATGGACCGTCAAAGAAGGATCAGGCTGCACCTTGATTTTATCCCTTAATAAAGATAGTGTAGTTACTCACCTGTAGCGTTCTCCAGCAGCAGCAGGAATTAATCCTCACATATAGGTGACATCGGCATCAATGGAGCCCATCCGGTAACTTCTCCCCAGCTTTCAAAGAAAGCCTTTGAGAGATCCACCACGAATGTGTGGCTGCCTTCTCGCCCAAGGGTGCCATCTTGCCTCAGTATGATGACATAGCTCAAGATGGCAAAAAAGAAAAGCAACTCTATAGGGAGGAGGGAGAGTTGTGAGGACTGATTCCTGCTGTTCCTGGAGAACACCTGCTACAGGTGAGTAACTATGCTTTCTTCGGGAACAAGCAGGAAGTCTGTCCTCACTTTTGGGACGCCCTAGCTACAGGCTACCAAAAAATTTGTAATCCACAGGCGACCTCAAAAAGCGAACCGTGAGGAACAGCAGAGAGTACAGTTCAGTAGTTCGGTTGCAAGACCTCCGCAGCGACCCCAGCGTCAACCAGGGAAACCAGCTGCCTAGACATACAGAAGGGCAAGAGTTGCCTCAAACCCCAAACAAATGACTGAGTACCACCTGGCCAAAGGCGTTGTCCCGCCAGGACTCCTCCAGGCAGTGATGCGCTGTGAAGGTGTGAACTGAGGACCAGGTGACTGCCCAACAGATCTCCATCTAGGGAACAGAGCGGAGGTTTGCCACAGAAGCTGCCATGGCCTGGACACACTGCACTATGACGTGACACACCAGCGATAGACTGGCCTGACCGTAGGTGAAGGCAATGCCGTCTGCCACCCAGGTAGACAGAGTATGCTTGGAAACTGCTACACCCAGGTGATTAGGATCATCGGAAATAAGCTGCAAGGAGTGGTGATGGGACTTGGTGTGTTCTAAATAATAGGTCAAGGCCCACTTATTCTAGCCACTCGCCAACTCTACTTGTTCTTAAAGTCCCTGTCTAATTTTCACCCTCTCTCTCTATGCATGATTCTGCTTCTTCAGTCCCGAGCCTCTCTCAGCTGGCCTCTTTCTTCTCCACCAAAGTCCAGCAGTTCTACTTTACATTTCTTGCCTGTCCTCCACCTCTCTCATCTCCCCTTCCCCCCCGGCTCTCTCCCCTCTTCACTATCTTTGTAATATGTCTGGTCTTCCTTTCGTCCAATTACCACCGCCGAACTCTCCAAGTCCATCTCCACATCTCACAAGACCAATGCTCTGACCTCATCCCATCTGCTTGGTTACTGGAACCCCCTCTCGCTCTCCTGCCCTTTATATTCACCATGCTCAACTCCAGTCTTGCCACCAGTATTTTCCCCACTCTGTGGAAATAAGCCTTGGTTCGTTCTCTACTCAGAAAGCCCTCCCTTCACCCCACCGTCTCTGCCCACTATTGCCCAGTCTCTAATCTCCCTCTCCAAGATCCTAGAAAAGGCCGTTTTCTCCCAGCTCTCACTTCACTTCTGTCCCGGTCATAGTACCAAAACTATTCTGCTCTCTTTCCTAAATGAGCTTCACATCTCCCATGATCATGGTGACATCTCTGTAGCGGTTTCCCTTGATCTCTCAGCTGCCTTTAACCTTGTTGATCACTCTATCCTTCTTTCTTGCTTCCAGGCACAGGTATTCGAGGTTCTGTATTTCACTGGTTTCATTCCTTTCTCTCCTCCCGTTCTTTTTCTGTTACTTCGAAATCGATCACCTCCATTCCCATTCCTCTGCACTATGGGGTGCCACAGAGTTCGGTCCTTGCCCTGCTGCTTTTTAATGTTTTCTTGGCACCACGCGCTCTATTGATTCAACAGTCTGGTCTGTCGGCGTACTACTACACTGATGACATTGTCTTGCTCTAACACACCATTCCTGTCAACTATGACCTTTCTCTACTCAATACTTGTCTCTCTCACATTTCTAGTTGGCTAACATTAAACTTTCTCCATCTTAATCTTTCCAAAATCTCTGCTATATGGTTCACTTTAGGCAGGCCCTGTTCTTCACACTGGCTCCATCTCTCTCAGACTCTTCCATCCCGCTTGTCTCCTCTCTTCGTATATCTCGGTGTGATATTTGATTCCGGCCTGTCCTTTCACGATCACCTCTCCTCACTCACCCATTGTTCTTACTTCTACCTTTGACATATCCGTGCCATTTTCCCTTTTCGCTCCATTGCCTCATTAACCATCTTTCTCTTATCCTTCGTAATATCTTGCATTCACTATTGCAACCCTGTCCTTGCCGGTATCCCCCAATCTCACCTCAATTATCTCCAGTTGATACAAAACACTGCAGTCAGGATCCTCTCTCATGCATCATGCTATGATCACATCACCCCCCCCCCTCCTTTTTTTTTCACTTTCACTGGCTCCCTGTCAATTTCCACACCCATTACAAAATTCTCACTTTGATTCATAGAGTTATCTACACACATATGCCACAATACCTAGCAGACTCTTTACACTTCTACATCATGCCACGCAGGCTCTGCTCTGTTCATGTTAATTGTTTGCACATTGGGATCAGCTGTTCTTGAAGAAGGTGTGTGGAGCTGCTCATCGGCCTGGGGGCTGCCGTTGCCACGGAGGTGTTGGAGATTGCTGTTTCCCCTCCCCATTCCATCGGGCAGGCACAGCCGGGACAGCTTGACCGGGAGGTCTTCCCTTCGGGGGATAAAGCGCAGTGCCGGGAGTCTTTCCAGTGGATCAGCTGTTCTTGAAGGTGGTGTGTGGAGCTGCTCATCAGCCTGGGGGCTGCCATTACCACGGAGGTTTTGGAGATCGCTGTTTCCCCTCCCCATTCTATCGGGCAGGCACAGCCGGGACAGCCTAAACTTTAGGTCCTCCTCCATCTCTTGGTTCATAAATTTGCTTTTTTCTTTTTACGCGGAGCATGTTCCGAAGGGGCGTGTCCAAAGGGGCTAGCTCCGCCCCTTCGGCGTCTCTGCGGTGCTTCGGTTGTTTTGGGATTCCGCTCCTTGCAACCTGCCTAAGGTGTGTTTTTTTCCTTGTTTGTTCTAAGTAGTTTTCCTCGGGCGGTTGGTCATGGGGAAGCGGAAAGCCAAAGTTGGGGGCAAAGCTCCGGAGGTAGCGGCTGGAGATATGAAACCAGTCAGGCCTTTGGATAAGCATTTTGCTCCCCTTCCGACTGCACAATCTTCTCCAGAGTTGGTATCTTTGAGCTCCGGTGGAAGCTCCTCCCCTTTGCTCCCCTACTCCTGGTGTTTTTTTTCAGGGTCCTGTTGAGTCCTCCATATCGGTGAGAAATTTGTTGCCGATTAATATCCCGAAGTCAATCCCGTCGATTGGGGAGTGTGGCTCTTCGGAGCTTCCTGCCCCTTCCTCAGATTCTGAAATTACCTTAAAAAGATGTGTGGGCCGTGTTAAAAGGTACTGATTCTAAAATGTCGTCTTCTTTTAATTCCTTTTGTATGTTTTCCCAGGAAACTGTTACTTCTCTGCAACAAATGGATGCAAAAGTTACTGTCATAGGCACGGCCTCTAGTAGATTAGAGTCCCAGGTACTTCCATTACACGCCTCTGGTGTAGCTGGAATAAAAGATTCCTTGATGCTTCATTCCAAGTTAGAGCGCCTGGAAAACTCTATGCGTGCGTCTAATTTGCGGTTTTTGAATTTTCCTCAGTCCCCATTATTATCACATAGAATTCTACTAGCTAAATTTCTTAAGGAAGTGCTGGGTATTTCTGAAACTATTGATTTTTTACAGATCTATTATATTCCCTCAACGTTTAAGAAACTTAATTCGGTAGATGGGGAATTAGATGAGATTGCTTCTCCTATGACAAATCTGACTGCCTTTTTGGAGGACTCTCAGGACATTATAAATGCTCGGGCCACACTACTGGTAACTTTTTCCTCTGTAGATATAAAGCAATGTATACTTAGGGCCTTTTAAGGTCAAAATGGTTAAGTTCTGTGGCCAGTCAGTTAATATATTTCCTGATGTTGCCCGTAGCACCCAGTTGCGCCGGACACAGTTTTTAGATCTTAAGTCCCGGGTTTTGGCACTGGGTGCTACGTTCTTTTTAAGGTTTCCTTGCAAATGTATCCTCAGCTATGAAGGTGTTTCATATTCCTTTGTTGAAGTTTCTCACCTAGAAAATTTTCTTTCCGGGAAAGGGGTTTAAGTAGGTGAGGTTGTAACCTCCATTTTGTGGATAGTATATATTCTGTTTTCTTTTCTTCTCTTCATGTTTCTTTGTTATTAACAGTGGGATTCCGTGATGTGGACTTTATCATTGTGTATATTTCCTATGTAGTATAATATTTTTCCTTCCTGTTTTTTACGGGATTGACCAGTATCTATTTTGGTTGTTGTATATGACTAAAAATCAAAAAAATAAAAATTGTTTGTACATCCCCTCCCTAACACATGCACATCTAGAATTGACTCATCACTCTGCCTTTTTCTTCATGGGACCCTTCCTCTGGAATTTTCTCCCCACTACCCTCTATCAGGAACCCTCATTCCCAAGATCTAAGGCCCTCCTCAAAACCACCTGCTGAACCTTTGACCTTCCTTCCTCTGACCCTTGATAGCTATCTATCTATCTCTGCTACTGCTTCTTGCTATGCCTCTCTTCTCTCTGTGTCCTGAGTGATTGATTGTGTTTCTCTCCTTTCTGCCATTGTAGTTCCTTTCCTTTCTTTTACCGACTTTGGCCATCTCTGATTTATTTTTTATTGTAAACTGCCCTAGTATCATGAAGGCATAGTATATCAAGTTTTTTTTAATAAAGATAGCCTATGGAGAGCAGCCTCTGCCCTACTGGCATAAGGTCATGGGAAAAAGATGGGAATGACCACCTCCTGGTGGAGGTGAAATGGGGAGACTAACTTAGGGTGCATCTGGTGCATGAAGCTTCAAGAGGGCCATATTGAGACCCCAAGCCACCACTGGCAGTTGAGAGAGCAGGAGGCCCCCCCCCCCCTCCTCTGGAAGCGAGCCATGAGAGGCTGGGTGCAGAAGGCCCCCCCCCCCTTCTCAATGAGGTGATGGTGTGCTGATAGTGCACTGAGATAAACCCTGATGGAGTTAGACTTCAGACCAGCATTAGAAGGTGCAGCAGGTACCTCAGCACCCATTGGACAGAACAGGAGAAGGGGTTAGCACCACACACCAAACCAAGAAGCGAAGCCACTTGAAGGCGTACACTCACCAGGTGGAATCCATGTGCGATGCCAGCAGGCTCTCTGCCACATCCCTGGGCAAGTCATACCAGGTTTGATTCCCACTAGTACTTCTTATGGCCTTGGGTAAGTCACTTAACCCTCCATTGCCTCAGAAAAATCCAAGTTATCAATGTCCCTGTTTAATGTACATTACCAAGTTTAAGTTTCACTGTAAACTGCTTTGATTGAAATGATAAAGTGGTATATAAAACCTTTTAGTTAGATAAATAAATAAGTCAACTGGGCAAAGGATACCTTTTCAATTGTCAGGGCCAGGGACCCCCAGGTTGAGGTAGAGAGAGCTGTTGTCCTGCGAGAGCAGGTCTGGGGCTGCCCAAGACAGGCTGAGAAGTAGTGGAAACTACAGGTGCCTGGGCCACCAAGGGGCTATGAGGGTGGCCTGGTCAAACTGGACCTTGAAGAGCGTCTTGGCAATGAGCGGCATGGGAGGGTAAGCATAGAGGAGGCCTTCCATCCACAGAATGAAAAACACATCAGCCGCCACCCAGGAGGGGTGCAGTGCTCTAGAGCAGAAGCAAGCCACATGAGCATTGGCTGGGCTGGCAAAGAGAGCCAGCAGAGGCAGGCTCCAGCAATGGAATAGTCTTTTGACTACCCGCAGGTAGAGCTGCCAGTTATGGGGCTGGAAAACATTACTCAGTCGATCCGTCAGAACATTGTCCTGGCCTGGGAGGTACACAGCCCTGAGGAGCATCCTATTCTCGCTGGTGAAAGTGCAGAGGCAGACCGCTTCCCAGCACAGGAGGGGTGACCTCTTTCCCCCCTGCTTGTTGATGTAGAACATCACCACCAAGTTGTCTGTCTGAATCAGAACAGATTGGTTCCACAGGTGCTGTTGAAAAGCTCAGAGAGCTCTAGGAAGTTGATCTATTGGAGGCTCTCTGATGCTGACCACAGGCCCTGAGTGCAGAGATCGCTGTGGTGGGCGCCCCAACCCAACTTGGAGGCATCTATGGTGAAGACATGCTAAGGGTCAGGACCTGAAAGGGCATCCCTGCCAGCAGGTTCTACAGCTGTTGCCACCAGGTGAGGGCATGGGTGACTGTCACCCTGTCCTGCAGGTGCCCCGTTACTTGGGAGCAGAGGCCCATTGGGCAGATGCATGTGGAGACAGGTGTCAGTTGTAATATGCACCGTCAAGGCCATATGCCCCAAGAGGTGCAGCATGAGTCAGGGCAGTGGCTGAGTTTCGGCCCTGAATCTCCCTTGCGAGGGCCGCTAGATGCTGGACCCTCTTGAGGGTGGAGGAAAGCTGTTGCCTGGACAGTTTTTAGCAATGCCCCCAATGAACTGCAGGCATTTGATCGGTTACAGGTGGGACTTGGGGTAGTTGATGACAAACCCCAGGTGCTCCAGAGTGAGAATGATGCGGTGTGCCGCATGATGTACTTCTATGGCTGTGCCACCTCTGACCAGCCAGTCATCCAGGTAGGGAAAGATGAACACCCCCTGCAGCCACAGGTTGGCAGTGACCACTGCTAGGCACTTAGGGCTGAAGCCAGGCCGAAGGGCAGAACCTTGTTGTATTAGTAATTGCTTCCTCTGATGACAAACCAGAGGTACTGCCAGTGGCGTGGATGGATGAGAATGCATTTATGTGTCTTTGAGATTGAAGTAGCATAGTCAATCTCCCTGGCAGAGTTAAGGCAGCAATGTTCAAAGGGAGAGCATCTTGAACTTTTTCACCAGGAACTTGTTGAGATCTCAAAGATCCAGAATAGGACAAAAGCTGCCAATCCTCTTGGGAATCAGGAATTACCAGGAGTAGAACTCCTTGCCCTTGAGGTGGGGTGGGACTAGTTCTCCAGGATCAAGCAGGAAGTCAGTCCTCACTTATGGGTGACGTCGGCGCCGACGGAGCCCTCGCGGAGCAATTTTCCCCAGCTTTCGCAGAAAGCTTTTGGGAATTGCAGCGCGCATGCGCGGTCCCCTTCCCGCCCAAGGGTGCCATCTTGTTCAGTCTCCTTTTTTCCGCGGAGCCCTACAGACGTAGTTTGTTGTCGCCGCTGAAAAAGTTGATTTCTTTTATTTTGTTTCTTGTTATTTTTTTCGGTTCGTGTGTCCTCTTCCCCGCCGGGCCTCGATATCCTCTATCGGGCCCGTTTACATAATTTTTCTCTATTTTTTCTCTCCAACTGGTGTTCCCGCCACTTTTTCCTTCTTCCCTGGCAGCACGATCTTTTGACCTTGCAGGGGCCCTTTTTCTCCCGATGGCTGCCAGTGGGTTTAAAAAGTGTGATCGTTGTGTCAAACTTATGTCTCTTACCGACACGCATGACTGCTGCCTCCGCTGCCTCGGACCCGAACATGACTCAATGAGTTGCGGTCCGTGCAGCAAGATGTCCTCAAAGTCGTTGAGGAGTTGGCAGTCACAAAAGGAACGAATCTTCTCTGACCCCGCGTCCGGTCGGGCCCGGACCTCGTCAGAGGCCTCGATGTCTCGTGGCTCCGGCTCCGAGCACCGTCGGAGTTCCTCTGAACGGGGGTCCCCCGGCCGGGAACACCGTCGGAAGAAGAAGCCCACGAGGGTGGCGTCGGAGGACGCTCCTGGTCCCTCGAGGGCCAGGTCGCATAGCCCCGTCGGACGCCCCGGGTCCTCAGAGGGGGAGAGGCCTTCGAAGCTTCCTCGTCTCGAGGTGGAGTCGCCTGGACACGTGAGTGCTATAGTCCTCCTGGACTCTCCTCCGGGAGAGCCGCCGTCGGGGCCCGAGTCGGGGGCTGCTGGGTCTTCTGAGGTTGGTCTCAGATTGACGTCCTTGGAGCGCAGTATCGCTGCCTTCATGGACCAGCAGCGGGCATTGATCACCGGCTTCGCCAGTGCATCTGCCCCGACCACCGGGACGTCGACACCCAAGTCGACCCCGGAGGCCGAGTCGATCCTCGAGTCCATACGAGCTCGAGTCGATCCTCGACCTAGGTCTCCCTCGGCCTCCCGTTCGGGACCGAGGTCCTCGACGCCGGCCTCGGCATCGGGGCCGAGGTCCCCGGCTCCCGCCCGCATGGAGCCGCTCGATTCCTCCTCGGAGGAGTCGGGCTGGGACACGGAGGAGGACGAGTCACCCGGTTCTTTTCAGACTCTGTGCGTCCCCTCCGACTCGCCCGAGTCGGAGCCTCGGAGGCGGTCCCCCCTAGAGGATACCCGGTTCTCCGATTTTGTGAGGGATATGGCCAAGGCTTTGGCCTTCCCCGCGGATCCGGAGGAGGAGCCTCGAGCTGAAGAGCTCGAGGCCCTCCAGTATGACTCTCCCCCGAAGGAGGCCTTCACTGTACCGGTTCCCCCGATGCTGGAGCGGCTGCTCTTCCGCATGTGGGAGAGCCCGGCCTTGACGCCAGTGCTGAGCAAGCGGGTCGATTCCATGTATCGAGTCCGCAAGAGCCCCGGGTTCCAGAAGGCACAACTGCCACACCATTCCATGGTGGTGGAATCGGCCATGCATCGACTGAAGAGTCAGAAGATGCACTCCTCGGTGCCTCCGGGTAAGGAGGCCCGGAACCTGGATGCCCTCGGTAGAAAGTGCTTCCAGGGCTCTATGCTTGCTTGTCGAGTCCAGACATATCAGCTATATATGGGCATGTATCTTCGAGACTTGGCAAAAGAAATTACGGGGTTCTCTGCGGGTCTCTCCGAGGAACCTTTGCAGCGGTTCCAGGCCTTGTCCACAGGGATTCGAGAGTGTTCGAAGTTCATTTCTCGAGCAGCCTACGATGGCTTCGAAGCATCGGCTCGAGTAGCCGGAGCCGGCATCGGGGCTCGCCGTCAGGCTTGGCTTCAGTCATCCGACCTCGAGCCATGGGTGCAGGACAAGTTGGTCAATGTCCCTTGCAGAGGTGAAAACCTCTTTGGCAAACCCATGGCCGAAAAGGCGGCGGAGCTCGAGTCCGAGACTCTCACCAGGACTCGCCTATCCAGGAAGACCTCTGCCCCTTCACAGAAGAAGAAGGGCTCGGGGAAAAAGCCTTTTTACCCGAGGAAGGTGTTGGCTTATAAACAACACCACCCACAATATCAGGCCTCAGCAACCCTCCATCAGGGGCAGCAGCCTAAGGGGCAGGGTAACTGATCCCGTAGGCAGAGGGCCCCCAAGCCCGCTACGCAGGCCCCGGCCCAGCAAGGTGGGGTTTTTTGACTATGCCAGCATAGCCTCTCCCCCTCAGGGGCCTTCACCCAGCACGGGGGGCCGGCTGACCCACTTTGCCCACCGGTGGTGTGCCATAACATCCGATTCCTGGGTGCTGCAGGTGGTTCAGAAGGGATACCTCTTGCATTTTCACCAGGTACCCCCCCCCCCCTTCTTTCCAGGGGAGCCTCCAAGACCCCCCCTGCACAGGGACTTACTCCTTCAGGAGCTGCAAAGTCTGCTTCACGGACAGGCTGTGGAACCAGTGCCCCAACATCTGTGGGGTCACGGGTTTTACTCGAGGTACTTCCTGGTTCCCAAAAGAACAGGAGGCCTCAGACCCATTCTGGACTTACGCAACCTCAACAAGTTTCTGCAGCGGGAAAAGTTCAAGATGCTTACCCTTGGAATCCTACTGCCCTACCTCCGGCAGGGAGATTGGCTATGCTCCTTGGATCTAAAGGATGCTTATACCCACATCCTTATTCACCCGGACCACCGGCAATACCTACGATTTGTGGTGGCAGGCAATCATTATCAGTACCGAGTACTGCCCTTTGGCCTCTCCTCCGTTCCCAGGGTGTTCACGAAATGCCTGGCAGTGGTGGCAGCCTTCCTGAGGCTTCAAGGTCTTTTCGTCTTCCCCTACCCGGACGACTGGCTCATCCGGGCACCGTCTGCCCCAGAGGTCACTCAGGCCGCTCAACGCACGGTGGTTCTGCTGCAGCACTTGGGCTTCGTCATAAACCTCGAAAAGTCCACTTTGCTCCCCTCTCAGGATCTCGAGTTCATAGGAGCACGACTGGACACTCTGCAGGCTCGTGCCTTCTTGCCTCTGGAACGGGCCAACAGGCTCATAGCTCTGGCCGGCAGGTTCAACAGCACGTCACCGGTCCCTGCCAGACAGTTCCTGCAGCTGCTCAGGCACATGGCCTCCACGGTCCATGTCACTCCGAATGCCCGTCTACATATGAGACCTGCTCAGTGGAGCCTTCGCACTCAATGGCATCAGGCCACAGGGAGGCTGTCGGACCTAATACAGATTTCCGACCGCCTGGTCTACTCTCTGCAATGGTGGCTTCACTTGCCCAACCTGGTACTCGGCATGACCTTTCAGGCTCCCCCACCGTCCCGGGTGCTCACGACAGATGCCTCTCTCCTGGGATGGGGAGCGCATTGTCGAGGGACATGCACTCAAGGCCTTTGGACACCTTGGGAAGCTGCCCAGCAGATAAACTTCCTGGAGCTGCGGGCGATCCGCCTAGCTCTGTGGGCCTTCTCTCACCTCACGTCTTGTCAGTCTGTACTGGTGCAGACGGACAATCAGGTTACCATGTTCTACGTGAACAAACAGGGGGGCACGGGCTCCCTCCTTCTATGTCAGGAGGCTCGGAGACTGTGCTCTTGGGCAGTCGGTCACGACATCCTCCTCAAGGCTGTTTACCTGCCCGGGCAGGACAATTGCCTGGCGGACAAACTGAGCTGGATTCTGCAGCCGCACAAATGGAGGTTGAACCCCGCAGTGGCCCATCAGATCTTCCGCCGGTGGGGCTCTCCCACCGTGGATCTCTTTGCCAATCCCCTGAACCAGCAGCTTCCCAGGTTCTGCTCCCGGCATCCGCACCCTCTCAGAGTAGCGCCGGATGCTTTCCTCATCTCGTGGTCCACGGGTCTTCTGTATGCCTTCCCTCCCACACCACTTGTGTCCCGGACATTGTTCAAAGTTGTCCAGGACAGGGCCTCCGTAATCCTGGTAGCGCCCAGGTGGCCGAGGCAACCATGGTGCCCTGTACTTCTTCAGCTAGCGGTGGACACCCCTCTTCCTCTGGGGTTTCAGCCCGATCTCCTGACACAGGATCAGGGTACTCTTCTGCACCCCAACCTCCGGGCCCTGCATCTGATGGCCTGGCTGCTGAAAGGGTAGTCCTAGCTCCGCTTCTGCTTCCTCCGGAGGTGGAAGCCGTCGTCCTCGCGTCTCGGCGACCTTCCACCCGGAAATCTTACGCCCTTAAGTGGCATCGCTTCTCGGTCTGGTGTTCTCAGCACTCTGAGGACCCCTTCGCCTGTTTAGTATCGGTGGTATTGCAATATTTGCTTCACCTCTCCGATCTAGGTCTCAAATCCAACTCTATCAGAGTCCACCTCAGTGCTCTCTCGGCACATCATTCACTGGTGGAGGGCCAGCCTCTTTCCTCGCACCCCTTGGTGGCGCGTTTTCTCAGAGGCCTCCTTCTGCTTAAGCCTCCGTTGCGTCCTCCATCTCCTGACTGGGACCTCAATGTGGTTCTGCAAAGGCTTACCTGTCCGCCTTTTGAACCCATGGCTACCTGCCCTCTTCGTTTCCTCTCCTGGAAAACGCTCTTCTTGGTAGCCCTTACTTCCGCTCGGCACGTAAGTGAACTGCAGGCCCTAGTATCAGAGCCCCCATACACTAGGTTCTACAGGAATAGGGTTGTCCTACAGACTCACCCTAAGTTTCTTCCAAAGGTGGTCTCTCACTTTCACATCAACCAGGAGGTGGTTCTTCCGACCTTCTTTCCCAGGCCGCATACCAGCCGGGCTGAGACTGTTCTGCATACCCTGGACTGTAGAAGAGCCTTGTCCTTCTACCTTGACCGTACGCGGGAGCATAGAAAGGCTGTCCAGCTTTTTGTGTCTTTTGACCACAATCGGTTGGGGGTACCTGTCTCTAAGCGTACTTTGTCCATCTGGGTAGCTGACTGTATCGCCTGGGCTTATGGGGCAGCCGGCCTCTCCTTAGGGAGTCGAGTCACGGCTCACCGTGTCAGGGCGAAGGCTGCATCCGTGGCTCATCTTCGCTCTGTTCCATTGGCAGACATCTGCCGGGCCGCTACTTGGTCTTCAAGCCAGACCTTTGTGGCTCATTACTGCCTGGAGAGGGAGTCCCGCAGGGACAGTGCTTTCGGACAGGCAGTCCTCCACAATCTCTTTGAGGTTTAGGCAACTCCTACCCTCCGGCCCTGGTGTTGGGCTACCGGCCGGATTCGTATTCAGAGAAGATTCCTTCCCTCTGTACTGTTGAGCTTGAGGGAGCTCTTTTCGGCTTGAGGTCTCCGGTAGCCTTAAGCTTGGGAGTCCCATAAGTGAGGACTGACTTCCTGCTTGGTCCTGGAGAAAGAGTAGTTACTCACCTGTAACAGGTGTTCTCTAGGAGCAGCAGGAATCAGTCCTCACTACCCTCCCTCCTCCCCTTGGAGTTGCAGTCATTCTTATTGCATATTTTTGCTAACGTTTTGCTGTCTTTCCGCTATGTCATCAGATTGAGCACGATGGCACCCTTGGGCGGGAAGGGGACCGCGCATGCGCGCTGCAATTCCCAAAAGCTTTCTGCGAAAGCTGGGGAAAATTGCTCCGCGAGGGCTCCGTCGGTGCTGACGTCACCCATAAGTGAGGACTGATTCCTGCTGCTCCTGGAGAACACCTGTTACAGGTGAGTAACTACTCTTTCCAGCACCTTGTTGGCCAGAAGCCTGGTGAGCTCTCACTGGATCAAGTCTCAGTGAAAGGGAGTCTTTGGGAGTTCCCCTGGAAAGAAATGGAGAAGGTAACCCTCCCCCACCATCTGGAGGGCCCAGGTGTCTGTGGTGATGCTGGACCACCAGCTAGTAAATAATACCTGTTTGAGAAAACCCACTAGTCTTCAACCTATTCTAATAAAGGACTGAGGGAGGTCTTATGCACATATATATTTTCAGAAATAGATGGATTCACTATTTTAATAGATGGATGATGAAAAACAAATTCTAATAAATAATGATCAGCCCAAATCAAAGGGGAAGATGCAGAATGCAATGCAATGTGTGCCTTCTCCTGGGTTTTCTTGGCAGTGTCACCGGAAGTAGATTGCCTGGTCTTTCTTCTGAGGCAATGGAGGGTTAAGTGACTTGCCCAAGGCCACAAGGAGTGCTAGTGGGACTCGAACCCTGGTTGCTTGGTTACCAAGCCAGTGTTCTAACCACTAGGCTACTCTTCCACTCCCAGCATATATGGGAAAAATAAAAGGCACATTGATCCAAACTATGACTGCACATATGTGTAGAACGCAATGGTTCCACTGAGAAACCAACTGCAACATCATTGTGCCTGAAGAGCACTGGGAGCATGAGCTTTTTGAAGAGGTTATGATCAGCTGGGACATTCCCATTCTGCTGGATAAGAAACTGGATGCGAGGAAACTGAACATAGTGGTAAAGGAGAAAAACATCAGAATGGCATTGATAATAGACGTGTTAGTTCCAAGTGATTATTCTGTGAATCACGTGGAGAGGCAGAAGATCCTGAAGTACCAAAAATACAGAAATATTTCTCATTGTACTGGGAGCCACAGTCTTGGTAAAGAAGAATTTCCAAGCATAACTTGACAAACTACCCATGCATGTTACATCTTACAAATTCCAGAAAGAAGCACCCCATGACATGATGTAAGTAGTATGCTGAGCATTGGCAGTAAATTTGGAGACTAAGATCATACTTCACATACTTTGGGGCTTAGTGAGGTTCATAACTATCATGGTATGCTCAAAATTAATGCACTCAAACAAAACCCACACCAGGAGTACTTAACACTCACATTAAAAAAAATAAAACAAACAAACAAACCCTGACACACACACTAATATATCACGTGGAGTGAATATTAAAGTTTTGTGAAATAATCACCCCTGGTGAAGCAGGAGATGAAACGAAGATCTTTGTTTGGTGATCGTTCTACCTGAAGAGTCAACTATTGCAAGCTAAGCACTGTTGTGCTGTTTGATTTCCTGCAGTTTAAGTTTTTTGTTTCTTGCGTTTCAGGAGCAGTGTTATGTTGGGTGGTATTGGAGTTCTAGTGACTGCTTTCAACAGTAACAAATTTGCTGGATGGCACTGGAGTGCTAGTGACCACTTTATATCATGAGAAGTGTGCCCTCTCTCTATGTCAAAATTAATTGTTTAATTGGAATCCTTTTAAAATTATATGTATTGTTTTGATTGGATTGGATTGGAATGGAATTAAATAATTACTGGGGAGGTTTTTGGCTGGTGATGGTGAGTGGAAGTACTTTCCCCTTCAGGTGCGTTTCTGCCATATAGAGGGATCACTGGAATTACTGAGGCTCCTTTCGAGTAAAAAAAAAAAAAGCTTTAGGTTTAAGCTTCTTTGGTAACTTTTGTGGCAATTCAGGCAGACTATTGTAAAATCATCAGAAGAAATAGTGGGATATAATACCCCTTTTTAGTAGCTGAAATCTGTTTTAAGGGGGGGTGTAGTATATATTAGTGTGTGTGTCTCGGGGTTTTTTTTATATGAATGCTCAAAACACCCATTTGCAGAAATTGCCCAGAGCACCAATCCTCCACAAGGCAGGCAGGTAGGCACCCACCCCCCACCCCACCTGAAAATAGACACAAATATACAGATAACACCTGTTATAAAGATTCCTTATACAGTCTCCACTGCCATAATGAGACATACTTTATCATCTCTGTTTGAAATCCTCCACCCCAGACATGTATAATTTTGCAAAGAAAGGGGAAATGTGATGTTTTGTCACACTATGTGTTCTCTTTTTTACATACATATAGAGTCCTGACAGATATGCATATACACAGCCCCATGCACATAGAGCCTGACATGCCCCATGACACACAACACGCATGTAGCCCCTGACAGTCTTCATGACACAAAGACAGATATGCATGCACTCCTGACACTTTTTATGACACACGCAGATGACACCCCCCCCCCCCATGCCTGATTCTGCAAATGGGGGGAAATATGCCATTGTGTCATGCTGTAAGTGTGCATTTTTCAACTTGTTATATTTCTGGCATGCAGACACTTAATGTTTTTTTTATTTGTATTTATAACCTATGTGATAGTCAATTGGGATAATTTAGAATAATGTATCTCTGTCTGCTCTTTATTTAAATGCTCCTAGGATACATTAGCTTTTATCATAACTGCTTTCAGGATCATCATTTTGTCAGGGTCTCTTGAGATACCTTATTCTGAATCATGTGCTCCTAAGCAACCAGCAGCTCCCTCAAGGTCTAATTTAAAAGCTGCAATTGCCAATTTCAGCTGTATGAAACAAGTCTTCGGATCAAGCTCTTATCCCTGGATCTTGGGATTCTCACCCTACTGGCATCTGGCAAATTTGAGTTTCCTTGTGATGTCTCATACTACCTTCTCTTCCCCTCCTGTGGAGCATCCTAAGAGAACAATCCCTTGGCTGCTTTCTTGCCTTAATAAATGTCAGAGCCAATGGGAATCAGACCTGTGACCCCTGCAAGTTGAGGCTGGAGAATTGTTGCAGTGCCTTCAATATACTGCCTATATGTGAATATTTTTCATGCATATTTATTAGGATACCCAGAAAGCTAGACTAGTTTGACCCCTGCTTTTAAGGCTTTAAGGGGCAATTCTATAAACTCACATACAGTTAATATGCTATATGGGGTCCATTCTATAAGGAGAAATTTTAATCATCCCTGATCATTTCCTTTCCTTTCCTTGAATCCTGCTAGACCAGTCCAGATGAGTAGGTTATGCTTCCTTGCCAGCAGGTGGAGAGACTTGAGCATCCTTCAGTGATGGCATTAGTAGTTATAATCACTGGTGCAGCACTAAGAGAAGCCAGTAAGACACTTCAAGCAGTAAGCAAAACTGAGAAATGCCAGAATGATTAGCAAAAACAACAGCGAACAACTGGAACTAACATTTGGCTGTCTTACCATAAAACGTATAGTTGGTCAGGTTCTGCAACAGGCAAGAATGCAAAGGCAGTAGGACTCCCCAACCTA
This sequence comes from Ichthyophis bannanicus, assembly GCA_033557465.1. NCBI lineage: Eukaryota > Metazoa > Chordata > Amphibia > Gymnophiona > Ichthyophiidae > Ichthyophis > Ichthyophis bannanicus. The sequence goes on from CM066033.1 coordinate 129,144,208, forward strand.
CAGCAAAGATTTCCAGGGTGGGTCCTAGACTGGTCTAGCAGGATTCAAGGAAAGGAAATTACGATTAAAATTTCTCCTTCCTCATCATCCTGATAGACTAGCCCAGTTAAGTGGGATGTACCCAAGCAGTCAGGATACAGGGTAGGAGGAAGACAATGCTCTGGTCAGAAGAGCCTTGTCAAAGACACCATCAGCACTTGCTCTCACATGCAACTTATAATGCTTCATGAAGGTACTTAAAAACCAGGTAGCCACCTTACAAATGTCTTCTGGAGACACCAAAGCAGTCTAAGGCCAGGAGGCTTCTGACCTAGTCAAGTTGGGTTTGACTCCCTCCAGAATCTTCTTTCCAGCCAGAAGGTATGCCAAACCAATAGCCTCTTTAAGCCAACAGGAGATGGAGGACTTGGCCACTGCCTGACCCATTCCTTAGGTCACTGAATGAACAAAATGATGCTCTGACCACTGAAAAGTGTAGTCTCCTCCAAGTATCTGAGCAACACCCTCTTCATGTCAAAGAGATGCAGAGAAGGATCAGACTGGAGGTCATCCTTCCTAGTTTAGGTGAAAGGGGAACATCATCTTCAGAAGGAAGGACAGTACTGTTTGCAAGACAACTGAAGCAGCCAAAATCATTAAAAAGGGCTTGCATCAGGATAAGGCATGAAGCTCCAAGACCCATCTAGTGGAGGCAACCACCATCAGAAAAACTGCTTTAAGAGTCAAATCTTTGAGAGAGGCCTTGCGGATGGGCTTGAAAGGCGGATCTTTCAGTGCTTTCAACAGCAATAAGAGGCTCCACTGAGGGATGATTGGATGCACAGGAGGGGAAATCCATTTAACCCCCTCTAAGTGCATATCAGGGTAGGCCAACAAGGAAAAACCCCGAACCCACCCCCAGTAACATACCAAGACCACAACCTGAACCTTAAGCAAGTTCAGAGCCAAGCCCTGTCCAAGCCTGCTTGTAAAAAGGCTGGCACAGATCCAATGCCTGCCATCCCAGCCTGAGAAGAACACCAACTCTCAAAACACCTCCATAGCCTCATGTAGACTAAAGAGGTTGAGTCCTTATGGACACTAAGCAGAGTATTCATGATTACACCTGAGTAGCCACGGTTGGCTAACTTTCACCTCTCAAGGGCAAAGTTTTAAGCGAGAAGGGAGTGGGGTCCTCCAATATCAGGGGCCCTTGTCAAAGAAGGTCTTTCTCCTGTGGGAACGGGAGTAGGGACCCTACCAGAAGATCCATTAGGTCTACATACAACAGCCTGTGCAGCTAGTCTGGGGCAAACAGAATCGCCAAACCTGGATGAGCTTGAATCCTGCGAAGGAGATGGCTCACCATTTATTTATTTAACTGCATTTATATACTGCTTTTCACCGGGTCAAAGCATTTTACATTGAAACAAGACTATTTACATTTTACAGTGGAACAGGAACCACGTATATACAGCAAGCACTGGATAAATAATGACATTCAACTGTGGACAGGGTTTACGCTTTCAGGTTTAGTTACATTCGAGAGGGGGATAGATATATACAGTATGCGTCTGTTGTGGTGGTTGTGAGTGGTTATGTGGTGGGGCTGAAATGTTCAGAGAAGAGGTGAGTCTAGGTGTTCTCTGAAGGTGCTGAGGTCGGAGATGTTTCTTAGTGGGTCTGGCAAAGAGTTCCATATTGAAAGTGCGTAGCATTGGAATGCATGAGTACAGGCCTGTTGATTGAATTTGGTTCTGATGTGTGGGATGACAAGGGTGTTCCTTGTAGAGGTATGTCTTGATCTGTCAGGGTGGGGTGTTTGAAGCAGGGTATGGATGATTGTAGGGAGGGGGGGTTAGCATGTTTGGCCTTGTGAGTCATGAGGAGGGTTTTGTATTTTATCCAACTAGGGAGTGGTAGCCAGTTTGAGGATGGTGTAATGTGGTCCTGTCTGGTTGCTCCCTGGAAAGTGCGTGCTGTTGTGTGGAGGGCAGTTCGTAGCAGGTGTAGTGTCACTTGTGGGAGTCCCTGGTAGATCAAGTTGCAGTAGTCAAGTTGTGGGAGAACCATGGCTTGGAGTGCAGAATGGAAGTGTGGTGGTTTGAGGAGTGGGCAGAGACGTTGCAGGGTTTTTGTTTTGTAATATATTGCTTTGGTGGTTTTGTTTATATGGGCTTTGAAGGAGAGTTGCTGGTCTAGGGTGATGCCTAGGAATTTCATCTCATTCTGGACTTTCACTTGTGTGTTGTTCAGTGTTAACAGTGGTTGGAGGAGAGAATGTGTTGTCTTTTGTTATGAAGGGAAAAGCTGATCAGTTGGTGGTCAGACCAAGATGGGTCTGAATGGAGTGTGGTTGGTCTTTGTGGGTTGTGTGCTAGTTGAAGAATATCAGATTGAGTGTATTGCCGACACATGAAAAAGGAATTTGTACAAGTTGGTTGAGGTCCATTACTGACATAACTTCTAAGAACAAGTAGGCTTGTGTCAGTTGTAGTGATGGGAGGTTAAAATTTCCTAGGATTAGGAGGGCTCTGTTCAGTTTGGGGGTGAGGAGTACTCTGTCTAGGATGTTGGATAGGTCGGTGGGTGTGGTGGTGGTTGTTGTCATGTACATGAAGTTGATGGTCAGTTGTTATTGTGAGGGAGTCTGTTTCATATGTACTCTCTGCCATTTGGTAATGGAATTTTAGGTGTGATTTCACTATGATCTTACGCCTCCACCTCTTCTCTCGGATCGAGGACAGTAGAAGAGGGTGTAGCCATTTGGTGTACATTGGTTAAGAAGTACCATGTCTGTTTCCGTGATCCATGTCTCTGTTATGCACAGTATGTCCAGGTGCTGGGATGTAAGTAGGTCTCTGATGGGGGGTATTTTGTTTCTAATTGAGTGTTGATGAGTAAGCATAGGAGTGTGTTAATGTTAGGTATTTTGGGGGTGTGGAGGCTTGATTGTGCTGGTTGGATGTGTGTGTATGATACGTTGGGGGATTCTGTGGGAGTTGTGCCAGTATTTGGGGCGTGCTAGTTGGTAATAGTGGGGTCCTAGCCATAGATGTGGTGTGTTCTGTATATGTTGGTCGTGGGCAGGTGGGAAGATGTAGGAGCACCCCCTTTTGGGCCCACACTTGTAACAGGGCATCTGCCTACCACCTGCGGGTCACTGCCACTGCCACAACTGAAGAAACTGGCCACCTCGGCACTGTCCCTTGTAGCCATCAGATTGAATACCAGTAGACCCCACCTTCACACAATGAGATTGAACACATGGGGGCTCAGCTCCCATTCCCAGGACTCACCATGTTCTTACTGAGAAAGCTGGCCTGCACTTCGTTGAGACCTGCTAGGTGGGCTGCTGGCAGAGCCACTAGGTGCTCCTCCACCTAACTGCACAGAATGGCAATATGGAGAGCCACCCCAGCACTTTGAGTTCCTCCTTGTTTGTTGTGGCAATGTCTGAGAAAATCTGGACTGTTTTGCCCATCAGCACAGACTGAAATTTCTCTAAGGCCAGACAGACTGCCCTGTCTCCAGCTTGTTGATTGGCCATGAGGACTCTTGCAGGGACCAAACATCTTGCCTCATCTGTCCTAAGCAGTGAGCCCCCTAGCCCTTCAGACTGGCATCATTTGTCAAAACCACGCAATCCAGGGCTTCCAGGGGTATGTTGCCCATCAGACGGCAGGTTTCTTACCATCATGCCAACTGTTCGCTGAGCTCCTGCGGAAGAGAAAGGGCCTGCTGGAAGACCTACAGAGACCAGAGGAACAATAGATGCTTCTGAAGCAGACACATGTGAGCCATGGCCCACAGGATCAACTCCAGAGATGTCATGAATCTCAGAAGCTGAAGACTGTCTCAAGCCTGGGGAGCAGACTGCAGCCAGAACTCTGTAAACTGCATCTGTAGCTTGAGCATCCTCTCTATTGTGAGGAACACACATCCCTGTAGTGTGTTGAAATGCGCCCACAAATATTGCAACTCTTGAGATGGACTGAGGTTGCTCTTAGGGTCACTGATCACCAGCCTCAATCATTCCGGCCACTGAATTACCAGGGTTGTGTCTGCTCCCAACTTCTCCAGAGAATCCAACCAACTCAGCCAGTCATCCAGGTAAGGGTGAACCCAGATCTCCTGCCTGCACAGGAACACTGCCATTGCCACCATCACTTTTGAGAGTGCAAGGAGCTGTGGCCAGAATGAGGTTGCTCTAGATGGCGGGTCGCCTGCAGGCTTTTCGAGCCCCAAAACTGACATAGCTTCCTAGATCAACACCAAGAGATCCTCCCAGAGAGGAATTTCCCCTTCCTCCTCAGACATGATGAGATCATCTTCCCATGCCCAATCCACCCCTATAAGGGATAACATGGCTCCCAGAGGAGAACCTGGGTGAATGAGTAAGATGGAGCATTTAGCCCCCAAAACGGCCATGGCAGTGCCACCTGTGGGTATAGATTTCCCTGTAGAGGTGGTCAGGGCCCCAGACCACTGTGAAAGGGGGTTGCCACACAGCTAAACATGACTGAAGAAGGCCAAAGACCTGTTTCAGTAGCTGTTCATCTCTGCCAGGCAAGAGGTTCTCCTTGGCCCCAAAGGGACCACAAGACCTTGCTGGCTGGAGACTGGGGTGTCAGCCGTCCACAAGGTACTCTGAGGATCCTCAGTCAGCACTATATGCCTTGTCAACATGGCTGTAGAATGGGACAAAGAGGAGATCCCAGTGTCAGCACTGGCCCTAGGTCCCCCATTGGGTGGGGGTGGGGGGGGTGGATGCTGAGAAATCCTGGGCCCTTACATCTCCAACACACTGGGGACAAAAAGGAGCCTGCTATGGAGCTCATACTGCAGGCACCACACTGGTCACAACTGCAGGTATATGACACGTTTGCCCTACTCCACTAGGCAAAAAGAAAAAAAAGATAGCAAACCACCCCCTATGAAAACTGTCACAAAAAAATCTGCTGAAAGAAATTGCAGGCTGTAAAAAACCATGACCATAGCACGCATGGTCATAAGTGAAGTATGGCAGAAAGGGGATTGGATTGGGAGTTCTTGTGCCTCTCAGACTGGTTGGGGAAACCTGATCTTAGGGTCGCCAACTGGCTCTAGATGCACCCATCAGGCTTGATCCAGTCCTGGGTTTACCCCATGGCATGCAGAGACATGTACTTCTGATTTCTCCATTGAACTCTATAAGAAAAGCAAGACTACAAGTCCCTGCATGCCATGGGGTAAACCTACAACTGGATCAAACCTGTCGGGTGCATCTGAAGCCAGTTGGCAATCCTACCAGAACTGAACTTCCCTGAAGGCATACACAGTCTGTGGAAGCCCCAATGCTTAACTAGGCCTGAGTGAAGCTTTTTTTTAAGCTGCTTTATGTAGCGAAACAATGAATACAGCCCAATGCTAATCGATGGGCAAAAATTCAAAACAGCCAATAGGCTCTTAAAGATGTAAGGGACGGAAGAAGGGAAGGGGGGGCCTAGGCCCAACTTACTAGCTCCCCCCCTCAGGGGCCGCACAGATTAAGTCTGCTACTCCTTGACCCACCAGGCCCTAGTAACGTGGTAAACAGCGCTGGATCCTAGGCAGCTGTCAGCTCAAGCAGTCAAGGGCTTACCCTTGCTCCGAAGGACCCTTTTAGGCTCAATCCTAGGCCTGTGCACCATGGTGTGGAGCAGGAAAGTCAGGCCTATCAGCACTGCCACACCAGTTTACACATACCTTGCCACCTTCTAGAGGCAGGCCATTACTGGCTTCTCTCAGTGCTTATACCTCCTGATGACATCACTGCAAGATGCTCAAGTCTGCCTCCACCGGAGCATAACCAACTTGTCTGGACCGGTCTGGCAGGAGGATAAAGCACAGTTACTTACCTGTAACAGGTGATCTCTGGGAACAGCAGGAATTAGTCCTCACATATGGGTACGTCGGTACCGACGGAGCCTGCGCGGGAAAGCTCCCCAGCTTCCCAGAAGAAAGCTTTTGGGAGCCTCCCACAGCGCATGCGCGCTGCCTTCCCGCCTTTCCTGACCAACTCTCCTCAGTTCGAGTTTAAAGCTGAGACAATAGAGAGAGAGAGGAAAGGAAAGATAGAGAGAGAGAGAGAGATACAACTTCTAGGGGAGGTGGGTGGGTTGTGAGGATTAATTCCTGCTGTTCCCAGAGATCACCTGTTACAGGTAAGTAACTGTGCTATCTCCAGGAACAAGCAGGAATAAGTCCTCATATATGGGGACTCCCTAGCTAAGATGCCTGGGAGATCCCCAAGGGTATGAGACCCTGAAAGGTTCCTCGTCTTCCTATGGATCTCAGACATCCATTCAGGGAAGGAGGGCAGGAGCTGTTCAAGAATGGAACAGGTGTCTGAGGACAGCCTGACTAAACAAGGCATCCCGGCGGGAGTCCTTGTCCAAGCAGTAATGGGCTGTGAAGGTATGAACCGAGGCCCAGGTGGCTGCTTGACAGATCTGATCGATGGATACAGAATGAAGATGAGCCATAGAGGTGGCCATAGCCCTCACATTGTGAGCTGTGACATGGCCCTCCAGAGAAAGGTTCTTACTCTGGTAAGCAAAAGAAATACACTGAGCAATCCAATTGGACAGTGTTCTTTTAGAGACTGGAAGTCCTAGATGAGAAGGATCAAAAGCAACAAAAAGCTGGGAAGACTTTCTATGTTGCTGTGTCCTGTGTAAGTAAAAAGCAAGAGCTCTTTTACAATCTAGAGTATGAAGGTTCCTCTCTGCAGTGGATGCATGAGGAGCTGGAAAAAAGACAGGTAAATATACCTCTTGATTAAGATGAAAAGGTGAGACCACTTTAGGCATAAAGTGAGGATTTGTCCTAAGGACTACCTTATCATGATGGAACCTTGTATAAGGTGGATTAGCCACTAAGGCCTGCAACTCACTAATGCGGCGAGCAGAAGTGATTGCAATAAGGAAAATAACCTTCCAGGAAAGAAATTTCAAGGAGGTAGTGGCTAAGGGTTCAAAAGGTGGCTTCATAAGCTGACCAAGAACCAAGTTTAAATCCCATGCCACCTGAGGAGGTCGAATGGGAGGTTTAGTTAAGGTTAGGCCTCTCATGAATCTAGCAATAAGAGGATGAGAGGAAATAGGTTGTCCATTGATAGGCTTAAGGGATGCTGCAATAGCACTTAAATGGACCCTTACGGAATTCGTCTTAAGGCCTGCATTGCAAAGATGCAGGAGATATTCTAATAGAGAATTCAGGGGAAGTGCTAGAGTGTCAAGACCCTTTTGAGCACACCAAATGGAAAATCTCTTCCATTTAAAAGCATAGGAACGCCCAGTGGAAGGTTTCCTGGAAGCATGAAGGATATCCTTCACTTGTTGCGAAAGATTGAAGTCTTGAAGGTCTAGGCCTTCAGTAACCAAGCCCTGAGGTGAAGGGACTTGGGGTTTGGATGCCACAAAGTCCCCTCCTCCTGAGACAGAAGGTCTGGAGCAGCTCCCAAGTCCAGGGAGGGGACTTGGGAAAGATGCAGAAGTAGAGGGTACCACACTTGGCCTGGCCAGCGTGGAGCTATGAGGATCATATACCCTTGATCCCTCTGAAGTTTGAACAGAGTCTTGGGGATCAAAGGAATGGGTGGAAAGGCATACAGGAAGTCCTGACCCCAATGAAGGAGGAAGGCATCCTTGGCCTGAACTCCCTGACACGGAATCCTGGAACAGAACCGGGGAAGTTTGGCATTCCACAGACTTGCAAATAGGTCTATGTCCGGGGTACCCCATTCCTGAAAGATTCTGAGTACCTGATCCATGTGCAGGGACCATTCGTGTGGGAGCAGAACTCAACTGAGTCTGTCCGCCCAAGAGTTTTGAATTCCTGGGAGGTATACCGCCAGGAGATGGATTTGATGCTCTCTGGCGAAGGCCCATAATCTGAGAGCTTCGTTGCAAAGCGACAGAGAGCTTGTTCCTCCTTGCTTGTTTATGTAAAACATGGCTACCTGATTGTCCGTTTGAATGAGGACTGTCTGGTAGCTGAGGAGGGTATGAAAGACCTTGAGAGCTAGGAACACTGCTCGAAGTTCCAAGTGGTTGATATGAAGAGAGGTCTCCTGTGGGGACCAAGTGCCTTGGGTGGAGAGGTCTTGCAGATGAGCTCCCCAACCTGTTTGGGAGGCATCTGTTGTGAGGATTGCTTGGGGCAACAAGGGTTGGAAGGGGGGCCCCAACAACAGATTTTGAGTGGACATCCACCATTGGAGAGTCCAAAGCAGACGTTTGGAGTTTGCTATTTGGTCTGAGAGAGCTCCTGACGCTTGAGTCCACTGGGTGGACAAAGTCCATTGAGCTGCTCTCATGTGTAGACAAGCATAGTTTACCACATGTACTGTGGAAGCCATGTGGCCTAGTAGTTGTAGCATCTCCCGGGCAGTGAAGTGGTCCTTTGACTGAATCTGGGAGGCTAACTGCACCAGACGTTGGCAACGAGCCTGGGGAAGATAGGCTCTTGCAGTAGTGGTGTCCAACCAGGCCCCTATGAATTCTAGGGACTGAGTAGGGATGAGCTGAGACTTTGGAATTTTTACCACAAGTCCCAGATACTGCAGAATGCACCTGGTAGTGTTCAGGGAAATTTGGGCTTCTGACTGGGATGGAGCTTGGATGAGCCAGTCGTCCAGATATGGGAAGACAAAGATTCCCAGAGTGCGCAGAAATGCAGCAACTATTGCCATGCATTTGGTGAACACTCTTGGGGCAGAGGCCAAACCTAAAGGAAGGACTCTGTATTGGTAATGTTTTCCCTGGAACAGAAAGCGTAGAAATTTTCTGTGGGATGGATGGATGAGTATATGGGTGTACGCATCCTTGAGATCTAGAGAACAAAGCCAATCCTGACTTTGTAGTTATGGAAGGAGAGTGCCTAAAGAGAGCATCTTGAACCTCTCCTTGTACAGAAATTTGTTCAATTCTCGGAGATCTAGAATAGGTCTGTATCCACCTGTTTTCTTTGGGATGAGAAAGTAGGGGGAGTAAAAACCTGACCCCTGTTGAAGAGGAGACACTTCTTCTATGGCCCTCTGGGCCAGAAGGGAGGTTACCTCCTGATCTAGAAGGTCGAGGAGAGATGTGGGAGAATTGAAATGTCTCACCATGGTGTAGGGAGGAAGGTCTGAGAAATGAAGTCTGTAGCCCTCTCTGATGATGGAGAGGGTCCACTGCTCTGATGTGATTTGCTCCCATCTGGGAGCAAAATGAGCCAACCTTCCTGGAATGGTGAGAGGTTCTGGCTGTTGTAGAGCCAGAAAGGTTAAGTTCTCTAGCACTAAGTCAAAACCCCTGAGGGGCTTGGGACTGCTGGGTTGCAGCAGCCCCTGCAGGTTTAGGCCTGGCCTGTTTGGGTTGCTGACGCTTAGTAGCAAATCGACCTGCAGAAGACTGTTGACCAGAAGTGGAAGGAAATCTGCCCTTCTTGTAAAAAGACTTTTTAAAAGATTTTTTCTTGGCTGGAGTGGAGGTAGACCTAGAAAGTCTATCAAGAGCAGCATTTTCTGCATCCATTTGAGTGGCTTTAATTTGCCACTCTTTGCCAAATAGGTTTTCACCTGTACAGGGTAGATTTCCTAACCCATCTTGAACCCAGGATTCTAGATCAGAAGCCTGGAGCCAAGCAATTCTACGAGCAGCTATAGCAATTCCTGAGGCTCTGCTGGCAACCTCAAAGGAATCAAAGGCTGCCCTGTTGGAAAATTTTGAAATGTCTTGCGTATGCTTATGCCAAAGAAGGAATTCTTCCCTTTTATCTTCAGGAATAAAAGGGAGAAAGTTGTGCAGCTTTTCTGCAACCTCCTTCAGAAACATACCCATATAAAGGCTTTATGAATTGATTCTGGCAGTAAGCATGCTAGCTTGGAAGACTTTTCTACCAAAAGCATCCAAGGTCCTGCATTCTCTTCCTGGAGGAGTAGAAGAGTGTCTTTTGGTACTCTTTATCCTCTTCATAGCTGACTGCACCATAATAGAATGGTGAGAAAGCTGAGTTTTTTGAAAACCAGGAGAAGGAGGGACACGGTACATAGTGTCCAATCTACGAGAATGAGGAGAAAGGGTGAGAGGAGTCTCCCACAATTCAAGCAAATGTTCTTGGAGAATTTCATGAATTGGCAAGGTGACTGCCTCTCTGGGAACCTTAGAGTATCCCAAAATGTCTAACTTTTTTGCTCTAGGTTCTTTTTCAGAGGTTACTGAAATAGAGAGTCCTTTAGCTACTTCCATGATGAAGTCTTGAAAGGACAAATCCTCTGGAGGAGACATTCTCCTCTTTGGAGAAGAGGGCTCCTCAGGAAGAGTAAGAGATACTTCAGGAGAGTCATCCGATGAATCGGAATCATCAGAAGACTGGAAGTATCGTCTGTTTGCTTCCAGGGATCGATAAGCGTATCGACCGGTATCGACATCGGGCGTACCCGGAACCGGATCGGTATCGGGAAAAGCCCCGGAACCGGGAACCGGAACCGGTATCCTGGTCGATGTGGATGCCCTGGGTACCGGTATCGGTTGCGGTACCGGAACCGAGGTCGGTACCGCTTGGTGCGGTACCGTGGGCGTCGCAGCCTTAATGAAAGCCATTATGGCCTGCTGCATGGATTGAACTGTATGATCCATAGACGCCACGACTGCCTGGATGTCGGTACCGGAAGAGTGTGCCGGTACCCCAGAGCAGTCTAACAGGTGATCAGTCGAGGCTGTGCCATCGATGTCAACCTGTAACCCCATAGGAGGAGCTTTGGAAGCCGGAGCTTCCCGCCAGGGTTGTTTGGCTGGGGCAGGGTCCTCAGGGTCAAGCCCGGGGGCATCTCGATACTTGGAGGGAGATTTGCCCTTTGAGGACCTGCCAGAAGAATGTTTGGTTACCTGAGATCCATCAGGAGAGGAAGACCTGGAAGATGTCGATGCTGGAGTATCTGTAGAAAACAGCATATGAAAACTTGGCTGCTCAGTTCTGTAAGCCACGTTTAGACATCAGGGAGCAGGACTGGCAATCCGGTATGGAGTGGTCAGGCCCCAAACATTTAAGACACCATTCATGTGTGTCGGTGACTGAGATGGTACCGCTACACTTGGTGCATTTTTTGAAACCAGAAGCTGGTTTCTCCATGAGGGAAAAATTTTCTCCAGGCCTAGAGGCCTAAGGGGAGAAAAATTTCGCCAAGTAGGGAAAAGAAAATATATATATATTTTTTTTGAAAAGTAAAAAGAAAAAAGACCGGCGGTACCGGTATGGAGTCGGGTAAGGCAGACACGCGACTAAAGAAACAAATTAAAATAAGAACTTCTTCAGCGGTGACAGGAACACGACCTGCTGGCTCCGCGGAAAAGAAGAACTGAGGAGAGTTGGTCAGGAAAGGCGGGAAGGCAGCGCGCTTGCGCTGTGGGAGGCTCCCAAAAGCTTTCTTCTGGGAAGCTGGGGAGCTTTCCCGCGCAGGCTCCGTCGGTACCGACGTACCCATATGTGAGGACTTATTCCTGCTTGTTCCTGGAGATAGAAAGCAATTACAGGTGTACATTATTCTTTAGAATACGGGCATACAAACGTGCCTAAACCTAAACTGGTGAGCAAAATGTGCACATTATACTATTCTATAACTTATGCATGCAAATTTAGGCCCGGCCTATGCTGCTCACAAGCTCCACTCCTGTGCAACTCAAACTGAAAGTACGGATGCTTCTACAGAACAGCAACCGCTTAAAACGTGTGTAAGTGCCCATTAACACATAAGTCTTTTAGAATAGGGACTGTGCATGTTACTGGCGCGCAACTTTTCATATGCCCTTTATATAATTACCCTCTAATATGTACAATTGCACAATTGTGCATCCACTGCAGAAAAGGTACTGGAAGTATTATTACAATCAAATCAAAACAATGTATCTACTGTAAATGTTGTAATTTTGGCTATATACCTAGAAATGTACATTAAATAAGTTAAATATAAAGCTCTTGCAAACAAAAATCAGTATACCATTTACTCATCATTCCAAATTTTATTAATTTTATGGAATACAAAAAAAATACATCAATGACTGTCAAGTATATTTATAGTTATTTTATTGGTTGTTCATCTTTCTTTATTATGGCAGAGCTTTTACCAACTGTAGCTGCAGACTGTGTTTCCTTCAGGTGCACAAGATCTGTACTTATTTCCCAGAGGTTTCTAGCAACTGCTTCATCTTGGGCCTGGGGGGCTGGCTCTTTTTCTTTCATCCCATCAAAATATTTGCCAGAAACACCTTCAAGTTCTTCAGCCACAGCTAGATATATAATAAGTTGTGCTGCCTGCACTGGGGTCTTCACTAGAAGCCAAAACATGGGCCCTGAAAACATATTTAAAAAAATAGAAAGGTAACTGTCATATCCAAAATAATTTGATAATACTCTGTTCCTTATCGTCTCTCCGGGCCAGTCCAGGGTACGTTGGGGTTGTCAATCCCCTTCAGCAGCTGAGGACTGAAAAACTCCAAGTTTTGCTGACAGGCTAAGCCACTCCCCCTGGTGACAGCTCCTCAGTCTTTCAGTCCTCAGCAGCTGAATTGGACGCTTAGCTGACTGCCTCCCTGGTTGAAGACATAGGTTTTTTTGTTATTTTCGTTGCTATTTGCAGTAGATTGGCTCTAGCAGGGCTGTTTCTCTGCTTTATTTTCCAGTGCTCTAATTAAAGTCTTAAAAAAAAAAAAAAAGGTGGACATCCCGGGCTGCCCCATTCAGAGCGGCACTAGAAAGCAGAGCCTGTTTTCTTGAGGACTTGCTGTCTGCCATACCGGAGGATTACTTCTGGGAGCCCCAGTTGTCCCTTCCTCTCTCTGGATACTCGTGCTTTTCGGCTCCCACTAGCAGCGGGCGGCCCGGCACACGCGATTCAGCGCTCCTGTCAGGTGGGTGATTTTTTCTTCCCGCGGCTCGGCCGCAGTGTCGGGGAGTGTGTTTGCCGGCAAGCTGTGCTTAGCAGCGCCGAACGGCGCGTTGGGTTTTTTTGGCGATTCGGAGCCGTTTTTCACTTTGCTGTGCTTGGCTTAGACCCCGGTTTGCTCAGGAGATGGAAATTAAAGCTGGGGAGTCCGACAAGGTTCTTCTCTCCTCAGAAAAGGCGGGAACGGTGGCCATTTTGGCTGAGCAGCCTGTTTCTCCCGCGGGCCACCATAAACAAGGAAAAAGGAAGGCTAAAACGCATAGAGAATCGGCGGCTGTGATTAAGACCCCGCAGTCCCTGAAGGGGGCTCCGGAGGGTTTTTCCACTTTATTCTCTCCAGAATTCATTTTGCAGATGCATAAGGCTTTTCTTTTAAGAACATCACAGGCCAGCGCTGCTGTTACCGGTTCTGAGGGGTTAGCGGCTCCTCTCACGGCAGGGACTGTTATGGACCCGGGGGAAGGTTCCTCCCAGTCCCTGTTGAAGCCAGAGTCAGATTTATTTATTAAAGGAGAACAGAGCGTGCCGCCGCCGGACTTAGAGGACGGTGAAGTTCTCTCAGAAGCCTGCTTAGACCCTTGGCTAATGGAGCTGGAAGAGGGTGAGTTAGCTCCTGGCGAAGATCCTAACCTTTTTCGGGTTTTTCGCAAGGAAGAGCTGGGAGCGCTTATTGCGCAGTCTTTGGCGGCTCTAAATATTGCTATGCCCATGGTATCTCAGGAGCCCTTGGAGGATCCGTTATTGCAGGGCTTTAAGACAGAGCAACGCTGTTTCCCAGTACATCGTGTCATTAAGCAGATGATTGACTCTGAGTGGGAGTGTCCTGAGGCTACGTTACGGGGTAGTCAGGCCTTAGGTTGCCTGTACCCGGTTCCGCAGGAGGACAGGGAGTTGTTGAAAATGCCCAAGGTTGATGCTTTAGTGTCGGCGGTGACGAAAAAGACCACGATTCCTGTGGAAGGCGGAGCGGCCCTTAAAGATCTACAGGATCGTAAGCTGGAGGTGCTCTTGAAGCAAGCCTTCAAAGCCACTGCTCTCTCGCTGCAGGCTTCTATTTGTGGAGCGTATGTCTCCAGGGCTTCCATCCGTTGGCTGCAGGGCGAGGTTCCGACGGATTCGGGCGTGAGTCCTTCCGCAGAAGGAGCTAAGTTGGAGTCCGCGGCGGCTTACTTGGCGGATGCCTTCTATGATTTGGTTAGAATTGCTGCTAAGTCCATGGCATCGCTGATAGCGGCCAGGCGTTTCCTCTGGTTACGGAACTGGGCGGCTGACGCCTCGTCTAAATCTCGCCTAAGTAAGCTCCCCTATAAGGGTAAGCTTCTCTTTGGGGAAGCCTTAGAGAAGATTGTCAAGGATCTCAGTGACTCCAAAGGGGGTCGGTTGCCGGAAGATCGACCGAAGCTTTCTAAAGTGGGCATGCCGCAGCGGAGATCCGGTAGGGATTCTCGGAGATTCCGGGGGGCTCGGTTTGCTCCCTATTCTCAGGGCTGTTTCACTTCTCGTGGTCCGTCCTTTCGCGGAGCCAGAGGTTTTGGTAGAGGCTATTTCTCGGCCCAGCAGTCCTCTGCTAACAAGCCTCAATGAAGGTCGGCTGGTCCAGCCGGAAGTCCCTGTAGGCGGTCGCTTACAGGGTTTTCTTTCCGCCTGGACCGCCATAACGTCAGACAAGTGGGTACTGGACATTATTCGAGAAGGTTACGCGCTGGAGTTCGCTTGCCCATTACAAGAAACCTTCATGATGTCCCCTTGTGGTCGGGGACCCAAGGCACAAGCCATTACCGAGACGTTGGAGCGCTTGTTGTTCCTACAGGCCGTAGTTCCCGTTCCTCCCGCCCAGTGCGGCTTCGGTCGATACTCGATTTATTTCGTAGTCCCCAAGAAAGAGGGTTCCTTTCGGCCAATTCTCGACCTCAAGCACGTCAATCGAGCCTTGCGGGTGCCCCATTTTCGGATGGAGACGCTGCGCTCCGTCATTCGGGCGGTGCATCCTGGGGAGTTTCTCTCGGCAATAGATCTCACGGAAGTTTATCTCCACATTCCGATTCGCGAGTCGCATCAGCGGTTTTTGCGCTTTGTGGTTCCCATGGGTCACTTTCAATTTCGAGCCTTGCCTTTCGGTCTGGCAACGGCGCCGCGCACTTTCACAAAGGTCATGGTGGTGGTGGCAGCGGCTCTGAGGAAAGAGGGGATCAGGGTACATCCGTACCTGGACGACTGGTTGATTCGAGCGGATTCGTTACCAGACTCGGTCGCGGCGACTGCTCGGGTAGTCCAGCTCTTGGAGCAGCTCGGTTGGGTTATCAACCAAGAAAAGAGCCAGTTGTCTCCGGTGCAACAGCTGACGTACCTAGGGGCCTTCTTCGACACGGAACGGGGATTGGTCTTCCTGCCCGAAAGCAGGATAGTAAAATTGGTAGGACAGATTCACGTGTTTCTGCGGCTCCGGTCACCGTCGGCATGGGCCTACTTGCAGCTGTTGGATTCCATGGCGGCGGCTCTGGACCTGGTGCCATGGGCAAGAGCGCATATGAGACTGCTTCAACAAGCGTTGCTCTCCAGGTGGTCTCCGCAACATCATCCTCTTTCGCAGCGGTTGCTCTGTCCAGAGGGGGTGCGCCACAGTCTTCTTTGGTGGCTGGAGATCCGGCATCTTCGAGCAGGGGTTCCCTTGCGGGAGCCTCACTGGGTGCTGTTGACAACGGATGCAAGTCTATCCGGCTGGGGAGCACACTGTCAGTCTCAAGTAGCACAAGGAGTCTGGTCTCCGGCCGAGAGCTTGTGGTCGATCAATCGTTTGGAGCTCTGAGCGGTGCACCTTGCACTGCTGCATTTCCAAAGCTTGCTCGAGGGAACAGCGGTTCGTGTGTTCTCCGACAATGTGACGACGGTCTCGTATATCAATCGCCAAGGCGGCACAGGCAGTGTGCTTTTGTTGGAGGAGAGTCAGGAGTTGATGCTATGGGCGGAGACTCATCTCATTGCCTTGTCGGCGGTGCACGTAGCAGGCAAGGACAATGTGCAAGCCGATTTCCTCAGCCGCAACATTCTCGATCCCGGAGAGTGGGAACTGAACGCTGCAATGTTTCACGACATCACGCTGCGCTGGGGGCAGCCGGTGATGGATCTGATGGCAACTTGCGGCAAGGCAAAAGCGTCGCGGTTTTTCAGCAGACGCAGGGAGCGCATGTCGGAGGGCTTGGATGCCTTGGTGCAACCTTGGCCGTCGGACGCCCTTCTCTATGTGTTTCCTCCGTGGCCGATGCTTGGTCGGGTCATCCAGCGTATCTCGAGTCACGGAGGGCCGGTGATTCTCATTGCTCTGGATTGGCCTCGACATCCTTGGTATGCAGATCTCATTCGACTGTTGATAGCTGCTCCCTGGCGTCTACCCGATCGTCTCAACCTCTTGAGCCAGGGGCCCGTGTTGATGCGGCAGGTGGATCGCTTCTTGCTTACGGCTTGGCTCTTGAGAGGGACCGCTTGAAATGTAAGGGTTACTCAGAATCGGTGGTTTCCATCTTGTTACAGTCAAAGAAAAAATTCAACTTCCTTGTCTTACGCGCAGATTTGGCGAGTTTTTGAAACTTGGTGCGGCCAGCGTAGCATTAGCCCTAGGGAGGCTACCTTACCGCAACTCTTGTTGTTTCTTCAACATGGTTTGGAGAAGGGTTTGGCCCTTAACACTCTCAAGGTACACTTGGCAGCCTTATCTTGTTTTCGGGGTGCTGTACAGTGGCATAGGCTCTCGACACATGTGGATGTGCTGCGTTTTTTTCGAGCGGCCAAACTTATTCGCCCTCCGGTACGTTCGGTAGTGCCTCCTTGGGATTTGAACTTGGTTCTGGAGGCTTTGACACACTCTCCCTTTGAAGTGGGTTCCTCGAGTGGTTTGCGGGAACTTTCCTGGAAAACAGCGTTCTTGGTGGCGTTGTGTTCTGCCAGACGGATTTCGGATTTGCAGGCTCTCTCTTGCAGAGAGCCTTACCTTCAATTTTTGCCGGAGAGGGTGTTGCTACGGCCGGTGCCTTCCTTTCTGCCTAAAGTCGTCTCGACTTTTCATGTTAATCAGTCTGTGGCATTGCCGGTTTTTCCGCATCGTTCTGGTTCACGGGTAAATCGCATGCTTCGAA
Source organism: Ichthyophis bannanicus (assembly GCA_033557465.1). Lineage (NCBI taxonomy): Eukaryota > Metazoa > Chordata > Amphibia > Gymnophiona > Ichthyophiidae > Ichthyophis > Ichthyophis bannanicus. The sequence continues at coordinate 129,161,266 of CM066033.1, forward strand.
AATTGGATTTGGCGCGTGTGCTGAAAAAGTATCTTGCGGCTACTGAGTCTTTTCGTAAGTCGGATCGTTTATTTGTCTTATTTGCGGGGCCGCGTAAGGGTAACGCGGCATCGAAGGCTTCGATTGCCAGATGGGTGAAACAGGCCATATCAGCAGCTTATGAATCTAGCGGTCAGACACCGCCAGTGGGACTCAGGGCGCACTCTACTCGAGCTCAGGCTACGTCTTGGGCTGAGTACACCTTAGTTCCACCAGTAGATATCTGTAGAGCTGCGACTTGGTCTTCCCTGCATTCCTTTGCAAAGCACTGTCGGTTGGACGTGCTCGCAAGGCAGGATGCCAATGTAGGGGCTTTGGCGGTTATCGCAGGACTTGCGGGTCCCTCACAGCTTTAGGTACTGCTTTGGTACTGCCCTAACGTACCCTGGACTGGCCCGGAGAGACGATAAGGAAGGAGAAATTAGGTCTTACCTGCTAATTGTCTTTCCTTGAGCTCTCTCCGGGCCAGTCCAGGGCCCACCCAGTATTCGCCTCAGTATCTTTCCGGGAGTTCAGTTTCTTTGAGGGGTGAGAAGTCTTTATGCTATAGCATTTCTCTCAGAGAACATGGTTTTTCTTTTTGGGGCTCCCGCCTATTCCTTTGAGCTGAATTTAAATTTAAAAAAAAAAAAAAACAGAAAGCGAAAGTCAAACCATTGGGATTCCTGCACCACAGGGTGCATGACTGCTTAGAGCAGGGCTGCCTCTTTTTGCATGACACGTCCGTCACTGAGAAATATAGCAGATATTCAGTATTCTTTTCTTCTTTAGTTTTCTTCCTGTTGGTTTTCGGCTGGAGTAGTTGAGCTGCTTTATCAGAAGTAGACTGAGGAGCTGTCACCAGGGGGAGTGGCTTAGCCTGTCAGCAAAACTTGGAGTTTTTCAGTCCTCAGCTGCTGAAGGGGATTGACAATCCCAACGTACCCTGGACTGGCCGGGAGAGAGCTCAAGGAAAGACAATTAGCAGGTAAGACCTAATTTCTCCATTTAAAATGCTACCAACTCTTTCCATCACTGCCTTTATTAATATGACACCTTGAATGGCTGAGCCCTCAAGATGGATGTAGTAATGACAGAACTGAACAAATTGCTTGTCAGAGTTCAACATTTTATAATAAGGAGCATCAATCCCTGAAGCAGACATATTGAAACTGAATTCATGTTGGACTTCTGAATTTCTCTAATGAAGATAAGTGATTAAATCTTCTATATACAGTCAAACCTCGGTTTTCATTTGCCCCGGTTTTCATACGCTTCGGTTTTCAACGTCTTTTTTGACTGAGATTTTGTCCCGGTTCTCATACATCGCTTCGGTTTTCAACGTCTTTTTTGACTGAGATTTTGTCCCGGTTCTCGTACATCGCCTCGGTTTTTGTAAAGTACAGTACTGTAAATACATACACCCTCGCGCTGCACACCGGTCTGTATACACTGCCAGAACGCCCGCCCGGTCCCGGCAGCACTGCCCCCCGGACTCACCGATCGCCAGCATGATGAGAAGCGAAAGCCAGCTGAGCACGTAAATGAAACACATCCTCGAGCCTGGTCAGAGTCAGAGAGGCAAGGATTGCGCAGAGAGGAAGGCCCCGATCTCGTCCACCGCCTGCCCGTTCTCTGGAGCACCCCCTCAGGCTCGGAGGTGGCAGGGAAGAAAAGCTGTCAACGTAAGCAGGAGATGTTGCATGAATGTGGGAGGCAGTTCTTTCTCTTGCAGGGTACGTCTGAAGCTATATCATTAAGATTTTCTGCCATTCTGAAGCATTGAGCAGATAATGTAAAGGTATTTTAATGGGCTGAATCCAATGCGATTCCGAAGAGAGCTGGGCACAGCAGCTTGTCAGGAGTGGCTAAGGCCAGATGTTAACATACTGTACTGTACAGTACTGAACTTAGCTTGCTTTCAGTGATGTTAAATGTTCATTTATCCATTTCATTAGTCATTTATATTTATTTCTCATTGTTTTCTGTATGTAAAAATATACTTATTCTCTATAAAATGTATTTTTTGTGAATATTTTTGGGTGTCTGGAACGGATTAATTGGATTTACATTATTTCTTATGGTAAATATTGCTTCAGTTTTCATACATTTCGGTTTAAGTCAGACTTTTTCGAACGGATTAATCATGAAAACCGAGGTTTGACTGTATGCAAGAGTTTAAGATTTTTTTTTCCATTTTATTGTTTTATTAAGGAACTGCAGACACTACAAACATCATGCAGATACAGGCATAAGCATATTGCGTTCCTCCGAATTTTTTCCCCCAACCCATCCCCCCTCCACCCTCCCTACCAAGAATCTACACTTCCCAACTGGTGTGATCTTAATTACCTGCCTTCCCACTATGCCCTCGAAACCTGACTCACCCCCTCCCTACCAACCACTTCGGCCTAATTCCCATCCCCCCATCTCACCATTCCACACAAACAAGCAGACCTCCATTAGAAAAAATTGTGACAGTAGGAGATATGTATGGTAACGTATACTGACCCCCAAACTCATAGCCACAACCCATCCGCCCCCTCAACTCTCTGACCCTCCAGTGGACCTCCATTCCAGGTATTTCCTCCAAATAACCTGGTAATGCATCATACTATTTTGATGCTGCGCTGCAAAGCGATACAGCGTGCACAGCTGCTCCACCCTTGCCTGAACCTCTACCACAGTGGGAACACTAGCTGAACGTCATTTACGTGCTATCAATTGCCTGGTTGCCGTGCAAACTACGCCACACCAACCAGCACTTTCTTTCTTCAATCCCACATGCGCTACATTTAGCAGCGCCAGAGCCGGTCCCAACGGTATCTCTTCTCCGCACACTATTTGCAACCATTGTCTGATGCCATACCAAAGGGGCCCCAACCCTGGGCACTCCCACCAAATGTGTAAAAAGGTCCCCACCCCCCCCCCCCACAACCCCTCCAACACTCAGCCCCCCCCCCCCCCACCCTGCCATTTCTGCAATCTCTGTGGGGTCAGATACCACCTATATAACATTTTATAATTATGTTCTAAAATACTACTGGCTATCACTCCCTTAAACAGCCCTTTACAGATGCACCCCCATTGATCTACATCCCAACTCTTATGGAGATCCTCCTCCCAAGCCCTACAATGGCCCCACTTGACCCCCTTCTCACCCTCCATAGCCCTATACAAGCTTGATATGAGGCCCTTGACCTCCCGCTTCTCAAAAAGCTCATCAATCTCTCCTCCCTGCGATGCATTCCCCCGCTGAGCTACTTGCATGCTATAGTGTAATGCTTGGGTGTACCGGTATTGGTCAGTTCTAGGCAATCCATACTCCTCTTGCAGATCCACAAATTGCTCCCACTCTCCATCCACCTTAAACTGTCCCACCGTCCGCAACCCCAACTTGCTCCACCTTTTAAACCCAGGATCTTCCAACCCGGGCTGAAACTCTAAATTCCCCACCAATGGCGTGAATCGTGATCCCCTGAGTCACCATACCATTTCTTCTGCCACTTCCACCAATACCGCAGTGTAAGCGCTACATAAGGGTTCCCCCCTCCCTCTCGGAGGGCTTCCCCCCCCCCCGTACCCACTCCCACCCCAGCAAATCTCGTCCCTCCCGTCCCCCCTCACGCTCCATCCCCACCCAATCACACATCTCCCTCACATCCCATTCAAACACTGCCCTCACTCTCGCCGCCTCATAGTACCGAGACAGCATAGGGACACCCATACCCCCAAGCTGCTTCCCCGCACACAGAACCTTTCTCCCCACCCGTGGCCTCCGGCCTTTCCATATGAATTTCATCACCCTATTCTGTAATTTCTTCAAAAATGCGGCAGGGACCTCCACTGGCAGGTTCATGAACAAATATAACAATCGAGGTACCGCAATCATCTTAACTAAGTCCCGTCTTCCCAGCCACGATATTTCATATCTACCCCAGTCGTCCAGCTCCCTGAACAGTTTATTCTGGGCTGGAATATAATTCGCCTGAAAGAGCCCCGCCCTATTAGCAGTAACTTGTACCCCAAGGTACCGAATACCCTTGTCCGCCCATCTAAAGGGAAAGTCCCGCCTCAGCTGCTGCTCTAACTCCGCACCAATGCTTACATTCAGTACTTCTGACTTAGCCGCATTCATGCGAAACCCTGACACTACCCCATAATCATTAAGCTCTTCCTGAACTGTCCCTAGGGACTTCTGCAAATCGGAAAGAAAAAATAACACATCATCTGCAAACAACGAAATCTTGTGCTCGCTCCGACCCCCCCAAACCCCCACTACATCCTCTCGATCCCGGATCCTCTGCGCCATTGGTTCCAATGATAATATAAATAGCAAAGGGGACAGAGGACAACCTTGCCTGGTGCCCCGAAACAGCTCGAAACTCCGTGTAATATTCCCATTAATTTTGAGGCACGCCATGGGCCTTTGATACACACTCCTAACCCAGCTCAAAAATGTCCCCTGAATGCCAAATTTCTCCAACGCTCCGAATAGAAAACCCCAGTTCACCCTATCGAAAGCCTTTTCGGCGTCCACTGCCAACAGTACCATCTTATCACCCCGCCCTTCCCCCCTCCACATTATATTTAGTGCTCTGCGGATGTTATCTGAAGTGTACCTCCCTGGAACAAACCCCGACTGGTTCGGATGGACCAGTTTCGACAATAACGGTCCCAAGCGTTTCGCCAGGGCTCTGGTGAAAATCTTAAAATCCCCTCCCAACAGCGATATGGGTCGATATGATCCACATTCCATTGGATCTTTCCCATCTTTATGCAAAATGCTAATGCCTGCTAGGCGCACTGAAGGTGGCATCTCCGCCCCCTCGCTGAGGGCATTATACATCCTTACCAGTAGCCCTACTAACACCCCCGCAAATGTCTTATAGAATTTATTTATTTATTTATTTACTTCTCTTATATACCGCGCTATTAAAATCAGTGCGGTTTACAATTGAACAAAAAACATACTGCAATGTCACACGACAATTGAGTTTTTACAATGAACATGGACGAGATAACCTGGAGGTAACAGGGGTAACTAATTACAGAGTAATTATTCATGGAGTATGGTGAGAAATTATACATATAGTATAGCTTGGTTTCAACATATTTATAAGAATTGGTTTGTGAAACCATCGAGCCCCGGCGCTTTATATTTCTTCAAACCTCTAATTACCTCCATCACTTCCTGTTCTCTTAAGGGCTCCGACAACTCCTCCCTCTCTTCCTCTGTTAGTTGTGGGAGCTGGACCTTATCCAAATACTCCTGTATCTGCTCTTCCTCCACCCTCTCCTCCGGAGTGTAGAGGGTTTGATAGAAAATTGAATAAATCGCTCCTCAATATCCTTCCCCGCCCATACTACCACCCCCGTAGCATCCTTGATGCGCGCTATCACATTCCTTGCCCTCAATTTCTGGACTTTCCTGGCTAACATCCTACCTGCCTTATTACTAAACTCAAATCTCCGCTGGTTCAATATGTTGAGTCTGCACCTAATATCCTGCATATACAACTCACTTAAGCTGTCCTTTAGCAGTCCTAATTCCTGTTTCAACCGAGCATCCCCCTGGGCCTTTTTCAACCGGTCCTCCATTTCCCCAATTCTACGTGTCAGGGATCCCTGCCGCTGCAACTTCTTTCTCTTCCGGTGGGCTCCCACCGCTATAAGTTTCCCCCTAACAACAACCTTTAAACAATCCGATACCGTACCGGCAGAGCAATCCCCTGTATCATTAAACCTAAGGTAGTCTTTAATATCTGCTGTTATCTGCTGGACCACCTCCTTATCCTCCAGGAGTGTTTCATTTAATTTCCACCAACCCTTATGAAGCTGGGGTCCCCCTAAATTGAGGCTACATACTACTGGGGCATGGTCCGACCACGTACGTTCCTTAATTTCACAGGCACACACTTCCGAGACCAAGGTCTTCTCAAGAAAAATCATATCTATTCTGGAATACACATCATGCACCGCAGAAAAAAAGGAATAATCCCTCTGCCCTCCATTTACTTCCCTCCAAACATCCACCAGGCCCAGTCCCTTATCCAAGCTTCCCAGGCATCTCCTGTGACGTTTAGCTGTCGATGCCTCCCCTCGAGATGTATCTTTAGCAGGATCCAAGGCCACATTGAAATCCCCTCCCATAATCACACACCCTTCTGCCACCTCCAATAACTTACTATGGAGCTCCTGGAAAAACAGAGCCTGGTTGTGATTCGGGGCATAGACACACACCAGGGTATATATTTTCTGATCCCACTTCACTTTCACAATAACAAACCTCCCCAGTTTATCCTGGATGACCTCCCCCACTTGCCCCGAAACTCGCGCTGATAGCAAAAGGCCCCCCCCCCCCTTCTTCCTCTCCACCTTGTTTGAGGCGAATAGTTTTTGGGGATACTGAGGATGACTCACTCGCTTCTCATCCTTAAACATTAAGTGAGTCTCCTGTATGAACACAATATCCCCCCGCAGTCGCAGACATTCCTTCATTAAATACTGTCTTTTAACGTAGGAATTAAGGTCCCGAACATTCATAGACATTACATTTATCTCAGGCATAATATCCACCCCCTCCTCTCCTGACCACTCACACCCTTAAGCTTCCGTATCCCCTCCCCCCTCCCCTCCCCCCTCCCCTCCCCCCACCTTCCTCCCCCTTACCCCATACACCTACCCCCCTTCCCCCTACCCCATACCCCCCACCCTTCCCCCCTCTACCCCTCTCTTCTACTAGTCCCATTTGGACCTCTTCCGATGACCTGGCCCCCCCCCCCACACACTTCCCCTGGACCCTCTCCCTACCCACCAGGGCCCCAGCTTACTTCTTCTCCCCCTTCCCGACCACCTCATAACCCCCCCTATAACAATTTAACAATTCTGTACCAACTTACAACAACAGAACCTTTCCAACATACTTTTAACTCTCCCCCACCTAATCCAATTACACCTTCAAGGCGAACTGCATTATCAGTATCATTATTATTATACCCCCAACATCACTCCAGGATCATTTCACCACTCTCTGGCTTCTCAGGTTCTTCTCTCTTCCATGTACTCTACTTCACTGGCGCAGGGTCCCTCTCTCTCCGACGGTCTTCTCCCTTTGCGCGGAGCTACCCCTTTCCACCACTGGCAACCCAGTCCAGCCAGCTTGTTTCAGTGCCGCTATAGCTGTCTCCACTGAGTGCGCAGTTGTCCTCATTGTATTAACAGTGAATTGTAGCCCCACCGGGAAGAGCCCCCGGTATCTCACATTCTCCTCCCGCAATCTTCTGGTCACCTCCCAGTAGGCTCTGCACTTCTGAATGGTAAGGCTAGAAATATCCGCAAAGACCTCCACTTCTGATCCTTGCCAGGCAATCTTGCCCAGCTTCCTGGATGCCCGCATCACCAACTCTTTAGTTCTGTATTCATGCAGGCAAACCACCACATCCCGCACTGTGTTTTCTCTCCTCGGACCCAGAGCTCTGTGGGCCCTATCCACTGTCAGGCACAGCCCCTCCTCATGCATCTCTGCAACCTTCAACGCTGCCCCGCATAACTCCTCCACCAAGGCCACATAGTTTACTGCTCCTTCCCTTTCAGGAAGGCCTCTAATCCGAATATTCAATCTTCGAGACCTGTTTTCCAGGTCTTCCACTTTTAGCCACAACTCCTCCTGTGCCTCATTCATCAATGCCACTTGCTTCTCATAAGGGGTCCATTTACCCTCCTGCTCCTCCAGCCTGCTTTCCATCTCATCCAGTCTAGACCCCATATTTGCCATATCTGCTTTCAGCTCCTGGAGCCAGCCATGCACTTCTTGTTTCAGCGCCCCCAGTTCCTGTTTTGTGGAGTCAAACCATTCCTTTAGGTCCTCCCTCAGAGCTTGAATCTCTGAAGACATGCCCTCTCCACCACCCGCCTCCACCGCAGCCGCTCTTTGCTCCTCGCTTGCCACTGTCGCTTTTGCCCCGTGGCTCTTTGTTCCCCCAGCGTTTTTGAAAGAAAACGCTTTCAGGTCCACCGAGGACTTACGAGTCGCCATCTATCTGTCCCGCCAGCAGACTCTCACTTCCGTGCCCCCCCAGGGGGTAGTGGTAACCACGGGGATCTTAGGTGGAGGACCCCAACAACATGGGCGTTAAACAAGGGCTGTAAGAATAGAGGTAGCGGGGGGGGGGGTCAGATCACTCTGTTAATCTCTCCTGCCAGTGCTCAACAAATTTCATAGAGTCCCCGCCAAGATCCGCTTGACCCCGCCACTTCTGCTCCACTGAAGACTAGCCCCAGGCCTTCACCACCACTCCCACGTGCTGCTGGGCCTTACAGTCCACCGGCCTCTGTACTTATCTTGCCACGAGCCCCGATACAGCTCTTCTCCACCAGACGGGCACCTTCACTCCGCTCACTCCAGCCCCTCAGCCCCCACACTCGGATGTCGTCCGGACTTTTCCCGCCTTTGAGTGCGTTCCTCCTCCCGTCTCAGGCACGCTTCTCTCGCGCCCTCTGCTCTCCTCCGCACTGCACTCCCAATCGCCGGGGCCGGCCTTCTGGGCCCGCTCTGACCGCTGATGCACTCCACTCGTGCGGCTCTGTGCCGCCGGCTCCACTCGCTCTCCCCGGAACTTAGGCGCTGCCAGCCACCCCACGGACTGTTAGGGGGCCGTTCGCTCGCTCAAATAAGGGGGCTATTCATAGCTTTTGGAGGGGTTTTGTGGCAGCGCTCTATCTATGCGCTGCCATCCGACCGCTGACGTCACCGGAAGATCGAGTTTAAGAATTTTTGAAGCAAAGATCATCATTACTATGTAATGAAGTAGAAGTAATATTTTAAAACCAAAGTGCAGTGTAATGACACTGACTGGAAAAATCCATAAAAGTGTGCTGCTTTTTTGATTGTCCACCACACACACACACACACACACTCGTCACGTTCCAAGCTTTTGGGAGCATCCCACAGCGCCTGCATGCTGCCTTCCCACCTTTCCCTCTCTTTATAGCTGAGACGAAAGAGAGAAAGATAGAGAGATACAACTCCTAGGGGAGATGGGCGGGTTGTGAAGACTAAATTCCTGCTGTTCCCGGAGATCACCTGTTACAGGTGAGTAACTATGCTATCTTCAGGAACAAGCACGAATGTAGTCTTCACATATGGGGACTCCCTAGCTGCAGATGCCAGGGAGATGGCCCCAGAAAGTTGTGTGCCCTTGTGAAAGGGCTCCACTTCTCCCCATGGATCTCTGGCATCCTACCAGGGATGGTGGGTAGGAGTTGATTAAGTGTGGAACAGGTGTTGAAGAACAGCCTGACCAAACAAGGCATCCCAGTGGGAGTCCTTGTCTAAGCAGTAATGGGCTGTGAAGGTATGAAACGAAGCCCAAGTAGCTGCTCAACAGATGTCGTCAAAAGACACAGAGTGAAGATGAGCCATTGAGGCTGCCATGGCTCTTACATTGTGAGCTGTGACATGGCCTTCAAGAGAAAGGTTCTTGCTCTCATAGGCAAAAGATATACACTGTGCAATCCAGCTGGTCAGTGTCCTTTTGGAGACTAGAAGTCCAAAATGACTAGGATCAAAAGCAACAAAGAGTTGAGAGGACTTTCTATGTTGCTGTGTCCTTTGCAAGTAAAAGGCCAAAGCTCTTTTACAGTCCAAAGTATGAAGATTCCTTTCTGCATTTGAGGCGTGAGGCCTTGGAAAGAATACAGGAAGGTAAACCGCTTGGTTTAAATGAAAGGGCGACACCACCTTTGGCATAAAGTGTGGATGAGTCCTAAGGACTTTACAGCAACAAGATTAAATCAAAATAAACTGAACCATCTAATTTCTTAACAAATAAGGGTGTCCTACATGGAGCAATGGGGGGAGGAGCGGTGGGTTCACCCCTAAACAAACAAACAAAGATATGGGGAGGGGTGCACCACTAAGCAAAGGCATGGGTAGGGGTGCACCTACTCCTGCCATATTGCTGGGCAGACTAGATGGACCATGCTGGTCTTTATCTGCCGTCATTTACTATGTTACCTTATCATGATGGAACCTTGTATAAGGGGTATCAGCCACCAACGCTTGCAATTCACTGATGCGACATGCTGATGTGATTGCAATAAGAAAGATAACCTTCCAGGAAAGGAATTTCAAAGAGGTAGTGGCTAATGGTTCAAAGGGCGGTTTCATGAGCTGCCCAAGTACCAGATTTAAGTCCCATGCCACCGGTGGTGGCTTAATGGGAGGCTTAGTTAAAAGAAGGCCTTTCATAAATCTCGTGATGAGAGGAAATAGGTTGTCCATTTAGAGGCTTGAAAGAAGCTGCAATAGCACTCAAATGGACTCTCACTGAATTGGTCTTAAGCCCTGCATTTGATAAATGAAGGAGATACTCCAGTAATGATTCCAGAGGTATCACAAGAGGGTTAAGACCCTTCTGCAAGCACCATATGGTAAACCTTTTCCACTTAAATGCATAAGAGTGTCTTGTGGAAGGCTTCCTGGAAGCATGAAGGATATCCTTTACCTGCTGGGAAGGGTTAAGACTGTGAAATTCTAGGCTTTCAGCAACCAGGCCCTGAGATGCAGAGACTGGGGATTGGGATGCCACAGCATCCCGTCCTCTTGAGAAAGAAGCTCTGGAGCAGATCCTAACTCCAGAAGCGGAGCTTGACAGAGATGTAGGAGCAGAGGGTACCACGGTTGCCGAGGCCAACGTGGAGCTATGAGGATCATATGACCTCTGTCTCTCTGAAGCTTGAACAGGTTTTTGGGAATTAGGGGAATGGGTGGAAAGGCATACAGGAAGTCCTGACCCCAATGAAGGAGGAAAGCATCCCTGGCTTGACAACCCCGAGCCGGAATTCTGGAACAGAACAGGGGAAGTTTGGCATTCAGCGGACTTGCATAGAGGTTTATGTCCGCGGTTCCCCAAATTTGAAAACTTTTGGCCACCTGGTCCGCATGCAGAAACCATTCGTGTGGAAGCAGAACTTGACTGAGTTTGTCTGCCCAAGACTTTTGAATGCCTGGAAGATACACAGCAAGGAGATGAATATGATGCTCTCTGGCGAGGGTCCATAGTCGCAAAGCTTCGTTGCACAGCAACAGAGAGGCTGTTCCACCCTGCTTTTTCACACAGAACATGGCTTCCTGGTTGTCCATTTGAACTAGGACTGTCTTGTAGCTGAGCTGGGTGTGAAATACTTGAAGAGCAAGGAAGATTGCTCTGAGCTCCAGGAGGTTGATATGGAGATAGGCCTCCTGTGGAGTCCAGGTACCCTGGGTAGAGAGACCATGCAGGTGGGCTCCCCAACCCACCTGTGAAGCATCTGTTGTTAGAGTGCCTTGGGGTGGGGGTTTCTGAAAAGGAGACCCCACCAGAAGGTTTTTTGGTGACTGCCACCATTGGAGGGACAAAATAAGGCGATCTGAATTTGCTATTTTGTCTGACAGGCAACCTGAGTCCACTGAGTGGATAAGGTCCACTGGGCTGCCCTCATATGGAGGCGAGCATAAGGAACCACATGCACGGTGGATGCCATGTGGCCTAGCAACTGTAGCATTTCTCGAGCAGTGAGGTGAGGTTTTAGCATTGCTTGGGAAGCTAGCTGCACAATGTGAAGGCAGCGGGGCTGGGGAAGGAAGGCCCTTGTCTGTCTGGTATCCAGAAGAGCTCCTATAAATTCTAGGGATTGAGTAGGAGCAAGGTTGGACTTTGGGAAGTTTATGGCAAGTCCCAAATACTGAATGATGCACATTGTGCGAGACAGAGCCATCCTGGCCTCTGGCTCTGAAGGGGCTCGAATGAGCCAGTCGTCTAAGTAAGGGAATATGAATATTCCCAGGGTGCGGAGAAATGCTGCTACCACAGCCATGCATTTTGTGAACACCCTTGGTGCAGAAGCCAGGCCAAAAGGAAGAACCCTGTATTGGTAGTGCTTCCCTTGAAACAGGAATCGAAGGAACTTTCGGTGAGTTGGATGGATGAGGACATGAGTGTACGCATCCTTGAGACCTAGAGAACAAAGCCAATCCTGACTCTGAAGGTATGGCAGCAGAGTTCCTAGAGAAAGCATTTTGAACTTCTCTCTGAACAGGAATTTGTTCAATTCTCTGAGGTCTAGAATGGGTGTGTGTCCTCCTGTTTTCTTTGGAATAAGGAAATAGGGGGAGTAAAACCCTGTACCCCATTGGGGAATGGGTACCTCTTCTATTGCCCCCTGAGCAAGGAGCACAGTAACTTCTTGACCTAACCGGTCGTTGAGATAGGTCTGAGAATTGAACTGTCTTACCATTGTAGGAGCGGGCATGCTGAGGAAATGAAGCTTGTACCCCTCTCTTACAAAAGACAGAGTCCAATTTTCTGCTGTTATCTGACCCCATCTGGGGGAAAAATGACATAACCTTCCTGGGATGGTGGAGGGTTCTGGGCCGTTCAGGGCCAGGAAGGTAAGCTTCTCTAGACAGGAGTCAAAGCCCCTGTGGAGGCTTAGCTGCTTTTGGTTTCCTTTGTTGCCTAGGTTGTTGCTGCTGTCCCTTTTGGGCAGACTGACCGAAACGATGTCCCTACTGGGTATAGGAGGGATAAAACTTTTTCTTCTTGCTGAAGAATGGTTTCTTAGAGGATCTTTTCCTCGCAGGATCAGTTGTAGATTTGGACAATCTATCCAAAGTGATATTGTCAGCATCTCTCTCATTAGCTTTTTCCTGCCAATTCTTGCCAAAGAGATTCTCACATGAGCAAGGTATATTCCCCAGTTTGTCCTGTACCCAGATTTCCAAGTCAGATGCCTGGAGCCAGGCAATTCTACGTGCACCTATGGCAATAGCAGAGGTTCTGCTTATGCATTCAAAGCAGTCAAAGGCTGCACGATTCACAAACTTGGAAACATCCTGAACATGTTAACAAGAGCAAGATAATCTTGCCTTTTATCATCAGGAAGGAGAGGGCTCATAAGCTCTAAATCTCCTGTGACCTCCTTAAGGAACATTCCCATATACAAGATATAGGAACTGATCCTAGCAGAAAGCATGTAAGCCTGGAAGGATTGACGTCCAAAGGCGTCAAGAGTCCTACACTCACGTCCTGGAGGATTAGATGCATGTCTTTTTGCACTCTTTATCCGTCTCATGGCTGATTCCACCACCATGGAATGCTGTGGTAATTGAGTCTTCTGAAACCCAGGACAAGGAGGAACTCAATACATGGTGTCGAGTCTTCAAGGGTGAGGAGATGTGGTCAGAGGTGTTTCCCACATCCTTAACATAAGATCATGCAAGATCTCATGAATAGGTAAGGTAGCTGCCTCCTTGGGAGCTTTAGGGTACTGTAGGATTTCTAATTCCTCTGCCTTAGGCTCTTTTTCAGGAGCCACTGTGATGGAAAGACCTCAGGCCACATCTTGGATAAAATCCTGAAAGGACATATCCTCTGGTGGAGACATCCTTCGCTGAGGAGAAGAGGAATCCTCAGGAAGAAGTACTCTGGTATCGGCAGAGCTTTCAGAGTCTTCAGACTCATCCGAGGATTCAAAGTATCTCCGATCCGGGTGATCGTGCAAGGCATGGTACCGGTACCGATCAAAGTCGGCATCGGAGTGGTCCGGTACCAACTTGTCGATGCTGGATAGAGACGCATGACTCAGTCCCGGTAAAATATCTGCCAATGTCGATGCAGTTGGTGCCAGTACCGGAGTCTGTGCCGGTACCAGTTGAATTGTCTGAAGCGGTTTCAGGGGCATCGAGGCCGTGAGAAGAGCCGCCAGACTGCATTCAATAGCCAAGAATCTCTGGTCTATCGACGCTGCCGATGCTTGTGAATCAGTGCCGGATGAAGTGGCTGGAACCCCAGAGCATGGCACCAGTAGTTCTGCCGAGGTTCAAGCCTCGAGAACATCCTGGAGTCCTGTTAGTGCTTTGGAAGCCAAAGCCTCCCGCCGGGGCAATTTTGCCGGTGAAAGTCCCTCAAGGGCAATGCCAGAGGCATCTCGATGTTTAGAAGGAGATCTACCCTTTGAGGACTGGCTGGATTTATGTTTAGTTACCTGAGATCCATGGGAAGAAGATGAAGCCCTGGAAGACGTCGATGCCACAGAGGCTGCATCGGAGGGAAAAAGGGTGCTAAGTTTAGCAGCTCGGTTTTGCTGGCCCCTTTTCGACATCATCCCACAGGCAACACGCTCTGAAAGAGTGGTCAGGACCTAAACATTTGAGGCACCACTCATGGGTGTCGGTGATGAAGATGGTACCACCACACTTAGAACACTTTTTCCATTCTGAGGTAAAAGGTTGGGCCTAGCGCCCAAAATGGCACGTGGCACCAGAGAAGAAAATTACTGGAAAAGACTCCAGAAAGAAAGATTTTTTTTTAAATTAAAGAAGAACCGGCGGTACCGGTATAGCATCAAGGGAAGGCAGACGCGACCACAAAAAAGAAGAATAAGAAGGGAATTTTTCTGCAGTGACAGGATGTGCAACCTGTCGGCTCTGCAGAAAAAGAACTGGAGAGGGACAGTTGGGAAAGGCGGGAAGGCAGCATGCAGGCGCTGTGGGATGCTCCCAAAAGCTTTCCTGTTGGATGCTGGGAAGCATTCCCGCGCAGGCTCTGTCAGTATCGACGATACCCATATGTGAAGACTACATTCCTGCTTGTTCCTGGATATATATGTGTAAACACGATGATTGATGGAAAGTGTCTGATTTATTTTGCCATCATAAACAGACATACAGTAGACATTTTTTTCACATTTCCCTAGATGCCCTGCTAAATAATTCCCCTCTATTAGCAATAAAATTCTCATGCCTGCCACTTTATGATTACATATACCTATGACATCAGATGTGATGAGCTGGACAATGAATGAGAGCTGAGCTGCAAAAAAGGCTGAAGTTTCTCAATGGTTGGATGAAGATCCAGGTAATTACTGAAATAAGTTTTAAATAACCCTGAAGTAGGATGTTACATTTTGTTCGTCCGAAATATAGCAGTGTCAGTGGCTTGGACAACTATGATATTGATTTAGCTAACTACAACATCTTTATAAGAAGATGAATTACTGATGATCTTCATAGACATTTCATCAGCATTTGACACAATGGATCACAAAACTCTACTGGAAAGATTACAGAACATCGGGTTACATGGATCCACCCTGAAATGGTTCCACTCATACATAACCGACAGACAGATACAGGTCAAGGTAGGACACAACACCTCCCGACCCATAAAAGTCCTACAAGGAGTACCACAAGGATTGGCCCTATCAGCACTTCTATTCAACCTCTACATCCAGCCAATATGCGACATCATGAAAGAGCATAACATACAATATACAATTTACGCCGATGACATCATGATATAAACACCTATCACAGTCGACAACCCGGACTACTCCAAAATAACAAACTGTCTCATACACATGACCAGATGGTTTCAAAACAACCACCTCACAATAAAGTACAGCAAGACTGAGGCACTAATCATCACTCGAAACGCTGACTGCATCCCTCCACCTGACATCAAGATAGAAGACACAACCATACACATAAAAGCGGAAGTAAAGTACCTCGGAGTGACCCTGGACAAGGAGCTGAATCTCCAATCACACATAAGCAGAACCACCAAAAGCGCATACCACAAGATGATACTCATCAGATGACTTAAGCCCCTCCTCGCCACAGAGCACTTCCGTACAGTCTGCCAGGCATTAATAACACCACTACTGGACTTCTGCAACCCAATCTACCTAGGTCTATCAAAACAAACCTTCAGACCACTGCAATTGGCACAGAACACAGCGGCTCGCATAATATCTGGCACAACAACACATCACACCCATACTGAAAGATCTACACTGGCTCCCAATCAGCTCACGCATCAAATACAAGACAGTCATAAACATCTTCAAGATCAAACACACATCAGCCCTCAGCCTACATACACTCACTCATACAACCCGACACAAGCACACGACCAAGGAGAAGAGGCACATCCAACCGCATAAACACCCCAAAGGACCTCATCAAGACCCGCAAGGACACCACGGAACGAGCACTCTCCCTGGTTGCCCCAGCAATTTGGAACACCCTCCCAGACGTACTAAGACTAACAATAGACCTCAAAGACTTTCGCAAGCAGCTGAAGACAACACTATTCACCGAACACTATGGACAAGTCACATGAACTACTCACCGAGAAAGAACAAAAGACCCCCCCCCGACCCTTGTATATAAGAATGTATAAAAGCGCATGATGTATAATAGCTCATGATGTAGACAGCTCAACAAGAATCAAATGCACACCTCCACAAACACACAACATGTATCACTGCATGAAAACACATGATCACTCTTATGATTGTTTGCAGTGGAGACCGCCTTGATTGAAGGAGAAGGCAGTATATAAATACTGTTAAATAAATAAATAAGGAGTGTGCTTTATTAAAGAGCAAAAAGGACCTCAGCATTAAGCAGTGGTTGTACTGTAAAAACATTCTACCTAGTCCAACAAACTTTTTTTTCATTTGGAAGCAATACTAGTGAAAGCCTTACTACATTGAGATTTTTTTCTATGGTGATATTGTTTTGTGATCCAGTAAATTAGCCAATTAGAGTAGTTACTCACCTGTAACAGGTGTTCTCCAGGAGCAGCAGGAATCAGTCCTCACATATGGGTGACATCGACGTCGATGGAGCCCTTGCGGAGCATTTCCCCAGCTTTCTATGAAAGCCTTTGGGAATGCAGGCACGCATGCGCGGTCTCCTTCCCGCCTAAAGGTGCCATCTTGCTCAGTCAAACGACATAGCTAAAAACAGCACACAAAAATGTAAAAATAAACTATATACAACTGCAACTCCCAAGGGAGGAGGGAGGGTTGTGAGGACTGATTCCTGCTGCTCCTGGAGAATACCTGTTACAGGGTGAGTAACTACTCTTTCTCCAGGACCAAGCAGGAAGTCAGTCCTCACATATGGGTGACTCCCTAGCTCTGGGCTACCAGGAACCCAGGCTGAACAAGAGAACTCCCTCTAGTCCCAGCATCAAAGAAAGGCTTTTCACTGAAAGGACCTCCACCGGTAGCCCAACGGAGGGCTGGAGGGCAGGAGTTGACTAAACCTCAAAGAGATTGCGGAGTACTGCCTGGCCAAAAGCACTGTCCCTACAGGACTCCCTCTCCAGACAGTAATGGGCCGCAAAGGTCTGGCTTGAGGACCAAGTTGCAGCCCTGCAGATGTCTACCAACGGTACAGAGCGGAGATGAGCCACTGAGGCAGCCACTGCCCTGACACGATGGGCCGCAACCTGACCCTGCAAAGGAAGGTCAACCGCCTTGTAAGCCCAGGTGATACAGTCAGCCACCCAGATGGACAAGGTACGCTTGGACACAACTAACCCCAAATTATTAGGGTCAAAAGATATGAAGAGCTGAGTAGCCCTCCTATGCCCCTGCGTACGGTCAAGGTAGAAGGATAAGGCCCTCCTACAGTCCAGGATATGCAGAACTGCTTCAGCCTGGCTTGCATGAGGCCTAGGGAAGAATGTCGGAAGAACCACCTCCTGGTTGAGGTGGAAAGAGGAGACAACGTTTGGGAGGAACTTTGGATGAGTCCTAAGGACTACTCTGTTCCTATAGAAGCGGGTGTAAGGCCTGTCACAGACCAGGGCCTGAAGCTCACTCACTCGCCTGGCCGAGGTTAGGGCTACCAAGAAGAGTGTCTTCCAGGACAGGAAGCGGAGAGGACAAGTAGCCATCGGCTCAAAAGGTGGGCGAGTCGGTTGCTGCAAGACCACATTCAACTCCCACTCAGGAGCAGGTCGTCAGATTGGAGGCTTGAGCAAGAGCAAGCCTCTGAGAAACCGGGACACCAAGGGGTGAACCGACAAAGAATGTCCTTCCACCAGTGAGTGGTGAGCAGCTAGAGCTGAGAGGTGGACCCGAACAGAATTGGACTTAAGTCCCTGATTGGATAAGTGCAGTAGGTACTGAAGCACTACTGGTACAGCACAGGAGAAAGGATCTTCTGTACTTAGCTGATACCACACAGAAAACCTTTTCCATTTCAGGGCATAGGTTTTCCTAATGGACTGCTTTCTAGAGGCTAAGAGAACCTCCTCAACTTCCTGAGGTAGGCCCCAGGGAGCCAAAACTACCCTTGCAGCTTCCATGCCATCAAATTGAGAGCTCTGAGATTTGGGTGCAGAAGGGAACCTTGATCCTGAGAGAGAAGGTCGGACTGCAACCCCAGAGGCAGTGGGGGATCCACTGCCAGTTGAAGCAGAAGTGGGAACCAAGGCTGTCTCGGCCATCTGGGAGCTACCAGCAGGACCGAGGCCTTGTCCTGTAGAATCTTGAATAGGGTTTGGGCCACCAAGGGCGTGGGAGGAAACGCATACAGGAGGCCCTGGGACCAGGAAATCAGAAAAGCATCTGCTGCTAGTCGCAGAGGATGCGGTTGCGGGAGCAGAACCTTGGCAGCTGTTTGTTCAATGAACTGGCAAACAGATCTATGGATGGAAGTCCCCATTTCAGGAAAATCTTCTGAACCACTAAGGGATGAAGCTGCCATTCGTAGGGCTGCAGAATCCTGCTCAACCTGCCTGCCAGGTAGTTGTCCTGTCACTCAAAATGAAGTGTCTTCTCACAGAGGGTAATTGTTGACCAACACGATATAAATGTCCCTCCAATTAATCGTTAGGCTATGAAATTTTCTCTATTGCAACACCATATGATTTCTTATGTCGTTTCTGTTATTCAATTAAACAAGTATCTCATCACAGATAATAGGGAATTTAGAGGTCTCAGACTCCATATGGCAACAGTCATATCAGACTATGTCTTTAACCACTGCGCCCAATTTGCATCAACGACCTCTCTCAAACGCATCCCTTTTATATCTGTAATTACTTTCTACAGTTGTATCTTCAAAGAAACCTATACTCTACAATATCTAAGAAAAGTTGTGTGCTTGTCTTATCTTATTAATTGCCCCAACGCCACCATCCGGCTCAGTTTGTGCGTTTCACAGATGTGGGTTTCTTCAGGGGGAAGTTGTTCATTACAGCACTCAAATATTCTATTGCCTTCTTTGATTGTGCAGCGTATTCATCAATATCTTCAAAAAAGTAGCACTACCAACAAAATGGTCACAATTAGCTTTGTTATCATGCCTTACATTTCGCCATCATCTACAAACGAATTATACAGCCAATTCCTTTATTCTATCCCATTCACTAACCTTTGCAATTCTCGCTGTTCCATTCGTGGCTCAAAACCAACCGGTCTCTAAAAAAACTCCACGCATGCGGAACTATAGCTATGCCGGCTTTTAAACCCCACGCATCTGCATGTTTCTTTGAACCACATTTAAAGGGCCATTACGAACCGGGTAATTTATAGGTTTACATATGTGGATCAAAAAGCTTGTATAGTCAGCAAAACTTACATACCCCCTTTTCACTATACGTTGCATTTCTGAAAAATCCTACATAATGAAAATATCAACAGTCTCTTAGATAGCTCCAATGTACATTCTCAATTAAAAGGGTTATCTCAGGCATCAAAATGAATTGTAGCTGGTTTGATGATCAACATTATCAACCACCACATGCACACTAAGTGCACGCCACCCATTCGATAGTGTTGTTTAACCTTTCAGGATGTACTGTATTTAGTTGGTAAATCCATCGCTGTTCACAAATTATCAAAGTTTGTTCACGTGATTTTCCTTCTCTTCCCATCAATATTTGTTCAAGACAAAAGCAACGAAGTTCCTCAAATTTATGCAGCTGTTGTATACAATGTGAAACGATAGGGGCTTCTACTACTTTACATTTCAATCTGCTGCGATGTTCATTAATCCGCGTTTTAAGGGATCTAATGGTTTTCCCAATATATCGTAGACCACAGGGACAGGTAAGACAGTACACTACATAACTAGAAGTGCAAGAAGTGTGACTTTTTAACCTATATATCCTACCACGATGTTCAAATTCCGTTCTCTCATCTGAAATTTCACACATTACAGTTGCCGCACTTAGTGTGTCCCTTAGGTACAGTCATGGACGGATCCAATATAGGCCTCAATACTGTAGGGCTTAGCCTTTCTTTTAAATTTCGTTGCCGTGTCCACACACAGCGAATTTGAAATTGTGTTAATCCAGGTACCGTAGCCAAAACATTGTTATGTCTATTGATAATTCTTTTTATGGAACCACTGTATGGTGAAAATTTCGTGGTCATGTTGATGATAGTAATATCACTCTCTTTATTCATACGGGACTGTAAAAGCAACCCACGATTGGCATATAACGCTCTTTTATATGCTGTTTTTATTGCATATTCCGGGTATCCCCTCTGTTTAAAATCGTTCATTAACCGTCGTGCTTGTTTTTTAAACTCAATCTGATCCGAGCAATTTCTTCGATATCTGATAAACTGTGATAGAGGCAGACTATCCTTTAACTGCTTCGGATGACCACTACTGTAGTGCAAGAATGTATTTCTATCCGTCTGTTTCTTATATATGGAGGTAACCCATCCATCTTTGCTTTTCTTAACTAAAACATCAAGAAACACTATACTCTCGTTATGATGCACATGAGTGAACTGTATGTTCGAATCAAGGGTATTGAGCCAGACAAGAAAATGTTCTAGAACGGTTATGGGTCCCTTCCAAAGCATAAATATATCATCTATATATCTGCGCCATAAAATTATATGCTCTTTATAAGGAGATGTAAAAATCCATGTATCTTCATGTATAATTTGTTTGTAGATAATGGCGAAATGTAAGACATGATAACAAAGCTAATTGTGACCATTTTGTTGGTAGTGCTACTTTTTTGAAGATATTGATGAATACGCTGCACAATCAAAGAAGGCAATAGAATATTTGAGTGCTGTAATGAACAACTTCCCCCTGAAGAAACCCACGTCTGTGAAACGCACAAATGGAGCCGGATGGTGGCATTGGGGCAATTAATAAGATAAGACAAGCACACATCTTTTCTTAGATATTGTAGAGTATAGGTTTCTTTGAAGATACAACAGTAGAAAGTAATTACAGATATAAAAGGGATGCGTTTGAGAGAGGTCGTTGATGCAAATTGGGCGCAGTGGTTAAAGACATAGTCTGATATGACTGTTGCCATATGGAGTCTGAGACCTCTAAATTCCCTATTATCTGTGATGAGATACTTGTTTAATTGAATAACAGAAACGACATAAGAAATCATATGGTGTTGCAATAGAGAAAATTTCATAGCCTAACGATTAATTGGAGGGACATTTATATCGAGGTAGTTGTCCTGGCCAGGGAGATACACTGCCTTGAGGATCATGTTGTGCCTGAGAGCAAACAAGCAAAGGGCCTGTGCTTCCTGACAAAGGAGCCTGTACCCAGTTCCGCCCTGCTTGTTCACATAAAACATGGCCACTTGGTTGTCTGTTTGAACTAGGACAGACTGATGAGCCAGTGTTTGAGAGAAAGTCTTGAGGGCTAAACGAATAGCCCTGAGTTCCAGTAGATTGATCTGCTGTGTGGCCTCCCAGGGAGACCACAGGCCCTGGGTGCACTTGCCCAGACAAAGAGCCCCCCATCCTTGCAGGGAGGCATCCGTGGTCAACACCACTGTGAATCCAGGAATCTGAAAAGGCACCCCTTGCAGTAGATTGGGTGGGTGCAGCCACCAGCGGAGGGAGTTCAGAAATTGTCTGGACACCCTTACTCTGTCTCTGAGGCTGCCTGTGGCCTGTGTCCACTGAGTTCGGAGGCACCACTGTGCAGGCCTCATATGGAGCCGGGCATTGGGCGTCACATGTACTGTCGAAGCCATGTGGCCAAGAAGCCTCAGGCAGAGTCTGGCAGAGACCAGTGACCTGCTGAGAAACTGGTTTGCCAAGTTTATCAGTCTTTGGGCTCTGTCTTCTGGCAAGAACGCCTTTGCCAGCAGAGAGTCCAACCTTGCCCCTATAAACTCCAAGTTCTGGGAGGGGAGCAAAGTGGACTTTGCGAAGTTTATGACAAACCCCAGGTTTTGAAGAAGAGCAATAGTTTGGAGGGTGGCTTGTCTGGCCTCCTGGCACGTCTGACCCCTGATGAGCCAGTCGTCCAGATAGGGGAAGACAAAGATACCCTGATTTATCAGGTAGGCCGCCACCACTGCCAGGCATTTGGTAAAGACCCTGGGAGCGGAGGTGAGGCCAAAAGGCAGTACTCTGTACTGATAATGGTTTCCTCCCACAAGGAACCTGAGGTACGTTCTGTGGTCTGGATGAATGAGGACGTGAGTGTACGCATCCTTTAAATTTAAGGAGCATAGCCAATCTCCCTGCTGGAGGTAGGGCAGCAGTGTTCCAAGAGTAAGCATCTTGAATTTCTCCGTGAAAAAGCGCATTCATGTGTTATATCAATTGAAACTGTGAAGTCATTTTATTGTTCTAATACTTTCGTTACACATTTATTTATTTATTTATTTGTTTTTATTGATATATCATATTATTTATTGGATTTATATGTTACATATCCATTGTATAACAATGTTTGTTTTAACTCATGGTAGCTGTATGTCCCCCGAAGAAGGCGTTAGCCGAAACGCGTAGGGATCATCTTCAATAAAGCAGTCTGGTCCAAACCTCCTTCCGTCTCTTGCTCCGTTTGTTCCCCTGAGGTCAAGAATAGGCCAGAGGCCACCGTTTTTTTTGGGTACGAGAAAGTACCTGGAGTGGAACCCTTGACCTTGGAGGTGGGAGGCACAGGCTCCACTGCCTTGTCCCACAACAGACCTTGGAGCTCCTGAAGGAGAAGATCTGTGTGCAGGGGAGGCCTTGGAGGCTCTCCTGGAAACTATGGAGGAGGCAGCTGTTGGAAGTGTAGCATATAGCCCTTGTGGACGATGCTTAGCACCCAACTGTCTCCAGTGATGAGTGGCCACCTGTGGGCAAACAGGGTAAGTTGACGTCCTGTGCAGGGTTGGGAGAGCAGGGATGGAGAGGCTATGCCTAAGGAGTCAAAAACCCCCACCCTGCTGAGTGGGAGCAGGGGCCGGAGGCTTGGGGGTTCTCTGCCTACGGGGCCTATTACCCTGCCCCTTGGCCTGCTGACCCTGTGGGGGAGCCTGGGAGGCCTGGTACTGTGGGTACTCTTTGTAGGCAGTGCCCTTCCTCGGGTAAAAGGGCTTTTTACCCGAGCCCTTCTTTTTGTGAGAAGGGGCAGAAGTCTTTCTAGACAGCCTTGTCCTCGTGAGGTGCTCGGTTTCAAGCTGTGCGGCCTTCTCAGTCATGGGCTTGCCAAAAAGGTTCTCACCTTGGCAAAGGACATCGACCAACTTGTCCTGAACCCACGGCTCGAGGTCCGATGACTGCAACCATGCCTGGCGTCGGGCCACGATGCCGGCTGCCGCAACACGGGCCAAAGTCTCGAAGCCATCGTAGGCAGCGCGGGACATAAACTTGGAGCATTCCCATATCCCCGAGGACAAGGACTTGAACCTCTGCAAGGGTGCCCCGGAGAGACCAGCAGAGAACCCAGCCAGCTCCTTGGCCAGGTCCCGCAAGTACATGCCCATGTACAGCTGGTAAGACTGGACACGGCAAGCAAGCATCGAGCCCTGGAAGCATTTTCTACCAAAACCATCCAGGTTCCGGGCCTCCCTGCCAGGGGGCACCATGGAACGCATCTTCTGACTTTTCAGGCGATGCATGGTCGATTCCACCACCATGGAATGGTGTGGTAGCTGCACCTTCTGAAACCCAGGGCTATTTCGGAGTCGATAGATGGAATCGACCCGCTTGCTTAGAACCGGCGCCGAGGCTGGTGCCTCCCGCATCGGAGGAACCGGAACAGTAAAGGCCTCCTTCGGAGGAGAGTCATACTGTAGGGCCTCGAGCTCCTCAGCTCGAGGCTCCTCCTCAGGGTCCGCAGGGATAGCCAACGCAGTGGCCATATCCCGGACGAACTCCAAGAACCGGGTATCCTCCGGAGGGGATCTGCTCCGGGGCTCAGTGAGTCCGACGGGACGCACTGAGTCCGGAAGGTGTCGGGGGACTCTTCATCCTCCGTCTCCCAGGCGGACTCGTCCGATGAGGAATCGGGCTCTGACCGCGCGGGGCCTGTGAGCACCCGCCCCAACGCCGAAGGCACCGGCGTCGACGCCCTCGGTCCCGAGCGGGAGGTCGAGGGAGACCGCGACCGAGGTCGACCTCGAGCCTTCATGGTCTCGAGTATCGGCTCGGTCTCCGGGGTCGACTTCGATGTCGATGTCCCGGTGGTCAGGGCAGATGCACCAGACAGGCTGGCCATCAGCGCCCGCTGCTGTTCCATGAAGGCAGGCAGACAATCTGCACTCCAAGGCTGTCAGCCTGAGACCCAGCTCAGGAGACTCAGCAGCCACCAACTCGGGCCCCGGCGGCGGCTCTCTGGGAGGAGAGTCCACGAGGACTACAGGACTTACGTGTCCAGCAGACTCCGGCTCCACATGAGGTACTTTTGGAGGCTTCTCCTGTTCCACGGACCCAGGGCGGCGGTCAGGGGTCTGAGACCTAGCTCTCGAGGAGCCAGGGACCTCCTCCTCCGACGCCCTCGCGAGCCACTTCTTCCTCTTTCGTTCCCGGTCGGGGGACCCCCTGTCCGAGGAGCCCCGACGGTGCTCGGGATCAGATTCCCGAGATGTCGAGGCCTCAGATGAGGTCCGGGCCCGGCCAGAGGCCGAGTCAGAGAAAAGCCTTTCCTTTTGGTGCTGACGACTTCGAAGCGCCTTGGAGGACATCTTTCCACATGGTCCACAGATCTTAGGATCGTGGTCAGGACCCAGGCACCGAAGGCAGCAGTCGTGTGTGTCGGTGAGAGACATTAGTTTCTTACACCGATCACACTTCTTGAAACCACTGGAAGCCATTGGGGAAAAAAAGAGTCCCCGCGAGGTCAAAGGACCGGCCTTCCAGGGAAAAAGAAAAAAAGGGCGCGAACGCCAGCCACGAAGGGCAAAAACCGAAAAAATAAGATCGGGCTCGATACCGGTGTACCGAACCCAGCGGGAGGGGAACCGGCGTCGAACCGGAGAAAAAATAGCGAAGGAATCGCGAAAAAATCCAACTATTTTCCGGGAGGACTAGGACACACGTCCGACGGGCTTCACGGAAAAAGAGAGACTGAGCAAGATGGCACCTTTAGGCGGGAAGGGGACCGCGCATGCGTGCCTGCATTCCCAAAGGCCTTCATAGAAAGCTGGGGAAATGCTCCGCAAGGGCTCCATTGACGTCACCCATATGTGAGGACTGACTTCCTGCTTGGTCCTGGAGAACAATTACTGTATTGTAGACTGATCTGTGTTTCACTCTGATATCTTTGGATTAAAGCTAATCATCAAATCTAAAAGTAAAAACTTAACCCTACCCAGGGCCGTACCGAGGTTGAATCGCGCCCTGTGCAACTTGCACAACGGGCGTGCGCCCCCCCTCCCCTGCGGCGGGAGAGAAGAGGCACGCCCGCTGTGTAAGTTGCCAGTGCACTAAGCAGATCTGTCCCTCCCTTCTCTGATGTCGCGTCAGAGCAGGGAGGGACAGATGTGCTTAGGACGTCACGAGAAGGCTTAAGGGGTGCATTTCAGATGTCTGCCATTGCCTGCCGCCACTGAGTGAAGAGAAAGGGGCGGCAGCAGACAGCTGAAATGCGCCCCTTAAGCCTTTGCACCCTGTGCGGCCGCACCACTCACACAGGGCTAGGTACAGTCCTGCCCCTACCCATCTCATTCCTTTTTTTCTCTTCAGACTCACACTGGAATACTTTCTATGATTTACTTTAATTTTGTAAGTATTGCCATATTTTGCTCATTCTGTACCAACCTGAAGGGAGTTTTAGCTCCCAAAAGCTAGTAAAAATGCTTTACTTTATTCCAATAAAAAGGTAACACTTTATAATTCTTTTTGGTTTTCATTTAACAACCTTTATATGCATAGAAACTGCTGAGACAAAATTGGTTCCACAGACGATGAGGCTGTCTATTAATCATAGGAGAAAGGTAGGGAAGAGGAACGTGAAGAGAAGGACATTACAATTTCTATTTAGACAGATTATTTTAACATTAAATTTGGAACAAGACCAGTCTCCAGTTATTTCAGTTACTGATCCTCTCATAAGTACATCTTGTAAGCAATGTTCCCTCTAATTTTCTGTAGGCTGTGTGCACATAAAATATCAGCTGTGCAGCTTTTGAAGGAAGGTTAAATTTTTGTGCGCAACATAACGACACTTGGAGTTATATACTTTAAAATTTGACTACACGTCAGAATACAGTATGTACAACACATTGATTGCACTAGAAAATATTGTAGAACTTGTGAGAATCGTAAATACACAACAACTTTTAAATTTTAAGACATCTGTGTTGTTTTCTATCAGAATCAGAACCGTAATTTTTGTGCGCTCTGTTGTAAAGTATGTGCGCTCGCTCAGCGAGGTGTGTGCGCGCGCACATGCGCACAGCTTAGAGGGAACAGTGCTTGTAAGGCAATCTATGTAGCAATTAAGCAGAAAAAGAGGGTTTCTCCAGATGAAAAGCAGATAGTTTCAAAAGAATTTTCTAAAAGTCATCAGGCTCCGAAAGCAAGAGATCAACTCAGGGTCTCCAACATCTCTGGCACTATAAATCAGAAGACAGACGGTGCCTTTTGTGGGTGATATTGCTGAAGGACTGAATGGAAAAGTCTGTCTTTTTGCAGATGACACGAAAATTTGCAACAGAGTGGACTCCCCTGAGGGAGTGGAGAACATGAGGAAATATCTACAAAATCTGGAAGAATGGTCTAATGCTTGGCAGTTAAGATTTAATGAGAAGAAGTGCAGTGTCATGCACTTGGGAAGCAGAAATCCAAGGGAAATGTACGCAATAGGGGGCGAGAGGTTGGTGTGCACGGACCAGGAGAAGGACCTTGGTGTGATTATTTCTGAGGATCTCAAGGTGGCAAAACAGAGCGACAAGGCAGTAGCAAAAGCCAGGAGGATGTTGGGTTGCATACAAAGAGGAATTACCAGCAGAAAGGAAGAGGTACTAATGCCACTGTATAAGTCACTGGTGAGGCCTCACTTGGAACATTGCGTTCAGTTTTGGAGACCATATCTTGCAAAGGATGTAAAAAGACTGGAAACGATTCAGAGGAAGGCGACCAAAATGATTTGGCATCTGCGTCAGAAGCCTTATGAGAAGAGACTTAAAGACCTAAATATGTACACTCTGGAGGAGAGGAGGGATAGGGGAGATATGATTCAGACCTTTAAATACTTAGAGTATTAATGAACAAACAAACCTCTTCCAAAGATGGGGAAGCCGTAAAACTAGAGGGCATAACATGAAACTGCAAGGGGGTAAATTGAAAGGCAATGTCAGGAAATACTTTTTCATTGAAAGGGTGGTGGATGCTTGGAGTGCCCTTCCAACTGAAGTGGTGGGGGCAAATACAGTGACAGAATTCAAAATGGCATGGGACAGACACAGTGGATCCCTTTATAGCAACAGGATAAAATCAAAATAAACTTAACTATCTAATTTCTCAACAAACAGGGGTGTCCTACATGGAGCGGTGGGTTCACCCCTAAACAAAGTCATGGGAAGGGGCGACATGCACAGAGTGGCAGGTGCACCTACTCTTGCCACCTTGCTGGGCAGACTAGGTGGACCATACTGGTCTTTATCTGCCATCATTTACTATGTTACTATGATCTTGCAGTCCGCAAATTATCTCATCTTTGCGAGCATTCTTACTTTCTAGGTTCTGCAGACCAAGGCGGATTTCTTGGCCTTAAGAATTTCTAAAGAGATAAATATATCCAGGGCTGGGGCCACTCATCAAGTAAACTAGGCTGCCACCTAGAGCACCAACATTTCTAGGGCAGCCCACTGCCGCTGCTGCCAACCACCTCCGGGCCCTGCAGTGGCGGCAATGCCATAAAAATACCAAAGCAGTGCTTACTCAAAGCCTCAGAAGCTCCATTGCTATTGGTGCTCGCTCGGACCAGTTGCTTCTGCCTCCTCCAACAGAGACTTCCAGCTGCAGGTCCCAGAGAAGGATGACAGCAGAGGGGGGCAGCAAGTTTGAGGGTCCACCTAGGGCGCCTCATATCTTTATACCAGCCCTGAATATACTGTATCCCAATCCTATTGAGAATGGCAGTAAAAAAAAACAAAAAAAAACCTGATTCTGCACATGCCATGATTTCCACGTTTTCTAAGGTCCTTTGTAGTGCAGAGTGAAACAATGTTTGGTGGATTTTATCGCCCAGGAACAGCTTAGAGTGCTCAAATTAGCAGCCAGGTAAAACTTAGAAGAGCTATAATTTATGCATAAAAATGAGCTTAAAGGAACAGATCAGCTAGATACTTGTGACCTGGACTGACCACTGTCAGAGACAGGACACTTGGCTCCATGGACCTTGATCAGATTCAGCATGGTTTTTCTTATGTTCTTAACAGGGTCGGTATTGGGATACCCTAGGTGAATTTTCAGCCTTGTCTCCTGCCTCCCCTCCCAAGATTTCAATAATTAAACTCAACAGTCATGATCATCGAAATACCACCCCTCCCACAACAATCCTGTAAAAAATGCATAATTGGACATCATACTTTTAAATGTTTAAACTTTGCTTTGTATGTGTGTTTACCCACTCTCCCTGCAGGTAAAAGAATGTGCTGATGGCTCTAAGCGTGGCTCTCGAGATCTATTATTTTTCTTCGACCTCTATAAGCTCTTTGCTGCCCCTCAGAAGCTGCCGCCCTAGGTGGCTGCCTAGTCTTACCAGATGGTTGGGTCCATGCTGGTTCAGGTACAAACTTAGATTATATGCTTCTCTGGGGATAGAAAATTGCCTACTGTGCCTGAACGTAACTCACTGAGCTACTCTTGAAAAAGGCATAAGCTCATTCCAAAATCCCTTCCCTTCCTTATATTTGAAAGAATACTATTCTTTGGCTTTCACCGAGATAAGATACCAAAAGATGTAATCGAGGTAAAGAAGTTGGGACTGCCACAATAACAACTCTTTAAGAAGCAGTTTACTTTAATAGAGAGATTTTAGGAACAAGTGATAAATTACAGATTGAATAGTTTTTCTCAGTGCATTTTGCCTAGACAAAAAGGAGCCGGTACTTATAGGCAGGGCTCTTTCATTAATACATGAAGATGGTCAATTTTAGCAGGCACTGAAAAAAGGTGCCAGTACTCCGTACCACAATGCACCCCCTCAAAAAAAGCCCTGGTTCTTCACTGTTTAGTAGCGCATTTAAATCTCAAAAAGCAAGAACAAATACTAACAAACAACAGTAACTAAACTCAAACAATGCCAATATCCACCAAGGACCAGGATTCATTTCTTTATAGATGCTTGGGAAAAGAACATTTCAGATCACTGGCCATTACAGGTTCTAAGATGAGATGTCTTGATGCCTACAAATAATTTTATGTCTTATTATGTACCAAAAAATCCGAGAAAGGCAAAGGTGGTCCAGGCAACGATAAACCATCTGTTGGATTTTGTAGCAGTAATCACAATGCCTCTACATGAAAAAAGAAATCCAATGATCTGGTCTAATTATTTTGAAGTGCCAATAAAACCAGATTTCTGACTGGCCTGGGACCCTGAGAACTGGAATGGTCTGCAGTAGCCAAGTACACTGAGGAATGTTCAGCATCCATAACAAACACAGCATTGATGAATCTTTTCCATAATTTGCTAAATGGCTTGAATGGGGATATAGCTAGAAAAGATTAGACTATTCTGACGTGCAAGATTTTTTCACATAGGTGAATTTAAGGTTTCTGTTACAGGCATTTTACAATCGTGGAAGTAAAGATAAGGTTTCATTTTAAGTGGGTGGTGGGTTCAAAAAGAACATCTTTTGCTACGAAAAGAGAACAACCCTAGGATGGTATATGTGTTACCTTATTAATCTCATATAGATCTTAATTTTTTTTTAAAAAGCATATTAAGTCTTTAAGACATTTTAAATTGACATGTTTGCATGGCATAATGTGTTTGGCACATCTTTCTTTATTTCCATTTCAGAGGGGTAGAATATTTGAGATTATTTAGTAAGATATAGCTATCAGGACACTTAAATAGAAACATGACAGATAAAGATCATATGACCCATCCATAGTAACTATCAAGCTCTACAATACACTTAGAGATCCTCTGTTTGTTCCATTCTTGAGGTGGTAGAGATACTGTAGTTACTCATCTGTAACCGGTATTCTCCAGGGACAGCAGGAATCAGTCCTCACATATGGGTGACGTCGGCGCTGACAGATCCGCGGAAGCATCTGCCCAGCTTTCAAAGAAAGCCTTTGGGAGATGCCACCATGCATGCGTGGTCTCCTGCTCGCCCAAGGATGCCATCTTACTCATTCAGATGACATAGCTAGAGCTGATAAAAGAAGATGGCAAAAATTATACAGCAACTCCCAGAGGAGGAAGGAGGAAGGAAGGTTGAGAGGACTGATTCCTGTTGTCCATGGAGAAAACCTGTTAAAGGTGAGTAACTATGCTTTCTCCAGGAACAAGCAGGAAGTTAGTCCTCGTGTATGGGACTCCCTAGCTACAGGCGACTGAGAACCTGTATAAAAAAAAAAACATGGGAACAAAAGAACAGATACAAAGACTGGCAGGATTTCAGGTTTAGTCAAACCCCTTTTTTTTTTATTGACCCCTCCTAAAAAAAAAAAACACAGCCCAGCCACAAACGAATCTGAGGAAAGATTCTGAGGACCCCAGTGTCCAGGGAGAACCATCACTCTTGTAGCCTGAACAAAAAGGGTCGGAGGGCAGGAGTTCCATAAAACCCCAAACAGATTACAGAGTATGGCCTGGCCGAAGGCGCTGTCCTGTTGGGACTCCCTCTCCAGACAGAAGTGAGTTACAAAGGTGCGAACTAAGGACCAAATGGCGGCCCGGCAGATGTCTGCCATAGGGACAGAGCATAGACTTGCAACCAAGGTCGCCATAGCCCTGACATTGTGCGCCATGACCCAGCGCTCCAACGAGAGCCCAGCCTGATTGTGGGCAAAGGCGATGCAGTCCGCCACCCAGGTGGACAGGGTCTGCTTGGTAACAGCCTCCCCCAGGTGACTGGGGTCATAGGAAACGAAAAGCTGCAAGGCTTTGCAGTGGCCCTGAGTACATTGCAGGTAGAAGGACAGGGCCCTCTTACAGTCCAGAGTATGGAGAATGGCCGCTGCCTTGTCAGCGTGGGGCCGTGGAAAGAAGGTGGGGAGCACCACCTTGTGGTTGAGGTGGAAAGCAGATACCACCTTTGGAAGGGCTTTAGGGTGGGTGCAAAGCACAACCCTATTCTTGTAGAACTTACTGTAAGGTGGCTAGGCCATCAAGGCCTGAAGCTCATTGACTCTGCAGGCAGAGGTAAGCACCACCAGGACGACGACCTTTCAGGATAGATAACACAATGACAGGTAGCCAGAGGTTCGAAAGGTAGCTCGGTGAACTGTGTCAGAACCACGTTGAGATCCCATTCTGCTGGGGACGGGCGGATGGTAGGCTGAGAGAGCAGCAAGCCCTGCATAAATCGGGTACTGAGGGGCTGCGCAGAAAGGTTTTCCCTCTACAGGATGATGGTGCACCGAGAGCGTGCTCAGGTGCATTCTGACGGAATTGACTTGAGTCTGGTCTGTGAAAGGTGGAGCAAGTTCTGCAGCACCATGTGCACCTGGCAAGAGAAGAGAAAAGGTCTACCCGTTGCTCCACACACCACATCGAGAATCTGTGCCACTTGAAGCCATAGGCCTGTCTCGTGGAGCTCGTACGAGAGGCCAGGAGGACTTCTTCCACCTCCCTTGGAAGGTTGAAGGGTGCTAAGGTGACCCTTCAACAGCCATATTGTTAATGACAGGGAACTCAGGTTGGGGTGAAGAAGCGAGCCCTCCTCCTGGGTCAGTAGCCCCGGGGCATTCCCCAGAGGGACCGGGAGCTCCATCAAGAGGCAGAGCAACAGGGGAAACCAAGGCTGTCTGGGCCACCGGGATCATGGAGGCCTTGTCCTGCAGGACCGTGAAGAGGGTCCAGGTGATTAGTGCCGTGGGAGGGAAGGCATATAGTAGGGCCTCCGACCATGAGATGAGGAAGACATCTGCCGCTATCCGGGACGGATGCGGTTGGGGACAGCAGAAGCGGGGCAGCTGAGCATTGGCCGGGTTGGCAAAGAGGTCAAGACTTGGAGTTCCCCAGAGTCGGAACAGCAGTTACGCCACCCTGGGGTCTAGATGCCATTGGTGTGGCTGAAGGACCCTGCTTAGCCTGTCTGCTAGGGCATTATCTTGGCCTGGAAGTTATACTGCCCTGAGGAGCATTCCCTGACCAATCGCGTACGAGCAGAGGGCTACTGCCTCCTGGCAGAGGCGCTGAGACCCTGCGCCCACCTGCTTGTTCAGGTTAGAACATCACAACCTAGTTGTCTGTCTGGACTAGCACCGACTGGTTCTGCAGGCAGTGGTGGAAGGCTTTGATCGCCAGAAAAATGGCCTTGAGCTCCAACAGGTTGATCTGCTGCTGGCTCTCCGCTAGGGACTAGTTGCACAGTTCCTCGCCATGGGCACCCCAGCCCAGTAGGGATGCGTCTCTGGTGAGGACCTTCTGGGGGATTAGGGCTGGAAGGGCATGCCCTTTTGCAGGTGCTGTGCACCCTGCCATTAGTCGAGCGACTCTGCTAGTTGACGGGACACTGAGACCCTGTCCCAGAGCCTGCCCATGGCTTGTGTCCACTGTGAGCAGAGGCACCACTGAGCTGTCCACATGTGGAAGCAGGCATTGGGGACTATATATATTGTGGATGCCATGTGGCCTAGTAGGCGAAGCATGGACTGCGCCACACCATGTGATGGAGTTGCACCTCGGTGGCCAGGGCCCTGAGGCGATCCGCCCTATCCAGGGGGAGGAAGGCCTTGGCCTGAAGTGTCTTGATGAGCTCCTATGAACTCCAGATCCTGTGCTGGAATGAGGTGAGATTTAGGGTGGTTTATCACGAACCCCAAATACTGCAGGACCTTGATGGTGCGGGCCATGTCCCCTTTTAAGAGCCAGTCGTCAAGGTATGGGAAGACAAAGGCCCCTTGGAGACGGAGGTAGGCAGCCACCACTGCCAGGCATTTGGTGAACACTCTTGGTGCGGAGGCTAGGCCAAAGGGAAGTACCCTGTATTGGTAGTGGTCACCCCCCAACCATGAACCTCAGGTACTGCCTGTGTCTGGGATGAATAAGGATGTGGGTATAAGCATCCTTTAGGTCCAAGGAGCATAGCCAATCTCCCTGCTAGAGGTAGGGCAGCAATGTTCCAAGGAACAGCATTTTGAACTTCTCCTGCACCTGGAACTTGTTCAGGTTTCACAAGTCCAGAATGGGCCTTAGGCCTCCTGTTCTTTTTGGGACCAGAAAGTATCTGAAGTAGAACCCCTTCCCTCTTAGGTGGTGGGGTACTAACTCCACGGCCCTGTCCCTGAAAAGGCCTGCAAGTTCCTGCAGTAGCAGGACCTGGTGCAGGGGAGTCAGAGGGAGCTCTACTGGAAAGAAAAGGGGAGGCGTCTAGTCCAGGTGAAGGAGGTAGCCTTCTCTGACAACTTGAAGTGCCCAGGTGTCAGTGGTAATGGCAGACCACTGATAGGCAAAATGAATCAGATGCCGCCCTGTTGGCAACTGCTCCCCCATGGGTGGAAAGGCTATGCTCAAGGAGTCAAAACCCAGACCCAGCCTGGACCGGAGCTGGTGTTTGGGGGCTTAAAATCCTTAGGCTTGCGTTAGCCCTGGCCTGCTCCTTTGTCTTGGTGACCTTGCTGCAGGATGTGGGTAGCCTGGTATTGGGGATAGCCTCGGTAGGACTGGCCTTTTCCCCGGCATTTGTTTCTTGGGAACGGTGTGATCTTCCTGGACAGCTGAGTCCTGGTGATGAATTCGGTCTCAATCTCTGCTGCTTTAGACTCCATCGGTTTGCCGAAGAGGTTTTCTCCGAGGCAGGGAACATCAAGGAGTTTTTTCCTGGACACACTGCTCTAGGTCTGATGCCTGGAGCCAGGCCTGGTGTCGGGCACCGACGCCTGCAGTGACCACCCTCGCTTTAGACTCTAAGCTGTCATAGGCGACTTGAGACATGTACTTCGAGCACTCCCCAACACGCTTTGTGAGGGCTTGGAATCGCTCGAGGTGATCTCCACTGACACCCACCAAGAAACCTGTGCCTTCTTTTGCTAGATCTTGAAGATATATGCCGATATACAGCTGATATGCTTGTATTCAGCAACCCAGCATCGAGCCCTGGTAGCATTTGTGTCCAAGAGCCTCGAGGGAGCAGGACTCCCTGCCCGGGGGCACAGAAGAGTGAGTCTTTGGGCTTTTCCGCCAGCATATGGTCAACTCCATCACCACAGAGGGTGTGAGGAAATTGCGCTTTCCAGAAGCCAGGGCCCAGCTGGACCCAGTAAATGGTGTCTAGGCATCGGCTAACTATCAGCACTGATGCTGGTGTCTCCCACATTCAAAGGAGGAATCGCCCAAGTATGGCGGGGACGGGGACCATCAGCGTCTCCTTAGGTGGAGCTTCATACTGGAGGATTTTGAGCTCCCCCATGTGAGGTACCTCCTCAGACTCCGTCGTAAGAGACAAGACTTTTGTCATGTCCCAAACAAACCTGAGGAACAAGGTGTCCTCAGGAGGGAACCGACGTCTCGATGCCGGGAGAGATGGATTCGAGGGGAGATTGCGGTGTTTACATGTCTCCAGAGAAGTCTCGTCCTCAGACTCCCAGTACAAGTAATCGAGGACTCAAAAACCTGATGGCTCCTGAGGTGTCGGGCTCAGATCAGGTCTTCGATGACCCACGGCTGTTTTTTGGCCGGAGCCACAAGCGCTTGCTGGGGAGATCCCGAGGACCAGGAGTGGGATCAAGACCCTTGCCGAGGATTGGGACCTCGATGTCCAAGCTGTCCCTGGAGGCCAAGCCGATTCTCGAGGTTGCAATCTGTGTCCCGCTTGATGGGACCGCGATCTTCCCAGGCACATATGCCAGGCATCGGCTGTGGAGCATCGGGAGCCCCGAGGCCCATGGAGCAGCCCTCCTATGAGTCCTCCACAGACTACTCTGAGTGGGAGACAGAGGATGAGGAGTCCCCCGACACCCGCTGCCACCACAACGTCCCATCCAGACTCTGGCGCGAGAGATACAGTACCGTCCCTTGGTGCCTGCTTGGTGGCTTCTGCGCCTCCTTGGGCACATGGCCTCCACAGTCCACATCATTCCAGATGCTCATGAGGGCAGCGCAGTGATATCTCCTGGACCAGTGGTCTCAGGCCTCAGGTCGCCTCCAAGACAGAGTCTCTGTAACCCGCCAACTGGCAGATTCCCTGGTCTGGTGGTAGTTTCTCCAGCATCTCGAGGCGGGCATGCCTTTTCAGGCCCCGAGCCCCTCAGGGGTCATCACCACAGACGCCTCCCTGCTCAGCTGGGGAGCCCACTGCAGAGAGCTACGCACCGAGGGCAACTGGTCACCAGATGAAAGCATCCAGCAGATCAACCTCCTGGAACTGTGGGCCATATACTTAGCTCTGCAAGTTTTCTGCCACCACCTGCAGCACCACTAATGGAATGAAGCTTGATGTCTGTTAGACTGACCTCCCAGTCCCATCACACCTCAAATTTTGATTTCATAGTACAATTCTCCCAACCGTAGCAGCCCACCAGCCAGTGGGCCCTAACTCTTTGCCAGGCTTGGTCCATGGTGGCTACGCCACTGAATAACATAGTAACATAATACATGACAGAAGATAAAGAACAACATGGTCTATCTAGTCTGCCTAGCAAGGTGGCAAGAGTAGATGCACCTGCCGCTGCGTGCAGGTCACCCCTATTTCATGAGATAACAGAGACAGTTAAGGTTATTTTGATTTTATCCTGTTGCTATAAAGGGATTCACTGTGTCTGTACCATGCCATTTTGAATTCTGTCACTGTATTTGCCCCCACCATTTCCATCAGGAGGGCATTGCAAGTAACCACCACCCTTTCAGTGAAAAAGTATTTCCTGATATTGCCTTTCAGTTTACCCCCTTGCAGCTTCATGTTATGTCTTCTAGTTTTGCAGCTTCCCCATCTTTGAAAAAGGTTTGTTTGTTCATTAATACAATACAGACCTTTAAATACTTAAGGAGTATCTCCCCTGTCTCTCCTCTCCTCTAGAGTATTCATATTTAGATCTTCAAGTCTCTTCTCATATGTCTTCTGGCACAGGCACCAAATCATTTTGGTTGGCTTCCTCTGAACCGTTTCCAGTCTTTTTATATATTTTGCGAGAAACCGTCTCCAAAACTGAACACAATATTCCAAGTGAGGCCTCACCAGCGACTTGTACAGTGGCATTAGTACCTCATCCTTTCTGCTGGTAATTCCTCTCTGTATGCAACCCAACATCCTTCTGGCTCTGGCCATCACCCTGTCACACTGTTTCGCCACCTTGAGATCCTCAGAAACAATCACTCTGAGGTCCTTCTCCTGGTCCATGCACACCGACCTCTTGCCCGCTATCACATACAATTCCCTTGGATTTCTGCATCCCAAGTGCATGACACTACACTTCTTCATATTAAATCTTAACTGCCAAGCATTAGACCATTCTTCAGCTTTTGTAGATCTTTCCTCATGTTATCCACTCCATCAGGGGAGTCCACTCTCTTGCAAATTTTCATGTCATCTGCAAAAAGAGAGACTTTTCCATTCAGTCTTTCAGCAATATCACTCACAAATGCATTGAACAGTACCGATCCCTGGGGCATACCGCTAATCACCTTCCTTTCATCAGTCATCTGTCATTGCAGTAGAGTTGGATGATAATGCAGCAAGCATTAGGAAGCACTTGTACAGCACTGTAATAACAAAGGTTGTTAAGAGAATGCCCTAGGGGGCAGCACCATGAGATTGGCACCGTTTGGAAGACACCAGAGATAGAGGAACGAGCGGATGGGGACTGTTCCTACCCCATACATCCCCAGACCATCAGAGTGCCCGATAAGGTCCGGGTAATGTGGGGATATCCAGGGGGGTAGGATCTGAAGGGGAGGCGATTGCTGTGACTTGTGCTGAGGCCATGGATCTTTCAATTCAGGGCACTGGCATAATTTGTCTATTGGGGAGGCAGGAGGGGGGCCATGCCACTATTGCCAATAGAGTCATGCAGCAGTACCAGCACTGGTTTGTCTGCACTTAGCGCACCACCTCTTGGGGTGCCATTATCTGTAGCTGCGCTATTGGCAATTTGGGTAGCCAACATTCAACAATCATTCATGCGCTGGTTGCCTCCTGTTGCCATGCCTTCTCCCTGCCCCGATCACACCTCTGCCCTCATTTAATGCACAAAATGCAGATAGCACAGAAAATCACTAAGCTATCTGCATTTTGCCCATGTTTGCTGACAGCAGCAGCATGATAGCATGGGCTATATGCCAAGTTGAGAGCTAATGCAATTTTGTAAACATATCCCATATTTATTTATTTATTTTATTTATTTATTTATTTTACATTCTCTTATATACCACGCTATTCTGCATCAGTGCGGTTTACATTGAACAAACTGAAATTACATTGAACAGGGCATTATAACTTGGAGATAACTATTTTACAGGGAACATGGGCTAAGGAGGGTTAAGTGGCTTGCCCAAGACCACAAGGAGCACCTGTGGGACTAGAAACCCCAGTCCTTCCAGCCCAAGGTTGCTGTCCTCTAGTGGGATTTGCCTGAAGTACCTTGCCCCAACCACTAGGCCACTCCTCCACTCCCATAGTGTACCTGGATTTTCAGAAAGCCTTTGAAAAGATTGTTCATGAAAGGCTCTTGAGGAATCTCTCAGGAGAGGGGCAGAAAAAGAAAGTGGAGACAGGTATAAGATGACCACAAGGAAGGGATGGGAATACAGAGGAGAGGGGCAGAATGATTTAAGATCCATGGGAGTGGAACAGCACAAGAGAATGAAAAATGGAGCACAAAGGAAGAGGGACAGCCGAGAAAGGGGCGGGGGTATAAGGGATACAGTGAAACAGTAGGCTGAGAAAGGGGGAATAAAACTGGTTGGGGGGTAAAAGGTGGCCAATTGAAAGTAGATAATAGAAATGGAGGAATGGGATTGCATTGTAAAGGACTAATATGGGGATGGAGGGGGCAAGAGTTAAAAACAGATGACATACAAAAGGAGAAGAGGTGTGAAGTGGTGATGCATAGTAGAAGCAAAGAACATATAGGAAGACATGGCATGGAAAGGGGAGGGAGAGATGGAAAAAGAAGAGTCATAGAAAGAACCATAATATGGGAAGAGAGTTAGGACAAGCCATAAGATGAATATAGAAAAGAGAGAAAAGTACAATATAAGGAAAAACACAAAATAAAATTATTTTCAATTTAAATATCTCATTAAATGACTTTAAGAAGTATTTTTTAAATTCTAACTGTAATATCTAATCTTGGCAGTAGTTACTTTTTGTCTTGTAAGTTTGAGGATGAAATTGAAGAGTTCTATGAACAAGCTCAAGCTGAAATTGACAGAACATGCAAACAGGATATCCTGATAGTCATGGGTGACTGGAACGCAAAGGTTGGCAACAAAGGCGGCGGCAAAGTGGTTGGAAAATATGGACTTGGCACCAGAAATGAAGCTGGAGAAAGACAGTTAGTCTTGCAGAATTCTATCAATCTACTCATCTCAAACACCTTCTTCCAGCAACACAAGCGGCGACTGTACACAAGGATGTCACCCAATGGATTGTACAAATATCAAATTGACTACATCTGTGGAAATCAACGATGGAAAAGCTCTATAACATCAACAAAGACAAAACCTGGAGCAGGTTGTGGTACAGATCATCGACTACTAGTATGCAAACTCAAGCTAAAGTTTGAAAAAGAGCAAACCACTCATGAATGCAGCAAAATATAACCTTGAGAATATACCACTGGAATTTAAAGACTGCCTGCAAAATCGATTTGCTGCTTTAGATACAAATGACAGAGCTCCAGAAGAGTTATGGAATGACATCAAGAAGGTTGTGTTGGAAGAAAGCGAGAAGTCTCTACAAAAGGTGAAAAAGCAAAAACGGCCAAAATGGATGATGGAAGAAACTCTGAAAATTGCCCAGAAACGCAGAGAAGCTAAAGCCAGAGGAGAAAGAAAGACAATCGCAGAACTCAACAGAGATTTCCAATGTGCAGCAAGACAGGACAAGGAAAAGTACTATAATGACACATGCAAGGAAATAGAAGCAGAAACTATTAGAGGAAGAACAAGATCGGCTTTCCTAAAGATAGGACAGTTTAAAAAAAATTCCAGCCTCAAATTGGAATGTTACAAGATGCTCAAGGTTCTATGTTGAATGATGCTGAGAAGATCAAGAAAAGGTGGAAAGAATATACAGAGTTTTTATATGATAAAGGTCAAGTGGACCAACAGCCATTTCAACCTGTACCTTATGATCCGGAACCATTGGTGATGAAAGAAGAAGTTGAAGCAGCATTGAAAGCCTTATCAAAGAAGAAAGCACCAGGCATTGATGGCATTCCCACAGAAGTATTACAGCAATCTGATGCAGTTGTTACCATACTTACAAGGCTCTGCCAAGAAATTTGGAAGACAACATCATAGCCAACTGACTGGAAAAGATCTGTGTTTATATCAATACTAAAGAAAGGTGATCCAACTGACTGTGGAAATTATCACAAAATTGCTCTGATCCCACATGCCAGCAAGATCCCACATGCCAGCAAGATTCTACTGAAGATTATTCAACAGAGACTACAGCCATACTTGGAACAAGAACTACCTGAAGTGCAAGCAGGGTTCAGGAAAGGGTGAGGAACGAGAGACATCATTGCAGATGTGAGATGGATCCTTGAAAAGACTCAAGAATACCAAAAGGATATCTATTTGTGCTTTATTGACTATAGCAAGGCTTTTGACTGTATAAACCATGAGAAACTCTGTGCCACATTAAGAAGCATGGGTATACCAGAACACCTGATAGTTCTCTTGCACAATCTGTACATTGATCAAGAAGCAACAGTTCAAACGGAGCAAGGAGAAACAGATTGGTTTAAAATAAGCAAAGGTGTAAGACAAAGCTGCATAGTTTCCCCCTAACTGTTTAATTTATATGCAGAACAAATCATCAGAGAAGCAGGATTGTATGAAGACAACAGCGGTGTGAAGACTGGTGGAAGACTCATCAACAACCTTCGCTATGCTGATGATACCACATTACCGGCTAAAAGTGAAGATGATCTGAAACATTTGCTTCTCACAATCAAAGAACATAGTCTCAAAATGGGCCTGCACCTTAATATAAAGACGACAAAGATCATGACAATTGGCAAAATCAACAAGTTCATCGTTGAAGGAGAAGAAATTGAAATCGTGGACAACTTTAACCTACTTGGATCAGCTATCAATAAAGAAGCAACAAGCAGTCAAGAAATCTGATGACGCACTGCTCTTGGCAAAATGGTTATGAAAAACCTAGACAAGATTCTCAAGAGCAGAGATATCTCTCTCCATACAAAGATTCGACTTGTTCAAGCCATGGTATTTTCAATAACATCATATGGATGTGAAAGCTGGACAGTGAAAAAGATAGATAGGAAGAAAATTGATGCCTGTGAATTATGGTGCTGGCGGCGAATACTGCATATACCTTGGACTGCCCGAAGAACAAACCAGTCAGTACTAGAGGAGATCAAACTTGTCACATTCTCCCAGACAACAAAAGATAGAGAAACACACATTTAACTCTCAGTTTAATGAACAGAATATGTTAGCTCTGAGATTAAGTATCTCCTTTAAGCTTTGTTTATTGCTCAGTACAGGAGGAAATATATTTTTATTTTTCTCTAATGTGGTGGTGTCTGCCTTCTTGCTGTGTCAATTTTTGACTGCATATTTCACTTCTAACTTGTAGTCCCTTATTAATATGAGTGTCTTGCTACCTTTTGCCTGTGTGAGCAAAATGAAACAAATATTCTGATGGTGTG
Organism: Ichthyophis bannanicus; assembly: GCA_033557465.1. NCBI lineage: Eukaryota > Metazoa > Chordata > Amphibia > Gymnophiona > Ichthyophiidae > Ichthyophis > Ichthyophis bannanicus. Next base: position 129,202,318 of record CM066033.1, read on the forward strand.
AAATTTCTATGTAAGGCTCTGTAGCAGCCTAGCGTGTTCAGTTTTCCCAGTAAGAGGTGTATTTGTGCTTTACGAGTAAAGCACAGTTACTTACCTGTAACAGGTGATCTCTGGGAACAGCAGGAATAAGTCTTCACATATGGGTACATCGGTACCGAAGGAGCCTGCGCGGGAACACTTCCCAGCGTCCAATCAAAAAGCTTTTGGAAGCATCCCACCACGCTTGCGTGCTGCCTTCCCGCCTTTCCCAACTGCCTCTCCTCAGTTAAGTTTTAAAGCTGAGACAAGTAGAGAGAGAGAGAGAGAAGGGAAAGATAGAGATACAGAATACAACTCCTAGGGGAGGTGGGTGGGTTGTGAAGACTTATTCCTGCTGTTCCCAGAGATCACCTGTTACAGGTAAGTAACTGTGCTATCTCCAGGAACAAGCAGGAATGAGTCTTCACATATGGGGACTCCCAAGCTAAGATGCCTGGAGTCCCAGCATGTTATGGATTGGAACATGCTACACCTCATATGGCCAGGCATCTTCAGGATGGAGGGAAGGAGTTGAAACAGAAAGGTGCTGTAAAAGACAACTAACCTAGCATAGGACTGCAGACAAGAAGTCCTTGTGTGGATGACAATTATCATCAAATATATTGAAAATGAAATATTGCAGTATGGACCTCCCCTAACAGGATTGGAGAAAAGTAAGGAGGTTCATGAGATCTACTGGGGATCCAGTAGAGGAACCTCAAGGAGGACCTCACTGTGAAGTGGAGGTAATAAACCTGTTGGAAAAAACAGTGGAGGTCAGAATCCTGAAAGGTGAGAGGTAACCCCAGGGATCAACTGGGGTAGTACAAAGACGGTAGGCTTTCAGCGGAAGGTTTTATGGAAAAAGCCCAAACTCTTTTGGCTGTAGAGTGGCTCACTCTTAGGAGCAAAAAGAGGAAAGGCTAACCGATTTGGATAAACCGGCCTAGTCCTTGTGGGAAGAAGGGGTATGGAAAAAACCTTGTATCCCAAAGAAAGGACAGGTGTCTGAGGCGTTAGAGCCTCAGAATAACTGAAGATCCGCAATGTCTTTCCTAACTGGTGGTAGCTAGGAAAGATACTGGAACATGGAGAGCTACAGGGGTACCTAACCTTTAAGGTTATGGTAGAAATGTTGTTAAGTACCACGGGAGTAGTTGTGTGTGTAGCACCCCAAATATGCTGGAACAGCATGGGTATGGGTAGAGCCCAACTGTCAGAATCATATAGAGACATATATATCTATATGAGTATAGACAGTCAGATAGATAAGTATGTGAATACATATCTACCTATAATAAATATCTCGACAGATGCACATATATATATGTGTATATATATATATATATGTGTGTGTGTGTGTATGTATATATTATATATATATATATATATATATACACACACACACACACACACATATAGATATATATTCTTATAATGATATATAGAAGGGCAAAACATATATATATCTGTCATTTGTGTGTGTATATATCTATAGAGATATATATATAGATATGAATATATAGGCCTATATATAGGTGTCTGCAATTAAGCAGACAGAGATATGCCTATAGAAAGTATATTCACATAGGAGATGTGAAGAGGAAAGATTCATCTAACAAGAAGGTGGGACCTACTTGAGAAGATATATAGAGAATCTATTCCCCCTGGTTATGATGGAAGGAGTCAGGGGAAAAAGCTCCCTGACAAGGAACAGACTAGATTGCTGCAAGAATGCTAGCCAGTGAAATAACCAGGATGGTTACGTGAAAAGCAGAGGATAATATCAGTCTGCAGGCAGCAAGTCCCGAGTCCTCCAGAACTCTAGCATGGTAAATGGACAGAAGACGCATAGGAATGAGATACCATGTTGACCTACTTGAGGGGCAAAAAGGGTATCATGCGTTCTTTAGCTAAATATGCGCTGTCCATGAAGGATTAGTATACCATGAGGACGAGCTGCAAGGAAAAAAAGAGCATATTCCCGGTGGGAATCCTGAGGACCAAACCAGGGAATTGAGCAACTCTTTAAACTTTCACGTAAGAGAAGGCCCATGTCCTTTGTTTTAAAAAGGAGATAATAGAGTAGGAAGAACCCTTCCAGTCATGAGGGGCATGACTGAGGGAGCCTTTTCCAACCATTTAGGACAGCTGTTTGAGAAAATCCTAATGCTCTCTAGCAAGGGCCCATGGTGGAAAGCTTCTCGGTAGAATTGCAGAGAGCATAATGCAGGAGAATTAGGAGATAGAACTGGCTGCTGGAAAAGCCAGTACCTACGTCAACTATGCTGCCAAACCCAAGGAAATTGGAGATGGCAAGAATAGAAGACAATCCGAGGAGCCTGTAGTGATAAGATTTGCCAAGAAAGCTGAATCCACTGTCTTGGAGTCACTATTAAGGCCAACTCTGGATGCTTGTAGAGAAGAACCAGTGGTTCAATCACTAGGGCTCCTGCATGGGCAGCTGCTAGTAAGACAGCAGAAAGAATCTTTCTGTTTAAAAACAGAAAGAACAGACAGAACAGGAGTAAGAAAACTCTGGAGCTGTCTAATAAGCTGCCCCAAAGCAAAAAAGAAGAAGGGAGTTAACTCAGAGAGGAAAACTCCACACTGGAATAGTGAGAAAACTAGAGGGGCTGAAGAAGAAGCCCTCCAGTGTAATAGTACCACTCTTACAGAGGAAATGCTTGGTAAGAGGGTAGAGAAGATGGAGCTGAATGGAGACTTACAATGTGGTAAGTCTGTAGAAAGGAAAAAAATTCATGCTGGTACAGAAAACTATCGTTTGATAGTTATTAAACCTCTTTCCCTAGCAGGAAGAAGAGGAGAAAGCTGTGACCTATAGGCATGAACATCCTAAGAGCTCGTATAACAGAGAAAAATGGATGTCTTGTGAAAAGAGATCAATGCCTAGAGTTTAGAATGAAAGCAGTGGAAGGCTTCTACTGAGAAGAAGCCAACTGCAGGTTCTAAACCCCAAGAGGCACAAAAAATATGATGATGATTGATCAGAAACCCTGCGGATGCTGGGTTTGCTGAGCCTGGTGAGAGTTTGGATTCTTCAGACCAGGGCGATGTTTCCCCTGTTTGGGAACATCTGTATGATGGGCAGAAGATGAATAAAACCTTCTCCCCCTAGGGGAAGAAAGTTTGGTAGGACAGTTCCTACCTACTGGGAAAGAAGAGGGCGTAGAACAGCCCTTAGAAACAGGTAAGTCAGTGAACCACTGAGTAACCTGACGTAAAGACTCCTTATTAAGAGATTTTCTCCAGTGCAAGGAGTATTACCCAGTCTTTGTTGTGCCCATTTGTCTAAGTCTGAAGCTTGGAGCCAGGCTCTATGTCGTGCCCCTATAGCTATAGCAGAAGTCCTGCTAACAGACTCAAATGAGTCTAGGGAAGCACGAGTAAGAAACCAAGAGATATTTTGAATATGACTAAGCAGTGAGGAATAGTCTGCACTCTTGGGTTCTGAAAGAAAAGGAGTCAAAAGATGTAATTTCTTTGTGACCTCCTCAAGAGACAGACTCATATAAAAAATATATGAGAGAATTCTTGCTGAAAGCATGGATGTCTGGAAGGTTTGACGTCCAAAGGCATCTAGTGTCTTAGACTCACGACCTGACGGATAAGAAGAGTGCTTTTTATTACTCTTCACCCGCCTCATTGCTGATTCCACTACAATGGAATGATGAGGAAGTTGAGTCTTTTGAAACCCTGGAGAAGGGGGCACCTGATATAGGAGATCAGTTGCTCTGGAAGGTGGGGGTACCCTTAAAGGTGCTTCCCACATTCCTAGAAGAAGATCCTGCAAGGAATGATGCAAAGGAAGCATTATGTTATCCTTTGCTTCGGTAGAAACAGAGCCTTGTGTAGGATCATGTCCAGGGATAGAAATGGCAAATGATCTTGCCATATCCCAGAGGAAACTCTGAAAAGAAGGATCTCCAAAGAGAACCTCCCTTGGACAGGTTAGATCTGAAGAACTAGCCTGGGCACCGAAGGATCTACCTGAGTATATAGGAATATAAGATCCTGCACGGTGCAGTATTGGATCCTTAACAGATGGACATTGGTACTGGAGGTCAGGACCAGCGACAGTCAGTACCACATCGTCCATGCCAGGTATTGACTCCAAACTTGGTATAGAAGGGAGCAATCTTGTTGAAAGAAGCATGGAAGGAGCTGGCCACGATGCTAATGTGGATACCGGTACCGACACCGACATCGGAGCAGCAATTGGTGACAGCTCAATCGGTACCGAGGTAACCGAAAGCCTTCGGCGGTCACCCTCGGTACGTGTCGGTACCCAGTCTTCCAGACTAGAGATCGATTCCAGACTCGGCATCGAAGAAGCGAGTCTATCGATGCACGTCTGGAGGGTACCAACATCGGTGGTAGTATTGGTGCCGGTACCGATACTGGAAAGTCAGTCTGGAACGTATCCACCGGTCCCGTAGGTACCGAGGACGCCAGACGACGATCCCTGGTGAGGAGTGTTTCGTCCAACACCAGTGCCGATGCCGGGGTATCGGTACCGCTCGAAGTGGATACCACCACCGGGCATGGCTCAGGTATGCTCTGTGAGGGGTGAGCCCCAGGAACAACCTGAAACCCCACATAGGCTTTGGAGGCCGAAGACTCCCGCTGGGGTTTTGAAGCCAATGGGCCCTCGAGGGCAAGGCCGGAGCCGTCTACATGCTGTGCATGAGACCTACCACTCGAGGGTTGGCTAGTCTTAACAGACTGTTTGTGGGTTACCTGATCCTGTGTAGAAGAAGGAATGGTCGGTGCCCTGAAGTTGGAAGGGAACCTCATATCGAGGGAAACTCGATGTTGAAAACCTCTTCTCACAATACTGTTGCCCAAGGGCTCCGGAGGAAAAAGGTCAGGACCCAAACAGGTTAGACACCAATTTTAGGAGTCTAAAAATAAAGTTATACCGCCACAGTTTGAACATTTCTTGGAGAAAGTGGCTGGCGGTTCCATGAAGGACATGGAGAGGCCTAGAAGGCCTGAAAAACTGTAAGACACTCAGAAGAAAAAATATTCCCTTAAAAGGAAAAATTTTACAAGAAAAGAAAAAGAAACACCGGCGGTACCGGTGCCGTCGGGGAAGACAGCCGCGACCACAAGAAAAGTAAAGAATTAAAAGAAGAATTTTCTGTGGTGACAGGAGGACATCCTGCCGGCTCCGCGGAAAAACGAAAACTGAGGAGAGGCAGTTGGAAAAGGCGGGAAGGCAGCACGCAGGCGTGGTGGGATGCTTCCAAAAGCTTTTTGATTGGACGCTGGGAAGCGTTCCCGCGCAGGCTCCGTCGGTACCGACGTACCCATATGTGAAGACTCATTCCTGCTTGTTCCTGGAGATCGGGTGTAATATTGGCAGTGTTGTGTTTCACACAGAGAGTGACTGCTGTTCAGTGTTAGCAGTTAGTGCAGCGTCAGGTTTATTATATGCGTTCTAAAGGGTTTTTTTGCAGGGTTTTTGTTACTTCACAAAGTGCCTGGTAATGGAAAGGAGTTGGAGTTCCTGTTACTGAGGTAACAGAGTGCCTTTTTTTGGTATGGCAAATCCTAGTCGAGCCCAACCAGCCATTTCAGAAATTACCGTCAGCCAATGTGGTATTTATTCCTTTCAGTTTATAAATGATTGTATTTCTCACTTTTTTGTAATCTATCTGTGAAAATCAGACAGACAACAAATTCAGGCTCTGTGGACCAGTTTTTGAAACCTTTGTATTACATTACATATATACATATATAAATCAAATTTCAGGTCTTTATAAGTATGATGCTAAATTTTTACAAGATCATTCTGTTAAAGTGGTTGTTAGGGTGATCATGATTGCTAGAGTTTAATTATCAGAATCTCAGGATACTGTCCTGACCCAAAGAAGGTGGTGTGAACCCTTGAAAACTAGTCCAAAAAGGTATTATTAGTCCAATAAAAAGGTATTACCTTATATTCTTTTTTTTGTTTTATTCTTATAAACCAAAATCTCAAGGAGAGGCTAAAATTAATGGGGCAGTGGAGGTGCAAGGCTAAAGGGAGTCCAAAATTAATTGAGGCTGGGGGAGGCATGAAGCTAAAGGCTCATAGGAGATTTAGGTTCATGTTTACGACAGGTTAATGTGTGTTAACAAAAGTTAATACGCATTAAGTGCTGCTGCAGTTCTTTTGTTTCTATGGGCAGTGGCAGCACTTAATATAATTTACCTTTTGCTAACACACATTAACCTTTAGTAAACATGCCCCTAATTTCCTTACACTGACCCTCTCAAAAGATTTTAAACAAGATGAAGTCTAATAAAGTAGTTACCAAGCTCAATGTAGTTCTCAAACATAGTGACAGAGATAAATATCACCTGAAGAAATAAAAGCCCGCCATGGCTGCTTCTGCATTACAAGGGCTGCTATGTTTGCCTACTTACCTAACATAGTACTGGAAAAGGCAGATTTGTGCATTCCTGTGTGCCTGCCAAGCTCCGTAGCAGCAACACCAGGGTGAAGAGAATTTGCTGTAACTCCTGTTCCTGTGTTAAGCAGAGTCAGCCATTTCAATATATGTTTCTCAATAGCCCAAACATGTCATTTTAAATTATTTTCAAATTACAAAATAAATATGAAATTATTACTCCAAAATAAAATGCTACCATTCCAACAGAAATGCATACAATATTGAGAGAGTTACCATATTTCATTATGATTCACTTTCACATTAAGAAAGCTAAAGCATTAATTTTCTTCAATTAAATATTAAGCATCACCTTTGAAATTAATTTCTTTGCAATATTATAAAGCAAGAAATGTTAAGCAGGATCTTTTTGTGACTATTAAGACAAAGGGGTCCTTTTACTAAGATGCGGTAAGCTTTTGCACTTACCACACGATCAGTTTTGCTCAAAACGTGCAGTAAGGGCAAACCCTTTGTGGTAAATGCAGGAGGTATGCCGAGCATCTGCAGCACAGGGCAGATACTTAACACATGGGAACCACTCTACCAGCCAGGAAAGAAAAACAAAACTGTGGCACGGCAGCCGCATCCTGCCCCAAGACAGAACCATTGGCACAGCACACTCTCCAACTCAATTGCAGCCCCACTGCTCTGATCACTCTCCCAAAATCAGCACCCAATCCCCTGGACAGCTCTGCATAATATATCAACCTCTTCAACCAAACCCCCTCCACCCACAAAGGGCCCCGCTTTGCATCACCAATACCTCCCAAAGGGAACAGCATTAAAAGAGAATTCCCCCTCGTCTCCTATTCAATCCCTGACCCTCCCGACCCACCTCCAGGATTGACTAGATTATAAGCTCTGATGAGAAGAGACTATCTCTTACATGTCTGCACACACCTTGTAAGAACATAAGATATGCCATACTGGGTCAGACCAAGGTCCATCAAGCCTAGTATCCTGTTTTCAACAGTGGCCATCTAGGTCACAAGTACCTAGCAGTTTCCCCAAAAGACACAGGTTCCACAATGCTTCTACTGTGACAAGCAGTGGATTTCCTGAGTCCCCTTTAATAATGGTTTATGGACCTTTCCTCCAGGAACTTGTCCAAACCTTTTTTAAACCAGACTACACTAACAACTTTTACTACATCCTCCAGGTAACGAATTCCAGAGTTTGATTACACGTTGAGTGAAAAATTATTTTCTCTTATTAGTCTTAAATAGGCAGCTTCATTGCATGTCCCCTAGTCTTTCTATATTTTGACGACGTAAACAATCGATCTACATTTACATGTTCCACTCCATTCATTAATTTATAGATCTCCCCTTAGTTGTCTCTTTTCCAGCATTATACAAATGATCATTAGTAATAGTAGTAGATGATTCTATGGTGTCTAGTGACCAGGGCAGGAGTAGTTCCCCTCCTCTCCTGCTCCAGAGCTGCTGGGTTCCAAAATGGCAGCTCTGACCTCAAGCAGTAGTTTCATGCTATTTCCACTAGGGGTCAATCTTCCATTCAAGGCATGTAGGTAACCACAAAATAGTGCATGCCAGCGTGGCAACAGTTATGGTTACTGTTACTGCAACTTAGTAAAAGGACCCCTTACTGCAGAGTCCTTAAGAAAATTTAAATAAAATAAGAGAAGGAAATACCATGAAATGGACAAAGGGGAAATTGCAGATTTGCAGAACTATAAAAAAAAAATCACCCATAACAGCTCTGAAGGTAAAAAATAATTCTACCTCTGAAAAATGGAAGCCGTTTTCAGAGTGGTTTTATACATATATTTTTTAGTGTTCCCATTCATGAGTGTATTTATACCCTGTCAATGGAAATGCTAACCACAGAAAGAGGTATTCTACTTGGCTGGGAGGTTACTTCTCCACAGATAACTTTCTGAACATATTCCAAGTGAATACTTTCATAAATAAGCGAGCTGAGTAGTCCAATTAATAAGTGTGATGCTTGTGTATTTTATCTGGTAACAAGACTTGGAAAAGGCCTACATCGGAGTCCAAACGCTTATTATTTTATTTATTTAGAAATACATCAAATTCTGTTTTAGGCAGATCCAAAGAATATATGAAATATAATTATCAAAACATCACAAATAAATAAATATAATAAATCATAAGTTTACATCCAAACAGTACTGCAACTAAAGATCAAAAGGGCATCCCAATTTATATTTTATGCACAATTAGGATTCAATCATGAATGCACTGTGCATGGATTAGGGTCAACCCAACTTGAGGCTCTTTCATATTGGAACAAGTTTAAGTAAAGAGTATGACGAGTCAGGAGTCCCACAGCATTTTTGAGATTGTCTTAACAAAGAGAGACCCCATATCTACTCCTTTTGCTGGTTTATAACATTAGCTATAGGGTCTGCAATGGCACTTGATGTGGTCAATTTATACATGGCCTATTTTGAAGAAAGGATGTGTAACTAAAAACCTTTCTCCTCCCATATTCTTTTATGGAAAAAGTATATTGATGACATGTGATGGTTTGGTTAAATGCACTGCATGCTAACGTGCGGTTCCAAGCAATATACAGCTTGGATAAAGTTTTATATTTTGATGTTTTAATTAAAAAGAGTCCTCATAGTTTTATTATAGATCTTTTTAGCAAACCAACTATAGAGTTTTCATAACAAGGCTTTGAAGGATAACTTACTGATAAATCAGTTTTTATGTATTAAAATAATATTTATCAACACGACTGATTTTGAGAGAAATGCAAGAAATATGTTTAGAAGATTAAAAGACAGGTTATTCTGAAAAAGGATACCTTTGAGCAAAAAAATTCAGATCGAGACACCTTACTTCAAAAGATGGTTAAACTAAAAATATATTATCTTGTATGTTCCTCAACTTTTTCTAATTTATCAAAAGGCATAATAAGAATCTTAAAAGAAGAGTGGCATATACAAGAGAGAGTCTCACATTTTGCAGAAAAGTCAGTTGTGATTGCACATAAAGAAGATCCCGGTCTCAGAAAGAGACTTGTTCCGTCTGTTCTTCCCAAGACGCATTGGATTCCCCCTGAGAGAGGACATTATAAATGTAGCCAGTGTTCCGTGTGTGATCTATCCCTGGTAGTGAAAGAATTTTTTGCATATCCTAAAATCTCAGAAGAAATATTTCTGAACACGCTTTTCCAACTGTGAGACTAATAATGTGATTTAAGTCGGAGAGACCACGTGATGCGGACTGAGTAGAGGTCGCATCCTGAGCGTGTCCCACTACCCTCAGCCCAAACCGGCGTTTACTACCGTGAAATACCATACCTTTTGGCTGAAAAGCTGGTTCCCTGGTCCCGGAGTGCCTGGAGATCGCTTCGCTGTGTTTTGGGAGCTTTGACTTCATGGCAACGGCGGTGAAATCCTCGAGGAAGGACCGGGAGCGAGCTGCCGGTTTAAATAAGATGGCGGACTCGGCCCCGACGCCGGCTTCACCCCGCTCACCGACCGCAACTGATGAGATGTCCTTAGCGGTAGCAGCCGCCTTGAAACCGCAGTTTGATGCTCTCCATGTTAAAATCGATGGATTGCACGCGGTGGTGGACCAGCTGGGCAATCGGCTCCGGGAGGCCGAGGAGCGTGTGGGTCAGGTGGAGGAGAAGACGGGGACGCTGGCTGAGGAGGTAGCAGGGTTAAAATCCCAGCTAACCCAGCAAGAGGCGAAGATTGACGACCTAGAAAATAGGTCGCGTAGAAACAACCTGCGCTTTCTGGGAATTGTGGAGACTATCCCCGATAAAGACCTGAGGGGCTATATGGAGGCTCTTGTCCGCCATATACTGGGGGAGGACGAACTCGGAGGCCCTCTGCAGATTGAACGAGTGCACCGGGTAGGAGCCAAACACCCGCGCGATTCTCGCCCCCCGCATCGTGCTGGCTAAATTTCTTTACTACCCTCAAAAAGAAATAATTCTCAAGGCAGCACGGCAGAAAGGGGAAGTGTACTATGATAATGCTAAGATTCGCGTGGCTCAAGACTACTCCGTGGCGCTGAGCAGAAAACGGAGGGAGTATGCTCCGCTGTGTGAGAAATTGATTGCAGCCGGCATCCGTTTCTCCGTACAATATCCCGCCAGGCTCCATGTGTTATTTGCAGGGGCCCACCGTAACTTTGAGTCGGCTGCGGTAGCGGAGGGCTATGTACAGCAGATCTGTGGTCAGCAGAAAGCAGCGTCATCGCCTGCCACATGAAGAGCCAGAAGCTGCATCGAAGTTTATCAATTAGCCTGACATCTTGCTCTTGTGAAGCCCGGAGATACCAGCCTGAATTCCGGACATACTATGTAGCAACTATTCTCATTTGCTATGGAGTTGCCACTCCCCAGTAACTTTGTTTCTTTTTTTTTACCCTCAGAGACATTGAATGTTTTTTATGGGGGAGAGGTAACTAAGTTGCCAGCTTTGTATCTACTTCTGTGCCTATGCTGTTCTGGTTTAGTCTGCCCCTGGATGTAAAGGCCTGATATAATCTGCTGACTTGCATAGGGGCCAGGGGTCGCGACTGGTACTATGCCAGCTGCGCTGCCCCTGGGGTGGGGGGAGGGGGTTACCTAGGCCGCGGGGTAATATTAGGGAGTGGATGGTGTTCCCTCGACTATTTATTGAAGTAATCTTGCTGCTATCCCTATCGGGAAATGGCAGGAGGTCGGGGGACACTAAGGCTATTGGACCCCGGATGGCAGAGGGGAATGTCTGTCCCTAAGATGGGGTAAGAAAAGTGCCTGAGAGTTAGTCGAACTCAAGGGGTGGGGGGGCGGGCAGATGGGGCTACCTAAGGGATTGGCTGAATCGGGCCTAGTGCTGTAGTGGATGCCCCCCCCCCCCGGGCTGTCCCCCTTCAGGTGCCATCTAGATCCGGGTTTGTGTTCATGTCCTGTGACAGGCGGGGGGGGACTTCTTGGGCGGTGGTGGGCCGGGGGGGGGCCCGGACGGGCGGGGGGCATCATGATTTTGGTTTGTGGTTTCGTTTTGCTGTACGGTTGGCGGGTGGGGGAGCATTTTATTCTGGCATGGCACAAGGATTCTGACTGTGGGGTATGGTAGTGTGCTACTTTTTATGGGTTTGGTGGGGGGACACGCTCAGAGGGGTCTGGGGAGGGCTCCCTCGGTGGGGGGAGGTGTCGGGGGTCCTGTAAGTAGGCGTAGACGATTGAAGGGAGAAGGGGGGGGTTTTCAGGGGTGGGTATAGGGGGTGGTTAAGACAGTGATAGTGGGTGGTAGGGCCGGGGTCACTCAGGGGGGGAGGTGGGGGGTGGGGGGGAAGGGGAGGGGAGGTGGAGGGGGGAGGGGTCGTCGCACTCTAGACTCCACATATGGGCAGGGTATTCACTTTACTACTTACAGACTTGGGAGACTCCAGGCTGGGAGGGTCTCCCTTAACACGCTTTGCTGGCAGTTAGGCCATAAGCATACGGTGATCCTCTGAAGATTATCTCCTGGAATGTATGTGGTTTGGGTAGCCCGATTAAGCGATATAAAGTATTGAAGGCGCTGGCTAGACATCACTGTGATATTGCGCTACTCCAAGAAACCCATCAAACAGCGGAAGAACATGCTAAATTGGGTCGAGATTGGGTTGGCCAGGTCTGGGGTGCGCCTGCACGGGGGAAGAAGGGAGGGGTGGCTATCCTGCTTCATAAGAGAGTGCGCTTCTCGTTGAAAAAACAGCTAGTTGATCCCGAGGGACGCTTTATATTATTGTGGGGCGTACTGGAAGACCGGGAGGTAATTTTGGGGAACGTATACGGTCCTAATATGTTAGACCGGGAATTCTTTGATCACTTGGCGGCCAAAGTAGAATTATTGCCGGATGTACCTGTACTAATGGGGGGAGACCTCAATGGGGTATTAGATGTGAGTTTGGATACCTCTAGTGCGAGGGGGGGAAGAGATAGAGTACTTAGCTCTCAAATATTGCAACGCTTTCGGAAGCGGTTGGGCCTGATAGACCCGTGGAGAGTCCTACATCCCTCTGAGAAGGATTTTACACATGTCTCCCGAGCCCATGGGACGAGTGCGAGAATAGATTATGTGTTACTGTCCACCACTGCCTTTGCTCAAGTGATAGAGGCGCAGATTGGTCCTTTGGAGATATCTGATCATGCCATGGTTTGGGTGGAGATGCATTGGGGGGGAAGAGTTGGTACATCTCGTCTTTGGCGGTTCCCCATCGAGTTATATAAGGACGATCAATTTCGGCAGTTTTTAAGCCACCGTTGGCGGGAGTTTGAATTCCATCAACAAGCGCATCGAGAGGACCCCGAACTGGTCTGGGAAACCGCCAAGGTGGTGCTGAGAGGTGACATCATTGGCTATACTGCTCGAAAACGCCGCCTGCTGACAGAACAGATTGTTCGGTTGGAGCGACAGGTTTCGCATGCACGTGTGCTTAGCGGTCAGTCCCCTACAACGTCGAACCGTAAACGGCTATGGGAGCTCCAGGTCTCCTTGAATGAATTACTCCATCAGCGTGCAAAGAAATCGTTGCTCTATTATAAATATCGGCTTCATTGCTTTGGGGACAAACCGGGGAAACTCCTCGGACGTTGTTTGAGGGGTCCACGGGGGGGACAAGGGGTAGCAGCCCTCCGAGATGAGAAAGGGAAACTCCACCAAGATCGTGAAGCGATCAGTGGCCTCTTTAAGACCTTTTTTCAGCAACTTTATCAGGCCGAAGAGATCGACCCCTCAACTATGACAGCTTACCTGCAAGGGCTGCAGCTCCCGAGGGTGACAGAGGCGCAACGGGTTCAATTGGGGCAGCCAATTACATTACAGGAGGTCCAGTCCGTCATTGCACAGGCTAGTTGTTGTAAGGCACCAGGCCCCGATGGCTTCGGGGCTGAGTTCTATAAACTCCTGTCTCCCGGAGTGGGACAGTTGTTGGTAGATACCTTTCAGCAACGGATAGGTGGAGGCGGTAGGCGCTGGGGAGAGAACCAGGCCTATATTACCTTGATACCCAAACCAGCCAAGGACCCGCTGCAAGCAGCGTCTTATCGGCCGATTTCTCTGTTAAACTATGATGCGAAGCTGCTGGCGAAAATTTTGGGCTGAACGGTTAGCGGGGGTGTTAGGAGACATAGTGCATGACTCCCAGGTGGGGTTTGTACGTGGTCGGTATGCGGTTCGGAATATACGCCGTATTCTGACGTCTCTGGAGTGGGTACATAGCCACCAACTGCAGACCCTCCTGGTGAGTTTCGATGCGGAAAAGGCGTTCGACAGGGTGGACTGGACCTATTTGGATTATCTGCTACCGCTGTACGGGCTTGGACAGGCTTTCTGTGCCATGGTAAAGAGTTTATATGATACTCCGACAGCTAGAGTACTGTGTAACGGGGTTTTGTCGGCCCCCTTCCCGTTGCATAGGGGCACTCGGCAGGGTTGCCCATTATCTCCCTTACTGTTTATATTGTCTTTAGACCCCCTAATACGTAGTATTGAACAGGACCGGTTGATTCGTGGGATAAAGGTTGGGGCGCAGGGATTCAAAGTGTCGGCCTTTGCCGACGACATGCTGGTACATTTGCTGGCCCCACGAGAATCGTTGCCGAGGCTGATGGCTGAGTTTGGGAGGTTTGGTAGTTTTGCAGGTCTTCGGATAAATACAGAGAAATCGGAGGCCCTGGATGTGTTGGGGGGGTTGCGGAATGGGTGGGGGGCGGCTTTTCCTCTGCACTGGGCCGAGCATGGGTTCAAGTATCTTGGTATTATTCTGACCAGGTTACCGCAGGATCTATATTATACGAATTTTGAAAGGGTTCTGTCTGGAATGAGGCGCCAATTGCGAGCTTGGAACCCGTTGCCCTTGGCACTTTTGGGGCGAATTGCTGCCATCAAAATGGTGATTTTACCACGTATACTTTATTGGCTTCAAACGTTACCGGTCTGGTTACTCCGTAGAGATCTACACAAAATGGAGAGGGAGATACAAAGCTTTTTGTGGAAGGGGGCTCGAGCGCGGATCCCGATATCTCGTATGATTGGTGGATGGCGAAGGGGAGGCCTGGGGTTGCCTGATTTAAGCTTATATGCTTTGGCTTGCCAGATACGACATCTTGGAGATTACCTAGGGGGAACAGACGTTTATACTCCCAGAGACTTAGAGGGAGCCTTAGTGGCTCCTCTTTCCCTTGTGGGGACGTTGCACGTGGACAGTAAGTATCTACCACGGCGACTTACGCGGAATGTGTTGTTGAATGCGATGAGGCGAACATGGAAACAACTAAATGGATTGTGGCAACATAATTGGCAGGTCTCTAGTTGGTTACCAATACAAGGCAATGTACACTTTCCGCCGGGTTTGGATTCCGGAGTGTTTAGGTTCTGGCATCGGCAGGGCCTTCATTCCTTAGGGCACGCAGTAGATCTTACGGGAAAAAGTAAGCCGTTTAGGGACCTCCGTGAGGAGTATAAACTACCCGGTACCCATTATTTTGCGTATTATCAGCTTTCTCATTATGTGGCGACGTTACCCAGGGAGGAATTGGGAGAGGATAGGTCAAAGCAAATTATTGAATTCTTAGAACTAGGAGGGGATACACCCCTAACAATAGCTGGGTTGCGGATCAAGTTGGTGTGCTTTGGGGTGGCGCCGGATTATGGGAGGGTGGAGGCAGCCTGGGGAGGTGAATTGGGCCGTGTTGTTCCTCCCGGCTCGATTTGTCTGGCGGTGGGACGGATAATTGAATTAGCAGAGGGTGCACGTTGGAGGGAGATCCAGTATAAGGCCCTAACCCGGGTACATTTCTCTCCGAGACGAGCGTTCCGGAGCCACATTACGCAGGATGGGTCATGCCCTCGCTGTCAAGCGCCCTTGGCAACCTTGACTCATATGTGGTGGCAGTGCAGGCGCATCTTCCCATATTGGTCCCAGATTCACCGATATATCATGAGACTTGTACAACAGAGGTTTCCCTGGACCAGTGCTCTAGTCATCTTGGATCAATTGCCTCTGACCTTGCCTATCGGGAAATGGGAGCGTTTATTAGTGCGTAAAGCCTGTCTGGTGGGGAAAGGTCCGATTTTGCGTAATTGGAGAGATCGGACCCCACCTGCGTTTACGGAGTGGCGCAATAATTTTCATCAGTTGATGCTAGCTGAGCGCTGGAGGGCTAGGGGCTCCGTGAAGCGATGGTCTACCTTTTTGCTGATTTGGGAACCCTACATTCAGAACTTGACCCCCCGTTGCCGCAGCGCTGTAGTTAATGTGGGTATTTAAGGCCTTGTCTATAGGGGGGGGAAAAGCTACCAGCCACTGTTGTGTAGTGTATTGAGGCCTGCTGTGGAGCTCGGGGTGCGAGGATGGGTACGGGGGGGTTAGGGGGTTCAGGGGGGGGAGGGGGCAGGGTGGGGGGTGTTGTTCTGTTTACTGGAAGAACATAAAAGGAAAAACTGTTTAACCATGTTCGCCTGTTAACATTTACTGCTGTGGTCTGCTGTGGTGACGCACTTGCTTATTGTAAGGGCCTCAAGAGGAGATAAGATACCACTCCTCGCTGGCCCTTTGCTGAGTGCTGTACTGTTTATCCTGTTGCTATTGGTTAATAAATAAAGTTTCAAAAAAAAAAATGTGATTTAAGTCATCAAATGCTCCTGTGATCTTTTGTACATTGGTACAACTAAAAAAAATAATAGAACAAGAAAAAAAAAAACAGCAGTCTGAAAAGAGTACTAGAAGATCAACCCCTCTCGTACCCCATTGCAAAGAGCCAAACCATAAAATTTCAGATCTCAGGGCATTTCTGAGATCAGGTAGTGACGTCCAGGTTCTTAGGAGCATACAAATATGATGGTAGAAAAAAACCACGTGGCCTACATAGTCTGCCCCTCCATATCAATAGTGCCCTTTTTTCCTTTAGAAATCCTTTGTATTTGTCTCATGCTTTTGTAAAATCAGATACTGTCCTCATCTCTACTACCTCCAACAGGGAGACTATTCCATTTATCTACCACTCTTTCCATAAAGAAATATTTCCGCATATTACTCCTGAGTCTATCCCCTTTCACCCTCATCCAATGTCCCCTCGTAGCAGAGCTTGCTTTCATTCGAAAGAGGTTCTCCTCTTGTGCAATTATGCCCTGGAGGTATTTAAATGTCTCTATCAAATCTCCTCTATCCCATATATATTAAGATCTTTAAGTCAGTCCTCATATGCTTTATAACAAAGACAACTATTTTAGTAGCCACCCTCCGCATCGACTTCATCCTGTTTATATCCTTTTGAAAATGTGGTCTCCAGAATTGCACACAATACTCCAAATGAGGTCGCACCATAGACTTATACAGTGGCACTATCACCTTTTTTCTACTGGCCATTCCTCTCTGTATGCACCCAAGCATCCTTCTGGTTTTCACAGTCACCTTTTCTACCTGTTAGCCACTTTAAGATCCTCAGAAAGGATCACGCCCAGTCCCAGCTCTTCTTCCATGGACAAAAGTACTTTGCCCCCTATAATGTACTGCTCCCTTGGATTTTTGCAGCCCAAATGCATGACCCTGCATTTTTTAGCATTAATTCTCAGCTGCCAAATTGTAGACCATTCTTCAAGCTTAGCTAGATCCCTCCTCATGTTATCTACTCCTTCCTGGGTGTCTACTCAATTACAAATTTTGGTATCATCTGCAAAGAGGCAAACCTTACCAGACAGCCCTTCCACAATATCACTAACAAAGATGTTAAAAAGAATCGGACCAAAGACAGATCCCTGCGGCACACCACTGCTAACCACCTCCTCCTCAGAGTTGAGCTCCATTTACCTATACTCTTTGTCGCCTCCCTCTCAACCAATTTCTAACCCAGCCAGTCACTTTAGGGTCAGTCCCTAGGGTGCTTAGTTTGTTTATAAGTCGCTTGTGTGGAACGATGTCAAAGGCTTTACTGGAATTTAAGTACACCACATCTAGTGCTCTCCCTCAGTCCATCTTCCTGGTCACTCTGTCAAAAAAATCAAGCAGATTTGTCTGACAAGACCTGCCTCTGGTAAACCCATGCTGCCTCGGATTCCGCAATCCAATGGACTCTAGAACCATCATTTTTCTCTTTTAGCAGTGTTTCCAATAATTTATTCACCACAGAGGTTAGACTAACTGGTCTGTAGTTTTCAACCTCATCCTTGCTTCCACTTTTGTGGAAAGGGACCACGTGTGCCTCTCTCCAGTCCTCTGGGACCACTCCAAAGAAGCATTGAAAAGGTCAGTCTGTGGAGCAATTAGAATGTCCTCAAGTTCCTTCAGTATTCTTGAATGTATCCCATCCGGTCCCATCACTTTGTCTACTTTTAGTTTAGCTAGTTCCTCACAAAAACAGTCTTCTGAAAATCGTTCAAGATCACCATCACCATCTCTTCTGTTCCTATTGTGGGTATTTTCTGAGGTCCTGCTCAGAGATCATGCCTCTGCCACGTCCCTGTTCAGACTTGAACATCCTCACGCTGGGGACATCCACAGCCCCAGCTTCTAAAATGGCTACAGGGCCATCTCTATGATTTGGAAGTCTGCATGCCTGTTTGCAAAGGTCCCAATCACAAATAGCACTTTTAAAATAACCCCCTAAATGTAACTATATGAAAGCTTTTGTTTGGAAACATGAGGGCAGCCTTACTATTTAATATATTAAGTGCAAGCTTATTTATGTATCAACTTTTGTACTCTTTAATATTGACGCTTTGGATATTTTTATTGGTTGCTCCCAAGGTCTGATAATAAAGCACTTTCTAAAGTTAGTTATGAATGCAGAGCTATAAGCTTTTTGTATATCTTTAGAACTTGTAGGTGTTTATATTCATTTTAAGAACATAATAAAAATCTATGTGGAAATTTTGTATTTTCTTAAAAATGTTTATATTCTTAGAAGATTAATCTATTGCTATTAACAGAATGCCAAATTACTTTTGATAGAAGATGTTTGTAGCTAGGGACAGCCCAAGGGTGATGCAGGGTCATGTGCGGAGACTCATTGTGGGGCCTTATTTGCATATCCACTGGACCACATTTGCATGAATTTTATTTTATTTTAAAACGTATATGTTGCCCATCTAAAATTTTAAGCAGCTTTCAAAGAAGCCCTTCACAAGTCTTTTTCCTCCTGACAATGACTTAAGGGCATGTTTACTAAATGCATGTTAAGGGCCACTGCACCAATAGAAATAAATGGGTGTTCCTGCACTTAACGCACATTAACATTTGTGAATGCGCATTAACTTTTAGTAAGCATGCCTCTTAATGAGTGTCTGAATACCATTTTAGTGAGGATTAGGAAAGGCTACCAGATTTTTACATTACTATACTCCAGTGTCAACTGTCAGGCAAATTAGAAAGTACTGTACACCCTGACCATTTAGAACCCATAGTAAATCTGCTGTATCATAACAGCACTACCAGGACTCAAAGCACCAAACTCTACCTATTAAAGGGCAACACTGCAAATATTAAACCATACATCTCAGAGAAAGCATAGTTACTCACCTGTAACAGGTATTCTCCAGGGACAGCAGGAATCAATCCTCATATATGGGTGACGTCAGTGCCAAAGGAGCCTGCGCGAAGCATTTCCCCAGCTTTCATAGAAAGCCTTTGGGACATGCTACCATGCATGCATAGTCCCCTTCCTGCCCAAGGGTGCCACCTTGTTCAGTCAGATGACATAGCTAAGTCGGCAGTAAGAACTAAAACAATGTAAGGAGGCAACTCCCAGGAGAGGAGGTAGGGTTGTGAGGATTCCTGCTGTCCCTGGAGAACACCTGTTACAGGTGACTAACTATGCTTTCTCCAGGAACAAGCAGGAAGTCAGTCCTCACAAATGGGACTCCCTAGCTCCAGGCTGCCGAGGACCGAACCACAAAAGTACCAAAGGCGACCTATTGGGTAGCCATGATTTGCAGAAGGTGAGTCCCCACTTAGAGACTCTGCAAGACCTCAGCATCCAGTGACACTATCACTCCGGTAGCCTGAAAACAGGAGGGTCGGAGGATAGAGGTTGCATATACCCTGAGAATATTACAAAGTACTGCTTGGCCAAAAGCTCTGTCCCTGTGGGACCCACTCTCCAGGCAGTAGTGAGCTGCAAACATGTGAATTGAAGACCATGTGGCAGCCTTGCAGATCTCCATCACCGGCATTGAGAGGAGGTTGGCCACTGACGTGCCATTGCCTCACATGATGCGCTGTGATCCGGTGCTCAAGGGAGAGGCCAGCTCACTTGAGAGCGAGGGCAATACAGTCCGCCACCCAAGTGGACAGAGTTCGCTTAGTCATGGGGAGCCCAGTCTGCTGGGGTCAAAAGACACAAAAAGCTGAGGAGTTTTGCGATAGGCTTGGGTCCACTGTAAGCAGAAGGACAGGGCCAGTTTGCAATCCAGTGTATGAAGTATTAGTTCCTCTCTGCTGGCAAGAGGCCGCAGAAAGAAGGTGGGGAGGACCATCTCTTGATTGAGGTGGAAGGGAGACACCACCTTCGGGAGGAATTTGGGATGTGTGCGGAGCACTACCCTGTTCTTGAAGAACCTTGGGATCAGCAACCAAGGCCTGGAGTTCACTCACTCTTCGAGCAAACATAAGGACCACCAAAAAAGCCAATTTCCAAGACAGCTACTGTAGGTGGCAAGTAGCCAGGGGCTCGAACGGCGGTTTGGTAAGCTGGGAGAGCACCACGTTGAGGTCCCACTCTGCCACTGGAGAGCAGAAAGGGAGCTTGGTTAACAGGAGGCCCCGGAGGAATCTGGAGACCAGGGGCTGGCTTGAGAGGGGTTTACCCTCACAGAGCTAGATTTTAGCCAAGTGTGCGACAGGTGCAGTAAGTACTGAAGGACTAGTTGCATATGTCAGGAGAAGGGATTCGCCTCCCTTTCCACACACCAAGTGGAGAACCTTCTCCACTTAAAGGCAAAAGCCCATCTGGTGGAGAGTTTTTGGGAGGCCAGTAGGATCTCCTCGACCTCTTCTGAAAGATTGAAAGGGGCCAATGCTACCCTTTCAGCAGCTACACTGCTAGCATAAGCAGCACCAGATTGAGGTGCAGGAGGGAGCCCTCCTCCTGGGACAGAAGGTCCAGGACTCGGCTCAGAAGGACTGGGAGTGCCACCGACAGGGAAAGTAGCCGAGGGAACCAAGGTTGCCTAGGCCACCTGGGGGCAATCAATATGACTCACGCCCTTTTGCTCTGGACCTTGAAGAAGGTCCTGGCGACTAGGGGAGTCGGTTGGAATGCATAGAGTAGGCCCTGGGACCACAAGATCAGGAAGCCATCTGCCACCACTCTCTCCGGGTGCAGCTGACAAGAGCAGAAGCGGGGTAGCTGCGTATTGTCCAGAGAGGCGAATAGGTCCATTACGGGCCTGCCTCAGAGGTGGAAGAGCTCTTCATTACTCTGGGGTTTAAGCACCACTCATGTGGGCAAAGGACTCTGCTCAGCCTGTCTGCTAGGCAGTTGTCTTGGTCCGGGAGGTACACTGCTCGCAAAAGCATGCTGCTGCATGCTGCGAAGGAGAGGAAGGCCACCGCCTCCTGGCAGAGGGAGTACGAACCCGTGCTCCCCTGCTTGTTGATATAAACCATGACAACCTGGTTGTCAGTCTGGATCAGCACAGGTCGGTGTCACAGGTGATGGCAGAACGCTTGTAGGACTAGGAAGATTGCCCTGAGCTCCAGGAGATTGATCTGTAAGAATGACTCCTTGTGAGGCAAGCTGCCTTGTGTGCGATGTTCTCTGCAATGTGTCACCCAACCCAGGAGGGAGGTGTGTGTGGTCAGGATCCTCTGTGGCACAAGTGCCTGAAAGGGCATTCCTGCCTGGAGGTGGCGCAAGCTTCGCCACCAATGGAGGGACTCTGCCAGCTGGCGGGTAACCCTTACCCTGTCCTGTAGCCTGCTCGTGGCCTCAGTCCACTGCGAGCATAGGTATCACTGGGCTATCTGCATGTGTAAGCAGGCTGAGGGCGTGACGTGGACCGTCAAGTGGCCCAGTAGGCGGAGGAAGAGATGAGCCAGCGCTGCAGTGGTGCTGTACCTCTCCTGCCAGTTGCCTGAGGCATTCTGCCCTTTCTCTGGGGAGGACAGCCTTGACCTGTAACATGTCCAACTGAGCACCTATGAACTCCAGGCTTTGGGCTGGAAAGAGACAGGACTAGGGGTAGTGATGACGAATGCTAGGTGCTCCATGAGGAGGGTTACATGCTCTGCGGCCTGACCTCTGAGGCTGTACTGCTCCTAATGAGCCAGTCATCCAGATAAGGGAAGACGAAAGCCCCTTGTAGGTGCAGGTAGGCGGCTACCACCATCAGGCATTTGGTAAAGATCCTTGGTGAGGAGGCCAGGCCGAAGGGTAGCACCCTGTACTGGTAGTGCCCTCCCCCCACCACAAACCGTAGGTACTGCCTGTGGGAGGAGTGGATCAGGATGTAAGTATACACATTCTTTAGGTCCAAGGAGCACAGCCAATCTCCCTGGTGGAGATAAGGCAGCAGTGTTTCAAGTGAGAGCATCTTGAACTTCTCCCTCACCAGAAACTTGGTTAAGTTTCTCAAGTCTAGAATGGGCCCGAGGCCCCCAGTTCTCTTTGGGACAAGGAAGTATATGGAGTAGAAGCCTTTTCCCCATACGTGTTTGAGTACAGGCTCTACTGCATTGTCCCTGAGCAGACCTGCGAGTTCTGAGAGCAGAAGGGTCTGGTGAAGGAGAGGTCGCACTGGCTCTCCTGGAAGAACCTGGATGGCACCTGCTGTAGGTGGAGGAGGTAACTTTCCCTTACCACTTGCAGTACCCACTGATCCGATGTGACACTGGCCCACCTGTGGGTGAAGAGTGCCAGCTGGCCACTGTGGGCGAAGAGTGCCAGCTGGCCCCTGTGGGCAGGTGAAGGCCTTCCAGGTGAGAGGAGGCCCTGCCCCAGGAGTCAAAAGCTTCCCCGCCCCCTGAGCTGGGTGGGAGCTGGGGCCTGAGGCTTCTGTGCCTCATGGCTTTGCCTTTTAGTGTGAGAACCCTGTTGCTGGCCTGAGAAGGGCTGGTAGTGGTAACTGCTGAAAGAGCCCCTTTTTCCTTGGGAACAGGGGACTTTTCCCCAATGACTTCTTATGGTTAAAGGATGAGGTCTTCTGGGAGAGCCTCTGTCGAGTCACCCCGATGGCTTCGATCTCAGTCGCCTTGTCAGCCATAGGTTTGCCAAATAGGTTCTCCCCAGTGCAGAGGATGTCGAGCAGCTTGTCTTGGATCCATTGTTCAAGGTCCGAGGACTGCAACCAGGCTTGGCATCGGGCACCTATGCCGGCTGCTGCTACCCAAGCCGCTGACTCAAAACCAACATAGAAACATGATGACAGAAAAAGACCACATGGCCTATCTAGTCTGTCCTTCCATAGGCTGCCCAGGAAAGAAACTTAGAGCAGCCCTTGATCCCAGAGGTCAGGGATTGGAACCCCTGGAGGGGTTCCCCGGTAAGCCCCGCTAAAAACTGGACAATTCTTAGGTTAGAGCCTTTAGGTACATGCCTATGTACAATTCATAGGCATGGATCTGGCAACCCAACATGGAACTCTGGTAACACTTGTGCTCCCACATTCTGAGTAGCAGCCTCTCGAGGATCAGCTGTACAGGCACCATGAGAGTTTCCTTGGGTGGAGACTCATACTGGAGAATCTCCAGTTCATTGATGCATGGATCTTCCTCTGCCTCAGTTTGCACTGAGAGGGCCCTGGCCATATCCTTGGCAAAGTCGTGGAAAGCCACATCTTCCAGAGGAGAAAGGCGCCGGGGGCAACGGGTCTGAGGGACTCTCTTGGTGCTGCTTAGTTTCCGGGGACATAGGATGAGGGTGAAAGGGGATAGACTCAGGAGTAAAGTGCAAAAATATTTCTTTACAGAAAGAGTGGTAAATGCACGGAATAGTCTCCCAGTGGAGGCAGTAGAGACCAGGACAATATATGAATTCAAGAAAGCATGGGACCAACACAGAAGATCTCGAAAGATAAAAAGGGACCACAGTATGGAAGGGTAGATTGGATGGGCCATGTAGTCTTTTTCTGCCATCATGTTTTAATTCTCTCAAAATACGTTGGTGTGCTCCTGCCAATTTTGGTGTAGTTTTGTCCTCCTCCACTACCTTTGGGTGTTCATTCTATTCTTTGTGCCACTTTGTCCTTCTGATATTGGCATCATGTAGCTTTCTTTCCACTGTTGGTGCTCTTTATACCTTCTTCTGGTGCTGTGAAGTGTTCATGACAGTTGATAACTTGTAATCCTGTTGCCTTTGTTAAAAACGCTTACCAGCAAGTTGCAAGCAGGTTTCATTGAAAATGGAAGGAAAGCCCTAGTCTTACATTCTAAAATTACTTGCCCCATAGACGTAAACAAATAAGAATGCACAAATGATTCCATGTAGGAAGATTAACTGAAAAGGACACAGGAACAGATCAGCCCCAAAGTTAGTTCAAGGGGTTGGCGCCCTAGGCAAATCTTAAGCCTTATGTCCCCCTGGCTGTCAGAATCTATTGTTTAGCTTTGAATGTCCTGCTCTTTGCTGCCCCCAGAAACTGCCATCCTAGGTGACCACCTAGTTTTCTAATGGTTCGGCTGGCCCTGCCCAGGAATGAATACAAATTGACACAATTGTATTTAGCACACACATCCTTTTAAAATACCTCCATGGTATAAATGTACTGGAAGTATGCATTTTTCAACTGAAAGGAAGCTCTGTAATGAAGGGGGGGGGGGGGGTCATAAGTTGAGGGAGAAAGGGAGCAGACCCAGGAGAAATCTAAGGGAATATTTATTTATGAAAAATTAATAGATGCATAGAACAGCTTCCCAGTGGAAGTGACAGATATGAGGATGGCATCAGAATTCAAGAAAGGATGGGACAAGTACAGGAAATCTCTGAGGTTGAGGAAGGGATTGTAGAACATTGTAGTTGGAATGAATGGTCAGACTGGATGGCCATATAGTCTTGATCTGCCATCATTTCCTATGTGGCCAGCAATGCGATGGAATGATACAACAACAGCAGCTATAGATGCCACTCTATCAACAATCAGCCACTGACTGAAGACCGAACAGAGGGTCTCAATGAGTAGGCATAAACGTTAAGTGTCATCGAGTCTAGGTATTACAATTAGGGCTTCTAGTCTTAGATGTTTATAAATTGCAAAGTTAAGTGTTTATTTTCCAGCTAATTGGGGGGGTTTTGAGGGTACAAAAGATCTGTGTTCATTGGTGTTTTTGTACCATAGGTACTATAGCTGGGTACCTTTTCTGGTGAATTCAAATATGTACATTTGAATCACTTAACAGTTGTCAATGAAGAAAACGGATGAAACCTCATTAGAGGATGCATGATAACCCAAGAGAGAGGTGAGAGAACACTATGGAACTGATGTTTTTCTGGTGTTTATCCAACGAGCAACTATTTTAATTATTTTTTATGCATTAAGGGTGTTTTATCAGTGTTTTTAGGTTAAAACCTAAAATCAAAAGTCTTACCTATAACACTGACTTATGATTGATATGCAACAAAGAATTTCAATGATTCAAGGTTAAAGAAGATGTTGGGAGGGTTGATGATGGATTTGCAAAGAAAACTATCCTAGCAGAACTTTTTTCGGAGGTACATAGCCTGCTTTTCCTCATTATTACCTACCTTGTAGTCGTCTAGCCAGCTCTTTGGTAAATAACACATTGGCAAGCTTGCTTTGGCAGTAAGCTTCTTTTGTGTTATACTTCTTTCTTTCCCAATTTAAATCATCAAAGTCAATTTGTCCTGCCACATGAGCCAACGAGGAAACATTAATGATACGAGCATGTCCTGTGCTTTTCATCTTATCTAGCAGTAAATTAGTCAACAGAAAATGACCTGAGGAAAGAGACACAACAGATGTTCATATTAGCAATAAAAGCCTTAACTAAAGTATTTTGATGAATAATTCTTTATTAAAGGTCATTATCATCTACAAACTATATTGTGGAGTATCTGTTAAACTATTTAATATGTCTGCATTCATTCTGTAAGCTGCTTTAAGCCTTTGATTGGGCATAAACGGGGTATGGCAGTGGTTCTCAACCTTTTTTGTACCGTGACCCCTTTTACCATTGGTCAACTTGTGGTGACCCCCAATGATAAAATCAAATGCATCTCTCTTCCTTTATCGTTAACACATTTGTCACTGTAATCATTTGTTGAATTATTAATATATTATAGGCCTTTGCAATATGTTTTTATTTATAAAATTTACTTATTTAAACCACAAGTAACAATATTTGATTTCAAAATTATGATGATTTGTAATCAAATCACTAATATGAAATAAAATTATTTTTTCTACCTTTGTTGTCTGACCAATTTATTCTCTAATCATGCTGGTCCCGATCTGAGGCTTCTGCTTTCCTGTCTTCTCTTAGGTCTCTTTCTGTGGTCTATGGTCCATCTGCCATTTCTTATCTCTTCTTTTGTTTTCTTCACTTCTTTCCATCAGCCCCTTTCCAGTCCTCACTCCCAGTACCTTCCAATGTCAACTTGCATTCCCATGACTGCCACTGGTGTCCATTCCCTTCCAGTCCCCCTTGTTCCCCACTGACCAGTCCCTTCTAGTACAAATACCATAGCAGCCCCTCTCAGATCCACTCCCTTCCAGTTCCATTCTCCCATTCCCTCATATGAGCCCATTTGTAGCCTTAGCCCCCAGTTTTCTTCCAGGACCAGCAGCTCTATACTCCCCTCCACACAATCAGCCCATTCCCAGTCAAAGCCCCCAATCAGCTCACTTCCAGTGCTAGTCCCCCCTCAACCCCATTACCAGTGCTAGGCTCCCCTAATCAGCCCATTACCAGTCGTACCCCCCCCATCAGCCCATTACCAGTCCTAGCCTCCTCTAATCAGCCCATTTCCAGTTTTAACCTCCCCGATCAGCTCATTTCCAATGCTAGCCCCCCATCAGTCCATTACTAGTCCTACCCCTCTATCAGCACATTACCAGTCCCAACCCCCCTTGATCAGTCCATTCCCAGTCCTAGCCTTCCCTAATCAACCCATTACCAGTCCTAGTCCCCCCATCTGCCCATTATAATCCTAACCCGCACTGTCTCTCCCCTCTGTCCAGCATTTATCCTCCGCCTGTCCAGTATGTCCCCCTGTCTCTTCCCTTTGTCCACGTCAGCCCCCTCCCTCCATGTCAGCCCGCCTCTGTCCATGTCAGCCCCCCTCCCTTCATGTCAGCCCCCTCCCTGTCCATGTCAGCCCCCCTCTGTCCCCTCTGTCAGCCCCCTCCCTTCCTCCATCCATCCATCAATGTCAGCCCCCCTCCCTCCCTCCATGTCATCCCCCCTCTCCATGTCAGCCCACCCTCCCTCCATGTCAGCCCCCCTCTGTCCATGTCAGCCCCCACTCTGTCCATCTTAGCCCTCCCTCCCTCCATCCATCCCTCCATGTCAGCCCCCACTCTGTCCATGTCAGCCCCCCCCTCCATGTCAGCCCCGTTGCAGGTTCCCTGCCCCCTCCTCCCCGCTCCCTGTCTGCCTGCTACTGCCCTGTTCTTCTGCAGCTGCGGCTCCCTGCCTCTTAGGGAACCGCAGCTGTGCCTGCTGTGAGTAAAGTTGTTGCGGAGACTTTCTGTCTCTCGACGGGCTCCGTGCAGTATGCCATTGTCCCGGTTCCAAAGGAAGTGGTAAACTTCCTTTGGAGGCAGGACAATGCTGCACGGAGCCCATCGAGAGACAGAAAGGCTCCGCAACGGCTTCACTCACAGGCACAGCCGCAGTTCCCTAAGAGGCAGGGAACCGCGGCTGCAGAAGATTGGAGTCTGTCAGTTTGCCACTGCCGAGAAGCGGACTCGGCAGCAACTTGTGCGCTTATTTTTTTTTTTAACAGCGGAGTGAGGCGACCCCCACAGACTCCTGTGGCGACCCACAGGTTGAGAACCGCTGGGGTATGGTGTATATTTAAATAAATCAGATAAATACTGTCCAAACCATATTGACACCCATTGAACTATTACATCATGGTAATAAAAAATGTGCAACACACTACTATGCAAATCAAGATAAATCACCCCATACACACAGTGAAAAGAATACAATTTGTTTGTAGACAATTGTTTTATGGCTGATAAGACTGATAATATTACTTTCAAACTGTAGTATAATGTCTCTACAATATTGACAGTTCTTCAAGATAATGTGAACCTAATGACTACACTCAAAAAACAAAAATGGTGACAACACCTCAAATACAAAAAACTGAAACAAAGCAGGAATGTCGTCCATAACAAAGCAGGAAAGATTTCTTCTGTGGCTACTGCAGCCGGAGAAGAGCTGGATTTTAAAAGTGGGGACTATTGCCCCTGACGGACTCAAAGTCGTTGACATTTCTGCTGTTTGACTGGTCTTTGCACACTAAGTTTAGTGCCTGCATGGTGTGGGTTCGCCATGATTGCTTGAGCAGTTCACTGTGTTGGCTGAGTGAAGCATGTGTTTTGGTTTGTATGTGGTTGTATATTTTTTGTGGGTTGTTTTTTTTTTTTTGAGTATTGGGACTTGAGGAGAAGAGTTACAGCCCAGGAGGAGTTACAGCCCAGGAGGAGTTACAGCCCAGGAGGAGAAGAGTTACAGCCTGGTTTACCCTTCAAAGAAGGCACAGCAGTGCCGAAATGCTGGCATCGGGTTGTGGTCTCATAACTAGGGACCCAGGGAGGAAAAGCACAGTTACTTACCTGTAACAGGTGATCTCTGGGAACAGCAGGAATAAGTCTTCACATATGGGTACGTCGGTACCGACGGAGCCTGCGTGGGAACGCTCCCCAGTGTTCAATCAGAAAGCTTTTGGGAGCATCCCTCAGCGCCTGCGTGCTGCCTTCCCGCCTTTCCAACTGTCTCTCCTCAGTTAAGTTTTATAGCTGAGACAAAGAGAGAGAGAGAGAGAGGAAAGGAAAGATAGATAGAGAGATACAACTCCTAGGGGAGGTGGGTGGGTTGTGAAGACTTATTCCTGCTGTTCCCAGAGATCACCTGTTACAGGTAAGTAACTGTGCTATCTCCAGGAACAAGCAGGAATGAGTCTTCACATATGGGGACT
The DNA here is from genome assembly GCA_033557465.1 of Ichthyophis bannanicus. NCBI lineage: Eukaryota > Metazoa > Chordata > Amphibia > Gymnophiona > Ichthyophiidae > Ichthyophis > Ichthyophis bannanicus. The sequence continues at coordinate 129,230,880 of CM066033.1, forward strand.
CCCAAGCTAAGATGCCTGGAGCCCTAGCATGTTGGAGATTGAAACATGCTACACCTCATATGGCCAGGCATCCTGAGGATGGAGGGTAGGAGTTGAAAAAGAGAGGAGCTGTAGGAAAACAGCTAACTTAAGAGAGGACTACAGGCAAGGAGTCCTTGTATGTATGATAATCATCATGAAATATATTGAAATGAACAATCACAATATGGACCTCACCTACTGGATTGCAGGAAGTAGAGAGGCTGATGGAGTCTACTGGGGATCCAGTAGAGGAATCTTCAAGGTGACCTCAATGGAGTGAAGGTGAAGGTCAAAATCTGGAAGTGACAGGTGACCCCAGGATTCAACTGGGGTAGTACAAAAATGGTAGGTCTTTAGTGGGAAGCTTTATGGAAAAAGCTGAAAACTCTTTTGGCTACAGAGTTATTCACAGTTAGGAGCAAAAGAGGAAGACTGACCGATTTGGGCAAACTGGCCTAGTCCTTGAGGGAAGAAGGGGTATGGGAAAAACCCCGTATTCCCAAAGAAAGGACAGATGTCTGAGGAGTTGAAACCTCAGCTCTACTGAAGATCCACCATGTCATTCCTAACTGGAGAGAGGTAGGAAGATATTGGAGTATGGAGCTTCAGGTATACCTGAACCTAGGGTTATGGTAGGAGCTGTCAGTACCACAGCAGTGGTTGTGTGCATAATACCCCAAACATACTGAGGAACAGTATGAACATGTGCAAAGCCCACTGTCTGGAACATATAGGAAGGAAAAACCTTTATGAGCATAGACAGTTAGAGAGATAAGTATGTAAATACATATCTACCTATGAGGAAGCATCTCAACAGATACACATACACACATATATATACATATATACATATATATATATATATACATATATATATATATATATACACATATATATATATATATATATACATATATATACATATACATATACATATATATACATATACATATATACATATACATATATACATATATATACATATACACATATACATATACATATATACACATATACATATATATATACACATATACACATATACATATACATATATATATATACACATATATACATATACATATATATATATACACATATATACATCTACATATATATATATACACATATATACATATACATATATATATACATATATACATACATATATACATATACATATATATATATACACATATATATATATACATATATACATATATACATATATACATATACATATATACATATACATATATATATATATATATACATATACATATATATATATGTTTATAGTGAGATCTAGAGGGGCATAACATATGCACATGCAGCTGACAGACATATGTATCTATAGGGATGTATATAGATATATATACATATATGAACATATAGGTCTAAGATAAATGTCTGCAAGTAAGCAGACAGAGATATGCCTATAAGAACATTCACATGGAGATGTGAAGAGGAAAGATTCATCCAATAACAAGAAGGTGGAACCTACTTGAGAGGATATTGTGGCAGTCGCGCCCCTACAAGGCGGTCGCCTAGTAGGGACGGGAAGCCATCTTGAATTCCTCTTTACCAAGAATTGTAGTTGTGTATAGAGATAAATGAACCAAGTGGTTGTTTCAAAGCACACAGGAATTTTATTAGCTTCCGTGGCAAGCGGATAACAAATCTTTAAAGCAGTTGTACACTCAAGTCAAAGAAAATAAAGGATAATCTTCTCCTATTAAAGCAAAGCTTACAACCAGTGTTGTAGTAGAATTATTTACACAGGCTTTCTTTTCTTTTCCCTTTATGATGCTTCTCAATTCCGTAATCATAAAGCACATGTATTTACAATTCCTAACTTCTCACTGCTCTCAGGCTTTCATTACTTGGCCACAATGCACATATCACAGTCCATCTCAGAACAAGCTGAAGTCAGGTCACTTTCTTTACCTTCTACCTCCATGCTTTCTGCTGAGCTGTATCTTGGCAAAGTTTGAAAATGCTCGGGCACTTTATGCTTAATGTTCTTTAACAGGTTAAACAGCCTATTCCACTGAATGGCCCCTTCTCCTCTAGGTAGGACTTAAACGGGCTTCTCCTATTCAGTTTCTCCTGAAAACCCCTTCTTCCTAATCCGGGTTTTCTCAGGCCTAAACCTCTCTTCAGAGTCAGAGCAAGAAACACAGGGTTTTGGCTTTACTGCTTTCTTTCTCCTACCTTGGAGTCTTGTTGCAGCACCTTTCTGGCTGAGGCTTCTGTGGCTTGTGACTCTCTCTGCCTCTGAGCTAGACAGGGAATCAGGGTAAGACCTCCACTTCCCTTCCTGGGGCTTCTGCTGCCTGCAGACAGACCCTTCATCAGAGGAGTCTAAGCACTCTTGCCTTAGCCTTCTCAAAGCCAACCTTTTCTCTTTCTCCCTCTTGCCAGTCTGTTTGGTCCTCTGCCTGGAACCTTCTCTGTAGCTTCCTTGGCTGCAGTGCTGGCTGCTCTTGTCTCTGCTGCTGCTCTCTTTGTGGCTGCTTCTCTCTTGGCTGCTTCTTGCTTGGCTGCCTTTCTCTTGGCTGCTTCTCTCCCTTGACTGCTTCTCTCAACTTTGTTTGTTTTCTCAAACTTAAACGTTGAGCAGGGCACCTCCCTCTCTGACTCCACCCACTTGTACCTCCTACTCTTACCTGGGGTTGTCATGGAGTCTGGGAGTGGCTTAAACCTAGCTCTACCCTCTTGGTTTCTCTCAGGGATTTTGCTGTGGTGTATGTGTTCTAGTGCACCCATCCCCCGAAAAGAAGAAAAAGTTCTTTTCTCTTTTATTTCCATGCTGAGCTGCACTCCCTTACCACAATATATAGAGAATCTATTCCCCCTGGTTAAGATGGTGCAGGAATGCTATCCAGTGAAATAACCAGGATGGTTGCGTGAAAAAACAGAGGATAATATCAGTCTGTAAACAGCAAGTCCTGAGTCCGGTAGAACTCTAGCATGGTAAATGGACAGAAAAACACATAGGATGAGATACCAGGTTGACCCACTTGAGGGACAAAAAGGGGTAGCATGCGTTTTTTAGTGAAATATGTGCTGTCCATGAAGGATTAGGATACCATGAGGACAAGCTGCAAGGAAAAAAGAACATATTCCCTGTAGGAATTGGACAACTCTTTAGACTGTCACGTAGGGAAGGCTTATGTCCTTTATTTTAAAAGGAGATAGAAGGGTGTAAAGAACCCTCACAGTCATGGGGAATGACTGAGGAAGCCTTTTTCAACCATATAGGATAGTCATTAGAGAAAAAACCTCATGCTCTCTAGCAAGGGGCCCATAGTGGAAAGCTTCTCTGTAGGATTGCAGAGAGCATTATGCAGGAGAATTGGGAAATAAAACTGGCTGTTGGAAAAAAACAGCTGCCACTTCAACTATGCTGCCAAATCCCAGGAATTGGAGATGGCAGAAAAGAAGATAGTGATAAGGATTATCCAAGACAGATGAAGCACTATCTTGGAAGCACTACTAAGGCCAGACAGAAAGTGGTGGAAGACAAGACTGGAACTTGTGGAAAAGTACCAGTTGTCCAATCACTGGAACTCCTGCATGGGCAGCTGCTGAATAGGACAGCAGAGAGAATCTTTCTGTGTAAAACAGAGAGAACAGACAGAACAAGAGGAGAACATCCTTTCTCTGTCTGATGAGCTGCCAAGACAAAAGAAGGGAGTTTACTCAAGAGAAAAAACTCCACACTGGAATGGAAAGAAAGAATAGAAAGGCTAAGAAAGCCTTCCAGTGGTATGGTACCACTCTTACAGGGGAAACCCTGGAGAAGAGGGTAGAGAAACAGGAGCTGAAGGGTGACTTACCATATGGTAAGTCTGTGGAAGGAAAAAAATCCATGTCTGTACAGAAAAACTATCATGGGATAGTTGTTAAACCTCTCTTCTTGGCAGGAAGAGTAGGAAAAACCTGTGACCCATAGACATGAATATCCTGACAGCTCAGCATACCTAAGAGCAACTGGATGTCCTGAGAACAGGAATCCATGTGTAGAGTTTTGAATGAAAAACAGTGAAAAACATCTGTTGAAAAGAAGATAACTGTAGGTTATAAAGAGATTAAGCAGAACCCCATGGTTGCTGTGTTTATTCAGCCTGGCTAGAGTTTGGATTCTTCAGACCAGGACAAGGCTTCCCGTGTTTGGGGACATCTGAATGATGGGCAGGAGAAGAGTAAAACCTCTTTCTCCTAGGGAAAGAAGGTTTGGTAGGGCATTTCCTACCTACTGGGGAAGGAAAAGGCTTAGGATCGCCTTCAGAAACAGGGAAGTCAGTGGAGCACTGAGCAACCTGATGTAAAGACTCCTTATTGAAGAGATTTTCTCCAGTGCAAGGAGTATTACTCAGTCTTTGTTGTGCCCATCTGTTCAAATCTGAAGCTTGGAGCCAGGCTCTACGTCGTGCCCCTATGGCTATAGCAGAGGTTCTGCTAACAGACTCAAAAGAGTTTAGGGAAGCACGAGAAAGAAACCAAGAAATATTTTGGCTATGACTAAGAAGTAAGGAATAGTCTGCAGCCTTGGGCTCTGATAGAAAAGGAGTCAAAAGAGATAATTTCTTTGTGACTTCCTGAAGGGATAGACTCATATAAAAAAATATATGAGAGAATCCTTGCTGCCAGCATAGATGTTTGGAAGGTTTGACGTCCAAAGGCATCCAGTGTTCTAGATTCACGACCTGGCGGGTAAGAAGAATGCTTCTTCTTGCTTTTTACCTTCCTCATTGCCGATTCCACTACAATGGAATGATGGGGAAGTTGAGTCTTTTGAAACCCTGGAGAGGGGGGCACCTGATACAGAAGATCAGTTGCTCTAGAAGGTGAGGAAACCCTTAAAGGTGCTTCCCACATTCTTAGAAGAAGATCCTGCAAGGAATGATGTAAAGGAAGCATTATATTTTCCTTTTCTCCAGAAGAAAGAGAGCCTTGTGTAGGATCATAGCCAGGGATAGGAATAGCAAGGCATGTTGCTATATCCAGGAGAAAATTCTGAAAAGAAGGATCTCCAACAGGAACTGTCCCTGGACAGGCTAGACCTGAAGAACTAGCCTGGGCACCGGAGGATCTACTTGCTGCCCGGTGCAGAAAAGGATCCCTAAGGGATGGATGCTGGTACTGGAGGTCATGACCTGAAACAGTCAGTACTGCATCATCCATGCCAGGTATCGATTCCAAACTAGGTATAGAAAGGAGCAACCCTGGTGAAAGAAGCATGGAAGGAGCTGGCCCCGATGTTACCGCAGGTACCGGCACCGACACCGATACCGGTAGCTGTGCCGGAATCAAAGGCAATACCAACATCGAAGCAGTCATCGGAGGCTGCTCAAGCGGTACCGAGGTAACCGAAGGCCTTTGGTAGTTACCCTCGGTACCGAGCATCCGGAACCGGTAAGTGTCGGTTCCGAGACGTGTCGGTACCCAGTCTTTGAGACTAGAAATTGATTCCAGACTCGGCATCGAAGGAAGCGAGTCTATCGATGCATGTCTAGAAGGTACCGATGTCTGTGGTAGTATCGGCGGTGATGCCGATACTGGAAAGTCAGTCTGGGACGTATCGATCGGTCCCGAAGGTACCGAGAAAGCCAGATGACGATCCCTGGTGAGGAGTGGATCTCTCAACACCAGTGCCGATGCCGGGGTATCGGTACCGCTCGAAGCGGATACCACCACCGAGCATGGCTCAGGTATGTTCTGTGAGGGGTGAGCCCCAGGAACAACCTGAAACCCCTGAAAGGCTGTGGAGACCGAAGACTCCCGCCGGGGTTTTAAAGCCAATGGACCCTTGAGGGCAAGGCCAGAGCCGTCATCATGCTGTGCATGAGACCTACCACTCAAGGATTGGCTAGTCTTAACAGAGACTGTTTGTGGGTTACCTGATCCTGTAAAGAAGAAGAAGAAGTGGTCGGTGCCCTGACACTGGAAGGGAACTCGGTATCGAGGGAAACTCGAAATGGAAAATCTCTTCTCATAACATTGTAGCCTAATGGCTCCGGAGGAAAATGGTCAGGACCCAAACAGGTTAGACACCAGTTCTTGGAGTCTAAAAACAAAACTATACTGCCACTGTTAAGGCACTTCTTAGGAAAAGAACGTGGCAGCTCCATAATGGAGAGGCCTTAAAGGCCCAAAAAGTTTAAACAGAAACTGAGGGAAAAAAATTCCCTGAATTTAAGAAAAAGAAAAGAAAAAACACCGGCGGTACTGGTGGAGTCGGGGAGACAGCCGCGACCACAAGAAAACAAAGAATTAAAGAATTAAAAAGAAAAAATTTTCTGCGGTGACAGGAGGACGTCCTGCCGGCTCCGCGGAAAAACGAAAACTGAAGAGACAGTTGGAAAGGCGGGAAGGCAGCACGCAGGCGCTGAGGGATGCTCCCAAAATCTTTCTGATTGGACGCTGGGGAGCGTTCTCGCGCAGGCTCCATCGGTACCGACGTACCCATATGTGAAGACTCATTCCTGCTTGTTCCTGGAGATATTAAGCTCCTGGGTACCCAGTCATGAACTAGTTTAGAGAAGATAAGAACTCACCTTTTTTGCATACGGATATACATTGTTTTGTGAGTTGTTTGCACTAAAATGTTTGAGGTATATGATTAAAATCTGAGCCTTTGATGGCCAGTGAGCTAGACATTTGATATTGTAGCTTTCTGTTTTATGATACCTCTCAAAATAGTAAGTATCCTCATGAAGTACTTTTTGTGCCACACTGGGGACTAAATACATGAACACCTTTCCTGCTTTGTTACAACCCAGTGACTATACAATCATAAGGAGAAATTTTACATACCGATAATTTCCTTTCCTGGAATCCGGCTAGACCAATCCAGACTAGCGGTTGTGTCCCCCTACCAGCAGATGGTGAGACAGAGAAAAATTCCCGAAGCTCTGTGACATCATCCATGGTATCCCCAAGGGGAGCTTCAGTGTAGCCATAACAAGCAGCAGGCGTTCAAACAGCCAAGGATGTACAAAACCAGACCAAAAACGAGTTCATAAACTAGTAACTCTTACAACAAGATAAATTGAACATTTTGAGGACCCGCAGGCCAAGGAAGTATGTACATGGCGAGGTACAGCAATGTCACCGATATGTAAAAAGAGTCTTAGCTAAGCAATGGACTAAAAGAGTTTAAAGGGATGGGTCCTGGACTGATCTAGCAGGATTCCAGGAAAGGAAACAGGTCTGCGACTAAAAAGCTGTTTGATTATTTTCATCTAATTTCCATGTATTTGGTGTGCTGAAAACAAATAAAATATTGAAAAAACTCCTAGACGTCATGATTTGCCACAACATGCAAAATTGTCTTCAAATTTATCCAATTTTTTCAAATTACTATTAATTAATTCAAATTACTATTAATTAATTCACATAAGTGCATTTAAGATATAAAATGCCAAAAAAACCTTAAAGGGGTTGTCCGAGTTATGTAAAAAAAATATAGCACTGTAAATCTGATGGTCAGCAATATATACATAAGCTAAGCAAGTTTTAAGTCCGTGCTTCTAATGGTAGAAGGGGTTAATCTTTCCTGAAGAATCTAGTGGGAGGGAGACACAGGGCAGATAGCAGCAGCTCTGGTCAGTGCAGGGGGGCGTGGCCAGCACTGTGACGTCTCGTGTACAGACACAGAGCTGCTCTCTCCTGCATGCCACACTTGTGCACGAATCATCATCAGGTTTTTGGTTCAAGGCCGTTCACACTTTTTCATCGCAATTTGTGTTAGCTTGTCATTCTTCAACCGTTATGTTATGGCTCCGTGAAAGTGTATTAATTCGCCAGACAGTTTCTGTTTCATCTGTGGTGAATATACAGTGTTGAAGCAACAGTAGAATATTACAGACTTTGTGAAAAAAGTATACTTTGCATACTTTGGACTAAAAATTGGAGATCAAGATAAAGTCTGGGCGCCTCATAAAGTGTGCAAACGGTGTGTTGAGGACCTCTGAAACTGGTTCAAGGGTAAGAAAAAAATCTTTCCTTTATGGGATTCCTATGGTATGGCGAGAGCAAAAGAACCATAGTGACGACTGTTACTTTTGTTCATGCGATATGAAAGGATTTAATTCCAAATGGAAGCATTCCATTTCATACCCCAATCTTCACTCGGCAATTCGTCCCATCCCCATGGCACAGATATAGCAGTACCCAAGCCCCCTGCTACCTTGGAAGAGATACCTAGCTCCGATGAAGGTGAAGTCCTACCTGAACCAGATGACGAATCAAGTTCTGACTTTGAAGATGATACAAGACCAAAATTGTTTTCTCAGGAGGAGATGAATGATTTGGTAAGAGACTTGAATCTTCCCAAAGATGCCGCTGAGTTACTCGGATCAAGGCTGAAAAGCAGGAATTTATTGTTGCCAGGAGTGTCATCTTCATGGTTCAGACATCGTGAAAAGGCTTTCGTTCCTTACTTCGCCCAGGAAGACAAGTTGGTTTATTGCATCGATGTCGAAGGTCTGATGGGTCAATTTAAAATCCAATATGATTCAGAGCAATGGCGTCTTTTTATAGATTCTTCAAAAAGAAGTCTCAAAGCAGTTTTACTCCATAACGGTTTTTACGCTTCCATACCTGTAGGTCATTCCGTACACTTGAAGGAAACCTACGAGAACTTGGAACTGGTTCTTCGTAAATATGAAGACCATGGTTGGCAAGTGTGTGGGGACTTGAAGGTCTTGTGCATGCTGCTCGGGCAACAAGCTGGGTATATCAAATATCCTTGTTTTCTGTGCCTATGGGACAGTCGAGACCGACAAAATCACTGGACCAAGAAGAGATGACAGCTGAGGGTGCTAACAGTCTGTGAAAAAAATGTCCTCCGAGAAACTTTGGTACCTTCCCATAAAGTTCTTCTACCACCTCTCCACATAAAATTGGGATTGATGAAGCAATTCGTAAAATCACTTCCAAGAGATGGAGAATGCTTCAAATACTTGGTCACCAAGTTTCCAGGCCTGTCGGAGGCAAAATTGAAGGAAAGTGTGTTTGTCGGACCAGACATTAGAAGGCTTATAGTTGATCAAGAGTTTGTCAATACCATGACAGATCCTCAAAAAGAAGGGTGGATTGCATTTAAAGAAGTCAAACAGAAATTTTTAGGCAATAACAAAGATCCTCACTACAAAAAGATCGTCGGACGAATGCTGAAAGTATTTCAAGCTTTAGGTTGCCTGATGAGTTTGAAAGTGCATTTCCTCCAGTCCCACCTTGACTACTTTCCTGATAATTTGGGAGCTGTGAGTGAGGAACAAGGTGAATGATTCCACCAAGACATTAAAGACATTTTTTTTACCCTGCTGTTCCAAGTTTAAGTTTCCTGTTATAATGTAAGCACACAATTGTCCTCTGAATGTGCAACCTTTGTTATATGTAAACCGCACTGACAACAAATAGCGCGGTATATAAAAGATGTTAAATAAATAAATAAATAAATAAAGAGATGGAAAGGAGATACTAGGGAAAATGGAGCATTACAATGATGGCAGACTACTGTTGGATGCTTCAGAGAGACATTCCAGATGCTACTCACAAGCGTAAATGCACCAAGAGGAGCCTCACAAGGAAGAAGAATCGAGTTTAGTGTGTGTAGGTGAGCTCATTTCAGTTCAAAAAAGGATTTTCATGACAATATTGTAATAAAACTTTAATTTTATAAGTCTATTTCCATTTATTTTGAGATATTGCCTTATTTAACATAGTTACCTAAATTGTCAGGAAACGTGATGTCCTATGACAAAATGGAGGTCATTTTCGGATTCAGCGCACCAAAAAACAAAAGATCACGTGGAATAACCAAAACAGCTCTCGAAAAAACATTTTTTTCAGACCTGTGATCGGTAAGTAAAATTTCTCCTTCCAAATACATCCTGCTAGACCAGTCCAGACCGGTGGAGAGTACCATAGATAAACCACTCCAGGGCGGGAAGAAACAACTGCAGCTAAAATAGAGGCTCCAAAGCAAGCTGCTTCTCGAGCTTGGACATCCAAGCAAAAGTGATGTGCAAAAGTAGAGAAGGACGACCAGGTGGCCACCCTGCAAATATCTAGCGGAGCTACCCATGAGCATTCTGCCCAGGAGGTAGCCTGGGCCCACGCAGAATGTGCCCAAAGACCTACGGGCACAGGTTTGTTCAATAAAATATATGCTGACTCAATGGTCTGCTTGATCCAGCACGCAATGGTCGCTTTAGAAGCAGCAGCTCCTTTTCGTAGACCAAAAGCCAGACGGAACTTATTAGTGAGTTTGAGGTAACAGCCTAGGGAAATAGAAAACTCATTTCTAGGGCCACTCTGAGACATTTGGTCCCACCTTGTCTGTTGAGATAAGTCACAGTGGTGGAATTGTCAGAAAGTACTCGGACTGCTCGACCCTGGAGGTGGGATTGAAAGAAGAGTACAGCCAGATGAACATCCCTTGTTTGAGACGATTGATGGTCCAAGGCTTCTTGAATGGACCAAGATCCCTGCGCTGCCTGTCCCTGACAGTGCATTCCCCAACCTGCAAGGCTGGTGTCCTTGGTGACCACCACCCAATGTGGAATTTCCAAGGGAACGCCCTTCAACAAGTGATGAGGACAAAGCTACCAGTGACGACTGCAGCAAACCACTGAAGAAAGGGGTAGATGAATCTGATAGTCCTGGGCGGGTGGGGACCAGCACGACAGGAGAGTGTACTGAAGTGGATGCATGTGAGCAAAGGCCCAGGGGACAAGCTCGAGAGCAGAAGCCATGGTTCCAAGGAGTTGTAGATAATCCCAGGCAATGGAAGCTGCCAGGCGCTAGAAGGCATGGACCTGAATGCAGAGTTTCTTGCATTTGTCGTAAGAGGAAGATATGACCCACTCTCGTGTCAAAGCAGGCACCAAAGAATTCCAGAGGCTGAACTGAACACAGATTGCTTTTGGCATAATTGACTACCCAGCCCAGTCCAGAAAGGAGAGGACCTAAGAGACTGCAGAAGTAGCCTCTTTGAAACTCATTGCTCTGATCAGCCAATCGTCTAGATAAGGATGAACCAGAATACCTTGGCACTGCATGGAGAAAGTGCAAGGAGCTATGGCAAGGCCAAAGAGCAGGGCATGAAACTGATAATGTTGACCAAGGACCTCGAAACGTAAATACTGCTGATGATCCTGGTGGATTGGAATATGAAAATATGCTTCCTCCAGGTCCAGGGATGCGCTAAATTTGCCTGGCCGAACAGCTCGAATGACTGTCCTGAGAGTTTCCATTCGGAACTGTGGTACTTAAAGACAGCGACAGACTCCCTTGAGGCTAGGATAGGACGGAAGGAGCCATCCTTCTTGGGATGACATACTAAATGGAATAGTGACCAGAACCTCTTTCTGAGGGAGGAACTGGGCATACTGCATTGAGCTGAAGAAGGCAGTGGAGAGTCAGGCATGTAGCTGCTGCCTTGGCCGTGGAGCCACATGGAAAGATAAGGAAGACATTCAGCATGGGCTTAGTGAAGCTGAGAGCATAACCCTGTGTTACTATCTCAAGTACCCACTGGTCTGTTATCTGGGTCTATTCATGGGAAAAATACCATAAACATCTGCCCACAGGAGGCACCCCGGCATTGACCCGTAAACAGTCAACGGGAAGATTTGGCAGAAGCAGAAAACTTGTTGGACAGGGAGAAATTGTCCCGATTGCGATTGATACCCCAAAAGGACTGAGGTGTAGAACCAGCCCTATTCGAAGAACCACTGGATTTGCCAGGCCAATAGTGACGAACATCTCTGAAGTAGACTCTATAAGATGAGGACGAGGACGAGGACGATGACATGGCAGGATGACGAAAAAAACTGGATTTGGGCTTATCCTCTGGCAAACGTTGAAGATTGATTTCCCCCAAATCCTTCACAAGTTTTTCCAAATCCTCCGTAAAAAGAAGGCGGCCCTTGAAAGGAAGCTTGGGGAGACGGGACTTCGAAGGAGCATTCACATTCCAATGATGGAGCCACAGCCAATGCTGAGCCACTGTAGCAGCAGCCACAGACCTAGTAGATAAGCACAGCAGATCATAAAAGGCAGTGACAGACTCTAAACGAGGCAAAGCCGGATGATCCGGAAGGGACTGAAGCTATCGGAGAAAAGCGCATGCAGTGAGACCTCCACAAACAGAGGCCTGAAATGCCAAGGTCAATGATGGGAAAGTGGTTTTTAAGAGGCCCTCCACCTTATGATCCATCTGATCACGGAGCACAGTGCCACCCTCCACAGGAATGGTTGTGTGTTTAGTGATTGCAGTGACCAGGGAGTCTACTTTAGGGAAACGCAAACACTTATCTGAAAACCAAACATAAACATGCCCCAAGCGATGAGCAGAGCGTAAAGACACATCAAGAGAATCCCACTCTAAGAAGACCATCTGTTGCAGTTCCAGGGGAAAGGGAAAAGCCTTAGAAGGCTTCCTGATGCCCACGATGATGGGGGCCTGCCTGAAGTTTAGAGGAATCCGAAGGCTGTTGCACTTGAGAGTCCATGCAGAGCCTCCGTAATTTGAGCAATGAGAGCAGGAAGCTCTTCCTTACAGAATAACCAGATATCCTGACCGTCTTCTTGAGACTCCTGGTAGTCTTCCAATGGCGAAAGCTCTCCTCCTTCCTGGCCAGAATCAGAAGTGATAGAATGTTCATCTGAAGGACCATCACAGTCTTCCCCTGCAGGGCACTCGTTCCCTGAAGGCCAGGAGGTAATCTTGGCCAGATCTGAAGAAGCTCCAGCCAAACTTTGACGGACACGCTTTCTAGATGGTGGGGATCAGCGGCAGTCTGAGTAGCCCTAGTCCCCAAGCACCACATATCCCAGGTCTGATGGAATAGTTGCATAAACTGGAGATCAGAGCTGTCAGCTGAAGTCTGCATAGGCTGAATAGAGAGTTGTAGAAGGTGAGCAGGCTGCTCAGCCAACAAAACCAGAGGAAGGGCATCTTGAGATCTAGCATTACCCTGAGGTAACCTAGAGGGAGCTAAAGCAAGAGACCTGGAAGGGCTACCGGAACCAGGACCTGCAGACACAGAAGGACCCCCTTGATCAGAACCACAGGAGGAACACAAACTACCTGTCAAAGTCTTACATTTCTTCCTACAGCCCAAGCAGCACTGTAGGGAAGAAGGCATTTTCACAACAAGATAAAATAAAAAGTCAAAGGAAGAGCCAGGGAGCCAAAAATCTGACTCTGAAGAAAGAATGGCAGCCGCAGCACAAAAATTGTGGCAGGAAACAGCAAAACAGAGCCAGGAAGCAGCCACTGACTGACCGCGTGAAGAGAAGCAAGTAAAAGGCACCTGCAGAAAACTGAGCACACTGAAAAAAGAAGGGAGGCACACGTGGTCAGAAGAACAAGATACCACCAAAAAACAGATCGGGATGCTGCTTTAAAAGAGACCAGCGAAAGAAATAAAAAACATTCACTGCTCTCGAAGGAGGAAAAAGCAGATGAAGGAAGGGTCCGGGGAAGAAAAAACTGCCCGACAACTTCCTCAGCAACCGGGTCCTTTAGAAAAAAAACAAACAAACCTTATTCAACAAACTTTAAGGAGTTAGAAAAATAACAAAAGGTGACTGCCAACTTAGCTGCAGAAGTCTTGCTTGCAGAACAGTCAGAACGGAAGGCTGCAACTGCTCCTCATGAGCAGGGGGCACTTCCCTTCAGAGGTGCTCTACTGGTCCTCTTGACCAGGGGCAGCTCTGGAAAGTGAAGAAAAGACAATTGTCGGCAAAGAGGCGGCATCACAGTGTGAACAACTGCCAAAGATAGCTACACTGACACCAAATCTCTTCTCAGAGAACGCCAGGAGCTAGAAGTCATCCACCATCTGCTGAGAGAGAGAAAATACTGAAGCTCACCTTGGGGGATGGGTTTTATACCAAGGGCGATGTCACAAAGCTTTGGGAATTTTTCTCTGCCTCACCATCTGCTGGCAGGGGGACACAACCCACTAAGCTAGACTGGTCTGGAAGGATGTATTTGGAAGGTTTGAATTGCCATGTGAAGAACCTAGGTTCAGTTCACGGGTCAGGTTTGCTCCTTGGGCTAGCTTGGGATGCTACAGAGATACCATTCACACTCTCTGGGGAAAGGGGTCCTAGCCATCATAAAATCGCAAAACCTACTGGCTATTTTTAAAGGCCAATTTGCAGGAAGAGCTGTGGTGCATGGTGGGCTGGCTGAAAAGTGTTACTTCAACAAGTGGACTAAAATAAGTTGGGAGGGGATATAAACATCCCTGGATAACTGTGAATGAAGGTTCTCTGCTCATCCTCTCCTCCTCCCAACTCACTACTAGTTCCTCTAATCCCATTTCTATCCAGCTCCTCCATTCTCTTCCCCCTTGCTTTCTTCACCCCTGTCACATCCATACTCTGTTACTTTCTGCTGTGGCCTCCCCCACTGCATTCAACTCCTCAAAAACTTCACTAAACCATATATATCCTGCTAATTTTATTTATTTATTCGTATTTAGCTCACACCTTTCCAGTAGTAATAGTTCAAGACAAGTTACATTCAGGTACAGTAAGCATTGTCCCTATCCCCGGACAGCTCACAATCTAAGTTTGTACCTGAGGCTATGGAGAACTGTGACTTGCCCAAAGCAACAAGGAGTACCAGTGGGATTTTAACCCTGGTCTTTCTGGTCCGAGGGCTGCTGCCCTAATCATTAAGCTACTCCTCTACTTCACTAAGCAAATTACCCCATGCAAACAGGATGTTTCTGTCAGAGGGGGAGGAAGCAGCAGGTATAGAGGCCAGGAACTGCAATGTAGCACTAGAGAGATCAGATAAGCTTTGCACTACAGTTTAAAGGGCAGGTGCCAGAGAGGGGCAGCAGTGGCGGTAGTAGCAATGGGGGTGGGATGGAAGTGGCAGGACTGAGGGCTCACCTAGGGCACCTCATATCCTTGGCACTGGCCCTGCCATCATCTACCCATTTGAACTTAGAAGCCTATTTACTAAACCACGTTAAGATGCATTAAAATGTGCGTTAAACATCTAACAGCACGTAGCTGCTAAAAAAAAAAAAGTAAATTCATTGTGTTTACTGCTGCATTAAATACTCGAGAGAAATTCATATAAAGGGGGTAGAGAGTATATTTTACACTTAACTTCAGTGACATAAATACACATTAACTGCTAACACAGCAGATAATGCGGAACCATTAAGTTAAATAAAACAAAAAAGTAAAGTTATTTTAAATTTTATTTTAATACATTTGTAGTACACTAATCCAAAGCTGAGTGGATTCCAATTAAAGACACACAAAATCTTAGCATAAAACATTCACAAATCACCCTTCTTTTGGACTAGTATACTACTTTGCAATTCTGTATTAAAAGCAGTTCATCAAATTAATAAACATTAACCTGCATCATTCTGTATTAATGGCCATACCATAAATGCGTAATAACCACCAATACTGCATCTTAGCAACATAGCTGCCTGCCTCCAAATGCCAGGAATGCACCCAACATTTACCACAGAGTTTTTGCATCTACCACAGTTTAACCTTTTCAGTTAATTGCAAAAGCCTTAGCGCAATTTATTAAACAGAACCAAATTTTTAAGGCTGCTATCTTGGCTCTCTTCCTCCTCACCTCATCCATTATGCTTTTAGGGGTCCTTTTACTAAAGTGCAGTTAAGTGCAAACCCTGTGCAGTAAACACAGGGGGCCTGACAAGCATCTGCTTTGTTTATTTTCTCTCTCTCTCAACATCATCAAAATTCATCCCTTCCTCTCAGGATACACTACCAAGATCCTTATCCACTCTCATCACTTTCTGTCTAGACTATTGCAACTTGATTCAGTGGGAAACCAGTATGTATGTATGAATGAATGAATGAATAAATAAATAGAGAGAACGAACATAGCATTATATTTTCTATTTATTTAGCATTATGTATAAACAGCACATCCAATGCATTTATATAGCAATACATCCTCTGTGGCTACATAATTGACAGTAATTACTGCTCTCTTGCTGGTAGGAGAAAATCACACTGGGGATGGAAGGGAACCAAAATGTTAGGGGAGAACTGTGATAGGACAATGGAGAAAGAGATGGAAGAGGCCGCCAGCAGCACTACCACAGGCCTATGGTAATGCAAAGACGAAGCCTCTTGTGCGTGCTGCTCTGGGATGGTGCACACTCTTAAAACACCAAATTTCACCAGTTCTGATACAGTTGGAAGCCCAAAGTAACAGACGGAAACCGGCAAGAAAAAATGGGAGTATATAAATGTAAGATAATGCGGGAGTTCTTTGTATGCTATAGCATTTAAAAAAAACAAAACATTTTTCAAAGTCGGGAGACAAGTTCAGTAGAGGGAGTGATGGAACGTGTGCATTCTGAACTTATGACAAGACCTCCCAGATGTGTAAACCATTTCGATCTAAAACTAATGAGTTTTACCACTGATGGCCCCAACGTCCAACCCGACTAACTGTTTTCCATTACCTAAGTGATTGACTCCAAACTGCATTTCAAATTCATCTTCAGTCTTCCAGTGTGGACATCTCATTACTGCCGCATTGTTAATCAGGATATCTAAGTGTCCCTCTTCTACAAAGAAAAAGAGAAAAAATGCAACCAGATTCAGAGCAGCTAATCCAATATGATTCTCATTAATATGTGTCAAGTAAAGTGTCATTGTCTTAGAATAAAATGAATAAACTTTTAGGTGGCATATAAATACACAGTAAACAATTATTTTAGTTGCATTTCTTCTTTGATTTGTTGAGTTTCTCAGAGCTTTCCCTTTCCTCCTCAGTCAATCGCTCCTACCATTTTCTGAATCCAGCTTCTCAGGTGGTTTTTTCCATTCTCTGCCATGGAAAAGTCCTTTATAAATCTGGCAGGTTTGGGTTTTTTTAAATCATTTTGGTGCCAATGTAATAAACTACACAAAGCTTAGTGCAACAGTTAACATAAAAAAAGAAAACATTGTTAAATCAAAAGTAAAGATTACTTCTTATGTAGCAAGAGTTTCAGTATACAAAAAATCTGCACTAATCAGGAAGTAATGAACTGTGGTTATCTTAGTGCAACCAGCATGCAATGTTTATTTTGGTAAGCTGCATATGGCAATACTTCTGACACTGGACCAGCACCTGGACATGCATGCTCATATAGACAATACAATCAGAACAATATACCACAAATTACGGACACTACGCCTCATAAAGAACACCCTTGAACCAAACGACTTCAGAACAGTCTTCCAGGCCATAATCATGCCCCACTTCGATTACGCCAACCCCATCCTACTCGGACTCCCAAAGAGCTCGATAAACCCCTTACAGCTTGCGATGAATACCGCAGCAAGAACCCTCTATGGCGCATCTCGCAGAGAACATATCACCCCTATCCTGAAGAGCTTGCACTGGCTCCCCGTCCAGTACAGGATCACATTTAAGATCCTCACCTTGACCTTCAAAGCAGTCAACTGTATCACCGCAAATATATTGTCAGATCTGATCCAACTTACTCCAAACAACAGATTAAGAAGAACCACATCCTGCAATACCATCCTCCTTCCAAAAGCCATCACAAAATGCAACAAATCCACTAGAAAGCGTGCCTTTGCCTTATTCGCCCCTTCTTGCTGGAACTCCCTCCCAACAGAAATCCGCAGCATAAATAACCTCCCCCAGTTCAGAAAAGCCCTCAAACTGCAATTATTTATACAACACTTTGGTAACTCCGACAGCATCACCTAGACAGTACCACATGATCTTATAGTCTAACAAGCCAACGCTGTCTAACCAATTTCCGATGAAAACTCTTCACCTCCCCCATCTATCCCCCTTAGGGCCTGTATCATAAACTTAGATGTGATGCAATCCCTGTGTATATAATGTATAAAGTTCACCTGTTACCCTTGTTTATATCTCCCTTTGTTTGCTATGTATAAAGTTCACCTGTTATCCATGTTTAAACTCCCTGTTCTATGTAAGTTCAATGTATGGCTGTTCCTCATTGTACAAACTTGTTTATTGTAAACCGTGCTGATGCCGAATAGTGCGGTATAGAAAAACCTTAAATAAATAAAATAAATAAAAATAAAAATGCAGCAAACTAGCTAAAGTTCAGTTCAGTTGTTTACTTCTCTGGAGGAGGTGAAATAAAGTTTCAGTGCTATTGAGGAAGTAAAGTTTTAAATTCCCATTGACTTCTATGGAACTCAATGGGGCGTTCAAAAATCTGCAAATAAAAAGGTGAAAGAGAGTCCCAAGTTGGGGACCTCAACAGATGCGTTACCAATATGGGGATCCACAAACACAAGAATCACTGAACCAAGGTCCTCAAGTCCCAGCAGATTTTTAAAATGAAGGCCAACAGGAGCAGATGGTGGTGGAGGAGATGATGCTTTCGCTGGATATCTAGGGGGGGGGGGGGGAAACCACGGGGGGAGGGATAGGTAGGTAGCCGAATGGATGGTAGTTGGATATGTGGATGTTGTGCTAAGGTTGCAAGCACTTTGGGTTCCAGGACACAGCTGCTCAGTAATCCTGAAACAGGGTCTCCCTCGCTCAGGGGAAACAGGGTCTCCCTCGCTCAGGAGTCCTGGGACATTTGAGACTGCACCCGAGAGCGTCAGAATTTAAACTGGATGTAAACTTAAAATGGAAGTGAAGTTAACACTTTTTATATTCATTTCAGTGCAGATTTTATGCTTCAGGTTTTTTTACATATTTAATTTATTACAATGTAAATAAAGTAAAAAAAATCAATGTAAAAGTATCGAATGCAAACTTTAATGCAATTTTATTACATTGGTTTTTATAACTGCAAATAAATTTGGGCTCTATTGTACTGCTAGAATCCCACATATATACTACACAATTTTTAAGAGTTAAAAAGATCACAAAGAACTGGACTTAAGGGGGATAAATTTACAAAACAGCATGGTAAGCATATGGTGGTATTTTACTTACCAAATATTGTCCTTTCCTCAAGTCCTGCTAGTTGGGTTCCCCTACCAGCAAATGTGTGGAAACAGAGAACCAATGAAATATTCAGGCTTCAATGACATCACCCCCATGCCTCTATCAACCTGAGCAACTAAGTGCAAAACCAGTATCCATACCAAAGCATATGGAAAGGAATATTTAACCTCACATAACCTCAACAAGAGTGACAATGTCCTACCAAACAGTATTCAAACTATATACTGGATTAATTTGAACAGAAGGCTTGTCAGAAGGATATGACCCCATAGGACCGACCATTCCAATTATTGCAGACCAAAAAGGCACCACTGCATTACAGCAGACCAACACAGTTCTAGGGGCGGGTCCTGGACTAGGTTTAGCAGGACCCAAGGAAAGGACATTATCTGGTAAATAAAATGTCACCTTCCATATTGTCCTGATAGATTCAGTCCAGACAAGTGAGACGTACAAAAGCTACACCTCCACTGGGCATGAAGAAGACACAGCAGCTCATAAAACCTTTGCGCCAAAGGCCATGTCCGCCCAAGCATACACTTCCAAGTGATAATGCTTGAGAAAATTTGAAAGTGATGCCTAAGCTGCTGCCTGGCAAATGTATGAGAGGGCTACCAAGCTATGCGGCGCCCACGAGGACACTTGTGCTAGAGCAGAATGTGGGTGCAAACCCTCCGGAACTTGCCAGTTCCGTAACAGATGCGCTGAGGCAATGGCCTCCTTCAAGATCCAGTGCCCCAGTGTAGACTCGGTGGCCGCACCACCCTTGCATGGCCCAGCAAACAGCACAAAGAGATGATCCAACTTATGAAAGGAATCTGTAACCTTCAAGTACCAGAGAAGCACTCTCTCAACATCCACAAGGCGAAGATCCTTATCTTTTCTTTGACAATGCTCCTTAGAGAAGGAGGGCAGACAAATCACTTGGTTCTCATGTAAGGAAGATAACACCTTGGACAAAATAGGAAGGCACAGGCCAAATGAAGATGGCCTCCTTTGAGAAGGACAGATATGGATCCTGGCTGGATAGAGCCTCAAGCTGGCAAATCTATCTTGCTGAACAAATCACAACCAAGAAAACAAACAGTCTTGAGAGTTAAATCCTTAAGAGCATGCTTCAAAGGCTAAAAGGGCTCTGACATCAGGGCCCTGAGCTAGACAGAGATCCCAGGAATGGACAACTGACCAAAGGAGGGACGCAGATGCCAAACCCTCTAAAGCAGCGTTTTTCAACTAGTGTGCCGTGAGATAGTGTCTGGTGTGCCGTGGGAAAAATTCCAATTTCATCCGTAACATGTGGCCTTGGCTCACAAATTAGGGTTGCCAACCGGCCGGTTTTCAGCCGGCCTGGCTGGTTTTTCCATGGCCAGGCCGGCTGCCAGCACAGTTGTAAAACCGGCCATTGAAAAGCTGTTTTTTTGCTCTGGCCGCAAGATCGGGAGCGGCAAGAGCAAAAAACCGGCTTTTGTGCCGAAGTCCGTGGCGCGAACGCGATCGCGATTCCCTATAGCAGTGCAGCCGCTGGTTCTGCTTTGTACAGAGCAGCGGCTGCACTACACTTATATTGAAAAGTAAAGAGAAACTGTGTCAGGAGCCCTCCGATCATGCAGAGCCCGAGGATGTGATGTCATGGGGGCGGGCTCCTCACAGGCTGTCTTTCCTTTTCAAATTAACTTTAGCTGCAATAAAGTTAATTTGAAAAGGAAAGACAGCCTGTGAGGAGCCCGCCCCCATGACATCACTTCCTCGGGCTCTGCGATGACCGGAGGGCTCCTGACACAGTTTCTCTTTACTTTTCAATGTAAGTGTAGTGCAGCCGCTGCTCTGTACAAAGCAGAAGCAGCTGCTTGGGCAGAGGGGGGTGTGTGTTTGTGAGTGAACCAGCAAGGGGGGGGGGGTGTGTGAGTGAACCAGCAGGGGAGGGGGGGGGTGGTGTGAGTGAACCAGCAAGGGGGGGGGGGGCGATGGTGTGAGTGAACCAGCAGGGGAGGGGGGGTAAGTGAGTGAGTGACCCAGCAGGAGGGGTGAGTAAGTGACAGGGGGGTGGTGTGAGTGAACCAGCAGTGGAGGGGGGTGGGTGGTGTGAGTGAACCAGCAGGGGAGGGGGGTTGGTGGTGTGAGTGAACCAGCAGGGGAGGGGGGTTGGTGTGAGTGTTTGATTCCTATTCAAGAGAATTACTTTATATATAGTCAATATAGGCACAGAGGTAAATTTTTTTAACATTTTCTAATGGTGGTGTGCCTCGTGATTTTTTTCATGAAAAAAGTGTGCCTTTGCACAAAAAAGGTTGAAAAAAAACACTGCTCTAAAGAAAACACACAAAACATCTGGGTGCAAAGCCAAAGACTGTACAGCCACTGGACCTCTGAAGCAGGACAAAGCTGCCACCTGGACTTTCAGGGAGCTAAAGGAAAGGCCTTTTCCAGACTGTCCTGAAGGAAGGTCAACAGAGATGGCACCTTCGCTGCCTCAGGAACAAGCTTTTCTGCGGCACACCAATGATCAAAGAGGCACCAGACCTGCACATATGCCAGGCTGGTAGAACTTCTCCTGGCCTTGAGAACAGTGGAAACTACTACAGAAGAATAGCCTTTATGCATCAACCAACTCCTTTCAAGTGCTATGCCATTAAGTGAGAAGGGAGCCAGGTCGTCTAGAACAATTGGCCCTTGGCGCAACAGGACCCAAAATGGGGGCAATGAAGAGAAGGTTTCCGTAGGAGCTGCATCAAGTCTCTGAACATGCTCTTCTCAGCCAATCTGGTGCCAACAGAACAATCCAGGCTGGATGACTCTCTAAGCGCCAAAGTACCTGTCCCACATGCGGCCATGGAGAAAACACATATAGCAGGCACCACTTTGGCCAGGATTAAACCAGGTGTCAATGCCCTCTGACCCTGTTTCTGTGCATCGACTTAAGAAACAGCGTGCTTTGGCACTGGATTGGGTCACCATCAACTCAATCTTGGGGCAACCCCAATGTTAGATAATCTTCTGAAATGCCTCCTGACAACCACTTTCCGGGATCAAGAGAGCGACGACTGCAGAAGCCCGCCCCACATAGTCCACCCTGGCAATGTGTTAAGCAGAGAGAGCTAGAAGGTTCTTTTCCATCCAGGTGAATAAGAGAGTCATCTCTAAGGCCACTCCAGAACTCCTTGTGTTGCTTTGCTTATTGACATATGTTACTGCCAAGGGATTATCCGAGAACACTTGCACTGCCCTGCCCTTTACCAAGGGCTGGAAACACAAGAGAGCAAACCAAATGGCCCTTGCTTCAAGATGGTTGATGGGCCCACCACCTCTCTGTGGCTCCAATGGCCCTGAGCCTGTAAGACTGGCATCCGTCGACAGAAGAATCCACATGTGATCATCCAGCAGCATCCCATTTTTTAGACGACGCAGCTGTTCCCACCACTGCAAGCTGGCTCTCACTTCCAGCTGGAGAAGCCTGAGCTCAAACTCTTAAGTCAGCAAGAGCCACTTAAGTGGCCGCATATGAGCTCCATCTTGATCGATGCCACCATCAAACCGAGAAGCTGCAGATAATCCCAAACCATGGGAGACTACTGAGAACAGAACATCACAAGTCGGTCCAACAACCTCTGCACTCTCTCCTCGGGCAGGCAGATTCTGCCTTGACTACTGAACCGTGCACTCAGAAATTCCAAGAATTGGGAAGACTCCAACTGACTCTTCCCCCGACTGACCACCCAGTCAAGCCTTTCTAGAAAGACCATCACTCAGGCCGAAACCAGAGTGCCTCTGACAGAGATTGGGCTTGGATGAACTAATCATCCAGATATGGGTGCACACAGCTTTCACCACCATGACCTTGGAGAACATCCTCGGGCGGTGGAGAGGCCCAAGGGAAGAGCATCAAACTAAAAATGTGAGCCAAGCACAGCAAAACACAGATATCGCTGCAGATCCTCCCAGATCGGGATATGAAAATAAGCTTCAACAAAATCCAGAGACACTAGGAACTCTCTTCGGCACACCACCTGAATCACGGATCGCAGAGTTTCCATTTGGAAGTACAGTGCACGAAAATAAGCATTGACCCCCACTGAGGTCGAAAAGTGGTCAGAAGAGCCATACTTCTTTTGCACCATGAACTAGATGGAATATCTGCCCTGTTTGGCACCACCACCTTCAGGCACAGCAACTTGTCCAATGTGAACCATATGGCAGCTCTTTTGTCGACTGAACCAAATGAGGAGACAACAAAGGCCTCTGGGATTGGTTCTCTGCATTACAGAACATAGCCGTTTTGAATAATGTCTAGCACCCAGCAATCCTCTGTGACCCACACCCACTAATGAAACAAAAGGCAAAGTCTGCCCCCAACTGGAGGCATCTGGGAATGGGTCCCCAAACCTTCATTGAGCTGAATGGGAGGGACTCCCTCTGGAGGGGACAGAGTCCCTGAGGCCATAAGTCCCTCAAAAGACAAAGTATGGATCCAAAATCCAGAAGAAGAGAAGGAAAGTCTTCCAAGATGGAAGTCCCAGGACCCCCAGAAGTCAGTCCAGCATGCCCACAATGGTCGGGCAAAGAGGAGAACGTCCCTGTATGCTTCCCAGGCCCTTTTGACCTATCTTCTGGGAGACAATGAGGCTTGGATTTGCCCATGTTCTTCACCAAATTGGCCCCAAAAAGAAGCTTCCTCTTCCAAATTGGCCCCAAAAAGAAGCTTCCTCTTAAAGGCCAGCTGAATTAGCTGGACTTTAGAGGACATTTCTGCCGCCCATTGGCAGAGCCAAATCCAACATCGCACCAGCATCAATAGGGAAATATCTCTAACTGCTAAACAGATTACATTGCATCTGATAGAAAGGCAGTGGTCAACTCCAAAAGGCAAGTAGTATCCTCTGGCAGGACAGATTGAAACCACTGGAGAAGAGCTCCAGATGTCAGACCTGTACATACGTCAACTGAAGAATAGAGCAGCCACTGTTTTTTTTAGAAGAGAATATACTTTACAATCCAGAGTATCCTTTAAAGCCGATCTGCCTTCCATGAGAATGGTGGTCCATTTTGTGACCGCCGTGACTTGCGTAACCACCTTAGGCATGCCGAACCACACGATGCACTACTTTTATGGGAGAGCGCACATCCTCTTACACACCTTTAACCCCTTAGGCAGGGAATTGGGAAAGTCTCATTCTAATCGGATCATGCTCTTGAAAATATCTAGAAATGGGAAGACTGTTGTAGATTTCCAAACTCCCTGTAGGAGTGAATTAATCTGTGACCCTTTCTCTGCTGCTGAAGCATAATCCAGATTCAAGGTGAATGAAACTCAAGCAATCAATGCAGTCAAGCTCTTCCTTCCAAAACAGGCGGATAATGCCAGCCTCATTATCCTCTGAAAGTGAAAGCACTTCTTCCTCTGTATCAAGATTCCTCAGCCGAGAGATCAGAACCCAAGTCCAAGACCATGTCCACGTCCATGTCTCAGAGAGACCCCAGCTGATCCACATCTCCAGAATGCAACCTCCGCCTGGGGGCAGACTTCTTCAGTCATCACTCTCGATTCCCTCTTGTGACAAAGCTCGAGGGAATCCAGAGGTTGCAGTGTCTGCGTTTCCATGCCAAAATGGCCAGGTTTGCTGTAGAAAGGAAAAGAATTCTGGGGAGGACAACCCGGAATCCAGGCGCTCCCCTCCCCAAGAGTGAACCCCAACCACAGGGGACATGGCTGCAGCTGAACTCTTAGAAGGGGAGCAGCTTGAAGCACGTCACCAGAACTCAAGGCCAGCCTATCATGTCCTTACCCAAAGCGCCATCCGTCGCCTCCTGCATTGAGGTGGGAAATGAAAGGTCAACCAAATCTCATCGCTAGGAGAAGGGAGACAAGCCCTTCAGTGATGAGTCAGAGGCTGCCATACAAGAGCAGATTCCAGAATCCAGTGACAAGCTCTTTGCTTGCCACATGTCATACAACTCTTCTTAGAAGACGACAAAGAGTTAAGGCAAGGCAAACACTTGCGTGCGCTAAAGATGCAAAGGCACAAGAAGGTGCATTAATGGAGCAGATGTTATGGGCACTTGGGCAGGAACACACACTAGGACCGCACGACTGCGATGCACACAGAGACAGAAAACACAAACAGCACGTGTTGGAAAAGGGCAGAAAGTCCAGATGCTATGCCAATGGTCGCCCACAGTCCATTCTGACTTATGCCCCAAAATGGACAAGTTCGGGAGCCCCCAACAAGGACAATGATGATGTCAAGCCTTGATACTCGCCCTCTGGGAGCCCCTGGCAGCAAAACGCCTTGCCAGTCTCAGCGCCACTCCCCTTTCACTGTTTTTTTGTTTTGTTTTGTTTTTTAAACTGGCTTGACGTCACATATCTCTAAGCTCTAAGAGCCACCTTCAGTCTTTTGGGGACAGAGGAGGAGGGAGAGGGATTGAGATTGTGTGAGGCAGCTGAATTCCTTTCAAATATTTCCAAGCTTCTGGCTGCTCAACAAGCCCTTAAGAGGATAAGTGCATTGAGCTGAACCATTTTCCCTCCTTCTATGGCTATCAAAAAGACCGCAGTATAGTGGAGCAACTCTTGTTGGCTGAAGTGAGATAGTTAACGAATACCTTAGGTGACTAACGAAATCAATCAGATCCTTATTTTTTCAGAATCTATCAGAGCTGAAACAAATCCAACCACCACCATCTGCTGGAGGCAGAAAAATACTGGTTTTGCCCCTAATAGCTCAGGTATGTCATTGAAACCTGAATATTTCATTGATTCTCTGTCTCCACACGTCTTTGTTAGGAGAATACAACCCATTTGTCTGGACTGGTCCTAGCAGAACAATATGGAAAAAGCATTTCTTCCAAAAATCTATACAAAATATAAGAAATAAAACCTGCAACGTAAACAGAAAAAGCATTCTAGGAATAAAAACAAGTGAGGAAGTAACAGAGATCCTAGGCATTTCATTTTATTTCATTTATTCATATTTATCTCCTACTCATCAACAAAATTAACGAATGAGTTACAAGACATGCACAGTAAAAGCAAACAATACAATAAAAAACCAAAGGGGTATGTTTACTAAACCTATAAAAATGTATAAAAATTGGTGGGTCTGCAATGCTTTTGGAAACTGCAGATAAGCATGTTTTTGCAAAATAGATAGTGGAAATGAATTCCAATTAACTGGACTGGCCACAGAAAAAGATCATGCTCTAACCAAACCAATTACTTTACGTAGAAGTGCCATTGAGGAATATCTAGTAAAGCGTAGTTACTCACCTGTAACAGGTGATCTCCGGGAACAGCAGGAATTTAGTCCTCACATATGGGTATCGTCGGTACCGACGGAGCCTGTGTGGGAACGCTCCCCAGAATCCAATAGGAACGCTTTTGGAAGCATCCCTCAGCACATGCACGCTGCCTTCCCACCTTTCCAACTGTCCCTCTTCAGTTAAGTTTGTAGCTAAGTGAAAGGATAGAGGGAGAGAGGAAAGAGACAAAGAGAGAGAGAGAGAGAACTCCTCGGAGAGGTGGGTGGGTTGTGAGGACTAAATTCCTGCTGTTCCCGGAGATCACCTATTTAAGGTGAGTAACTACGCTATCTCCAGGAACAAGCAGGAATGTAGTCCTCACATGTGGGGACTCCCTAGCTGAAGATGCCAGGGAGATAGCCCCAGGAAGGTGCCACCGTAGAAGGTGGGAATCCTTCCTCCCATGGATCTCTGGCATCCCACCAGGGTTGGTGGGTAGGAGTTGGTTTAAGTTTGAAAGAGATTTTGAAGAACAGCTTGGCCAAAGAAGGCATCCCAATGGGAGGCTTTATCTAGGCAGTAGTGGGCTGTGAAGGTGTGTACCGAAGCCCAGGTGGATGCTCGACAAATGTCATCAATAGACACAGAGTGGAGATTAGCCATAGAAGCTGCCATGGCTCTCACTTTATGAGCTGTGACATGGTCCTGAAGAGGAAGACCCTTACTCTCATAAGCAAAGGATATGCACTGGGCAATCCATTTAGATAAAGTTCTTTTGGAGACTGGAAGTCCCAAATGACTAGGATCAAAAGCTATAAAAAGTTGTGAGGACTTTCTATGTTGCTGTGTTCTTTGTATGTAAAAGGCCAAGGCCCTTTTACAATCCAAAGTATGAAGGTTTCTTTCTGCATTAGAGGCGTGAGGCCTCGGGGAAAAAATACAGGAAGGTAAATTGATTGATTTAAATGAAAAGGCGAAACCACCTTTGGCATAAAATGTGGGTGAATTTGAAGAACAACCTTATCATGATGAAACCTAGTATAAGGAGGATCAGCCACTAAAGCTTGCAATTCACTAATGCGATGGGCAGAAGTGATTGCAA
Source organism: Ichthyophis bannanicus (assembly GCA_033557465.1). Classification (NCBI taxonomy): domain Eukaryota; kingdom Metazoa; phylum Chordata; class Amphibia; order Gymnophiona; family Ichthyophiidae; genus Ichthyophis; species Ichthyophis bannanicus. The sequence goes on from CM066033.1 coordinate 129,258,236, forward strand.
TTAGAAAGACGACCTTCCAGGTCAAAAACCTAAGGGCAGTAGTGGCTAAAGGCTCAAAAGGCGGCTTCCTGAGCTGCCCGAGAACTAGATTTAGATCCCATGCCACCGGTGGTGGCCTGATGGGAGGTTTAGTTAATAAAAAGCCTCTCGTAAACCTTGAGAGGAGTGGATGAGAGGAAATTGGTTGTCCATTTATAAGCTTATAAGAAGCTGCAATTGCACTAAGATGGACTCTTACCGAATTGGTCTTTAACCCAGAATTCGATAAGTGAAGGAGATACTCTAGTATCAAATCTAAAGGTATGACCCGGGGGTTTAATCCCCTCTTGGAGCACCATATGGTAAAACGTTTCCACTTGGGCACAAGATCTTCTTGTGGAAAGTTTCCTAGAAGCCTGAAGGATATTTTTTACCTGCTGGGACAGGTTGAAATCCTGGAGGTCTAAGCCTTCAGCAACCAGGCCGTGAGGTGCAGGGACTGGGGATTTGGGTGCCATAGTGTCCCGTTCTCCTGGGAAAGGAGATCTGGAGCATGCCCTAACTCCAGAGGTGCCGCTTGAGAGAGATGTAGAAGCAGGGAATACCACGTTTGGCGTGGCCATCGTGGTGCTATGAGAATCATGCACCCCCTGTCTCTCTGAAGCTTGAAGAGTGTTTTGGGGATGAGGGGAATGGGTAGGAAAGCATAGAAGAAGTCCTGACTCCAGTGAACAGAACCGGGGAAGTTTGGCATTCAGTGGACTTGCAAAGAGGTCTATGTCTGGTGTGCCCCAGAGATGAAATATCTTTGCCACCTGGTCTAGGTGGAGGGACCACTCGTGAGGCAGCAGTACTCGACTGAGTTTGTCTGCCCAAAGGTTTTGAATGCCTGGAAGATATACCACTAGAAGGTGAATTTGATGCTCTCTGGCGAGGGCCCACAGTCGTAAAGCTTCGTTGCATAACGACAGAGAGCCTGTTCCGCCCTGCTTGTTCACATAGAACATGGCTACTTGATTGTCCGTCTGGACTAGGACTGTCTTGTAGCTGAACTGGGCGTGGAATACTCAAAAGAGCTAAATAGATTGCTCTTAATTCCGGGAGGTTTATGTGTAAACCAACCTCCTGTGGAGTCCAGGTGCCCTGGATAGAGAGATGATTCAGGTGTGCTCCCCAACCCACCTGTGATGCATCTGTTGTTAGGGTGGCCTGAAAGAGGGGTTGATGAAAAGGAGACCCCACTGTCAGATTTTCTAGTGATTGCCACCATTGGAGGGACAAAACTAGTCGTTGAGAGACTGTTATTTTATCCGACAAATGACCTGTGGCCGACCTGTGGCCTATGTGCTCGCATGTGGAGGCGAGCATATGGGACTACATGAACTGTGGATGTCATATGTCCCAGTAACTGCAGTAGCTCTCAGCAGTGAGGGAGAATTTGCCTACTGCTTGAGAAGCTAGTTGCATTATGCAAAGACACCAGGCCTGTGGAAGGAAAGCCCTAGCCTGTCTGGTATCTAGACAGGCACCTATGAATTCTAGGCATTGGGAAGGAACTAGTTGAGATTTCGGGAAGTTTATTACCAATCCCAAGTATTGGAGGATTCGCATTGTACGGGACAGTGCAGTGCTGGCTTCTGCAACTGTGGGGGCTTGAATGAGCCAGTCGTCTAAGTAAGGAAAGACGAAAATCCCCAGGGTTCGTAGAAATGCAGCTACTATTGCCATGCATTTCGTGAATACCCTTGGTGCTGAAGCCAGACCAAAAGGAAGAACCCTGGTACTGGAAATGTCTTCCCCTGAAATGGAAACGTAAAAATTTCCTGTGATCTGGATGGATTGGAATGTGAGTGTATGCATCCTTTAAGTCTAGAGAGCAAAGCCAGTCCTAGCTTTGAAGGTATGGCAGAAGAGTTCCTAGAGAAATCATTTTGAATTTCTCTCGAAACAGATATTTGTTCAATTCTCTGAGGTCTAGAATGGGTCTGTCTCCTCCACTTTTCTTTGGAATAAGAAAATAGGGGGAGTAGAACCCTGCACCCTGTTGAAGAATGGGTACTTCCTCTATTGCCCCTTGGGCAAGAAGTGTGGAGACCTCGTGATCTAGCAGATTGTCTGCAGAGGTTTGTGAATTGAATTGCTTTAGAATTGTAGGAGGGAGTATGCTGTGAAAATGAAGTTTGTACCCCTCTCCTACAATGGACAAAGTCCAATCGTCTGCTGTTATCTGATGCCATCTGTTGACAGTGGAATAACCTGCCCAGAATATTGGGGGGTTGGGGACCCCTCAAAGGCAGGAAGGCAAAGCTCTCTAGGCAGGAAGGCAAAGCCCTTGAGGGGGCTGAACCTGGAGAGCTGGTTGGGCTCTCGGGCCTTTTGGTTTCTTTTGCTGTCTAGTTTGTCCCTTTTGGGCAACCTGACCTGGAGTCTGACTCTGCTGGGTATAGGAAGGATAAAACTTCCTCTTTTTGCTAAAATAGGGGTTTTTATAAGGCTTCCTTTTGGCTGGAATGGCTGTAGACTTTGACAATCTAAGTAGAATTGTCAGCATCTAACTCGTTAGCCTTTTCCTGCCAGTTCTTGCCAAAGAGATTCTCCCCCGTGCAAGGAATATCGCCTAACTTGTCCTGTACCCAAGTCTCCAAGTCTGATGCCTGCAGCCAGGCAATCCGTCGTGCGCCAATGGCAATAGCACAAGTTCTGCTGATGCATTCGAAGCAGTCAAAGCCTGCACGATTGACAAACTTGGAGACATCCTGAGCATGCTTAACTAGAGCAAGAAAATTTTGTCTCTTATCTGGGAGAAATGGGCTCATAAGTTCCAAGTCTCCTGTGACTTCTTTGAGGAACATTCCCATATATAGGATATATGAGCTGATCCTAGCTGAAAGCATGGAAGCTTGAAAAGTTCTGCACCCAAAAGCATCCAGAGTCCTGCATTCACGACCTGGAGGATTGGATGCATGCCTCTTTGCACTTTTCATCCTACGCATAGCTGATTCCACTATCATTGAATGGTGTGGCAGCTGAGTTTTCTGAAATCCAGGACATGGTGGAACTCGATACATAGTATCAAGTCTCCTAGAGTGAGGAGAAGTAGTCAGAAGTGTCTCCCACATTCTGAGCATCAAGCTATGCAGAATTTCATGGATAGGCAGAGTGGCTGCCTCCTTAGGAGCTTTAGGATATTGGAGAATTTCCAATTCCTTTGCTCTGGGCTCCTCTTCAGGAGCTACTGTGATTGAAAGACCTTTGGCCATATCACGGATGAAATCCTGGAATGACATGTCTTCTGGAGGTGACATTCTGCGTTGGGGAGAAGAGGGATCTTCTAGGAGAAAACCTCTAGTGCCCGCAGAATTGTCAGAGTCTTCGGAATCGGAGGAATCAAAGTATTCCTGACCCCGATGCTCTTGCAATGCACGATCCCGGTACCGATCGAAGTTGGTACCGAGGCGACCCGGTACCGCTTTGTCAATTCCAGCCAGCGATGGCATGGGAAGAGTTCCCACTGGGGCTGGTACCATCGGTACTGGCATCGTCGGTACCGGCATCGGTGTCGGTGTTGATGTCGGTACCTGTGCCGGTGCCCTTGGGACCACCGGTACCGCAGCTGAAAGAAGAGCTGCGATCCTGCGCTTGATAGCAAGAAACCTCTGGTCTATCGACGTTGCCGATGCCTGGGTGTCGGTACCGGTAAGAATGGCCGGAACCCCCAAGCATGGCACAGGTAGTTCTTGTGAGGTTGAGGCCTCGAGAACATCCTGAAGCCCCATCGATGCTTTAGAAGCCGAAGCCTCCCGCCGGAGCTGTTTTGCCGGTATGGTTCCAATCAAGGGCAATGCCAATGGCCTTTTGATACTTAGCAGGAGAGCTACCCTTTGAGGACCGGCTTTTATGTTTAGTTATCTGAGATCCATGGGAGGAAGAAGAGGCCCTTGACGATGTCGATGCAATGGATCTGGCATCTGAAGAAAAGAGGGTACCGAGCTTTGCGGCCCGGTTCTGTCTTCCTCCTTTGGTGTAGGAGAGACATTCAGTTGGAGAATGATCAGGTCCTAAACATTTTAGACACCAATCATGGGTGTCAGTGACGGAAATGGTACCGCCACACTTAGTACATTTTTTAAAACCACTAGTTGGCTTTTCCATGATTTAGGAAAATGGGGCCTAATGCCCAAAATGGCGCCTAGCACCAAAGAGGAAAGTTTCTGTAAAGAAACAGTCTAAGTTTTTTTTGTTTTGTTTTTTTGTAAAGGGTACCGCGCAGGCTCCGTTGGTACCGACGATACCCATATGTGAGGACTACATTTCCTGCTTGTTCCTGGAGGTATCAAGTTGAACTGAGCAAAGTGTGAGAGATGGAATATAAGAAGTCAATAAAGTAGGAAATGCTATAAAAAATTCAGCATGTAATATTTGGTAAACCATACATAAACATGTAAAAAATATACACTGCTTGACCTAGAAGCAATGACATATTACAAAATCTGCAGAAACATGATCCATCTTACATAAATTGAATATAACTCGCACAGTAGAATTTTGTATCAAGGAATGAAATAAGTTATTATGCAATGCAATGCAATGTGTGCCGTTGTTAGATAAGTCTAATAAATAATAATTCAGTAATCAAGAGAAAGCAAAACCAGGAATTGTACAACTATGCAAAAATCCTCAGTTGGCAGATACTGTTTCAGGCCTTTGACCATCCTGAGTTTAAAAAACTAGCATAAACTACTTTCAGACTCTGGAGGCGCATGGCTGAAACAGAATGCAAAATACTCCACGGTAACGAACCTTCTTTTGATGAGAAATGACATGTCCATCCAGAAGGAAGGCTGAAAGATCAGATTCTATTTGTGAATTAGTTATCACAATTGCTGCAGTTTTTTATAATTCAGCATAAGGTCCAATTTGTGTCAACCAAGAGGAAATGGTGGTAAAATCCCTAAGCAAAGACAATTGTATAATGTCATCACCCTCCAAGAAAAGCATAAACAATAGAATGCTATCAGCGAAATACAAAACATGATACCTATCTTCAGAAAAAGCTGACACAGGGGGATCAAGCATTGAACAATGTAGAAGACAAGGAGGAACTCTACAGCAGGCCTTGATAAAGTTTCTCAGAATCTAGGTCGCAGTGACCCCCTTCCAAAGGTGTATCACAGCTCCTATTTTAGGGCTTGATTTACTGTTTTCTCATTTTCTACGGAAAAAGAAATCTTAATTTATCAGACCCTTAATGTGTCATTTGATAGTGCCAACTGAAGGTCAGTGACCCTTCTCCTTCAAGCCCCTCTCTCATACTCAGTGATCATATTGTGAGCAGCTTGTTTGTGACTCTTTATAGCTGCACCCTGCTTTAACCCAGTCTTTCTCTCTCTCCTAGCCACCCAATCCTTCATCCTCTCTTAGCCCCCCAGCCTTCACCCAGTTTCTCTCATAGCCTCCCCTCCAGCCTTCATCCGATCTCTCTCTCTCATAGCCACCCCCCCCCCTCCAGCCTTCATCCAATCTCTCTCTCTCATTAATTCCTCCCCAGCCTTGATGTCCAGGACATGGCCAATTAGATGCTGCCTGTGTGATGCTCTCTTGATCAGAGGTGGAACCCTAGCCCCAATGGCAGAAAAAAGCTGAAAAAGCCTAATAGCACTTATACTTCCAGTATTTAGCTCATGGCTTTCCAGGAGAAGACCAAAGCAAGTTACATTCAGGGAAGCACTGCATACTCACAAGTGGAGACCGAGGTCTGATTCTAGAAATGGGATCCTGTTCCTTGGACTGGCAGTGGCAGAATCTATGAAGGTGGCAACAGCTTTCAGAGCTCTTTGGGCTAGGGTGAAGGTTATTTCCATCATGTATAACCTGCGCCGAGTAATTGATTCAAGAGTGCACAAGCTCATCATCATTCCCTCATTGTGAACGCTGTTCCCTCCAGATCCCCAGTAAGATTTAGCGTCACCAGCAGCCTTTGATTCATTTTGTGCACCGGAAGAGTGACGGAGCTGGCTTCTCTTCACTGGCAATGCAATCAGGAGAGGCCTATTATAGATCCACAGCCTTACTCGGGTCAGGCCCTGGAACACAGAGGCATGAGCGAGTACTCCTGATGATTGCAAATATCAGCAACTCAGCCAATGTGTGTTTATAACTGGTGCCATGGTGAATTTCACAGTAACCCTCAGCTCGTAGACCCTCTAGATAGTACCAAATATTAAACTGACGGAGGTAACTGAAGAGACAGTTCAGTTTCTGCTTGTAAACTTTATGATCCACTAACATTACTGTAATCAGCAGTGAAAGGATAACCTAAGATAAGCACCACTATCCTGCAAGCTACTGGAACCATGATGGTGCCCATGAGAAATGAATTCTAGTGAAAATAAATCTGTGGACACCCAAAGCTGCATCCCATCTCATCTAATAAGAGTTTAAAATGCTCAATGACTATTTGTGAGCCAGGACAGTCTCTTGCATGTGTCTGTGCAATGTTAATTATGCCTTTTTGCATTGCATGATTGATCATTGTTTGCACTATTAAGATAACTCTTCTGCTTTCCTCTCCATTTCTTCTTATGGCTCCACATCACTTTTTCTTCCTATTATTGACACTCCCTAACCTTCTCCTTTCATACCAACATCCTCAAACCCTCTCTTCCTTTTCATCCTCTCTCTCTCTTTCCCATTGCTTCTCCCATCTTGCCTTCCTCCCTTTTCCTCCCCTCTTGAACTTCACCTTTTTCTTCCTCTTATTCATCCTTCTCCCTTAAAAAATTCATCCTTGTTTCTGCTGTTCCATCTCCTTTCAGCCTCACATTCTTCTCCTCCTCCTCCTTTCATCTGGTGACATTAATCCTAACCCTGGCCCCTCTAGACTATTCTCTCACTCCCACTCCTCAGTCAACCACTCTAATCTCTTCCATATTCCTCTCATTTCCCCTCCTCTCTCCCTTTCTCTTATGCCTTATGGAATGCTCATTCTATATCTAATAAACTCCCTTTTACTCAAAATCTCTTCATTTCTAACTCTTTTCCATCTTCTAACTGAAGCCTGGCTCTTCCCTGAAGATACTGCTTCAGTCGCTGCCCTAAGTCACAGCAGCTACCAATTTTCATACACTCCTCATGCCACTGGCCGTGGTGGTGGTGTTGGGTTTCCGCTTTCTCGTTCCTGACAATTCCAACTCCTCCTTCTACCTCAGTCTCACTCCTTTTCCTCCTTTGAAGTCCATTCCATCTGCCTTTTTAATCCCTTACCTCTCCAGATGGCTGCTGTTTATAGACCCCCTGATAAGTCCATCATTACCTCTCTCACTAACTTTGATTCCTAGCTTTCCCTATTTCTGGATTCTTCTTCCCCCTCCGTTATTTATGTTGATAACCCTTCTGACCCTTATGCTTCTAAACTCCTTACCCATACCTCCTCATTCAACCTTCAACTTTGCTCTTCTGCTCCTACTCATCAGCACGGTCATTGCCTTGACCTGGTTTTCTTCTCTGTTTACTCTCCAATTTCCATACTTCAGTTTTTCCCTTATCTAAATGGTTCTCAACCCAGTCCTCTTGGACCCCTAGTTCAGTTGGGTTTTCAGCGTATTCACAACAGAATATGCATGAGATAAATCTGCATACAATGTAAGCAGTGCATGCAGATCTCTCTCATGCATATTCATTGTGGATATCCTGAAAACCTGACTAGCCTGGGGGTCCCAGAGGACTGGGTTGGAAACCACTACCTTATCTGATCATCACCTCCGAAGCTTTACCCTTAATCACTTCCTACCTCAATCTCACTTAATCTCCTCCTAGCTTTTTAGAAATCTTCATGCTATCGATCCATTGGCTTTCTCCAGTATTGTCTCATCGCCTCTTTCTTCCACCTTGTCTTCTGAATCTGTTGACAAGGCTATGGTTTCCTATAATACTGCCCTCTCCTCTGCTCCAGATACTCTTGCTCCACCCATCCCCATGTCTTGAGATGCACTTTACCTCAGCCCTGGTTGTCTTCAACTACCTGCTATCTACGCTCCTGTGCCTGCTCAACTGAGCATTTTTGGCTCAAATCCCGCTCCCTTTCTGACTTTAACTTCAAATTCATGCTTAACACCTTCTGATCAGCCTTAGAACTTGCCAAGCAAAACTATGCCCATCTGACTCACTTTCTTGCCACTGACCCCTGTCATCTCTTCTCAACTCTCTCCTCAAGGCACCTCTCCCTCCAACCCCTCCTTCTCTTTCTGCCCAAACCCTAACAGACTATTAACCATGACAAATTCCACAAGATTACACTCCAATTCCCCACTAGATCAGCTTCATACCCTCTTCCCTCTCCTCAATACCAACTTTTCCTCCTCAATCTCTGTTACCCTTTCATCCTTTTCTAAGACCTCTGAAGAGGAAATCACTCATCATCTTTCCTCCTCTAAACTTGCTCTTCTGACCCTATTCCCACCCATCTCCTTAACTCCATTTCCTCCTTTGTCATCCCTTCCATCTCACATATTCTCAACCTCTCGCTCTTCACTGCTACTGTCCCTGCAACCTTCAAGCATGCTGTGGTCGCACCTCTCCTCAAGAAACCTTCACTTGACCCTAGTTGTCCTTCTAATTATTAACCCATCTCCCTTCATTTCCAAACTTCTTGAGCGTACAGTCCTCCGCCATCTTGAATATCTTTCCTCTCAAGCCCTGCTGGATCCACTTCAATCTGGCTTTCGTCCCTTACATTATACTGAGACGGCACTTGCCAAAGTCTCCAGTGACTTGTTCCTGGCTAAATCCAAGGGCATTTACTCTGTCCTCATCCTTCTTGACCTTTCTGTTGCTTTTGACACTGTTCACCATCACTTTCTCCTTAACACATTGCCCTCACTTGGTTTTAGGGGGCTCTGAGCTGTCCTGGCTCTCTTCTTATCTCTCCCATCGCTCTTTCAGTGTTTGTTCTGGTGGCTCCTCCTCTACTGCTATCCCACTCTCAGTTGGTGTACCCAAGAGTCTGTTCTAGACCCTCTCCTTTTCTCTCCCTACACTCAATCCCTTGGTACTCTCATCTCGTCCCATGGATTTCAGTAACATTTTTATGCTGACAATTCATCATATCTCTGTAGATAACACACTTCTTCCTGTTTCCTCAGCCTGTAACCTTGTGGTCATCTTTGACTCTTCCCTTTCCTTCTCCTCACATATCCAACAGTTAGCTAAAACCTGTCATTTCTTTCTCTATAACAGCATTAACAAAAGTTTGCCTCTTCCTTTCTGAACACACTACTAAAACATTTGTCCACTCTTTAATTACTTCCCGTCTCAACTATTGCAACCTCCTTGCTGTTCTCCCTCTGAGTCACCTCTTTCAGAACTCTGCTGTGCAACTAATCTTTTGCCAGCCTCAATATACTCATATAACCCCTCTTCTCAAACTTTATTGGCTTCCCTTCCATTTCCATATTCAGTTCAAACTTCTCCTTCTGACATAAATGCATTCATTCTTCTGCTCTTCACTACCTTTCCTCTCTCCTCTCTCCCTACACCCCACTGTGAACTCTACTCTTTTGCTGGTTTGCTTCTCTCTTTGCCCTTTTCTTCCACTGCCAACTCCGACCTTCGTTCCTTTCAACCTGCCTGGAACAAACTATCTGAGTCTGTACATCAGGCTTCATTCTCTGCCCCTTTTCAAATCCATGCTAAAGGCTCACCTCTGAGGCTGCTTTTGGATCCTGATCCCTTGTTTTCCTTGTCTCTTTACCCTTCCCTGTTCTACCCTTATTCTTATCTTTTGTCTTGTCTGTCTTAATTAGATTGTAAGCTCTGACAAGCAGGGACAGTCTTTATGTGTGTCTGTATAGTGCTGTGTATGCCTTGTAGCACTATATACATTTTTAATGGTAGTAATAGTAGCCTTCGCTCATTCTCTCTCTCTGAACCATTCCTCTCTCTACAGCCACCCCCTAAGCCTTCATCCAGTCTCTCTCTCTCTCTCACTCACCATTCGTGTCGGCTTGCTGTTTAGAGCTGCAGTGAAAATGGAATGCTGCTAATTTTCCAAAAATTGAGATGCACGGTGGGCGAAGTTCAGGTAGATTTAGCTGTTTCAAGTCTCATGATTAGTCCTAACTTTCTCCACTGCATGGCTCAAGCTAGTTGGAGAGAGATGATCACAGTGGGAAAGTTAGCAGCAAGCCATTTTCACTGCAGCACTGGTACACATCGAAACCTTCAGGGGCATGAAATCCTGGGTGCCAGGGTGCAATTTCTAGGTACCATGGCAACCTGGTAACCAGGATTTTTCGAGCCTTACAGGATCCCCCTTTCCAATATGTAACAAATGAGATATCTCACAAGAGACTGTTCCCTCTGATCTATGTGATAGGTAGGAAGAAATCCAAGACAATACCATTTCTTCCACACCCAAATTAGCTAACCTTCTCACCAAAATAGTAGCTATCACAGAATCAAAAGCTGCAGCAAGTTTGATAAACATCAAAAAAGCAGAACGTAAACATCCCGCAACAACTGATCCAAAAAAGGTCTCAGGACTGTGTCTAAGCCTGAACCTGTGTTGCCAAGGGTCCAGGCAACGATTCTGTTTCAAAAATTCACCTAATTGCAGCCAAATTACCTGTTCCACCAAGTCGCCTATAAAAGGCAAATTAGATATCAGGAGATAGCTAACAATATTAGAACTAGGCAGGTCTCTTTCTCCAATTTAGGATAGACTACTGCCTGCTTTAAACTAGAGGTTTCTTAATACTGCATCTTGCTACAATCAGTCAATGCAGCTAGAGACACACCTCAGTACTTCTGTCTCCAGCAGATGTTGGATGCTTCGATGCAGCTCTGGAGAAAATTTGGAAGAGATCTGATTTTGCTCATGAGTGACCACTGTTAGGGATGACTTCCTCACTGGAGTGCAATACTAGAGTCTCCACAAGAGACTCCATACAGAGGAAGGAACTGGTTCAGCCTCTCTTCCTCTTCGTGTTAAGGGCCAGTTGCGCAGCCAGAAGTTTGGATAAAGGAGTTTGGAAGGAGAAATTAGACCATACCTGCTAAATTTACTTTCCTTGAATCCCTCCAGTCTAGTCCAGGCCAGACATATGGGTTGTCTCCCCTCACCAGCAGCTGGAGACTGAGTGTGACTGGGTTTGGTGCTGTCACGCTAGAAAAGGCTCTGTGCACCAATCCCAAGACCAGTATCCTAATAACAAAACAGACACCAAAAAGAGCAAGGTTAAGCCGCAGCATCAAACTACAAATGCAAGGTTAAGCCGCAGTATCAATACAAATGCAAGATTAATGAAAGGCTCCTTCTTTTTCCTTTTCTTTTTTTTTCTTGGTTTCATAAGCCTAAGTAAGGCAACAATATCACAAAAGCTCAACAGAACCAAGGAACACAAACTATCAGAGATCCTCCCGCCAGAACTGGCGAGGGACCCATTATCGCTTTCAAGTCCCTTACCTTCAGGCCCCCAAAACCTTGAACATTCACTAGCAAAATCCTTAGAGAGCAAGAACCAAAAACCCTGACTCCTTTCACAGGACAGACTCTTCCAGAACTGGGCTCGCTCTCAACTGAATACTGACAGACAGACAAAGGGGCGGGTCTTGGACCGAAGGGATTCAAAGAAAGTAAATTAACAAGTAAGGTCTAATTTCTACTTCCACCTCATCCCTCCAGTCCAATCCGGACGTGTGGGATGTACCATAGCAATAATCAAACCAGGGTGGGACCTGCAAGCTTGGCCTTTAAAATGCTTGCCCCAAAACGAGCATCATTTCTGGCTTGCACATCCATGCAAATGTATGGAGCAATGTCAAAGTCGCCATCTTGCAAATGTCAAAAGGAGACAACAAGCTGACCTCTGCCCATGAGGCTGCCTGTGTTCTGGTGTAATGTACATACAGGCCCTGTTGTGGCATTTTGTTTTTCACCAAGTATGCTGAAACAAATCGCTTCTTTCAACCATCGTGCTACTGAAGCCTTAGACACCGCTTCCCCTTTGCACGGTCCACCAAACAGCATGAAGAGATGATCCGACCGATGAAACGACTTAGTCCTCTTCAAATACCAGCACACAGCCCTGCGCACATCCTGCAGATATAACTGACATTCCTCTCCAGACTCTCCATGAGAGGAGAACACTGGGAGGGATACTGACTGATTCATGCGAAATGCCGATTCCACCTTTGGCAGAAAGGAGGGAACCAGGTGCAATACTACCCTCTCCTTGGTGATGAGCAAAAAAGGCTCTCGGTATGATAAAGCCTATAGCTCTGAAATCCATTGGGCCAAACAAATGGCCTCTAGAAAAACTGCCTTTAACGTGAGATCTTTCAGCGTAGCTTCTCCCAGAGGCTCAAAAGGCAATCCCGTTAGGGCCGACAAAACTAAGTTAAGGTCCCACGGTGGCGGCACCACTGGTCGAACAGAAGGACATACCTGCTTGACTTCCCGGAGAAACCGAACCACATCCGGGTGCAAGACCAGGGAGACCCCCTTCACTCTCCTCCAGTAACATAGAAACATAGAAACATGATGACAGAAAAAGACCACATGGCCTATCTAGTCTGTCCTTCCATAACAACAACTACAACAGTCCACTTTTTACCTTTAGAGATCCTCTGTGTTGGTCCCATGCTTTTTTGAATTCAGTTACTGTCCTCATCTCTACCACCTCCACTGGGAGACTATTCCATGGATCCACTACTCTTTCCGTAAAGAAATATTTCCGCATATCACTCCTGAATCTATCTCCCTTCACCTTCATCCCATGTCCCCTCGTAGCAGAACTTGCTTTCAATTGAAAGAGGCTCTCTCCCTGAACATTCATGCCACGGAGGTATTTAAACATCTCAATCATATCACCTCTATCCCGCCTTTCCTCTAAGGTGTACATATTAAGATCCTTAAGTCTGTCCTCATATGCTTTATAACGAAGCCCATTAATCATTTTAGTAGCAACCCTCTGCACCGACTCCATCCTGTTCACATCCTTTTGAAGGTGCGGTCTCCAGAATTGCACACCATACTCCAAATGAGGTCGCACCAAAGACTTATACAGAGGCATTATCACCTCCTTTTTTCTGCTAGCCATTCCTCTCCGTATGCACCCAAGCATCCTTCTAGCTTTTGCTGTCGCCTTTTCTACCTGTTTAGGTATTTTAAGATCATCAGACACAACCACGCCTAGGTCCCGCTCTTCTTTAGTGGACAAAAGTACTTCACCTCCTATACTGTATTGCTCCCTTGGATTGCTGCAGCCCAAATGCATGACCTTACATTTTTTAACATTAAATCCCAGCTGCCAAATTCTAGACCATTCTTCAAGCTTAGCTAGATCCCTCCTCATGTTATCTACCCCTTCCTGGGTGTCTACTCTATTGCAGATTTTGGTATCATCCGCAAAGAGGCAAACCTTACCCGACAGCCCTTCCGCTATATCACTAACAAAGATGTTAAAAAGAATCGGACCAAGGACAGATCCCTGGGGCACACCACTGGTAACATCCTTCTCCTCGGAGTGAGCTCCATTTACTTGTACTCTTTGTCGCCTCCCACCCAACCAATTTCTAACCCAAGCAGTAACTTTAGGGTCCATCCCTAGGGTGCTCAGTTTGTTTATAAGTCGTCTGTGAGGAACAGTGTCAAAGGCTTTACGGAAATCTAAATATACCACATCTAGAGCTCTCCCTCGGTCCAACTCCCTGGTCACCCAGTCAAAGAAATCAATCAATCAGATTTGTCTGACAAGACCTGCCTCTGGTGAATCCATGCTGCCTCGGATCCTGTAATCCGCTGGACTCCAGAAACCTCACTATTTTCTCTTTCAGCAGCGTTTCCAATAATTTACTCACCACCGAAGTTAAACTAACCGGCCTGTAGTTTTCAACCACATCCTTACTTCCGCTTTTGTGTAAAGGCACCACATGAGCCTCTCTCCAGTCCTTTGGCACCACTCCAGACTCCAATGAGGTATTGAAAAGATTAGTCAGTGGAGTTGCTAGAACGTCCCCAAGTTCCCTCAGTATTCTAGGGTGTATCCCATCCGGTCCCATCGCTTTGTCTACTTTAAGTTGAGCTAGTTTCTCACGAACACAGTCTTCTGAAAATAGTTCAAGATGTCCCTCGCTTCTGTTCTTATTTGTGGGTGTTTTCTGAGGTCCTGCTTCTGGTTCTTCATCTGTGAACACAGAACAAAAATATTTGTTAAGCAATTCCGCTTTATCCTTATCAGCTTCTATATATTCCCCCCCTGCACCCTTGAGTCTGACAATACCACTTTTGCCCTTCCTCTTCTCACTAATATATCTGAAAAATGTCTTATCCCCCCCATTTTATTGCATTGGCTATTTCCTCCTCCTTTTGAATCTTTGCCTTCTTGACTACTTTGCTAGCTTCTCTAAGTTTTTCCAAATACAGATGCCTGTCTTCCTCTCTCTGTGATCTCTTGTATTTCATGAAGGCCTCCCTCTTTTTCTTCACTTGTTCAGCTACTTCCTTCGAAAACCATAGCGGTCTCCTGTTCCTTTTGCCTTTATTTACCATTTTAACACGTAAAAGCAACCACCTGAACCCAAAACGAACTCAACGCAAGTCCTCTGTCCAAGCCAACCTGCAGAAAGGCCAGCATATCTGGCACCGAGGCTGACAGTGCCCTGTGACCATTGCTATCACACCATTTCTCAAAAATTCTTCAGACGCGCATGTACGACAGAGACTGGAGCGCTTGCGAGCTCTCAACAAGGTGTCAATAACTTGAAGCAAGTATCCCTTCTTCCTTAATCGAGCCTCTTAAGAGCCAGACCATAAAAGTGAGAATCAATTCACCTGAGGCATAAGAATGGGCCCGTGTCAGGAGATTGCATTTAGCTGGAAGGCACCACAGAGCAGCTACTTGTAGACAAATCAGGTCTGCATACCACAGCCTCCAAGGCCAATCCAGGAAAATCAAGATCACTGGCCCCCTGTGGACCTCTATCCATTGGAGAAGGCACCCTATCAGCGCCCAGGGAGGAAAAACAAAAAGGAGATCCTCCCTTGGCCATAGCTGCACCAGAGCATCCAGGCCCTTGGACATCCATTCTCTTTGACTGCTGAAAAATCTGTTGGCCTTTGAATTGCTGACTGAAGCCATCAAATCCATTACCAGTTTGCCCCAGCGCTATACTATGATGCGTAAAATCGCAGCGTCCAGAGCCCACTCCCCCTGGGTCCAACAGACGTTGGCTGAGGAAGTTAGCTTGCATGTTCTCCTTCCAGGCCCAATGTGCTGCAGACAGTGCCAAGAGATTCGCCTCAGTCCAGACAAGTAGCAGCTCTACATCATCTGCAAGAGCCACACTGCCTGTTCCCCCTTGATGACTGATGTAAACCACGACCATGGCATTGTCCGAGAAGATTCTCATGGCCTTATTCTGCAGAAGGGGATGAAAGAATTGTAACGTCAGGCGACTGATGAAACAAGCAGTCTCCTCCGGAGACCACTGCCCTTGGGTTATCTGCGTCTTGCAATGTGCACCCCCACCTAGAGAGGCTGGCATCAGTGTTTACTACAACCCACTTGAGAGGCTCCAGTCCCCGCCAGGAACTTCTCCATAAGCAGCCACCACATCAGGGACACTCGAGTTTGTAGGAGATAAGACAAGTGTCTCGAAAGTAGGTATCTTAGCGGCGACCAGCGCAACAAGAGAGCCCTCTGCAACAGACACATATGAGCCCTGGCCCATGAAACCAACTCCAGTGTGGCGGCCATGGACCCTAGGTGCTGTAGGTAATACCACGCCAATGGTGCCAGCATCCTGAGGAAGCGCTGTACTTGATCTCACAACTTCTGCATCCACTCCAAGGGAAGTGACACCAGTCCTTTGTCCATCTGAAACCTCGCCCCAAGTGAAAGAGATCCTGAGACGGAACTAGGCTGTTCTTGGGAAACTTGATCACCCAACCCAGCTGTTGGAGGAAGTTGACTACACACCGTGTGGCCTCGGCACTTTCTTGCGCTAACTTCGCTCTGATCAGTCAGTCATCAAGGTAGGGATGCACCAGAATTCCATCTTGACATAGTGCCACTACAATCACGACCTTTGTAAATGCCCTTGGGACAGTTGCTAACCTGAATGGTAACACCTGAAACTGGAAGTGATAGCAAAACACAGGAACCGCTGATGTTTTGGGCGAATAGAAATGTGAAGATAAGCCTCTGTAAGGTCGAGTGCTGTAGGAACTCCCCCTTGCACACTGCTATCATTACCAAGCATAGGGTTTCCATATGACAATGTGGCACCCTGTTGACATGCTTGAAATCTAGAATGCACCAAAATGAACCTTCGTTTTCGGGCACGACAAAAACGGAGTAAAAACCTTGACTGCACTCATCAGCGGTAACCTTTGCTTCAAGTTGCAGTAGTAACTCATCAGCGGTAACATTGCTTCAAGTTGCAGTAGTCTCTGGAGGGCGTCTTACATTGCCTCCCACTTGACCGCAGCTCTGCAGGAGGATGGCATGAACGCTTCAGGAATAGGATATGCCAGTTCCAGGGCATAGCCCTTTTAGATTACCTCTAAGACCCACTGGTCAGAGGTAACTTGGGCCCAGTCAGAGTAAAAATGTTGCAGCTGGCCACCCACCGGAACCAACTCCGACTGGGTCCCCCTCATTTCATTGCAATTTGTTGGAACCTGCAGAGGTACCAGCATAGTAACCTTGGCCGGTTCCCCAACCACCTCGAAAGAACTGACCCTTGGCAGAATAGCAACTACGCTGACAGGAGGCAAAACAAATGGCCCAAAACCATCAGAAATCCTGGGGTTGTCCCCTTCCAGAGGCTGATGATTTCACACCCCTTGGTTTGTCTTTGGGGAGTCACCCTCCTTTGGTCTCACCGAGGTCTTTGACAAACTTCTCTAATGCCTTCCCAAAGAGGAGCTTACCCTTAAAAGGAAGCTTACCCAGGCGTGTCTTAGACGACACATCCACTGACCAATTCTGCAACCACAGAAATCGCTGCACCGCTATAACAGACGCCAAGCTCTTAGTCAACACCTGTACCAAATCATAACAGGTGTCCGCCAAATATGCAGAGTCCAACTCCAGCATCATGACCTCCGGCCGAGGCTGACACAAATCTAGACCGGAGTCCAGGAGACTCTGCATCCAGCACAAGCATGCTCACGCCATGTAGGCCCCACAAATGGAAGCCTGCATTATCATGGCATTAAACTTGAATGACTGCTTCAACAAGCCTCAAGCTTGGTACCATCTAACTTATGAACCATCTAACGCAGGGGTTCTCAACCCTGTCCTCGGGACCCACCTAGCCAGTCGGGTTTTCAGGATAACCACAATGAATATGTATGAGAGAGATTTGCATACACTGTCTCCATTATATGCAAAAGTGAAGCTGTTGGTGAAGCATGGATTTTTCCACTGGTTCCTGCCTTATTGTGCTGTCTGTGCGCATTAGCTGAGCTACACACGCTAAGTACGCATCTAAATACTGCGCGTTAGTCTTATGCAACTTGAACTGGACTCTGGACGTCAGGCAAAGGAGAGATGGTTTGAACCTCTGGACTCCAGTTTCCACAAAGATCTCTTAAGACTCACCCAAACCCCTGTTTATAAATACCCAAGAGGAGAGCATCTTTCAAAGTGTAAGAAAGCACTGCAACAAGAAGGCATAGGATGAAAGTGAATAAATTCAGGAGTAATCTGAGGAAATATTTAGAAAAAAAAATAAAAGAGTGGTAGATGCATAGAACAGCCTCCTAATGGAGGCGGTAGAAACAAGGACTGTATCTGAATTCAAGAAAGCATGAGACAAACACAAGGATCGCAGAGGGAAAAAAAAGGGACTGTAAAGCTTAGTAACTGAAATGGAAGGGCAGACATGATAGAAAAAATGAGAGCAGTTAATAACCATACAGCCTATGTCCTATGCAACTAGAAGATGGCCTGTCCTCATTAGTCAATAGCAACAAGAGCTGGCATGGAATAAAGCACAATATAGAGACAGTGTGCTTTCATGCTCCAACACCACTTCAACTGACTAGGTATCCATTATTAGCAAAATACACAGTGTAAAACTAAACCAAAATAAAAAAGCAGCAAATAAATGTACAGAATAACTGAGCCCCACCCAAGCCGCACTAAAGGCTACTTTGGCTTGGCCCTTATGCAAGGGCCCTCCTGCAGACCTCTCCTTGTGTGCCCCAAGACAGTCCCCAGCTGATCACATCAGCAGCAGAGGGCAGGACTTGCAAAATTGGCCTCTAGAGCAGGATAGTACACAGCAGTAGGACCAGATGCAGCATGACCAGGAAGGCTGATTAGCACTTCTGGTAAGCCAAACAAGGTCCAAGGAAAGCCTTTAACATTAGCTGTCTGGCATGTTTCTATTTTAAATACTTGAGATATGAAACATTGAGCATTTCATTTATATCCTCCAGGGAAACAAAGCAAGTCTAGTTTCAGGATTTCTGCAATGAATATCAGAATACATTTGGTCTCAGAATCAGATTAATTAGCATGTTTCCCTCATTTGAAAGCCATATGTGGTTGTTGCCTTTGAAAGAATATCACAACAGATGCCCTGGAAAGCTGAAGTGTCCTATGCCTTCCCATAGACAGTTTTCATTAGGATTCCAGTGAAGTCATCAGAGCCATGAAAAACAGTACTTTAAGAGAAAATTCTGAGTGCGTTCTGAAGAATGCCTGTAATAACAGCTGGCACTTGAAGTGCATTATAGTGTGAATCAACAGTAACGGCCGACTGCTGAAGCAATTATAATGAACAGCTATAGTAACAGTTGGCTGCTAAAGTGGTTATGACATGGTTCAGCAGTTACAGCTGGCTGCAGGTATGGAAGGCAGAACAGAAATTAGGTGCCATTTGAAATGGCTGCACCATCACCTTTCATTTCTCACCATTCTCAGAAGGTCCCAAATCCAAACGGTGACATCTTGGAGCATTTAAGCACCCCTTGCCTTCCCCTCAGCCTGTAAGCCACAAACTGAAATGCCTCCAGACAAGCGAGGAAATACCTCCTCAATGCAAAGCTGCTGGAAAAATATTTTTACATTCTTTCTCTGATGATCTTCTATGACGTCCTATACAAACAGCTATGATGGTAACAACGTATTTCTAATTTGATACATAAATTCTAATTGCTGACATTCTGGAAAGTATGCACATCTGGGTTTACTGAAAATTGATGATTTAGCTAAAGTAAAATGGCTGGATTGGATGCACAAATGTAACTACACTTTCACCACTTCTAAAACCATTGCAGCGCTAGTGCCAGCAATTTTGATCCATTCATAGTCTATAGCTTCATTATTATTATGAGGTTTTGCCTTCTTGGAGGGTGAGGCTCTTTTTCAGTTGGCTCTATTTCCTGAGAAGCCACAAAAATCATTTCTAGACTTATGCTTCTGTCATTAGTCAATGGCCAATCCACTGAATGATAAAATCATGAACAGGATAAAACCACCTCTAGCTTCAGAACTTACATCTGCTATTATTTTGAAAAATTGGCAAACACAAAAAATTCAAGACTTATTTTCATTTCTATTATTAACTATAAATAATATTAATCGTCACGTCTACAAGTAGTATCAATAGTTCTATCCCAACTTTAAATGTTATTCAAAGCAGTTTCTTCTTTACTCTAGGCTGGGAGTTCTCAAGCAGGGTGGTGTGTTGTCAAATATCTAACAGACAACAAGCCTGTGCTTTATTGAAATTTAGCAGACACTTGTATCTGCTAGCTGAGAAGAGCAAAGAGCAGGGAACCAGGCACTTGAAATCCCCATCACTGCCTCCCCTCTACCCAACTGCTAGTGATCACTGCCAATGTGAGCCAGAAATATTGTGGGCCTTCTGTTTTCCCATTCTCTAGTGATCCCTGCCATTATGTCCTGTACCTGCATTCACTGCCACCACAATCACGGACCATTCAACCTAGAAATGTGGGGTCCTATCCGTTCCTGTTAGGTCATGATCACTGCCATTGCTGGTTGCAGAGGGGAAGGAAATGGTCAAGGTACACTGTTCTTCGCCTGCTGACTCTTATCATTGGGTGGAGAATCATCATTTTAATTGGTGAGTGAGGAGTGTTGTAAGGGAAGAGGAGGAACGCACCTGGTGAGGGAAGGGGAGGTAAGTCTGGGGTTAGGGTGATGGTGAAGACATGAGCCTGGTGAAGTGGAGTCTCAAAGGTGAGGCCCAACAAAAATGACTTGCAGGATTGAGATTAGGTGGGGATTTGTGGATAAGAGGAAGAACAAAGGACTAAGGGGTTAGGTGAGGACAAAAAGTGGATGGGAGAGTAGGAATTTGGTGACTGGACTGGATGTGGACATAGTAGAGAGAGAGCTCAAGTGAGGACTTAAGTATTAGGGAAGAAGTGTGAACTAGACAGCTGGACAGGGGCATGTTCGTGTTGAAAAGGGGGGGAGAGACTTGGGAATGGGTAAAAGACAAAAGGGGGAATGGGTTAACTGTGGGAAGGATGACAGCAAATGACAGAAGACCAGTACAGTATGTAAGACCAGTACAGTATGTAAAAAGAGGGACACTGAAAACTGAAGGCTGAGAGAGGGGAAGAAAGCGTAGTTACTCACCTGTAACAGATGTTCTCCAGGGACAGCAGAAATCAGTCCTTACATATGGGTGATGTCGGTGCTGATGGAGCCCTCGTGGAAGTATCTCCCCAGTTTCAAAGAAAGCCTTTGGGAGATGTCACCATGCATGCTTGATCCCCTTCCCACCCAAAGGTTCCATCTTGCTCAGTCAGATAACAAAGGTAGAGCTGACAAAATAAGATGGCAAAAAAATACAGCAACTCCACAGGGAGACCAGAGGGTTGTGAGGACTGATTCCTGCTGTCCCTGGAGAACACCTGTTACAGGCGAGCAACTACACTTTCTTCCAGGAACAAGCAGGAAGTCAGACTCCCTAGCTACTGGCTACCGGGAACCGGTAGAAATTCACGGCCAAGCCATGAGCAGCCACAAGTGAATCTGAAGAGAGACTCTAAGGACCCCAGTCCGGAGAGGATCATCACTCCGGTAGCCTGAACACGGAAGGGTAGAAGTTGCCTAGATCCTGAAGAGATTACGGAGTACAGCATGGCCAAAGGCGTTGTCCTGTCAGGACTCCCTCTCCAGGCAGTAGTATGCTGCAAAGATGAGGACTGAGGACCAGGTGGCAGCCTAGCAGATGTCTGCCACAGGAACAGAGCACAAGCTTGCAACCAAGGTTGCCATAGCCCTGACGTTGTGTGCCATGACCTGGCACTCTAACAACAGCCCCGTCTGATCGTGGGCCAAGGCGGTGCAGTCTGCCACCCAGGTAAACAGGGTCTGCTTGGTAACAGCCTCCCCCAGGCAACTCGGGTTATAGGAAACAAAAAGCTGTGAGGCCTTGTAGTGGCCCTGGATACATTGCAGGTAGAAGGACGGGACCCTCTTGCAATCCAGAGTATGGAGAACGGCCACCATCCTGTCGGCGTGAGGCTGTGGAAAGAAGGTGGAGAGCACCACCTCCTGATTGAGGTGAAACATGGAGACCACCTTCGGAAGTAATTAAGGATGGGTGTGAAGTACGACCCTGTTCTTGTAGAACCTGGTGTAGGGTGGCTCAGCCACCAAGGCCTGAAGCTCGCTGAGGTGAGCACCACCAGGATGTTTGATGTAAACCGCCTTGGATAAAGGCGGTATAGAAAAGCTGTTAAATAAATAAACCTTCCATGAGAGGTAACACATATGGCAGGTAGCCAGAGGCTCAAATGGCGGCTTGGTGAGCCATGTCAAGATCACACAGAGGTCCCATTCCACCAAGAACAGGCGGATGGGAGACAGAGAGCAGGAGGCTCCACATGAACAGAGTAATGAGGTGCTGAGCAGAGAGGGGTTTACTCTCCATAGAATGATGATGCGTCAAGAGCACACTCAGGTGCACCCTGATGGAGTTGGACTTGAGACCAGCTTGCGAGAGATGAAGCAAGTACTGCAGCACCGCGTGCAAATGGGAAGAGAATGGGTCAATCTGCTGCTCTGAGCACTACACCGAGAAACTGCGCCACTTGAAGGCATAGGCCCGTCTCATGGTGCTAGTAAAAGGGGGTGCTTGTTATGAAGGTACCATCATCTTGGCAAGTATGTAGATTAACTGTCTTGCAAAGGATTGTGGTTATTGAAGTCCATTCATACCAAGCTTGCCTTTTAAATAAATGAAGAAACTTGTAGTTGGTCGAGTGTAAGGCAAAAATTAGAGTTTATTTATGGGGTGAATATTCCACACACAGATATACTTGGTAACACCATCCAGATAACTTCTCCAGGGTTCGTTCAACATAAACAAGGCAACTGAAAAGCTTATGTAAATAAGTATCAAAGTCCTTTATGGAACAGAAAGGCTTTCTTACAGCCATTGCTATCAAAATTTGTAGCAGTGCTGAGGTGGAAACAAACCAAAAAGGAAAAAAACTTCTTTATACAAAAAAACAGCTCTCTTTATCCACACAGAAAAGAACTTTTACATTCCACGTGTGCTTGGCTTGTGCTGTGCTCTGCTCTAGCAACAGGTGACAATCCAAATGCAATTAACAGCTTGTTCTCAGCACACGGGCAAACTTCCCCAAAAGCTTTCTCTCTCTAAGAGAGCTTTCTGGGGAGCCAATAATTAGAATGTTTCCTTTTGATGTTTGCTCTTATTTGGAGGATTTTTCTAAACTAACAACCTACACAAGGAACAGTCCATACAAGCATTCTCTTCATCAGACATTAAACCTTCCTCCTGGAATTGCATGGGTTCAATTTCACTGTCTGACTCAGAGGGCTTTATTAACTGACCTCTATATGGAGAGAAACTGTTTCCCTGCTGTTTGCAATGCTCAGAGCTAGAGAAACGTTCACAGTTCATACCTGAATCCAGGCTGGCATCAGGCTGATTCCTTTGATATTCTGGCCAGTATGCAATAGAGCTTCTGTGTCCTGTCCTCCAGTTGTTATCTCTGGACCTCAGGGCCTTTTCTCCATACGTCCTCCAAGAAGTATTTGGGCTCCTTTTCTCCTTAGCTGCAGCAGTATTCCTTCTAGGTGCTGCTTGAGGGTCCCTGGCTGTGGATCTCCAGACCTCTGGCTTTCTCCAGTCCTCTGAAGGTTGTTTCCCCCAGGAATCTCCCCAGGCATACATACTTCTCTGAGCTCCTCTCTTTGACCGTATGCTTCCTCATCCTTGTTCCTTCAGATTCCGGTTGTTCCTGTTCCTCCTGCTCCCGTCCTGGTTCTTCTCCTTGTCCTTCTTCCGGTTCTCCCTTCCTGAAGATTCCCTTCTAGTTTTAAAGGGCTTAGATTGCAACTCCTCCCTTGCATACTTCAGGTGCTGTGGATTAAGCTCTCTCCTAGAAGGTGTTTGATTAGGGATGACATAATGGTTTCTCTGATTAGACTCATGCTTTTCCACTTTAGCTCCTCTAGGGGCTTTCTGCAAACAGGTGCATCCTGGAACATGTAGTCTTTTAGGGAAACAAGCTGTCTTATTTCTCTGACCTGCCAGCACAGGTCCCTTGATCAGAGTAAATTCCTCTCTTTTGTCCTTACTCCCTGAGCTTTGATAAGCTTCCTTATCACAAGCTCTTATGAGAGGCCAGGAGGACCTCCATCTCCCTTGGGAGATTGAAGGGGGCCAAGGCTACCTATTCAGCAGCTATGCAGTTAATGTCAGGGACCCCAGGTTGGGGTTGAGAAGGGAGCCCTCCTTCTGAGTAAGTAGCCCCAGGGCGTTCCCAGAGGTACCGGGGACTCCATCAAGAGGTGGAACAACAGGGTAACCAAGGCTACCAGGGCCACCAGGATCAGAGAAGCCTTGTCCCACAGGACCTTGAAGAGGGTCCAGATGATTAGTGGCATGGGAGCAAAGGCGTACAGAAGGCCCTCCGACCACGAGATGAGGAAGGCATCTGCTGCTACCTGGGACGGGTGCGGAGGGGCAGCTGAGCATTGGTCAAGCTGGCAAAGAGGTCCAGACTCAGGATGCCATAGAGTCTGAAGAGCCGCTGGGCCACCCTGGGGTCTAGTCGCCATTCATGCGGCTGGAGGAACCTGCTCAGCCTGTCCACTAGGGTACTGTCCAGGCCCGGAAGGTACACCATTCTGAGGAGCATTCCTTGGCTGATCGCATACAAGCAGAGGACCACTGCCTCCTGGCAGAGATGGTGGGACCCTGTGCACCCTTGTTTGTTCAGGAAGAACATCACAACCTGGTTGTCTGTTTGGACCAGCATCGATTGGTGCTGCAGGCAGTGGTGAAAGGCCCTGATCACCAGAAAAATGGCCCTGAGTTCCAGCAGATTGATCTGATGCTGGCTCTCTGCTAGGAACCAGTTGCCCTACGTGTGGCGTTCCTCGCAATGGGCACCCCAGCCTAGTAAGGAGGCATCCGTGGTAAGGACCCTCTGGGGATTTAGTGGCTGTATGGCCTGCCACCAGTTGAGTGACTCCGCTAGCTTGTGGGTTACTAAAACTTTGTCCCAGAGGCGGCCTGTGGCTTGTGTCCACTGGGAGCGGAGGCACCACTGAGCCACCCACATGTGAAGGCGAGCGTTGGGAACAACATGGACTGTGGATGCCATGTGGCCCAGCAGGAAGAGTATGGCCGGTGCCGGCACTGTGTGGCAGTGTTGCACCTCAGTGGCCAGAACCATGAGGCGACCTGCCCAGTCCAAGAAGAGAAAGGTCTTGGTCTGAAGAGTGTCCAGTTGAGCCCCTATATACTCCATACCCGTTGTCTGAGTGAGGTGGGGTGGTTTATCAAAAACCCCAGATACAGTAGGACACTGATGGTGTGGGCCATGGCCTGTTGCACCTCGGTGGCCGTGTCTCCCTTTATGAGCCAAACATCCAGATATGGGAAGATGAAGGCCCCTTGGAGTCAGAGGTAGGCTGCCACCACTGCTAGGCATTTGGTGAAGACTCTTGGTGCAGAGGCTAGACCGAAGGGCAGTACTCTGCACTGGTAGTGGTTGCCCCCGACCATGAATCTTAGGTACTCCCTGCTGGAGGTATGGCAGCAATGTTCCAAGGAAGAGCATCTTAAACTTCTCCCACACCAGGAATTTGTTCAGGTTTCGCAAGTCTAGGATAAGCCTTAGGGCCCCTATTCTTTTTGGGGCTAGAAAGTATCGGGAGTAGAACCCCTTGCCCTTGAGGTGATGGGGTACTGGTTCAACGGCTCTGTCCATGAGGAAGCTTGCGAGTTCCTGTAGCAGGGCCTGGTGAAGGGGAGTCCGAGAGGGCGCTCCAGGAATAAAATGGCCTAGGTGAAGGAGATAGTCTTCTGTAACTACTTGGAGTGCCCAGGAGTTGGTGTTGCTAGCAGGCCACTGATGGGCAAAATGTACCAGATGCCCCCCCTGTTGGTAGCTGCTCCCCTGAGGGTGGAGAGGCTATCCTCAGGGGAGTCAAAAACCCATCCCTGGCTGGGCAGGAGCTGGGGTCTGGGACTTGGAGCCCTTAGGCTTGCGAGGGTCTTGGCCCGCTCCCTTGCTCTGGTGACCCTGCTGTGGGGTCTGGGGAGCCTGATAGTGGGGGCAGCCCTGGTAAGGTTAGCCCTTTCTCTGGAATGGGGGTCTTTTCACCAGTGGTTTCTTCTTAGGAAGTGTGGAGCTCTTCATGGAGAGCAGAGTCTTCATGAGGTACTCTGTCTCGATCTCCACCGCCTTCTCCGCCACCAGCTTGCCGAATAAGTTTTCACCAAGGCAGGGGTCATTGAGGAGCTTCTCTTGGACCCATTTCTCGAGGTCCGACGCCTGGAGTCAGGCATTGCATCTAGCACTGATATCTGCAGCTGCTACCCTCGCATTTGACTTGAAGCGGTTGTAGGCAGCTCGAGACATGTATTTCGGGCACTCCCCGAAACACTTCATGAGGGTTTGGAAATACTGGAAGTGATCCCCTCCGAGGCCTGCTGAGAAGCCTGCGAGCTCCTTTGTCAGGTCCCGAAGACACATGCCGATATACAGCTGGTAGGCTTTAATTTAGCAGGCCAGCATCGAGGCCTGGTAGCATTTGCAGTCAAGGACATGGGACTCCCTGCCCGTGAGCACAGAGGAGTGTGTCTTCTGGCTCTTCTGCTGGCATACTGTCGACTCCACCACCATGGAGATGTGTGGCATTTGCGACTTTTGGAAGCTGGGGCACTGCTGTCCTCTGTACATGGTGCCCAGGCATCAGCTAACTATGGGTACCAATGCCGGAGTCTCCCACATGCGAAGGAGGAGCCGCCCGAGGATGGCGAGGACAGGAACTGTAAGGGCCTTCTTGGTTTGGACCTCGTATTGGAGGATTTCAAGTTCCTCTGTGCAAGGGTCTTCTGCAACTCCGTGTTGAAGGACAAAGCCTTTGACATATCCCAAACAAACTCGAGGAACGATGTGTCCTCAGGCAGGAACTGATGCCTCAACATCGGGGGAAGACGGGACTGATGGGAGGTCATGGTGCTTCTGCATCTCTGGGGATGCCTTGTCCTCGGACTCCCAGTCGGAATAGTCAGTGGAGGACTCAGCGGCTGACTGAACTGGGGTGCAGGTACTGGGTTGAGGGCCTGGTGGCCCACGGTGGTTAAGTGGCCGGAGCCATGAGCACTCGTCAGGAAGAATCTTGTTCCCAAGGAGCAGGAATGAGACAGAGACCATTGCCGAAGATCGACTCGAGGCTTTGGGCTCATGAGGATCAGCTCGGCAACCAGGGGAGTCCTCAGTAACGAGGTCTCTGCGATCTTGGCGGACACACCGGTGGTGCCCGACATCGGCACCTGCTGTGTGGCGAGGAAGGCAGTGAAACTGCGCTCCAGCGCCATCATCCTGGTTTCCAACTCAGGAGGTGCAGCCTTCGACGCGGACACTGGGGTCACCGGGTCTGGCGTCTGTGAGAAGAGGGAGTCCAGCCCTGACGTTGTGCACCATGACCTGGCACTCCAACAACAGCCCCGTCTGATCGTGGGTGAAGGCGATGCAGTCTGCCACCCAGGTGAACAGGGTCCGCTTGGTAACAGCCTCCCCCAGGCAACTGGGGTTATAGGAAACAAAAAGCTGTGAGGCCTTGTAGTGGCCCTGGATACATTGCAGGTAGAAGGACGGGGACCTCTTGCAATCCAGAGTATGGAGAACGGCCACCATCCTGTCAGCATGAGGCTGTGGAAAGAAGGTGGAGAGCAGCACCTCCTGATTGAGGTGAAACATGGAGACCACCTTCGGAAGGAATTACGGGTGGGTGCGAAGTACGACCCTGTTCTTGTAGAACCTGGTGTCGGGTGGCTCAGCCACCAAGGCCTGAAGCTCACTGACTCTGCGCGCAGAGGTGAACACCACCAGGATGTTTGATGTAAACCACCTTGTGCCATCCTCCAACAATCCCAAGTACAGTTTTTGATATAAGTTGACAACATAATGATCTTTGCACCATTCTCCACTTCCGTTCCTGATTACTCTTCCTCTCAAGTTGCTTCACAAAAGTAGCCAACTGGCTCCATCTTCATAATCTCTCCATCAATCTCAATAAAACAGAGCTCCTCCATGTCACAAAGGACCCCGACTTCATACCCCTGCCTCCATCAGACTCAGCAACAATAATATCCAAGTCAGCACCCAGATAAAATACCTTGATATCATACTGGACCAGGAACTGACATTCAAGGCCCACATTCAAGGTATCACCAAGGCAGTATACTATAAACTCAACACTCCAAAATCTATGCCCCCTCCTAAACACCAACACATTCCACTCAGTCTGTGAAGCCACTATCACTCCCCTATTTGACTACTGCAACTCCATTTATCAAGGTCTACCTAAGTACACACTCCTCCCTCTACAACTTGCCCAAAATACTGTTGCTCAATTTATCTTCCAAATCTCAAGGCAAACCCATGCCCATCCTCAAACACCTCCACTGGCTTCCAATCAGTGCCAGAATACAATTCAAAGTTCTAATTCTCATTCACAAAACCACAGACAAACAATCCTCAGAACACCTCCAAGCATTAATTCACAACCTGAACTCTGACAGGCTAAGAAGAAAAAAGCACCCAAAATCTCCTCAGTCTGCACTACAGACTCAAAAATGCAAGCAAACCACAAGAATAAGAGCATTCTCACTGTACACCCCCACCCTCTGGAATTCACTACCTCCCTCAATTCGAAGTATCTCAAACAACTAAAGTTTTGCAAAAAACTCAAGACCCACCTCTTCCTGCGACATTTTTCCAACAGACACCCAACAACCACAGATCAGGACATCCTCACATAAACAATCGCATCATCCCCCACTCCACCCCATAAATCCCCTACAACTTCTCACACCCTTCTCCCCACTGTGCATAGTTCTTTAAACATATAGATGCAAATGTATTGACTCACACAAAAGGTTCTTTTGCTCTCTGTTCACACTTAAAATAGTTTTCATGTTTATTGTAAGTGGTTATTGATGTTCATTGTTCACTGTATTAACTTAGTTCTATGTAAACTCTTTTGAAAAGTGGTATGCCAAAAATCTGTTAAATAAAATAAATAAATAAAATTAATATCCTCCTGAACGGCTCCTAACAATGAAATAAAATTTTTAAACATCTGCTGCTAGAACCACCTACTCCTCCTGATCACCTCTATGCCTTTAAACTAGTAATTCTCAACTTTTTTTTATCTTTTAAATATTTTAGGACACAACAGTTTGCTTGATTCTTGTGGCACACCAAACCACTTTTTGCAAACTCACTGTCAAGGCCATCCCATCCATTGGATGGGCTAGGCAGTCGCCTAGGGTGGCATACCACTAAGGGGGAACATGGCACGGCACACATGACCTGCTGCCTCTAACCCTCCACCAAGGGGGGCTCAGCAGCGGCAAGACATATGTACCGAAGCACATGGCCTGCTACAGGCCGCTGTAGCAATGGGGGGTGGCGACATGGCTCGGCTGGGGGCAGGACAGGGCGGTACAACCAGGGCTTCTGCTTGGTGGCAGAAACCCTTGGGATGGCCCTGCTCACTGTATTTGCTAGTCATTAACAGCTAGCCACCTGACTGCGAAATATCAGAAAATAAATGTACTTTTAAGTAAATTGGACAGTATTAAAAAGCTGCTGGACCTGAAAACCTCAAGACAGAATAGGAATGGGAGGTAGCACAGCAAACATTTTCAAGTAAGTTTGTTGCTCTGCCTTCACCCGCCATCATGTGGGCTCCCTTCCTGTGTGGGCGCCACCTACTGCCATTGCTGGGGAGCTGCTTGGCTAAAATTTAGCCAAGAAAAGAAAATTGTAAAGAAATTGGAACAAGAAAGTAAATTGGTTTCCTGTACCTTTACACCAGTTGAAAATGCAGCCTTAATAGAATTACAAAATTGCTCGGACATAGTTATACGCCGGGCGGATAAAGGGGGAGCCATAGTGGTAATCGATAGGACGCAATATTTACAATAAGCTAAGCGACAACTTTCTCAAACTGATATCTATCAAATACTGTTGGAAGATCCTACGTCTGATCTCCAGAAGAAAATTAGAAGTATTACATCTCAAGCATTAGAACATAGCCTGATCTCCAAGGAGGAGTGGAATTTTCTTAATGAATCTTCCCCTTCTGTAGCAAGATTCTATTTAGTGCCAAAAATACATAAAGATGTCCGGAATCCACCAGGGAGACCCATAGTCTCCACGAAAGGCACAGTGTTAGAACCGCTGTCTATGTATATTGATTCGTATTTAAGACCATTAATGCTGCACATTCCTTCCTATGTAAAAGACACGTCCCACTTTTTAAACATGTTAGCAGAACATTCTGAATGGGCTACCAAGGCCGAAGTGTTATTAGTTACCATGGATGTGTCTGCCCTTTATACTAACATTCCTCAAAAAGCAGCGTATGAAGTCATAATGTCATCTATGCAAGCCCGGGGAGATTTATCCAATGAACAGTTGGAGTTTATATCTCATTTAAACAAACTCACAATTTTTCAGAATTATTTTGAGTTTGAAGGCACCATATATCACCAGACATCTGGGGTGGCTATGGGTGCCACATGTGCTCCGTCTGTGGCAAACCTGTACATGGAAGCTTATGAACATCAATGGCTCACCATTTCACCATACAAGCCTCATTTAGTGTTATGGAAAAGATTTATTGATGACGTATTTGTGCTGTGGAAGGGTTCTGCTATGGAACTACAAAATGTTTTGAACTGGTTAAATGGAGTAAATCCTAACATTCAATTTACTCATACTTTTCATGAACAACGAATAGTTTTTCTTGATGTAGTTGTCCAGAAAAGCCCGCAAGGTTGGGTAACTTCGGTACATAAAAAACCTACAGATCGTAACACGTTGCTCCATTACCGCAGCAGACATCCCAAACAATTACGAGACAGTTTGCCTCTATCTCAGTTTCTACGATATCACAGAAATTGTTCTAGCTTGGATGATTATAAAAAACAAGCAAAGAATTTAATACAGGAGTTTCAGCAGAGGGGATATCCCCAGCAAGTTATCAAAAGGTGCCTACAAAAGAGCACTATACAACGATAGGGGACTATTGCTGCACCCACACAAAAAAGTAAATGATGTTGATGATAATACAATCAATTTTATCACTAAATTTTCTCCACTTAGTGGTAATACCAAACGAATCATTAAACGACATCAGAATGTACTAAATACTCTCCCCTGCTTACAAAATAAAAAAAATCCGGTGTGTCTGGACTCGACATCCCAATTTGAAGGAGAGACTCAGTCCAGCAAAGCTTAAGGCTTACCCGACAGATGTACGAGAGGTAATCCCGGGTCACAAGAAGTGTGGCCATTGCAGTGTATGCCAGATCTCAGATGAGATTAGCAGTTTTAAATATCATGGACGAAACTATAAATTGAGACATTCTACATCCTGTGCTTCAGACCACATAGTGTACGGCATTAGGTGTCCTTGTGGTCTACTATATGTCGGTAAAACTACAAGACAATTGCGTGTTCGAATGAATGAGCACAAGAGTAGATTGAAGTGCAAGGTACAAGAAGCGCCGCTTGTCATACACTGCCAGCAATATCACCACACTTTTGATGAAATGAGATGCTTTGGAATAGAATGGGTAGCGACCGGCAGATTAGGTAAATCTTGGACACAAACGTTATTGATCCAGGAACAGCAGTGGATCCACAGACTACAATCAGTAACCCTGGGAGGTCTGAATAATATGGTAGAATGGAGTGCATGCATATAGCCGGTCAGCACCAGTATACAGGGTTTATTTAAAATCAGATTGATGTAAAGGAGAGGAGGTTTCCCAGACGTCGAGATCATGTGATTTGCGAAATATTTAAATCACAGCTATTCTTTCAACTCGCATGCGCGGCGTCTAAGAGAAAACCGACAAGGTTTTTAGGATAAGGTAGCTGTATGGCCGCACATTGCTGAGCAAAATTAAGTTTATGGTAAGAGCATTTTTGCATCCAGTTTTTAGGTACATAAACAGCTTGTGGGACTAAATATGTTGGAAGTAAACTATTTTACTCTCTATCCACAGAGATTATTTGATAAATTAACCCCCTGATGAAGAAACGAAACGCATTAACGCATTGATGGTGCCAAGAAGGTGGCGTTGGGATGTTCATCTATTCTTTTGAGATAAGCACAATCTCTAAATATCTTTGAGAGAATATTAAGAGCAGTCTAAATAAGGTTATAAATGCTTTAATCAGAGTATTTCTTTAAGAACCACTATTAATGGTCATTGATGCAAGCAGGCAAGAAATCTTCAGGGAAACAGTACCCAGAGATAGTGCCGATTTAGTCTGAGACCATTTGGTTCTTTTATGCTGGAATTCGTCATTATAGTAGAGCCACGGCTTATAAGACGAGAGCAGCAACGGTAAATTAGACTAAACTCTTACTATTATATGAGGGGTACGGATCTTTATTTTTTGGACAACAACACTCCTCGGTTGACACAGACCTACGATATTGTGGCTAACATTTATGGCATTGCTAATGCTGTTCTCACAGGCTGAAATGTTGCAAAATTCTCTCACAAATTTTGCTACAAGGGACACGTATTTACTGCACTTTTACAATAAAAAAAAAAAAAAGTTTATTTTGTTGTAAGCCTTCACATGGCAAGTATTCAGGGGTATGCAATGGATGTCATGAGTAAATTAGACTTACCTGCTAATTGTTGTTCCTTACGGAACTCCAGTCTAGTCCCAACTTCTGGGTTCCGCACCTCTCACAGCAGCTTGGAGACTGAGACACCTCAACTTTCTTGTGAGGAGAATGATATACACTCCCAGGATCCGCCTCCGCAATTCAGTAACCTATTGACAAAGCAGACTCCTCGGAGCAACAATTAAGTAGCAAGTTACATAACCAAGAAACTTATCGGAACTAAACTGAACACCCCACCGAAAAGGAAAATGAGGTCCATCCTCACTCCCTCCACTTTTTTTTTTTTTTTTTAAACATAGGAAAGCGAAAAGAAGAAGAAAACAGTCCTCATAGCACTACTCCTTCCAAACTCTTACCTGTTATTCCAAGATGAGGCCTGACGCCCCGTTAAGTACTTTGGGAGGGATATGGGACTAGACTGGAGTTCCGTAAGGAACAACAATTAGCAGGTAAGTCTAATTTACTCTTCCTTGACGTCTCTCCAGTCTAGTCCCAACTTCTGGGTGAGTAACAGAGCAATAAAGACAATTCATGGGGGGGTTCCCGCCAGGCCAGCCTGCAGCACCGCTGAACCAAAACAGGTGTCACTCCCCGCTTGAACATCCAATCGGTAATGCCTGACAAAAGTATTTAAAGACGACCAAGTGGCCGCCTTACAAATCTCTACCGCTGGAACCAAAGAGACCTCTGCCCAAGAAGCCGCTTGTGCCCTCGTCGAATGGGCTTTCAATCCTACTGGCACCTCCTTGCCTGTCAAGATATATGCGGTCGCAATAGCCTCCTTAAGCCACCTGGATATAGAAGCTTTCGAGGCAGCGAGTCCTTTTCTAGGACCACCAAAGAGGATGAACAGCCTATCAGACCTGCGAAACTCCGCCGTCCGTTTGAGGTACATCTTCATTGCCCGCCGCACGTCCAGCCTGTGCAACTTCGGCTCCGGAGAACACGCGGACTCCTCTCGAAACACCAGCAAAGTGACCTCCTGATTGATGTGAAACGCCGTCACCACTTTAGGTAAAAAGGAAGGAACTGTCCTCAAAACCACCTTGGACTCATAGAAGGAGAGAAAAGGCTTACGAGAAGATAAAGCTTGCAATTCGGAGATCCTGCGAGCCGAACATATAGCCAACAGGAAAACCACCTTCAGGGTAAGATCCTTCACGGACGCCTCCGCCAGCGGCTCAAAAGGCTTCCCTCCGAGTGCCTCTAGCACTAAAGGGAGACTCCATTTGGGAACCATCTGTCGACACGGAGGCCGAATGAGAGAAACTGCACGTAGAAAACGCCTAATATCCGGGTGACTACCTATAGTCGCACCTACTATCTTCCCCCTATAACAGGACAACGCTGCGACCTGCACCCTTAAGGACGCTGCCGCTAAACCCTTCGAGTCCATCCTGCAAAAAGGCTAATACCTGTGGAACCGACACCCGTAACGGTTCCATACCATGGTCCTCACACCAAGCCTCAAACACTCGCCAAATCCGAATATACGCCAAGGAAGTAGCCCTTTTCTTCGATCTTAACAAGGTAGCTATGACCGGGGGAGAGTAACCTTTCGCTCTTAACCTCGCCTTTTCAAGAGCCAAGCCGTAAACGAGAACCGATCCACCTGCGGCATGCGCAGAGGCCCTTGGGAAAGAAGATCTGCCCGCTGAGGTAGTCGCCATGGCTTTGCCACTAAGAGCCTCATTAGATCCGCATACCAAGGTCTCCTTGGCCAATCCAGAGCCACCAAGATCACCTGTCCTTGATGCTGCTCGATGCGTTGAATCACCCTTTCGATTAACACCGACGGAGGAAACAGGTAGAGCAGCTGCTCCGTTGGCCACTTCTGCAGCAGAGCATCCAGCCCTTCCGACATTCGCTCTCTTCTCCTGCTGAAGAAGCGCTCGACTTTCGCCAACTGGAACGTTGCCATGAGATCCATCACGGGCGTTCCCCAACATGCCACCAACAGCTCGAAGACTTCTGGATGAAGGACCCATTCTCCCGGGTCTACTCTTACTCGACTGAGAAAGTCGGCTTCCACATTGTCCACACCCGCTACGTGCGCCGCCGACAGGGCTTGAAGATGCACCTCGGCCCACTCGAGCAACTGTTCTGCCTCCGCTTCCAGGGACACACTGCTGGTGCCGCCCTGTCGATTGATATATGCTACGGTGGTGGCGTTGTCGGAGAATACTCTGATTGCTGCCCGGTCGAGAAGAGACTAGAAGGACACCAACGCGAGCCTCACCGCTCTCAGCTCTAACCTGTTGATCAACCAGGTCTTCTCCTGGGTTGTCCACTGCCCCTGGGCGAACCTCCCCTGAAAGTGAGCTCCCCAGCTGTAAAGGCTCGCGTCCGTCGTTAAGGGGATCCAGTCCAGCGCCTCCAATGGCATTCCCCTGCCGATGAAGCCCGATGTCCACCACCAATGAAGAGCTTGCCGTGTCCCCGCCAGCCTCTGGGACAAGGAATCGTTCTGGTGCGACCACAGTCTGAGCAATGCTCTTTGCAAAGGACGCATGTGCGCTCTCGCCCACGGGACCAGGTCGATCGTGGTCGCCATGGTGCCCAGCACTTGCAAATAATGCCACGCAGTGGGCATGGGCTTGGTCACAAATTGCCTCAGAAGAGTCTTCAATCCGACCACCCGATTGTCCGGTAGAAAAACCCTCCCCGCTGCCGTATCGAAGCGAGCTCCCAAGTATTCCAGGCTTTGGGACGGGACCAGATTGCTTTTTGTCGTATTGACGACCCATCCCAGGCTTTGAAGCAAGGTCACCACTCTTGACGTAGCAGCCTCGCTTTCGCTTCTGGATTTTGCTCGAATCAACCAATCATAGAGATAGGGATGCACTAGGACTCCTTCTTTCCGTAAGGTCGCCGCCACCACTACCATAATCTTGGTAAAGGTCCTGGGAGTGGTAGCCAACCCGAATGGCAACGCTCAGAACTGATAATGACCCATGTGCACCGCAAACCTGAGGAATCTTTGATGTGCCTGCTGAATTGGAATATGTAGGTATGCTTCCGTCAGATCTAGGGAAGTAAGAAATTCCCCTCTCCGCTACGATCACGGACTTGAGCGTTTCCATTCGAAAGTGGGTCACCTTCAGCGATCGATTCACTCCTTTCAGATCCAAAATGGGACGCAAGGAACCGTCCTTTTTTGGAACCACGAAGTAAATAGAGTACCGACCGGTACCACATTCGTCCAGGGGGACCGGCACTATTGCCTGAGGGCGAGAAGCCTCTCGAGTGTCTCTTGGACCGCGCTGCGCTTGAGCCGTGACTTGCATGGGGATCTTACAAAGAATTCCCTTACCGGGCGCTGAAACTCCAATGTGTATCCGTCCTGAATGACTTCGAGCACCCATTGGTTGGAGGTTATCCTTGCCCAGGCAGGGTAAAAATCCCGCAGTCGACCCCCTACGGGAATGAGGTCTGCCTGGGCACCCCTGATCTCATTGTGGTTTCCGAAAGTTCGTGGAGGAGGAAGGGGCTCCAAAACCTCTTCCTGCTCCTCGAAAGCCCCGAAACCCCTGGTTCCGAGTGGGGAATCTCCCCCGCTGTGCCTGACCAAACCGAGGGAACCGAAATTGCCGAAAGTCCTTCTGTTGGCCCTTGAAACTGCCAGCAGAGCGACCTGGCTTTTGCTTGTCTTCCGGCAGTCGGCCCCCTTTGGATTCCCCAAGGTCCTTAACGAGTTTTTCCAATTCTTCTCCAAAGAGCAACTTCCCCCGAAAAGGAAGTTTGCTCAATCTGGCCTTAGAGGACCCATCTGCCGCCCAGTTGCAGAGCCAAAGATATCGCCGTGCCGCAACCACCGAAGCCATGCTTTTCGATAATCCACGAATGAGGTCATACTGAACATCCGCTAAGTAAGCCGCGCCCGACTCCAGTCTGGCTGCTTTTGTCTCCATGTCTGTCCCTGGCCCACCTTGAACCCTCTGGGACCAACGCAGACAAGCCTGAGCTACCCAAGCTCCACAAATGGCTGCTTGGACGGACAAAACGTTGGTGTCAAAAACCTGACGAAGCAAAGCATCGAGTTTCCTGTCCTGGGTATCCTTGAGCGCCGTACTACCCTCGACTGGAATGGTAGTCTTTTTAGTCACTGCAGCGACAGCCGCATCCACCTTAGGGGGCTTAAACAACTCGCGATCCTGCTCCGCCAGGGGGTAAAGCCGACTCATGACCCGAGCTCCCTTTAGGGCCGCCTCTGGCATGTCCCATTCTTCCTGGATCATTTCCCTGATGACCCGGTGAATCGGGAAGGCTCTGTGTCTTCCTAAAAACCTGCAGCAAAGGATCCTCAAGGGAAGCATCCTCTGCTGGTCCTGGAGATGGCATGTTAAGCGCCTTAAGAGACTCGGAAATGAGCGCGGGCAGCTCATCCCTCCGAAATACTCTAACAACTCTCGCTTGATGCTCTCTGTCCACGATTTCACCTTCTTCCAACTCTTCATCTACTTCCAACTCTAGGTCTTCCTCATCAGAGAGAAACCCCTCGGAGTCCATCACCTGCTCCTTCAACTCCTTTTCCACCCTAGCTTTCTTTGCAGGATGCGCCGTCTTCCCCGACGCTAAAGGGGTTCCTGGCCACTTCTCCCCTTGGGACATACCCATGGGACACGCCTCCTGCTCCGTCCTGACATGCTCCAAGGCCTGCTGCAGCAGAGCCACAAAGTCTGGAACAAACATGGCAGCCAGGCTCCCTGACAGAGCCCTCTGCGAGGAAGAAGAGGAAGAAGAGTCATCCGGGGCTAAAGAGGGACTGGCCACAGGCTCCTCCGAAGGAAGGGACAAAGCAGTGGGCTCCTGTGGCCCTACAGGCTCCCTCTGGTCCTCCGTTGCCCTCTGCAAACTGAGCTCCATGGTAGACGCCTCCTGCGCACAGCGTTTGCAAACCCCCGTTTCAGTAACAACACTTCGTTTAGAACCGCAGACTAAGCAATGCGGTCTAGACGGCATGCCCCCTTGTAGAAGATATGAACCACTTCTACCATGCAGGAAGCCTCGAAATCCCCTTTCCTTTTTTTTTTTTTAATACAAATTAAACTCTCTGAAATAATCAAAAACGCACCCCGTTAGCACGAATGGACTTCCCGCCCACAGGAGAAAATTGCTACAGGGCCTGTTGAGCCGTTAGTGTTTCCCGCCGAAACACCACGCTACAAGGAAAATGTACTGCCGCCTTACCTTTGAGGCGCCTGCATCGCACAAGCCCAGATCCGCTCCGTTCACCGACGGTACGAGCTACCTCGCCGGGAACAAGAGAAGGGGGTCAGGAAGACGACCTTTTCCCCTCTGAGCACCTGCGCAGCTGCCCCACCACTGAATGTCAATTGGGAAGCCAAATCCAGCACTGAAAGCAGCGCCGGCTTCCTATGTGCGTGCGGCTGTTGCTCTGAGCACCCGAGCGAACTGCTGACAGGGTCAGGGCTGAGAAACCGCAATAGCAATTGCAACCGCTGCCTGTACCCGGCAGATCTTCACAGCGTAAAACAGGCAAGTCCTCTGTAACGCTGACTGGTTGAACTGAGCAAATGCCCCCGAATTCGGGCTTTGTCCAAAGTGAGGCAGCTCGAGGGATCGTAGTAGGCTTTGCCTTCTCTAATCCTACCAAAGGGGGGGAAGGGGGAGTAAGGAGAGGAGAAAGAGAGAAAGTAGCGTTAAAGAATGAGGAAGGCCTCAATCCTTGACCTCCCCCACCTAGCAAGTAGCCCTTCTTATGCCCTATAATCCTAACTAAGCACTCCTTAATTGTCTCTCTGTGGAGCCCTCCTGGCTCCGCGACTGTCCAGCTTCTTGGAGACTGATTTACTGAATTGCGGAGGCAGATCCTGGGAGTGTATATCATTCTCATCACAAGAAAGTTGAGGTGTCTCAGTCTCCAAGCTGCTGTGAGAGGTGCGGAACCCAGAAGTTGGGACTAGACTGGAGAGATGTCAAGGAACTACTTGGATTTCAGCAAAGCCTTTGATACTGTTCCTCATAGAAGGCTTATCAATAAACTCAATAGTTTGGGGATGGGCCCCAAGGTGGTAAACTGGATCAGAAATTGGTTGACTGACAGACGTCAGAAGGCAATGGTAAATGGAGCTCACTCGGATGAAAGGAGGGTGATTAGCGGGGTGCCCCAGGGTTTGGTCCGGGGACCGGCACTGTTCAATGTATTTGTGAGTGATATTGCTGAAGGACTGAATGGAAAAGTCTGTCTTTTTGCAGATGACACGAAAATTTGCAACAGAGTGGACTCCCCTGAGGGAGTGGATAACATGAAGAAAGATCTACAAAAGCTGGAAGAATGGTCTAATGCTTGGCAGTTAAGATTTAATGCGAAGAAGTGCAATGTCATGCACTTGGTAAGCAGAAATCCAGGGGAAATGTATGCGATAGGGGGTGAGAGGTTGGTGTGCACAGACCAGGAGAAAGACCTTGGTGTGATTATTTTTGAGGATCTCAAGGTGGCAAAACAGTGTGACAAGGTGATGGCCAAAGCCAGAAGGATGTTGGGTTGCATACAGAGAGGAATTACCAGCAGAAAGGAAGAGGTACTAATGCCACTGTACAAGTCACTGGTAAAGCCTCACTTGGAGTACTGTGTTCAGTTTTGGAGACCATATCTCGCAAAGGATGTAAAAAGACTGGAAACGGTTCAGAGGAAGGCGACCAAAATGCTTTGGAGCCTGCGTCAGAAGCCTTATGAGAAGAGATTTGAAGACCTAAATATGTACACTCTGGAGGAGAGGAGGGATAAGGGAGATATGATTCAGACCTTTAAACACTTAAAGAGTATTAATGAACAAGCAAACTTCTTCCAAAGATGGGGAAGCTGTAAAACTAGAAGGCATAACATGAAGATGCAAGGGGGTAAATTGAAAGGCAATGTCAGGAAATACTTTTTCACTGAAAGGGTGGTGGATGATTGGAATGCCCTCCCGATGGAAGTGTTGGGGGCAAATACAGTGACAGAATTCAAAGTGGCATGGGAAAGACACAGTGGATCCCTTTACAGCAACAGGATAAAATCAAAATAAACGTAACTATCTCTTATATCTTAACAAATAGGGGTGCCCTACACAGAGCGGTGGGTACACTCCTAAACCAAGACATGGAGAGGGCTGATCTTCATGGAGCGGCAGGTGCACCTACTCTTGCCACCTTGTTGGGCAGACTAGATGGACCATACTGGTCTTTATCTGCTGTCATTTACTATGTTACTATGTTAATAGTATCTTGAAAGATTAAATTAGACTTACCTGCTAATTGTTGTTCCTTAAGGAACTCTAATCCAGTCCCGGTACCATAGAGTCTTGAACCTCCTCCAGCAGCTTTGGAGACTGAAAACTGTCAACTCTCTGGTGACACTTGCTATAAGTAGGCAAGGACTGCCCCCTTCCATCAGTACCTATTAACAAAGCAGACTCAGCAGAGCAACAAATAAGTAGTTAAAATAGTAATACAACCGTCTTATCAAACTATCGCTAGGAGACCCAAACCCAAAACGGGCTCCGCTCCGTCTTTCTTGTTTCCCTTTTTTTTTTTAAAGAACCTAAAAATTCCTAGTTTGAGAATCCACCTCCTAAAAGAGGAAAGGCAACTCCCCAAACCAGGCGATCACTGCTGTGACCAGAAGGGCTCCCTCTGCGCACTGAATTTGCGCCGCACCTAAAGAACCCCTGCTCCTCCGACTCACATCAGCAACAGCAAGCTGACAACGCGCATACCATCTTGGGAGGGATCCGGGACTGGACTAGAGTTCCTTAAGGAACAACAATTAGCAGGTAAGTCTAATTTAATCTTCCTTTGCGTCCCTCTAGTCCTGTCCCGGTACCATAGAGGATGTAACAGAGCAGTGAATCTCAACGGGAGGAACCCGCAAGCCCAGCCTGAAGCACCGCTGAGCCAAAATGTCCCTCTTCCGCCGCCTGCACATCCAGCCGATAGTGCCTCGCGAAAGAATGCAAAGAGGACCAAGTCGCCGCCCTACAAATGTCCGCGACCGAAACCAAACTGAACTCCGCCCATGACACCGCTTGCACCCTGGTCGAGTGCGCCCAGAGACCCTCCGGAACCACCTTACCCTTAAGAAGATACGCCGACGCAATCGTTTCCTTCAACCACCGAGAAATAGACGACTTAGCGGCCGCCTCTCCCTTCCGCGGACCGCCAAAGGACACAAATAACCTGTCCAACCTACGGAAGGACGCGGTCCTGCGGAGATACTTCCTGAGCGCGCGACGCACATCCAGCAAATGCAACCTGCCCCCCGACTTATCCTTCTGCTCCTGCGAAAATACTGGAAGGGACACTTGGTTAACATGGAACACAGAAACCACCTTCGGCAAGAAAGCCGGAACCGGCCGCAGCACCACTTTGTGAGGAAAGAATGTTAGATGTGGCTCCTTCCAGGACAACGCCTGCAAACTCCGAAATCCTTCTCGCCGAGCAAATGGCCACCAAAAATACGGTCTTCAAAGTCAAATCCTTCAGCGAGGCCTTATCCAAGGGCTCAAAGTGCGCCCTGATCAACGCCTCCAACACCAAATTCATATCCCACGCGGGCACCGAAGACAGTCTCAGGGGCCGC
This sequence comes from Ichthyophis bannanicus, assembly GCA_033557465.1. Taxonomy (NCBI): domain Eukaryota; kingdom Metazoa; phylum Chordata; class Amphibia; order Gymnophiona; family Ichthyophiidae; genus Ichthyophis; species Ichthyophis bannanicus. Next base: position 129,299,006 of record CM066033.1, read on the forward strand.
AAGAGCAACACGGCTCGCAAAAACTGCCGAACGTCAGCATGCGCCCCCAACTGCTGGCCCTGTACCTTACCCCTAAAACAGGCAAGGGCTGCCAATTGGACTCGCAAAGAACTAACCGCGAGACCCTTCTCTACACCATCCTGCAAAAATGACAGGACCTGGGCCACGGAAGCCCTGAAGGGCCGCAGATCTCGAGCCGCACACCACACCTCAAAGATGCGCCATATCCGTATGCAAGCTAAAGACGTTGAACGCCTACGAGCCTTCAGCAAAGTGGAAACCACCGTAGCCGAATAACCTCTAGAAGTTAGCCTAGCCCTCTCAAGAGCCATGCCGTAAGCGAAAATCGATCCACCTGAGGCATGCGCAATGGGCCCTGCCGAAGGAGGTCCGCTCGATGTGTAAGCTGCCACGGTTGGTCCACGAGGAGACGCACCAGATCCGCATACCAAGGCCTGCGAGGCCAATCCGGTGCTATCAGGACCACCAGACCGCGATGCTTCTCGATGCGCTGTATGACACGGCCTATGAGGGCCCACGGTGGAAACACATAGAGAAGGCCTTCCTCCGGCCACCTCTGGGCCAACACATCGAGTCCCTCGGACATTCTTTCCCGCCTTCTGCTGAAAAACCGAGTTACTTTCGCGGAGTCTAAGCTGGCCATCAGATCCATGTGTGGAAGTCCCCAGCGCCGAACTAGAAGAGCGAACACCTCCGGATGGAGGACCCACTCCCCCGGGTCCACCCTGCGGTAACTTAGAAAATCCGCTTCTACGTTGTCCACGCCGGCTATATGCTGCGCCGACAGAGCCTGCAGATTGCCTTCGGCCCAACTCAACAGCTGACTCGCCTCCGCTTCCAACCGCACACTGCCTGTGCCGCCTTGCTCGTCGCATTGTCGGACAGCACCCTCACCGGTGTCTGCCGTAAATGCAGCTGAAACTCCAGAAGGGCCAAGTATACCGCCCTCATCTCCAGCCGGTTGATGGTCCAGGTTTTCTCCTCCAGCAACCACCACCCCTGGGCCCACCTGCCTTCGCAATGCGCTCCCCAGCCCTCGAGACTGGGGTCCGTCGTTATCACTCTCCATGAGGGAGTCTCCAGCGGGACCCCCGCTGCCAAAACCTCTGGCCTTAACCACCAGAGAAGCTCCTGACGCACCTCCGGAGGACAAACCAATCGCTGAGACAACGCATCCGTTAGGTGAGACCAACGTCGAAGAAGAGTGCCCTGTAACGGCCGCATATGAGCCCTGGCCCACGGCACCACCTCGATCGTAGCCGCCATAGTTCTGAGCAACTGCAGGTACTCCCACGCCGTAGGAGCTCGCTGAGATAGAAACTTCCGAACAAGGGCCCGAAGCCCTTGTGCCCGCAGGACAGGGAGAAATACCCTTGCCTGCGCCGTCTCGAAACGTGCTCCCAAATATTCCAGAGACTGTGAGGGCACCAACCTGCTCTTTGCCGCGTTGACCACCCAACCGAGGCTTTCCAATACCTGCACCACCCGAGCGGTTGCCATGGCGCTTTCCGCTCTGGACTTTGCCCGAATCAACCAATCGTCTAGGTAAGGATGCACCAGCACCCCTTCCTTGCGGAGCGCCGCCGCCACCACCACCATGATCTTGGTAAATGTGCGAGGCGCCGTCGCTAGCCCAAAGGGCAGAGCCTGAAACTGAAAATGGCCCATGGTTACCGCAAACCTGAGGTATTTCTGATGCTCCTTTCAAACCGGAATATGGAGATAAGCCTCCGTGAGATCCAAGGAGGTCAGGAATTCGCCTGCTCTGACCGCCGCAATCACCGAGCGCAATGTCTCCATACGGAAATGGGTCACCCGAAGACAACGAGTCACTCGTTTCAAATCCAGAATCGGCCGAAACGTGCCCTCCTTCTTTGGCACCACGAAATAGATGGAGTAGCGACCTAACTCGCACTGGTCCGAAGGAACCGGAACCACCGCTCTGAGCTGCAGCAGTCGCTGCAGCGTCTCCGCCACCGCCCGAACCTTGAGCGGCCCGCTGCAAGGAGACAGGGTAAAAATCCCGCAACCTTCCTCCCACGGGCACTACCTCCACCTGAGTCCGCCTGATCTCATTGTGGCTTTTTAGGGTTTGAGGACTGGAAAGGCGTAAACCCCCTGCCCGCCCCCCGGAAACCTCGAAACCCCTGGCTCCGTACCGGAAACCTCCCCCGCGGGGACTGGCCAAACCGAGAGGATCGAAACCTACGAAAGTCTCTCTGCACACCCCTGGGACCCGACACAGCCCGGACCTGTTTAGGCTTATCCTCCGGTAGACGACCCCCCTTGGACTCACCGAGATCCTTGACCAACTTCTCGAGATCTTCTCCAAACAAGAGCTTCCCCCGAAAAGGAAGTTTGCTGAGCCAGGCCTTAGAGGATCCGTTGGCCGACCAATTTCGCAGCCACAGATATCTCCGAGCTGCCACCACAGAAGCCATACTCTTTGCTAGCCCTTGGATGAGGTCATAATGAATGTCCGCCAAATAAGCGGTTCCAGACTCCAGGCGCGTGGCATCCTCCACCTGCCCCCCCAACTGGTCCCCTTGTAACCTCTGAGACCATCTCAAACAGCCTCTCGCCACCCACGCCCCCACTATGGAGGCCTGCATGGAGAGGGCACAAATATCGAACACTTGCTTCAACAAAGTATCTAATTTCCTGTCTTGCACATCTTTCAATGCCACAGCGCCCTCCACAGGAATCGTAGTCTTCTTCGTAACTGCCGATACCACCGCATCAACTTTAGGGGATCGAAACAGCTCCCTATCTTGGTCAGAGAGCGGATAAAGCCGAGCTAAGGCCCTTGAACCCCGCAGAGCCGACTCAGGCAAATCCCATTCTTCCTGAATCATGTTCTTAAAGACCCTATGCACAGGGAAAACCTTCTGCGACGTCCGTACCGCCTGCAAGAGAGGATCCTCCAACGCCTCCTCCTGTACTGACCCTGCCGAGGGCATGTTCAGGGTCTGGAGAGTCTCGGCTATCAACGCCGGCAACTCTTCTCGCCAAAACACGCGGACTACCCTACTCTGCTGTTCCGAATCCGGCAATTCTCCTTCCTCTAATTCTCCTTCCGAAACTCTGTCGAACTCCTTGTCTGTCCCCCTGAAGTCGTCATCCAACAGAGACAAGGGACCTTCCTCCCCTGCCCCCTTACTCCGTTTGGGCTGGGAAGCCTCCGCCTCCGAAAGGACTGCCGAACCAGCCCGCTTCTGTGCACCTAGAGGCTGAACCCCCGTGGCAGGTTGTAACAGCGCAAACGCCTGCTGCATCAGAGAGAAAAAATCAAGGGGAATCACGGGAACACCGGTTGACTGGCCACCCCCCAGAGGCAGAACGGCGCCCCCCACAGAGGACGGCCCCGGAACAGGCCCCTCGGGACTCAAAGAAGGTGGTTCAGCTCCCTCTGAAGAAACCGCGAGCTGGTCCCCCGCGGGTCCCTTCAATTCCTTGTCCATGACCGCTGCTTCTAGCGTGCAGGGCCTACAGACCCCGGAGTCCAGCAGCTCAGTGCGCCTCGTGCCACAGACAAGACAGCGAGGCTTCGACGGCATAGCCGCCTGAAGAAAAAAAAAACAACTGTTCGAATGCCACACACACACACACCTAAGCTCCCACTAAAAACAGCCAAAAGATGAGCTCTGCCTTCTGACCAAAAAACACTTTTTTTTTTGTTTTGTTTTTTTTAAACACTGCGCTCAAGCCGAGCCCCAAATGAGGCCCCTAAGCCCGAAACAAATCAAGAACGAGGCTAAGAACGCGCTCTGGCTCCCCATAGCTCCATTACACGGAGGAGAGTTAAACACGCTGCTCCCAAAATGGCCGCCGTATCTTTTCCCGCCCTGCGCCCCTGAGGGCTCGGGAGCACGGCGCACCAAGAGGCAGCCCTGCTGCTTCAAGAACTCCGCCAAAAGTGCAGCCTGCCTGAAATGGGCGCCTCTCAAACTCACCGCTACCTCCGCCGACGATTCGAGGAGGCACAAAATGCCGCCGGAGCTCAGCCGAACTGCGGCTTCCGCTCCGGCCTCCCGACCCCCGCAAGTGCTGTCTCTCCTGCACACACGCGGCTCTGGGGGGGGGCGGCCTTCCACCTGCTCCTCACCCTTAACTGCGGGTTCGGGAGCAGGGAGGCAAGGAAACAGTCTGCTGTGCCCGCTGCTCGTTATGATGGTAGGGAGAGAAATAAAAGAAAAACTACACTCAAATAAAAGATAAAAGAACACCGCAGGGGCAAAACAGAGACCGCAGCAGGAACTCTTCTACAGCAGACCCTTTTTCATCTAAAGATAAAAGGAAGAAAAAAGCAAATCACTGAAAAAGGTAATTAAATTAAGGTAAGCAAATTAAAAGAATTAAACTAAGCTCTGCTTATTTGTGCTAACTGAGCCTATGGCTCAGGAGTCTCTCTAGCTGCTTGGAGACTGAAATACTGATGGAAGGGGGCAGTCCTTGCCTACTTATACCAAGTGTCACCAGAGTTGACAGTTTTCAGTCTCCAAAGCTGCTGGAGGAGGTTCAAGACTCTATGGTACCGGGACTGGACTAGAGGGACGCAAACGAATAGCATTTAGAGCAAACATAGGGGAAAAAAAAACAGGATTATGCTATTCTACATTCTGAGTTCCAGACCTGGTGTCAATTCAGACGCTTATTTGGAGCACTGTGCCCATTTTTCTCAAGATTTTTCCACTGATATGAAATGAAAGATCTTCCTGAAAACAAGACGGAGCCCACTGCAACAGTTTCACTTTAAGACTTCCAAAGTTTAATAGATTTCTCAACCTTCAAGACCAACTGCTAAGTATTTTTCTTGTTAAGAATGCTACCATAAATGAATCGTGTAATCACTCTCACCACGGAGGCTATGATCTCAAGACAGTCTCCGTTTACTAAGGATTGATTTTAATTTCTAGTTTTGTATTTTTTTTAACATAGTGCTGTAACAGATCTGTCTAAAACCCTACCTGTTTGAGATTGTTTAAGATTTAAAAACATCGGCTCTTCCAGATAATTGCCCTCTCAATTTTAACCATGTCCACTATAATAAATACATTTCCTGAAACATCTTATTTATTTTACCTTTGGGTCAAGACTAGACTGTAAGCCCCATGCAGCAGAAACTGCTTGCTAGGTGTATATATGAAGGACTGAGTATGTACATATAGCAGCTTGAGAGACATGGTAGTAGAGTAATAATAGCACTCTGATAACAGAGACTGGGCTGCCTATGTCAAGGCAGGAATACAGCTCCATATATGAAATAGCAGTAATGTCAAGGCAGGGGGATTTCATACCTGAAAGTAATACTAGAAGGCGAGTCTAGTTATTTATCATTTAGATTTAGCTCTTACCTTTTGGATTTGATTTTAGATTGATAGCTCAAGACAATTTACATTCTGATATCTTGCAGTAGAAAAAGAACAGTTTTTAAACAGATGCTATTTTTCAAATCACACTCTTCAGTGGTGGGTGATTAAAATGTAAATTTCTGATAACATAACTTAAAAAAAAGTGCAATAGTTCACAAACCAGTTTTGGAGTTGCCTCTCTGAAACATAATATAGTTTCACTATGAATTTTGGACATACAGCATTCCTTACCTTCATTTATCTTCTTTGCAAATTCTTTAATAGATTTCATAGAAGCCAGGTCAAGATATCTAGCAAAAACATTATGAGACAGGGTTTTCCCTCGAATTTCTTTTGCAGATGCCTCACATTTATCCATGTCCCGACAAGCCATAATTATCCTGCCTCCTGCAATCCCATTTAAAAAAAAAAAAAAGAGAGACAACTTAAAAATTACACTTTGCTCTTTCATTTCCAAGTATATTAGCTCTTATGAAAAGCATCAATTTTATTTTTAGATATTTCAGTAAAACAAACTCAATAGGATCGCACTGTTTCAATTACTGTTTCTACAAGAACACAATATAAATCCTTTCTTGCTTTTGAAATCTCCTCCTGCTTTGCTGCTTTCATCATCCTGAATCTTAGTAAATCAAGATCTGGCACAGGCATTACATTGATAGGTGTGAAATAAGAGTGTTGCACCAACAGATAAAGGGCAGATCCAAAGGAGGAAATTCTGTAAATAGGTGTAGCCATAATAAAAAGTACAAGCCTTTTATTCCACATAAGTGTAAAGGTCAGGGTATCTGGGGATCCTCTTCCCTAGATTTATTTAATTTAATTTATTTTATTTAATGTTTCTTCTATACCGCGCTATTTGCCATCAGTGCGGTTTACAGGCAACACATTTGTGCAGTGTAGGAAAGGTCTACACTGGACTTACAAAGAACTGGGTATTTATACAGGGCTAACAGGTAAACTATGTACAAATTGGTAGCAAAATTCTATATGCAGCTTTGCATTATTTACAAGTCAAGCAACGTAACTATGTATGTTTAGCTGTATGTCAAATGGCAGTGGACATGTCAACATGGATTCAGGGAGACAGGTTCACTTGGGCGATCTGAAAGGTGTGTGAGGGGGGGTACTCTGTGGGTGCTGGCTTGGGCTAGGGATGTGTGTGGTTGTGGGATGTCGTCCGAGTCGGAAAAGCACTGGAGGAACAGATGGTGCTTAAGTGCCTTTCTAAACTGGGAGAGGTTGCTGATGGCCCGGATGTCTGGTGGCAATGCATTCCAGCAGGAAGGTGCGTAGCGTGCAAAGGCTCGGTTTCTAGTAGCCTTAGAGCACTTGGTGATTGCTCTCGGGAGCAACAGAGTGTTGGTGGCTGCTGATCTCCTTAACATGTTGGGGGAGTGGTCTGGACGAGGTCTGTGAGGGAAGTGGATGTGCACTTGTTGATGGCCTTGAATGTCATCGTTAAGATTTTGAAGGAAATCCTGGAGTGCACCGGGAGCCAGTGCAGATATTTCAGAACTGGGATGATATGGTCCTTCCTTGATGCTCCCAGCAGGATTCTGGCTGCAGCATTCATTGCAAGCTGCAAAGGGTTTAACGAGCTCTTCGGAAGGCCGTGCAGTATTGAATTAGCGTAGTCAAAGTGCGGCATTACTAGTGCTAGATGTGTGAATGTCCATTTTGGTCACCCCAAATAGCCAAGGCCAAAGACCCCAATCCTTATTCTTTTCTTAATGAAATCAAAGATGTGGTTCCCTGCTCCTTGTATGAGCCTCGGCGCCTCTATTGTCCCTCCCCATTCCTCTGACCTTTCTGTGCCTGCTTTACTTCCCTCATTTCTGCAGGTACTGCTCTTTTGTAGACTTCTGGGTATGGCTGTTTGGGATAGAGCTTTGTTCCTTCTCAAGCTTCATTCAAGGATGCTTTTCTGTTTTCTCTTCCAGCATTTAATTGTGGCCCTCAAGTACTGATCTGTAAAAATGTTCATGTTTTTTACAAAATCTTTAGCTACAAGTAGTAAATGAGTTCTTGGCTCATATATATCCTTTAGCTAAACTTCATGCAAGGTTTCTCAAACATTCCTAGCTGTGAAAAGGCAAGAGAAATGTGTAAAAACATATTTCCCTTTTGCATGGCAACAGCAAAGTTTAAAAGGACTAGTAGCCCAAATGGAAGGCCCTCTGGAACAGATCCCTCTAGGGGATCTCTAATCCCCGTCGTCTAGTAGATCCAGATTGCCCCAACTCCAGACCCAACATTGGGTATAAATGTCAGAAGACCCCCTCCCTTGAAGCCCTGCCCCTTAAGTTAGGGCTCGAAAAATCCTGGGTGCCAGGTCATCATGGCACCCAGAAATTGCACCCTGGATTTTATGCTCCCAAAAATCTGTTCCAATCAAGACTTGAGGCAGAGAGATCATAATAACTTCCTCCACCATTCAGATTCAAGCTACATGCAGAAAGCTGACTGTGATGGAGAGCAGCATGGGCACAGGAATAGTAAGAAATACTGGATGGATGGATGATGGCTGGGGGGGGAAGGGAAGAGAGAGATACTGGATGATGGCACAGGGAAGGAGCTGTGACTGACAGAGTGAAGGTAGGGTGAGGGAGCTATGAGAGATTTTATTTTTTTTTGCTTCACGCCTTAAACAAGCCATGGTGATTATGTGAAGCCAAAAAGGGAAGTTGACTCAGGGATAGCTATAAAAGGTCACCAACATACTGCTGGTCCCATAATACTTCTTACAGCATTCTCTTCTCTATACTTTGAGAAGCATGCTATGTTATCGGACCAGAAGATGCAAATTTCCTGATGCAGAAAATTAAGTAGATGACAGTTCTTTCAAAAGATGGAGCCATGTCACTTATTGGATTTTTTATATAACTGACATTTGTGTGGAGACAATATATGAACAGACACCTTAAGTAATGAGCTGGATGTAATTGCTTTTAAAAGAAGAAGTTGGTTTGATATGGACTTTTTAAAAAAATAGACACATAATTTAAAACTTGGACCGATGAATAAATTATGGCATATTGGCTGATACTGTAAGCTGGAGGACACGACAGCTGGTCCGCCAGGGAGTTGAGTTGCCCAGACATCTAAGTCGCCTTCAGTTCCATGCCTTAGGCGATGGCAAAACTTCCACAAGCAGACTGCTTCCCAGCATAGGAAGAACGATCCTGTGTCACTCTGCTTGTTGATGTAGTACATGGTCAGCTGGTTATCAATTTAGATCAGCACCACTTGGTTTGCCAGCTGCACCTGGAAGGCCCAGAGGGAATTCGTAATGGCTTACAGTTCCAAGAAATTGATCTAGTGAAGGCTTTCCTGAGAGGACCACAGGCCTTGGGTGCACAGGCCATCCAGATAAGCCCCTCAGCCCAGCTTGGATGCATCAGTCATCAGAGGTCTCTGGGCAGCAACATCTGAAACAGGAGACCCCTGAGCAGATTCTGTGGGTCCACCCACCAGCACAGGGACTGGAAGGAGGCGTGGTGACCAGCACTCGGGGTCCACTGAGCTTGTTGCATGAACAGGAGAGCCAGGGCAGTCACATGCACTGTCGAGGCTATGTGGCCAAGGACCTTCAGCATCCCCCCGAACTTTGTATGGCACTTCTGCTGGATGTTGCCAACTACTGCTGTTAGCCTCTGCAGGCAATCCATCAGGAGGAAAGCCTGAGCGATGTTGATAAAGGCTACTATGAACTCCAGCTGCTGTGAGGGCTGGAGGTGAGACTTGGGGTAGTTGATCGCGAACCCCAACTGCTCGCGCCTGTCAAACACCATTTGGAGTGGAGCTCTTTATGAGTCAGTCGTCTAAGTAGAAGAAGACTAAGACCCCCAGAGTCCAAAAATAGGTGGCTACAGCTGCAAGACACTTTGTGAAGACTCGGGGCGCCAATGCCAGTCCAAAGGATATTTTCTGTGAACGAGATGGATCAGCATATGCATGTACACATCCTTGAAATATGGGAAGCAAAGCCAATCATCCTACTGTAGCTAGGGATCCCCAGCAAGACCATCTTGAACTTCTCTTGCATCGCGTAGGTGTTGAGGTCTTGGATATCCGGGATGGACCAAACCCTCCCTACCTCCCATCTTCTTGGGAAGTACCCGATATAGAATCCCCGTTCGACCTGAGCCAAGGACACCAGCTTGACAGCAAGCTCAGTAAGGAGAGCAGAGACCTCCTCCTGAAGCAAATTACAATGAAGCGGGTCCAGGAGATATTCTCTTTGGGAGTAAGGGGGTGGCAGCTCAGTGAGGTGCAGCAAGTATCCGGTGTGGACTATCTGCAGCACCCACGCATCTGAAGGGACGAGAGGCCACATGTGGGCGAAATGGACGAGCTGCCTCCTCACCGGAGGGTGAACCCCTTTAGGCACTGGCAGATTGGCTACATGCCAAATGAACCCGTCAAAATCCCACCCCAGGCCTTGGGCTGTGGAGCAGGCTGTGCCTTCTGAGGCTTCTCCCACTGCTGTTGGTCTTTTTGCGCTGGTACTTTTTCCAAGAGAGATCAGTGGTCTTCCTTGAGAGCCTGGAGAGGATGACGTGTTCTTTTTTGATCTCTCCAGCCTTGTCCTCTATCGGCTTCCCAAAGAGGTTCTCTCCCCTGCCAAGCACATATGCCAGCTTGTCCTGGATCCATCGTTCCAGGTCCAATGACTGGAGCCAGGCGAGCCGGCGTGCCCTTATGCCCACAACTATGACCCTGCTGGCTGATTCAAAGGAGTCGTAGGTTGCCCAGAGCATGTGCTTGGAGCAATCCTTGCCATGGCCCCCCAAGGGTGCGAAAGGAGTCTAGACACTCAGAGGGGATTTGGGAAGTTAAGTCAGCCAGATCCAGCATGATGTCCTTGACAAAACATGCTCATCTACAGCTGGTATGAGAGCATCCTGGCCACCAGCATGGAGCCCTGGAAGCACCACCTTCTGAAGGAGTCCAAGGTTCTCGCTTCCTTATCCGGGGGCAACAAAGAATGGGTCTTACTGCTCTTTATCCTCTTCATGGCCGATTCCACCATCATGGAGTTGTGTGGGAGCTGAGGCTTCTCGAATTCCAGGGCCTTCTGGATCTGGTACATCGAGTTCAGTCACTGACTAATCGCTGGCACCATGAGGGGATTCTTCCACATCCTCAGGAAAAGCCTTTGCGGATGCAGTACACGGGCACTGTCACTGCCTTCCTGGGGGCCGAGAGGTACTTGAGAATCTCCAGCTCCTCCGCCCTGGGCTCGTCCTCATCCTTCACAAGTCCTGGAAGGACATATCCTCCAGGGGCTTCCACCGCTCATACAGAGGTGAGGAATCCAAAGGAAGGTCCAGGGATCTCTGGTCAAATATCAAACATCACTGACTCCGACTCCTCAGTCTTCCGGTCATCAGAGTCCAACTCTTAGAAGAAATCAAAATAGCGTTGAACCTCGGCCACGCAGCACTGGCTTGGCGTCAGTGGGACAGACTGTGCACCTAGTGCTTCTGTAGATGTACTAGGACATCGGACCCCAATACACTGGAGAGGAAGATGCCCGTGGGAATCGGCGTCAACTCTGATCTTTGACCCGGTGCACATGCCTCAGCAGGCAGCTTATGGGTCTCTAGAATCAGTTGGATGGACTGCGGTGGCGATGCCTGGGACATCGATGGGCCAGCATGTTGCTGAGCCAGTACCCACCGCCATATGGGCCTCAAGGGCTCGAAGGCATTATGACCAGCCACCGACTCTGGTACCCCCATAGGGGACTCCACAATGACAGACACATCAGGAGATGCCCAGTGGCCCTCTGGGGCCCTGGGAACTGACTGCTCCCACCGGGACACCTTAGCAGGCTGCTCCCGGCAGTTGCTCTCAGTGTCCCACTGGAAAAGGCTCTGGTGACAATAAATGGGTCAAGGCCTGGTGCTCAGACATCCCCTTCAATGCCGAGGAGTCTGTCCTCAGTTCCAGATGGAGGTCGATGGAGGACCTCTGTTCTGGGCCGTGGCCCCAAATGCGCATGAGCCCCCCCCCCCCCCCCCGATGATGGTGCCTCTGTGGAACCTCGCAAGGATATTAATGCCGATGTCGATTCCGATGGCCATGCAGGCCCGTCTGGTCATCTGCAGGTACAGATTGCAGCACGCAGGCTGGTGGTCATATCCAAGGCATTGAAGCACCAATTGTGGTGATTGAGGACAGAGATGGTCCGGTCACACTTGTCGCACTTCTTAAACCCACTGGCTGGCTTGGACATGTCCAGGAACACGGCCACGGCTAAGTCAAAGGGCTCAATGGGGCCAGCAGTGGGAAAAACTCAAAAAGAAAAGGAAAAGAGAAATCAGCATCGGTCAAGGAGCCAACGCTACCGGCAACAGGAAGATAAACTAGAAAAAAAAAAGATTATTTTTATTATTTTTGAAAAGAAATGACCCGCAAAGGGGTAGAAATGGAAGCCATTTTCCCGAGGATAGCAGGAACATTTCCTAGGGGCTCCATGGAAAAAAGGACTAGAGAAGATGGCACCGCGGCAGGCATGCATGTGCAGTGGAGCCCCTCAAAAGCTTCCAATGGTAGCTGGGGAGCATTCCCATATGGGGCTCCATCGGGGACATCACCCATATGCAAAGACTTACTTCCTGCTTGTCCATGGAGAAAGATCAACAAACAGAAACAGAATTGCTATCTTTATATCTTCTAGTTTTTTCAATGTGTAATGCATTAAAAAAGTTACTCAAGTTTCAGCCTTATGGACAGGAGTCAGATAGAAGAGCAGCTCCAGAGCCCAGAGGGGAAAGAGAGAGGAGAAACTTGCTGACTGGGAGCTGCCTGCATGTTCCCTCCTCCCGTTGCTAGTGCTGACATCATCAGAGCACCAATTTTGATAAAAGCCCGCGTGTATCCGAAGGGGGCATGACCAAAGGGGGATGCCCCTTTGGAGCCACCTGAGGTGCCATTTGTGGAGCCCATGATTCTTGTTATGACTACCTGTATTTACCTATTACTACAGTCCAGGTACTTTTTTTCTTCTTACTGTTTTTCGGCTCATTATAACTAAAAGGAAGGGGAAGTCCAAGAACGTGAGCACACAAGCTTCTTCTGGGAAACAAGGGACTTTGGACTCCTTTATGGTTATTACGAATATGTCAGCCAGGCATGCTCTTGTTGGGGAGCCAAAGGGCTTGGGTTATCTGGAAGCTCCCTCTCAGAGTTCTGACCCTCGCTCACCACTCCTTCCTCCAGCTTCAATGTTGGACAATTTATCATCATCTTTTAGTTCTAAATTGGTGTCTCAGGGCTTACAAGATTTTCTCTCAGATTTACATTTTGAAGGTCCAAAGGGAGGCCTTGTGTCCCCACTGATGACCCCATCAAAAACTGGTGTTAAGGATGACATGTTAAAGTTTTCAGCGGTTCATCCTGCCACCACTACTGTTTGTTCTCTCAAACCCTTTTTCAGGTGTTGCCAATCTTGAGGGGCCCCTTCCATTTAGTCCTCCTACAGAGGTTGCAAATTTAGAGATTTGGAGAGTACTTGTTAAAATGGAAGGGACACTCTCTAGCTGTCTCTCTCAGTTATTAACATTTTCACCAGAAAAAGTACATAAGTTATTATTGAGGGTGATAAGAGATCTCAGAGAATTTTGGAAGAACATTCTAAGAAGCTTGAGAAGTTAGAGGCAGCGAAGGGTGCCCTTGTGAAGGATAACTGTGTTACTTGAGAATAAATTGGAAAGGGTAGAAAATTTTTTAAGGGCTTGTAACTTACGCTTTTTAAGTTTTCCATATTGTTTTTTGATTTCAGATAAAGAAATGTCAAAGATATTTTATTGATATGCTTCATATGGATTCAGTCTCACTTCCTGTAATTGTTAAAGCTTACTACGTTAAAGGTTCCCTGAAACATACTGGAGGTACAGATTCAGTACAAAATCAATCTCTTGATTTGACTACTATACTGGAGACATCTGAAAAGGAGTCTACCAATAGAGATACTATGGCGGCTACCTTTCAGAATATCTCCGAGAAGGAATTAGTTCCGAGTAGTTTCTTTAAAGAGCAGTTAGTACCCTTCCATGGTCACTCGATTTATATATATCCAGATGTCTCTCCTAGGTCTCAGCAGTTCCAGAGAGCTTTTAGTCAATTAAAGCCTAGGGTTCTATCCCTGGGGATGGTTTTCTTCTTGAAATTTCCCAGGAAATACTTAGTTAGGCATGCTGGGGAAAGATTTTGCTTTCTTTGACCATTCTCAACTTGAGGCCTTTTTGTCTTCCCAGGAGAATTTAGTAGTTAATATAAGAGAGGGTGAATTAGGTGTGGAGGCGGAGATTGAGTAGGGGTAACCAAATTAATCACTGTATTAATATGCGTTATTGATTTTTTTCTTCCGGGGTTTTTTTTCTGTGTTTATTTTCTTTTAAAGAATGCCTTCTCCTCTCTGGAGGCTAGGCCAACTAGACACCAGGGATCAGATGCTTCCCTAGGGGGGGCCTACTATTCAAGACAGCAGGTGCTTTAAATCTGGCCACTGTTCCCATCATGCGATGGGTTCCCTTTTTTGCAGCACAAGAAGAAATAAACTACATCTCCAGAGGTGTAGTTATATTTTTGTGAAAACAGACGAGTGAGGCTTTTTTCATTTGCATGTTTTGTGATTTTTGCTTTTAATGGAGCTGCTTTGCATGACTTTGCATTGCAGCAGCAAATTTAAATAAATGTTCACACAAAGAAAATTTACTACTACAATGTGACTTTGTAAAAGCGCACTTCATGCAAAACAAAACAAACCATCCGAAATTTGGTATTTTTGCAAATGTCAAGGCATTTTGTACTATGTTTGATGCCTTTTATTTGCATTTCCTCATTCTCATTCTTGTCCGAAGGCTGTCTCTCTACTTTTCTTGTTCCTCAATCTCTCCTATCCTTGATCTCTAATCAATTCATATTTCCAATCACAGTCACAACAAGAAATAAAATATGGAAGACTATCCTAGCATAAACTGCAGAAATAATGTAATAAAGTAAGAAACAGGCAAGATGATCTAGTTGATCTTGGTACTTCAAGTTAAGAGGATTTTCTCTTAGATGATACCTCTAGTATAAAATCTTGTTTCACAAGCCAAAACCATTTGGAAGAAAGATGACTTATTTAATAAATCGAGGCTTAAACCTTTTGCTTCTTTTCAACAAGAGCACAGTGTAGTTCTTTCTATATCATTTATCATCATTTCAAACTACGGTATACTGTGACTCACAGTAACTTAACTCATATCCTCTTTCTGAAGCTATCAGTTGGCTATCAGTCCACAAAAAGAGCAAGATAACACTGTTTCCATCATGGCTGGAGCTGAATGTAGATGTACTCTCATCCAAGTTCTTCCCTAGCTTTGGGTACCAAATTTCTAGAAGCAAAATCACTAGTGTTCGTTATTTACCAAATCGAGACTTCTCCCTTCCGTTTGAAATTTCAGATCACTTCAGTAATTGCATTCTTCTTCAAACCTCTTCCCTTTTATGTCATTTCAATTTATCTGCAGCCTCTCTTTAACTTGGGATTGGTCTATCTAGACAGATGCGTCTGCTCCTCCAGACAGGAAGCAGCAGCAATTTGTACCAAGGATGTAAGTATTATTTAAAATGTTAACCATTTAAAAATGATAACTCTCTCAAGAGCCATCTACAGCAGCAGGGAAGCCCCAAATTCCAAACTGCTCCAATGCTACTCTCCCAGCCCTCCACCCCCAAAATACATGCAAAGGCCTCTCTTCCCCTATGAGGGACCCTCACGCTTCTCAGGCTGGTCATCAGCAGCTCAGCGTGCCTCAATGCACGGAACCATGCAGCACATTGGGAAAGGGCAACTTCAAAATCAGCCATAGGTCAAGCTACAGCAACAGTGCCAGAAAAATGTACATCTTTACGGAATAATTTCAAGGTCACTAAGAGGGCAAAAACTGCAGGTACCTTTAACCCACAGAGTTTACATCAATTTTCAAATATGCCTCACTTTGAAAACTGCCTAAGTTTCGTACCTGCACACACTTAACTCCTGCTAATTTCTGCACATACTCTTTCCAAGAAAAAAATATGTATTTTCAAGTAGTTATTACTATGCAACAATAAAAAATATTCTTGTGTTAGGATGATATAGAAAAGCTTTTAAATAAACAAAAATATATTTTGAAAATTAAAAAAAACAAAAACATGCATTCCCTCACTTGGTTTGCAGCTTGTCGTGCTGTGAGGGCTTGTGTGCATCAGTGATGCTAACAGCTAAGCTATCGGTAGCATAACTACTGGCAGTGTCTCCCAAGATGGGCAGGTCTTAGCTGAGGAACCAGACTAAGCTAAACCACCCATCTGGGCAGTAGCAGAATGGGACGATGTTGGCGACGGAGGATCACATTTATGTGACAATGGCAACAACTGCTCCAGTCAGCCCCCGATTGGGTCAGGGCTACAACCGGGAGGCCTAAACTCCTCCCGATCACTGACCCAAGCCAATCAGTCTCATCCTGCTCAATCTGCTCAGCTTCAAAAGGACTGCGCCACAAGGCACGCCCGTGCCTGAGGGCCCTTTGGCGTGGCCCTTAGGTGGGGACCGGAAGTGGCCGTGGCCCAACTGGAAAAAAATGCAATTTGAACAACATCAGGTCCATCCTCCCTCCCCAAATACTCCTTGAGGACCGACCATTGAAAACTAAACACCGACACATACCATCGAAGAACAGGCCCTGAACTGTAAGTTAACCATCTCCGGTCACAGACAATATTTACTCTAACTTAAAGCATATGCTTTAAGACACCGCTGGACAAAAAAATCCCTTCACTCCCTGTCTTTAAGAACATAAGACATGCCATACTGGGTCAGACCGAGGTCCATCAAGCCCAGTATCCTGTTTCCAACAGTGGCCAATCTAGGTCATACGTACCTAGCAATATCCCCAAAAGACACAGGTTCCACAATGCTTGTACTGGGTCAAGCATTGATATCCTGGGTCCCTTTTTAATAGTGGTTTATGGACCTTTCCTCCAGGAACTTGTCCAAACCTTTTTTAAACCCAGCTATACTAACAGCCCTTACTACATCCTCCGGTAACAGATTCCAGAGTTTGATTACACGTTGAGTGAAAAAATATTTTCTCTTATTTGTCTTAAATAGTTTACCCTGTAGCTTCATTACATGTCCCCTAGTCTTTCTATACTCTGATAGCGTAAACAATTGATCCACGTTTATCCGTTCCACTCCATTCATTAATTTATAGACCTCTATCATATCTCCCCTCAGCCGTCTCTTCTCCAGGCTAAAGAGCCCCAACCTTCTTAGCCTCTCTTCATAGGAGTAGCCTTCCATCCCCTTCACCAATTTGGTGGCTCTTCTCTGTACTTTTTCTAATAACGCTATGTCCTTTTTAAGATACGGTGACCAGAATTGCACACAATATTCAAGGTGCGGTCGTACCATGGAGCGATACAGAGGCATTATAACATCCTTTGTTTTATTCTCCATCCCTTTCCTTATGATACCTAGCATTCTATTTGCTTTCTTGGCCGCCGCTGCACACTGGGCGGAGGGTTTTAACATGTTATCCACGATGACTCCTAAATCTTTTTCCTGGGTGGTGGTTTCTAATGTGGAGCCTTGCATCGTTTAACTATAGTGTGGGTTGTTCTTTCCTAGGTGCATAACTTTGCACTTGTCCACATTAAATTTCATCTGCCATTTGGATGCCCAGTCTTCCAATTTATCCAGATCCTCCTGCAGTTTTCCACAATCCTCTTGGGTTTTTAACAACTTTAAACAGTTTTGTGTCATCTGCAAATTTGATAACCTCACTAGTTATTCCCTTTTCCAGGTCATTTATGAATATGTCAAAAAGCAGCGGACCCAGTACAGATCCCTGGGGTACTCCACTATTCACCTTTTTCCATTGGGAATATTGGCCATTTAGCCCTACCCTCTGCTTTCTATCTTTTAACCAGTTCCCGATCCACAATAGTACACTGCCTCTTATCCCATGACTTTTTAGCTTCGCCAAAAGTCTCTGATGGGGGACTTTGTCAAAAGCTTTCTGAAAGTCCAGATACACTATATCAACCGACTCACCTTTGTCTACCTGTTTATGCACACCTTCAAAAAAACATATCAGATTAGTAAGACAAGATCTTCCTTGTCTAAAGCCATGTTGGCTGTCTCCCATTAGGCCATGACTATCTACATGCTGTGTAATTTTGTTCTTTATGATGGTTTCTACCATTTTCCCTGGTACTGACGTCAGGCTCACGGGTCTGTAATTTCCTGGGTCACCCCTGGAACCCTTTTTAAAAATTGGTGTTACGTTGGCGACCCTCCAATCTTCAGGTATTACAGATGATTTTAATGAAAGTTCACAGATTACCAATAGCAGGTCTGCAATCTCATATTTCAGTTCTTTCAACACTCTGGGATGTATACCATCCGGTCCAGGTGATTTGCTACTATTTAGTTTGGCAAACCCGTTTTGGTTAATAGCTTACTCAATAATACTACTACACATTGTAGTGGTATTCCCTGTATATCATCCATTATCACAGCTACTCAGCCATTTCCATGTCTCACAGCTATGCTTAATTAACTCTCTGTTGATCTATTATTCTAGGTCTATAACTAATGTCTGTTGCCTGCGAATGATAATTGGCTCTATCAAATTTAGATAAGGTATGATTTGTAATCAAGTTGTTATCAGCAATTTTCTCCTCAAGCTCTTATTCAACTTCCCCCATATACTATGGAGAAGCATTATCTGATCTACTACCTGTGCCTTTTACTTCTACTCACACCCCTTACCCGATCACTCCACTCAGCACCACTGCAACCCTTTTATATCCCTGTCATACAGCAACACCACTGGACTTACATCCCTATCTATCACTACCACCATACTTATACCTACCATAAACAACACACTTATATATATAAAACCACTGACCCCATGTCACTCTAAACCTCCAACATTTACATCATATCCTATAAAATGTCTCCTCCTGAATACAAGATCAGCCAGAAACTAAATCCCAATCATCCTAGACCTTGCTAGAAACAAAACACCTGACATACTTTTCTTAATGGAAACTTGGCTAACAGAAGCAGTTTCAGTATTGATTAATCAGCTAGCACTCCCTGAATACAAACTATATCACTGCCCAAGATCAAATAAATGTGGAGGAGGCGTCTTAATATTAGCTAAAAAAAAAAACTCCTAAAAATAACCTTACAATTAAAACAAAAAAACGTTGACAATATCGATATTATAACCATCGAAAATAAACACATTTTACTTAGCCTAATATATAGGCCTCCCTCAACCTCCTCAAACAATCTTGCCACCATACTTGAAACAGCATGTTCCACAACAATAAATAAATCACATGTTATTCTCAGAGACTTCAATCTCCCACACTCCATAGCACACACTCTTCTCACTTCTTAAATGCCATGTCTGACATTGGCTTCCATCAAGTGGTCCAGTTCCCAACGCAGAAAAAAGGTAATATTCTAGACCTCATTTTCTTCCAAAACAATATCATTCAGGACATGAACTACTCCAGCCCAATAGCTATTCCTTTACCATGGACAGACCATTTTCTCTTAGAATGCATGTTACCTACATCACACTCTACAAATACGCATAATGAAATCCCCACATTCCACAGTAAATACAAATCCTTTGATAAAGAATCATTCCTAAGGAATACTCTTCCACATATAGATAGCTCCCTTACCGACCTTGATGACATCATACAGAACTGGAACTCAACCATATCTAATGCTGCCCTAGCTCCAACTATACCCAAAAACACAAAACAGAAAATTTCCAAAAGTTGGTACATAACCGAATTAAGGAAGCTAAAACAAAAACTATGCTCAATTGAACACCAATGGAGATGCACAAGATCAGATGATGACAGCAAACAATACAAACTTATGCTAAAAACTTACAAAGAGGACATAAATAATAGGAAAAAAGAATACCATGCTACCCTACTCACAAAATCCCTCAACAGACCGAGGGAACTATTTTCCATCATGAAATCTCTAAGAAGAACAGACACACCTGACGAAGATAAGATAGCCATACACCTCCAATTACTGACAAACTACTACAATGATAAACTCAACCCCCATATCCATAATGATATCTCCCTTCCTAACCCAAAATCTAACAACCCTACCCTCCCTCAACTACCCTACAATGTTTATCTTGTTGACAAAAAGCATCTCAACAACATAACTACCATTAACATGACCACTTCACCTAGTGACCCTCTGCCCTGTTAACTGGCTGAAAACAACTAAAGATGAATTCTCTCCAATCATATTGGAAATGGTGAATCACTCATTGCAACAAGGATACATGCCTTCTGCTTTAAAACAAGCAATAATCTGACCAATATTAAAATCTGCAACTTCCGACAAAAACCTCCCTAATTCATATAGACCTATCTCAAGCATGCCATTTCTAGTGAAGGGCATTGAAAAGGTTGTACAGTTACAACTGCAAGATTTCATTGACCTAAACGCGCCCCTGGATGAACAGCAACATGGGTTCAGACCCCACCAAAGTGTTGAGACCCTAATGCTATCATTTCTAGACAAACTACTACGTGGCTTAGATCCACTAAACAGGCATTTATATTAATCTTTATAGACATTGCCTCAACATTCAACAAAGATCACAAACTACTTATAAGAAAACTAAAACAAACTGGCTTGCAGGGAAAGGTCATTCAGTGGTTTACATCCTACCTTACGTGAAACAGGGTATCCCCCAGGACTCCTCCCTATCCTCCCACCTATTTAATCTTTACTTACAGCCAATATGCAATATCTTCAAAAAGCACAACATTAACTATCATCTCTATGCGGATGATATAATGGTGTATCATTCCATAGATACTTCTAACCTGGACCATTCACAGGTAATCACATGCCTTGGCAATATAACAAAATGGCTCAATGCACATAACCTCAAAATCAACTTTAACAAAACAGAAGTGTCTATGTCTCCAGAAATCCGAACTTCACCCCCCCCCCCCCAAGAAAATACATCTACAAGAAGCCGAACATGAGGTCAAGAATGAGGTAAGATACCTTGGAGTTATCCTAGACAAAAATCACTAAATAAGACCTCCCATATAAAAGCTATTACCAAAACCATATACTTCAAATTACGCACAATACTACACCTCAGCCCCTTGCTAAATGAACACAATTTCAGAACAGTCCTCCAATCACTAATAACCCCCCACATTGACTACTGCAACAATATCCTACAGGATCTACAAATAAAACCATCCACCAACTTCAACTAGCCCAAAATATGGCAGCACGCATCATACATAAGGCAAAACACACCGATCACATCACCCCAATCCTCTATGATCTCCACTGCTTACCAGTTTCATCAAGAATAAAATACAAATACTTGATGATTATATTTAAACACCACAACAAAATAGCCTCAACTCCACTATCCTCATGTCCCCCACTACATCTAGATTGCGAAGACACTGTACCCAAAACACCTCTACCATCCCCACCCACAACTGCAACACAAACCAATCTACCAGCTCCAGAGCATTTTGTTACATTGCCCCAAATTATGGGTCTCTCTTTCTGACAACCTAAGAGCAGTAAAAGACCTTCTACAATTCCGAAAAGACCTAAAAATACATCTATCCATCAAATATTATTTTATTTATTTATTTATTTATTTAACATTTGTTATATACCGCCTTTCATATCAAGGCGGTTTACATTGAACAAACTGAAATTACATTGAACAGGGCATTATAACTTGGAGATAACTATTTACAGGGAACATGGACAATGGAGGGTTAAGTGGCTTGCCCAAGACCACAAGGAGCACCTGTGGGACTAGAAACCCCAGTCCTTCCGGCCCAAGGTTGCTGTCCTCTAGTGGGATTTGAACCCCCGACCTTCCGGCCTGAGGTAACTTGTTCCAACCACTAGGCCACTCCTCCCTCCTATTATGGCAACTCCTATAATACATCCCAAGCTAATTAAGACACTCAGCATTTTTTGCTCTTAAGAATGACTACACATAAATAAGGACCGTCCCACTTTCCCCCTTTCATATCTAACTGCTGCTACATTGTACATAGTTAAATTGTAAGATGGTAACTATATACAGTTAACTTGTTAAAACTAAGTTCAACGTAAACGTTTTCTTCGATGTTTTATGTAAACCACCCCTGATCTCTGGAAGGGGCGGTATATAAAAGCATGTTAAATAAAAAATAAAATAAAAAGATAACACAACACTAGCATTTTCTGCACATTTTCTGGCTATCTACTTCTGCATCTTCCCAAGAAAACCCAATGGATAATCACAACAAATCAAATTGCACTATAGTGCTAGAAGATGAGATCCCCAGTTCAAAAGGCACCCTACTGGCTACTGGGGATGAGCTTAAGACTTTTCAGAGTAAAGCCAGCATCTATGATGTTGCTGGATCAAAGCTCTTGAGATGTCTGACTGCTTATGTAGCTGCACATAAAATGCGAGCCCGAAGCTGCAAACATGTCTTACATATTGGGACATGGAATGTATGAAACATAAACCAAGAGAAGTTGGAGGTACGTAATCAAGAATGAAATGGAACATGTACAACTCGATCTGGACTAGTATCGGTCACTCTGCATCTAATGATCACATGGTATGCTATGCTGGAAATGAAAGACAAAGGAGATATGGTATTGCATTTATAATTGAGAAGAAAGTTGCAAGAACTGCAATGAAATATAATGCAATCAGAGAATGCTTAATTTCTGTTTGTCTACAGGGAATGCCCATTAACTCAACTATTATTCAGCTATATGCCCCAACAGCAGCTGCAGAAGAGGAAGGTGGATGAGTTCTATAAACAAGTACAAGCTGAAATTGACAGAACATGCAAACAGGATATCCTGATAGTCATGGGTGTCTGGAATGCAAAGGCTGGCAACAAAGAAGGCGGCAAAGTGGTTGGAAAATATGGACCTGGCTACAGAAATGAAGCTGGAGAAAGACTGATAGAATTCTGCAAGACCAACGATCTATTCATCTCAAACACCTTCTACCAGCAACACAAGTGGCGACTGTACACATGGACTTTATCCAATGGTTGTACAAAAATCAAACGGACTACATCTGTGAAAGTCAATGTTGGAAAAGCTCAATAACATCAACAAAGACAAAACCCGGAGCCAACTGTGGTACAGATCAACTACTAGTATGCAAACTCAAGCTAAAAGCTGAAAAAAAGCAAGCTACTCGTGAATGTAGCAAAATATGACCTTGAGAATATACAACCAGAATTTAAAGATTGCCTGCAAAATTGATTGCTGCTTTGGATACAAATGACAGAGCACCAGAAGAGTTATAGGATGACATCAAGAAAATTGTGCTTGAAGAAAGTGAGAAGTCTCTACAAAAAGTGAAAAAGCAAAAATGGCCAAAACGGATGACCAAAGAAACTCTGAAAATTGTCCAGAAATACAGAGAAGCTAAAGCCAAAGGAGAAAAAGAGACAATCACAGAACTCAGAGATTTCCAACATGCAGCAAGACAAGACAAGGAGATGTACTATAATGACGAATGCAAGCAAATAGAATCAGAAACTATTAGAGGAAGAACAAGATTGTCTTTTCCTGGCTGAAAGTGAAGACAATCTGAAACATTTGCTTCTCAAGAATAACAGTCTTAAAATGGGCCTGCATCTTAAAGTAAAGACGACAAAGATCCTGACAACTGGCAGACTCAATAAGTTCATCATTGATGGAGAAGAAATTGAAATAATGGAAAACGTTAGCCTGCTTGGACCAATAATCAAAGAAACGACAAGTATTCAAGGAATCTGATGAAGCGTTGCTCTTGGCAAAATGGCTATAAAGGACCTAGACAAGATTCTCAAGAGCAGAAAGTCTCTCTCCATACAAAGATTCGACTTGTTCAAGCCATGGTATTTTCAATACCATCTTATGGATATGAAAGTTGGACAGTGAAAAAGATAGACAGAAAGAAATTTGATGTCTTTCAATTATGGTGTTGGCAAAGAATACTGTGGATTGCCCAAAGAACAAACCAGTCAGTACTAGAGCTCCTTGGGCACTCCTTGGGGTACTTCCATGTGGTGTTTCTGCTTATTTGGCTGTGAAAATTTTTTGTTTACTGTTTTTTCATCAGGTAGTTCTTTATTTGCATTTTTTTGGGGTTGTTTTCCAGTGTTCCTTTTGTGTTTGTTTTATTTTTGGGGGGGGGGGGGGGTTTCTTATGCTGCCTACATTCATTCTGGTTTCTTTTGGTAATAGGTCCTTCTGAGGTATGCACTTTGGTTCTCATCCATTGGTGCATCAGTTTGTATCCTGTTCTGCAGCTGGCTCAGTTTTGCCGTGGAATGGGCTGGGTTTGTCTGCTCATGTTGTCATTCTTAACACGTGGTCTATGAGACATAAAGCGGCCCTGGTTTGTTCTCTTCTTGCATCCAATCAGCTTTAGATGCTATGTTTGACTGAGACTTGGCTTAGGGATGATAATTTCACTATTCTTAGCAATGCGTCACCACATAAATATTATTACCTGTCTCAGCAGCATTCCTTTAGTATGGGGGGTAGGGTGACTGTAATTTTTTGACAATTCCTCCTTGGTTTGTTCCGAGGTTTCTTTGGAGGTCTTCATATGAAGATTACTTTTTTTATGGTATTGCCAGAGCAACCTTTGTATATGATTCTTCTCTATTGCCCTCCTAATTTGTCTAGAACTCAATGGGAGTCACTTCCAATGCTTATTTCTGATACGATGGTAAAGTTTAATAATTTCATAATTAATCGGTGATTTTAATTTTCATGTAGATAATCCCAAGACGGTCTGCGTCAAGTAATTATCATCTCTTTTAGCTGATTTTGGTATGGTAGAGAGGGTGGTGAGCCTATGCACTCGGCGGGGCATATTCTTGACCTTATTTTTATCCTTGTTAGTTTTTAGCCTGCTTGGCTTTTCTTTCCTCTTTAGCCATTCTATGGTCAGATCACTCCCTGGTTCATTTTTCTCTTCATTGTAGTTTTGTTTCTGTGGTGGCATGGCCTACAGTTGTATGGACTCAAGTACTTTAGACATCACTTTTGAGGCTTTTTTGCAGAATTGCTCTTTTCCTACTAACTTTATGGAGTTACCGTTGGAGGATCAGGCAGCTTCTTGGGATGATTCCTTGTGGCATGCCCTGGATTGCATAGCCCCATTGCAGCGGAAAGTATTACGCCCACAGTGGGCCAACCCTGGTATCATGAAGGTTTGTGGCTTCTGAAGAGGCAATTCCACAGGGTGCAAAGGATGTGGAAGAAACATAGGTCCCCAGCTCTTTTGCAGCAGTTTCGGGAGGTAGCTCGAGCTTATTCTACCCAAGTAGCTCAGGAAAAATAAATGTTTTATTCCTGGCGTATTACTCATAGTTCCATCCCAGGAGCTTTTTTGCATGGTTAATGAATGTGTCCCGTTTTGTTGACACCGCCAGATATTCCATCCACTGAACAATTTGTAAATTTGTTTTTCTGGCCAAAGTACATGTTATTTGTCAATGGCTTCCTGTGATAGTGCCGTCTGTGGTGGTTGTCCCAGCTGTTTCTGCTCCATCTCTTCTGCTGGCTCCATCTATGAAGTGGTATTTTCGGCCTCCTTAGGGTTATGGTCTTCATTTCTGCCAGCAACATTTCTCTAATTTACAAAGTATTCTTGATCAACTTTGTCCTACTACTTCTATTTAGGATCCTGTGCCATCCAATCTTTTGAGGTCAATGCTTCAATAGTATCCTGATTTGTTAGCTATGGTTAATGCTTTGCTTAATTCAGGGGTTCTTCTACGAGGTTGGAAGCAGGCTGCGGTATGCCCAATTCTTAAGAAGAGCATTGTGGCTTCTGATCACCCAGAGAGTTATAGGTCAGTTTCAATGTTTCCCAAAAAAAGTAACTAATTGAAAAAGTATTTTTTGTTCAACTTTGAGACTTTGTAGAGAAGGGTAAGATTCTGCAACTGCTTTCAGTCCCATCACAGTATGGAGACGTGTCTGGCTTTTTTTTGTTTAGTGAGCTGCTTCAGGCTTTTGATTCGGGGCATGTTGCTCTTGTTATATCATTAGATTTATCAGCAGCATTTGATGTTGCCAGTCATGCATTGTTGCGCCAGTGATTGGTGGAAGTTGGCCTTGCTGAATTGGTTCTTGCCTGGTTTTCTTTTTTCTTGGCTGACCATACATATGCGGTCCATTGTAGCTCTCAGTCTTCTCTGGTGCACCATTTGCCCTGTGGTGTTCCCCAGGAGGCTATCCTTTTGCCTATATTGTGTAATATTTTTTTGACCCCTTTGGTTTCGTTGGTTCAATCCTTAGAGTTTTTGATTCATCTTTTTACTGATGTGTAACTCATTGCTTTTTAAGATCCTCAGGCGTTGGCCCGTTAATAGATGTCTTGATGCAGTCTCTCTATGGCTTCAGTCTCATCGAATGAAGCTTAATTTAAAGAAGTGTAGAGCTAGGTGGGTATCTAATAAGCCTTTGCCTGGGGTACCGTCCCCTGTGCTAGATGGCCACCCCGTGCCTGTTGTCCCCCAGCTTAAGATCTTGGGTTTTACATTCGACTGTCATCTTAACAGTTTCAGAGATCTGAGAAGAAAAAGTAAGTCGTGTTTTTATTCTCTCCATATTATTAGAGCTCTTTGCCCCTATTTGGAGCAGTCTGCTCATTACCCTAATTTTTGTTTTGGTAATTAGTAGACTAGATTATGGGGATTCGCTTTATATTAGTCTTTCTTTGAGTGCTGTTAAGCGGCTACAGAGAGTTCAGAATGTGGCCATTAAGCTTCTTATTTGTTCTTATTCCTCTGATCATGTTACTCCGTTGCTGAGGTCACAGCATTGACTTCCTCTCTCTTATAGGTTTAAATTTAAGATTCTTTTGTTAGCCTTTAAGGCTTTTTATTTTGATGTCCCGTGCTATCTTTTGGATTCCCTTGTTTCTTATGTTCTTGTTAGGGCTTTGCAAACTCATTCACACAATCAGTTGGAGGTGTCTGCTGTTCATTTGGCGGCTTGAGTCTACTTGCCAGTCAGCTTTATAATTTTTGGCACCCCATTTGTGGAATTCACTTCCTCCTTACATTTGGTAAGATAATTCTCTTAAATTTTTTAAGAACCACCTTAAGATGTATTTTTTTGAACAAGCCTATGGCGGTCTGTAGGGGAAAGGGCTCCAGGGCAGCTGTCAGAGGCTGCACTCTGTTTGTTAGTTCTATATGGTTGTTTTTAAGTATTATTTTTTAATTCATTAGTTTGTAAACCTCTTTGATGCGTGTAGCTAAAGGCAGTATATCAATAAAGTAGATCAAACCAAAGCTTTCTTTAGAGAAGCTCCGATGACAAGACTTCGACTTTCATACTTTGGACACATCATGCAAAGAGATCATTAGAGAAAGACATCATGCTTGGCAAGGTTGAAGGTCAAAGCAAGAGAGGAAGGCCAGCAATGAGACAGACTGATACAATAACAGCAGCTACAGATGCCATTCTGTCAACAATGAGCCACCTAACTGAAGACCGAATGCAGTTTAGGACAGCTATCCATAGAAACATGATGACAGAAAAAGACCACATGGCCTATCTAGTCTTTCCTCCATATCAACCACTACAACCCTTTTTCCCTTTAGAGATCCTCTATATTTGTCCCATGCTTCTTTGAATTCAGATACTGTCCTCATTTCTACCACCTCCACTGGAAGACTATTCCACGGATCCACCACTCTTTCCGTAAAGAAATATTTCTGCATATTCAAACCTGAATCTATCCCCTTTCACCCTCATCCCATGTCCCCTAGGGCTGCCATGAGCTGACACAGACTCGATGGGACTTAATAGCAACAACAATAACAACAACTGCCACCATCACCACCACAGCCGGACTTGCCGCTGCCCCCCTCAGCTGGTACTGCCAGACCCCCCAGCTGCCGCCAATTCCGTCTCGGGAGGGGGAGGTGGGCAGTGTCAGTATTGGCAAAAAGCCGCCGCTTTTGAAATCGCTTTTGGAAATACCGCTGCTGCTTGCCTCCTCCCCCAAACAGAATCGGCATCAGGTGGGAGGGACAGCATGGCCGTCCATGTGTGCCACTGCGGCTGCCTAGCAGATGGGCCGCTGCAACATATATTCCAAACTCTGCTCCCCATAGTTCTACTTGCACTCTTATTTTTTAAAAATTACCTTCTAAAAGGAGATAATTTTATAACAGGGCACCTATACTGTAGTAATTATAAAACAGACATCTTTTTGAGGAAGACAACATAGTTGCCTATGCGCCTTTATAAAATAGACTCCTACAGTAATACCAAATAATGCATAAATGCTCTTGCAAAAATGTACTCCTGCTCTAAGGCACATGTAAGGCTTTCCTACAGAAGCTCTCCAGATCAACCAACAGTAAGGATTTAAGGGTTTGTTTTATTATATTAAGTCGTTAGCTCTCTGACTGGGAGCTCTTAAAAGGGTTTTTTGTACATTTTTAAAGCAAGGTTACTTTTTTGGATGCTTTAGTGGGACTTTCCTTGAGCACAGTAGGTGGTTGAACTCCAGTAACCTCCTCAGCTTTGGGAACTGCTAACACCTAATCAGGAGTTAGTGGTTGGTAACAGACCCCACAAGTGAAGGGGCCATACTGGACTTGGTGCTTACCAATGGTGAAAGTGTTTCTTATGTTGTAGTAGGAGATCATTTTGCATCCAGTGATCACCAGATGGTGTGGTTCAGTATTAAGACTAGGGCTGTTAGAATTCATTCAAAGGCGAGGATCTTAGACTTTAGGAAGATTAACTTTGCAAAGATGGGCCAATACCTCAGGGAGTCGTTAGTTGGATGGTAACAGCTGAGGGATGTAGAAAAACAGTGGGAAAAACTGAAAAGGGGATATTTTAAGGGCAACCAACCTTTTTGTTAAAATGGTAAATAAAGGTAAAAGGAAAAGGAGACTGCTATGGTTTTCAAAAGAAGTAGCTGAAAAAGTGAAGAAAAAGAGGGAGGCCTTCATGAAATACAAGAGATCACAGAGAGAGGAAGACAGGCATCTGTATTTGGAAAAACTTAGAGAAGCTAGCAAAGTAGTCAAGAAAGCAAAGATTCAAAAGGAGGAGGAAATAGCCAATGCAATAAAATGGGGGGATAAGACATTTTTCAGATATATTAGTGAGAAGAGGAAGGGCAAGAGTGGCATTGTCAGACTCAAGGGTGCAGGGGAGGAATATGTAGAAACTGATAAGGATAAAGCGGAATTGCTTAACAAATATTTTTGTTCTGTGTTCACAGATGAAGAACCAGGAGCAGAACCTCAGAAAACACCCACAAATAGGAAAAGAAGCAAAGGACATCTTGAACAATTTTCAAAAGACTGTGTTCGTGAGAAACTCTCTCAACTTAAAGTAGACAAAGTGATGGGACCGGATGGGATACACGCGAGAATACTGAGGGAACTTGTGGACGTTCTAGCAGCTCCACTGACTGACCATTTCAATGCCTCGTTGGAGTCGGGAGTGGTGACAAAGGACTGGAGAGAGGCTCATGTGGTGCCTTTACACATAAGCGGAAGTAAGGATGTGGTTGAAAACTACAGGCTGGTTAGTTTAACTTCGGTGGTGAGTAAATTATTGGAAATGCTGCTGAAAGAGAAAATAGTGAGGTTTCTGGAGTCCAGCGGATTACAGGATCCGAGGACGCATGGATTCACCAGAGGCAGGTCTTGTCAGACAAATCCGATTGATTTCTTTGACTGGGTGACCAGGGAGTTGGACCAAGGGAGAGCCCTAGATGTGGTGTATTTAGATTTCAGTAAAGCCTTTGACACTGTTCCTCACAGGCGACTTATAAACAAACTGAGCACCCTAGGGATGGACCCTAAAGTTACTGCTTGGGTTAGAAATTGGTTGGGTGGGAGGCGACAAAGAGTACAAGTAAATGGAGCTCACTCTGAGGAGAAGGATGTTATCAGTGGTGTGCCCCAGGGATCTGTCCTTGGTCTGATTCTTTTTAACATCTTTGTTAGTGATATAGCGGAAGGGCTTTCAGGTAAGGTTTGCCTCTTTGCGGATGATACCAAAATCTGCAATAGAGTAGACACCCAGGAAGGGGTAGATAACATGAGGAGGGATCTAGCTATAATGGTCTAGAATTTGGCAGCTGGGATTTAATGTTAAAAAATGTAAGGTCATGTATTTGGGCTGCAGCAATCCAAGGGAGCAATATAGTATAGGGGGTGAAGTACTTTTGTCCACTAAAGAAGAGCAGGACCTAGGCGTGGTTGTGTCTGATGATCTTAAAGTAGCTAAACAGGTAGAAAAGGCGACAGCAAAAGCTAGAAGGATGCTTGGGTGCATACGGAGAGGAATGGCTAGCAGAAAAAAGGAGGTGATAATGCCTCTGTATAAGTCTTTGGTGCGACCTCATTTGGAGTATACTGTGCAATTCTAGAGACCGCACCTTCAAAAGGATGTGAACAGGATGGAGTCGGTGCAGAGGGTGGCTACTAAAATGATTAGTGGTCGTCATTATAAAGCATATGAGGACAGACTGAAGGATCTTAATATGTACACCTTAGAGGAAAGGCGGGATAGAGGTGATATGATTGAGATGTTTAAATACCTCCGTGGTATAAATGTTCAGGGAGAGAGCCTCTTTCAATTGAAAGCAAGTTCTGCTACGAGGGGACATGGGATGAGGGTGAAGGGAGATAGATTCAGGAGTGATATGCGGAAATATTTCTTTACGGAAAGAGTAGTGGATCCATGGAATAGTCTCCCAGTGGAGGTGGTAGAGATGAGGACAGTAACTGAATTCAAAAAAGCATGGGACAAACACAGAGAATCTCTAAAGGTAAAAAGGGGACTGTTGTAGTTGTTATGGAAGGACAGACTAGATAGGCCATGTGGTCTTTTTCTGTCGTCATATTTCTATGTAACTTTGTGCACGTACTCACGTGTTTGATGAAGTATAGGCAGGCGTATATCGCAACTCTGTCCCCAATTTGCCCAAATTACATCTCCTGAAATGCCTATATCTTCTCCACATAAACATATGCATACTCTTATTTATTTTTATTTAACAGTATTTCTATATCGCTTTATCCTATGGTCAAAACAGTTTACGTTATAACAGAACATTTTACATTAAACAGGGAAGTTAACTTGGAGGTAACATTTAACTTTTTATACAGTTTAGATGGTCATTATAGATGTAATGGTGGTCAGGGGAGGTAAGAGTAGGGAGGGGTGTAAACTTGGGTTCAAAGGGGGAGGGGGGTATATGCTCTTGTCAGCATTCGCATATATACCAACGCAATTTTATTAAAGCCGTTTTCCACGTATAAAACATGCTTTACACCCAGGAAATACTTTATAAAATTACCCTTTCAATAACTAAACACTAAGGGGGTCATTTTAAAAGTCTTAGTCACAATTTGGATGTCCGAAAATGTGAATGTGGATTTCCAAATCACAGAGGTGGCCCCAAAGCCATTTTAAAATGGCTTTTTAGATGTCTCCGCTGCAGGGATGTCCAAGCAGGCAGGGGTTTTAGCAGAGGCATGTCTGGAGTGATGCAATGGACTTAGACACCCTGCCCAATTTCAGTAACACTGGGGACACCTTCAACACCATCCAAGTTTAGATCTGCTCCAAGCACAAAAAGGCATCGATAAAGTGCTCGTTTAGGCCGGAAAACAATGATAGCAGCAGGGGGATTTGAACTCTTGTCCTAGCCTACAACTCTAACCATTGGGCTATTCCTAGATGTCCCTGGTCTGGAATGCTATTCTGGGGATATTTATTTATTTTTATTTATTTATTGAACGGTTTTATATACCGCCTTTCAGAAAAATCAAAGCGGTTTACATAGAACAAAACTTGAACATTACATTGAAACTTATTCAAACAATTGAAATTACAGTGAACATTAAATTGTATATAATAAAAATGGTAATTTGAGGGTTACAATGCTGAGTAAATGCTGATTAGGTAAATAGATAGTTTAAACATATATACAGATTTAAATATTTACAAAATTTCAAAAATCTTATCATCTTATCTGAGCAAGGAAAAATGTATTGTAGTTCACTAGAATTATTAGTGTAAAGAGTAAATGTGATAATGTGGAGAATTGGGTATTGTAAGATAGAGTAAGAAAAAGGAAAAAATAAGTTGTGAATTAATGAATATGAGTATACATGAGTTTAAGTGGGAAATATTTCATCTATTGGGAATGAGTCTCCAAAGTACTAAATAGGTGAGTTTTAAGATCTTTTCGAAATGCTGAAAGATCTGTGATATCTCTGAGTTTATCCGGCAGAGCGTTCCATATTAAAGGGGCATTGAAGCTGAATGCCCTATTTGTTGTAGTTTTATTGAGTTTTGAAAAGTTGTTTGGAACAAGTAGTGTGTTCAGGTTCCTTTGTCTCACTGTTCTGGTCCTTGAATGAATTGTCAGTAGATCAGTTAGATATGATGGGGCTATATCTCTTATCAGTTTGAACGTTGTTATGATAACTTTATATTTTATCCTACTTTGTATAGGTAACCAGTGAAGTTTGTACAGTATAGGGGTTATGTGTTCAGTTGGACCTGCATTTATAAGCATTCTTGCAGCAACATGTTGTGCTACTTTTAGTTGGTGTAAAGCATGTTTTGGAATACCTTGAAGAATTATGTTACTAAAATCTAAGTGAGGCAGGATCAGGGCTTGAAGGACTGATCTGAAGTCCAGATTTGATAATAATGGTTTTAGATTTTTAAGATATCTTAATTTATTATATATTGTGTTTGTTGTATTCCTGATGTGTGTTGTTAGACTTAACGTTCTGTCTATGATAACGCCAAGGTATCTTATTTCATCTTTTATGGGGATGCTTATGTTTCCAATTTTTATTTCTGTTGGGGGGGTAAATTTTTGATTTCTAGGAACAAATAATACTTCTGTTTTCTTGAAGTTAATGTGTAGATTGTGTTCATTTAGCCATTGCGTCATTTTAGTGAAGCATGATTTGATATTGGAGAAGTCCAGGGAGTCTATGTCCATAGGGAGATAAATCATAACATCATCAGCATAAATTGCATATTTTAATTTGCACTGTTGAATGATGTGGCATATAGGTTGTAAATATATGTTCCAGAGTAGAGCTGACAATGCAGAACCTTGTGGGATTCCTTGTTTTTGCGTATAGGTTTTAGATGTATGGTTTCCTATTTTTACCTGTTGCGATCGATCAGTTAGATATGATTGGAACCATGCAAGAATAGTGCCATGTATACCAATCTGTTTGAGTCTTTCAAAAAGGATACGATGGTTAATTGAATCAAAGGCAGCCGATATATCCAAAAATATAAGTAATACTGCTTGTTTTGATTTGTCAATGTATTTTAGAATATCATCAAAAGATAACTGCAAGAAGTATTTCTACACTATGGTATGGTCTAAAGCCATATTGGTGTGAATCTAAGGGGGCATGAAGTTCAATGTGATCCTGAAGTTGATTATATACTATTTTTTCTATAAACTTTGCCATAAATGGAAGGCTAGAGATAGGTCTATATGAAGAGGGATCAAGATTGTCTAGTTTTTTGTTTTTCAGAATAGGTCTAATCGAGGCTCTCTTTAGGATGGTTGGCATAGTACCATGTGTGAGAGAAAAATTTGCTATATTTAGAATGTAGGGCGCTAGTTGTGGTTTAGTATTTTTGATCCAGCTAACTGGGCAGGGATCAAGACTAGAAGTGGTTGTGTTAATATCTGAGATCACCTTATCCAGTTCTTTTAGTGTTACAGTATGAAATTTATCCCATATGTGTTCAGGCTTTGGGTTGGAGTAAATTAGTGGAATTGGAGGGTCTGATAGTGGAGAGAGCTTAGTTATGTAATAGTCAGCAAGAGTTTGTGGGTTAATAGGGGTGACATCTGTATTAGGAGGGTTTGATACTTTTTTAACTATATCTATGCAGACGGCCCCACAGACGTCCATATTGGGCATGTCCACGTTTGTGAAATTGTGCCTGAATTTGCATGTCCCTACATTTTTTTTTCAGATGTTATGGCTCGGACACCCCAGATTGCACTTGGACATCATTTGTAAAATATGCCTTTAAGGTTTTATGTACCGTTTAAATATTTTATATCCCTAGTTTGCATCAGACTCTCTCCCATTTTACCTAGGACTACTCCCATAAGAGAGGAGAGGAGCCAAACCACCCCACTGTAGAGAAAAACGGACACCACTAGGCTCCCCTGGTAGGAGAAAAGTCATTATTCCACATGTATCTCTCTTTTCTCCCAAAGACAAGCGATGGGTCCCCCGGCCCATCCGAATCAGAGCCATAGAGGAAAGCAGTGAGTTATAACAGTTATAACATTGTTTTTCCCTCCCCCTCTCCTCTTTTGTGCTTAGACTTTCCTGTGACTTACAGTCACAATGAAGCGTCTCTCAGCCTTTATACCCTTGTTACCACTTACAGTAAGTTTAATACTTTTGGTCTCATTTGTTCGTCCATCCCTCTCCTCCTTGGTCTTAGCTCAGTGAGCATGTATATCTGTCCCTTTTGGTCTATGGTGTTTTCCTACTCCCCCCCCTCCTTGGATTTAGCTTAATGAGCATGCTAATCTAAACTTTGTGGGGCCCGATTCTATAAGGCGAATAGCGGGGCTGTACATCCCAGTGGGATGTGCAGCCCCGCTAGCAGTCTGGCCCAAATGCAGAGAAACTCTATCCCCACACGCAAAGAGCCTCTGTGTGGGGAGAGCTGGACGCAGGTGGCACAGGGAGGGGGGAGAGTCACAGCCCTATACATCCAGGGATCACCAGGAGGATGGCCAGCTTATTCCACCTTGGAGGTGGAATAAGCACGGGGCACCCAAGCGCTCCAACCCAGCAGCCCACCCAGAAATTCCACCTTGGAGGTGGAATAAGCACGGGGCACCCAAGCGCTCCAACCCAGCAGCCCACCCAGAAGCAATGGAAACACAGGATGTGTGTCCCCACCGCACGATCCTGGCCCTGGCAGACCCAGTCGGGGGTCAGGCAGCGGAAAAACTGATCTGGTGCGGTGTTTGGCTGTAGGCGCTCCCGCTGGGCGTCCTGGTGCCATGGCAGTGGGACACCATAGCACCAACACACCAGCAGGAGCATAGAGAGGCCTGGTTGTCTTGCTGTCTGGACACCTTCCGTGGCTGCTGTAGGGGCACGCCAGGCCGTCCCTGTACCCGATCCTGTGCCTGGCCGTTCAGATGACCCAGACGTGCCCCTTATGGGATCGGGCTGCATGTCTATGTTTTCTTATAGACCTCAAAACATTCCACAGCCCCCATTCAAAAAGTCTCTCTGTACTGGGTGACGAACTGAAAGGAAAGGCAAACCTACCCAACCAACTGCAGCAGTGTACATTCCCACCAGAACCGGAGCAGCTCAGCCACACACAGTCACAGCTGAGCTGCTCTGGTTTTGGTAGGAGAGTTTGCCGCTTTGTCTTGGGACCCACAGTGACTTACTTGGACTGTACAGAGAGGCACAGGGGAGATCGGAATGCCCAAGGTAATCAGGGTGAGCAGCAATTGGTCGGCGACAACCATGATGGGACAAACTCTGCAACTGGGGGCATTTTCACACAGACGGGTAGGTTTGCCTTTCTTTTCAGTTTGGTGCTCAGTGTTAAGAGACTTCTCGATTGTACTGTATATGCAGTTCATAGATTTACTGTGGTTTTTAGTTTATCTTCTTGCTTTCATTCATGTACATGTATTTGATTTATATGGTTGATCCCATGAACACTTTAATTTTATTTTATTTTTTATTGTTAATTTTATTCATATGACATTTAACTTTATGTATGACCTATTTATGTATCATTTATAAATTTTTATATTGTGTATTATATATTTCCATGTTTTTATTCAATTTTAATGTATGTATATTTGTCTTTCATTCATTTGATGCTAACCCCCTGAAGGAGGCAGGTTTGCTGAAACACGATGTGTTGGGGTTTTTTGTTAAATTAAGGCTGTCTAGTTTCACCTCACTCTTGTCTGTTGCTATTCATAAGAATGTTGTCTGCAGTACCTTTTTATAGATCAAAAATCATTTCCTTGTGATGTCCTTTTATGAAAGGCTGGTTTGCATCTAATGTTGTACTGTGGAAGGTGTAAACTATTTTTACCTCTTCTGGCTAATTCTAAAGCGGTTTCTTTACCAATGCCAGTATTTGCTCCTGTTACGATGGCAGTCTTTCCCATTATAGTTGCTTTGCTCGGACATACGCCACCACTTATATAATCCCTTAAAAAAATTAAAATAGAAATATAGAAATTAACTTTGTGTAATTTTTTCTAACTTTACACCAAATAATACCAATACAAGGTACAAATACTCAAAAACAGAGAAGGTTAAAATATACTCTAGAAATAAATGCAATGTCATCATCAAATTTATGTCAGTTCTAGTCTTGGAATTTAAATGGCTTATAAAATAATTTGGGGGTTTTTTGCAACTTTGTTTATTTCAAGGAAAAGGAGAAGGCAGAAAAGAAGAACCACCAGCAGTCTCCATCCACAGCTCTAGACATACAATGCAATCTGCCTTAACATATAACTATAATTACATGATCATCCATCCTATCCTATCTATGTAAGGCAATTAAACCCAGGCTACTCTCTCCCGCCTGCAAACCCACCCCTTCACATAAACTTCAATTCCCCTTTTATTTTATTTTTTTGAGTTACACAAGTGAACTTCACCCAGGCTTCCATCAACAAGCCAAACCCCAGGTGCACCAAAAAGAAGTACTATTACCACCCAACCATTCATACCAGCCACCCTAGCATGCACCCCCTATTCAAGCCCCCTGACTCATAACCCATCATCCACGTCATCCTTTCCTCAGCCCCCATTCAATGTTCTCCCCTATACCACACTTTACCTTTCAATCATATCTCCTCATAACAAGCAATCAAAAACAAACTACCACACTGTCTCAAACATACCCTCATGTCCAGCCCCACTTCACATGGAGCATTTAAGCTAAACAAATTCTGAGACAGCACCCTCACAGTGGTTCACTTCTCTGGCCAACATTATCGCTGCATCAAGGGGCCATTCTCTACATTGCATAACAGTGCCACTTCAATGTCTCCCACACTTGTCACTTTCTCCCCCCCATATCCCAGTCAGGGTAGTCCCGCTGCTGCTGTTCCACCACCATTCCACCTTCCTCAGGGACCACCAACTCCTCTAAGGCCCGTTTGTGGCTTACTGCTTCATAGGAGGTAGACTCACTCTCGACCATCGAAGTTTGCTTCCACAGGTTCTGCTGATTAGGGGTCCTCCACTGTAATCCTTTTGCAGCCGGGCTACTGCCACTACTAAGCTCTTTCTTTTTCTGATGAGTAGAGCCGCTGCGCACCACACTCATGCTGGTCTGCAGCCTAAAAAGGAAAACAGCTCAGGCTGCCCTCACGCCACCGTTCCTTTCCCGCGCTCAGCTGCCTAAGGAGCTGTACTTCCCAACAGGCACGGAACAGGTTGATCTGCAGCTCCTCACCCGGCCCGGGAGCCGCACTGAAGCCACCAAACTGAGTTCACCCTCTACCCCAAAGCCTCCTCCTGATCTGGACTGAGGAAGGAAGGAGCCCGGGGGGGAGGGGGGGGTCCCTTCAACTGCTCCTGTTGCAGTCAGCCGACCCCTTAGAGCATATCGGCAGGCTATCAGTCCAAGGTTAACTATACTAAAAAAAAGAAAAAGAAAAAGCAAAAGGGAGAAAAAAAATCCTACACTTCCTAACCGTCTCTCCAGGAAGCCTATCACCCTGGCTTACTGCTCCCCTCCAGCTGATTGGAGATTGAGCATACTGGAGCTGGTGGGAGTTGCCAGTGCTATCTATAGCCAAGGGTCATCAAGAAGATGACATGTTCAGTCTCCAAGTTGCTGGAAGGGGAGCACAACCCAGAGGTGAGGGACTGGACTGGAGGGACGCATAGGAAGAGTCTCTTCATTTCCTGCTGCTCACCCTGAACTCACACTGTCAGTCAAGCAGGGAACCAGATGCACATCCTTAGGCAAGCTTTCTACAGCACATCCCCATATTTATTCATAGCCTTTTGTTTCACAATAGTCTCTGAAATGAGATCAGGAAAACTGATATCTTCCAGTTTTTGTATGTTACAGTTTTTAACTTATGGGCCACCCAAATCACAAATTTCCGCTCTTGAAATCTAAGCAAGAGCATTAGAATAGCCTGTGGCCATTTTTCCCAGGCCCTGGATTAGGCCAAGTTTCTCTATGAGCTCGCTCTCTCTCATATGTCAGCATAGCCAAAGTGGCAGGAAAACGTGTCCAATAGTTGCTTCACCAACTGACAAATGTCAGACAGTGTCATGCCTTCCAGGACCCCAAAGATTCTTAGGTTAGACCGCCGATCAGTTTTCTTGGTCCTCTGCTGTGTCTTTCAGGCATGCACCTAGCTTGCCGATCTCTCTCTCCTCTGCTCTAGCATCTATAAGAATTCCCTTTATCTCTTCCACCTCCACTTCCACCAAGCATGAAGCCACTGCCCGAATCTTTCCTCAAAGCACTCCAGCACTTTTTCTATAATCTCTGTTTTAAAGGTTCTTATTCCTCCAACAACAGTCCCAGATCCACCTCTGTAGCATTTTGCTGGCTAAGCCCCCCCTCAGTTACTCCTGCTGAGCACCACTGAGCTCAGACTCTGTCATCCTTGCCTTTGCAGCATAAAGTTCTAGAAACCCCAGTCCCTCCAGTCTGAGTTTGCTATTCCTAAGCAGGAATTGAACCCCTGGCCCTCCAGCCTGGGGTACCTTGTCCCAACCATGAGGCCACTCCTCCCTCAATACATTTTGATTGCACCTCATATTGTGGAAGTGCTGTCAGGTAATGTCTGCTTCTTTGAGGATGATACCAAAATCTGCAATAGACACTCAGGAAGGAGTAGATAACATGAGGAGGGATCTAGCCATGCTTGAAGAATGGTCAAAAATCTGGCAGCTGAGATTTAATGCTAAAAAATGCAAGGTCATTTGGGAAATGAACATCCAAGGGAGTGGTACAGTGTAGGGGGCGAAGTACTTCTGTCCACAAAAGAAGAGCGGGACCTGGGTGTGATTGTTTCTGATGATTCTAAAGTGGCTAAACAAGTAGAAAAGGTGATGGCGAAAGCCAGAAGGATGCTTGGGTACATAGGGAGAGGAATGGCCAGCAGAAAAAAAGGAGGCAATAGTGTCTCTGTATAAGTCTCTGGTGCAACCTCATTCAGAATATTGTGTGCAATTCTGGAGACCGCACCTTCAAAAGGATATAAACAAAATGGAGTTGGTGCAGAGGGTGGCTACTAAAATGGTTAGTGGTCTTTATTATAAAGCATATGAAGACAGACTTAAAGATCTTAATATGTATATGTTAGAAACATTTAAATACCTCTGTGGCATAAATGCTCAACAGGAGAGCCTCTTTTGATTGAAAGCAAGCTCTGTAATGAGGGGACATAGGATGAGGGTGAAAGGGGATAGGTTCAGGAGTAATCTGCAGAAATATTGCTTTATGGAAAGAGTGGTAGATGCATGGAATAGTCTCCCAGTGGAGGTAGTAGAGTCAAGGACAGTATCTGAATTCAAGAAAGCATGGGACAAACACAGAATATCTTTAATGGAAAAAAGTGACTATAGTATTTGATATGGAAGGGCAGACTAGATAGAACATGTCAGCAGAAAAAGAACATATGGCCTATGTTTCTAAATAGGGCAACATCAGCAACCTAAAAACAATGACCATATAACAGTGACCCAAAAATGGAGTGAAGGAAATAAGATAAAACTTTATCCAACTTCCAGAATTGCTAGAAAAATTAAGAAAGATAGATTGCCAAATTTAAGAGGTTAAGGCTTAGTCTAACAAAACTTTAACATACATATCTGTGGGTAGCAAATTTCAAATGGAGGAAAAAAATAAAGGCAGCTCTATAAGATTCCAGTCTCAATTTTGAGAGGATCATAAAGATCATTGTGGACAAGGAATCAAATAAAAGGGCAATCCAGTATTAAAAAAAACCCCGATGAACCAGCATTAAAATTTTAAAATTTAATTTCTTCTGGTAACTGGAAGCCAATGTTACTCAAACAGGGGTATCCTATGATCCAATTATTTTGCATTAAATAGTAATTCCGCCGCTCTATTTTGCAATATTTGTATGTTTCAAGTTATAGAAGAGCAACACCAGCTAAAAGAGTTAAAATAAACCAGTCATTTTATAATTTAGGTACAAATTAACGTGTTAATGCTCTGAAATCAGGACAGGAAGATTAGGAAGATTATTTTAGAAGTCTTAGTCACTATTTAAGAACATAAAAGATATGTCATACTGGTCACAACAATGGCCTATCAACCCCAGTAGGTCCAACCCAAAAGCACTATACCACGTATTCAACAAAATATAAATGTGATCACTTTCCGGAGCGGAAAATACTATATAGTAACGTTAGAACAAAAACGCTCCACTCTTCACCATGTGAGGTATATATTTCTTGCAACCGGGTCTCAGACTCATACGGAGCTAATTTCATGGGTTTACAAGCAGAGCTCAGACCCACAGCTCACAGTTGCATCAACGACCCGTATATGTTGCTGATGTTCAATTAAATAGTGCTAGGCTCAAGACAGATAATTTTCCCACAAAGAGTATATCACAACTCAGAAAAACTTTTAAAAAGTGGTACTTATCTGAACGAGCTAGTATTTCCCCAACGCCAACCTTCGCGCTGGTGCGTTTCACTCTTAGGTTTTTTCAAGGGGATTTTGTTCGCACTAAATATCATGCATATATGACACAACTATCTTTTTACTAAAAGTGTACATGTGAACGGAGCAAGAGTGACTCACCAGCCTAAACAGGGTGTCCAATGTAAACTTGCATGAACAACTATTATCACTAAAAAAAAGAAATGTGACTAGCTGTATTTTCAACCCATGTTTAAAAAATGAAATGTGACTGGCTGTATCACAACTCATGTTTAAAAGGAACCCAATACTTCCTGTTAACCTTTACTGCTATTCTTTGCTATACACAATGATCATTAGGTTTTATCTCACTACATATGAAAGCTTTGTATTCATACCAAGTTGCTGTTAAAACTGGAGGAGTGCGCCCACCTACCACATCAAAAGTGGAGAAATAAATTATACATAACAGATTACCTTTTCGCCATGCAGTCACTATCTTTGTCAAAGGCAAAAAACGACTGCATCTGCGCCATAAAGACTTTATTCTAGCGCGAACAAGCCGGCATTTAAATGTCTCAGCTGTTACTCACTATAATACCTCTTTATGTGAGTGGAGTAGCACATTAATGTGTGCGATGTGCAGACTAAATTAGTCTTTTAACTTCCCATTAAATTTCGTTTTTGTCAATGGTCATCAACACCCACATTTGTACTGTAAAGATCTTTTTATACAGACAAAAAACAGACGGCTTATGTCTCCAGCTGTTACCAACTATATGATTTCTTTACGTAAATGGTTTATTATTGTTTTAAGTTGTTTTAAGCATGTTTTTATGTATGACATGTTTGTAATTTATTTATGTACTTATGTTGATATTTATGGTTTTAGAATGCCAAAGAACCCCTGAAGAAGGCATAGCCGAAACACGGCCTTGTCGGGTTTGGCTGTGAGTTACCCCAGCTGGGGTTGACCAACACTACCCCTGTTGAAGATTACTTAATAAAGTGTGTTTCTACGTACCACGCTCAGACTGGGTTGTGGGTTTGATGGCAACCAAGTATCCTGTTTTCAGCAGTGGCCAATCCAGGTTACAAGTAGCTGGAAGTATCCTGGTATGTAGTTTCCTGGTTCACCCATAACCCTTTTTAAAAATTGGTGCTACATTGGCCACTCTCCAATCTTCAGGTACTATAGAAGATTTGAATGATAGTTTACAAATTACTAAAAGCAGGTCTGCAATTCCATTTTTGAGTCCTTTCAGCAACCTAGGATGTATGCCATCCAGTCCAGGTGATTTGCTACTCTTTAGCTGTCAAATTACCTTATTACATCTTCCAGGTTTACTGAGATTTGTTTCAATTCCTCTGACTCATTACCTTTGGATATCATTTCTGGCATGTGTACCTCTCCTATATAGTGCCGTGTGAAAGTATTCATCACCTCGGTATTTGTCCTTTTTTGTCGCATTACAACCTGGAATGAAAATGGAGGTTCATTTTGATGTTAGGTAATGGACCTAACAATATAGTTCAAATTGTTGAATTGGAATGACAATAAAATACCTAGTATATATAAAAAAAAGTAAAAACTGAAAAGTTGTGAGTGTATATATTATATATATATATATATATATATATATATCTTCATCCCTTTTGCTATGAAATAAGATCTGGTCCAACCAATTAACTTCAGAAGTCACATAATTAGTTGATTAAGGTCCACCAGTGTTCAATCAGTGTCACATGATCTGCCACATGATGCCTGAATAAATATACTTGTTCTGAAAGGCCCCTGACTCTGCAACACTACTAAGCAAGCAACATGAAGACCAAGAAACACTCCAAACAGGTCAGAGACAAAGTTGTGGAAAAGTATAGATCAGGGTTGAGTTATACAAAAATATTCCAAA
This sequence comes from Ichthyophis bannanicus, assembly GCA_033557465.1. NCBI lineage: Eukaryota > Metazoa > Chordata > Amphibia > Gymnophiona > Ichthyophiidae > Ichthyophis > Ichthyophis bannanicus. Next base: position 129,341,128 of record CM066033.1, read on the forward strand.
TTCTGAATATCCCACAGAGCAGCATTAAATCCATTATAACAAAATGGAAAGAATATGGCACCATTAAAACCTGACAAGAGAAGGCCACCCACCAAAACTCACTCAGAGACCGGAAATTAATAAGAGATGCCACAAAGATACCAAGGATAACACTGAAGAAGCTGCAAAGATCCACAGTGGAGATGAGAGTATCTGTCCATAGGAATACTTTAAGCTATACACAAAGCGGGGCTCTATGTTAGAGTGGCCAGAAAAAAACCCATCATAGAAACATAGAAAAAGACCACATGGCTTATCTAGTCTGTCCTTCCATAACTACAAGTGTCCCCTTTTTTCCTTTAGAGATCCTTTGTGTTTGTCTCATGCTTTTTTGAATTCAGATACTGTCCTCATCTCTACCGCCTCCACTGGGAAACTATTCCATGGATACACCACTCTTTCCGTAAAGAAATATTTCTGCATATCACTCCTGATTCTATCCCTTTCACCCTCATCCCATGTCCCCTCATAGCAGAACTTGCTTTCAATCGAAAGAGGCTCTCCCCCTGTACATTTATGCCATGGATGTATTTAAACATCTCAGTCATATCACCTCTATCCCGCCTTTCCTCTAAGGTGTACATATTAAGATCCTTAAATCTGTCCTCATATGCTTTATAATGAAGACCACTAACCATTTTAGTAGCCACCCTCTGTACTGACTCCATCCCGTTATCGCTTAAAGAAATAAGAAAACACTTTTGGAGTTTGCACAACAGCATGTGGCAGACCCCACAAACACATGGAAGAAGGTTCTCTGGTCAGATGATTCGAAAACTGAACTTTTTGACCATCATAGGAAATGCCATGTGTGGCACAAACTCAACCACCCGATTCCCACAGTGAAACATGGTGGTGGCAGCATCATGCTGTGGGGATGTTTTTCATTGGCAGGACAGGAAAACTGATCAGGATTGAAGAAATGATGGATGGCACTAAATACAGGGCAATTCTTGAAGAAAACCTGTTTCAGTCTGCCAGAGATTTGAGACTGGGACGAAGGTTCACCTTCCAGCAGGACAATGACCCTAAACATACTGCTAAAGCTAGACTGGAGTAGTTTAAAGGGAAACATTTAAATATCTTGGAATGACCTAGTCAAAGCCTAGACCTCTATCCAATTGAGAATCTGTGGCATGACTTGAAGATTGCTGTACAACAACACAACCCATCTATCTTGAAGGAGTTGGTGCAATTTTTCCTTGAGGAATGGATGAAAGTCCCAGTGGCTAGATGTGCTAAGCTAATAGAGATATACCCCAAGAGATTTGAAGCTGTAATTGCAGCAAAAGGTGGCTCTACAATGTATTGAGACTTTGGGGGAGGGGGGGATACATGGGGTTTTTTTGTCCTACTTATTGTTTTAGTCACAATAAAAAATATTTTGTGCATCTTCAAAGTGGTAGGCCTGTTGTGTAAATTACATGGTGCTAACCCTCAAATCTCCATTTTAATCCCAGGTTGTAATGTAACGAACAAGACAAATACCGAGGGGATGAATACTTTCACAAGGCACTGTATCGTCTTCACTAAAGACCAAAGCAAAGAATTCATTTAGTCTCTCTACTATGGCTTTGTCCTTGCTTTATGTCCTTTTCACTCCTCTGTCATCTAATGGTCCAACCAACTCACTTATGAGCTCTTTGAATATAATTGACAAAGCTTTTATTTCAAATTTTTGCTTCCATGATGAACTTCTTGTAAAATGCTCTTTTTACGTGATTATAAATGCTTTGCATCGAAATTGCCAGTGCTTATACTGCTTCATGATTTCTTCAACTGAATCCTTTTTTTCATTTTTGAAAGGGTTTTTTTGCTATAACAGCCTCTCATCTCTCTTTTAAACCATGCCAGCAGTCATTTGGCCATCCTTCTACCTTTTCTGAAGCATGGAATGTATCTGGTCTGGACTTCCAAAATGGTATTTTTACAACAACCTCCAGGCCTGATATAAACGCTTAGCTTTGCAGCTGCTCCTTTAATTATTTCTTATCCATTTTCCTCATTTTTTCAGTCTCCCTTTTGAAAGTTACATTAGCACAGTAGATTTTCTTGCTGTTTTCCTTCCATTTCTTAAATTGCATTTTATCATATTACCATCACTATTACCAAGTGGGTTCAACATCATCACCTCTCGTACCAGATCTTATATTCCACTACAAATTATAAACAAAATAGCTCCCCTTCATGTCAGTTCCTAAAATTGATGACTGATTTACTGAGAAACTGGTTTATCTAGAAACTATCTCCTTAGTATGTTCTCATGTGACATTCACCCAGTCGAAACCAGGGTCTTTGAAATTACCCATTATTACTGTGTTGCCACTTTTGTTAGCATTCTTAATTTCTGTTAACATTCATCATCTGTTCATTCTTGCTAGACATATGGTAGTACACCCTCACTATTATTTCCTTCCCCTTCTCATATGGCATTTCTATCCATAATGATTGTACAGTGTACTTTGTTTCTAGCAAATCTTTTATCCTGTTTGAATCTATGCCCTCTTTAATATATAGCACCACCACCTCTACCAATCTGATAAGTCCTATCACAGCAATATAATTTGTATCCTAGTATCACAGTGTTGCACTGATTATCCTCCTTCCACCGCGTATCTGAGATACTAATTATATCTACCTCTTCATCTTTTCTTTCCCATCTTATTTTTGAGACTCTTAGCATTTGTGTAAAGGCATTTCAATGTATGTGTTTTGCTCATACTGACAATCTGCTTAGATAAAGTAGATAAAGGTAAAAGTAGTTCAGATGGCCTTAAATAGCAGACAGAGCTGAAAGATTCCAAATTACCCCATCTACTGATGGGGTAATTTGGAATCTTTCAACTCTGTCTGCTGTTTAAGGCCACCTGGACTACTTTTGTCTTTACTACAATCTCTCTATCAGAATGACCTAACCTCCTTGTTTTGGTGGTATCCTTCAAAGATACCTTATTCTGAACCATGCACTTCTGGGCGACTGTTGACTTCCCCCAATATCTTGTTTAAAAGCTGCTCTCTCTCCTTTTTAAAAGGTTAGTGCCAGCAGCCTGGTCCCACCCTGGTTAAGTTGGAGTCCATCCTTCCAAAAAAAGGCCCCCTCTTCCCCAGAATGTTGCCCAGTTCCTAACAGATCTAAAGCAGTCTTCCCTGCACTATTGTCTCATATACATATTGAGATCCTGCACATGGAAAAGGAAGCATTTCTGAGAATGCTATCCTGGAGGTCCTGGATTTCAGATTTCCACCTAAAATCCTAAATCTGGCTTCCAGAGCCTCACTCACACACCTTCCTATGTCACTGGTGCTCACATGTACCAAGACATCTGGCTTTCCCAACACTATCTAGAATTCTATCTAGGTTACGCTTGAGATTGACTACCTTCACACCAGATCGGAAAATGACCAAGAGATCTTTATGCCCATTGGCCACCTAGCTACCTACATGCTTAATTACTTAATCACCAACTAAAACAGCTGCCCTAACCCTTCCATCCTGGAGGAAGTCTCTGTGTGAAATGATATATCCCCTGGAGGACAGAAGCTGACTACAGGATAATTTCCTATCACACCAAGGTGATGCTCTCCTCTCCTCCAAGCAGCACTGAGGCTGCCATAATGGAGGTGGGATTTTTCTACTATGTCTCTGTAGGTCTCATCTATATACCTCTCCCTCAACTCCTCTAAGGTGTGCTACTACAGTTTTGTTCTCTGAAAACCAGGAACTCTTTGCGCTGATCTATAGTCACCAATCTCTTCCTTATTTCAGCTTTTGTGGACAGAAACCACATTCACCCATCTCCAGTCCTCCAGGATCACTCCAGACTCTAAAGAAGCATTGAAAAGATCAAACAGAGTCACCAGTACTTCCCTAAGTTCCTTCAGTACCCTCTTGATGAATCCCTTCTGACCCCATCATTCTGTCCACTTTTAGTTTAGCCAGCTCCTCATACAAACAGTTTTCTGTAAATAGTTCAAGTTCTACCTAATTTCCATTCTTATTTGTGTTTATTTTCTGAGGTCTTATTTACGGTCTTTCACCAGTGAACACAGAACAGAAATATTTGTTAAACAATCTTGCTTTTTCCTCACCAGCCTCTACATATTCCTCCTCTTCACCCTCAAATCTCACGATGCCATATTTGCACTCCCTCCTGTCACTAGCATACCTGAAAAGAAAAAAAAAAAAAAAAGAGCTCAATGGCCAGTTGGAGCCGCGTTTGCATTTCCACCTCAGGGGCTGACTAATGCCCTATTCTACTTGCTCTCTTTCTACTGAATGCAGCTGAGGCTAGCTTGGACCTGGCTGCAGGACTTGCCAAAACAGTAAGGGGAGTTTGGAACAGAAAGGGAAGAATAATATGGCAATGGCACCAGAGGCTTAGAAAGTGCTCGTTTATGCCAGATGAGGAGATCTGTGATCTAAATATGTGGAATACTTTGTCCCAAAACTTGGAAAATAGTGGCTTTTAGATCACATTACCAGCTTCTTTCAACTGAGTAAACAATGGCATTTAAGCTACATTATACCCACTACTTTCTGGTGTGGGATCGTTCTCGCAGTATGAGTCCTGACATCTGCATCCCTCACACCACAAGCTTGGCCTCCAAGTAAAAATTAATTCAGGGCACTACTACCCCTTGAGCCAGCCCTGCCAACAAATCAGCATGTAACAGCTATCCAGCGCTCATGCTAGCAGGTCAGTAAAGCTTTACACTGAAAACTCTCCAGACAGGAACCCTGACAGGCATTCGGCCAGCCTTTATAACCCTCTTCCATTTTATGGTTTGCAAAAATAGAATGTTGAAAAGAATTATACACCAGGAATTCATGTCTGTCCATCTGCCCATTTGCCTGTAGGTATAACTCTTCCAAATAAAAGGACAGAGCTAGCTTGCATGCAGAAAGAAAATGTGAATACCTCAGATGGCTTTGAAAATACTGACCTGATTTCTAGTTTTGAAAGAAATGAGTTTCTAAGAAAAGCCCCATCACTTCCATAGGAAACCAAGGGTGTAAACTGTCGACCGGTGCTCCATTCCAAAATCTCCCAACCTTCCGGTACTTTTGTACAGACCATCACAGACAGAGAAAAATAGCTAAAGCAGCTGGTGAAGGATGGCACCAAAAGGTGCCTTCAAAGTCATCTCCCAACCCTCATGCTTCCAGTCACACACATCTACTCACCTGCCCCCAGCACACACACACACACACACACACACACACACACACACACACACAGAGAATGAGGAGGGCACATAATAAAAAGCTTTCCAAATCATTCCTTGAACACCCACTGCCATTACACCCAGCCCCACACCTCACCTACAATCTACATTTCCCACCCAAATACCCTACCCCCCCCCCCCCGACACAAATACATCACACACAGCTTTACATCACCCAACCATCCAGAACCATCCAGAACTTGGCTGGAGCTCTGAGGAAACAAGTGGAGGAACTCAGAGAGGAGGTGGCGAGGCTGAGGAGCATTCAAGACAGTGAGAAGTACATTGATGAGATGCTTCTTGCAGCAACCAAGCTCTCCAACAGAGGAGAAGATGGGTGCCAACAGAATGACGAAGGTTGGACACAAATCACCAAGGCCTGCAGAATCACCAATCCAACTTCTCCAGCCCTTGAATTAGAGAACCATTATGCAGCCCTGGACATGGAGGAGGTGAAAGCATCCCTGGAAAGGGAAGAACAAGAGCTCAAGTACCCCAAAGTTGCAGAATCAGTGACCAAAAAGCACAGTTACTTACCTGTAACAGGTGATCTCTGGGAACAGCAGGAATAAGTCTTCACATATGGGTACGTCGGTACCGACGGAGTCTGCGCGGGAACGCTTCCCAGCGTCCAATCAAAGAGCTTTTGGAAGCATCCCACCACGCCTGCGTGCTGCCTTCCCGCCTTTCCCAACTGCCTCTCTTCAGTTAAGTTTTAAAGCTGAGACAAAGAGAGAGAGAGAGGAAAGGAAAGATAGATAGAGATACAACTCCTAGGGGAGGTGGGTGGGTTGTGAAGACTTATTCCTGCTGTTCCCAGAGATCACCTGTTACAGGTAAGTAACTGTGCTATCTCCAGGAACAAGCAGGAATGAGTCTTCACATATGGGGACTCCCAAGCTAAGATGCCTGGAGTCCCAGCATGTTATAGATTGGAACATGCTATACCTAATAACACCAGACATCCTGAGGATGGAGGGTAGAAGTTGAAAAGAGAAAGGTGCTGTGGGAAACAGCTTAACCTAGCATAGGACTGCAGACAAGAAGTCCATGTGGGGATGATAATTGTCATCAATGATACTGAAATGAAATATTGCAATATGGACCTCCCCTAAAAGGATTTGACAAAAGTATGGAGGTCCATGGGATCTACTGGGGAACCCAGTAGAGGAATCTCGAAGAGGACCTCACTGTAGGAAAAAACAGTGGAGGTCAGAATCCTGAAAGGTAACAGGTAACCCCAGTAAGAAAAACTGTGGTAGTACAAAAACAGTGGGCCTTCAGCGGAAGGCTTTAAGACAAAAACCGAACTCTTTTGGCGGCAGAGTGGCTCACTCTTAGGAGCAAAAAGAGAAAGGCTAACCGATTTGGACAAACAGGTACAGTCCTTATGGGGAGAAAGGGTATGGGAACCCCTTGTATCCCAAAAAGAGAGGACAAATGCCTGAGGCGTTAAGCCTGTGAGTAAAGGAAGATCCGCAATATCTCTCCGAACTGAGGTAAGCTAGGAGAAATATTGGAGCATGGAGAGCTTCAGAGGTACCTAAACCCTAAGGTTATGGTATAAAAATTGTTGACTACCACAGGAGTGGTTGTGTGTATAGAACCCCAAACCTGCTGGATAGCATAGGAATGGGTAAGCCCATCTGTCGGAATCATATAGCTATATGAGCATAGACAGTCAGATAGATAGGTATGTGGATACATATCTATCTGTAATAAAATATCTCGACAGATACATATACATATATATAGATATAGATATATACATATATACATATAGATATATAGACATATAAGAATATATCTATAGTGAGATATGGAAGGGCATAAAATACACACAAAAAATAGATATGAATATGTGGAGAGGAAAGATTCATCTAACAACAAGGAGGTGGAACCTACTTGGGAAGATATATAGAGAATCTATTCCTCCTGGTTATGATCTGCAAGGATGCTAGCTAGTGAAATAACCAGGACAGGTATGTGAAAAACAGAGGATAATCTGAGTCTGCAGCCAGCAAGTCCAGTCTCTTCCAGAACTCTAGCATGGTAAGAGGACAGAAGACGCATAGAGATGAGATACCATGTTGGCCTGCTTAAGGGCAAAAGTATCATGTGTTCTTACCATGAGGACGAGCTGCAAGGAGAAAGAGCATATCCCCAATTGGGAATACTATGGACCAAAGCAGGGAATTGGCAACTCCTTAAGTTTTCACGTAAGAGAAGGCCTATGTCCCTTATATCAAAAAGGAGATAGGAAGAGAAGGGAGAAACCCTTCTAGTCATGGGAGACATGACTGAAAAGCCTTTTCTAACCATCTAGGATAGCTGTTGGAGGAAAAAACCCCATGCTCTCTAGCAAGGGCCCATAGTGGAAAGCTTCTCTGTAGAATTGCAGAGAGCATGATGCAGGAGAATGAGGAGATAGAACTGGCTTCTGGAAAGCCAGTATTTCTGCCAACTATGCTGCCAAACCCAGGAGAAAGGAGATGGTAGAAATAGAAGACAATCCAGAAAGCTTGTAGTGAGATAATCTCCAAGACAGAAGAAAGCACTGACTTGGAGCCACTACTAAGATTAGACAGAATGTTAGTGGAGGACAAATCTGGTTGTTTGTGGACAAGAACCAGTGGTCCAAACATTAAGGCTCCTGCATAGGCAGCTGCTAGCAAGACAGCAGAAATAATCTTACTGTTTAAAAACAGAAAGAACAGACAGAACAGGAGTAGAAAACTCTGGACATGTCTGATAAGCTGCCCCAAAGCAAGATTGAAACAGAGGAGTTAACTCAGAGAAGAAAACTCCGCACTGGAAAGTGACAAAATTAGAGAGACTGAAGAAAAAGCACTCCAGTGAAGTAATTCCACTCTTGCAGGGGAAAAGCTTGATAAGAGGGTGAAGGGAATGGAGCTGAAGAAGACTTACCAAGTAGTAAGTCTATAGAGGAAAAAAAAGACATGCTGGCACAGGAAACTATCATTTGATAGTGGTTAGACCTCTTTCCCTAGCAGGAAGAAGAGGAGAAACCTGTGACCTATAGGCATGAACATTCTGACAGCTCATAGAAATATAGAAAAAAATGGAGGTCTTTGGAAAGAGATCCATGTCTAGGGGTTTGAATGAAGTGGTGGATTGCCTCTATTGCGAAGAAGCAAACTGCAAATTCTAAACCCCAAGAGTCACAAGCATCTGATGATTGATCAGAAACCCTGCGGTTGCTGGGTTTGTTGAGCCTGGTGAGAGGTTGGATTCTGCAGACCAGGACGATGCCTCCCCTGTTTGGGAACATCTGTATGATAGGCAAGGGATGAATAAAACCTTCTTCTCCTGTGGGAAGAAAGTTTGGTAGGACATTTCCTACCTACTGGGACAGAAGGTGGTGTAGAACAACCCCTAGGAACAGGTAAATCAGTGGACAACTGAGTAACCTGACGTAAAGACTCCTTGTTGAAAAGATTTTCTCCAGTGCAAGGTATATGTCCCAGTCTTTGTTGTGCCCATTTGTCCAAGTCTGAAGCTTGGAGCCAGGCTCTACGTCGTGCCCCTATAGCTATAGCAGAAGTCCTGCTAACAGACTCAAAAGAGTCCAGGGAAGCACGAGAAAGAAACCAAGAGATATTCTGGATATGCAGAAGCAGTGAGGAATAGTGTGCACTCTTTGAATTTGGAAGGAAAGGAGTCAAAAGATGCAAGTGCTTTGCGACCTCCTCAAGAGAGACTCATATAAAAAATATATGAGAGAATTCTTGCAGAAAGCATAGATGTCTGGAAGGTTTGACGTCCAAAGGCATCTAGTGTCTTAGACTCACGACCTGGCGGATAAGAAGAGTGCTTTTTCTTACTCTTTACCCGCCTCATTGCTGATTCCACAACTATGGAATGATGAGGAAGTTGAGTCTTTTGAAACCCTGGAGAAGGGGGCACCTGATATAAAAAATCAGTTGCTTTGGAAGGTGGGGGTACCCTAACAGGTGTTTCCCACATTCCTAGAAGGAGATCCTGCAAGGAATGATGCAAAGGAAGCATTATGTTCTCCTTTGCTTTGGTAGAAAGAGAGCCCTGTGCAGGATCATGTCCTGGGATAGGAATGGCAAGAGATCTTGCTATATCCAGAAGGAAACTCTGAAAAGAGGGTTCCCCAGCAGGAATCTCTCTTGGACAGGTTAGATGTGAAGAACTAGCCTGAGCACCGACAGAGCTATCCAAATATATAGGAATAGAAGATCCTGCACAGTGCAATGTGGAATGCTTAAGGGATGGTCGCCAGTACTGACTGTCAGGAGCAGCGACCGTCATTACCACATTGTCCATGCCAGGTATCGACTCCAAGCTTGGCATAGAAGGGAGCGATCCTGTTGAAAAAAGCATGGCAGGAGTTGGCCACGATGCTACTGTGGATACCGGTACCGATGCCAATACCGGTACCGATGTCGGAGTCGAGCCCGACAGAGACATTGGAGCAGTCATCGGTGACAGTTCAATCGGTACCGAGGTAACCAACAACCTCCAGCCGCTATCCTCGGTACCGAGCCACCGGTATCGATCTGTGTCGGTACCAAAGCGTATTGGTACAGAGTCTTCCAGACTAGAGAGCGATTCTAAACTTGGCATCGATAAGCGAAGCATGGAAGGCACCGACCGTAAGGGTAATGAGTACATCGGCACCGACTTCGGTACCGTGTCTGATACCGGTGAATGAAGGTCAACCAGTGGCAACTCAATGGGCCTCGAGGGAACCGAGAGTTGTGGATCCGAATCATCGGAACCGAGCCTTCAGTACCGCCGAGAGCCGGTACCAAGGCGAGTCGGTACCCAGTCCTCCAGACTGGAGATCGATTCCAGACTCGGCATCGAAGGAAGCGAGGCTATCGATGCACGTCTGGAGGGTACCGACGTCGGTGGTAGTATCGATGCTGGTACCGATAATGGAAGGTCAGTCTGGAGTGTATCCACCGGTCCCGAAGGTACCGAGGACACCAGATGACCATCCCTGGTGAGGAGTGTTTCATCCAACACCAGTGCCGATGTCGGGGTATCGGTACCGCTCGAAGCGGATGCCACCACCGGACACGGCTCAGGTATGTTCTGTGAGGGGTGAACCCCAGGAGCAACCTGAAACCCCTGAAAGGTTTTTGAGACCGAAGACTCCCGCCGGGGTTTTGAAGCCAGTAGGCCCTCGAGGGCAAGGCCGGAACCGTCTACATGCTGTGCATGAGACCTACCACTTGACGGCTGGCTAGTATTAACAGACTGTTTGTGGGTTACCTGATCCTGTGTAGAAGAAGAAGGGGACGGTGTCCCGAAGTTGGAGGGAACCTCGATACTGAAGACCTCTTCTCACCAAACTGGTGTCAGGACCCAAGCAGGTTAGACACCGACTTCGAGGGTCTAAAAATAAAGTTGTACCGCCACAGTTTGAACATTTCTTGGAGAAAGTGGCTGGCGGTTCCATGAAGGAAAAGAAGAGGCCTAAAAGGCCTAAGACACTATGAAGAAAAAATATTCCTTGAAAAAGGAAGATTTTACAAGAAAAGAAAGAAAACACCGGCGGTACCGGTGGCGTCGGGAAGACAGCCGCGACCATAAGAAAACTAAAGAAATAAAAGAAGAATTTTCTGCGGTGACAGGAGGATGTCCTGCCGGCTCCGCGGAAAACGAAAACTGAGGAGAGGCAGTTGGGAAAGGCAGGAAGGCAGCACGCAGGCGTGGTGGGATGCTTCCAAAAGCTCTTTGATTGGACGCTGGGAAGCATTCCCGCACAGACTCCATCGGTACCAACGTACCCATATGTGAAGACTCATTCCTGCTTGTTCCTGGAGATGGAAGCGAAGGGTAGTGGTGGTTGGTGACTCTCTTCTGAGGGGTACTGAGGCATCCATTTGCTGACCAGACTTGATGTCCAGAGAGGTATGCTGTCTGCCTGGTGCCAAAATCCAAGATGTTACGGAGAGTTTGCCGAGACTCATCAAGCCCACCGACTATTACCCAATGTTGCTAATCCATGTCGAAACAAATGATACTGCCAGGTATCCCTCTGAGCGTATCAAAAGTGACTTCATGGCTATGGGACAGAGGGTGAAGAAGTTAGGTGCACAGGTGGTGTTCTCTTCAATCATCCCTGTTGAGGGTAAAGGCCGAGAGGCTCGCATCCTGGAGATGAATGCATGGCTGCATGGATGGTGTCATCAAGAGCGTTTTGGTTTCCTAGACCATGGGATGCTGTTCCAAGGGTTGCAGAGCAGAGATGGCATCCATCTGTCCAAGAAAGGTCAACGCGTCTTCAGTAGTAGACTGGCTAATCTACTGAAGAGGGCTTTAAACTAGATTAATTGGGGATGGGTGAAGAAAGCCCCCAGGTAAGTAATATATTAAATACCTTTATGGAAATGGGTAACAGGGGTAACATATGGAAAGCAGTGTGTATAAATAACCGTAGCATGGGAAATAAGATCCCTGATGTTGAAGCTTTGGTGGGAGTGGCCGACTTGGATTTAGTGGCAGTTACAGAAACATGGTTCACAGAAAACCATGACTGGGATGTAACTATACCTGGCTATACTTTATTCAGAAAGGACAGGGTAGGAAGAAGGGGAGGAGGAGTGGCACTATATGTAAAAAATACTATTAAAGCTTTGGAGTTACAGAGCTTAAAAGGGAGAGAGGAGGCATTATGGGTTAAACTAGAAAGAGGGAAAGAGAAATCTATTTGCATTGGTGTGATATACAGACCTCCCTCACAAGAGGAAGAGGCAGACAGAGTTAATTGAAGACATACGCAGCATTGCTAGGAAAGGGGAAGTGCTACTGATAGGGGATTTCAATATGCCAGATGTTGATTGGCACATCCTTGCTGCAGTATCATCTAAAAGTAAAGAGATCCTGGATTCTCTACAGGGAGAACTAGTCAGGCAATTGGTAACAGACCCCACACGTGAAGGGGCCATTCTGGACTTGGTGCTTACCAATGGTGAAAGTGTTTCTGATGTTATAGTGGGAGATCATTTTGTATCCAGTGATCACCAGATGGTGTGGTTCAGTATTAGGACTAGGGATGTTAGAATCCATTCAAAGGTGAGGGTCTTAGACTTTAGGAAGACTAACTTTGCCAGGATGGGCTAATACCTCAGGGAGTCGTTAGCGGGATGGGAACAGCTCAGGGATGCAGAAAAACAGTGAGCAAAACTGAAAGGGGATATTTTAAGGGCAACAAACCTTTTTGTTAAAATGGTAAATAAAGGTAAAAGTAAAAGGAGACCGCTATGGCTTTCAAAAGAAGTAGCTGAAAAAGTGAAGAAAGAGGGAGGCCTTCATGAAATACAAGAGATCACAGAGAGAGGAAGACAGGCATCTATATTTGGAAAAACTTAGAAAAGCTAGCAAAGTAGTCAGGAAAGCAAAGATTCAAAAAGAGGAGGAAATAGCCAATGCAATAAAATGGGGGGATAAGACATTTTTCAGATACGTTAGTGAGAAGAGGAAGGGCAAAAGTGGTATTGTCAGACTCAAGGGTGAAGGGAAGGAATATGTAGAAACTGATGAAGATAAAGCGGAATTGCTTAACAAATATTTCTGTTCTGTGTTCACAGATGAAGAACCAGGAGCAGAACCTCAGAAAACACCCACAAACAGGAACAGAAGGGAGGGACATCTTGAGCAATTTTCAGAAGACTCTGTTCGTGAGAAACAGGCTCAACTTAAAGTAGACAAAGCGATGGGCCCGGATGGGATACACCCTAGAATACTGAGGGAACTTGGGGACGTTCTAGCAGCTCCACTGACTGACCTATTCAATGCCTCATTGGAGTCAGGAGTGGTGCCAAAGGACTGGAGAGAGGCTGATGTGGTGCCTTTACACAAAAGCGGAAGTAAGGATGTGGTTGAAAACTACAGGCTGGTTAATTTAACTTCGGTGGTGAGTAAATTATTGGAAACGCTTCTGAAAGAGAAAATAGTGAGGTTTCTGGAGTCCAGCAGATTAAAGGATCCGAGGCAGCATGGATTCACCAGAGGCAGGTCTTGTCAGACAAATCTGATTGATTTCTTTGACTGGGTGACAAGGGAGTTGGACTGAGGGAGAGCCCTAGATGTGGTGTATTTAGATTTCAGTAAAGCCTTTGACACTGTTCCTCATAGGCGACTTATAAACAAACTGAGCACCCTAGGGATGGACCCTAAAGTCACTGCTTGGGTTAGAAATTGGTTGGGTGGGAGGCGACAAAGAGTACAAGTAAATGGAGCTCACTCTGAGGAGAAGGATGTTACCAGTAGTGTGCCCCAGGGATCTGTCTTTGGTCCGATTCTTTTTAACATCTTTGTTAGTGATATAGCCGAAGGGCTGTTGGGTAAGGTTTGCCTCTTTGCGGATGATACCAAAATCTGCAATAGAGTAGACACCCAGGAAGGGGTAGATAACATGAGGAGGGATCTAGCTAAGCTTGAAGAATGGTCTAGAATTTGGCAGCTAGGATTTAATGTTAAAAAATGCAAGATCATGCATTTGGGCTGCAGCAATCCAAGGGAGCAATATAGTAAAGGGGGTGAAGTACTTTTGTCCACTAAAGAAGAAGAGCAGGACCTAGGCGTGGTTTTGTCTGATGATCTTAAAGTAGCTAAATAGGTAGAAAAGGCAACGGCAAAAGCTAGAAGGATGCTTTGGTGCATACGGAGAGGAATGGCTAGCAGAAAAAAGGAGGTGATAGTGCCTCTGTATAAATCTTTGGTGCGACCTCATTTGGAGTCTAGGTGTGCAATTCTGGAGACCGCACCTTCAAAAGGATGTGAACAGAATGGAGTCGGTGCAGATGGTGGCTACTAAAATGGTTAGTGGTCTTCATTATAAAGCATATGAGGACAGACTTAAGGATCTTAATATGTACACCTTAGAAGAAAGGCGGGATAGAGGTGATATGATTGAGATGTTTAAATACCTACGTGGCATAAATGCTCAAGAGGAGAGCCTCTTTCAATTGAAAGCAAGTTCTGCTACGAGGGGACATGGGATGAGGGTGATGGGGGATAGATTCAGGAGTGATACGCGGAAATATTTCTTTTCTCCATACAAAACTCCTCAATCCTACCTTCTCATCATTCCTCTGTCTACTTTACTTAGTTGCACATGGAATGGAGTGGAGGAGTGGTCTAGTGGTTGGGGCAGCAGCCTAGAACCAGAAAGCAAAAATGCAATGTGTCTTTGAGTCAGTGCTGATTCCTGGCAATTCAGCAGCTCCTGGGTTTTTTTGGCAGTGTGACCCAAGTAGATTGCCTTTTCTTCCGAGACAATGGAGGGTTGAATGACTTGCCCAAGGCCACAAGGAGTGCTAGTGGGAATCAAACCCTGATATATAGTTAAAACCATGTTCCATGTAAAGTATACAGAAGTATACAAATTTTTGTTCACTGTTCAATGTAAACTGCCCTTGATCTCTGGAAGGGGGCGGTATAGAAGAAACTGTTAAATAAATAAATAAAATAAAATAAATCTCTTGGTTACTAAGCCAGTGCTCTAACCACTAGCCTACTCCTCCACTCAGATCAGGGTTCAAATCCCACTAGCATGCCTTTTGGCCCTGGGTAAGCTACTTAACCCTCAGGTACAAACAAACAATCTGAGTCCTTTGGGACAGGGAAATACATACTGTAACTGAACATAACTCACCTTCATCTTCTCTTGGAAAGATATGAGCAAAATACTAATAAATAAATACAGATAGGTACATATAGGAAGAGATACAAATCAGATTTCTCCTTTTCCCACTTCAGAGTCTAGTTAAAAAAATAAAATTAAGGGAGTTTCTTTAAAATATTTTTCAAGGTTTTTTTTTTTTTTACAACCAGTCTATCATTTCTTCTTTACTGCTTCAGAGTTTTTGCTGTTAGGTATTTTTTATTTTCCGAATGCTTTAGAATATATGACACTTTTTTAATGTAATTAATTTCTAATGCTCTAGATCTAGAAAGTACATACTTACCAATGTTACTTGTAAAACTTCGAGTTTCTCCTCTTATTCATGTTTACATTTTAAAGAGATAAATATAGTACATTCCCTCGTGGTTTTAACAGCAAGGAGGAAACATGTTAGGAAATAAATCAATATAATTTCTGTAGAGGATGGTGTAAAATACATGAAAGTAGAGATTACGCCAGGACTTCGCAAACCTGTCCTAAGGACCCCACAACCAGTCAGATTTTTAGGACATCCACAACAAATATGTAGAAAACCAATATGCATGCACTAGGTCACCAGAGTGGATGAGAGGTCCCTAGGACAGGTTTGAGACGCTCCAAGCTAGTCAAATGCTACAATCCAAACAGTCATCTGGCAGGTTGCTCTCCTCACTCTGTCAAATGTGTTTCAATAAAATCAAGGTACCACTAGGGAGCTGAAACATTAATTTCAACCAATACTCACTTGATTAGCACCACGCCTCCTACCACAGTGCCCAACACGGAAGCCGGAAGTAAGTATCTATTCATGTTCGCCCTACCATAAATTAGACAGTGCCTGGAGTCTGAGCGAGGCTCACAAGCTGTTCAGACACTTTCACCCAAATGCCTAGTTTAACATTCTTATCATCACACAGCACCTAAGCGAGCGATACGTTCTCTCAGCGCAGCGCGCCTGCGCATGATCTCCTGGGACAAGGGGAGGAGCCTGCAGGACGGCGAAGGGAGGTTCACGCGGGGGGCCAGCTAGCGATGAGCTGTGTTTTCTGTGGTGAGGTGTTAAATGGCACGGGGTTTTGGGAATGGAAGCGCAGCCCTGTCGGGATTTTTTTGAGGGGGTAGTTGCGGTGACATACGTTTTAAAGCATGTAAGCTTCTAGGAAGAGTATCTTGAAAGTTTTCCAAATGTATCATAGGAAGATAGTAGTTGTGAGAAAGTGAAGGGAAAAAACTGTAATGCCTGTGACAGAAGTCAACCTAGCAATGTGTTGGAGAAGATGGCTGGTGGGCATGAGGACCATTTTGTTACTTGTCTGCCGAATAGTAGTAGTAGTAGTAGCAGCGGGGGGCCCTCGTGCGGAGACTCATTGCGGGGCCTCATTTGCATACATTTAATTTATTTTATTTAAAAATGTATGTTGCCCATCTAAAACTTTAGGCGGCTTTTACAAGCCCCTTTTTTTCTCCAGGCAATGATTTAGGGGCATGCATGTTTACTAAATATTAACGTGCGTTAAGTGTCACTGCGCCAATAGAAATAAATGGGTATTCCTGCACTTAATGCACATTAACATTTGTGATTGCTCACTAACGTTTAGTAAACACGCCTCTTAATTAGTGTCCGAATACCTTTTGCATGGGCAGTGAGGATAATACCAATACATCTCCTACTGGGAAAAGAAAACGAGTGGGACTGTCACATAGAAACTGCATGAACAGAATACCTCAGCTCGGTTACACATGCAGAACATAGACTGTCACCAAACAAAGAACAGGGAATCACAATTTAGAAATAGGAAGACAGTAATTAAACTGGAACCCCAAAAGCCAAACTTGGCATGTACAACACTGGAGAAATTAACCTATAAATTAATTTCCTGTTGTACTAAACAAAATGCAAAAACGTTAGCGATGCACATTTCCCAGAGCTGACATATTCCAGTTAATAAATTCAAAATAAAAACGTATTTTCTACCTTTTGGGCATTTTATTTTTAAGTTGCAATTGCTTTCTTCTGGTTTCTTCATTTTTCTGCTAATTCTCCATTGTCTGCTGTCCATTAGTCCTTTCTTCTCGCTTCTAGTTTTTTCCAATCTCTCTCTACATCTGCTCTAACATATTAATCTTTCCCCTTTTGCTCTTTCCTCCATTTCTTGCTTTATTCATTTTTCATCCACTCAAATTTAACCCCTCCATCCTCAATCCCCACTTACCCTACCAATACCCGGCCAATCATAGATTTTTATTCTCTCACACACAAAATATTTTTTCCCCTCTCCATCCTCACTCCTTCAGCTTCTTTTTTTCTCACCAGCCCCATCCCCCCTCTAGTCTTCCCCCAATATCAGCTCCCTTCTAGTTCCAGCCCCTCCCAGCATCTGCTCCTTTCGAGTTCCATTCTCCCGTCCCCCCACATCTGCCCATTTGCACTCCTAGCCCCCAGTCTTCTTCCAGGGCCAGCAGTTCTCTCCTCCCCCCCTCCCCCCATTTCTAATGCTAGCCCCCATTTTTCTTCCAGGGGCAGCAGCTTTCTTCCCCCCCCCCCCAATCCATTTCCAGTCCTAGCCCTCCCTTCAGCCCATTTCCAGTGCTAGCTCTCCCCCCATCAGCCCATTACCAGTTCTAACACCTCCCTGATCAGCCCATTACCAGTCCTAGCCCCTCACCCCAATTAGCCTATTTCTAGACCTAGCCCCCCCCCCACTCCACCCCCCTGGAAGAGCCCTGCACCTGCCTGACCATCGTCAGAGAGAACCAGGGAGGCCCGAAGCTGGGCGCCCCAGTTCATCTCTGCAGAGCCACAAGAACGAACGTTTTCCTTCTTTCCAACGCACTGAGTGTTGGGAAGTTAAATGGGCATTTCCTGTCTCATGCGAGACAGAAAATGCCCCCATTTTACGTCCTGGCACTCAGCACACCAACTGGCTCAACTTTAACAGAGCCGTGGTAAAGAAGGAAAACGCCATTCTTTTCTCCCACAGCTCTGCCAGGGCGCCAGGCTTTGTGCCTACCCATCTCCCTCTGAAGCTGGTTAGCAACATTCCCATACAATGGACAGGCCAGCTCTGGGTGCGAGGGACTAAACATAGAAACATAGAAACATGATGACAGAAAAAGACCACAAGGCCCATCTAGTCTGTCCTTCCATAACAACAACTACAACAGTCCACTTTCTACCTTTAGAGATCCTCTGTGTTAGTCCCATGCTTTTTTTAATTCAGTTACTGTCCTCATCTCTACCACCTCCACTGGGAGACTATTCCACGGATCCACTACTCTTTCCGTAAAGAAATATTTCCGCATATCACTCCTGAATCTATCTCCCATCACCCTCATCCCATGTCCCCTCGTAGCAGAACTTGCTTTCAATTGAAAGAGGCTCTCTCCCTGAACATTTATGCCACGGAGGTATTTAAACATCTCAATCATATCACCTCTATCCCGCCTTTCCTCTAAGGTGTACATATTAAGATCCTTAAGTCTGTCCTCATATGCTTTATAATGAAGCCCATTAATCATTTTAGTAGCAACCCTCTGCACCGACTCCATCCTGTTCACATCCTTTTGAAGGTGCGGTCTCCAGAATTTCACACCATACTCCAAATGAGGTCGCACCAAAGACTTATACAGAGGTATTATCACCTCCTTTTTTCTGCTAGCCATTCCTCTCCGTATGCACCCAAGCATCCTTCTAGCTTTTGCCGTCGCCTTTTCTACCTGTTTAGCTACTTTAAGATCATCAGACACAACCACGCCTAGGTCCCGCTCTTCTTTAGTGGACAAAAGTACTTCACCTCCTATACTGTATTGCTCCCTTGGATTGCTGCAGCCCAAATGCATGACCTTACATTTTTTAACATTAAATCCCAGCTGCCAAATTCTAGACCATTCTTCAAGCTTAGCTAGATCCCTCCTCATGTTATCTACACCTTCCTGGGTGTCTACTCTATTACAGATTTTGGTATCATCTGCAAAGAGGCAAACCTTACCCGACAGCCCTTCCGCTATATCACTAACAAAGATGTTAAAAAGAATCGGACCAAGGACAGATCCCTGGTGCACACCACTGGTAACATCCTTCTCCTCAGAGTGAGCTCCATTTACTTGTACTCTTTGTCGCCTCCCACCCAACCAATTTCTAACCCAAGCAGTAACTTTAGGGTCCATCCCTAGGGTGCTCAGTTTGTTTATAAGTCGCCTGTGAGGAACAGTGTCAAAGGCTTTACTGAAATCTAAATACACCACATCTAGAGCTCTCCCTCGGTCCAACTCCCTGGTCACCCAGTCAAAGAAATCGATCAGATTTGTCTGACAAGACCTGCCTCTGGTGAATCCATGCTGCCTCGGATCCTGTAATCCGCTGGACTCCAGAAACCTCACTATTTTCTCTTTCAGCAGCGTTTCCAATAATTTACTCACCACTGAAGTTAAACTAACCGGCCTGTAGTTTTCAACCACATCCTTACTTCCGCTTTTGTGTAAAGGCACCACATGAGCCTCTCTCCAGTCCTTTGGCACCACTCCCGACTCCAACGAGGCATTGAAAAGGTCAGTAAGTGGAGTTGCTAGAACGTCCCCAAGTTCCCTCAGTATTCTAGGGTGTATCCCATCCGGTCCCATCGCTTTGTCTACTTTAAGTTGAGCTAGTTTCTCACGAACACAGTCTTCTGAAAATTGTTCAAGATGTCCCTCGCTTCTGTTCTTATTTGTGGGTGTTTTCTGAGGTCCTGCTCCTGGTTCTTCATCTGTGAACACAGAACAAAAATATTTGTTAAGCAATTCCGCTTTATCCTTATCAGCTTCTACATATTCCCCCCCTGCACCCTTGAGTCTGACAATACCACTTTTGCCCTTCCTCTTCTCACTAATATATCTGAAAAATGTCTTATCCCCCCATTTTATTGCATTGGCTATTTCCTCCTCCTTTTGAATCTTTGCCTTCTTGACTACTTTGTTAGCTTCTCTAAGTTTTTCCAAATACAGATGCCTGTCTTCCTCTCTCTGTGATCTCTTGTATTTCATGAAGGCCTCCCTCTTTTTCTTCACTTTTTCAGCTACTTCCTTCGAAAACGAGTCACTTAGACAGGATTGTAGAAAGTGCAGGGGAGGAGTTGGTTATCTTAGTACCAGTTACGTAGGAAAATGTGGAAGGGAGATTCTGGAAATTTAGGGCTCTGATTACTAAAGCCTACCAAGTTTTTACATATAACATATGAAACAAAAGCCTATTAAGTGCAAAGCCCTCTGCATTAGCTGTCAGGCATGGGGCCAGCATGCAGGGCCATACCAAGGACTGTGCAAGCGGTGCAGCAGCACAGGGCCTATAAGGACATAAGAAATGCCATACTGGGTCAGACCACGGTCCATCAAGCCCAGTATCCTGTTTCCAACAGTGGCCAATCCAGCCACAAGTACCTAGCAGTTTCCCCAAAAGATACACAGGATCCATAATGCTTGTATTGGGGCAAGAAGTGGATTACCTGGGTCCTCTTTAATAATGGTTTAAGGACCTTTCCTCCAGGAACTTGTCCAAACCTTTTTTAAACCCAGTTACACTAACTGCTTTTACTACATCCTCTGGTAACAAATTCTAGAATTTGATTACGCATTGAGTGAAAAAATATTTTCTCTTATTTGTCTTAAACGGGTTACAATGTAGCTTTATTGCATGTCCCCTAGTCTTTGTACTTTTTGATGGCGTAAAGAATTAATCTACGTTTACCCATTCCACTCTATTCATTAATTTATAGACCTCTATCATATCTCCCCTCAGTTGTCTCTTTTTCAAGTTGAAAAGCCCTAATCTTTTAAGCCTCTCCTCATAGGAATATCCTTCCATCCCCTTTACCATTTTGGTGACTCTTCTCTGTATTTTTTCTAATTCCACTATATCTTTTTTAAGTTCCGGTGATCAGAATTGCACACAAATTCAAGGTGCAGTCGCATCATGGAACGAGACAGAGGCATTATAATATTCTTTTTTTTTATTCTCCATCCCTTTTCTTATGATTCCTAGCATTCTATTTGCCTTCTTGGCTGCCACTGCACACTGGGCGGAGAGTTTCAACGTGCTATCCATGATGATGTCTAAATCTTTTTCTTGGGTGGTAGTTCCTAATGTGGAACCTTGCATCATGGAACCATAGTTTGGGTTGTTCTTTCCTAGGTGCATAACTTTGCACTTGTCCACTTTAAATTTCATTTGCCATTTGAACATCCAGTCTTCCAGTTTATCAAGGTCTTCTTCCAGTTTTTCACAATCCTCATGGGTTTTAACAACTTTGAATAATTTTGTGTCATCTGCAAATTTGACTTCCTCGCTCATTATTCCCATTTCCAGGTCATTTACGAATACATTAAAAAGCAGTGGACCCAGCACAGATCCCTGGGGTACTCCATTTTTCACATTTCTCTAATGGGGAAATTGGTCATTCATCCCTACCCTCTGCTTTCTCTCTTTTAACCAGTTCCTGATCCTCAATAGTACATTGCCTCCTATCCCATGACTTTTTAACGCCACAGAGTCTCTCGTGAGGGACCTTGTCATAGGCTTTCTAAAAATCCAAATACACTATATTAACCAGCTCACCTTTGTCTACCTGTTTATTCACACCTTCAAAAAAGTATAATAGGTTAATAAGACAAGACCTTCCTTGGCTAAAGCTATGTTGGCATTCTCCCATTAAACCATGATTATCTATATGTTTGTAATGGGTCTGCTCCTTGTTGGTCACTCCAGGCCAGGGAAGTCCCGACCCCTCATCTGCGGTGTGCTGCTTCAGCTGGCTGGAATCCAGGGGAATAAAACTCACAACTGACACAGAAGGAAAGGTATGCAAGTTTATTCCAATATTAGAAGTGCAGTCTAACTTTTATACAGTAGCAAAAACATATATACGTCATAAACCCATCCCAGCAGCATAGCCCTGCACCTGATATTGCTAATTAGCAATCGTACAAACTGGTACCTGTCTCTGTGAAGATCACTGAATCTTGTCTTAGCACAACACATTCCTTTCTATCTAGGTATTCACAGATGGGCCTCATGGTCCCTTTGTATAACAAGAAACTGATTTCCCCTTACAATTCCCCCCTTTGGGCCTGTATAGGCCCACTAGAAGAACAGCCTAACAATCTACTACAAAATAACTAAACAGGCATTATTAACTGAATATCTATACGCGGTAGTTCAGGTACATCAGCCACCGTGGAAACAGGTGTATAAGAGTACATAAAAGTGGTGGAGCTCTGTAGGGCCTTCCGACAGCAGCCAAGAGCAAATGAAAATATACAACAGAAAAGAGCAAGGATTATAAAACCGCTCCATAGGGCAATAATCAGCCCTTTGAGACCAGCCCAAAGGAAGATACATCAGAGAGTAAGCATGAGAAACTGCTGTAGTTGAAGAACAGTATAGAGCAGTATTAGACAGGCTAAAAGCAGAAACAATAAAACAATCTGTAGCATTAAAACTAGAGACAGTTTACAATGGGCAAGGGACCTAGTCATATCCCAAAGAGGGGCGAGTAACACCAATGTTATACAAGAAAGTAGAAAAAGAAACATGGGGCTGGGTGCAGTTTAAATTGTCAAGTACAGTAAACGTCCGCATTTCACACAGATTAGAAGGTACAGTAATGAGACATGTTGAGAGAAAAGCTCCAGCTTGTAGCGAGCTGCGCACACAAAAGGTAAGGCAGTCTGGGCAAGTAGTATTGCCGTATTAACAGTTCCAGAGATGGGCTGAAGGAGGCACCACATGAGTGGTAGGAGGAGTCAACACAGTCTTGTGCGTGATGGTCAGGAGGCTGGAGGGCGGTCTGGAACCGAAGATGATGTCAGTGGAGACGATACACGCTTGATTCTTGACGCATGGATCCACGAAGGGCAGGAGTCCCACAGGATGGCTGTCCATGTGATGGCTATCACTGTAGTTGGAGGTCCGTAGGGCGGGTCTAGGGTACTGTGCTTGTGAGGTGCTCTGACCTGTACCTGGTCACCAACCTTGAAGGGATATGTTGGTTCGGTACCTCTAGGCCGAAAGCTGCTTTTCTTCAGGAGTCTTCTCCTCTCCTCTCCAGTTGCTAGGGCCTTGGCTGCCCCGGCGTCAGCTACTTCTCATCCTGGTCCTGAAGCCAGATCTATAGATGGAGAATGTTTCCAGCGAGGGCAATGGCTTCAGGATCTTTTAGCCGCCACCTTCACTGTAATCGGTGTTATCAGAAGAACTTGGAACGGTCCCATACTGGAAAAGGGGCTTGTACTGTGTGCTGGTGGTATGTCTTTACCAAAATCCAGTCTCCGGATTGAAAGAAAAGAGCTGAGTCATCCAGCAGAAAGGACTAGACCTGCTGAGCATACCTGTGGAGGGAAGAGAGTTGCCTCTGCTGCTAGGAAATACAAGAGATCAAATGTGAGGCTCAGGAGTATAAAAAGTAAGCAGTCTTCCATATAACAGTTCAAAGGGAGAAAAATTTCAGTCTACTCCCTTAGGGCAATTTGTTTGGGTTTTTTTTGTTTTGTTTTGTTTTGTTGAAGAGTCAAAGGCAAGACAGTTTAGTGTCTTTACAAAGTTTTGTTTTGTTTTTTAAGGTTTCGGAGGTTCCCCCCTTCGTGGGTTGCTGTTTGCATACAACAGCCAAATCCTAAGCAACTCAATTTAACTACTACATTTTGACAAGATGCCCACACTTCCTCAATTGTTCCACAATTTTAGAATTATACCAATTTGTAAAAATTTGTGTAGATAACTTTCCTCCCTTACCTTCATGTGTCGGGCCAGGACACATAGAGGCAAAAAGGGATAAAAGCATCTGAAAAGCACCACATGGCCAGTGTGGGTCTCCCCAAAGCTCATTAGGATGAAAAGTGCACTCAGCCTATCTCCAAGTGTCTATTTCCAATTATTGGGTATATCTCTGGGCTAGATGACTTCCAAAATTGGAGTTAATGGGGATGGCATAATCAAATATTATAGAGTATTCATTGTCAGTTTTCTTTCTAGGTGGATACATCGGATACATCATTTCACATTTCAATTCACCCTCACCATTTTATAATGTTAATCTGAGTTCTCCTTTCCAACATGAATATTCCATCACACTCCTCTCAACACCACTTTTTTTTCCACTTACATCATTCCATCAAACTACATGCATAGGTCCTTCTGTCTTTTTTATACCATACTAGTGTATCCTTATTTGGCAAGGCTGCTAAGAACATCAAACAATTGTTAAAAACTTAGTATTTTTGTAAACAAAAGGTATATATAAAATATAAATGTAGATCCTTTTCAATAAGCATAACAATATGAGTAAACAGTGCTCATTCTAATTAGCAACTGCCTAAACAAAATATAGGTAAAGTCCTTACAATATAGACTAGTGCTTCACGGCATTTTATAACATCAATCCCAATAGGAAGGAGTATGGCTTCTAACAGAACGGCCACATAATCTCTCAGGTGTGACTAAAGTCTATCTTATACCCGGTTCCCAGTGAGAGTGCTGTGGAAACTTAAAAATATTTGAGGACTGATCTTATAATCGCAGTGCCCACAAGGATCTGTGCAAGTTACTCACTAATCATGGTGTTTAAGAGATCCTTTTGAGGTGAGAGGCCTAAGAAGGTTCAAGGCATTTGTGGTTGGGCATCATGGCGATACTTCCTCGGGTTCTTCTTGGCCTACTTTCCCCTGCCTATCCATGTCTCTGCCGAGGCATAAATATACAAGGTTCATGTTCTTCAGGCCTTGGGGGTCCTCGAGGAGTCTTAAAGCAGTCAGAATTCCGGTGGCCCAGATCATCACACTCGGAGCAGCACGTTTATTGCCTTTCCCAAGGCTGTAGCCTCACCTTCTGTCTCTCTCTCTCACTCTCTGCTTCGTTTTTTTTTTTTCCAAACTGCCCCTGGATCATTGCTGACAAGCAAGACCTTGGTTTGGTTTTGTTTTGTTTTTTTCCAATGAACTCAAGTTAATGTTGTTGTTTTATTTGTCTACGAACTTTACAAATATTCTCATATTTCCTGGGAACTAAGCTCCATCTTTCCACTAAATGTGATCTATGTGCTTGGGAACAAAGCAATTTCAGATCAGCCTCTTTCCAAAATTCTATAATTTCTGTGTATACTGAACCTCTACATAATGTACTGCTACAAGTATTTTGGTAACATAAGTGCAAGTGTGTAAACTAAAGAAAATTTGTATGTCATAGTGCTACAATATACTGTATTCCTAAAACTGAAATGTTAAAAACTTTCAAAACAAAGTACAATTTTTTTCTCTGGACCCCAACACATAAAATTCAAATACAGAAAAACAGATGAATTTATCCTAAAATCCAATATTGTAATAAATTAAACTGGAAAGATCAATATAGCCAGCACCCATGGTGCTACTGTCCTGTTCATCAGCCATCCGCACCAAGCTAAACAATGCAAAGTAATTAACTTAAATCTTACAGTTCAGGAAACAGACATTCAAATAACATGAAACTGCAAAAAGGTGAATTCAGAATCATACTTTGTCACATTTAAATTAAAACCTTATACATAATACTTGAGACTGGTATCAAACTGATCTGAAACAATGAAATTATGTTAAAGCAATTTGCTTAGAGTAACAGTTCAACCTTGATGTTATCTCAAACACAAATAGCAAAGTAAACAGCAGGCTCTCTTGTGTCCAGATTCCTTCAGGCAAATGCAGATTACTATATAGTTGAACAAGAGAGAGAAAAGTCCTAAATATTAAGAATTTAAAAAGAAAAAGTTACTTGAGAATTGTCACTAACTGTGATTGCTATTAAATTCCTATAGTTACAACTCTTTGGGGCTTGTTTACAAAGCCGCGGTAGCGGTTCGCGGTCGTTATCGGAGCCGCGGCCCCATTGAAATCAATGGGGTCGCGGTTCCGATAACGATCGCGAACCGCTACCGCAGCTTTGTAAACAAGCCCCTTTGTGTTTTGTAATATATGAACAATAATTATGCCCTCTATGAGATGCTTGCCACAATATATAAAATTCTCTTTTAACTCTTTAAGTTTGCTTGATAGCATACAGTCAAAGACAAAAACAAACATATAACATATTACCTTCTTATTCACCCAAACTTTAATCATTTTCAAGTTGCAATCTCGTAACTACTGGCTCATACAATCTCGTAATTACTGGCTCAGAATTCCCCATTGTCCTGACAGGGTTCTCAACCCCTACTTTGAAGGTCAAAGAAAAACAGAATAGCTCCCACCAGACCTTTCTGACATCATCCCAGCCCTTGTACCATCGGCTAGGGGAAGCACAGCGACAACTGGAGAAAAAGGCTGAGATTTCTCACACGTTGGCATACACCTAGCCAAGCAGATATCAACTCTCTTAGTTTTAGGCAAAGGTAACTCCACAATACCCTTTATTCTCTCAGGATTTATTTCCTCTTTCCTTCACTTATGAGGTGTCCCAAATACTTAACCTCAAATACTTAACCTCCCTCTTCACATATTGTAATTTTTTTCTGAACTTAGCAGGCCCAAAACACGTACCTCAAATCTACTACACTGAACCATGTGTGATCATGCAGAATTTTGCTCAACAAGTTATATAAGGGTTTGGGACCACAGGATGCTGGGTCTAGACAATCTTATTCAAATTCCTTAAATGCTGCCCCACTCTGCAAATAAATAATAATTTACATTTTATTATGCCGTTTAACTGCCTGTCTGTAGCCTTTGAACAACAAAGAACAGGAAGGGAGGGGGAGGGAAGAGCGGAGCATGTGTCTGTCGCTCAGGCTCTACTATCTCCAGATGCAGCAGGTTACAGCACACATCGAAAAGCATCTAAAAGAATTACTTGTACTTAATTTCAGTATTTATAAAAACAACAAAGTAAACTGCTAAAAACCTAACTCCCCCCTCAGTGATTAGGAGATTCGAAATCTACGGGGAGGGGCCCCGGGGGGTTGCGGCGACCCTGCCCGGCTCAAGGGGTTAAGGACATGAGCAGCCGCTGTACTTCGTGAGGGAAGGAGGAAACCTTTGCCCCCAGGAATGCTGGGAGTTGTAGTTCCAGCTCTTCTCGCTCCGAAAAAGAAACTTGTAGTTGTGGTTTCTTTATAATAAGTATTTTATTAAAGTAAAAGGTAAATGTTCCATCACATGCAAACAAGGGTGCTTCCAAAGGCAAACAGAAACTTCAGGTTAAATGCAACTCAAAATACAAATGCTGCTTTTTCTCTTTCCAGCAAATTGCTCTCTTTTGCCTCCAGAGGTCAGTTGGCTTCACTGCACCTCTTACAGCCACAGTTACTTTCACTATGCTGAGAATCAGGTGGAGGTAATTAGAACTTCCATTTTCACGGCAATACAACAGAACTCAGCTCACACACGATAAAGGCAGTTCCCTTCAGCTTGGCTTTCCTATACAACAGAATGTACAGTCCATTTGTTCACACTCAGGTATGCTTGTATTTCCCTGGGTTACTCCTTCAAGCTGTGCTGAATTATTTGCCTCTTGTGATACTAGCTGTTTTCTAGCCTGTAAGTCTAAAAACTGTTGGAAGCTCTGAAGTAGCAATTCAGCCTGTTCCTTATGAGAGAGGGCACTACTATCTGCTATAGCTTTTCCCTTCTGCTCAAGGCTGTTTGTCTTCTCTTCCTTTAAGATAAAGGTATTAGGATAATTGCTAGTTTCTTTAGCAATTGACTCATAGGAGGAAGAATTATCTCTATATTCAGCTTGGCAGCCGGGTGGCCAATTACTCACTGTTTGTGCAGCACTTCTGCCTGCAGATGGCTCCCAGGCTCTCCAGCTGATCTGTTTGTTGCTCTCCGGCACAAACGACGTTTCAGGGAATGATTGCTCTTTCACCTGTGCTTGTCCTGAAGTCTTTCTCCCCCAAGGCGATGCCTTCCAAGGGCTATCCACTTCAAGGTTAAATCCTCTCTGTGTAGGACTTCTGCCTATTTCCCTGGAATAGGATTGTGCAGGTTTTCTTCTTATGCCAGGTTTCAAAGTATCATTAATCACTCCACTGGCTTTCCAGCCATCCCCTTGTTTCTTCTTCCAATATTCCTTCCTTCCTTTACCTCCTGTATTCCTTGTACTTCTTGTACTCCTTGTACCACCTCCACTCGTGCTTCCTCCACTCGGATCTCTTATCCGTCCTCTACTCGGGTCTCTTATCCGTCCTTTACTCGGATCTCTTATCCGTCCTCCACTCGGATCTCCTATCCGTCCTCCACTCAGATCTCTTATCCGTCCTTCCTCTTCAGAGCCATGCTCTGGTTTAAATGTACATTCTCTTTTGGAGACGCCCCTTCCTAGGGCTGGGTGTGCCCAATCAGAACTGCAGGGCTCCTCCCCTGGGCTGGTCTCCCTACTCAGCTCTGAGGAATAGAGTCTCTCTTTTTTCCTTGCCCTGTCATTTTGGTATAAATCCTGCTGACCCTCAGGATTTTCTACTATCTCCATAGGCTCAGGAGGGCGCTGTTCACCACAGGGTACAGGAGTACAACTGGAATACAAAGTCTGCTTAACAATAGATTTAAACCTAATGAAAACCGGGCTGGTCCCCTTTACCCAGGAACCCCCCTCCCCCCCCCCTTTTAGCTAAAGAAGACAGGAAAGGCTTGGAAGAATAGAGAGACAAATAAACAAACACCGCTTGTCACTTGCATTCCAGGGACTCTGAGTCATCAGTTTTACCTTCGCCAGAGACTGGGGGGGGGGGGGGGGTCGTATAGGCACAGAGATAAACTAAGCACAGTAAACATGCTAACAGACTTCTTAAGCAGAATTAGCAAATGTCCTGTAACCTATACCAAATCAAAAAAAACTCACTCTATTAAAACAAACATCATGTCCTTGATTTAAACAAACACTACGATTATTTCTTGTTTAACAAACCAACATGGTAAGTGTAACCTACACCGACAGCATATGTAAGATGCCTTTTTTAACTGCAGTTTTAAACCTTATCACAACATGTAGCTGCACATGCATTCCCGTGGATTCTGAAGCGGTCCCCTTACCTTGGGACCCCCCCATCCTCTAATGAATTCACAACAAACGCACGTCTGGCCACTGGCTTTTTGCACAGTACCCGTCACTAGTGCTATTGCTTCGGAGTACGGCAGGGGCATTTTGCCAAACTCACACAGGCACACAAGCACACAGCCTTCACAGCAACCGCAGGTGAGAACAAAAGAAATTTAGCTTTCCCACCGCTTCCCACCCAGGGAACAGGAAAGTCCTATTTAGCAATTTACCATGCTACCCAAGCACTAGGGACACCCCCCGACCCATGGGAGTATGTCAATTCTAATTTAAACTGTGCTCCCAGAGCACACCGTGCTAACAAAGCACAGGGATCCCTGGCCAACGGGAGTATTCAACACTTCTGACACCAAATGTAACGGGTCTGCTCCTTGTTGGTCACTCCAGGCGAGGGAAGTCCCGACCCCTCATCTGCGGTGTGCTGCTTCAGCTGGCTGGAATCCAGGGGAATAAAACTCACAACCGACACAGAAGGAAAGGTATGCAAGTTTATTCCAACGTTAGAAGTGCAGTCTAACTTTTATACAGTAGCAAAAACATATATACGTCATAAACCCATCCCAGCAGCATAGCCCTGCACCTGATATTGCTAATTAGCAATCGTACAAACTGGTACCTGTCTCTGTGAAGATCACTGAATCTTGTCTTAGCACAACACATTCCTTTCTATCTAGGTATTCACAGATGGGCCTCATGGTCCCTTTGTATAACAAGAAACTGATTTCTCCTTACAATGTTCAGTAATTTTGTTCTTTACAATGGTTTCTACCATTTTGCCTGGTACTGATATCAGGCTTACTGGCCTGTAGTTTCCTGGATCGCCCCTGGAACCCTTTTTAAAAATTGGTGTTACATTAGCATTTGGCAATCTTCAGGTACTACACATGATTTTAATGATAGTCCACAGTTCTTTCAACACCACTGGTGTATACCATCCGGTCCAAGTGATTTGCTACTGTTTATCAAATAGTTGTAATATATCTTTCCAGTTTATTGATATTTCTTTCAATTCTTCTTTTTTTTTAAATTTTAGATTTTTATTCGGCACTGCACAAATTGTTACATCATTTTTTTTCTCATCATTTACAATCAATAATATATCATATATCTGGCTGCCTTTATCAACCCAACAAAAAAGCTTACATCCATAATTGGCATACCTTTCCCTCTCAAAACTATCTTCTGATTCATATCTTCCAATTCTTACCCAATTACCATTTTTCCTCTTACATCACATTATACATTCCTCTCCTTGTACCTATACATTTTTTTATATTCCTTTCTTCTCCCCTCCCCACCCCCCCCCCACCCCCCACTGGATCCTGTAATGCACACCCCCTTATTTTACTATCACATTCCCTAACTTGATTGAACTCATCTGTCCTGCCCCCGCCTAGGGCCGGTGACTCTAGAGCAAGGGTGACCTCTACTTTGTCTTCAAGTGTCCTTTTTTGACTAAGGTAGCAGCAAGGTACGCTGGGAGTTGTAGTCCAGGTTTACTATCAACAAAGGTGTTGTGGCACGAGGGTCATTTGAACAGATACATTTTTATTTGGGGTTTTCCCTTTCACACATAGATTCTTGGTTCAATACATGACACGGATTACTTTCCAAAACAATCGGAAACAGGAGCAATTCAAAGTTAGAAAATAAAGCATATGGCCAACTGTTTCTTCACAGCAAACATTCAGGAGAAAACAACTTTGCATTACCTTCATGCAAAGGTTGTCTAACGTAGGTCCAAGTGATCAATCTCACATAAAGAACAATCCATCTCACAGATATCAGTTGTATCAGGAGTGCTTTCTACGTCAACAATCATCTCCTCGCTGTAATCATTATAATTCTGCTTAGGGGAACTTCTAGACTGCAGGTCACTGAGAACTTCTTGCAGCTGTTCAATAAAGTTGTCCCTCTGATTGGCAGTAACTTTCTATAGTGCAGGAAACTGATTCTTACGTAAGCTCTTAGCAACAGCCTTTACATCTGTTTCAAAACACTTACTAAGAATTTTTCTGACTGGAACTGTTCTCGCAGCAGTGCTATCTCTGCTCTTATTAGCACTGTTCTTTAACTGCTGTACAATCTCCTCAGCAAGTCTCTGGCTAGGAATTATGGCAGACGTACCTTTTTCACTCGCAATGCCTTTTCTGTAATCAGAGCTTTCCTCCCTCGTATAGCTAAACTCTTCTACCTTTTCTTCGGGTAGTTTCCACAGAGGTTTTGGCTTTGCTTCTAGTGCTCTCGAGGTAAAGGAAATGGACCTTCCAGAATCCTCCTTTGCTAGTTCTGGGTTCCAAAGTTTCCCTCTTTGCTGCTCTCCTCTTTGCCTTCCTTGCCTGCGTTGCTCTGTCTGCTGTCATTGCTTGCCTCGTGGCTTCAGTGTGCTCTCTCTCTCTCTCTCCACCTCTCTTTCTGAACTCTAGCTCTGAAGCAGGTTTAAAACGGCTTCCATCAGCAGCCACACCCCTCTGGCTACTCAGGTGCAACTCATTAGAGCTCCACTCAGCTCCTACGTCACTGCTATGGCTGGGCTCAGTTCTGGTTAGAAGCTTTCGGTTTCTATGGGAACCTGACTTGTCCTTACTCTTAAAGGTACAATGCTCATTATTTTCCCAATCCATCTGCTCAGCATTGCTGTCATTATCACACATCCCATTAATTCATTGTCCTCCTTTTTTAAGCATTCCCTATACCTTTCCCATCTTCTTTGAAAGACCTCTATCCTGTGTGTTTTATATGCAGTAATTTCGCTCATCCTATAGATGTAGACCAGTCTGCTTAATATTCTCTCAGGGGCTGGTTCCCTCTCTGACCTCCACCCCTTCGCTATTTCCATCTGCACTCCAATCGCTAGCATCTTTAACATATACACAAGTTCACTCTTAAAATCACCCCCCCCCCCCCCATTCATTAAATAACACTCCTGCTGGTGTGATAGGGCCAACCCAACCAACCATATCTCATGCCAAATCAGACAACCATTGCCATGTTTTCTGTAGCATATGCATATAATCCCCTCTCTCTCCACACCCCCTCAACACTTTGAATCATTATATTTCCCCATCTTACACAGACGCACTGGGGTTAAATACATTCGGTACAGCATCTTATAACAGTGTTCTTGACTTGCTGTCGAGATCACTTGTATTTTTACCCTTTCATATATTTTATCCCATCTCTGAAAGTCCCAGTGACCTCCCAAGTCCTCCTCCCATGCCTGCATATGTGTTCCTTGCGCATGCGCGGCGTTTTTTGAGGAAGCAGTTGGGCTCAATGTTAAACATGCCAGACGTAGCGTATGAAAGTTATCAGCAGTGAGTGCTAATAACGTGACATTCGCAGCAGTCTCAAGGCAGGATTGCCATCAAATATTTTTGATCTTTACCCCCTGATGAAACTATCCAGCTCAGTGAAACGCGGAACAGCAGCCGAAAGAAGGCGTCGGGGAACCATAAGATAAGCAATGAGTTTTGCTATTTTCTACCATGGACTGTTACGTTGCCTGTCACTATTTGAATTCTGAATAATACAATCTACAGGTCGTTGATGCAAATTGTAGCACACATCCTTTGATAAAATAAGCGGGAGTGAGCTAACTTGAAGTCTGAGACCTGTTTTCTAATATATTAAATATATCACCAGTTGCTATTGAGAAGTAGATCATTGCCTGAGTTTTTGATTTTGAGGGTTTAATTCTATATTTTGACATATAATTGTACCCTCTAAGATTTGACCTTTTTTTTTGAGTGCTTGTACATCAAGTCAATAAGGCAATTTGGTCTTACCATCTCCTGTTCTATTGTACTCCATTGGGGCCCCCCTCTCTCTAACCTCCATCCCAGTAATGCTCTCAACTGTTCCGCCTCATAGTACCTTGCTATCTCAGGCACTGCCAAGCCCCCTTCCTTTTTCTCTCTATACATTATCTTCCTTTGCACCTTTGGAGGTCTGCATCTCCAGATAAAGGAGAAGATTCTTTCCCTAATTTTTTGCGCAAGATATTGGCCTGGCTTATTTCCCTGTACATAAAATTCATATATGAGTTGGTTCAACTTAAATGCTTTTTCCTCCTTATTTAGTCTTCCTAATTCTTCCCGTAAGTTTCTAATATGTTGCAGTCTCCTCCTTCCACCTTTCTGTTTGTGCATTGTCTCTTCTAGTCTCAACTTTGTTAATAACTCACGCTCCTTTTGTTCTTTTTCCCGCTTCTGTCTCGCCACCAACACTATACAGTGCCCCCTTACCACCACTTTCAATCCATCCCATACCCCAGCTGGTCCCACCTCTCCCCCATCTTCTTCCCCCTTCTTCCTCATCTATAAGGGATTTATTCAACCTCCAGAACCGCAGACCTCCTCCCTCTCTTTGTAAACTCAATGAGACCTCCACCGATGCATGATCTGTCCAACTTATGGGTCCTATATCCACTTTACCTGTTCTACTATCATTCCATCCACCAATATCATGTCCAATCTACTGTAGCTTTTATGTGGGTGTGAGTAGTGCATATATTCTCTCTTATTCCCATGCATGTATCGCTAGGCATCTACTGCGCCCAATTTGTGTAGCAATTTCCCTAACTTCTTACTTACACCTTTAGTGCCTTGCCTATTATCCCCGTGGTGTCTATTCTGGGGTTTAAGGTTGTGTTAAAGTCCCCCCCTAGTATCACTGGGTTTTGCATATGTGCTTCCACCACCTCATATAATTTCCCATAAAACTCCCCTTGCTGTGTATTTGGTGCATATACACTCCCTACTACTAAGGATCCCCCTGCTATTTTTCCTTTCCACAGAATGAAATGCTCCTCCGGGTCCCTCTCTATATGTTTTTCTTCCAAGCTCAACCCTTTTGCAAAGAGAATTCCAACTCCCCCCCTCTTTGGTGAGTCCCGATTATATGCCAAATATACTTTATCATAATCTTTACTCATCAACCACCTTTCTTGTGTATTTTTTAGATGTGTCTCTTGTATAAACACTACATCAGCTCTTAATCTGTTACCCTCTTTTAATATGGCCTGTCTTTTATACCAGGAATTAAGGCCTTTAGCATTAATGGTTATTACCTACATTCATCAAATTTATTTTGCTTACTCCCCTTGATTTCAGATCGCTATATCTTCTCTTTGTACATTCACAAAATCCAGTTACGCCCCCTCTTCCCACCCTTCCCTCCCCCTCTCAGCCCTCCTTCTTGCTACCATTTAGTAGCTTCCCCTTCCTCAGTGACATCATCCTCCCCCCTCCCACTCATGACTCATATTTCTGAACATAATCTCTCTTATCTTAATCTCCCCCTTACTCTCATCCTTGGCTCACTTTACTCTACCCCCCCCCCCCTCCCCTTTCATGTTATATACTCAGTCTTTCTTTGCGGCTTCTTTTTTCTTGCTGTTGCCTTCATTTCTTTTTCAATTCACAAACTGTGCTTCCTTCCCATCTTTCCTTCTTCACTCTGGGTTTCTTTTCATTTCCTTCCTCTCACCTCTGCTTATTTACTCAGTCCCATGTCCTTTCTCTTTTGCATGACACGTTTACTTTTCCTCTATTTGCTCTCCACTTTCTGCCATCTTGTTGTCTGTTCATTCCCCGGTTTCCTCATTTCTCCCACCTCTGGTAAACGTATTACTCCAGCTTCCTTCATCACAGCTGCCAACTGTGTCGCTGTTATCGCCTGCCTTGTAATTACGTTGCTGGTGAACGCAATTCCTACTGGGTACAGCCATTTATATTTAATGTTCACTTCCCGCAGTCTCATTGTGAATCCTCTCCATTCTCTTCTGCGTTGTAATGTGGCCCTAGCCAAGTCCGCAAAAATTGCCACCTTGTTTCCCCTCCACTCGAGTTGGCTTGCCCCCCCCTCACCTTGTTCTTTCTTTAATTTTAAAGTCCTGGAGGCATATAATTATATCTCTCGGTGCCTCCCCTCTCCTTGGGCCAAGCGTGCAGTGTGTTCTGTCTATTTTAACTTCCTGAGCCATCCCTCTTTCCTCAGGGTCCTCCAGCACCGCCTTGCATATGTCTTGTGCCGTTTGCTCACAGTCTCTGTACTCTTCACTTTCTGGTACCCCCTTTATTCTTAAGTTGTGTCTTCTCGCTCTGTTTTCTAAATCCTCAAGTTTCAACTCAATCTGTTCCTTCGCTGCTTCCAAAACGTTTACTGCCTTATTTATTGCACTCACGTTGCTTCGCACCTCCTCTACTTGCCCTTCCGTCTCCTCCACTCTTTTTCCCAATTCTTGCACATCAGTGTGGAATTCTGTTATGGCCACCTCCATGTCCACCCTAAATCCCGCCATTTCTGAGCACAGTTGACCGAACCAAGAACATAGCTCTTCTTTTGAAATTTGTACAACGGCACTTTTACTCTGCACCCCTTCCAAGGTACCAAGCTGTTCTTCCGCTTCTGACTCCAAATTCACCTTGCCTCCCATTTTTTCTCCTTCTTTCTGCTCACCTTGCAACTCCGAGAACATGTACTCTCTTTCCACTGTTTTTTTTTCTTGCCACAGTCATATCTCCTGCCTCTGAACCCATTGCCCATTACTGTCCACTCTGGGGGTATTTGGTTTGCTTTTATAGGGGAGATTTTTTGCTTTTGTGGGGTTTATCGGCAGAGCTCTTCTTCAGCCATCCATGCGGTTCGGTGATGTTACCGGAAGTTCCTCTTTCAATTTTTCTGATGCATCACCTTTAAATACCATTTCAGTCATGGGTAACTTCCCTACATCTTCTTCAGTAAAGACCGAAGCAAAGAATTCATTCAGTCTTTCCTCTATGGCCTTGTCCCTTATTAGTGTCCCTTTTACCCCTCTATCATCTAATGGTCCAATTGACTCTCTCACAGGTTTTTTGCTACAAATGTACTTGGAAAAGTTTTTATTATGCGTTTTTGCTTCCACGGCAAGCTTCTTCTCAAATTCTCTCTTTGCCTGCCTTATTAATGCCTTGCATCTAACGTGCCAGTGCTTATGTTTCCAGTTTTCATCATTTGGGTGCTGATGTCATTGCTGGGCTTCCAGGAAGCCCAACAAAAGCAAGTTCTTGCATGTGGCTGGATGGCGAGGGGAAGGTGCCAGGTTCATGAGTCACACACAGCTCATTTATAGCTTGGTACAGTCCTGCAAGCATGTCCCCAACAGTTAATGCTTGGGCTCGGATACGAATGCTAACATGCACTCAAGTAATGTGAGTTCACCTAACGACTCCTATAAAATTGAGAGGTGAACTTGTGTTGTCATATTGCCGCTGAGTGCACTAGTGGTAATGTGCTCTTCATGCCCACACTCTGCGCATTCTCCATCCCATCACACAATAGACAATTACCATCCTACTACTACTACTGAACATTTGTATAGTGCTACAAGACGTATACAGCGCTGCACAGACACATGTAAAAACATGGTCCCTGCTCATCAGAGCTTACAATCTAGTCAAGACAGACAACACAGTAGTTGTAGACACGGGATACAGCTAGGGGGAATGGTAAGGAAACACAAAGGAGATAAGGTGAGTCAAGATCTAAAAGCGGCAGCAAAGAGGTGAGTTTTCAGCCTGGATTTGAAAAGGGTCAGAGAAGGCGCCTGACATACAGACTCAGGTAGTTTGTTCCAGGCATAAGGAGCAGCGAAGTGAAAGGAGCGAAGTCTGGAGTTAGCAATAAAAAAGAAGGGCACAGATAGAAGCGATTTGCCAGAAGAGCAGAGTTCACAAGGAAGGGTGTAGGGAGAGATAAAAGAGGAAAGGTATTGAGGAGTTGCAGAATGAATACACTTATAGGTCAGCAGGAGAAATTTGAACTGGATACGGAAATGGATAGGGAGCTGATGAAATGACTTAAGAAGAGGCGTAATATGAGCATAATGAGGCTGGCAGAAGATTAGCCACACAGCAGAGTGTTGAAGGGGAGAGAGATGATTCAGAGGATGACCAGCAAGGAGTAGATTACAATAGTCTAGATGGGAAGTGACTAAGAAGTGGATAAGTGTCTTAGTAGTGTGTTCAGAAAGGAATGGGCAAATTTTGTTGATGCTGTAGAGAAAGAAACAACAGGTTTTAGCCATCAATTGGATTTGTATGGAGAAGGAGAGAGAGAAATCAAAGACGACCCAAAGCTGAGGAGACAGGGAGGGGTAGAGAATTATCCACAGAAACTGAAAAAGAAGGAAGGGGAGAGGAGGGTTTAAGGAGAAAAATAAGAAGCTCAGTTATGGCCATGTTCAGTTTCAAGCAGCGGTGAAACATCCAATCGGCAGTGTCAGAAAGGCAGGCAGAGATCCTAGCCTGGATTGCAGGAGAGATTTCAGATGTAGAGAGGTAGATCTGGGA
This sequence comes from Ichthyophis bannanicus, assembly GCA_033557465.1. NCBI lineage: Eukaryota > Metazoa > Chordata > Amphibia > Gymnophiona > Ichthyophiidae > Ichthyophis > Ichthyophis bannanicus. Next base: position 129,378,446 of record CM066033.1, read on the forward strand.
GTCATCAGCATAAAGATGGTACCGAAAGCCATGGGAAGAGATGAGTGCACCTAGGGACTGAGTATAGAGAAAGAAATTTTAGCATGCAGTGGCTAGTATGCCCGCAAGTTAGTGTTCCTGGCTGCCAGTTGCCACACATGTTAACCGGTCACTGGGCTTTAGTATAAGGATCCCTTGTTTTTTAGGTAAAAAGTTGAAATCCAGGGTCTTCAGAAATGCTCCTTATTCCAAATGCAGGAGGCAAGAGGCAGGCAGAGCTCTGGAGCTGCAATGTGTGGATAAAAGGATGGTGCAGAGAAGAGGGCTTTAAGAACTGGACAACATTCTAGAGAAAAAGGGGCTTTGACCAGAATGGAACCAGACTGCTGCCACTAACATTTATCAAGTTGAAACAGGGACAGCAGAACACCTATTTGATTGGGGGGGGCCCAGGCTCCACCTTGACTCTGCCCCAAGCTCTTCCCTAACTCCGCCCCTAACCCTCCATGGCCTTCCCCTCCAGTTTTGCCCATGGAGATTCCATCTCCCGTGGTCAGAGATCAGTCACGAGATCGGATTCCTGGGGGGCAGACAGAAGGAGTCTTTGCCATAATCATGGCTGCTCTCTTCTGCCTGCTGGAGATGGGATCCCCACAGACAGAACAGGAGGGGAAGGCTGTAATCATGGCCTTGATGCAGGTTGAAGCTGGTGGACAAAATCTTTGGTGGGCCAGGGCCCATGTGGCCCACTCCATTCCGACACCTATGAGTTGAAAAGCATGCACTGATAGTGTGACATAATAATGCATTTCTTCCATTTCCAGAATCAGACATGTAGGGGATTCAAATGTGTACCTCATACCAAGTGTCGGGAGGTGTGGTGTGTGTGTGTGTCAGGGGGCTAGCTTATGGGTTTCTGCTGCCCTAGGCTGACCCTCCATGCCACCCTCCAGCATCCATCTACCCACCAGGGGGAGGGGGGGCAGCATGCTGTTCCTCCCTTTGAAGCGGCAGAGCCACTTCAATGCTGCGGCAGGCTTTAAAGCACTCGCATGCATTCATAGCCTGCCGCTTCTGCCCCCTCTGATTTATATTTCTGTTGGAGGGGGCAGGAGTGGCAAGCCATGACTGCACATGCGCGTGTATTTTAATGTCTGCCACATTGTTGAAACGGCAGCTGAATTGCTGCCGCTTCAAAGGAAGGACCGGCATGCCGCCCACCAGGATTTGCTGCATTAGATAACTGCCTAGTTCGCCTAGTGGATGGACCAACCCTGAGAGTCAAGGGCTGCATGTGTGTGTGTGTGTGTGATGGAGAGTGTGGGCTGTGTTTGTGTGTCATGGGCACTGTTCCCTCTAAGCTGTGCGCGTGTGCGTGCGCACACACCTCGCCGAGCGAGCGCACAAACTTTACAACAGAGCGCACAAAAATTACAGTTCTGATTCTGATAGAAAACAACACAGACGTCTTAAAATTTAAAAGTTGTTGTGCATTTACGGTTTTCACAAGTTCTACAATATTTTCTAGTGCAATCAATGTGGTGTACATACTGTATTCTGCCGTGTAGTCAAATTTTAAAGTATATAACTCCGAGTGTCGTTATGTGGCGCACAAAAATTTAACCTTCCTTCAAAAGTTGCACAGCTGATATTTTATGCGCACACAGCCTACAGAAAATTAGAGGGAACATTGGTCATGGGGAGTGTTGAAGACATTGTGCATGTGTGAGTGTGTGTCAAGGGGGATGTCGGGGCTTTGTGTGTGTGTCAAGGGGGATGTCGGGGCTTTGTGTGTGCGTATGTGTCATGGGAAATGTTGGAGGCTTCATCCATGTGTATGTGTGTGGCTTGGGGAATGTCATGGCCTGTAGGGTACTGGGGGTTGCGTGCGTGTGGCAGCCAAGAAAACTAATAAAATGATAAGAATTTTTATTCTACCATAACAGATAGGTTTGTATTCTGTTTAACATCTAATCTCAACATTCTACCCCAGCAGCCAGGCATTTGCAAGATTTGTGGAGTCCTAACCAGTGCGGGATCCGATCCGAACAGGAACTAGTTCAGATCGATCCTGCTACTGACAGGATCAAGCGGGCGGCAACATGGCACATGTTAGTGTTGCCTGCGCCACACACGGGCCACTGGCAGTCACTGTAGGGCAGCAGCTCCCAAGGTGGCCCAGCGGCCCGATCCCCCTGCCCGCAAGTGGTTTGACAGTATTGGAGGCTTCCCCCGATGCCGTCAAACCACAGGCAGGTGGGGAGAGTCCCACCAGTGCAGCATCGGCATCTGGATGCCGTTTTCGGCCTGGTTTGACGAATGCAGCCTGGGGCAGGAATTGGTTCACGCGAACTGGCCGGATCCCACCACAGGTCCTAACTTAATAAACTGTGATTCTATATCATCCTGCTAGACCAGTCCAGACAAATGGGTTGTGTTCCCCTACCAGCAGACTGATGCAGACAAAGAACCAATGAAAAGCCCCAGTTTAAGTGACATCACTCCTATGCCTCTATTCACCTCAGCCATCAGAGATCTCTTCAGTCTCCAGCAGATGGTGAATGGACTTTCTTCTCTCTGAAGAAAATTCTGAGGATTTGAGAGGAAAAGATTGATTTAAAATGTTTGTGAACGACAGCCAGCAGGTTGATCTCTCATTAGAGCACGACGTGGGAGGCTCCTCTAGACTGCGATCTTTTAGATAGCCATAGGAGGAGGGAAAATTGCTCAACAGGCCCTTATCCAGGGTAAGAGCGTGGAGCTGAACTAGTTAGAAATTGGAAGAATCTGGAAGAATACTACCGCCTCAAACAACCTCAACGCCCCCTCCCTCCTCCTCTCACCCGAAGATTGCAGAAGGCTATCAGCCTGCCAGCCACCTTACACGCAGTGCTGTAAAGCCAGCCAAACAGTTCCAATGGAGTAGAGCCGAGCCAAGCCCAGTTTGGATTTTCTGCCTGGGGCTCTCAAGGGGTGAGTACCAAGGCTTGACCTCATCAGTGTCCTTGTTGGGGGCTCCAATTCAGGGTAGGCTGCTAGTAACCATTGGCGCTAGGTGGGGGTTTCCTGCCATTTTCTGCACATGTTAATAGAATTTTCTCTATTGTGCGCCTGGTGGTCACACGGTCCTTGCATATGTTCCGCCCAAGCGGCTCCAATGCGCACTTCTACTCTAGCACCTGTAATGCATGCTGTAGTAAAAGCACAGTTAATGTGTGGCCTACGGTCTGCTGCAACCTTAGGACACGCTGTTGTGATACTTGCCTTAACTGTTATGTCTTCTTCTAGATGATGTTGTTTGGCCTGTGGCAAGCGTGATGTCTCATCTCCGGCTTCTGGATTCTGCTTCTGAGTTATCCCTGCAGGGTCTACTCCCACTTTCTCAGCCGGGGGATGCTGTTAGCCCGATCCTGCCTGCCTCAGGGCAGGAAGTGGTGGATGGCAGTATGGGTAAGGATATTCAGCCAGATGGAGGATTCGGTGTCCATACTATGGGCCTCTCCCCATCCTCTGGTGAACCCCCCCCCCTCCGAGTGCAGGGGGGTCCTTTCCAGGAGGAGAGCTTTGGGAGTCCAGATGTCCTCCCCAGAATTCTTTCCCTTTGCAGCAAGCCTGGTCATTCCTGCATGGTCATGCAGACCCTGCGGCCTTTTGTTTCCCCCACACACAGTCTCGTAGTGGCAGGCTGAGAGTGGAAGCTTTCTTTGATTGATGGCAAAACCTCCCCAGCAGGGGCATGCCCCCCCTCCCCGCCCCTCTAGCTATGGCTTGAATTGAAATGTCTGATGTGGATAGAGAAGTACTCTTGCCTTCAGAGGATTGTGAGGAAGCTGAGGTTATTTGCCTTTTCCAGGAGTAGGAACTGGAGGTATTGATCCCGGGGTCTTATCCACTTTGAGCTTGGCAGATGCTGCAGTCATGGAGCAGGAACTGAAGAGCATCTGCTCCTGCAAGGGGTTCAGAAATCCACTAATGTCTTCCCGGAGATACTCAAGGACCTGTTCCAGCCAGAGTGGGATTACCCCAATTCCCTGCCTAAGAGGCTAAGAGTGTATAAGAAGATGCACGCTGTCCTCAAGAGGGAGTGAGTTGTGTGGTTGATATTTCCAAGGTGGATACGCAGGTCATGGTGGTTATCAGACAGACCACCATTCTTGTGGAACGCAGATTGGCTTTAAAGGACACTCTGGACCGAAAGGTTGATTCGTTTTGAAGAACCAGTTTGTTGCGGTGGCTCCTATTCTTCAATTGCGGTATGTGCAGGCCTGACGTCTCCAGCTCTGCTTCAGTGGATTCAGTCTTTTCTGCAGGATGTTTCTCCCCCTCTTTTGGAGTCAGCTGCAGCCTTCCTTTCTGATGCCATGTATGACCTGGTATCTTTGGCAGCCAGAGATGGTACCCTGACAATGGTGTCACAGCATTGGATTTGGCTCTGGCACTCAGCAGTTGATACATCTTCCAAAGCTTGGTTGGTCCACCTTGTTTTTAAGGGGAAACTTCTTTTAGAGATGATTTGGAGAAGCTGGTGAAGGACCTGAGACAAAATCACTACTTTCTGGACGTCAGGTCCAAGGGGCCTGTGAAGTGGGCTGGTGCACCTCTCTCATCAGCCTCCGCCCATCAACCAAGGGCATGCTGGCTGGATCCTCGGAGGTCTCGTCATTATCGACCTGGAAAAAAATACCTTTCTTACCCTTTGTTTCTGGGCTTGTTCTCAGAGGAGGACCTTCCCAGGCTGTGCATTGAAGGTTTGGGGGCCGTTTCCCCAGTTCCTCCGGTTGGCGGCAAGCTTCGCCTTTTCTTTCAGGAGTGGGCCCAGATTTCTATTTTTTTTTTTTTGCTTTATTTATTTAATAAATTTTCAGTTACAATCCAAGATATGACTCTTGTACAGAAATGTAACTTCTGTCAGAAAAAGTAGCAACAACACTAAGTTATAATATATCCCTGACAAAAGAATAAAGTCCTCAAAATGGTAAGGTAGCAGAGCCCACAATGCCAGAAGAAAAACAAGTAAAAGTCCGGTCTTCTCTATGAGCAATAAACTGTATCCAAATGAAATGAAATGCTCAATGATATCAATTTGGGACAAAGAACTATTAATTGTTACTTTGTAGGTGTTTTAAACCTTTTAAATCTTCTTATATGTAGCTGTTATATTGCCATTAAAGGTCTCAGACTACCATGGCATGTTTTTTTTTATAACTTAATCTTTATTAGGGTTTCATTTTTATATTCCAAACATTATCATAAACCAGTTTTGCATTTCAAACATGTCCATAACCAACATTACATTCCAAACCATTTCCTTAACAAGAGATATGCAATATAGCTTCCAGTCTTGCATGGCACGTTTTTAAGACTTACATCGAGTCTATTGCTAGCGCCTGTTTGCATATATATGTCTTAAAAACGTGCCATGGTAGTCTGAGACCTTCAATGGCAATATAACAGCTACATATAAGAAGATTTAAAAGGTTTAAAACACCTACAAAGTAACAATTAATAGTTCTTTGTCCCGAATTGATATCATTGAGCATTTCATTTCCATTGGATATAGAAGAAAAACAAGAGCAAAAACTCAATACAGAAGAAAAAAAAACAGGGGCATATCCTTTTAGTCATTCCTACAGTACCCTATCATATCTTATCTTGAAAAGGGGTGGAGGCCATAGAAGAGAGCTATGGCCAGTGAGGAACTGCATCAGCTGTATTGGATCGAAAAACACATACTTAAAATTTTATTTAATCACATAGCGACAGGCAAAATTAAAGCAAAACAAGGCCCCAAGCTGTAGTATACCAGGGCGCAATAAAAGGAAATGCTATCTTTTCTGTTGAGTGACTTTTGATACATCAGGAAACATGAACTTTACAACCAAAAAGGGCTCCAACTGATGGCAAAGGAGAAAATCTCTATCAGACTCTTAACACCAACCATTGTAGCAAGGAAAACCTTATCTTCAGATGATTCCAAAAAAGTAGTCAATCCTGAGGTGTCTAAGGACTGCTCCTACTGGGTGCTTAACTCCTTTGGCAGAGGCAAATAGTAAACCTTCAAAACTAGTTGGCAGGCAGTCTCAGGAATTTTTAACTGCTCCAGCATAAACTTTTTAAACATATCCTTAGGTGAGGTATGAGGTGATTTCGGAAAATTTCTCAAACATAAATTCCTCTTCTTGATGCCATTCTCCAAAGCCGCTAGCTTATTCTGTACTAGAGAATTCTCTTTAGTCAGAGTGGTGAAAATATCATAGTCCTAAGAAACCTTTATCAAGCATAACTAACCATGCTGACAATCTTTAATTTCTTCATCCTGGGCCTTTACAGTAAGAACATAAGAAATGCCATACTGGGTCAGACCAAGTTCCATCAAGCCCAGTATCCTGTTTTCAACAATGGCCAATCCAGGCCACAAGTACCTAGCAGTTTCCCAAAAAGACACACAGGATCCATAATGCTTGTATTGGGGCAGGCAGTGGATTACCCTGGTCCTCTAATAATGGTTTATGGCCTTTTCCTCCAGGAACGTGTCCAAACCTTTTTTAATCCCAGCTACACTAACAGCTTTTACTATATCCTCTGGTAACGAATTCTAGATTACTTGTTGAGTGAAAAAATATTTTCTCTTATTAGTCTTAAACAAGTTACACTGTAGCTTCATTGCATGTCCCCTAGTCTTTCCACTTTTTGATGGCGTAAAGAATTCATCTACGTTTACCCATTCCACTCTATTCATTAATTTATAGACATCTATCATATCTCTTCTCAGCCATCTCTTTTCCAGGTTGAAGAGTCCTAACCTTTTAAGCCTTTCCTCATAGAGGTATCCTTCCATCCCTTTATCATTTTGGTGGTTCTTCTCTACCTTTTCTAATTCCATTATATCCTTTTTAAGATATGGCAACCAGAATTGCACACAATATTCAAGGTGCAGTTGCACTATGGAGCGATACTCCTTTCCTTATGATTCTTAGCATCCTATTTGCCTTCTTGGCCACCGCTGCACACAAGGGAGGGTTTCAACATATTATCCATGATGACATCTAAATCTTTTTCCTGGGTAGTGGTTCCTAATGTGGAACCTTGCATCATGTAACCATAGTTTGGGTTGTTCTTTCCTAGGTGCATAACTTTGCACTTGTCCACATTAAATTTCATCTGCCATTTGAATGTCCAGTCTTCCAATTTATCAAGGTCCTCTTGCAATTTTTCACAATCCTCTTGGGTTTTAACAACTTTGAATAATTTTGTGTCATCTGCAAATTTGACTACCTCACCCATTATTCCCATTTCTAGGTCATTTACAAATATGTTAAAAAACAGCAGACCCAGCACAGATAACTGGTGAACTCCACTATTCACCTTTCTCCACTGGGAAAATGTCCTACCCTCTGTTTTCTATCTTCGAACCAGTTCCTGATCCACAGTAGTACACTGCCTCCTATCCCATGACTTTTTAATTTCGCCAAGAGTCTCTCATGAGAGACCTTGTCAAAGGCTTTCTGAAAATCCAGATACACTATATCAACCGCCTTACCTTCATCTACCTGCTTATTCACACCTTCAATTGGCCTGTAGTTTCCCAGATCACCTCTGGAACCCTTTTTAAAAATTGGCATTACATTGGCCATTCGCCAATCTTCAGGTACTACAGATGATTTTAATTATTAATAGCAGGTCTGCAATCTCATATTTCAGTTCTTTCAACACCCTCGGATGTATACCATCCAGTCCAGATGATTTGCTACTCTTCAGTTTATCAAACAGTTGTAATATATCTTCCTGGTTTATCAATGTTTATTTCAGTTCTTCTGATACATCACCTTTAAATACCATTTCAATCATGGGTAACTTTCCTACATCTTCAGTAAATACGGAAGCAAAAAATTCATTCAGTCTCTCCGCTATGGCCTTGTCCCCTCTTAGTGTCCCCTTTACCCCTCTATCATCTAATGGTCCAACTGACTGTCTTACAAGTTTTTTACTATGTATGTACTTGAAAAAATCTTTATTATGTTTTTTTTTGCTTCCACAGCAAGCTTCTTCTTAAATTCTCTCTTTGCCTGCCTTATCAATGCCTTGCATCTAACTTGCGAGTGCTTATGTTGTTTCCATTTTCTGAAAGATGCTTTTTTGGCTACAACAGCCTCTCTAACCTCACTTTTGAACCATGCTGGCAGTTTTTTGGACTTCCTTCCACTATTCTTAAAGCATGGAATACAGCTGGTCTGGGCTTCCAAGATAGTAATTTTAAACAATGCCCATGCTGGATGTAAATCTTTAACCTTTGCAGCTGCTCCTTTTAGTTTTTTCTTAACTATTATCCTCATTTTATCATAGTCTCCCTTTTGAAAGTTAAAAGGTAGTACTGTGGATTTCCTTGCCATCCTTCCTCTATTTGTGAAATCAAATACAATCATGCTATAATCACTATTGCCAATTGACCCCAACACCCTTATCTCTTGCACCAGATCTTGCACTAAGGACTAGGTCTAAAATGGCTTATCCTCTTGTTTGTTCATGGACCAGCTGCTCCAAGAAGCAGTCACTTATTTCATCTAGAAACTATCTCCCTAGCATGTCCTGCCGTGACACTGACCCAGTCAATACCGGGGTAATTGAAATCACCCATTATTATTACTGTATTGTAACTTTTATTAGCTTCCCTGATTTCTTTGAGCATTTCATCATCCATTTGTGTTATTATGTTCTTATGTTTTCCAGGGAACAAGGGTCCCAATCCTCTCCATGCTGGGCCCGGATATCTAAGGATCGCTGGGTACTAGACACTGTTCAGTTTGACTGTGTCCTGGGATGCAAGGAGCCAATTCCAGATACCTTCATCATCTCTTGTGGATCTGCAATCAAAGGTGCTGCTGTGCGGACCACCTTGGACAAGTTGCTGTGCCTAAAGGCAGTGGTGCTCATCCCACCAGATAAGCGAGGCGGCAGATACTCCCATCTATTTTGTAGTGCAAATAACAAAAAGGATGGTCCCTTCAGTCCTATTATGGATGTCAAGGGGGTCAATGAGCACTTGCATGTTCTGTGCTTTTGGATGGAAACCTTGTGATCCTTTATTCCAACAGCGTGCTGAAACATGACGGCAGAAAAAGACCACATGTCCTATCTAATCTGCCCTTTCATATCGATTACATAAAAACATGACGGCAGAAAGTTCTTGGCTTCTCTGAATCTGGCCGAGGCATAGTTTGATATCCCCATCCAGGCAGATCAGCAACGTATCTGAGTTCTGCCATGCTTTGCTCTCACAATCAGTTCGCCACCCTCCTTTTTGGGCTATCAACTGCCCCAAGGACATTCTCCAAGCTCATGGTGTTGGCAGCTGCAGCGCCGAGGGATCTGTGTCCATCCCTATCTGGACGACTGGCTCATCTGGGCCTGTCCCTTTCAGAGGCACCTCAGGTGGTGTCCCGAGTAGTGGCTTATGGAAAGCCTCGGCTGGGTGATCAATCAGGGAAAGTCAAAGACTGTTGGATTGCCTGGTGCTGTTCAGTGCGCAGTGGACTCTCAGAGTCTGGGATTATCTTCAGCTCCTCGGATTGATGGCAGCGACTGTAGAGATAGTGCTGTGGGTGCGCCCTCACGTGGATGGCTCCAGCGGTCCTTACTGGCTTGGTGGTCCCTGAGTTCTCAAGAGTTCAAGCATAGGCCTTAGCATGTGCTGTTGTGATAGTTTCCTTAACTGTCTATGTCTTCTTCCAGAAAATGTTATTTGGCCTTGGCAAGCAAGGTGCTTTATCTCTGGCTTCTGGACTTTACTCTTCGTTCATGGCAGCTGATAAGTCACCCCTGGAGGGATTGCTCCCCCTCTCTATGCTGGGGATGCAGTTAGTCTGGCCTTGCCTGCCTTAGAGCAGGGTATGGCAGATGATGCTGTGGGTAAGGCTAGCCAGCCGGCTGGAGGTTCTGGCAACTGTACTGTGGGCTACTCCCCAACATCTAGGGGATCGACAGCAACTATGTCCCCTGGGGTAAAGGGGTCATTTCCGTGAGGAGAGTTTCTGGAGTTTGGATTGTCATCCCAGAATTCTTTTCATTTTTACAACAGGCCGGGTCCTTCTGGCATGGAAATTCAGACCCTGCGGCCTCTGGGTTCCCCCAAGCACAGTCTCATGAGGGGCAGGCTGAGAGTTTGACTGCCTATGGCTAAGCGTCCCTGGCAAAGGGCATCCCCTGGAGATGGGAATCATCTGGGATCTTTCCAAGATTTGGACTGTGGCTTGGATTCAGTTGTCTGATATGGATGAAGAAGTACTCTCGCCTTCAGAGGATCATGAGGAGGCCAATATTTTCTGCCTGTTCCAGGAGGAGGAATTGGAGGCATGATTCCCAGGGTCTTATTCACCTTGAGCTTGGCAGATGTTCTGGGCACGGAGCAGGAACTGAAGATGCATCCAGTCCTGCAAGGTGTATGGAAATCCACTACTGTCTTCCTGTTCCCAGAAGTGCTCAAGGGCCTATTACAGTAGGAGTGGGATTCCCCCCAACTCCCTGCCTAAGGAGCTAAGAGTGTATAAGATGCACACTCTTCCAGAGAAGTAGTGCGTTGTAGGGTTTGATATTTCCAAGGTGGATGTGCAGGTCATGGGGGGTTACCAGTCAGACCACGATTCCTGTAGAAGGCGGATCACCCTTAAAAGAATACTCTGGACTGAAGGGTGGATTCACATTGAAGAACCAGTTCGCTGTTGCGGCTGCTATTCTTCAATTGGCGGTATGTGCAGGTCTGACGTTTTGTGCACTGCTCCAGTAGATTCAGTCTCTTCCCTCCGGATGATTCTACTGCTTTTTTGGAGTTGGCTACGACCTTCCTTTCTGATGCCTTGTATGGCCTGGTACATCTAGCAGCCAGGAATTGTGCCCTGCCAACAGTGACATGGCTTGGCTCTGACACGGAGCAGTGGACTCATCTTCTAAAGCCCAGTTGACCATCTGGCCTTAGAGGGATGCTTCTGTTAGGTCTGATTTGAAGAAGCTGGTGAAGGATCTGGGCAAGATAAAATCTTACTGCCTTCCGGAGGACAGGTCCAAGGGGCCTGTGAAGTGGGCAGGAGCTCCTTTTCTATCAGCCTTGTCAGACTACTGGGGATCTCTGAAATCTGGTCACTACTGGCCTGGAAAGCCTTTCTTTCCCTCTGTTTCAAGACTGTTCTCAGTCCTTTCATGGAGTACCTGGGCCCAGGGACCCAGTCCCATCCAGAGGAGGACCCTCCCAGGTTACACAATGAAGGTTTGGTTGCCATTCCCTGGTTCCTTCAGTTGGGGACAGGCTTCACCTTTTCTTTCAGAAATGACCCTGGGTCACCAAGGATCACTGGGTGCTAGTCTGCATTCAGTAGGTACAGCTATGTCCTGGAATGCAAAGAGCCGATCCCGGCCACTTTTGTCTTCTCCCTTTTGGGTCTGTGAACAGCAGAGCCGCTGTGTGGATCACGTTGGACAAGTTGTCTTTCCTGAAGGCAGCGGTGCCTATTCCCCCGGACATTCTGGGCAAGGGCACGTATTCCATCTGTTTCGTGGTATCAACACGGAAAGTACATTCCAGTCTATTCTGGACCTCAATGAGCACTTGAGCGTCATGTGCTTCTGGATGGAAACGTTGCGATCCATGATTCAAGCAATGCACTGAGGGGAGTTCCTGGCATCTCTGGATTTTGCTGAGGTGTATTTTCATACCCTGATCTGGGGGATCAGCACAGTATCTGTATTCTGCTGTGCGTGGCTCTCACCTTCAGTTGCAGCCCTCCCATTCGGACTCTCCGCTGCCCCAAGGACGTTCTCCAGGGTCATGATGGCGATGGCTATGGCGCCATGGGATTTGTGTGCACCTATATCTGGGCTACTGGCTTATCCAAGCCCATTCTCTTTCAGAGATGTCTCGGGTAGCTCCCCGAGTAGTGTCCTTTCTAATAAGCCTTGGCTGTATGATCAATTGGGGAAAACACCAGTTGTTGCATTCCCAGTCCCTGGCGCTCCTAGGAGCACTTTTTGATACTCAAGTGTGCCGAGTCTTCTTGTCAGAGGAGAAAGTCAAAGGCTGTTGGATTGCCTTGCGCTGTTCTGTTTGCAGCAAGCTCCCAGAGTCTGGGTTGATCTTCAGCTCCTTGTATTGATGGCGGCGACAATCAAAATGGTGCCGTGGGTGCGTGCTCACATGTGGCCACTCCAACAGTCCTTGCTGTCTTGGTGGTCCCTGAGTGATCAGGAGTTCAAGTTCAGGCTTCTGCTCCCGTTGATGGTAAATTCCAGCCTGCGGTAGTAGCAGCAGCCCTGTCATCTGAGGAAAGGCATGCAGCTGGATGATTTCTCATGGATCCTGCTCACGTCAGATGTCAGTCTCTTGGGTTGAAGAGCCCATTGCTAAGACCAAATGGCCCAGGGCTGTTGGAACCACAGGGAAATGGTGTGGGCCATCACATTGGTTCTTCTGCATTTCCAGCCCCTGATCGAGGGCAGGGCAGTTTGAGTGTTTTCGAACAACACCACGGTGGTAACTTATGTCAATCAGCCTGGCAGCACAAGGAGTACCAGGGTAGCTCTGGAGATGGCTCTTCTGTTTGTCTGGACAGCGAGGAACCTCCTATTTTGTTGGCTGTGCACACTGCCAGGGTGGATACTGTTGAAATGGATTTTCTCAGCCCAGCACTCTCTAGTTCCAGAAGAGTGAGAGTTGAGTCAGGAGGTGTTATAGTTGTTTATGTGCTGCTGGGGTCACGCCGAAAGGGATCTGATGGGTGACCTGCTTTAATGCCAAAGTGTGCCACTTCATTCACAGCGCAGAGAAAGGGTCCGAGGGCATTGGTGCCCTGATTCAACCTTGACCAAGTTAACACCTGCTGTATGTGTTCCCTCCATGACTCCTTGTGGGGCATTTGATTCGGCATATAGAGCGCCACCCGGAAAGGATTATTCTGGTAGTAGCGGGTTGGCCAAGGAGAGCGTGATTCAGAGATCTGAAGCAGCTCCTGCAAGCTCCACCTCTTTGTTTGTCTCTGTCTCAGTACCTGCTGTGCTGGGGACCACGTCCTGGAGGACCCAGCTCCTTTCTTGCTTATGGCTTGGCTCCTGAAAAGAAATTGTTAGCGCAAATGGGTGACTCTCCGGCATTGGTTTTCCACTCTGCTCAGAGCCCGAAGGAGGTCTACCAACCTGGCATAAGTGCGGGCCTGGTGCCTTGAGTGCTGGTGCGGAGCACAGAAGCTGGCTCCTGAGGTGGCCAAGGTGCCATCTCTGTTTGCCTTTTCTGCAGGACGGTCTAGAGAAGGGCCTTTCTCTTAGCTCCCTAAAGTTCAGGTGGCAGCTATGGCCTGTTTCAGAGGTCTGGTGACTGGTAAGTCTCTAAGCTTTACACTCAGATATTTTGTGCTTTCTTTGGGGGTTTGGCATCTGCATCCTCCCCTCCGGTCTGTGGTCCCTTTCTGTGATCTGTGTCTGGTGCTCAGGACTGTGATTTTGGAGCCCTTGAACCGTTGAAGCTCACTACTCTGAGGGATTTGATGCTCAAGATGGTCTTCTTGGTTGTGATTTGTTCCACAAAGAAGATTCTGAGCTGCCGGCTCTGTCTTGCTAAGATCCTTAGCTATCTTTTTCTCAGGAGGCTGTTTCCATTTCTCCTGTGCCTTCCTTATTCCCTGAGGTTATTTCTCCCTTTCATGCAAATCAGGTAGTTTGCCTGCCCTCTTTCTCTAAGGAGCAGTGTCGGGGGAATGGCCAGGATCTTCGCCTTGTGGATGTCTGGAGGGTGCTTCTACCGGTTCTTGGAGGTTACAAATTATTTTCATAATCAGATTATCTTTTTGTGCTGTTTTCTGGCCTGTGCAAGTTGACATGGCAGCTAAGTCTGCATTAGGGCACTGGATTAAGGAGATCATTGCCTCGGTGGATCTGTTTTGTAACTGGCTGGTTCCGGAGAGTTTGTGTTCCCATTCTACCCAAGCGCAAGTGGCCTTGTGGATGGAGCAGAGCTCAGTAGCCCCTGAAAAAATGTGTCAGGTGGCAACGTGGGAATCACTTTCCACTTTTCTCAAGCAATTCCACTTGGATGTCCATACTCAGGCAGACATGGTCTTTGGCTCTAAGGTTTTGCGAGCTGCTGTGTCTTCTTCACGCCCAGTGGAGGCATAGCTTTGGTACATCCCACTTGTCTGGACTGTTCTAGCAGGACGATATGGAAGGTGACATTTTACTTACCAGTTAATGTCCTTTCTTTGAGTCCTGCTAGACCAGTCCAGGGCCCGTCTCTGGAACTGTGTATACTCTGTTCTTCTGTGGCCATGCTCTTGGGTCCACGATGATTTATATACTTAGCTCTGCAGGTCCATCTTCTATGGACAACCTTCTGTTTATGCTTTTTTGTACATAGTTCTCTACTGTTTCATTACTCATTGTTGCCCACATTGAAGTTGTGTGAGGTTTGCCATGTTCTCCCATATGCTTTGGGACAATACTGAAGAGTCGTCATGTGGCTGAGGCATATAGAGGAATGGGAATGATATCATTGAAACCTGGTCTTTTCATTGGTCCTTTGTCTCTACCATTCTGCTGGTAGGGGAACACAACCCACTTGTTTGGACTGGTCTAGCAGGACTCAAGGAAAGGACATTAATTGATAAATAAAATGTCACCTTTAATTCCACAAAACATTTCAGCACGTCACCTCGCAGCAACTCCATTTTTCATTCTCCACCCTCTCCATTCAACTGCTGCCCTCCCTCCAAGTTCAGGGAAGCCATGTTTTCTGGCAAGAAGGAAAGGGCCATGTATTGCGGTCTTTCTCAACGCACCAACTGCACTATGCTTCCCAATGTTTTACTTTATTAGCCGTATCACTGACGTACGCTTTTATTTGCACTAAGTTATAGGTGCACTGCCATCTCAGGATGTGCTTATATTTGCCTCTTCTCTCTCAGTGGTCCAGGAAGGAGCACACGGACTAAGATGCTATTCGGGTTCCTGATGTCACTTTTTCTTAAGCAGATTTTTTAAAATTAATGTCAAAGTATTAATGGTAAGAATAAGCACAGAAATCAACATAGACATAAAAGTAAATATCTTAAGGAAAATCACAATTAGCTATTTCAAACCACATCAAGGAGGATTAGCATCTGAAGTGATAGAGAGCCTATATATATATATATATATTCAAAGAGAACCTGCAATCTCCAATCAAGTATGTATGTATGTATTTATTTAACAGTTTTTTATATGCTGCTTTTGTACCAAAGTGGTTTACAATGAACAACAGCATATAATCTGTGGAGATTTGTTTTACATTGAACAAGGGGTATACAACTTGGAGTTAAATATGGGGGTTATGCTTGAGTTAACAAATTGTAGGTGGTTATTGTATATACAGTTATGTAATGTCATTTGGCCCAAAATGTTCTATGAAGAGGTGCATTTTTAGTAGTTTCTTCATATCTTTGGTAGATCTAATGGTTTTAGATAGAGAGTTCCAGATGGTGGGAGCATATACCAAGAAGGCCCTGTTGCTTGTCTGTTGTGTGCATTTGGTCTTGAGAGGAAGGATGGCCAGGAGATTCTGGGTTGCAGATCTTCTTGGTCTTGTCATGGATCCTCTTGTGATTTGATCCTTGAGACAGGGAATGGAGAGGTTATAGAGGATTTTATACATGGTAGTTATGGATTTGTGTTTAATCCATTGGGTGATTAGGAGCCAGTCCAGACTTCTAAGAATTGGAGTTATGTGTTGCTGACTTGGTCTTCCTGTTAGATTTCTGGCGGCAGTGTTTTGTACTAGCTGGAGTGGGTATAGTGCCTGTTTTGGCAGCCTTTGATAGAGGATGTTACCGTAGTCAAGGTGGGGTATAATGACCGCTTGAAAAACAGACCTGAAGTCGTTCCCTTGTAGCAGAAGGCATAGAGGTTTGAGGAGTCTAAGTTTCTAGTATGCTGCATTAGCTCCATTCTTGATGTGTGCAAGCATGTTGAGGCTGCTGTCAATAGTTATACCAAGGTACTTGATTTTCTTTTCTATGGTAATTTCAGAATTATGTAGCATGAGCTTGTCTGGAGATTTGAAATTTTGGTCTCTGAATATTAGTAATGCTTCAGTTTTGTTTTTGTTTACTGCAAGATTAAGATCATCAAGAAAGTTTGTGACAGCGGAGAAGACATCAGATATGGTGGTGAAGTCTGGATTGAGGGTATTGAATGGCATATAGAACATGATATTATCTGCAAAGAGGTGAAAGCGCATGTTCTATTTTCTTAATAGGTTGCAGATGGGCTGTATGTTAAAAAGTAAGCCAGACAAGGCGAAGCTTTAAGGAATACCTTGTGTTAGGTTAAATGGTTTGGAGTTGCTGGGTCCAACTTTTACTTGCATGGTTCTGTCTGAGTGACAGGATATAAACCATTTTAAGGTGCTGTCGATCAGACTTATGTTTCTGAGTCTGTCTAGTATGGTATGATGTGCTACTGAGTCAAACGCTGCGCTGATGTCCAGGAAGACCATCACAAATCCTTGGCAAGGTTTGTGCAGGCCTATGATGAGCCAGTTGAAGAGACCGTGAACAGTGTGTCAACGCCATGCTGGAGGCAGAAGCCATGCTGTTGCAGGTCCAGTGGAGCATGAGAGTCAACATGGTCCTGAAGTTGTTGTTGTACAAC
This sequence comes from Ichthyophis bannanicus, assembly GCA_033557465.1. Lineage (NCBI taxonomy): Eukaryota > Metazoa > Chordata > Amphibia > Gymnophiona > Ichthyophiidae > Ichthyophis > Ichthyophis bannanicus. Next base: position 129,395,084 of record CM066033.1, read on the forward strand.
TTTCTCAATTATTTTAGCCAGGAATGGGATGCTGGCGATTGGTCTATATGAGCTGGGGTATGTTGTATCTAATGCAGGTTTTTTTAGTGTAGGACGAATTGAGGCCTGTTTGAGCGCTGGGGGTAAGTATCCTTGGGAGAGGGATGTGTGGACTATCTTTAGAATAGTCTGGGCAAACTCATTGCGAAGAGATTTTAACCATGTCACTGGACATGGATCTAATGGAGATGTTGTGGTACTGATCCTGTTGATGATATCTGAGAGTTCTCTCTTAGATATTAGGTTGAACATGTGCCATAAGTGGATTTCATCTGCGTTGTCCTGTTGTTGTGGAGAGTCATGGTGCTGTGGAGTTGTTAGGCAGTGCCTGTTGGAGAGAAAATCAGTCATAACCTGTGGGTCAAGTTGCATTTTTGTGTTTGTTGCGTTTGTTGTATTGGGGTCACTGGTCAGCTGGGACACGATTGAGGGATTTCGTGAGAATGCTCATGTAATATTCCTTTTGGCAATTGTTGCACAGATTGTTGTATTCCATCTCTTGGCACGGAGTTGTAGCTTAATAGTTGCATCTTGTGAACGTTTCCACTTTCTTTCTGAGCTTTTGTCTAAGCTGGAAAAAATTCCTGGAGAACCAAGGAGGGTGTATGGATTTGGGGTGGTTTGTTACTTGTCTTTCATTGAATGCTGCTGCATCATTAAAGAGTAGTTACTCACCTGTAACAGGTGTTCTCCAGGAACAGCAGGAATCAGTCCTCACTTATGGGTGACGTCGGCGCCGACGGAGCCCTCACGGAGCAATTTCCCCAGCTTTCGAAGAAAGCCTTTGGGATTGCAGCGCGCATGCGCGGTCCTCTTCCCGCCCAAGGATGCCATCTTGCTCAGTCGAATGACATAGCGGAAGACAGCAACCATAAGAATGACTGCAACTCCAGGGGAGGAGGGAGGGTAGTGAGGACTGATTCCTGCTGCTCCTGGAGAACACCTGTTACAGGTGAGTAACTACTCTTTCTCCAGGACCAAGTAGGAAGTCAGTCCTCACTTATAGGACTCCCTAGCTTAAGGCTACCGGAGACCTCAAGCTGGAAAGAGAGCTCCCTCCAGCTCAACCGCACAGAAGGAAGGAATCTTCTCTGAATACGAATCCGGCCGGTAGCCAACATCGGGGCCGGCGGGTAGGAGTTGCCTAAACCTCAAAGAGATTGTGGAGGGCTGCCTGTCCGAAAGCACTATCCCTGTGGGACTCCCTCTACAGGCAGTAATGAGCTGCGAAAGTCTGGCTAGAAGACCAAGTAGCGGCCCGGCAGATGTCTGCCAACGGAACCGAGCGGAGGTGTGCGACAGACGCTGCCTTCGCCTGGACACGGTGCGCCGTGACTCGACTCTCCAAAGAGAGGCCGGCTGCCCCATACGCCCAGGCGATGCAGTCAGCTACCCAGATGGACAGCGTACGCTTCGACACAGATAACCCCAACCGGTTGGGGTCAAAGGAAACGAAAAGCTGGGCAGCTTTCCTATGCTCACGCGTACGGTCAAGGTAGAAGGACAAGGCTCTTCGACAGTCCAGGGTATGCAGAACAGTCTCAGCTCTGCTGGTATGTGGCCTGGGAAAGAAGGTCGGAAGAACCACCTCTTGATTGATGTGGAAAGAGGAAACCACCTTAGGAAGAAACTTAGGGTGAGTCCGTAAGACAACCCTATTCCTGTAGAACCTAGTGTAAGGGGGCTCCGACACTAGGGCCTGTAGTTCACTAACGCGCCTAGCGGAGGTGAGGGTTACCAAGAAGAGAGCTTTCCATGAGAGGAAGCGGAGGGGGCAGGTAGCCATGGGTTCGAAAGGCGGGCAAGTAAGCCTTTGTAAAACCACATTGAGGTCCCAGTCAGGAGCCGGAGGGCGCAACGGGGGCTTAAGCAGAAGCAGGCCCCCGAGGAAACGCGCCACCAAGGGATGCGAGGAAAGGGGCTGGCCCTCCACCGGCGAATGATGTGCAGAGAGACCACTGAGGTGGACTCTGATAGAGTTGGACTTGAGGCCTAGATCGGAGAGGTGCAGCAAGTATTGCAGTACCACCGACACTAGGCAGGCGAAGGGGTCCTCAGAACGCTGAGAACACCAGGCGGAGAAGCGACGCCATTTGAGTGCGTAAGACTTCCGGGTAGAAGGTCGCCGAGATGCCAGGACGACAGCTTCCACCTCCGGGGGGAGCGAGAGCGGGGCCAGGACTACCCTCTCAGCAGCCAGGCCATCAGGTGAAGGGCCCGGAGGTTGGGGTGCAGAAGAGTACCCTGATCTTGGGTCAGAAGATCGGACTGAAACCCCAGAGGGAGAGGGGTGTCCACCGCTAACTGCAGGAGCAGAGGAAACCAGGGTTGCCTCGGCCATCGGGGTGCTATCAGGATCACGTAGGCCCCGTCCTGGGCAACCTTGAAGAACATCCGGGACACCAGCGGCGTGGGAGGAAAGGCATACAGTAGGCCTTTGGACCACGAAATGAGGAAAGCATCCGGGGCCACTCTGAGGGGATGCGGATGCCGAGAGCAGAACCGGGGAAGCTGCCGGTTCAGGGGACTGGCAAAGAGGTCCACGGCGGGGGTGCCCCACCGGCAGAAGATTTGCTGGGCAACGCCGGGGTTCAACCTCCACTCGTGGGGCTGCAAGACCTGGCTCAGCCTGTCGGCCAGGCAATTCTCCTGCCCGGGCAGGTAAACAGCCTTGAGGAGGATGTCGTGGTCGACAGCCCAGGAGCACAGTCGCCGGGCCTCCTGACAGAGCAGGAGGGAGCCCGTGCCCCCCTGTTTGTTCACGTAGAACATGGCCACCTGATTGTCCGTCTGCACCAGTACGGACTGGCGAGAGGTGAGGTGAGAGAAGGTCCGCAGAGCTAGGCGGATCGCCCGCAGCTCCAGGAAGTTGATTTGTTGAGCCGCCTCCCAAGGAGTCCAAAGGCCTTGAGTGCGTGCTCCCTGGCAATGCGCTCCCCATCCCAAGAGAGAGGCATCGGTCGTCAGCATCTGGGAGGGTGCGGGAGACTGAAAGGGCATACCCCGTACCAGGTTGGGCAGGTGGAGCCACCACTGCAGAGAGGAGACCAGGCGGTCGGAGACCTGTAGAAGGTCCGCCAGACCTCCTGTGGCCTGATGCCATTGAGTGCGGAGACACCACTGGACAGGCCTCATATGCAGTCGGGCGTTCGGCGTGACATGGACCGTGGAGGCCATATGACCGATCAGCTGCAGGAACCTCTGGGCCGGAACCGGAGACGAACTGTGGAACCTGCCGGCCAAAGCCATGAGCCTGTCGGCTCGCTCTCGAGGCAAGAAGGCACGAGCTCGCAGAGTGTCGAGCCGAGCTCCTATGAACTCGAGATCCTGAGAGGGGCGCAACGTGGACTTCCCAACGTTTATGACGAAGCCCAAGTGCTGAAGCAGAGCCACCGTACGCTGCGTGGCCTGCGCGACCTCTGGGGCCGACTGCGCCCGTACGAGCCAGTCGTCCAGGTAAGGAAAACGAACAGGCCCTGAAGCCTCAGGAAGGCCGCGACCACCGCCAGGCATTTTGTGAACACCCTGGGGGCGGAGCACAAGCCGAAAGGCAGCACGCGGTACTGATAGTGTTTCCCGGCCACTACAAATCTGAGATATTGTCGGTGGTCCAGATGAATCAGGATGTGAGTATAGGCATCCTTTAGATCCAAGGAGCATAGCCAATCTCCCTGCTGGAGGTAGGGCAGCAAGATTCCAAGGGTAAGCATCCTGAACTTTTCCCGCTGCAGGAACATGTTGAGGTTGCGCAAGTCCAGAATGGGTCTGAGGCCTCCCGTCCTCTTTGGGACCAGGAAGTATCTGGAGTAGAACCCCTGACCCCACTGAGGTTGGGGCACTGGCTCCACAGCCTGCTCCTCCAGTAGACCCCGCAGCTCCTGGAGGAGTAAGTCTCTGTGCAGAGGGGGCCTCGGAGGCTCCCCCGGAAAGTAGGGGGGAGGCACCTGGTGAAAATGCAAGAGGTAGCCCCTTTGAACCACCTGCAGCACCTAGGAATCGGATGTTATGGCTGGCCACCTGTGAGCGAAGTGGATCAGCCTGCCCCCCGTGCTGAGCGACGGGCGCGGAGGGGGAGAGGCTATGCTGGCATAGTCAAAAACCCCCACCCTGCGTGGCAAGGGGCTGTGCAGCGGGCTTGGGGGCCCGCGGCCTGCGGGGGCCATTCCCCTGACTCTTAGTCTGTGGGCACTGAGTGGACGCCGCCGGTACTTGGTATTGAAGGTGGGATTGCTTATAGGCAAGCACCTTCCTCGGGTAAAAAGGCTTCTTCCCCGGCCCCTTCCTCTTCTGCTTGGGAGCGGAGGTCTTTCGGGACAGTCTAGTCCGAGTGAGAGTCTCGGACTCGAGTTCCGCAGCCTTATCGGACATGGGCTTGCCGAAAAGGTTGTCACCTTGGCAGGGGACATCGACTAACTTGTCCTGTACCCACGGCTCGAGGTCGGATGACTGGAGCCAGGCCTGTCGGCGGGCACCGATGCCGGCTCCGGCTACTCGGGCCGATGCCTCAAAGCCGTCGTAGGCCGCCCGAGAAAGGAACTTTGAGCACTCTCGAATACTATCGGACAAGGCCAGGAACCTCTGCAAAGGTTCGTCAGAGAGACCAGCCGAGAACCCGGCGAGCTCCTTCGCCAAGCCTCGGAGGAACATGCCCATATACAGCTGGTATGTCTGGACCCTGCAGGCAAGCATGGAATCCTGGAAGCACTTCCTACCGAGGGCATCCAGGTTACGGGCCTCCTTACCCGGGGGCACCGAGGAGTGCATCTTTTGACTCTTAAGCCGATGCATTGCCGATTCCACAACCATGGAGTGGTGTGGCAATTGCGCCTTCTGGAACCCGGGGCTCTTGCGGACTCGATAAATCGAATCGATCCGCTTGCTTAACACCGGTGTTGAGGCCGGGCTTTCCCACATGCGGAAGAGCAGCCGCTCTAGCATCGGAGGGACCGGCACGGTAAAGGCCTCCTTCGGGGGAGAGTCGTACTGGAGTGCCTTGAGCTCTTCCGCGCGAGGCTCCTCCTCTGGATCCGCGGGGAAAGCCAAAGCCTTGGCCATATCCCGCACAAAATCAGAGAAGCGCGTATCCTCCGGAGGGAAGCGCCTTCGAGGCTCCGACTCGGGCGAGTCGGAGGGGACGCACCGGGTCTGAAAAGAGCCGGGCGACTCGTCCCCTTCCGTGTCCCAGTCCGACGCCTCCGTGGAGGAATCGAGGGGCTCCGTGCGGGCGAGGGTTCGTCCCGACGCCGGCGTCGACGACCTCAGTCCCGAACAGGAGGCCGAGGGAGACCTCGACCGAGGATCGACTCGAGCATGCATCGACTCGAGGATCGACTCGGCCGCCGGGGTCGACTTGGGCGTCGATGTCCCAGTGGTCTGGGCAGATGCACTGGCGATGCCGGTCATCCAAACCCGCTGCTGGTCCAAGAAGGCAGAGATACTGCGCTCCAAGGATGTCAATCTGAGGTCAAGCCCAGAAGACCCGGCAGCCACCGACTCGGGCGCCGACGGCGGTTCCGTAGGGGAGTCCAGGAGGACAATAGTACTCACGTGTGGCTCCACCTCGAGTCGAGGAAGTTTAGAAGGTCTCTCCGCCTCCGAGGACTCGGGGCAGCTGGCGGGGCTATGCGACCCGGCCCGCGAGGGACCAGGTGCGTCCTCCGATGCCGCCCGCGCGAGTTTCCTCTGCCGACGATGCTCCCGTCCAGGGGACCCCCGCTCAGAGGAACTCCGACGGAGCTCGTGGCCGGAGTCACGAGACGTCGAAGCCTCCGACGAGGTCCGGGCCGGACCGGACTCGGGGTCAGAGAAGATTCTGTCCTTTTGCGATTGCCGACTCCTCAACGACTTGGAGGACATCTTGCCACACGGACCACAGCTCCCAGAGTCATGGTTGGGTCCAAGGCAACGGAGGCAGAAATTATGCGTGTCTGTAAGAAACATTAATTTAGAACAATGATCACATTTTTTGAACCCGCTGGTAGCCATAGGGGGAAAAAGGGCCCCCGCGAGGTCGAAAGACCGGGCCGCCAGGGGTGGAAAATAAGTGGTGGGAACGCCAGTTAAAAACTGAAAACAAAAAAGAAATGTGAACGGACTCGATAAGGAAAAAATCGAGGCTGGGCAGGAAAAGGACACGCGAACCGAGAAAACAATAAAGAATTAATCATCTTTTTCAGCGGTGGTAATAAACTACGTCTGTAGGGCTCCGCGGAAAAAAGAAGACTGAGCAAGATGGCATCCTTGGGCGGGAAGAGGACCGCGCATGCGCACTGCAATCCCAAAGGCTTTCTTCGAAAGCTGGGGAAATTGCTCCGCGAGGGCTCCGTCGGCGCCGACGTCACCCATAAGTGAGGACTGACTTCCTGCTTGGTCCTGGAGAATACCAAGTTCCATAAGCTGATGAAACTGTCTAGGTCATGTATGTTGGCATCTAGTAGTGAAGAGACCTCATCTAGGAAAGGTTGTGGGCTGAATGCCTTGAAACGGCATCTTTGTTGCTGTTGTTGGGGTATATTTGGTAAGAGGATATTGTTTGGCAGTCTGAGAGATGTCATAGCATGATCGGACCAAGGCACAGGGTCAATTTGAATGTTTAGCTCTGTTTTCTGTAGCATATTGGGTATAAATATGATGTCAAGGAAGTAACCATTACAGTGAGTAGATGCGTCAATTATCTGGCTTAGTTGTAGAGATTCCATGGCATTCAAGAATGCACTGGCTTGCTTTATTGTTGTAGCTGAGAGGTTAAGGTTTCCCATGAGGATGAAGTGGGTTTTTTTTGGATGCTGTGTGTGGGCATATCTCATCTAGTAGAGCTGAGAGTTCGTCAGTGTTGGCAGTGGGTTTTCTATATATTAGACATATGGAGCTCGATTCCATCTTGGACGTACAGGCCCTCTGTGCGCCCAGTCAGAACCAGATGCATAGAGGGTCGCAATTCTGATCCCGTGGGGCACATCTAGCCCCGTGGGATCAGAATCGTGAACAGGCCTGTACTTGTAGACCGGGACCACGATTCAGCCTGCCTGCACAGACAGGCCTTGCCCGACTAACTCAGTCTGGGCTTTAATGGAGCCGCGGCGCCATGGCTCCATTGTAAAATTGCAATCCCCGGCCGCCAGCTTCTGAACTGCTTTCCCCCAGCCCAACCCCCAATCCAGCCTCGCAAGGCAAGGGTCGGGCTGCAGCAAATGCTCTCTGCCTCTTCCCACCACTTTGCAGCCTCGGGCCTGCCGTCCGCTGCCTGATCGGGGAACTTATTCCACCTCAGAGGTGGAATAAGTTCCCCATCCAAGCTGTTGGCACCGGACATACAGGGCTGACATTGGAATTGGCCCTGTACATCTGGGGCCAACAAACACCCACCGCCCCCGATCTGCCCCTTCCCCACCCCCATCTAACTTCCCCGTACAACGAGCGGGGAAGTTAGACGTGATCGGGTGGGGGTACGAATAGCTATTCGTTGCACGGAATGACCCCCATAGTGTTTTCAAAGTTGGAAATAGTTAGGTAGTCTATGGTTTGTAGGGATTGTAAGCTGACCATGGAGAACTTCAGATGTTTCTTTGCCAGAATTAGTACCCCTCCCCCTCTTCTGTCTGTTCTGGGATGATTAAACAGCATGTAGTGGGTTGTAAGCATCTGGTTGAGGAGAACAGCTAGTGATCCAACTTTCCATGATACACATTAAGTCAATGTCTGTATATTGTATATGGTCTACTAGGGTTTGCATTTTGTTACGAACTGAGCATGCATTAATAAGTGAACATTTGAGTGGGTAATCATGGTGTTTGGGTCCAGTGCTTGAAGATCGGAGTTGAGCTGTATTGATTTGAATGAATCTGTGTGTTGCTTTTGAGAGCGGTATTCTATGGGACGTTGTGAGGTGCAGGAGATTTGGTCTGTAGAGTATTGGAATGGTGTTACTCTGAACAGCACACACCTGAGCGGATGTTATGAGGACAAACAGAGCGAGGGTTATCACCACTGTTCCCTCTAAGCTGTGCGCGTGTGCGCGCGCACACACCTCGCCGAGCGAGCGCACATACTTTACAACAGAGCACACAAAAATTACGGCTCTGATTCTGATAGAAAACAACACAGACGTCTTAAAATTTAAAAGTTATGATTGTAATTACTAGAAATTTCCCGTTTCATTTAGTAATCGTCTATTTTCATTTAATTTGATTAAAATCAATGTGGTGTACATATTGTATTCTGACGTGTAGTCAAATTTTAAAGTATATAACTCCGAGTGTCGTTATGTGGCGCACAAAAATTTAACCTTCCTTCAAAAGCTGCACACAGCTGATATTTTATGCGCACACAGCCTACAGAAAATTAGAGGGAACATTGGTTATCACCATGTGGTGTATAAGAATGTATGGTCTCATGTTTAGCTAGGTGTTGCTACCTTATCAGAGAGGCAGAGATTGGCAGGCAAAGATTCTGATTGACCCATTGGGATTTTAAAGATCGCTTCTTGGCAATGCGTTGTTTGGCTGGCTGTGTGTGTCCCTGATGTTCTGTTGCATTTATGACGGTCCCCACCTAAGGACCATGCCAAAGGGCCCTCTGGCAAGGCCCTCAGGCGCGGGCCCGCCAGGCACAGGCACGCCTGAGCGCGTGCTTATTTTTAAGTGTCCTGGTCCTGCTGTGCTCTGTGGTGGTGGGCCCTGATTGACCTCGGTGGCAAGAAAATCCTGTATTCCTGCTCCCTCGTTGCAGATGCCGATTGGGAGTCCAGTGTTGGAGTACCTGAGCACAAAAACAAGAAAAAAGTAATCACAGGCATATGAAACAGTGCAGTCTTCATAATATTCCTATTTATCAAGCAAAAAAGCTTTGAAATGAAAAGGATCAGCAAACACATACTTGATACCCTGATCTGCAATAAAACATTCCAGAGAAATCACAAAAAAGTATGCACGTAACACTTTAGGCTTACATTGTAGAAAGACCTTTCTCGGCAGTTGAGAGAAAAGCATAATTTTTTGACCATAAAAACAACACATTTTGGAGAAGTTAGCCTTAAGAATATCTATTTTATGAGATTCAGAAACAAATTAGATCACCATTAAAGTTACTCGGGTGGAAAACTCATCCTGAGATGATCCTAGGAAATTTGTAAAGTTTGAAATAAATGGATCAGCCATCACATGAGCACCGCATGAGATATAGATATAGGAGGTGTGATCAAAAAGTATTGAGACTTGTTGTGTAGCTATATTACAGTACGTTTCACCATGATGCTATTAAGCATTCAGGGACCTAGTTATGTGCTCTGCATGTGCAGAGTGTAGCGTTGCTGCAGCAAACCTGTACTTTTTTTGATTACTTGATGTTTGGTATCGTGTAAAAGCAGTTTGTCAGATTTACGATGTGAAAAAATTGAACAGCGAATTTGCATTAAATTCTGCCAGAAACTTGGAGATTCATGCAAAGAGACTTATAACAAGTTACAGCAAGTGTATGGCGATGAATGCATGAGCCATGCTTGAGTTTATGACTGGTACAGACGTTTCCAAGAGAGCTCTGAATGTGTTGACAGTGATGAACATTCTGGAAGGCCATCCACGAGCAGAAATGAAGACAAAGTTGAAGCAGTGTGTGCCACAATGTGCTCAAATCATTGATTGACTATCAGGGAGCTTGCTGAGAACATGGACATCAGTTTCAGGTCAATACAGTCCATTATTACTGTTGATTTGGGGATGAGATGCATGTCTCAAAATTTGTGCCGAAACTCCTGTCCCCTGACCAAAAAGAAGATTGACTGTCTGCAGCCAGGGAGTTGTTGAAATGCATTGAAAATAACTTAGATTTCATCAAAAAGATTATTACTCGTGATGAATCATGGGTTTATGGTTATGACCTGGAAACTAAGGCTCGGTCCTCACAATGGAAGACTCGAGACTCTCCCAGACCCAAGAAAGCCCGTCAGGTGAGGAGCAATGTCAATGTCATGTTCAGTTTGTTCATCATGAGTATGCTCCAAAAGGCCAAACTATCAATAAGGAGTACTACTTCCAAGTTCTGAATCGTTTGAGAGATGCAGTTTGTCTAAGAGGCCAGAGTTGCAGAGGAATGGTGAATGATTGCTTCATCACGATAACACCCTAGCTCTTGTCAAGCAGTTCTTGGCCAAACACCAAATCGAGCAAGTCCATCAGCCTCCGTACTCAGCTGACCTCGCATCATGTGACTTTTTCTTGTTTCCAAAACTGAAATTACCACTGAAAGGAAGGATTCGACGATATGGAGACCATTAAGCAAAATTTGACACAGCAGCTTCACAGCATAACAAAAGAGGCATTTCAAAATGTGTGTTTTATCGCAAGGAAACCGAGTGCAATAAATGTCAGTGTTATACTTGTGTTATTGTACGAGTCTCGATACTTTTTGATCACACCTTGTAGATCAGGGTTTGAGAACAAGGCCTATTTTAAATATTTCTGAAGCAACATTAAAGGAGATAACAAATGTGTTTTAGGGAAATTTAAAAACCATAGCCTTTTAGATCTTAAAAAATGTTTCACATACTCTAACCAGGGCTTAATTTGTATATAAAAATTAAGTGGAACTGTGGAGCCGTGGGGGGGGGGGGGGGCAATCAGGCCAGCGGTAGCAGCAACAGGAGAAGAAGGATGGATTAAGGAATAGAATGACTGTTGTCTGTTCTTCTCCAGGTTCACCATCTCCTCTTCTTCCCTGTAGGCTACTTGGAAGGGCAAGGCTGGAGCAAAAAATACTCAGCAACTTTGGAATCTGAAAAGTACTGAGACTGTGTTCTAGGCAGTTCCCCCATGAACATGTCGGCCCTCTGTGTGCCCAATTGGAACTGGATGCAGAGAGAGATTCGCAATTCTGATCCCGTGGGATCAGAATCACAACCAGGCCTGCATGTGCAGGTCAGGACCCCGATTATGTCTGGCCTTGCCTGGCTAGCTCAGTCAGAGCTTTCCAATGGAGCTGCGGCACCATTGCGTCCGGTTGCCATGGCACCGCGACTCCATTGAAAAGCTGCAATCCCCGACCGCTGGCTCCACAACTGCATTCCCCACAGCCTGACCCTCGATCTGGCCTCCTAAGGCCAGGATTGGGCTGTGGAGAATCTCCTCTGCCCCCCCCCCCTGCCCTTTACCGTGCCCCAAACCCACCTTTCCCCACCGACTAGGGGAACTTATTCCACCTCAGAGGTGGAATAAGTTCCCCGTTCAAGCCGCTGGCCCTGGACATACAGGGTCGACGACCGCCCACTGCCCGCCCTAACACTGCCCCCATCTACCTTTCCCAACGGGACGTCCATCCCCGCTATTTGTGCCTTGGAATGACCTGTAAGTGTTTATGCAACATCATAGTATCTTTAATTCTTAGTCCCAGCACTCTGAATGTTAACTAGTCCATCTCATATCCTGCTCCTAATTTTGTTTCAGTTTCAACAGAGAATTTAGCACTTGTAGGAGCATATTAATCCTAATAGCCATATTCCAAATGTCCTGAAGAGATATTTCTCCTACAGAAAAGATTTCAATAATATCAGAAGCTCTCTCTTCCCCAGAGAGATCGGAATAATAATAGATAAAAGCACTGTGTTCTCTTGTGGAAATACAGGAGTGGGCAAAGGTGGGAAAACATGAACCACCCCAGGTCGCACTTCACCAGGGCTTCCCAAAGCCACTGACCTCTGCACTGCAGTATCACCAGGAGCTGGTGGTAGAGTCCATATGGCAGGGCTTAACAATGCTCCTGATGTGGAAGAGGGAGTAGATGCTAACATTTCGATCTGAGAAAAAATATCACACAAATGCCCCTGTTTATCCATCAGGCCTCAAAGAGCTATAAATCTTAGGGAGCTATGTTTAGTTTTACCTTTTCTCTTGCCCATAGTCCTCCAGTAAAGTCCCACCAGCCCAAAGCCCCAGATTGGCATAGAATGGGCATGTGACCAAAGGGACGGCATGTGATCGTGGCCATGCCATGGAGAAACTTTCATGTTGGCCCTTAGTGTGCACAGATGACACCTCTAGCTGAGGGAACAGGATTACTGTACCAAAAGAACCTCTGCAGCTGGCTCTTCTTCTCTGTACTCCCTTGAACCAGGCTCCCCTTAGCACAACTCCGAAAAGCTTCAGGCTCCTCAGACAATGCCTCCCCCTCCTTCAGCAGTCTTTTTAAATGAAATATGTGCCTTCTCTGTGGCCTTTCTTGTAACTACTACTTCCTTTTTTGGTACTTCTAATTGAGTGGAAAGCAACTTTGTTCCTGTGTAGCTGAGTGGATGAAGAGGACTGAGAGAGAGGAGCAACTTGCACACAGGTGGGAGCACTCAAATTTCCAAAAGCTTTTTAGGCTTTTCTGGGCTCTTTAAGAGCAGATCCAAACTGGAATCACTAGCTAATGATGTCACTTAGATACAGGCCCTTACAGTGGTTCTCATCCTAGTCCTTGGAGCACACCCATTTAATCAGGTTTTCAGGATATCTGCAAGGAATATACATGGAATAGATTTTCATGCACTGCCTCCTTGGTATGCAAAATTATATCATGCATATTCTTTGTGGATATCCTGAAACCACAACTGGATGGGTGTGCCCTGAAGACTGAGTTGAGAACCACTATAATAGAAGGAAGGGGAATTAATCATAAATACATCCCTGACCTATTGGATCAAATCTCACAAATGTCAAGGCTATCTGGGTCAACTGATTTAATCATACTGTAAGGAAACAGTAAATATAATTGCATACCACAGGGTGGCAGTATAACACAAATGTACAGACTGTGAGCTGTGCAGACAGAATAGTGACTGCACTGTCAAATGAAGTATATTGTAGTGTACAATTTCTCATGGCAAAAAAAAAATTACTGATTGCTTGGTTGGGTAGAACAGATTATGATTTCACCTATACTTCCCTGGCTTCTGCTTGCAGATGAGCTCCAGAAGTGACCAAAACATTGCTGGAAAAGGCTATTCTGCAAAAGTGCCCATTATTTACTTCAATGCAGTCTCTGCCTGCAATGTTGTTTGCCACTGCTTTGCTTAACCTCCTGACTAATATGGCATTAGACAACTTATTACACAAACATCACTAAAAGGAATCAGAAAAACAAAGGGTCAATATTCAAACACGTTTATAGTACCTGAAAACTGCATAAACCCCAGCTGTCTGAACAGTGACACTGAATATCCTCACAGATTGCATAAAAGATGTCTGATTAATTTCAGGATGGTCAATGGGTGGGGCAAAGGCAGTCCTGGCACCAATCCAGTTAGCGGCAATTTTCAGTCCGCTAACCCAATTAGTGCCTGCATAAAGTTAGGACAGTTGAAAGGTCCTGACTATTTGGTTTCATTTTCAGCCACAGCAATCAGGCGCTTTAAAACATGCTGTCGGGTGTTCCCGTACTGCCTGCCAAGGCAAGGAACATGGGCCTATGCAGTAAGTTCTTATTCAAAGAACACTTTGAAGAGTCAGTACCTTGACCAACCCTACATCAACCTACTTATGTAGACATAATTAAGTAGTAACTAAGCCATCTTTACAATACGACCATCCCTAACCTCATCCCTTAAAGAATAACCTCACTGTCCCAATCTACCATATATAACAAAAGCTCATAGTGTACATAATCAAATAAATTATACAGCTCCCTTTATCATCAAACCTTCCTTGTAAAAAACCCAGTCTATTGCACATGTTCATTAATATCTGTAAATAGTTCAAAAGACTAGAGTTATATGTATAAGTACTTGTTGCTGCACCTGTTTACTGTTACATGTAAATTCTTGTTGGTTCTATGTAAACCGCTTTGATTTCAGATAAAGCGGTATATAAGATCACATACATACATAAATAAATAAAGTGTCTGCCTTGTGCAGTAAATGCAAGGCAAATGTTTGGCATGGCCCCTTCATTTACCACATGTTAATTTAGCACAAAAGTCGTGGTAAGTGCAAACACTTACCTCACTTTAGTAAAACAGCCCCTAAGTTGTTTGGCAGATAAGCAGGATGGTCAGAATGGAGTGCACGATGTGACAAAATTAGAATCTTGATCTTGATCCAGGAAGTCACAGGTAGCCGTGCTGAGAGATAAGGAATGGTAACCCTAGATTGAATTCTGCATATCAAGCAATGAGGGCTGACGTGACATCAGATAAAATAGGCATTTGCCTGGAGTGCCAATGATCAGAGGTGCAGCTGCTGCCGGAGTGGCAGGAATACTTTTAAAACAGCACTGAAGTGCCACAGTTACCTTCTTCTCCAGTTACATTCATGTTCCATTCCCCTCCAATTCCACTTCCTTACAGGAAGTGGAATCAAAGTGGGACAGAACACAAATGGCTCCACTGTGCTGGAACTGAAGGTGTGTGTGTGTGTGTGTGTGTATATATATATATATATATATATATACACACACACACACACACAAATATATATATATATATTTCTCCATGGACAAAAGGGGTACGTTCTTATATATAGGTGACATTACCGATGGAACCACATGTGCACCTGTTCCTGCCTGCCGCCATTGTGTCTCATTTCAAGTCTTCTTTATTCAGCAGAACCCACCAGATGTGTTGATCCCATGGTTCACATCATCCTTCTGCTTTGAATTCTTCACTTTGATATTTTTGCCTTTTTTACTTCTCTTTTTATTGCTACTGCATGATATCCATAGCATTGAGGTATCTGACGAGCCATTTTGCATCCAGTGATCACCAGATGGTGTGGTTCAGTATTAGGACTAGGGCTGTTAGAATCCATTCAAAGGTGAGGGTCTTAGACTTTAGGAAGACTAACTTTGCCAAGATGGGCCAATAACTCAGGGAGTCATTAGCGGGATGGGAACAGCTGGGGAATGTAGAAAAAATGTAAGGTCATGCATTTGGGCTGCAGCAATCCAAGGGAGCAATATAGTATAGGGGGTGAAGTACTTTTGTCCACTAAAGAAGAGCAGGACCTAGGCGTGGTTGTGTCTGATGATCTTAAAGTAGCTAAACAGGTAGAAAAGGTGACAGCAAAAGCTAGAAGGATGCTTGGGTGCATACGGAGAGGAATGGCTAGCAGAAAAAAGGAGGTGATAGTGCCTCTGTATAAGTCTTTGGTGCGACCTCATTTGGAGTATAGTGTGCAATTCTGGAGACCACACCTTCAAAAGGATGTGAACAGGATGCAGTCAGTACAGAGGGTGGCTACTAAAATGATTAATGGGCTTCGTTATAAAGCATATGAGGACAGACTTATGGATCTTAATATGTACACCTTAGAAGAAAAGCGGGATAAAGGTGACATGACTGAGATGTTTAAATACCTCCGTGGCATAAATGTTCAGGGAGAGAGCCTCTTTCCATTGAAAGCAAGTTCTGCTACGAGGGGACATGGGATGAGGGTAAAGGGGGATAGATTCAGGAGTGATATGCAGAAATATTTCTTTATGGAAAGAGTGGTGGATCCATGGAATAGTCTCCCAGTGGAGGTGTAAGAGATGAGGACAGTATCTGAATTCAAAAAAGCATGGGAAAAACACAAAGGATCTCTAAAGGAAAAAAGGGGACTGTTGTAGTTGTTGATATGGAAGGACAGACTAGATAGGCCATGTGGTCTTTTTCTGTCGTCATATTTCTATGCTTCTATGTTTAAATATTCTTGAAGCAGCCTCGTTGTGAGGATCGCTCATCCTCCTTGGCATTAGAGGATCTGCACCAGTCTCCATAAGGCCAAGACCAACCTGCCGATACTCCCCAAAATTCTCCACAAACATTGGTCGATTCTGCTGTGATCCCTCAACCTTTGCCAATGGGAACCCTCGAGGAGTGTCTCATGAGAAGCTTTGTGGAAAGGATTGAGTTTTTTTTGCCCCATGTGAGGCTGCTGCTTTGACTACATCAAGGTGAGCACATTGAGATATTGAACCAATTCTCGCATCTCACCACCTGCCTAGGAGAGGGTTACTGTCAATGAAGCTTCAAACGGTCTCAACTCCAGTTACTGCTCGAGCGGTATCCATCTCCATTGCATCAGGGGGTGATTGCTTCCCAAGGCATCTGGGAACATTAGTGCATCAACACTCCTGGGGGATATCTGCACCCCTTGAGAAGCAGAGGCTCAAATGTCCTTTGAGTACCTCTCTGAGTCAGGATCTGAGCACTCTTGGAATCTATGACTCTGAATATTTTTTCCTCAGAGAGGTTCCATGAGTTGCTGTTGGATCCCATGTGTCCTCATGAGAGATGTAAATCCCTCTATCAATGCTGCCAGTGGCCTCTTTCATTGCCCTGTGCTAAAGGCCAGAGCTTCATGGTACATGTCTGGCAGTTAATAATTATGCTGGGCCTGTTCTATTCCTTGGTCGAGTGGGGCTCAGTCATTCCCAATGTAGCTGTGTCATTTATAAGCTCCTGCTGGACACTGTCACTGGAAAGCGTCCATGTGTGTCTAACTCTTGTCACTCTATATGCCAGGCATGTCCAACAGGTAGATCGCGATCTACCTGTAGATCGTGGAGGGGTCAGAGGTAGATCGTCAGCCCCACTTGGCTCCATCTCTCCAGCAGCTCACCCCGTCGCTAGGAGAGAGCTCATGCCAGCAGGTCGTCTGCCGAGGGCTTGCCGCCGCTGCTGCTGATCCTTTGCCTGTCTTTTTTCCCTGCCTGCAGGAATCTTGCCTGCGGGTGTATTGGGGACGCTTGTTGTTTCTGTGCCATTTGTGGGTACCCCAGGGGGCTGCCGCCCACGCCCCATGACAAGACGCCACAGGCCCAGCGTCATACCTGGTCTCCTGCCTCTCAGAATCACCCATTCCTGCCCCCACCCCTTAGAAGTGTGTTATATACCGGGTGATATCCATTCGCCTGGGCTTTACCTGAATACACTTACCATATTAGTTGTGTCGTGTGCTGGTCGTTGGTCGCTTTATAGTTTGCTTTCATTAAACGTTTTCGGGCAGACACAACAAAGTGTCAAGAATTTTGTGATTTTGGCAGGCTTTTCCAATTTTTTTCTAACTTGCCTATGCCTTGCCTTCAAATTGGCTCAAACCACTGTGACTTTTGCTTGCCTCTGCAATTTTATTTTGCCTAGCCTTTCCGTTGATTCTACACTGTGTGCAGAATTTATTAAAATGCGTGTGGTGGTATTTGAACTTGTTTGGCGGTATTTGATTTTATCTGGTTTGCTGGAAAGGTGTTTGAGTTTTTTTGATGATTGTTTGGTGATATTTGATTATTGGTGCCAGTATGCTGAATTCTTATTTTTACTTTTAGAACTGCATGTGTGGTTTTGGCATCTCCAGTCCTTGTATTGCACATCATACGGAGGTCTTCAGTTCCTGTTGATCTTTAATACTTTGGGACAGTGACAGTTTTGGACCAGATTCAGCCAGTGTTTATACTAACTTAGCAGATTTGGCCTTCTTACATCCAGCCACCCCAGTATAACGAAGATGAGTGTTCCAAAGAAGAGCAAAACCTACCACTTTCATGATGAATGGGAAATGGACTACTTCTTCATCATGGTGAAAGACAAGTGTTGTTGTCTAATTTGTAACACCCCAGTATCCTTGTCCAAAAAGGGTAATCTGGAACATCATTATAAGGTTCTGCATAGCAATAAGTTTGATGCTGATTTTCCACCCAAAAGTGAAATTCGTAAACTGAAGCTCAAAGAACTTAAATCGAAATTGGCTACTCAGTAACAGTTGATGGCGAAGCCAAGGTCACATTCGGTCAATGCAACCATAGCATCTTTCAAGGTCAGCAACCTGATCGCAAAGGAATGCAAACCTTTCACTGAAGGGGAATTTGTAAAAGATTGTTTTCTTGAAGCAGCTGACAATCTTTTTGAAGGATTTAAAAATAAGAAAGAGACCATAGCTGCTATTCAAGATGTATAATTGTCAAAAAACACCGTCATGCGGCGAATAGAAAAGATGTGTGGAGACACAACTGAACAATTGTTGGAGGATGTTTCAAATTGTGTTGCTTTCTCACTCCAACTGGATGAATCTACAGACATAAGAGACATAGCCCAGTTACTAATCTTTATCCGGATAATTTTTGAAGACTTCAGTGTTAAAGAAGAACTACTTGGAATGATTTCTTTAAAAAGGAGAACTACCGGTCAGGAAATTTTCAGTTCTTTCCATTCTTTTGTGACAAAGTGTAATCTTCCATTGCATGGACTTGTTTCCATCACTACTGATGGACCAAGAGCAATTACAGGTGAGGTTAACGGTTTCATAGCCCTCTATAGACAGCATGACAACTTCCCAGATTTCCTTTCTTACCACTGCATCATTCACCAGCAAGTTTTGGCAAGCAAGAGACTCAATACAAAGACTGTCATGGACATCACTTTCAAAATTGTAAATTCAGTTCGTGGAAGATCACTTCAAAGATGGCTTTTCAATCTTACTCTTGATGAAGGGGCAGCGGAAATCATTTTGCACACAGATGTAAGGTGGCTAAGTAGGCACAAATTTGTGATTTGCTGAATGAAATAAGAAGTTTTTTGAAGGAGAGGGGAGATGACCAAGCAGAGTTGGAAGATGAGGAGTGGTTATGTGATCTGGCATTTCTCACTGATTTTACAGGCAAACTAAGTGATATGAACCTTGAACTACAAGGTAAAAACAAATGCATTGGCAAGATGAATACAGTTTCATCCTACAAGAGCAAATTTGAGCTAATGATGACTGACCTTGCAAACAACACTTTTGATCATTTTCCTAATATGCAGGACCATCTGGGACAATATCCAAATTTTGTTTTTCAGAACAAGAAGTATGTGACAGAAATCTGTTCTGTTATCCAGGAATTCGAAAATAGATTCTGTGACTTCCAAAAAATTGGAACAGTTGTGGAGTACTTGTCATACCCATTCAAAGTAGCTGTGGACATTAAAAAAACTGCAGCTGCTATCAGTAAAAATTACTCATTGAACAAGACATCTCTTGAAAACGAAATATTAACCCTTAAAAATGACATTTTTCTCAAGACCCATGCTGAGCAAGAATCGTTTTGGAAGCTAATGCCTAGAGACAAATTTCCCAACTTGGGAAGATGCAGTGAAGCTGTACACTCCTGTTTCGGTTCAACTTATTTGTATGAATCTGCGTTTTCCCATCTGAAGATGACAAAGAGTACACAACGTTCCAACATGACAGATGAATATCTCCAGGATTCCCTGAGACTGTCCCTCATGCAATATTCACCCAACTTCAAAAAGCTGGTGGATGAAATGCAGGCTCAGACGTCTCACTAATGAGCAAGAGCGAAATATTAAAGATTGTGCAAGATCAGCCTGGATCAATACTCGACCTAAATGTAACACAAATTACTCAATAAAAGTTAAAAAAAAAAAGTACTTTCCATTTCCCCTCGCAGTTCTTACTGGATCTTCGTCTCTCTGTTTTGTTTTTGCTTAATTTGCTTAACAGCTGATCACATCCAAGTAAATGACAGAAGGTTCATTAAAAACAGGGGGGGGGGGAGGAATCCTCTAACTTTATTCGGTTAAAATTTAATTTGAAACTAATTTGAAACTTAATTTTTATGGTGGTAGATCACCGGCACTTTTGGCCGGAAAAAGTAGATCACGACCTGTTCGAAGTTGGACATGCCTGCTATATGCAGTAATCTCCCACAGGAAAGCAACATTATTTTCTGGTGACATTGTATATATGTCCCTCTACAGTAGTGGTTCTCAACTCAGTCCTCAGGCCACACCTAGCCAGTCAGGTTTTCAGGACAACCACAATGAATTGCCTGAGAGAGATTTGCATGCACTGCCTCCAGTATACGCAAATCTTTCTCATGCCTATTCAATGAAGTGATCCTGAAAAACTGACTGACTAGATGTGTCCCGAGAACTTAGTTGAGAACCCCCTGCTCTACAGCCAAGTGGCAGTGGCAGTTTCTCCAAATGGGTTAGTTTAGCACATACCATAACAATCATGAACCTCACTTCTAAGCCAGGGTATGTGGAGTATCTGTGTAGGTCTAGCCATATATGCCATTAGCATCACAGCCGATGCAAAATGAACATGCAGATATCGCGACAGGGGAAGCTTGTATATGTGCTACAGCTGGTTGTGGGGTATAGGAGTGACAATACACATTGGAGTAATGGGGAAGTAGTTTCACAAGGTTTCTAGCCCTGGTACATTTCTAGATTTGTGTTCTTAAACTGTGATTCACAGGCATTTCAAATGTCTACAGGATGATAGTGAGGAATGGAATAATACTGTTTGAATGGGGTGATAATAAGAAAGGTGTGGAGAAGTATGCAGTACAAGGAGCGAGGTGCTGGCTATGTGCCAGATAAGTGGAGGTATAGATTAATCACATGTAGATGTAGAGAGCAGAGTTCTATTCCAGCTGAGGTCCCTGTGGCAATGGGTGCATGAAAGGCAGATGGCAAGGGTTGCTATCCTTCCAACAATATTCTGGCCTTCCACATGCACCCTGTCTCTTAATCATTACCTCAAGCTGATGACATGTTGGTGCAGGGTAAGCACTCCCTGCTTGTTCACAATAAGCAGTGGCATAACATTCTCCTGCTATGTGGGATTGATCATCCATTTGTATGTGCATCATTTATCTGTCATGAAATAGTGATCATTTATGCCTTTGGGCTGTTTTCTGGGCACCCCCCACCCCCACAAGTTGGTACATGGCTCTCTGAGGCAAGAATCTTTGTGCTGTAAGCTATGCGAGTTATGGTAATTGACCGCAGACTCTACATAAGTATGTACTCAGATGCTAACACATTTTTGCTCTGTCACAGATGGCAAGAACTTATAACTAGCTGAGCAGACAGAGCCTACAGTGGTGGAGCTCAGGCCCAATTTATATGTCAAGAACCAATGTTCAGCTTGGTCAGTGCAAGGCTGGCTACCTACATCTTGCTTTAGTGTAGTTCCTCACTCTTGTCAGACACAGATAGCAACATTGTACATGTTTGCACATGCACAGGTGGGAAGCCGTGTCACACAGAAATTCAGAGTGGCAACATTGTAGAAGCGATTACTCATTCTTGCAGTCTGTAATTTAGTACATGCATGCCACCATAACTGGCTAGAACTCCACATAACTACCTGAGCCCTGCATACCCCAGATATCTATCCATATTGGTGGCTACCCCAACCATCTCTTTCCCGTGTAAGTCATGGGAGGCAGCAGTGCAGGTAGATGCCTAGTCCAGAATGGAAGGAAGGCACACATCTCCCATCCTATCAAAGGTCACATCCAGAGGTTTCCTAACTGACATAAGGCAGCCCCAGACAATAGGAGCTATCTGTGCCCTCCTGTATTGCCCCCTTCCACATGCTGTGTAGTTGAGACACTCAAAAATCAAGTATTTGCTGCTTTGGAAGATTAGCTGACATCTGCCATGGCGCCATGGTGTCAGGATATGCTTTGCGGTTGATGACTCATTGATTGTACTGTGAGATGGCTTAACAGGGGACATAAATAATGTGCAGGACTGTACATATCTGAGTTGGATCACTCCATCTGCATGTGCTCAATGTAATACTTTTGCTGTCATCTACGACCAGCTTGTATGTGGTATGTGCTGGTGTCATGTGTATCACCTCTCAGTCAGGTGCAGTCCCCTAGGATGATATGTACACACATAACTGCAGTTCATCAGCATCATGTAGATAGGCATATTTTGGGCTATGCTCACAGGCAGTGTGCCAGGTATGTGTGCAGCTGCTCTTAGACCAAATAGTTAACAGTCACATGTGACTCCTGCATGGATACATCCACATCTCTGGCTGGCCATGTACTCCAGCTCATATACTTGATGGGTCAGACATGGAGAACATCTCACACTGTGCACCTACTACAAGGCAGTGGCTGTCCCTCTGAAGTCAATACTGACATCTCTGGATGCTACACATTAATTCACATATGTGTAATAGCTCCATGCTATTTGGCATCCTCATCCTCCTTTGCAGCAAGCTCGGCTCTTAATTGCTTGATCCAGGTTGCTCTCCTCCTTTGCATAGTGCAAAACCTGGTCTTAAGACCCTTGGTCGACCATCTAATTCCAAAGGTGCTGTGAGAGAGATATAAAGTGAAGTCACATCAAACACCCATGCATGGTATTTAAACCCCTCATTGTTGCGTACCTTAATATGCCTGTCCCATAGTTGGCTATATATACATTGCGGATGCCTCCTTATGTGAGACCAACACCACCTGTTGCAGACTGATAACAATGCCAACACCATACACCTCATCACATGCACAGATCTGACCCATTTACTGGCTGTGTATATATGTCTCTCCCTGGCAATCACACAACAGGAAACCCACAGCAAGCTGCTGGGGTCAAAGAGAAATGCAGCATAAAATTCACTATCTGTGGTTAGTGAATTGCTGTGCATCTCTTAGGGGGAGAGAATATAGTACCCTCCCCAAGTCTTGCTGGATACCTTTACATGGTGACCCCATTGTACAAAATCTATACTAAATCCCAGCCAGGCGACACTACAATTGAAGTATGGTAGAAAAGAAAAAGAAAAATACATATTGGCTGCATGTTGCTCAGGATAAAAAGGTGTCCACCTGTAGCCTGTGCACTGGGAATAACAGTGGTGGTAGCAATAGTGTAGTTACTCACCTGTAACAGGTGTTCTCCAGTGACAGCAGGAATCAGTCCTCACATATGGGTGATGTCTGTGGTGATGGAGCCCGCACGGAAGCATCCCCCAGCTTTCAAAGAAAGCCTTTGGGAGATACCACTACGCATGCGTGGTCCCCTTCCCGCCCAAGGGTGCCATCTTGCTCAGTCAGATGACATAGCTAAAGACGGCAAAAAATAAAAGATAGTAATGGAGCAACTCCAAGGGGGGAAGAGAGGGTTGTGAGGACTGATTCCTGCTGTCCCTGGAGAATACCTGTTACAGGTGAGTAATTACGCTTTCTCCGAGAACAAGCAGGAAGTCAGTCCTCACATATGGGACTCCCCAGCTACAGGCTACCGAAAGCCCATAGCAAAAATAGGAGCTCCCTCATGGGGAGCCACAAGCAGCAACAATTAGCCTGTGTACACAGACCACAATAGGATCCCTGTGTCCGTTGAAACCAGCACTCTGGTAGCCTGAACACAGAAGGGTCAGAGAGTAGGAGTTGCCTAAACCCCAAAAAGGTTATGGAGCACAGCCTGGTTGAAGACACTGTCCATTGGGACTCTCTTTCCAGGCAGTAATGGGCTGCGAAGGTATGGACTGCAGACCAGGTAGCAGCCCGGCAGATGTCCACCATCGGGACAGAGTGCAAATTTGTCACCGAGGCCACCATGACCCTGGCACGGTGTGCTGTGACATTTCCTTCCAGTTAGAACCTCACCTGCTCATAAGCGAGAGCGATACAGTCCGCCACCCATGTGGACAGAGTACACTTGGTCACCGCCTCTCCCAGCCTACTGGGGTCGTAGGAGATGAAAAGCTGAGAAGCTTTGCAGTGGCTCTGAGTACATTGGATATAGAAGGATAAAGCCCTCTTACAGTCCAAGGTGTGGAGGACCGTCTCTGCCCGACTGGAGTGAGGTCTAGAAAAGAAGATGGGAAGCACTACTTCCTGGTTGAGATGGATGGGCAACACTACCTTCAGCAGGAATTTGGGGTGCATGCGAAGCACCACTCTGTTCTTGTGGAACTTGGTATAGGGTACTTCCGCCACAAAGGCCTGAAGCTCACTAACTCTGCAAGCGGAGGTAAGTGCAACCAGGAAGACCACCTTCCAAGAGAGGTAGCGAAGGTGACAAGTAGCCAGAGGTTTGAAGGGTGGGCGAGTGAGATGCCCCAACACTACGTTGAGATCTCATTCAGTCGCCGGAGGGCAAACCAGGGGTTTTGATAAGAGCTGGCCCCGAAGGAAGTGGGTCACCAACGGTTGGACCGAGAGGAGCTTGCCATCCACCAGATGGTGGTGTGCTGCCAGGGCACTAAGATGCACTCAGATGGAGTTAGATTTGAGTCCGGACTGAGAGAGGTGGAGAACGTACTGTAACACCAAAGCCACTGGGCAGGAGAAAGGGTCAGCCCGTGTTCGGCGCACCAGAGAACCTGTGCCATTTAAGGGTGTATGCCTTTCTAGTAGAGGCCTTGCGAGAGGCCAGTAGAATGTCTTCCACCTCAACTGGAAGGTTGAGAGGGGCCAGAGTCATCCTCTCAGCAGCCACGCTGTCAGCAATAGGGACCCCAGGTTGGGGTGCAGGAGAGAGCCCCCCTCCTGAGATAGGAGTCCTGGGGCGGTCCCCAAGGGGATGGGGATGTCTACCGTCAGCTGTAGAAGCAGTGGTAACTAGGGTTGTCTGGGCCACGGAGGAACTATCAGGATGAGCAAGGCCTGTCGTGGAGGGTCCTAAACAAGGTCTTGATGATTAGCGGCGTAGGAGGGAAGGCGTACATGAGACCAGGAACGTGTCCACCACCATGGAGGGGTGGGCCTGCCAGGATCAGAAGCGGGCCAACAAAGTTATCTGGGATAGTGAACAGGTCCATTACAGGTTCCCCCCAAAGCCGGAAAAGCCGACTGGCTACCTTGGGGTCCAGCCGCTACTCGTGCGGCTGGAGAACTCTGCTGAGCCTGTCGGCCAGCAGGTTGTCCTGGCCCAGCAGGTACACTGCCCATAGGAGGATACCCTGTTGGATTGCGTAGAAGCAGAGGACCAGTGCCTCCTGACAAAGGGCCCCCCTGTTTGTTCATATAGAACATTGCCACCTGGTTGTCCGTCTGGTGGTGACAGAAAACCCTCAGGGCTAGGTGTATGGCTCAGAGCTGCAGGAGGATGGATCTGCTGAGCACTCTCATCTGGAGACCAGTTGCCCTGAGTGCGGAGATTTCCGCAGTGGGATCCCCAGCCAAGCAGGGAGGCGTCCGTGGTGAGAACCTTTGAGGGGTGAGGGGCTTGGGGACTGAAAAGGCATGCCTGCCTTGAGATGCTGGGGGAACTGCCACCAGACTGGAGAATCCGCCAATTGGCGGGTCATAGAAACTATGTCTCGGAGGAAGCCGGTGGCCTGAGACCACTGGTCTCAGAGACACCACTGCGCCACCCTCATGTGGAGGAGAATGTCGGGGGTGATGAAGACCATGGAGGCCATGTGCCCGAGAAGATGCAGGAGAAGCTGAGTGGGCAACGAGGGACGGTACAACATGTCCTGTGATGATTGGCTCGGTCTCTGGGCAAGAAAGCCTTTGACTGGAGAGTGTCGATCTTTGCCTCAATGAACTCCAGACACTGCGTCGGTAGGAGGTGAGATTTGGGGAAGTTAATGACAAAGCCCAAGTATTGTAGAACTTGGATGGTGCGTACAGTGGCTTGCTGTACCTGTGAGGCCGTGCCTCCCTTTATGAGCCAGTTGTCCAGGTAGGGAAAGACGAAGACCCCCTGGAGCCGGAGGAAGGCGGCCATGACCACCAGGCATTTTGTGAAAATTCTTGGAGCAGAGGCTAGGCCGAAGTGGAGTACCCTGAACTGAAAGTGCCTGCCCCCCTACTATGAACCACAAGTACTGCCTGTGGTTGGGTGGATGAGGATGTGGGTATAAGCATCCTTGAGGTCTAAGGAGCATAGTCAGTCTCCCTGCTGGAGGTATGGCAGCAATGTTCCAAGGGAGAGCATCTTAAACTTCTCCCTCACCATGAATTTGTTGAGGTTGCGCAGGTCAAAGATGGGCCTTAGGCCTCCTGTTCTTTTTGGCACAAGGAAGTACCTGGAGTAGAACCCCTTGCCCTTGAGGTGGTGGGGCACTGGTTCCACCACTTTGTCCTCGAGAAGACCTGCCAACTCCTTCAGAAGAAGGTCCCGGTGGAGGGGAGACCTGAGGGGCTCTTCCGGGAAATAAGGGGGAGGTGTCTAGTTAGGTGGAGGAGGTAACCCTCCCTGACTACCCAAAGTACCAAGGAGTCGGTGGTGATGGACATCCATCTCTTGACATAGAGGGCCAGACGTCCCCCTGTGGGTTGTTGATCTCCTTGGGGTAGATAGGCTATGCTCAAGGAGTCAAAACCTCCCCCCTGGCTGGGGCGGAGCTAGTGCCTCAGGTTTTGGAGCCTTCTGCTTACGTGGGCCATGTCTCTTGGCCTGATAAGGTGGGTACTTTTGGTAAGCAGCTCCCTTCCTCGGGTAAAAGGGCTTTTTACCTGAGCCCTTCTGTCATGGAGGGGCAGCGGTCTTTTTGGAGAGCCTGGTCCTCATCATGAACTCAGTCTCCAGCTCAGCAACTTTGTCAGTCATGGGTTTGCCAAAGAGATTCTCTTCTTGGCAGGGAACATCGACCAATTTGTCCTGAACCCACTGCTCGAGGTCGGATGACTGTAGCCAAGCTTGGCAGTGTGCACTGATGCCAGCTGCCACTACTCGAGCCGCTGACTCAAACCCGTCATAGGCCGCTCAAGATTAATTTGGAGCATTCACGGACTGCTTGGCCAGGTTCTTGAACCGCTGCAAAGGTTCCTTGGAGACACCAGCTGAGAACCTGGCGAGTTCCTTCACCATATCTCTCAGGTACACGCCCATGTACAGCTGGTAAGCCTGGATGCGGCTGATGAGCATTGAGCCCTGGTAGCACTTTCTGCCGAGGGTGTCCAGGGTGTGGGCCTGCCTTCCAGGGGGCACCGAGGAGTGTGTCTTCTGGCTTTTCAGCCAACACATGGCCGACTATCACCATGGAGTTATGTGGCAGCTGTTACTTTTGGAAGCCCGGGCTCTGGTGGACTCGATACATCGAGTCGAGCCGTTTGCTCACCACCAGCACAGAAGCCGGTGTCTCCCACATTTGGAGCATCAGCTGTTCCAGGATGGGAGGGATGGGCACCGTGAGTGATTCCTGCGGAGAGGTCTCATATTGGAGGATTTCCAACTCATCCGCCTGAGGGTCCTCCTCCGACTCAGTCGGGAATTCTAGGGCCTTAGACATGTTCTTGACAAAATCAAGGAAGCCCATATCCTCGGGCGGGGACTGCCATCAAAGCTCCGAGATGGGAGAGTCAGATAGGACATTGCTGTGGCGATGAGTATCAGGGGACTCCTCGTCCTCCGTCTCCCACGTGGAGTAGTCCATCGAGGATTCGTAGGAGGGCTGCTGCTCAGGCTTCAGGGCCCCCAATGCCCTGCGGCCAGAGCCTGGCAAACTTGCCAGGGATGACCATGGTCCCATCGAGGGGGACTCAGATTGCAATCTCGGCCGAGGATCGACTCGAAGCTGAAGGACCTCGAGGATTGGCTCAGCCTCCAGGGATGTCTTGGACACTGAGGGCCCGGTAGTCGGACTGGATGAACCAGACATGCCAGACAACAGCGCCCGCTGCTGGCCCATGAAGGCAGACAAATTATGCTCCAGGGCTGCCATTCTGGACTCCAGACCAGAAAGCTCCTCAGGGACTCGGGCCCGATGCCGGTTCCCCTGAAGGGGAATCCTCGACGAGTATAGTGTCTGGGGACTGAGGCCGGTCCGTGGTCGGATCTTTCCGGGGGATCTTTGCAGGCCACTCCTTCTCTGACACCTCGGACTATGAGACCGGGCCAGGGGAGCACCTGGCCGGTCGGAACCATCCAAGGATGCCACCTTCAGGGGTTTCTTCCTCTTCTTGCTGGGTTCCCTCGAGGGAGACCCCCTTTCTGAGGACCCACGATGAGGCTCGGGTTCGGAAGGGTCAGCCCGAGATGTTGGGGCCTCAGATGAGGCCCTGGCCTTTGGAGGCATCAGGGACTCGGGGAAAAGCTTATCGTGCTGCTGCTGGTGGCTTTTGAGGGCCTTACTGGTCATCCTCTTGCAGAGACCACAGGCTGCCGGGTTGTGGTCTGGCTCGAGGCAGCAGAGACAGCAGTCATGTCTGTCAGTCAAAGACATAATTTTGGAGCACTGGTCACACTGGTAGCCATGGGGGAAAAAAGTACTCCTGCGAGGTCGAAGACTCTCTAGGCTGCCAGTGGGAGAAAAAAAGGCGTGAAGATGCCAGGGAAAGAAAAGAATGAAAAACTACAAAAATAGACCGAACTTGACGCCGAGGCAACGAGGTCGGTAGGCGGGAAGAGTACCAGAGCAATACCGGAAGTGAGTATGAAACTCGGAGAGAAAAATCAACTTTTTCCAGGGACAAGTCAGACAAACATCTGAAGGGCTCCACGGAAAAAAGGAGACTGAGCAAAATGGCACCCTTGGGTGGGAAGGGGACCATGCATACGTGGTGGCATCTCCCAAAGGCTTTCTTTGAAAGCTGGGAGGATGTTTCCACGTGGGCTCCGTTGGCGCCGACGTCACTCATATGTGAGGACTGACTTCCTGCTTGTTCCTGAAGAAACTGCAGACACTACAGATGCAGGTAACATCCCTGCCATGGATAAAGGCCATGGTGAAGGTGTTCATGGAACCACTGTGGCAGAAGATAAACCACATAAATTAATGAAAAGGTTAGGAGGATTAACTATGGTTAAGTGGACTTCTGCAGATAAAGAGGAGATAATGTGCTGCTACTTTTTATGCTAGAAATCTTATATTTAAATCAAGAGGATGCTGTATACAAAGAGAATCCACCAAAAACTGGAAGAAAGCAGAAAATTGCCACAAGAAAAACTGCAAAAAGCAATGGATGCAAATTTAAGATTTAAGATCTTTAATTTCACAGATCAAAGTAAAGAAGTATGTGAATGATAACATCATGAATCAACTAAGGGCTTCAGTGGAAAAAGAAATACAGGGAGGAAGAGGAGATCAAGACGAGAGAACCAGAAAAAAGGAATACACAGAAAAAGAAGGAGCAGTTGAGGGGGAGAAGGAGCTTAGAGATTCACATGGAAAAAGATTAATATGTTGGGTTCCAGGCAAGGGAAAGATTTCCCAAGTTCAATTTAACACCTAAGGCTAGAAGTATGATAATTAAGATGAACAAGGCTATATCCAGTATAAAGGAACCATTTATTGACATCACCAACATAAATCAAATACAATATTGTACTACTAAAATTAATCCTGAAAGAATACTACCAACTAAAGTTCAGGGCCAGAAGAAAAAGAAAACAATAATAGTTCCTCCTTGGAAAAAGCACATCGAAGAGTAAATACAGTCATTGCATGCGGAGGTATTCCTGATAAACGGTTATCTAAAAGGATTAAGATATTGAGGAAGATCCAAGATATCAAGCTGAAGCATGCTGCATTAACAGGGTGTTTTTCTAACATTTAG
This sequence comes from Ichthyophis bannanicus, assembly GCA_033557465.1. NCBI lineage: Eukaryota > Metazoa > Chordata > Amphibia > Gymnophiona > Ichthyophiidae > Ichthyophis > Ichthyophis bannanicus. The sequence goes on from CM066033.1 coordinate 129,424,333, forward strand.
ATGGATAATTTCCATCTTTTGAACAAGCAACTACAGTGAATATGGCAGGATGTCCTCGAGATGTTTGGGATGATTGTTTTCCTATCGCAAAAGTGAATTGCAGTCAGTGGGTATCACATTTATTGATGTTTGAAACCCCCAAATTGGTTTGCTGTATTAAAATATTCAAAATATATTACACTATCACAGATCACCATCTCAAACTGTAAATACGCATTGCATCCATTTAGCCAGGTATAAAAGGCATTTAATTCCTCAATGGAGCCTCTCCATAAGACAAAAATATTGTCTATATAGCACTTCCAAAGAAAAATATGGGACCTTTATTCAGATGTTAACATGTATTGTTCTTCAAAGACAGCATGTATAAATTTGCCAAAGAAGGGGCAAATGATGATCCCATGGCCGTACCTAAAGTTTGGAGATAGAATTGATTTTGGAACACAAAATGATGTTTTTTGAGAGCAATCTTGATCAACTGTCTGAGGAAAGTTGAAGGAACTATATGAAGCCTATTAAGAGTCTCCAAGGCATTATAGAGGATAGAAATAGTATCATCTTGTAGAATTACTGTGTAAAGTGATAGTACATCCAGAGTTGCCATCAGATATTTATGATTGGATTCAACAAATGATACGGTACTCAATACATTGAGGAAATGAGAGGTGTCCTTCAAATAAGGAGTTGCTGTTACTAGAGGCTGTAAGAACTTATCCACAAAGACGTTCTAATAAAGAGTCATTAGACGATACAATAGGGCATTCTAGCAGTTGATATAAAGACTTATGAATCTTCAGAACTGTGTACAGGATAGGAATTCAAGGACAAGGATGATTCAAAAATGAAAATTCAGATTTTGTGAGGCATCCAGACTCAAATGCTTCCTGAATGACAGTGCGGATGAGTGTCTGCAAGTGTTCAGTGGGATCCCCCTCCAATTTCTGATAACAAGAATTATCTGCCAATTGGCTTTCAATTTCAGCAACATAATCCTGTAAATAATGGAGGACCATGGCCCAACTTTTGTCAGCCCATCAAATAACAAGAGACTTTTCATGTCGTAATTTGATAATACTGTTTTTTACTTTAAGAGTTAAATTGAAAGATGTATAATTCCTCCAGGTTTCTAACTTGCAGACATCCACAAACACTGCCTTTTTGAGCATTAGGTGACCATTTTCCATCCAATTGATATAGTTCAACAGCTGGAGCAATTAATCATTAGGTTGGAAGGGACCATATAAGAGATATCAGTCAGTGCAAGCTGGCTCTCAGTCTGTTTTAGAGTGGTCAGGGCCGGCCTGTCCATTGTGCGAGAATGTTGCTCGCATTGTGCCCCGTGCTTCAGGAGCCCCTGTGCCAACTTCATTTCGCACATGGTTGGTTTGCATGGCTGGCTTCAGAGTGAGCCGGGGAGGCCAGAAGCCCTGGCTCACCTCTGCACAGCTGCCAGAGTGAAGAGCTGTGTGTTCCTTCACTCTGGAAGCTGTGTTCTCATGAAACGCGCGGATTGCTGGGAAACAGGAAATGCCCTTTAACCTCCGGTGCCAGCGGGCTTTATAAGAATACAGCTATCGGAGTGAAGGAACACACTGCTCTTCACTCTGGTGGCTGTGCAGAGGTGAGTTGTGGCTTCAGGCCTCCCCGGTTCCCTCTGAAGATGGTCAGACAGGCGCGGGGCTCTTCGGGGGGGGGGGGGGGGGTGGAGGGCAAGGATAGGAATGGAAATGGGCTGATGGGGGGGCTAGGATAGGACTGGAAATGGGCTGACTGGAGGGGCTTGGACTGGAAATGGGCTGATGGGGGAGCTAGGTCTGGAAATGACTGATGGAGGGGATAGGAGAATGTGATTAGAAAGGAGCGGATGCTGGGTGGGGCTGGAACTAGAAGGGAGCTGATGTTGGGGGGGGGGGACTAGAAATGGATGGGACTGGGGGAGTGAGGATAGAGAGGGGAAAATATATTTTGTGTGGGAGGGAAGAAAAATCTACGATTGGCCGGGTATTGGGAGAGTAAGTGGGGATTGAGGATGGAAAGGTAAAATCTGAGTGGATGAAAAAGGAATAAAGAAAGAAATGAAGGAAAGAGCAAAAGGGGAAAGATCAGTATGTTAAAGCAGATGTAGAGAGAGAATGGAAAAAACTAGAAGAGAGACGAAAGGACAAATGGACAATGGAGAGTTAGCAGAGGACACAAAGAAACCAGAAAAAAGTGACTGGAGCAATTGCAACTGAAAAATAAAATGTCCAAACAACAAAAGGTAGAAATAAATTCAAAATAAAAAACTATTTTAACTGGAATATGTCAGCTCTGGGAAATGGGTGGCCCCTTCGGTGGCAGCCCTATATATGGCACATTTTGAAGACACCTACTTGTACACATCTGCACATTTTAGTTCAATATTGGTATGGAAGCGTTTTTTAGACGATGTCTTTTTTATTTGGAAGGGATCAGGAGATGACTTGCAACAATTTATACATTGGATGAATACTTTGCATCTTCATATAAAATTTGAAGCGAAGTATCATCTGGCCCGAATAGAGTTTTTGGACTTGCTATTGTATAAGGAAGATGGTAAGCTTCAATCCACTCTATACCGTAAACCTGTCCAGCGCAACACCTTGCTGCAATATACGAGCTTTCATCCTCGTGCTCTCCGACAGGCGCTCCCTATAGGTCAATTTCTCCGCCTCCGGCGTTTATGTTCCACTCAGAGGGAGTATAAAATTCACTCCTCGGGTTTGAAAGACCGATTGGTGGCACGGGGGTATCCCTTAAAACTGATCGATAAAGCCTATAAACGCGCTTTAAACAACCATCCGGAATGGTGGACTGATACTTTGGATACATCGCCGCCAGACCAGGTAGCAGCTCAACCGTATGTGGGAGTGTTGCCTTACATGCCTTGTACTAGCGCTGTAGCCAGAATTTTGAGATCTCATTGGCACATTTTATCAGAACATGTTTGTTTCCAAAGGTCTTTACGATTGGCATACCGGCGGGGGACCAATATAGCAGACCGGGTAGTACACACAGTGCCTAGAGAGATGCCGGTTTCCGTGGGAAATCATCACACCTGCGGGACCTGTGACATGTGTTTTAATACCATGGAAGGTCTTTCATGGCAAGATCCTCGTACCCATACCAGTTATGTTCGCCACCATATCACAGATTGTACGTCTGATTATGTCATATATTTAATTATGTGCCCTTGTCACCTTTTATATGTGGGTATGACTACACGGGTTATTCGGACACGTTTACGGGAACATCGCTCCCGTTTAAATACCCATACGGTTACTGCCCCCATTGTTCAACACTGTATATCTGCCTCTCATAGTTTTGATCAACTTAACTGGACGGTATTGGACCAGGTTCCTCCACTTTCTAGGGGGGAGATCGTCGGGCTGTTTTACATCGTTATGAACAGCGATGGATATTTAAGCTTAATACAGTTGCCCCGTTGGGTTTAAACGCGGCGATTGAATGGTGGAAGATTCATTGAACTTTAAGGTGGATTCGCTCACGTCATTAGTAGGTTCCATCATGGTGCTGACGTCATCTAACAATTACACGGAACAGGAAGTTGGCTGGGTTGTGCTTGATAAAGAGCCAGAGTTACAACGGGCTTGAAACACAACGGATTGTGTCGCATTCTACCCAACCATTGTCTGGCGAACGTGGAAGAGTTTGTGGTCAGTGTTTAAAAGAAAATTTGGCTGCATTTTGGAGTCTGGACTGGACTTGAAACATCTCTTCGGGGACTTTATGAAGAACCATTAATTTGGCTTATTGCTCTCCTGATGTGAATGACAGCGAGTTTGGAACACTCCATTTGGGTTGCTATTCAGCCATTCAGCTAAGTACCACACCTTCCATATAAATTCAGTTTTGGGAGACTGAAACGTCCTGTTTAAATTTTCCTTGCGATGCAGGTTAGCATCTTCCTTATGCATGGGCTAGTCCTTCTGGGCTTGTCATAGCCCTTAGCGTATTCAGGTTGTGTGGACCTAAGGTTATACTGACCTTTTTAAAAAAATAAGTTGAATAAAAGGAGGGCCTGTCTCAAGAGAGTGTTTGTACACCCTCATAACAGGCGATCCGACAAAAAAAGTTTTTTCTGAGTTTTGGTAGCTTTTAGAGTTACATTTCAGCGTTTAATGGAACAGTGAATGATCTTTAGAGTATAGTTGCAATTTTGTTCATTTCACAGAGGTTTATTGATTAGTAAAGCTCTGGGAAATGCGCATCACTAATGTCTTTGCGTTTTGTTTATTACAAGAGGAAATTAATTTATAGTTTTATTTCTCCAGTGTTGTTGTACATTCCAAGTTTGGCTTTTGGGATTCCCAGTTTAATTATTGTTTTCCTATTTCTAAATTGTGATCCCTTGTTCTTTGTTTGGTGACGGTCTATGTTCTGCATGTGTATCCGAGCTGAGGTATTCTGTTCATGTAGTTTCTATGTGATAGTGCCACTTGTTCTCTTTCCTCAGTAGGAGATGTATTGGTACTCTCTGATATGTGTTGGTTTAATATTTGCAGTGTTGCAGGGTTTGGTGTTTTGTGAGTCCTGGTAGTGCTGTTATGATATGGTGGGTTTGCTATAGTGCTATAGGTTCTAAATGGGCAGTATTTATAGTACTTCCTAATGTGCCTGGCAGTTGGCACTGGAGTATAGCAATGTAGAAATCTGGTAGTCTTTCTTTATCCAGACATTCATTAAGAGGCATGTTTACTAAATGTTAGCACACGTTAACATTATGCAAGTAGATTATGCAAATGAGGCCCTGCAATGAGTCTCCGCACATGGCCCACACCGCCCTTGGGCCACACCTGACCAGGGTGCATCATCAACTGCAGCACTGCTAGTGCTGTAGAGTGTATACCCAGCCACCAGCTTTGCTGAGTGTTTTTCTAACATTTAAAAGGATAATTTCTAGCTTTTGAATTAAGATAAGTATTTTCAGCTTTTAAACGAAGATAAGTGTTTAAATACTTTAAAATTCAATTTTTGCAGTACTGATAGAATGAGTTTGTTTACTAAGATGAAAATAAAAAAATAATTTTCATATTAATAAAGTATATTCAGAAGGGGTTTTTCTGACCAGTGAGGAATTTTTGCCCACTTTCTGCAAAGCAGGATCCTATTGTGGATTTAAGGGATGAACTGAGATCTTTTCCTCTTCATATGTATTTATAAGAACTGTATAAGCATATTGTGGCACGCGCGCCCCTACTAGGCGGTTGCCTAGTGAGGACAGGCGTCCATCTTGTATCCCTTTATCTCAAAGGTGTAGTTGTGTATTTAAAGTAGACCAAGTGGATGTTAAAGCACACAGGAATTTTATTGGGTTCCTCTGGGTCAGCTTGGTAACAGTTTTTAAAGAAGCTTTCACACTCAGCAAAAGAAACAAGGATAATTTTCTCCAAAATAAAATAAATGCAAACAGTGTGTTTCAGTGGAGTTATTTACAACAAACTTCTTTCCCTTTTCCTTTAAGAGATTTCTTACTTCAGAATTAACAATGGTACTTGTAGCTAAAGCATACAACCAAGATCAGTAATGCTGCCAGCTCCCTTTTAGCTGCTTGCAATTAAAACAGTCCTCAGCTGAGTAGCACAGAACTTGATTGCACTATCCACTTTCCTTTAGCAGGCAACCCATGTAATTCAACATAAGATTCTTTTCCTCTCTTTCACTCTTCCAGCTGTAACAAACTGATAACTGCTTTCTGAACTCTTCCCAATACTTTGCTTCCTTTACTCAGCAGCAACACATACAGCACATTCCATTTCAGAGCAGGGGGAGCCCGAGTCATCCTCCCTACAATCCACCTCCATGCTTTCTTCTGAGCTGCCTGATGGGGAAACTTGGAAACGTTCAGGTACTTTAAGGTTTATGTCCTTTAAAAACTTAAACAGCCTATCCTATTGCACTGCCCTCCCTTCCTTTGGAAGAACACTAGCAGGCTTTTCTTGTTCAGCTTTCTTTATAAAACCCTTCTTTCTGTTCTGGGTTTTGCCAGGTATAATCCTCTCCTCAGAATCTGAGCAAGAGTCATAAGCCTTAGCTTTCTCTGTTTTCTTTCTCCTACCTTGGAGCTTTACTGTGGGAGTTTCACAGCTGGGGCTTCTGTTGGCTGTAGCTATCTCTGCCTCAGAGCTACTCAGGGAATCACTGCAGGATTTCCTTCTCAGCTTTCCTGGGTTTCCTCTGCCTGAAGACACGCCTTTCTTCAGAGGAGTCTGAGCCTTCCTGTCTTAGCTTCTCCACCGCCAGCCTTCTGTCTCTCTCCCTCTTGCCACTGTGTTTGGTCCTCTCCTTGGAGCGTTGTCTGCTGCTCTCTTGGCTGCCCTTGTTCTTGCCCTTGCTGCCACTCTTCTCCTCACCCTTCTCTGTTTGCTCAAACTTAAACGTTGGGCAAGGTACCTCCCCCTCTGACTCCACCCCCATGTATCTCCTATCCTTACCTAGGGTTGCCATGGAGTCTGGGTGGGGCTTTAGCCTAGCTCTACAACCGTGGTTTCTTTCACTGCCTTTACTTTGGTATGTGTGTTCAGGTGTGCCCATCCCCTGCAAAGGGGAAAAAGTCCCTTTTTCCTTTGTTTCCCCCGGCTGGGCTACCCTCACCTTACCACAATATTTTGATGTTTTACGGTGGAAGTCATCATTGTACTCATTGATAGTTTTTGGGAACAATAAATAATAATGGGATATTTACAACAGGTGATTGGTATTTTTGTGATATTAGTTTGCACCTGTTGCAGCCTTTGGGTATTGGCGATTTAGATGCGCAAAACTAATCCATTTGGAGAAACTGCCCCAAGCTGCTGCTGCATTGTCAAATCTCCGCGCTGTTCTTCCATATTAGGTGCACTTGTTGGTGAGCAGCCATCCTACCAGAAAGTGATATGCCAACTTCAGTGGAAGTGGTAGAGATGAGGACAGTATCTGAAGTCAAAGAAGCATGGGACAAACACAGAGGATCTCTAAAGAAAAAAAGGGGGCTGTTGTAGTGGTTGATATGGAAGGACAGACTAGATAGGCCATGTGGTCTTTTTCTGTCGTCATGTTTCTATGTTTCAATAATCATACAGAGCATTCCGTGTTCATGTGAGTCACAATATTTAACTCATGCTGCACCTGTGTCGCAAAGAATAAGGATTTCTCAACTAATGGCATATAGCTGCTCACACAGTGGTGTAAGTAAAAATAAACAGCTGTGTGAGGAGACTTGATGATAGTCTACATAAGAGCCAACAAAATGTGGTGTGGCTGACCTGGCTGTAGGCATGCACTTCCCCTCTTACATATGTGACTCCATCTCTATATTCCATGGCAGTGGTTACAGAGCTGGTCAAGGTGTTGGTGCCCTGGGCATTTTTTTCTACTTTTGTTGTCTGACCATTTTATTCTCTGGTAATGCTGGTTCCAATCTAAAATTTTTGCTTTCCTCCATAGAAAGAGAGCTAAGAGAAGACCGTCTCTAGTCCATCTGCCATTTCTTGTCTTCTCTTTTGTTTTTTTTTTTCACTTCCTTCCATCTTGGATATTGATCTTTTCCTTTCAGCTTTCTTCTATTAATTATTCTCTCTCTCTGTCCACTCAGCTTTCACTATTCCTTCTTACTATCCAGTCCTCAATCTCCCTTTTTTACTCCATCTACCTACCACTTTTCAACCCTCACCCCAGTTCTCCCATTCCACACTTCTTTTTCCTTGGTCCAGTATTCCCCAGTCTTTCGCTCACACTCACTCACCTCCATGTCTAACATCTTTCCCCCACCCAGTGTCTATTGCTCCCTTTTTTCCTCATCTAGTATCTCTGCACACTCTCTCTCTCTTGCCATGTCTTCCCTTCTCCTTCCTATCTCCCCATGTCCGGCATCTCTCCCTTTCCATTCTTTTCCTCCATGTTCAGCATTTCCTCCCATCTCCATAACACTTGTGTTCAGCATCTGCCCCGTCTCCATACCATACCCTCCCTATTACCTCCATGTCCAGCATCTCTCAGTCTCTTTCTCAACCTGTTTACACCCATTTCCATCTTATCCCTCTCTCTCTCTCCCTATTACCCCCATGCCCTTCATTTCCTCCTCCCCTATTATCCCTATGTCCAGCCTCTCCCCTCTGTTCTACCTCCCATGTCTTCGTAAGACACTAAGGTAATGGTCTTATTTAGAACGTGAAATATTTACTAGTGTTAAGTACGTTCTATTAACTCACCAAAGGTATAGACAATGAGAAACTACTCATATAACTCTTTTTGACCAAAACAAACATAAAAGATAGCTTCTGAAAGTTTTCCCCCCTAAGGTCTCAGACTTAACAACACTAGAGCAATGTAAACAAGCTCATGTGTCATAGTAGCATCAATGACCTTCTATAAATCACGTTAGACGGGGCTTTTACGTTCTCTTGTCAATCTAAAATCAAACTGGAGCAAAAAGAAGTCCTTATCTGTAACGTATCTTAAATGTGTTTCAGTTTTCAGCTTGCAAGGAGCCCAACGCCGTCATCAAGCTTGTCTTTCGCGTTTCACATATACGTTTCCTCAGGGGTTCACATTGAATCTTCTGGGATTGACGATGATACTGGCTGATAAGTCTCAGATTGTTTGCACAGTTTGCATGAAAGAAGTTATCTTTCAAACAGTGATAAATCACCAAAATGCTGCCCACGTTTCTCAAAAGACAAACATTGCTTCTGCTTCTAGTTCCAACGGTGTTCTCAACTGTTGGAACTAGAAGCAGAAGCAATGTTTGTCTTTTGAGAAACGTGGGCAGCATTTTGGTGATTTATCACTGTTTGAAAGATAACTTCTTTCATGCAAACTGTGCAAACAATCTGAGACTTATCAGCCAGTATCATCGTCAATCCCAGAAGATTCAATGTGAACCCCTGAGGAAACGTATATGTGAAACGCGAAAGACAAGCTTGATGACGGCGTTGGGCTCCTTGCAAGCTGAAAACTGAAACACATTTAAGATACGTTACAGATAAGGACTTCTTTTTGCTCTAGTTTGATTTTAGATTGATAAGAGAACGTAAAAGCCCCGTCTAACGTGATTTATAGAAGGTCATTGATGCTACTATGACACATGAGCTTGTTTACATTGCTCTAGTGTTGTTAAGTCTGAGATCTTCGGGGGGAAAACTTTCAGAAGCTATCTTTTATGTTTGTTTTGGTCAAAAAGAGTCATATGAGTAGTTTCTCATTGTATATACCTTTGGTGAGTTAATAGAACGTACTTAACACTAGTAACTACCTCCCATGTCTAGCATCTTCCCATAGTCTCTCTATAACCCCATGCCCAATATCACCAATCCATCTAAAAAATCTTCCCTCCTTTCTTCTCCATATGCCCCTTTCCCAAGTCTAGTATCTCCCTTCATCTCCCTAGCCATCGAGCATCAAGCATGTCCTCTCTGCCTCTCCACATCAAGCATCTCCTCTCCACTTCCCAATGCTCACCCCATGTCCAGCATTTCCCATTTTCCTGTGACCATCCTCTCCCATTGTCCAGCATCTGCCATGGGACATGCTTCTCATGCGGGCAGGATCCAGCTCGCTAGGCCATAATTTCAGCTTTGCTCTGCCTTCCACCCATGGGACATCTCCTGCCATGGGCAAGATCCAGCTCTGTGGGAGCAGCATGGGAACACCCCTCTAACATTGACGCCCCCCCCCCCCTGTAGTGCTTACTGCATAGTGCCAGCCTTGAAGTTGAGATAGATGTAGAAAACTTGCAGAGAGTATGTTGGTGGAGCTAGAGGCAATGTCTTTGAGAAACCAGTTTAGGCCCTGGTCCTTGAAAAGTATACCAAGGAATGTTTTGTGTTCTGGTCACTTAAATTAGTGTTGATTAGCCAAAGTAGCAGACGTGAAATTTCTCTCTTTATTTTCCCCTTATTCCATAAGATTCTCTCGTTCTCTTTCTTACAATCATATCATACAAAACACTCCCAGATTAAGAAACACTCTTTAGAACCAGCCACTTTAAAGAAACATACTAATCAAGCTGAGACAATTAACATAGAAAAGCAATCATTCAAACTCTATCTATTAGGGAGAAAAACGCCTCAGGACAATGTCTCATCCACTATGCGGCAACAATTGGCCGTAGGAGAATAGAGAGCTCAACATCATAGGCTGTGAAAAAAACTCCCCATTGAATATATTTTTATATAAATCTCTTTTATATATACAAATTTATATATGCCTATCAATCATTGGGTATTTAAAAGGATCCATAACCAATACCCAATGCTTACACAATATAAAATAAATACTCAGTATTAGAATGAAAATTTAATAATGTCCAGCTTAATATAGCATAATATAATACAATAGTAACAGAGCTCAAGCAGGAACTACCGAATATCCGATGAAACGAAGAATCTGCAAGTCAAACAACCAGGGTAAGAAGGATATCAAAACATTTTCCCCGCAGCACCCACAGCCATTTATTTATCTGAACACTGAAGGTAAACGTTGTTCCACACCAATGCCACAATGTAACTCATCAGGTTTCCTTGTGCAACTTTGAGGTATGTTTACTAAGCAGCGGCTCCGATATCGCACGGAAGCTGCTACCATTGCTTAGTAAACATACCCGTTAGTCACAGCTCGATTCTATTTCCCGTGAAACTGAACACATCTAAATACAGCTCATTCTGCTCTACAAAGATCTTTGATTCGCCGTAAAACAGGCTTCTTCAAGAGCAAGAAACTTGGCCGGAAAAAATTCCGTGCAAAGAGACACACACTTATAAATACTAACACATTCTCACTAACTCTGTCCCCATCAAGGCCCAAAACCAGCACTCTTCCAGTTCTTCCCCTTGCCTCCCCAAATCCAGTATGTTTTTTTTCTCTTCCTTCCCTTCCCAGGCTAGACTCTAATACTCTCCCCTCTCCTGATACAGGCACAAACCCCCTTCCACACACACTTTCTATACCCTTCCCCCCATTACAGTATTTATAAATTATCTATAATTTCTGAAAGCTCTAGGGACATGTACAATACACACACTAAAGAATCCAGCAACAGCAAAAATAAAATTACAAAATAAATAAGCCTTAAACAATAAACAGCAAGTTAACTAAAAACAGATGATATCAACAAAAATATATACCATTTCAGAAAAGCTCAGCATTTAAGCAACCAGTTCACCCAAAATCAAAATCATTTGACATAATTTAAGTGTTATTTGAACAAATAAGACTTTGTTTTCAAAAAACGAGATAATGATAATGATGCTGATGACTCTCAGATCTCTCTATGTACACCTGATATTTCTCTGACACTCCAGGCCCGCATCTCTACCTGCCTATCTGACATCACTGCCTGGAATCGCCGTTTGAAATTGAACAGGTCCAAAACGAAACTCTTTATTTTTCCCCCTAAACCCTCCTCCCCCCCCCCCTTCCTCCTTTCTCCATCTCTGCTGATAACACTTCTTCTTCCTGTTTCCTCAGCCTGCAACCTTGGGATCATCTTTGACTCCTCCCTCTCCTTCTCCACACATATCCAACAGATAGCTAAAACCTGTCGTTTTTTTCTCTACAACATTAACAAAATTTGCCACTTTCTTTCTGAACACTCTACTAAAACACTTATCCACTCTTGCTGGTCTCTCTTCGAATCCCCTCTCCCCTTCAATCTGTTCAGAACTCTGCTGCATGGCTAATCTTCCGCCAGCCCCGATATGCTCATATAAACCCTCTCCTTCTCAAGTCACTTCATTGGCTCCCCTTCTGTATCCATTTCAGACCTCTCTTCCTGACCTATAAATGCATTCAATCTACTGCTCCTCACTACCTTTCCTCTCTCTTCTCTCCCTACACCCCTCCTTGTGAACTCCACTCTTCCACTGGCCTGCTTCTCTCTATAACCTTTTCTTCCACTACCAACGCCAGACTTCAATCCTTTCACCTTGCTGCTCCTTATGCCTGGAACAAACTACCCAAGCCTGTACATCAGGCTTCATCTCTCCCCCTCTTCAAATCCCTGCTGAAGGCTCACCTCTTTGAAGCTTCTTTTGGATCCTGGTCCCTTGTGTCTCCTTACCTTTCCCTATTTGTACCCTTGTTCTCATCTATTGTATTGTCTGTCTTAATTAGATTGTAAGCTCTGACGAGCAGGGACTGTCTTTTATATGTATACATACAGTGCTGCATATGCCTTGTAGCACTATATAAACGATTAGTAGCAGTAGATAAGCCTCAAAAAATACTAAAGCCCTAGAAAGCAAATTCCAATGTCTTTGGGCACAACAAGAGAATGCTCTCAAGTCTCACCCATGTAGATGAAGTAACTACCAACAATTTGTCCTGGGAAGAGTATAATAATCTGTACTTTGATTCTTATAGGTTGTAATTTCATTCATTTTATAAATGTATGCAAGCCTGCTTGAAATTTTACGCAGGTCTGGGCCCTTTCCATTCTTTTGCAACTTCCATTCGAACCCCCATTACCAACATTTTTAGCATGTATATCAGATCACCCCCCATATCTTCTCCCATTCACCCAATGAAACCCCTTCCGGGGACATGGGACCACCCCACCCTATCATCTCATGTAGTATTACTCAACCACTTCCAAGTGTCCTGTAAAATTGGGCATGTCCACCACATATGCAGATAGTTACCTATACCTCCACACCCCCTCCAGCATATTCGGTAGAGCATTTTATAACAATGCTCTTGGATGGGGGCTAAGACCAGCGGTATTTTAGTCACCTTATAAATCTTTTCCCATCTGTCATTATCCCAGACACCCCCCTAGATCTTTTTCCCCATGCTATTAGATGGGTACTATGTGTCTCTGAGTTACCCAGGACTCCGTATATCTTTGAAACCAATCCTCTAGAGGTATCACATTGCCGATACATTTTCTCAAATGGAATTTCCTTACTTTCTGGATCTACCTTGGATTTTTTACTTCCCAGAAAACGTGCCACCTGAAAGTATCCATATCAGTCGTCTATCTCCAGTTTGAGTTCCTCAAATAGCCTGAGTAGTCCTCTTTCTGTTAGCATTTGACCTAAATATTGTATCCCTTTTATTGCCCAGATCTGGAATATCTTTGAGGCCCCTCCATCCATAAATCCCTCACATTGACTGATACGTTGCAGTCGGAGGTCCTCTCCTGCTCCCATCAGTTGTTAATTCGTCTTTCACCATACTCAGAGAGTGTTGTTTATGTAAGGATTACTTCCCCTTCCCAGCCCCCTCTGAACCACTCGGTCCCCAGAGGAGATCTGTTATGGACTTAGGACCCGCAATGCATTGATTGATCCTACCCCATTGAGGTCCTTGTTCCTCTTGTTTCCAACCCAGTAGAGCTCACAGTTGTGCTGCTTGATTGTACCCAGTGGCAGACTTACATTTCTGGAGCCCTGAAGCTTGAACTGTTATGGGGGCCCCTTCACAACCAGCAATGAGGTCTGGTAAACCACTGTTATCTTCTTCAGTGGGGTTGTTCCATAACCGATCACCACAAAGTTTTTAAAAATTTAACCACTACATCTCAGAACATTTTTTTGTTTACGGCTAGCCTATATGATACTTTAATAACATTTTAATTTTTATTTTAACTATTATTTTGTATTGAATTACACTATATTATTATTTTGTAAAAACTCCTTCTCATACAGTAGACCCAAAATTTTTAAGCAATGTGGACTAAAGTCGCTTCTGGGGCCCCTCTGGGATTCGGGGCCCTGAAGCTTAAGCTTCATTAGTTTCACAGCAGATCCACCTCTGATAGTACCTTACCACCTCTGGGACCGCAAGTCCCTCTTCCACTTTCTTTTTATACATAACTGACCTCCATACCCTCGGTGGTCTGCGCACCTCCAGATATAAGAAAAAATTCTTTGCTGTACTAGTGCGGATACAGTACTTCTATAGGTAGGGCTAGGAACAATAGTCTGGGCAGGATGTTCATTTTTACAATAGCAATTCTGCCAAACCATGAGAAACATGGTTTATCCATCTCAACAGATCCGTTAGCACTGTTCTGATCAGTGGTTCATAATTAAGTTTATAAATATCCGTCCATTCCCTGCCTACCTGGATCTCTAAATATTTTATGCTGTTGTGTGCCCATTGAAATGGTAATTTTCCCCGTATATATCATTCTTCCTGGGAGTCTAAATGGAGTTTGAGGACTTCTGTTTTCCCCATATTTAATTTTTAGCCTGAGACCTTACTGTAGTAATGAATTGCCTGTATTAATATTGGTAAGGAGGTTGTCAGTGTTTCCAGCGTATAGATTACATTGTCTGTAAACAGCGATATTTAATACTACCTCTCCCCACCTTTAACCCTCTATTAGCACTATTTTGCCTAATTTTCTTTGCTAAGGCAAACAGAAGGGGCGATAGTGGGCACCTTTGTCTCGTGCCTCATTTTAAGGTGAAGGTATCTGAATACGTTCTATTTACCCTCACTCTAGCTTTAGGTTCAGTGTAGAGGGCCTTTAATTAAGTCAGGAAATTCTCCCCAAATCCCATTTCTCTTCATTATTGCAAACATAAACGCCCACTGAACTGTATCAAATTCCTTTTCAGCATCTATCGCCTTCAACAGGGATTGCCTTTTTTCCTGTCGGGCTAGCCAGATCAGATTTAGGATTTTGCAGACATTATCATTAGCCTGTCGGCCTGGAATGAAACCAGACTGGTCTCTTTGGATCAGTCTGGTTAGGTAGCATTGTAGCCAATTTGCCATAATTTTTGCTAGAATCTTGGCATCTAAATTGATTAGGGAGATCAGTCTATATGAGCTACATTGTCCTGCATCTTTACCAGGCTTAGGTAGGACTGCAAGTCCCACTATCGCCATTGACTCTGGGAGGTCCCCTTCTCATAACACTTCATTGAAGATCTCTTTTAAGACTGGGCTCACTTCTATAATCAATTTTTTGTAGAATTTGGTGGAAAGACCATTGAGCCTCGGGGCTTTACCCTCTTTTAGACTTTTAATAGCTTCTTTCACCTCCATGCCTTCAATCTTCCTATCCACCCACCGTCTATCTTCATCTCACAACATTTCCAGATTAATCCCCGCCAAGTATTGCTTGATATCTTTGCTTCCCCTCTGCTGTTCCAACCGGTAAAGGTGCTAATAGTATATTCTAAAGGCCTTCAGTATGCATACTGTACTGGTTACCCACTGTCAGTCCTCATTTTTAATTCTAAGGATTTGGAGCTGGATCCTTCTTTCCCTGACTTTCCATGCCAAGTATTTCCTCTGTTTATTCCCTTGTACATAAAATTCATGTTTTATTTTAGCTAACCTATAGGCTTCTTCCTCTGATCTCAGGGTCTGAATCTCCTCTCTGACTTGTATAATCTCTTGAAGCTGTTTTTCCCTCCTTTCAGTTTATGCTCAGTCTCCTCCTGCTTCAATCAATTTAGAAGTTTTTGTTCCCTCTTTTCTTTTTGATGTTTACGCCTGGCCACTAATGCTACCCACTGTCTTCTTAAGACCGCCTTGAGGCCATCCCATCCCACAGCCAGCCTTACTTTACCAGTATTGTTATGGGTCATATATTCTTTTATTACTGCTTTTATACTGTTGAGACCCTCTAAATCCTCAAGGAGACTCATTTAGCCTCCAGAAGCGTAGCCCACCCCTCTGCGTTCTTAAATTGAATACCATTTCCTCAGGTGCATGGTCAGACCATGTGATGGGCCCAATTTCTACCTTCTCCACCTGATCTACTATCCTTCCATCCACCCAGATCATATCTAACCTGCTGAATGTTTTATGTGGATGTGAGTAGAACCTACTTTCCCTTTTATTCCGCTGAACATCACCAAAAATCTATTACCCCCAGCTTCTTCATAAGTTTGTTTAAGCGCTTAGTCACCCCTTGGCTGCCCGCTGTCGTGTCTACCCATGGGATTCATTGTTGTGTTGAAGTCTCCCCCCATTATTATTGGCTCATTTATATGCTCTTCTATCGAAGAGAGCAGTAAGTTATAGAAGGACCCTTGCTGAGTATTGGGGCCTTATACGCTGCAAATTGATAAAGTTGTCCCTGATACTCTCCCCTTCCACATAAGATATCTACCACCTGGGTCCTGCAGTACCAAGCCCTCCTCAATATTATTCCTTGGGCAAATAAAATCACCACACCGCCTTTTTTTTGGATGGTCTCGGTTATGTGCTCAATATGCCCTATCATATCCCCCACCCATTAACCATTCTTCTTGCAATTTCTTCAGATGAGTTTCTTGTATTAGTATTACGTCTGCCCTGAGTCTTCTGCCTTCCTTCCATAGTTCTTGCCTTTTTTTCCACAAGTTAAGACCCTTAATATTTATAGAAACAATCTTGCATACTTGAGGTCCATTATTATGGTCTCCAAACCCTTCTTTCATTTAAACTTCCCAGACCCACCACACAGGATCCTCCCTCCCTCCTCCTCCCAAATACTCCTTTTGTCTCTGCCCATCCCTCCTTTATTGCAGTTTCCCTCCTTTATCCCCCCTCCCATGAGTGACTAAATCTCCACTCTGTACTCATGTGACTGCATTATTCCCATACCCACTTCGATTCTCTTAATAGACCCCACATTCATCTTCTCACTTTTCCATTTTATCATTTACTCCCCATTCATACCTTCCCTTTACTTCCCCCTCTCCTCCATCCTCCTCCCCTAGTTAATGCATTCATTCCTGCCCTTCCCCTCCTATCTCCCATGCCTTCAACGACCATTTTGTTCTAATGCATTTCCCCCTGCTCACCCCTGTAACTGGTCTGCAAGTGTCCATCTAGACAATAATGT
Organism: Ichthyophis bannanicus; assembly: GCA_033557465.1. Taxonomy (NCBI): domain Eukaryota; kingdom Metazoa; phylum Chordata; class Amphibia; order Gymnophiona; family Ichthyophiidae; genus Ichthyophis; species Ichthyophis bannanicus. The sequence goes on from CM066033.1 coordinate 129,441,140, forward strand.
TCATAGTGGAGATCGGTGCTCATCTATTAGGTAGCTTCTTTTGGCCACCATGCTTGCTTCATTTATCTTTCTTGTCCACTCTTTTCCATGGAGTAGTCTTCTCCAGCCGTTGCATCCTTGGTTCCTTAACCTCTGAGATGGAAGCATTTCCTGCTTCTTTCATTGCCACTGCCAGTTGCTGTATACTGGTAGCTCATTAGGTGACTCCATTCACTGAAAAAGCCACTCCTATGGGGTGCAACCACTTTTATTTGGCATTTTCCTCTCAGAGTTGTGCTGTAAATTCCTGCCAGGCCATTCTGCGTTGCAATGCCCCCATCACTAAGTCAGCATATATGGCTACAGTGTGTTGTTGCCATTTGAATGTCCAGTGGTTCACATTCTGGCTGCAATTTTTTTTTTTTTACTTTATAGTCCTGGAAGCGTATTATAATATCTCAAGGGAGGTCCCCTCTGCTGGTGCCTAGGGCCCTTTGTGATCTGTTCATCTTGATTTCTAATGGCTCCACTCCCTCTTCAGTTGTTAGAATTGCTATACAGATTTCCCACGCTATCTGCCCGTAATCATGATACTCTTCTTTTTCCGGGATGCCCTTTATTCTGAAATTGTTGCTTCTCACTCAGTTTTCTAAGTCCTCGAGCTTAACCTCCATCACCTGCTGGGATGCTTCTAGTGCTTGAACTCCTTTTCTCAAGTCACTCACGATGCTTTGCACCTTATCCATTTGCCCTTCCACTTCTTCAACGTGCTTGCCCATTTTTAGTACCTCGGCATGGAATTCGGTCACTGTTGCTTCCATGTTGGCACACATCCCAGTCATCAGGGGACGGGGAAGATGATGGCAGTGGGGGGTGTACTATCGACCGCCTGGCCAGAATGAACAAATGGATGATGAAATGCTCAAAGAAATCAGGGAAGCTAACAACAATTATAGCACAGTAATAATAATGGGTGATTTCAATTACCCCGGTATCGGCTGGGTCAGTGTCATGCCAGGACATGATAGGGAGATAAAGTTTCTAGATGAAATAAATGACTGCTTCTTGGAGCAGCTGGTTCATGAACCGACCAGAGGGGAAGCCATTCTGGATCTAGTCCTTAGTGGTACACAAAATCTGGTGCAACAGATAAAGGTGTTGGGGCCACTTAGCAATAGTGATCATAGCATGATTGCATTTGATTTAATAAACGGAGGAGGGATGGTAAGAAAATCCACAGTACTACCTTTTAACTTTCAAAAGGGAGACTATGATAAAATGAGGAAAATAGTTAAGAAAAAACTTAAAGGAGCAGTTGCAAAGGTTAAAGATTTACATCCAGCTTGGGTGTTGTTTAAAAATACTACCTTGGAAGCCCAGACCAGCTGTATTTCATGCTTTAAGAAAAGTGGAAGGAAGTTCAAAAAACTTCCAGTATGTTTTAAAGATGAGGTCAGAGAGGCTGTTGCCAAAAAAGCATCTTTCAGGAAATGGAAAAAGGAGCCAAATGACGAAAACGGGAAACAACACAAGCACTGGCAAGTTAGATGCAAGGCACTGATAAGGCAGGCAAAGAGAAAATTTGAGAAGAAGCTTGCTGTGGAAGCAAAAACACATAATAAAGATTTTTTCAAGTATATTCATAGCAAAAAAAAAAAACCTGTGACAGAGTCAGCTGGACCATTAGATGATAGAGGGAGTAAAAGGGGCACTAAGAGGGGACAAGGCCATAGTGGAGAGACTGAATGAATTCTTTATTTCGGTCTTTATTAAGGAAAATGTAGGGATGATACCCATGACTGAAATGGTATTTAAAGGTGATGTCGCAGAAGAATTGAAAGAAATATCGATACACCGGGAAGATGTATTAAAACTATCTGATAAACTGAAGAATAGCAAATAACCTGGACCGAATGGTATACATCCAAGGGTGTTGAAAGAACTGAAATATGAGATTGCAGACTTACTATTACTAATCTGTGAACTATAATCTGTAATACTTTAAGATTGGAGGATGGCCAATGTAACGCCAATTTTTAAAAAGGGTTCCAGGGGTGATCTGGGAAACTACAGACCAGTGAGCCTGACCTCAGTGCCAGGAAAAATGGTAGAAACCATTATAAAGAACAAAATTACTGAACATGTAGATAGTCATGGCTTAAGGGAAGACAGCCAACGTGGCTTTAGCCAAGGAAGGTCTTGTTTTACTAATCTGTTATGTTCTTTTGAAGGTGTAAATAAACAGGTAGACAAAGGTGAGTCGGTTGATATAGTGTATCTGGATTTAAAGAAAGTCTTTGACAAGGTCGCTCATGAGAAACATTTGGCGAAATTAAAAAGTCATGGGATAGGAGGCAGTGTACTATTGTGGATCAGGAACTGGTTACAAGATAGAAAGCAGTGGGTAGGGTTAAATGGCCAATTTTCCCAATGGAGAAAGGTGAATAGCGGAGTACCCCAGGGATCTGTGCTCGGTCCGCTGCTTTTTAACAGATTCGTAAATGACTTGGAAATGGGAATAATGAGTGAGGTAATCAAATTTGCAGATGACACAAAATTATTCAAAGTTGTTAAAACCCATGAAAATTGTGGAAAATTGCAAGAGGACCTTGATAAATTGGAAGACTGGGCAGCCAAATGGCAGATGAAATTTAATGTGGACAAGTGCAAAGTTAGGCACCTAGGAAAAAACAACCTAAACTATGGTTACATGATGCAAGGTTCCACATTAGGAACCACCACCCAGGAAAAAGATTTAGGCGCCATCCTGGATAATATGTTGAAACCCTCCGCCTAGTGTGCAGCAGCGACCAAGAGACCAAATAGAAGGCTAGGTGTCATAAGGAAAGAAATGGAGAATAAAACAAAAGATATTATAATGCCTCTGAATCGTTCCATGGTGTGACCGCACCTTGAATTATGCAATTCTGGTCTCTGTATCTTAAAAAGGATATAGCATTATTAGAAAAGGTACAGAGAAGAGCCACCAAAATGGTAAAGGGGATGGAAGGATACCCCTATGAAGAGAAGCTAAAATGGTTAGGGCTCTTCAACCTGGAAAAGAGATGGCTGAGAGGAGATATGATAGAGGTCTATAAATTAATTAATGTCGTGGAACAAGTAAACCTAGATCAATTGTTAACCATCAAAATATAGAAAGACTAGGAGACATGCAATGAAGCTACATGGTAACCTATTTAAGACTAGTAAGAGAAAATATTTTTTCACTCAATGTGTAATCAAACTCTGAAATTTGTTACCAGAGGATGCAGTAAAAGCTGTTAGTGTAGCTGGTTTAAAAAAGGTTTGAACAAGTTCTTGGAAGAAAGGTCCATAAACCATTAATAAAGGGGATATCCACTGCTTGCCCCAATTCAAGCATTGTGGAACCTGTGTCTTTTGGGAAAACTGCTAGGTACTTGTGACCTAGATTGGCCACTGTTGGAAACAGGATACTGGGCTCGATTGACCTTGATCTGACCCAGTATGGTATATTTTATGTTTGGAGACAGTCACACCCAGCATGTTAGGGTCAAATGAGAAAAAGAGCTGGGTGGAATGATGATGGGCTTTCATTCTTTCCAGGTAGAAAGCCAAGGAATGTTTTTAATCCAACGTGTGCAGTATGGCTTCCTCTCTGTTGGCGTGAGGCCGAGGAAAAAAGGTGGGCAGGACCACCAACTGGTTGAGGTGAAACAAAGAGACCACCTTGGGCAGGAAACACAAATGTGTCCAAAGAACTACTCTGTTCTAATGAAACCTGGTGTAGGGCACACACACTCCTAGGGCTTGGAGTTCACTAATTCGTCGGGTGGAGGTAACCGCCACCAGGAACACAACCTTCCATGTTAGGTATTTCAGTGGGCAAGAGGCTAATGGCTTGATTGGGGCAGAGAAGAGCTGCCCGAGAACCACAATAAGATGCCAGGTGGGGGCCTGATTGGAGGTTTAGAGAGGAGGCGGCCCCGCACGAAGCGGCCCACCAGTGGGTGTGCAGAAATGGGTTTATCACCCAGCCCGCGATGGTACACTCATATCACGCTCAAGTGCGCTTGGACAGAAATGGACTTGAGGCCCAAGTTAGAGAGATTGAGAAGATACAGTAGCTCCACTGTGCAAGAAAAGGGATCCTGAGCCCTGTCCGTGCACTAGAGAGCAAACCTGTACCATTTGAAGATGTAAAAACGATGGGTGGAGTCCCTATGTTGAGTTCTGAGAAGACTACCCGCTTAGCAACCATGCTGGGAGGGCCAGGGACCATACGTTGGGGTGAAGCAGGGACCCGCCATCCTAAGAGATGAGATCTAGCTCAGAGCCTAGCCGAAGAGGCTCCCGCTGAGAGAGGTGAAACAGCAAGGGAAACCATGGCTGTCTGGGCCAATAAGGGGCAATGAGAATCATGGTGCCCTTTTCAGCCTGAAGCTTGAACAACGTTTTCGCTATCAGAGGAACTGAGGGTATGTGTACTGTAACCCCACCCCCCAGTCCAGGAGAAAGGCACTGGACGCTACCCTAGAGCAGAAGTGAGGCACTTGGGCATTGATTGGAGTGGCAAACAAGTCAATTGCCGAAATTCCCCACATCAGGAAGATGTGGTCCACCACCCTCCTGTTGAGGGTCCATTCATGTGGTTGGAGGACCCTGCTGAGATCATCCCCAAAAGCATTGAGCTCACCCAGCAGATATGTCGCCCTGAGATCCATGTCATGGGTGACAACAAACTTCCATAGCCGCACCGCTTCCCAGCAGAGGAGGTACAACCCCATGCCTCCCTGTTTGTTGATGTAGAACATTGCCACCTGATTGTCCGTCTGAATGAGGATTATTTCATTGGAAGATGTGTCTGGAAAACACGGACGGTATTTGCAATGGCCCAGTGTTCCAGGAAGTTGATCTGGTGTATGCTTCTCCTGCTCCGACCAGAGACCCTGCATGCGCAGGCCAGCAAGATGCACTCCCCAGCCCAACTTGGATGGCCCTGAGGGCCTCGCCATAGGGCCCTTTGGCGTGGCCCTTAGGCATGGACCTGAGGCGGACACTGAATTCATCCTACACCGATTCATCCATCAGATGAAAAAAATCAAGATTAAAAAATTGGAAGCCGTGCTCCATCCTAAGTTTCTAGAATTTGCATACAGACATCTTCAAGATCATTTTCCCAGAAGGTTTTGTGGTTTCTCAAGGTGAATTTGCGCAAAGATCAAGCACGTCAAATGGTCTACATCAGATAGACAACTCCAAACAAGCAAGGACAAACCACCACTCCAATAACCTCACCACACAGCTACCCACAACCCAAAAAGTGCTACTCCTCCACTAATCAACAAGCGACCGACCAACTAAGAGGCTCACAAACGGTGAGTACCTTAGCTCAAATGGCTTACACCACCACAGAAACCCTGCCACAAGACACTTTCCCCATACACAAGACTCACAAACCCATAAACAAGCCTCGAAACTCGAAGTGTACATGCTCCTACCAGATACATGCTATTATCTTAGTCCTCTTCATCTACTCTCAGCTAACCAACGCTACATACCACTACACTACTTTAATTAATTACAGCCCTCCAAGCCCCCCTACCCATGTTATATTTCAACCCACACCATATCTGATCAACTACAAGCATGCTCCCTACAAACACCCCAACAAGAGACCAACCAGATATATATGTATACAGCCCTCCTCACCCACAACCATTCCTACCTCACAACCCTCACATACCTCCCACATAACTATAGGCCTAATAAATGAAAGATCCATACAAAACAAAACAAACACAATCATAGATCACATACAAGACAACCACATTGACATCCTATGCATTACAGAATCATGGTTAAAAAGTTCAGACCAAGTCATCCTGAACCAAGTAACACCCCCCACATTCACAGCATACAACTGCCCCCGCACTCACAAACGAGGTGGCGGATTATTGATCCTCGCCCGTAAAGATCTGAAGCTCAAGACACACAGATCTAGAAGCTCCGAATGCTGCAACATCATCAACACAGAGAATAACTACCTATCCATCTGCCTGATCTACAGAGCACCCAACGCCCCTACAACAGACACAGCCAACATTCTGTATTCAATATATTCAGCTAACTCCCCTCACAAACCTCTTTTAGTATTAGAAGACCTCAATCTCACATCTGCATCCACCAATGATGAAAAAAATCTTTTCACAAAGCAATGGAATCCATTCACCTTAAACAAATTCTCACAGGGCCTTCCCATTGCTCTGGCTCCACCCCAGACCTTATATTCACTCCAATAAGCTTACTAAACCACGGCCACGTAACACTACCAACAATCACACCCATACCCTGGTCGGAACACCATGCTATACTATTCAAGCTCCTTCTCAACAACCAACAGAAACCACAGAGAACAGATAATCCCACAAGACGCTTCAAAGCATTCGACAAAGAGCAATTACTCAGAGACACTCTTCAATTCCTACCCCAAGACTGTACCAATCTAGATGATGCCATCAATGCCTGGAACGCCACCATCAGTGCAGCAGCAAAGATCCCAACTTGAGAAAGCGCACACCACAACAAAAACAAGCTAAGTCCAGCACCATGGTTGTTGTTGTTGTTAAGTGCCGTTGAGTCGGAGTCGACTCATGGCGTCCCTCTGGATAGCTATCCTAAATTGTGTTCGGTCTTCAGTCAGGCGGCTCATTGTTGACAGACTGGTACCTGTAGCTGCTGTTATTGTATCGATCCATCTCATTGCTGGCCTTCCTCTTTTGCGCTGACCTTCTATCTTGCCAAGCATGATGTCTTTCTCTAATGATCTCTCTCTTCGCATGATGTGTCCAAAGTATGAAAGTCGAAGTCTTGTCATCTGACCTTCTAAAGAAAGCTTAGGTTTGATCTCCTCTAGTACTGACTGGTTTGTTCTTCGGGCAGTCCATGGTATACACAGTATTCGCCGCCAGCACCATAATTCAAAGGCATCAATTTTCTTCCTGTCTATCTTTTTCACTGTCCAGCTTTCACATCCATATGATGTTATTGAAAATACCATGGCTTGAACAAGTCGAACCTTTGTATGGAGAGAGACATCTCTGCTCTTGAGGACCTTATCTAGGTCTTTCATAGCCATGGTACTCCACTACAATAAGAGAATCCAAAAGGATATTACGTCAACATGAACGATGTCGGAGACATGACAAATCTGAAATCACATTAAAGAAATACCAAACAATGCAAAAAGAATACAATTCTCTCATCAACAAACACAAACAACAATACTACACAAATCTCATTCTAAAAGCCTGCAACAAACCTAAGGAGCTCTTCAGCATCGTATGCACTCTCACGAAAGACCCAACCTTAAAGGATGAAAAAAACATTCACCCTCAAACCTTTGCTGACTTCCTCAGATCCAAGAACAAACTCTCTCAAACAATGCCACAAGAGGACACCTCTAACACAGACACCCCGAACACAGACACCCCATACACCAATGCAAGTCCTATCACTACTAACTATTGGAAGAACTTCAAAATCCCATCAACTGTGCAAATAGCCAGAACCAGAACCGACCGATACACAACCACATCCCCATCTGATCTCTGCCCAGTGACATGGATCAAATCCACCAAGGAAGACCTAATCAAATACATCCAAAAAATAATAAGCACTTCATTTACTCAAGGCTACATGCCCGCAGCACTCAAGCAAGCCACCATCCGCCCTATTCCAAAAAACAATTCAACTAATGGCACTGATCCATCACTCTACCGCCCAATAACCAGCCTCCCATTCCTTGCAAAAATAATTGAGAAGATTGCTCAGAGACAGCTTCAGGACCACATTGACTCACATGCCCCTCTGGATCCACACCAACATGGATTTCGCCCAGACCACAGTGTGGAGACACTACTCACCCACCTATTCGACAACTTACTCAAAGGAATAGACAACCTAAAAAAAGGATTTCTGCTAATCTTCATTGACATTTCATCTGCCTTTGATACAGTCTCCCATGACATCCTGTTGAAGCGCCTAGTGAAGATAGGACTCCAAAACACAATCATCAAGTGGTTCCGATCGAAAACAGACAACAGAGAGTCAAATCCAGTCACCTCACTTCAGCTCCATTCCACGCAACTCAAGGAGTCCCTCAAGGGTCCTCACTGTCCACCCTGCTCTTTAACATTTACTTACAGCCTATATGCAAGATATTCAACAAATACAAGATTCAATATGCCATATATGCAGATGACATTAAGGCCTATACCCCATTCCATTTGGATGCCCCTGACTTCACTACATCAACTTGCCTCCAAGAAATGAGAACCTGGCTCACAAACAACAACCTCAATACCAACATCAAAAAACCAGAAACAATCATAATCACACGGAAAACTACGTTCACCCCCCCCACCTCAATCAATATTGCCAATATGCCAATTACAATAAAAATGAAGTTCGGTACCTCGGGTCATCCTTGACAAGCACCTTACACTACAAGCACACATCAACAAGACCTCCAATGCTGCCTTCTACAAACTCGCAACAATCCGAAGATTAAAACCCCTCATCAGCCAAGAACATTTCCGTACAGTATGCCAAACCATCATAACACCAGCCTTAGACTACTGCAATACCCTTTTCCAAGGATTATCCAAGAAAACCATCCATCCCCTTCAACTAGTCCAACACACTGCCGCCCGAATCATCATTGGAGCATCACAATATGACCATATCACTCCCATCCTGTATGAACTCCACTGGTTATCAGTTGCCTCACGCATTAAATACAAATCCACTCTTACCATCTTTAAAATCAAAAATAAGATCACAGCAGGAATTCTACAGGACCTCATCTGTAACAAGACCAGCAACAGACCTGAGAGAAGTAGCACCAAAAACACCAAACCAATCCCCAGCTTATATACACAGGCCAAACAATCCACCACCAAAAGGGCTACCTCACTTGCTGCCCCCACCATTTGGAACTCTCTTCCGAAAAAACTAAGATCAACCACGAATTTAAAGGACTTCCGGAAACAACTCAAGACTCTCCTCTTCTCTGAACATTTCAATGAACAGTCTCAACACCCCAGATAACCTCTCATCTCATTCCCCCAACTCATGAGCAACTATTAATACATCACTATGTACATAAGTTGTGCGACTTGCACTATCCTTTCACCCCCCTTTTTTGCTCCCTTAAGAAAATTGTTTCTATCGTTTGAGTTTTTATTGTTTGCTTTCAAGTTCTCTGTAATAGTTAAAGTTTCAATGTAAACCGCTTTGATTATATGATAAAGCGGTATAGAAAAATTGTTAAATAAATAAATAAAAAATAAATCTGGTCAGTGGCCGATGGGGCGGAGAGAACTTGAAGGAGAGTCCCTTGAGCACATTCTGTGGCTAACGCCACTAGTGGAGAGTTGACAAGGGGCGTGGTAACTGCAACTCTGTCCCAGAAGCGGCCTGTGACTTGGTAGCATTGAGTGCACAGAGTCCATTGCATCTGATGCATGTGCAGACGGATCAGTGGCGTGACGTGCACTATGGAGGCCAAGTGGTCTCGCAGCTGCAGCATGTCTCACACCATGGAGAAATTATTGCACTGGACAGTGCTGACCACCTCAGTGAGGCATTTTGCATGGTCTGCCAGTAAGAATGCCCGGTCTTGCATGGTATTGAGAAGAGTCCCGATACATTCCAGTCATTGTGAGGGCTGGAGGTGCGACTTCAGGTAGTTGATGATAAACTCCAGGCTCATGAGCACGTAAATGGTGAGGGAGGCCAAGTGATGAACACCGTCCGGCATGGAGGCCTTTATGAGCCAGTCGTCCAAGTAGGGGAAGACAAAGAGCCCCAGGGTCCTTAGGTAGGTGGCTACTACCGATAGGCATTTCGTGAAAATCCTGGGAGCAGACACTAGCCCGAAAGATAGAACGTAGTACTAGAAGTGTTGTCTGCTCAGCATAAAATGGAGATACTGTCTGTGGACAATGTTCCTGCTAAGCTGCGCTGAGTCCTTCACCGGCATTCCTGCCAGTAGGGGGAGGTGCAAAGCGATTACAAAAGCAATCATGCTTAGGATCGTGCAGCATAGGCAATGCTGAGCAATCCCAAGTGCAATCGCTTTGCACCTCCCCTCACCAGCAGGAATGCCAGCAAAGATTCAGCGCAGCTTAGCGGGAACATTGTCTGTGGAGACAGTGTATCAGGATGTGTGTGTATGCATCCTTCAGATTCAAAGAGCAGAGCCAATCGTCCTTTTGGAGGTATGGGAGCAGCATCCCCAGAGAGACTATCTTGAACTTCTCGTGTACTAAGAAGTGCATGAGGTTCCTGAGATTCAGGATGGATCAAAAACCCCTGGTCTTTTTGGGAACCAGGAAATACCAGGAATAGAAACTTCATCCAACCTATTCTGGTGGTACCAGTTCTATGGTGAGGCCAGCCAGCAGGGCATTGACCTCCTGCAGGAGAAGATCACAGTGAAGCAGTTTGAGGAGATACTCTCTGGGAAAGAATGTGGAAGGCAGCTGGATGAAATGAAACAGATATCCACCCTGGACAATCCTTAAAGCCCAGGTGTCTGTTGTCACTATGGACCACCTGTGGACAGAGTAGACCAACCGACCCCCCACCTGCAAGGACACCTCTGTGGGCAAGGGTAGATTGACCATGCTCCTTAGGAAGCAGTCAAAACCCTGCTCCAGGCTGTAGCTGCGGGGTGGGCTCGGCCTTCTAAGGCTTAGTGTGGCATTGCTGGCATGGGCCTTGTCTCTTCTGCTGGACAGGCAGCATGCTCTAGTAGCCCTGATAGCTGTGTTAGCTTGGATAATACCTGCACTTGTGTGGGGTCGTTTTACCCGTAGCCTTCTTCCTGGAGAGTTGTTAGGGTGAGTTGCTCCTTCTCCAGCTCAACGGCCTTATCCTCCATGGGCTTTCCAAACTCCCAGCAGGGCACATCAGCCAACTTGTCTTGAACCCATTGTTTGAGGTCCGAAGGCTGGAGCCAGGCCAGGTGGCAGGTACCGATGCCTACAGCTGCCACTCGACTGACCGACTCAAAAGCATCATAGGCCATCCTGCTCATATATTTTGAGCAGCCTTTTCCTCGCCCCAGCAGGGATCGGAAGTTCTCAAGGCATTCTGGTAGTATCAGGGTAATGAACTCAGAGAGGTCTCTCATAACGTCCTTGAGGGACATGGCCATATACAGCTGGTAAGATAGGATCCATGACACTAGCATGGACCCCTGATAACGGCGCCTCCCAAAAACAGTCGAGGATATGAGCCTCTCTCCCTGGTGGAACAGAGGAGTAAATCTTGGAACTCTTTATGTGACGCATGGTCAAATTCACCACCATGGAGTTATGGGGCAGCTGAGGCTTCTCAAAAACTGGGCTCTTCTGTACCCTGTACATTGAATCCAGTCTCCTGCTAATGGCAGGTACTGTACCGTGAGTGGATTTTCCCATATGCGGAACATCAGGCACTGTTGCTGCTTCTTTGGGAGGTGAGGGATATTGGAGGAATTTGAGTTCCTCGGTCCTCGGATGCTCCTCAGCCTCCAGGGGGAATGGGAGGGCCATCACTATGTCTTAGACAAACTCATGGAAAGAGATGTCCTCTGGAGGAGAGTTGAGTCTCTCATATGGGGGCAATGGATCCAAGGGTACATCCTGGAGCCTCTCTGAGATCGGGGACTCTCCTCTTCTGTATCCCACCATCGGAGTCAGACTCCGACAAAAAGTCAAAATAGCACCTATCCTCCCCTCTGCCATTCTGGTGGTAATAGTGAAGTTCGAGGAGCCTGATGCTGGCGCACCTTGGCATCAGATCCGAAGATGCTGGTGGGAGAGATGGTGATTGGCACAGAGGTAGAGTCAAATCATTGACCCTTATACCCTTTGAGGCTTGGTAGAAGATGGGTCTCCAGGAAAGGCTGGACCACTATCGGTGAGGACATCGTGGACTGCGGGGCTGGCACTGGTATTGGGGCACCAGAGGGCATCAGAGCCACCATGCTCCTCTTGAGGGCCTGTAGGTGCTTGGACAGCACTGCAGTCTCAGAACTCAGGACCGGGTCAGTTGTTGTGGCCTCTAACTTCAGCACAAGCATTGGGGACTCCTTTAAGGTCACTGCATTGGGAGACTGCCAGTGGCCCTCTGGGGCCTTGGGAGTCTATTCCTCCCGCTGGGGCAGCTTAGCAGGCCACTCCCAGCCATCACCCTTTGAGTTGCATCAAGAGGGACTCCAATGCAGATTTCCAGGGGTTTCCCCCAGGTCTCAGCATCGGTCCTCAGTGTCGACAGGGCAGAAGACTGGTCCTTCTGGGGGTCAGCCCCCAGATCAAAGGATAACTTCCAGTCCATGGCACCACAGCCCCTCAACTCAGGGTGAATGCGAGTACCGCGCAATGCTGAAGCCTTGGTGGTGCCCCTCGAGGGGGTCGACACAGATGTCAATGCTGGCGCCGAGGACACCGTGTCAGATGGCCGGAAAAGGGACTCACACTGTTTCTCACAGTTCTTCAAGCCCTTCCTTGTCATCTGCAGGCACAGATTACAAGTGGAGGGCTCATGGTTGGGCCCGAGGCACTGAATGCACCAATTATGGCGGTCCATCACTGAAATGGTGCGGGGCACCTGGTACATTTTTTTTAACCCACTGACCGGCTTGGGAAAAATGGCAGCCACTAAATCAAAGGACTCCAATGTCACAGCCAGTCAGGAGGATGGGTGAGAAAAAGACCCCGTACCAAAAACAAAAGAAAAGGAAAAAAACAAAGCAGTGTTGATGGCATGATGTCCCCAGTGTCAGGTAGAAAGGCAAAGAAAACCACTATCAAAACAAAAGAAACGACCCGAAAGAGCACAATCTGAAGTAGCGCTTTTCCAAGGCACAGGACACTCGTCCACTGGGCTCCGCAGAAAAAAGAAGATGGAGGAAAAGATGGTTCCAATGGGTGGAAAGGTAGGCACACGTGCGCGATGGAGCTCCCAAAAGTTTCCTATGGAAGCTGGGGAGCGTTCCTGCGCAGGCTCCGTCGGTGACATCACCTATATGTGAGGACTTACTGCCTGTTTGTTCCCAGAGAATATGTACTTACAGAAAAAGTGGTGGATGCATGAAATAACCTCCCAGCAGAGGTGGTGGAAACTTTATATAAACTCAAGAAAGCATGGGAGAAACACAGGGGATAGTACAGCTTAGTATTTGGCATGGTTGGGCAGACTGGATAGGTCATATTGTAGCAGCAAAGCGCAGACAAACCAATAATACCAGGAGTCTGTTCAGAAGGTCCAAATCATTTATTTGTGCACAAGTCTCGAACCAGTCAATTTCAAAATGGCTGAGCAAAGTTTTCTAGCATTACAACAACTTTTATAGACTTCTGTTCCATTCTAGGTATAGAAAAACATTTCATTGGTCCCGGTACTCTCCCGTACCCCTTCCATTGGTCCCGGTACTGATAAGATTATCCAATTATGTTCCTTCAGTGGGCATGGCACCTGCATACCCCCCTTCTAGTCCCAATTACAATGGTCAGTTCATCAACTTGTTACTTTCATACTCTCAAGGCCATAGAGCCAATTTGTGCATGCAGGGGAGCAGGGCTCTGCAACTCATCTGTCAGCACTCCCAATTATATTCCTTGCAGATGTACTTTTCTTATCAGTAACTTTTAAACATATTTTTCTGTATTTTTCCATCTCTCAGTTTTGCTTACCTAAGTTAGTTTAGTTCTCTTACAGAGTTCTATCCTACAATAGCAGCATGTTGGGGGATGTGCAATCCTATGGGCCTCTCCACAGGCTTCAATTACAGGTCAAGCTAGCTAGGCCTGCCTGCTTATGTCAGACACTGTGGATCACAGGCCTGCACCTGCCACATTCCCCCCTTTGATTAATCTCACCCTATTACTTAATAAGGTGTGAGAATTAAATCACCTTTAGAAGAATCACATCATGATCGAAGGATTTCGACTAGGACTGGCTCTATATAGGGCCATTATTTTAGTGGCGGTCTTCCGCTCTACTGTGCTATCAATAGTGTTATGAATAGAACGCATACAACATGGGATTAAACATGGTAATAAGAAAACAACAACAACAAGAATTAGTACCAATACAATGAAAGTTTTAAATCCTCCCAGCCAGGAGAAAAGGTTAGCAAACCAGTTAGGGAATTTCAATGAGTGCCAAGTCTGCACTGGCACAAAAGCATGTCTTTGCATATCTTTAGCAATTTCTTCAACTACTTGACCCTTATCATCTATTTTTAAACAGCAATTAGTTAAATTCAGTTTACCACATACTCCTCCTTCAGCTGCTAACAAATAATCAAGTGCTAAGCGGTTCTGATATATAGCAGTGCGCATCTGAGTACTTTGTCTAGCTAAGAGCGTAAGAGCATGACTAGTTTCATTGGTTATTATTTCAACTACTGCTTCTAAGCGAATAATACGATTAATCATATAGATTGGAGTGCGATAACCATACATACCATCATCATTCCAAGTAGCAGGCCCATAATACTCAATAATTCTTTCTGGTGGCCAATCATCACCCTGCCACTTCTCCCACTTGCCTATCTGTAAAGCTTCTCTTTTCTGTCTTAGTGCTCTTTTGTGTCGGTGGGTAGTGTATACAGGGTATCCTAATTGTTCTCCATGTTCAGTGTTTAGAAGAAAGAAAGAAGGTCTGATGGTTCCTAAGACACATGCTCCTCCCCATTGTGGCGGGAGTTGTGCATACGCTCGGTTTCCACAGATCCAATATAGGCCAGGTGGGGCTTGCCAGGCATGGCCTTTGGCAAGGTTAGTCCATAAATCAGCAAGTTCAGGAAATCTGGCTAATGGGTTAGGAGGTTCAGGGTGTCTGATTCCTGACCACCATGCTGTCTTTTTGGTTGTGGCATTATAGTACTTCTGGCTAAGACAGACCAGCTGTCCTACCTTTTGGGTGAACTGGGGTCCAGTTCTGGCATAGCAAAGACGTCCAACGATTGAGTGCGCTAACACCCATTCACTGGTAGTCTTGTGTAATTCAGTCTGATTGTAAATCAAAGAATAATTCAATTCTTGGCCTTCCCATGGCCATTGGTCTCCCATTTGGGTTCCGCCACAGAAATAGCAATCTGAGATCTTAAGACTAGATACTACTGCTCCGGCTAATTCTAGAAATAAATTCTGAGAGGGATGAGGGATCTCAAACTTATTTACATGCATGGCTTCATAGAAGGTATTATGGATATGATATTTAGATGACTTGTGGGCTTGGGTATTCAAACTAATATACACAATGGTTCCTGGGTCTATTGCCCCTCCAGCAATACGTAAACCAAACTTGTATCCTTGTTTCCATGCATAGGGATTGTGTATACGTAAGTGTAAAGGGTTACAAGCATCTTTCTGACATTTATCATTTGTGGTTGGCTTGGTTAAAGTAGCCATTCGTTTATCTATCTTCTCATCAACTATACCATTATTCCAGGTAGCATAAAAAACACATCCCCAATACGGGCAATAGTAATCTGCTGCTGGTGCAGTACTATAGCCTGGTTCCTTTTTACCTGTACACTTCCACCATCCTGTGGCACCCTCCGGACACATATATTTATGGTCATTTCGATACGCTTTCTCCCAAGTACCACAGGTGGAATAACTATCTCGGTTAATGACATTACATGCATCAAAATTCAAAACAGCAGGTTTAGTAATGTCCTTAAGTGGTGGTGTAGCAGCTATTATAGGTCCATCTGCATCCTTCCATCGTATTTCCAACGTGTAATAGGATGGATTCTGATGCGGATTATAGCATGCTCTAATTTTGCCATAAGTGCAAATATTTAGTTCAGTGGTGTTATAAATACACCGAGTCACTTTTCCCTTGCAGGTATAGTACGAGTGGTAAATCAAAGTCTGAGTTACTTTCAGTCCAGTTCGAGTAGAAGTAATGCAAGCAGTGCATGGAGGTAAAGCATAAGTCTGTTCAAAACCTCCAAAGAAGGCAACCAAGGCAAAGCAAAAGTAAAGATGCATGTTAGTGTTGATTGGAGTTCTTCTGAATCCTCAGCTTGCTGATCTTGATCACGACGTTCTCTTTCTTCGTCCCGTTTGCTAATAAAGCAATTTAACGGGTGCTGAGTGTTGATTGAAGATCCTCAAGTTGTCCAGCACACCTCAACCAACTTAGCAATTCAGTTGGTTTTGAAGTATGGTTCAATATAGTATCAAAGTAGTGTGCAAAATCGCATGCAGATTGGGTTCGTTGAAACAGAACTGTTGCTGCATGGAAAACAGCAATCCTCTTCGAAAGACTTGGCTACTGCAAGGCATGGTGACAAAGTGTCTAAGTTGCTGGTTGCCGTCTCAAAGTAACTCGCAAGGGTGCATCAAGATGCTGCTCTGCTGTCCACTGCTCAGGTTCAGGATCAGCGGCGGGCTTGACTCTGCTGTGGTGGATCCAGGCGTCGATCTCGGCTACCTTTACTGCAGTTGGGGTAGACAGGATGACGGTGTACGGTCCCTTCCAATGGGGTTCCAATGGTGTCTTCTTCCAATCTTTGATCCACACCGAGGTACCAGGCTGATAGGGATGCAAGGGTTCCGTCAAGTTGATAGGCAACTGGTCTTGGATCCACGCATGGAGAGTCTGCAGAACAAAACTAAGAGCTAGGAGTTCTTGTCTGGTTACTTCTGAACCAATTTGGGCTAGACTTCCTTTAATTCCCTGCACTATTGGTGGGGGTTTACCATACAGAACTTCAAAAGGGGAAAATCCTGTTGATTTTACAGGAGCTGAGCGTATTCTAAGTAAAGCTATTGGGAGCACTTGGGGCCACTTCAAGTGTGTCTCCTGACAAAGCTTAGACATTTGGGCTTTTAGGGTACGATTCATTCGCTCAACTTTCCCTGAACTCTGGGGTCTGTATGCAGTGTGGAGTTTCCATTGTATCTGCAAAGCTTTTGCTAACTGTTGGGTAACTTGGGAGACAAATGAGGGTCCATTGTCTGACCCTATCACTGCTGGAATTCCGAACCTAGGGACAATCTCTCTCATTAAAACTTTGGTAACTTCTCGTGCTTTTTCAGTTCTGGTTGGGAAGGCTTCTACCCACCCAGAGAAAGTACAGACTAATACTAATAGGTAATGGTATCCATTGGCTCTTGGCATTTCGGTAAAATCAATTTGGAGGTTGTGCATGGGGGTTACACCTCCTGACTGAACTCGGGGTGCCGTTATAAGGCCTTGCTTGGCATTATTTTTGGCACAGGTTAGACATTGACGTGCTACTGAAGCTGATATGGTTGTCAATAGAGGGATGTAAAAATGTGGTCTGAGTGCTTTTTCCATAGCACTTTTTCCATAGTGGGTGGCTTCGTGGAAAGCTTTGACAAAAGCTGGTCCTAACAGTTCAGGAACTACTATTCGTCCAGGGGGTTGACTGCCCTCTTCTGGTGGCAGCTCAATCCATCCATCTTTCAGTACTCCATCTTCCTTGTTACAGTAGTAATCTAATTCTTTGGTGGTATATCGTGGTGTCCATAAATTCAAAGGTACTGGAAACAATGCTGCTTGCATTGGCATAGCTTGTGGGGCAATCTGTCCTGTCATAGCTGCTTGTCGGGCTGAAGCATCTGCAAATCTATTTCCTCGGGCAACTTCTCCTTTTCCTGCTTGATGTCCTCTGCAATGCATGACAGCTACATGTGTTGGGGCCCAAACTGCATCAAGTAACATCAATATCTCGGGACCATATTTGACTGACTTTCCTCCGGATGTGATGAGCCCTCGTTCTTTATAGAGAGCTCCATGGGCATGTAGAGTGGTGAAGGCATATTTGGAGTCTGTATATACATTTAGCACAAGTTTCTCTCCTAACAATAATGCTCTGGTGAGTGCTATCAATTCGGCTTTTTGGGCTGATGTGCCTGAGGCTAAAGCTGATGATTCAACTACTTCGTGTTGAGTGACGACTGCATATCCGGCACAGCGTCGTCCATCGAGGATGAGACTGCTCCCATCAACATAATAGATTTGGTCAGGATTGTCTATGGGCACATCTGTCAAGTCGGGTCGACTGGAGAACACAGTTTCCATGACTTCGATACAGTCATGTTCTGGGAGTTCTTCACTGATGGGTATCAAGGTGGCTGGATTCAAGGCATGACTCACTTCTAGTTGTATCTGTGGGTTTTCACATAACATGCTCTGGTATTTCAACATTCGGGAATTGGTGAGCCAATAATTTGCTTTTTGTTCCATAAGGGCAAGGACTGCATGTGGCACAGTGACTCGTATGTTCTGTCCTAGTGTGAGCTTGTCTGCTTCACTCACTAATAGTGCTGTAGCTGCAACTGCTCTCAGGCATGGTGGCCATCCTTTGGCCACAGGGTCCAATTGTTTCGATAGGTATGCTACAGGTCGCTCCCAATTTCCCAATTTCTGAGTCAACATGCCTAAGGCATTTCCCTGTGCTTCATGTACAAACAAGTGGAAAGGCTTGTGGACATCTGGTAGTCCAAGTGCTGGTGATGACATCAATTCTTCCTTTAACTTCTTGAAGGCTGTATCCTGCTCAAGTCCCCACTCCAGTGGCGACTTCTCTTCTCCTTTTGTGGCTTCATACAGTGGTTTGGCAATTTGGGCGAAGTTGGGTATCCAGATTCGGCAATATCCTGCCGCTCCCAGAAAGGCTCTGACTTGCTTTCTGGTTGTTGGGGTTGGAATTCTGCATACTGCTTCTTTTCTTTCTCTGCCTAATCTTCGGCTTCCTTGGGTTATACGAAAACCCAAGTATTTCACTTCTTTTTGGCATAGCTGTGCTTTTGCTCTGGAAACTTTGTATCCAGCTTCATCTAGTAACTGCAAGAGATCTTTGGTGGCTAGTATACATTCACTTTCTGATATGGCAGCTATCAGCAGATCGTCCACGTATTGGAGAAGCACTCTCTTCCCCGGGGCTACTGGATAGCTTGAAAGGTCTTGATTCAGTGCAGCGCTAAAAATGGTAGGCGAATTCTTGAATCCTTGGGGTAATCGTGTCCATGTGAGTTGACCCCCTCTTCCAGAGATGGGGTCCTGCCATTCGAATGCAAACAATATTTGACTTACAGAGGCTAATCTTATGCAAAAGAATGCATCTTTTAGATCTAGTACAGTGAAATGGGTAGCTTCAGCAGGTATCAGTCCTAGAAGAGTGTAAGGATTGGGTACAACTGGATGTATAGTTTCAACTGCATCATTTACTCTTCTTAAATCTTGTACTGGGCGGTAATCATCCGTCCCAGGTTTCTTTACTGGCAAAAGTGGAGTGTTCCATGGGGATTGACATACTTTTAGTAGGCCATACTCGAGCAATCTTTGCAAGTGACGATGAATGCCTTCAATTGCAGCTCTTGGGAGAGGGTACTGTTTGACGTGCACTGGTGTAGCACTAGGCTTGAGGGTTACAATTACTGGAGCTATATGCTTGGCTAGGCCTGGGGGACTGCCTTCTGCCCACACTCCAGGTGGTGCATGAATGTTCTTTAAAGTTTGTTCAAAATAAGTGTCTTGGATAGAGTCATCAATGTAATACCTCCATTCTTCTTCTCGGGGAACTGTCAGCAGCATTATTCCTGCTGGTTTGGCTTGGGGATTTACTGTCATTTGCATTTCTCCTTGTTCAGAGAAAGATATTTGTGCTTGAAGCTTGGCTAACATATCTCGTCCCAGCAGTGGCACTGGACATTCGGGCATGTAAAGGAATTGATGAGTTATTTGCTGTCCTCCTAGACTGCATATACGATTCTGAAGAAAAGATTTTGTAGCTTTGGCACCAGTTGCTCCTATAATGGTGACTGCTTTTGTAGAAAATGGGGCTATCTTTTTGTCTATTACTGAATGTTGTGCTCCAGTATCAACCATAAAGTCCATAACTTGGTCTCCTATTTGTATTCCGACCATAGGCTCCTGGAGACCTAAAGCAAACTCGAAGCCCGGTCTGTCCTAATCCACGTCATTTTCATCATGGATCGTTGTGGCCAATGCTTGAATGGCTCCTCCTCTTTCTCGCTGGTATTGTTCTCGATTGGCTCCTCCGCGGTTTCGGGGGTAGCCTCGTCTTTCTTCTCGCCACTGATGATTGCTGTCGTCATCTTGCTGGGCGTCTTCGAGTTGCGGGCACGTATCTCTCCAATGTCCTTCTTCTCTGCAATAGGCGCATTGGTTCACGCCTAGCTTCTGGGACCGGCCTCCACCTTG
Source organism: Ichthyophis bannanicus (assembly GCA_033557465.1). Lineage (NCBI taxonomy): Eukaryota > Metazoa > Chordata > Amphibia > Gymnophiona > Ichthyophiidae > Ichthyophis > Ichthyophis bannanicus. The sequence goes on from CM066033.1 coordinate 129,461,363, forward strand.
GCCCCGCCCTCTTCCTCTGCTCCGTCGACTAGGGATACCTCCCCTTTTCTGTTCAACTATGGCCGCAGCCAAAAAATCAGCTTTCTTCTTCATCTTTCTATCACATTCTCTCTGCCTTTCATTATCACGATTCACATACACTTTATGAGCGACTTCCAGTAACTGCGTTGCATTCATGCCCGCAAACCCTTCTAATTTCTGTAATTTATGTCTGATGTCTGGTTGAGACTGGTTTACAAAAGCAGAATTCACCATACATAAACTTCCTGGTGCCTTGGGATCATAGGGAGTATACATTCTATATGCTTCAGTTAATCTTTCATGAAAGTCTGCTGGGCTTTCATCTACACCTTGGATAACTCCTGCAACTTTGGAAAGGTTCATATCTTTCTGGCCCCCCCTTTTCAGGCCTTGTAAAAAGCCTTGGCGAAAACGGGCTAGGGCTGTGGATCCTTCATCTGTATTTGGATCCCAATGGGGGTCTTCATTCGGGAATTCTCTCTGGGCTGCTTCCCGATGGTCTATTCTGTTCTGCCCCGGTCCCGGAGCTACAGGGTTATCTGCCATCCACTCAATAGCTGCTTTTCTAATTCGTGCTCGCTCCTCTGTCGTGAATAGGGTGGTCAGGAGCTGGCGGCAATCTGGCCAGGTGGGTTGGTGGGTTTCCATAATGGTAGTTACTAATTCTGTCAGTTCCTGGGGCTTATTAGTATAGAAGGCATAATGCGACCTCCAATTTAACAAATCAGTTGTAGAGAAAGGGATATACACATAAGTTTAGGGTCCCGCTACCACCTCGAGACAATGAGGCAAGAGATTGGATGAACACGAGTGCCTTTATTGTTGGTCCCCTACGCGTTACGGCCGAAGCCTTCCTCAGGGGGATACACTTAAAAATCAAAATATGAAAAAATAAAATAAAAATAAACATAGATAAACAAATTACAATAAATTAAAACATACCAGGCATGTGACATATAGTAACATCAATATAAATACCATATTATAAACATAAAATATGGATAAAATAATTCTACTAAATATAAATATGAATAAAAATAAACAAGAAATAAAAACAAATAGATGCATAATACAAAAAACAAAAATGTAAATATAACAATATAAATAATGATAAAAATATAAAAACACCATAGATCAAAAAACATATGAATCAAAAAACATAAGCTAAAAACACAGGGCAGATAGTGGACACTACTTAAAAACTACTAATAAAAATAGAATATGAGAAGTACTCACAAGGCACTGCAGATAAGAAGGTTCAATTTGGCCTATGAACTGGTACCTATTGTAATACTGACATTAATAAACAATAAAGTAAAAATGAGAAAAATGAGAAAAATATATAATAAATAATACAAAACAATATTAAACAATAAACCATATTTCTAAAACTTAACTAAGCAAAAAAACAAGAAAAATTTGGGATAAAGGAAATCTGAAAAAAGTACCTAAAACAAAATTGAGTTAAAATAATAAAGTGATGTTGAAGACACCAAAAATGTAAACCATATATTATTTGAAAATGATACCTGCACTTGATCAATTGTGATGAACAACGCTGTATATCAAAGACAAAACACTGTTAATAATGTCATGGTAGGCTATGAAATAAATAATATTAAAGATATTAAAAATATTAAAAATAACGCACTTATCTTATTGTGGATAGTTTAAATAGACATACTTTTGTGAAATGTTTCCTAAATCTAGTGGCGTTCTAGAGATCCTCCTGAAAGGATATCGTTCACCAAGAACTTACTTATATAAACAATGCGTTTAAAAGAATGTGTGAACAGTTTGTTCTAAAAACGTTTGCACCCTTACATAGGATGAGGTAAAAAAGGAGGAAAAAGGAGTGTACATAAGATCAGGACAAGAAGCTTGTTGAACGATGAGTGCATAGAAATAAAATTAAGACATATAAAAACGCTGTGGATGCGCGCCAAATTATTTGCATATTGTTTTGAATAATTTGTTAAAAACAATCCAAAACGGCTGTTAAAGTTACAATAAAGAGTAAAAACCCCACTGCAATATGTGTATAGTAACTAAACACCACAATGATAAAAGTATTAACCAGCGTACACATACTAAGGGTACAAGAATAAAACGGCTATTGAGAAGCCCGTGTCAAACCTCCGCGCCAAAACATTTGCATGAGTAAAAACTTTAGTCTAACAAACTCAGTGTAAAATTGGTGGTGGGGGTGAAACAAGTAGTATGTGAATATTCCAGTAAATGAACTGATGCGTTGCTGCAAACCTTACCTAAACGTGGAAAAACCGCAGTTCCAGGACAAAAGTATAGTCAAGGCTTTTAGGGAAATGACGAGCTGGCCTGGGGTTTTAAATACTAACCTTAAGAGGGCGTGGTTACTCTTATGACGTGTTGATATAAGGTTAGGGTGTCAAGCAAACACTTGTGCCACAAGAATCTTGAAGTGCAACCAAATTGTTATACTGCAAACAAACGTGCAATCATCATGAAGCAATTACTGCATAGTGCTATTGAAACTAAAAAGATGTTATGTAGTGTTTATATAAAACCTAAAAGGCAGATTATGTCAAGCCGTAGTGGGAGAACTAAAAAATAATAAATAAATAAATAATATAGAAACAAGGCACGTTAAAAAATATTATAAAAATGTGATTAAAAAATATTTGAAAAAACTCCGGACCGAAACTGAAAGGCCTCAATGATACATTATGTCAAAGAGGATGCTGTATAAAACGGGTTGTGCTTAAAATATCTAAAAACCTCACTACTCAAAAAAGATAATATAGAGGGTAACCACTATTACAATGTTGTAGAGTGGGGCTTAAGGATAACTGTACACATTAAAATAAAATAAAAATAAAAATAAAAATCATGGTCATAGACCCATGTAGAATTACGTGATAATGAAGAAACAATGTATATAAATACTGTAAAAAACAAGGATGTTAAAAGTAACCAAAACTAATAATAATTGTGAACATATGGTCATATGATAATAAATATAGTAAAATAAATAAATAGATAAATAAGATAAAAAGTCGAAGGAGTCAATGTTGTCGTGTCAGTTGGTATGATGAGACCAACCGAAAGGGCATATACTACATATATAATATGATATTGTATGTCCTGGTGAGACAATTGTTAAATATTATTATAAAAACACTGACAAGTCTACTTCCTGATTTAGACCATTAGGTGTCAAGCTGTTAAATTCATAAATGAATCTTTGTTCTAATCTCAAAAGTACTTTGTCAAAATCCCCTCCCCTCCAACTGGGAACCACTGTTTTGATAACTAAAAATTTCAAATCTTCACGTTTTTAGAACAAACTGTTCACACATTCTTTTAAACGCATTGTTTATATAAGTAAGTTCTTGGTGAACGATATCCTTTCAGGAGGATCTCTAGAACGCCACTAGATTTAGGAAACATTTCACAAAAGTATGTCTATTTAAACTATCCACAATAAGATAAGTGCGTTATTTTTAATATTTTTAATATCTTTAATATTATTTATTTCATAGCCTACCATGACATTATTAACAGTGTTTTGTCTTTGATATACAGCGTTGTTCATCACAATTGATCAAGTGCAGGTATCATTTTCAAATAATATATGGTTTACATTTTTGGTGTCTTCAACATCACTTTATTATTTTAACTCAATTTTGTTTTAAGTACTTTTTTCAGATTTCCTTTATCCCAAATTTTTCTTGTTTTTTTGCTTAGTTAAGTTTTAGAAATATGGTTTATTGTTTAATATTGTTTTGTATTATTTATTATATATTTTCTATTTTTCTCATTTTTACTTTATTGTTTATTAATGTCAGTATTACAATAGGTACCAGTTCATAGGCCAAATTGAACCTTCTTTTCTGCAGTGCCTTGTGAGTACTTCTCATATTCTATTTTTATTAGTAGTTTTTAAGTAGTGTCCACTATCTGCCCTGTGTTTTTAGCTTATGTTTTTTGATTCATATGTTTTTTGATCTATGGTGTTTTTATATTTTTATCATTATTTATATTGTTATATTTACATTTTTGTTTTTTGTATTATGCATCTATTTGTTTTTATTTCTTGTTTATTTTTATTCATATTTATATTTAGTAGAATTATTTTATCCATATTTTATGTTTACAATATGGTATTTATATTGATGTTACTATATGTCACATGCCTGGTATGTTTTAATTTATTGTAATTTGTTTATCTATGTTTATTTTTATTTTATTTTTTCATATTTTGATTTTTAAGTGTATCCCCCTGAGGAAGGCTTCGGCCGTAACGCGTAGGGGACCAACAATAAAGGCACTCGTGTTCATCCAATCTCTTGCCTCATTGTCTCCTGTTGGATCAGCAAGAGCTATCTGCTCTCTTTGTGCCTGACCTCCTGGTTAGAGCCATGTTTTCCTCCTGGAACAATGTCCTAAGTTACAAAGAAGATGAATTGAAATCATTATTCACGGAGGATCCCTTCTTCCCGGAAGAAGAAGCTATGCCAGACATTAAAGAAGAATGGGAAAACGTTGTACGGATGACACAACGCCTTATTCGAGAAGAATTACATGCAGCATCCATGTTAGAATATTGTCGAAAGAAAATTATTCCACGTGGTTTGAGAGTGCAAAAGGCGCCAGGCATGTTTAAGGACGATGATGAGTTTATGTCTAATTGGATCAAGATTTTGAATAAGTGTTCGTTAGATTTAATGATTTTAATTATTAACACTTCTAGACGCAGGGCAGATGTTCTTAAACCTTTGATAGACACTTCTATTGAAAAACTTAAAAAATTGGATAATCAATTTGATGATGAGAAAAGGAAATTTGATAAAAATACAGTTGAATACAAAAAAGAGATTAAGGAAATCAAAATCAGTAAATATAAACGTGATGAAGAAGACTATAAGATGAATACTGTATATTATTGGACCCATGATGGGTCTGCTTTTAGGAATAGACAAAGAAAGGGTTCTTTCAGAAGACCAGGGTACTCACCAAGACCCACCACGAGAAACAATACTAGAACTAAACATAACTTTAGAGATAGGTCACGTTCTAAATCTCCGAAAACCAATAGAAGAAACAGTTTTAAAAATGATTATAGAACCAGAAACAGATCTGTTTCAAGGTCTCCGGACCCCACACGAGGACCCAAAAGAGGTAGGTATGCTTCAGGAGAACAACATGAAGCTCCTATAGATCATTCAGCCCCTCTTTTTTCGACAGCACCGTCCCGATCACAGGCCCAGAGCCCCCGTCGGGATTTTCACATGGACTCTCTTTGGAAGGGAGGTGGGCGAGATTATCACCGACCTTCACCCAGATCACCACGAAAATACAGAGATCATCAATCACATCAGCATCAGGGCAATGCCAAAGACGTGGGCCTGATGTCCAAAAAAAGGTTGAATTGGGACTTATGAGTAATGTCATTAATCTCTCAGACCACTCTCTCTCAGACATTGAATTACAGGTTCTAGAAAAGGGTTTATCCTATGTTTCCACTAAGACTCATGATAAATTTAACACTCATATAGAGCTTTATAAATTTTTCCGAAAACTTAAAATTATCAATTATTTCGGTAATAACGAACAAGGCTCTACGGACTCATCAGTGGTAAGAAGGCCTTCCACGTGGGTTCCCCCTCCCAACATTGATCCCCTTATCACAGCTTATGAGAGAGTAGTTTTGTCTAAAGTTAATGAATTGTATCATACTAAGTCTAAATTGTTTCACAACACCACTAGGATACAAAAAGAAGCATTAGAAGGGTTACGCAATAATAACTCTATTGTTATTAAACCCGCGGACAAAGGAGGGGCAATTGTTGTTCAGAATCGGGATTCCTATATAAAAGAAGTTCTACGACAGTTAAATGATACTCAGTTCTATCAAAAAATCTTTGATGACCCCACTCCTGCCTTACAGCAAAGAATTGACACTTTGTTATATTTAGGTAGCCAGGCTGGTTATCTCACATCTAAAGAAGTATCTTATCTCACAGTGAAGTATCCAATTATACCAACAATATATGTTATCCCTAAAATACATAAATCCCTAGACAATCCTCCTGGTCGTCCCATTGTCTCAGCCATTGGCTCTCTTTTCGAGCCCATCTCCAAATTTATGGATTTTTTTCTTAGACCCTTTGTTTCGGAAGCAGAATCTTACCTACGAGACTCCACTCATGTTATCAACATTTTAGATACTTTTGTCGGTTACCATGACAAGTTATTTTTGGTTACTTTAGATATAGTTTCTCTTTATACCAATATCCCTCAGCAAGCATCCATTGAAGTATTAGCCAATACACTGATACGCAGGCCGCAACCAGTACGCACCCCCACTTGTTACCTTATTCAGTTAGCTTCTCTGGCTATGACTGAAAATTTTTTCTGTTTTAAAGGTATATTTTATAAACAAATAAAAGGTGTGGCCATGGGGTCGCCCATGGCCCCAGACGTGGCCAATCTATATGTTACCGACTTTGAAGAGAAATTTCTCAAAATCCATCCATTTAAGAAGCATGTTAGTTTATGGAAAAGGTACATTGACGACATTTTAATAATTTGGGATGGTTCGGAAATTATGTTACAAGAATTTTTTCAATGGATCAACAGTTTGGACCCTAATTTACAGTTCGAGGGTAACTATAGCATGGACAATATTGCGTATTTGGATTTAAACATTAAGAAGGGCAATGACGGCTTTATTACAAAGTTGTATCGTAAACCCACAGACCGCAACACCTTGCTACGATATGATAGTTATCATAACACCACACTAAAAAATAATCTTCCTATTAGTCAGTTTTTAAGGGTAAGAAGATTATGCACTAAAGAACCTGATTTTGAGAAACATGCAGCGGATCTACGTCAGAGATTCTTAAAACGTGGGTACCCAAAAAGATGCATCAAAAAAGCATTTTTTAGGGCTTGCGCGACTGATCGTAAGAGCCTTTTAAATAAGAAACCACGTCAGAAGAATGATAAAATTGTTTGCTCTCTTACCTTTTCTCAATATTCTAAAGAGATTTCTGCGATACTTAGACAGGAATGGTATCTTTTAGCTGGGGTCTCTAGCTTATCTTCCAAGAACATTATGGTGGCCTACAAACAAACGCAATTCCAATTTAGCTAACACACTGGTTCCATCGGCTCTCGCATATCACAAACCATTACCCCGCATTAAAGGACATTACCCCTGTGGTAATTGTTCTGTTTGCATTCATGCACTCACAGTCAAACAAGTTTATATTCATCCGGTTACACAGCGTAAATTTTACATTAATCATTTTTCTAACTGCAAAACAGACAAGGCTATTTATTTGATCTTGTGTCCATGTAATTTAATCTATATAGGCAAAACTAAACGTCAGATTCGTACTCGAATTATAGAACATAGGAGTTGTATACAGAGAAAAGCTGAAGATAGTCCATTAGCAATACATTGGTTGGAGAAACAACACTCTATTCAAGATTTGAAATTTTTAGTTATCAAAACAGTGGTTCCCAGTTGGAGGGGAGGGGATTTTGACAAAGTACTTTTGAGATTAGAACAAAGATTCATTTATGAATTTAACAGCTTGACACCTAATGGTCTAAATCAGGAAGTAGACTTGTCAGTGTTTTTATAATAATATTTAACAATTGTCTCACCAGGACATACAATATCATATTATATATGTAGTATATGCCCTTTCGGTTGGTCTCATCATACCAACTGACACGACAACATTGACTCCTTCGACTTTTTATCTTATTTATCTATTTATTTATTTTACTATATTTATTATCATATGACCATATGTTCACAATTATTATTAGTTTTGGTTACTTTTAACATCATTGTTTTTTACAGTATTTATATACATTGTTTCTTCATTATCACGTAATTCTACATGGGTCTATGACCATGATTTTTATTTTTATTTTTATTTTTATTTTATTTTAATGTGTACAGTTATCCTTAAGCCCCACACTACAACATTGTAATAGTGGTTACCCTCTATATTATCTTTTTTGAGTAGTGAGGTTTTTAGATATTTTAAGCACAACCCGTTTTATACAGCATCCTCTTTGACATAATGTATCATTGAGGCCTTTCAGTTTCGGTCCGGAGTTTTTTCAAATATTTTTTAATCACATTTTTATAATATTTTTTAACGTGCCTTGTTTCTATATTATTTATTTATTATTTTTTAGTTCTCCCACTACGGCTTGACATAATCTGCCTTTTAGGTTTTATATAAACACTACATAACATCTTTTTAGTTTCAATAGCACTATGCAGTAATTGCTTCATGATGATTGCACGTTTGTTTGCAGTATAACAATTTGGTTGCACTTCAAGATTCTTGTGGCACAAGTGTTTGCTTGACACCCTAACCTTATATCAACACGTCATAAGAGTAACCACGCCCTCTTAAGGTTAGTATTTAAAACCCCAGGCCAGCTCGTCATTTCCCTAAAAGCCTTGACTATACTTTTGTCCTGGAACTGCGGTTTTTCCACGTTTAGGTAAGGTTTGCAGCAACGCATCAGTTCATTTACTGGAATATTCACATACTACTTGTTTCACCCCCACCACCAATTTTACACTGAGTTTGTTAGACTAAAGTTTTTACTTGCGGGGGAGGTCTTCCCGGGAGCTGGGCTGCAGCGGGGGTGGGACATCTGGGTCAACTCCGGATGCAGTCTCAGGAGGAGATGGACTCCTTCCAAGCCCTGGTGCGCAGATATCAACTTGCGCCTCACTCGTTTTACTTTTATCTGCAAGTGCGCCATTACGTTAGCGCGATGCAACGGACTAGGGGCTTTCAGTTTCGGGATAATGGGATGTGGGACCTCATCGCCGATGTCGAAAGCAAACTCTCATTACGGACCTGGCGCGAAGCGTGTTATCCGGGGGGGGCTTGGGCCCCGATGAGGCAACTTGTTCAGCAGTGGAATAGCAAAGATAATCTGTCCCTTACGGTAGAGGCTCTCCACACTGCTTTTCAGCAGGTAAAGCTCCTCTCGGAATCAGTTAAACTACAAGAACTACAATATAAGCTCTTGTGGAGGGCGTATGTACCTAACACTTGGGCGTTCAAGATGGGGCTGCTCTCGACAGATGTCTGTCAGTTGTGTGAGACTCACCAGGGAACCCTCTCCCATCGTTTTTGGAGCTGTGCCGTGATCGCCCAGTTCTGGAAGGAGATCTTTGGGAAGTTACAAGCTTCTAGGCCTCTGGATGGGGACCTCACGTCTGACTGGTGTTTATTTGGGTTGTTTGCTGCCTCCTCTCGGGGGTTGCCTGAGGGTACGCCTGAGGATTCGTCTGGGGGACTTCTGGGTGCTGGAGCCAATGCGGGAGAAGTCGCCTATGCTGCCCCTAGTAGTAGTAGTAGTAGTGGGCCTACTTGCAAGCTTTATACTAGAGGCTTTCTAATTGCGAAACAATGCATATTGAAGCATTGGCTGGAAACCCACCCCCCGAGCCTGGAGGAGTGGTGTCGGGCTCTCCTTCTTTTGCGGAGCCATGAGTTGCGTACAGCCAAACTACTGGGGGCCAAACAACAGGTGGAGTGTGCTAATATTTGGAGCGGGATTACGGAGCACTCCTTGCATAGTTGAGGATCCCGGGGGGACTGGAGGTTCCTAGTGGAGAAGATGTATGCTGCGGAGTACATGTGACCTTGCGTGTATGCATGATACTAGCTGCGGAGCTGGGATATGGAGTTCATGGACTGCAATCATTGGGTGGGGGGGAGGGGGGTTGGGGAGTGGAGGTTGGGGACTGAGAGAGAGGGGGGAGGAGGGAGCAGGGAGGGGAGGGGAAGGGAGGGGAAGGGTGGGGTGAAGGTGTTTTTGTTGAGCGTTTGTTGTGTGGGAACTGTTGGTATCTCTTGCTTGTGTGGTTCTCTGTTTTTTCTCGTGCATCAATGCTTGGAGACTTTGAGGTTTGTATTTATTCTGCCACTCCTGTACGTATTTGAAAAACTTAATAAAAATGACTTGAAATAAAGTTTTTACTCATGCAAATGTTTTGGCGCGGAGGTTTGACACGGGCTTCTCAATAGCCGTTTTATTCTTGTACCCTTAGTATGTGTACGCTGGTTAATACTTTTATCATTGTGGTGTTTAGTTATTATACACATATTGCAGTGAGGTTTTTACTCTTTATTGTAACTTTAACAGCCGTTTTGGATTGTTTTTAACAAATTATTCAAAACAATATGCAAATAATTTGGCGCGCATCCACAGCGTTTTTATATGTCTTAATTTTATTTCTATGCACTCATCGTTCAACAAGCTTCTTGTCCTGATCTTATGTACACTCCTTTTTCCTCCTTTTTTACCTCATCCTATGTAAGGGTGCAAACGTTTTTAGAACAAACTGTTCACACATTCTTTTAAACGCATTGTTTATATAAGTAAGTTCTTGGTGAACGATATCCTTTCAGGAGGATCTCTAGAACGCCACTAGATTTAGGAAACATTTCACAAAAGTTTGTCTATTTAAACTATCCACAATAAGATAAGTGCGTTATTTTTAATATCTTTAATATTATTTATTTCATAGCCTACCATGACATTATTAACAGTGTTTTGTCTTTGATATACAGCGTTGTTCATCACAATTGATCAAGTGCAGGTATCATTTTCAAATAATATATGGTTTACATTTTTGGTGTCTTCAACATCACTTTATTATTTTAACTCAATTTTGTTTTAAGTACTTTTTTCAGATTTCCTTTATCCCAAATTTTTCTTGTTTTTTTGCTTAGTTAAGTTTTAGAAATATGGTTTATTGTTTAATATTGTTTTGTATTATTTATTATATATTTTTCTATTTTTTCTCATTTTTACTTTATTGTTTATTAATGTCAGTATTACAATAGGTACCAGTTCATAGGCCAAATTGAACCTTCTTATCTGCAGTGCCTTGTGAGTACTTCTCATATTCTATTTTTATTAGTAGTTTTTAAGTAGTGTCCACTATCTGCCCTGTGTTTTTAGCTTATGTTTTTTGATTCATATGTTTTTTGATCTATGGTGTTTTTATATTTTTATCATTATTTATATTGTTATATTTACATTTTTGTTTTTTGTATTATGCATCTATTTGTTTTTATTTCTTGTTTATTTTTATTCATATTTATATTTAGTAGAATTATTTTATCCATATTTTATGTTTATAATATGGTATTTATATTGATGTTACTATATGTCACATGCCTGGTATGTTTTAATTTATTGTAATTTGTTTATCTATGTTTATTTTTATTTTATTTTTTCATATTTTGATTTTTAAGTGTATCCCCCTGAGGAAGGCTTCGGCCGTAACGCGTAGGGGACCAACAATAAAGGCACTCGTGTTCATCCAATCTCTTGCCTCATTGTCTCCTGTTGGATCAGCAAGAGCTATCTGCTCTCTTTGTGCCTGTCCCGCTACCACCTCCTCATTATCGTTCTTTATAGGCATTCCCGGGACTTGCCGTAAAGGCAACATTTTGGCGGTAGCTGTCTTGTGGGATCTAAGGGCTGTTTTCTTAACTATCTTTCCAGAGATTACTTTCTTTTTCTCGGCGGGTTTCACTTTGGGTGTACATTTTGCTGGCACGCTGGCACTGGCAACCTCTTGTACGCTATCATCATCACTCGGGGCATTTTCATTTTCTTCCTCCTCTATCTCTATATCTGACTCGTCTTTGTCCCCTCCTGTAATATCTTCTTCTTCAACTAAAGGAAGTTCTTCTCCCTGCCCTCCGGGAGGAGGGTCAGGGGTTGGGTCCCGCACCGGCTGTCTCTGGGGCTCGGGGGTAGGACGCCGGGCTACTCTTATCGGACCTGGGGTTCGAGGCTGTCGGGGAATTATCTCTGGGGAATCAGGATCTACCAGGATGGGCTTCTTCCTGGACTTCTTATCCTGCTCTTTCATTCTGGGCTGTTCCGTTTTCTGTGTAGAATCAGTTTTAGCTAACATTATTCTGCACTGTTCCTCATAACAGCGCTTCGCCCAGAGGGGCGGATCTTCACAAATACTTAACCAAGAATCTATATAGGGGTACTGATCGGGGTGCGCTATCCGCACTCTACGGTGTACTAACTGAATAATTTCTACATTGAACGTTCCCTCTCGGGGCCAGGTGGGGTCTAGATCGGGCCACTCCCTAGTACACAAAATCTGCAAACGGGCTGCTGTCATTTTAATACCATAATCTCCAGAGTATCCCTCTTTAAAATGTGCGATCATACATTCTAATGGAGTGTTTCTAGTAGACCCCGCCCCTCCCATTTCGATGTGTGCGCGCAACAACAGACAAAAGGGAAAAGGAGGGCGGACCGTGGGTAAGGGGTCCTCACGGTCCTGGAAACGTATAAGGAGTACAAATAACAAGACAAGACGACAATCGCTTCCCCCTTTTCGCGACCTGAACGCGGTCGCCCGGTCAGGAAATGCGCTACTCAGGGGTCCGCCTTCACTTGGTCCGTGCTGCCAGACCTCTCATTCACACTTCAGTCACACAATCATGTAGCAACGTATCCCAGAATGCATTCGTTTCTATCTATTCTGACTAGTCTTTTTCCCAATTACAAAAAGGATGGGGGTTTCACCCGGCGAATTCCCATGCGGGGTTACTCGGCCCTTCCTTGAGAGGTGATCAGGCTCTCTTACCAATTTCCAATATCTCGAGATTACAAATTCCAAATTCCAAGTTCCAATGGCAGTACTGCTCTTTCTATATCTGTCTAGACACCAAATCAAAACTATACTCACCGGATCCGGTCCTCAAACTTCCCAAGCAGGCGCATGAGTTGGACCTCGGACTCCCCTCACTCGGGTTCGAGGCGTTGGCTCCAGCCGGGCCCGGCACCCGCCAAGGTCCGACCAGCTCCCTCCGATACAAGGGACCGGCGGCGCCAGGGAGCAGCCCTCGTCGGAAGGGCGCGATCCCGGCAGGACCAAGCCTATAGAGGCGGAAAGTCGTGGTATATTGCCCTATATACACTTTGATTCCACAACTTCCCGGCCAACGCACCAAGAATATGTAGCAGCAAAGCACAGACAAACCAATAATACCAGGAGTCTGCTCAGAAGGTCCAAATCATTTATTTGTGCACAAGTCTCGAACCAGTCAATTTCAAAATGGCTGAGCAAAGTTTTCTAGCATTACAACAACTTTTATAGACTTCTGTTCCATTCTAGGTATAGAAAAACATTTCATTGGTCCCGGTACTCTCCCGTACCCCTTCCATTGGTCCCGGTACTGATAAGATTATCCAATTATGTTCCTTCAGTGGGCATGGCACCTGCATACCCCCCTTCTAGTCCCAATTACAATGGTCAGTTCATCAACTTGTTACTTTCATACTCTCAAGGCCATAGAGCCAATTTGTGCATGCAGGGGAGCAGGGCTCTGCAACTCATCTGTCAGCACTCCCAATTATATTCCTTGCAGATGTACTTTTCTTATCAGTAACTTTTAAACATATTTTTCTGTATTTTTCCATCTCTCAGTTTTGCTTACCTAAGTTAGTTTAGTTCTCTTACAGAGTTCTATTTATTTATTTATTTAATTTATTTATTCTATCCTACAATAGCAGCATGTTGGGGGATGTGCAATCCTATGGGCCTCTCCACAGGCTTCACTTACAGGTCAAGCTAGCTAGGCCTGCCTGCTTATGTCAGACACTGTGGATCACAGGCCTGCACCTGCCACAATATCATCTTTATCTGCTGACACTTTTCAGGGGTGAGGCTAAGTATGGCGTATGAATCTCATGGTCCATCTCTACCGAACAGTGGCCAATAAAAAAAACACCCTTTCTGTTGCAGCCCTTGTCCTCCCATGGAGCATGTAGGGAAGAGGAAGGGAGGGTGAGCCTAGAGCAAACAGAAAAATCAAGAGTCACTCTGCTCCCTAATCTGTTACACCCTCTGTCATTCAGAGATAGGAGAGGAGGAGTTTGACTGAAGTAGACGCTGCAAAGAAAGGCATCCACACTCACAGCTGCAGCCACTTTCTTTTCGGTCCTAGAGTCAAAATATATAAATTGGAAGTGGGAGCAGAGAGGACAGGAAGAGAGGGATTACAGCATGGGTACTCTTTTTTGCCTTGCTGTTTCATCTACAGCATCTCCTCTCCTCCCCCCTCCACCCTACCCCACCCCACAAAGCTGTCTGTTGCCAGCAGGAACAGGAGGCAAGGAAGGGGCTGAGTAGAATCCTTCCTAGGCCACTGTTGTAACACCTGTGAGTGATTTGCGGGAAGTGAACTGTCTGACTCTGTGAATGTTGCTTCCTTCCCAAGTCTTTGAAATCAACAATGCAAATTTGGATTGTTGGCAACATTTTCCTCTGAGAGGTGCATGCTGCATTTGTTTTGCAGCATGTGTAAGAGGATTGAAACTAGAGTTATGGTCAGAAGGGATGATAGACAACTAGGGTATGGGATGCATGGAAACCATATGGGAGATTGGGTTGTATAAGAAAGTATGTGGCAGGGGAACATATGAGCATAAGACCTGGGAAGAGGCTGAGAGGGATGCAGAGAGAATAGATGAGCGCGAGAGAGCCAGGGTATGTAAGATTTGGAGGTTAAGGATGTGTGTAAAAGAAAGCCAGGGATAGTGTTGGTGTGAGGCAGAGGTGGTGATGCAAAGTGTCTCCAAGAAAGCCAGATGTGCTGAAATGGTACAGGTGGCTGACAGAGCTAGGAGGCAAGGAGAGAGAGGTGGAGGTCTGAGGGAGAGAAAGAGGTAGTGATTGGGTAGATGTAAAGGTTTGAAGGAAACACATATATCCAGTGCGCTGGGGTGGATGTGAGAGAGCCTAAAGGGGTGATGAAAATGGCGTATAAGAGAGGATACTGAGGGAAGAGGAGACTATACAAGGCAGTAGCAGGCCTCAAGCTGTTCTGGGCCTCAGGTTACCGCAGTAAAGTACTTTGGAAAAAGAGAGGCAGTGGGAAGCGGAGCAGCAAGCATAAGAGCATAAGAACATAAGATATGCCATACTGGGTCAGACCAAGGTCCATCAAGCCCAGTATTCTGTTTCCAACAGTGGCCAATCTAGGTCATATGTACCTAGCAGTTTCCCCAAGAGACACAAGTTCCACAATGCTTGTACTGGGTCAAGCATTGATATCTTCGGTCACTTCTTAATAATGGTTTATGGACCTTTCCTCCAGGAACTTGTCCAGACCTTTTTTAAACCCAGCTACACTAACAGCCTTTACTACATCCTCCGGTAACAAATTCCAGAGTTTGATTACACGTTGAGTGAAAAAATATTTTCTTTTATTAGTCTTAAATAGTTTACCCTGTAGCTTCATTGCATGTCCCCTAGTCTTTCTATATTCTGATAACGTAAACAATCGATCTACGTTAACCAGTTCCACTCCGTTCATTAATTTATAGACTTCTATCATATCTCCCCTCAGCCGTCTCTTTTCCAGGTTAAAGAGCCCTAACCTTTTTAGCCTTTCCTCATAGGAGTATCCTTCCATCCCCTTTACCATTTTGGTGGCTCTTCTCTGAACCTTTTCTAAAATCGCTATATCCTTTTTAAGATACGGCGACCAGAATTGCACACAATATTCAAGGTGCGGTCTCACCATGGAACGATATAGAGGCATTATAATATCTTTTGTTTTATTTTCCATTCCTTTCCTTATCATACCTAGCATTCTATTTGCTCTCTTGGCCGCCGCTGCACACTGGGCCGAGGGTTTTATTTATTTATTTAACATTTTTTATATACCGCACTATTCATCATCAGTGCGGTTTACATTGAAACAACAATATACCTGCCAATACATGACTGATCTAGGTTTACAGATAACAGGGAAGATAAACTGGGTGTGAACTGGGGATAACTATCTACATAATTGTGCATAATTATATATACATTGAATAGGTTACATCAAGATTCGAATTTGACAAGAATACAGAAATACAGTGTTTTCACATTTTGATCCTTTGTTCTGGATTGCTGTTATGTGTAGGAGTTATCTGAGTGGGCGATAGCCGGTTCTATTGTGTGTATGGTAGCCTGAAGTGCAAAGTGAATAAATAGTGCTTGATGGACTTTCTAAATTGGGTGATATCCCTGATTGATCTGATGTTTGGAGGTAGATTGTTCCAGCACTTGGGAGCATAGGACACAAAAACTCTGTTAGTAGTTTGTTGTGTCCATTTTGTGGAGATACTAGGAGTAACTAGTGTGTTTTCTGCTACTAGTCTCCTGGGTCTGTTGTTTGGTGTCAGGGTGATGAGATTTGAGATCGATGCAGGAGATAATTTATTAATAGCTTTGAATGTGATTAGGAGGGTTTTGTATGTTATTCTGCAGTTTATCGGAAGCCAGTGCAGATCGATCAGTATTGGTGTTATATGATCTCTTATAGAAGCTCCAGATAAGATGCGGGCTGCCGCATTCATCGCCAGTTGAAGTGGATTTAGTGTATTCTTGGGGAGGCCATGAAGGATGATATTCGCATAGTCAAAATGCGGTGTGACTATCGCTTGGAAGACTGTACGGAAGTCCTTTGTCTCCATCATTGGTTTCAGGTGGCACAGTGTTTTTAGTTTGTACTAAATTGACCTCACTGTGTTCTTTATGTGCTCTTTAAGATTGAGTTTTTGGTCGAGTATCACACCGAGGTACTTTATGGAGGCCTTGATTGGGAGTTCTGCATCTCTTACTATGAGGGTGGTTGGCGGAGAAAATTGCTTGTTTCTTGTGGCTATGAGTACTTCGGTTTTCTTGAAGTTTATTCTCATGTTCTGATTGAGAAGCCAGTCGGTTATTGTGTTGAAACAGTTGATTAATGGAGAGTAGTCAGGGTTTGATATGTTGATCGGTGTGAATATTAGCACGTCATCCGCGTATAGTAGGCAGGATATGCCGAAGTCTCTGGTGATTTGGCAGATTGGTTGCATGTATATTAAAAAAGTAACGCAGATAGAGATGAGCCTTGGGGTACTCCCTGTTTCTGTTTGAAGGGTTCAGATGTAATGTTGCCTGTACGGACCTGTTGCCAGCGCTCATCTAAGTAAGATTTGCACCAGTTCCAGGCTTGGTTACGGATGCCTTTTTCGTGTCTAGCTAGCATAATCTTATGGTCGACTGAGTCGAATGCCGCTGATATGTCCAGAAAAATCATTGCAATGGCCACGTGAATGTTGTCAATCCCACAGATGAGTTTGTTAAGTAGTGAAGTCATGAGTGTTTCTGTTCCGTGAGCTTCTCGGAATCCATGTTGGCATGGGTCCAACGGGGCTGCTGTGTCAATGTGGTGTTGGATCTGCCTCTGAGTTTCCTTTTCAAGTATCTTGGCTAGATAGGGAATGCTGGAGATTGGGCGGTAGGACTCTTCCTTCGTTGGGTCCATCAGGTTGTTTTTTAGCAGAGGGCGAATTGATGTTTGTTTAAGGGCAGTAGGGAAGATCCCAGTTAGATAGGAGATATTTGCGATCTTAGCTATGTGAGGGCTAAGCTCAGCACGTAATGTTTTGATCATGGATACCATGTTTTGATCATGGATACCATGTTTTAACATGGTATCCACAATGACGCCTAAATCTTTTTCCTGGGTGGTGGTTCCTAATGTGGAACCTTGCATCGTGTAACCATAGTTTGGGTTGTTCTTCCCTAGGTGCATAACCTTGCACTTGTCCACATTAAATTTCATCTGCCATTTTGATGCCCAGTCTTCCAATTTATCAAGATCCTCTTGCAATTTTTCACAATCCTCTTTTGTTTTAACAACTTTAAATAGTTTTGTGTCATCTGCAAATTTGATAACCTCACTCGTTATTCCACTTTCCAGGTCATTTATGAATATGTCAAAAAGCAGCGGACCCAGCACAGATCCCTGGGGTACACCACTATTCACCTTTCTCCATTGGGAAAATTGGCCATTTAGCCCTACCCTCTGCTTTCTATCTTTTAACCAGTTCCTGATCCACAATAGTACACTGCCTCCTATCTCATGACTCTTTAGTTTTGCCAAAAGTCTCTGATGAGGGGGACCTTGTCAAAGGCTTTCTGAAAGTCCAGATACACAATATCAACCGACTCACCTTTGTCCACCTGTTTATTCACTCCTTCAAAAAAACATAACAGATTAGTAAGACAAGATCTTCCTTGTCTAAAGCCATGTTGGCTGTCTCCCATTAGGTCGTGACTATCTACATGCTGAGTAATGTTATTCTTTATGATGGTTTCTACCATTTTTCCCGGTACTGACGTCAGGCTCACCGGTCTGTAGTTTCCCGGATCACCCCTGGAACCCTTTTTAAAAATTGGTGTTACATTGGCGATCCTCCAATCTTCAGGTATTAGAGATGATTTTAATGATAGTTCACAGATTACTAATAGCAGGTCTGCAATCTCATATTTCAGTTCTTTCAACACCCTTGGATGTATACCATCCGGCCCAGGTGATTTGCTACTCTTCAGTTTATCTAATAGTTGTAAGACATCTTCCCGATGTATCGATATTTCCTTCAATTCTTCCGCACCTTTAAATACCACTTCAGTCATGGATAACATCCCTACATCTTCCTCAGTAAAGACTGAAGCAAAGCATTCATTCAGTCTCTCCGCTATCGCCTTGTCGCCTCTTAGTGCTCCTTTAACCCCTTTATCATCTAATGGACCAACTGACTCTCTCACAGGTTTTTTGCTACGAATGTACTTGAAAAGGTCTTTATTTCGTGTTTTTGCTTCCGCAGCAAGCTTCTTCTCAAATTCTCTCTTTGCCTGCCTTATCAATGCCTTGCATTTGACTTGCCAGTGCTTGTGCTGTTTCCAAGTTTCGTCATTTGGCTCTTTTTTTCCATTTCCTGAAAGATGCTTTTTTGGCAACAACAGCCTCTCTGACCTCACCTTTAAACCATGCTGGCAGTTTTTTGGACTTCCTTCCACTTTTCTTAAAGCGTGGAATACAGCTGGTCTGGGCTTCCAAAATAGTATTTTTCAACAACATCCAAGCTTGATGTACGTTTTTAACCTTTGCAACTGCTCCTTTTAGTTTTTTCTTAACTGTTTTCCTCATTTTATCATAGTCTCCCTTTCAAAAGTTAAAGGGTAGTACTGTGGATTTCCTTACTATCCCTCCTCCACTAATTAAATCAAAGGCGATCATGCTATGATCACTATTGCCAAGTGGCCCCAACACCCTTATCTCTTGCACTAGATCTGGTGTTCCACTAAGGACTAGGTCTAATATGGCTTCCCCTCTGGTCGGTTCATGAACCAGCTGCTCCAAGAAGCAGTCATTTATTTCATCTAGGAACTTTATCTCCCTAGCATGTCCTGCTGTGACACTGACCCAGTCGATGCCGGGGTAATTGAAATCACCCATTATTATTACTGCACTGTAACGTTTGCTAGCTTCCTTGATTTCTTTGAGCATTTCATCATCCATTTGTTCATTCTGGCCAGGCGGACGATAGTACACCCCCACTGCCATCGCCTTCCCCTTTTTACATGGAATTTCAATCCATAGAGATTCTACAGCAAATTTTGTTTCTTGCAAAACTTTAATCCTTTCTGACTCAATGCCCTCTCTAACATAGAGCGCAACCCCTCCACCAATTTGATCAGCTCTATCATTACGATATAGTTTGTACCCAGGTATCACAGTGTCCCACTGGTTGTCCTCCTTCCACCATGTCTCTGATATTCCAATCATATCTAACCTCTCGTTTAGTGCTATATATTCTAACTCTCCCATCTTGTTTTTTAGACTTCTAGCATTTGCATACAAGCATTTTAGAGACTGTATTTTATTCATATTAATTTGGCTATTGGTAGACATGGGTAATTTGGGATCTTTAAGCTCTGTCTGCTCCATACTCGAGGGCATTTGGACTACTTTACTCTTTTTTGGAACCTCTCTGCTTTTTGTAGTATCCTTCAAGGATACATTCTTCCGAACCATGCGCTCTTGGGCGACTGTCGGCTTTCCCCTATTATCTAGTTTAAAAGCTTTTCTATCTCCTTTTTAAAGGTTAATGCCAGCAACCTGGTTCCATCCCGGTTAAGGTGAAGCCCATCCCTTCGGAAGAGCCCCTCCTTTCCCCAGAATGTTCCCCAGTTCCTAACAAATCCAAAACCCTCATCTCTGCACCATTGTCTCATCCACGCATTGAGACTCCGGAGCTCTGCCTGCCTTTTGGGTCCTGCGCGTGGAACGGGAAGCATTTCGGAGAATGCTACCCTGGAAGTTCTGGATTTCAACTTCCTACCTAAAAGCCTAAATTTAGCTTCCAGAACCTCCCTACCACATTTTCCTATGTCATTGGTACCGACATGTACCAAGACAGCAGACTCCTCCCCAGCACTATCTAAGACCTTATCTAGGTGGCGCGTGAGGTCCGCTACCTTCGCACCAGGCAGGCATGTTACCAGGCGATCCTCACGTCCACCAGCCACCCAGCTATCTACATGCCTAATGATCGAATCACCAACTATAACTGCTGTCCTAACCCTTCCCTCATGGGCACTTGGCCCTGGAGAAACCTCCTCGGTGCGAGAGGGGTTTACATCACCTGGAGAACAGGTCCTAGTTACAGGATCACTTCCTGCCACACCAGGGTGATGCTCTCCTGTCACGTGACCTCTCTCCTCCATGGCAACAGGGATGCTGCCAGATTGGAGGTGGGACGTCAGGACTATATCCCTGTAGGTCTCGTCTATGTACCTCTCTGTCTGTCTTATGCTTTCCAAGTCTGCTACTTTAGCCTCTAGAGAACGGACTTGTTCCCTGAGAGCAAAGAGCTCCTTGCACCTAGTGCACACGTAAGACCTCTCACCAGCTGGGAGAAAATCATACATGTGACACTCAATGCAAAAGACTGGAAAGCACACATCCCGCTGCTGGACTGCTGTCTGCATCTTAGTTTTAAGTTTGTGTTTAGATCTTTAAGTTCTTTACGTACTAAAGGGTGCTATGGATATTTATACCACTAAAACTGTACCTAATAAGTTTAATATACCTTGTTCACCTGAAGCTTAATTAATCTCAGGTCCTTAGTGTATGACTGATTTGGGTAATGAGCTTCACCTGAGAGTACCTCCTGTCTTTTAAGTTGTGCAAGTACCTATAAAGCTGTGATTATCCCAGGGGAGGGTGGGTGTGGGGGGGGGAGGGAGGGATATAACACTTATTAAAAGAGGGCTGCTACACAGTACCCTGTCCTGTGCTGCTGAGGTAAGCTATATTCTGATTTGATTTAAATTATAGCTCTTTGCTGCTGCTAGGCTCTAACCTATTATGAAATTTAAACTACAAGCTCTCTGCTGGATTCTAAATTTAACCAGAAAGCTCTCTTCTGTGTTTTAATTTGAAACTAAAAGTACTTAGCTGATGCTAGGCCCTGAGTGACTATGAAATTTAAACTACAAGCTCTCTGCTGGATTCTAAAGTTAACCAGAAAGCTCTCTTCTGTGTTTTAATTTGAAACTAAAAGTACTTTGCTGATGCTAGGCCCTGAGTGACTATGAAATTTAAACTACAAGCTTTCTGCTGGATTCTAAAGTTAACCAGAAAGCTCTCTTCTGTGCTTTAATTTGAAACTAAAAGTACTTTGCTGATGCTAGGCCCTGAGTGACTATGAAATTTAAACTACAAGCTCTCTGCTGGATTCTAAATTTAACCAGAAAGCTCTCTTCTGTGTTTTAAATTGAAACAAAAGTACTTTGCTGATGCTAGGCCCTGAGTGACTATGAAATTTAAACTACAGCTCTCTACTGGGTATGAAAGGTAACCAGAAAGTTCTCTTCTGTGTTTTAAATTGAATCTTAAACGGTTGCTACTAGGCCCTGACTGATTTAACAAAAAATAGTGGGTTCACAGATTAAAAGAAAAAAATTCCATTCAGAAAAATTCCCAGAAGTATATACTCACAATTTCAGATTTCTCTCCAGAAGTAACAGCCCCCCTTTCTAGTCCTTCAAGACTGAGGATCACAGAGCTCTGGTTGAGCTATTTATGCTTGTGCTGCTGAGGTAAGCAGTGACCTACTTCCTGGGTAATTAACAGTCCTTGCTTGGATAGAAGGAGTCTTTCAAAATGGCCTTTTGAACTGCCAGCTGGTGTTAACACCTATTGAAAAAGCTTTACAGGTCGCTTGCCCACTAGGTAGAAGGCCTCTTTGTAAAGGTCTCTAGAAGACTTTATATGCTGCTCAAGGAGAATTGACCTTGTTTTGCCTTTTGTGCTTAGCTATATTCTGATTTGATTTAAATTATAGCTCTTTGCTGCTGCTAGGCTCTAACCTATTATGAAATTTAAACTACAAGCTCTCTGCTGGATTCTAAATTTAACCAGAAAGCTCTCTTCTGTGTTTTAATTTGAAACTTTAAAAGTACTTAGCTGATGCTAGGCCCTGAGTGACTATGAAATTTAAACTACAAGCTTTCTGCTGGATTCTAAATTTAACCAGAAAGCTCTCTTCTGTGTTTTAAATTGGAACTAAAAGTACTT
The DNA here is from genome assembly GCA_033557465.1 of Ichthyophis bannanicus. Lineage (NCBI taxonomy): Eukaryota > Metazoa > Chordata > Amphibia > Gymnophiona > Ichthyophiidae > Ichthyophis > Ichthyophis bannanicus. Next base: position 129,483,871 of record CM066033.1, read on the forward strand.
TGCTGATGCTAGGCCCTGAGTGACTATGAAATTTAAGCTACAAGCTCTCTGCTGGATTCTAAATTTAACCAGAAAGCTCTCTTCTGTGCTTTAATTTGAAACTAAAAGTACTTTGCTGATGCTAGGCCCTGAGTGACTATGAAATTTAAACTACAAGCTCTCTGCTGGATTCTAAAGTTAACCAGAAAGCTCTCTTCTGTGTTTTAAAGTGAAACTAAAAGTACTTTGCTGATGCTAGGTCCTGAGTGACTATGAAATTTAAACTACAGCTCTCTACTGGGTATGAAAGGTAACCAGAAAGTTCTCTTCTGTGTTTTAAATTAAATCTTAAACGGTTGCTACTAGGCCCTGACTGATTTAACAAAAAATAGTGGGTTCACAGATTAATTAGCTTTAAAAGAAAAAAATTCCTTTCAGAAAAATTCCCATAAGTATATACTCACAATTTCAGATTTCTCTCCAGAAGTAACAACCCCCCTTTCTAGTCCTTCATCTTTATTTTAAGTATGATGTTTGCTATGCTCTGACTTTTTAAAACGTTTTGGGGGTAGGGTAGCAGAATGGGGGATGGAAAGGTGTTTTATTACCCTCTTCTACTGGCTGCTACCATCGTGAGGGGCCCTCAACAAGTTTTGCTTGGGGCCACTCATTTGAACTTATACCACTGATACAAGGGGAGAAGGGGAGGACGGTAGGTGAAAATGAATTTGAGAGTGGATAAAAGCATGAAAGAAGATAACTAGGGCTGAATGAGTCAGACCAGAGAGGAGAAAATGTGAGAGTAGTTGAGCGAAATTAAATGGTTAAGATGGGGTAAGAGCAGAGCCGGCCCATCCACTAGGCAAATTAGGTGGTTGACCCAAGTGGGCAGCAGCAGAGGCATACATGACCGGCCGCACTCCCCCCCCCCCCAGCTGCCACTTTTGGAAATACTGCTGCTGCCCTCCTCCTCCCCCTCCCGAGGTGGAATATGTGGCAGTTGGGGGCAGCAACAGCTCAGGGGACAGCGAGGCCAGCCCTGGGTAAGAGCAAGGATTAGGAGAGACAGCGAGAGGGAGGCTCAAGAATGAATGCAAGTCTCCAGAAAGTTAATGCAGGGCTTTCCAGTCTTTTATCCAAAATAACCCAATTTAACATTTAAAGTCACATGACCCCAGATGATTTTTATTTATTTATTTATTTACATTCTCTTATATACCGCGCTATTCTGCATCAGTGCAGTTTACATTGAACAAACTGAAATTACATTGAACAGGGCATTATAACTTGGAGATAACTATTTTACAGGGAACATGGGCTATGGAGGGTTAAGTGGCTTGCCCAAGACCACAAGGAGCACCTGTGGGACTAGAAACCCCAGTCCTTCCGGCCCAAGGTTGCTGTCCTCTAGTGGGATTTGAACCCCGAACTTCCGGCCTGAAGTACCTTGCTCCAACCACTAGGCCACTCCTCCACATGATGATGATAACAAAATCAATTTCCAGTCCCCTTCCCTTCCTTATCCATGTCCTACTCCCTCACTTATAGAATGCATGAAGTCAGCAGCAGTAACAATCAGTATAGGGCCCTATGTGCCAGTGTGTGTTCACAGCTCACAGTAGTCTGCATGTTTCCAACCTAACAGGAAGCCTACACAGGGAGAGGAGGAAGACCCTGTGAACATTCACTGACTCCCAGGTTCCATGCTAGCACCGGAGAGGCCAGAATAGATACCAGGAGTGGGGGAAACAGCCCTCTTTTCTGTGACCTCATCTACGGATTATGTGATTCCATTGGGGTTTCTGACTCACAATTTGGGAACTACTGGGTTAGAAGAACTGTGTGCTTGATCAATCATGCTATCTACAGAAAATACCCATAGCAGGTGATAAAAGGCACTGATAATGGAGGTTCCAAGCTATTATTCTGGGAATTGTGTGAAGAGGGAGAAGAGCCTCAAGTATCCAAGTACCAAGAAATGTAGTCAGAGGTCAATAAAACTGTCAGGAAGATACAGAAATATTTCCCAGTAATACTGGAGGCTATAGGCTTGATTCAGAGCAATTTCCAAACACAATTTGATAGGTTGCCTATATGTTTTACATCCTAGAAAGCTCTCTTTAGTATGTTGCATTTACAGTTGTGATCAACATTATTGGCACCCTTGTAGTTCAACCCCGTAATGTCCTATATCCTAAAAAAAGTGGCCAGGGAAATGGCTTTGGACTATATACTGTATGTGCACATATTTGACACATAAAAGAATCAAATAAAACAAGACCAATTAAAAAAGGAAATAGAAAATATTATAAAAACTGGAAAATATTGGCACCCTTATAAACAATTCAGATCAGTTTGAACAGAAACATGACAGCAGAAAAAGACCACATGGCCTAACTAGTCTGCCCTTCCATATCAACCACTACACAGTCCTCTTTTTTTTTAAAATTCAGATACTGTCCTCATCTCTACCACCTCCACTGGGAGACTATTCCACACATCTACCACTCTTTCCGTAAAGAAATATTTCCGCATTGTACTCCTGAATCTATCCCCTTTCACCCTCATCCTATGTCCCCTCGTAGCAGAGCTTGCTTTCAGTCGAAAGAGGCTCTCCTCCTGTGCATTTATGCCATGGAGGTATTTAAGCCAATGAAAGCTAAATTACTCAGATAGCAAAAACTAAAATGCCACTTTTAATTTAACTCTGTCAAGTGGCTTGAATACGTGCAAACAATTACTAGCATTACTTTGAGTATTTTTTGATATATATAACTAGCGGGTCTCAGACATTAGGGGAGCTCTCACATTGGCGTTTGCCATTAACTGCTCCTTTTTGGCATCAATGACCCATTTTTTAAATAGTGTAAAACTCTAGTGCTGTACATTCAAGAAATTTGAAATAGACGTTCCAAACCGTGACGAAAACTTATAAAAAAGTCAGGCTTATCTCAATTTTTTTATCCCAACGCGCATGCCTTTTTTGACATTGGCAAGAGAGACCGTTCGCGGTTAATACATGCGACTACAAACAATATAAGGAGTCGGCTACTAAGCCCCTGAAGAAACGAAATGGGTTCGTGAAACGCGAGAGCGCTGAGTCTGGCGTTGGGATAAACAAATTGAGATAAGCCTGACTTTTTTATAAGTTTTCGTCACGGTTTGGAACGTCTATTTCAAATTTCTTGAATGTACAGCACTAGAGTTTTACACTATTTAAAAAATGGGTCATTGATGCCAAAAAGGAGCAGTTAATGGCAAACGCCAATGTGAGAGCTCCCCTAATGTCTGAGACCCGCTAGTTATATATATCAAAAAATACTCAAAGTAATGCTAGTAATTGTTTGCACGTATTCAAGCCACTTGACAGAGTTAAATTAAAAGTGGCATTTTAGTTTTTGCTATCTGAGTAATCTAGCTTTCATTGGCTCAACTGCAATATTACTCACAAGTTTAAAGACCAACAAAGATTGTTTCAGCACAAAGATGGAGGTATTTAAACATCTCAGTCATATCACCTCTATCCCGCCTTTAGTCTAAAGTATACATATTAAGATCCTTAAGTCTGTCCTCATATGCATTATAACAAAGACCACTAACCATTTTAATAGCCACCCTCTGCACCGACTCCACCCTGTTTATATCTTTTTGAAGGTGTGGTTTCCACAATATTCCAAATGAGGTTGCACCAAAGACTTATATGAGAGGCACTATGTTCTCCTTTCTTCTGTTGGCCATTCCTCTCCCTATGCACCCCAAGCATCCTTCTAGCTTTCGCTGTCGCCTTTTCTACCTGTTTAGCTACTTTAAGATCATCAGACACAATCATGCCTAGGTCCCGCTCTTCTCTTGTGGACAGAAGTACTTCACCCCCTATACTATATCGCTCCCTTGGATTGCTGCAGCCCAAATGCATGCTCTTGCAGTAAAATTAGATATACCTATGATCAATTGTCAATATTCATATAACTCGAATCAACCAATAAATGATGGCTCTAATGTTTAAAATGGACACATTCACTCCGTGTTTCATTTTCACAATGGTGAAGACAAGAGAGTTGCTTGAGACTGTCAGAAAAGCCATTATCACCAAACATCAAAGGGGTACAAGGCCAACTCCAAAGACCTTGGGATTCCTGTGTCTAGAGTTTGCAATGTTACTAAGAAGTTTTCTGCTTATGGAACTGTCAAAAAACTCCCAGGATGTGGTGGGAAGAGGAAAATTAACCCAAGTCGTCTTTGAAGATTAGTGCGAACTGTTGGAAAAACACCATGCACAACATTCAAAGAGCTTAAGGCTGACCTGAAACAATAATGGAGTGGTGGTTTCAACCCACACCATACTCCACTCACAAAACAAAGGACTTCATGGGTGAAGGCCAAGGAGGACCCCACTGCTCAAAGATGGATATAAAAAGGCACGCCTGATCTTTGCCCAAACCCATCTTGAGAAACTACAATCCTTCTGGGAAAATATTCTGTGGACAGATGACACCAAACTTGAGCTCTTTGGCAATGCAGACCAACGATTCATTTACAGGTAAAGACATGAAGCTTATAAGGGAAAAAAACACTCTTCCCACAGTTAAATATGGTAGAGGTTCCATAATGTTGTGAGGCTATTTTGCTGCCTCAGGAACTGGAGGCCTGGAACGGATTAAAGAACTCATAAAGTCGGAGGAGAGCTTTGTTTTCACATCTGTTCAACAGAGAGGAAGAGAACTAAAGGGACTGAGCTGTGCAGAAGGAAAGGCTGCACATGCTCAGAATGTTACACTAATTCTCAGCTCTGAGACAGGTGTTCTGTCTTGGTGCTGTCTGATGACATCAGCCACTTGTGTGCCTCAGTCAGTCCTGCTGGTTGACAGAAAATCGGCAAATGCAAAAATAAAAATAAAAGACCAATGAAACCTACTAAACACAATATAACTATCTATCTTAGGACAAATGAAATATTAAAAGGCCTTGAAGAAACTATACTTTAAGTGGAGGCATCACAGATTCCATATACAGTCAAACCTCGGTTTTCATTTGCCCCGGTTTTCATACGCTTCGGTTTTCAACGTCTTTTCTGACTGAGATTTTGTCCCGGTTTTCATGCATTGCTTCGGTTTTCAACGTCTTTTGACTGAGATTTTGTCCCGGTAGCAGGGAAGAAAAGCTGTCAACGTAAGCAGGAGATGTTGCATGAATGTGGGAGGCAGTTCTTTCTCTTGCAGGGTACGTCTGAAGCTATATCATTAAGATTTTCTGCCATTCTGAAGCATTGAGCAGATAATGTAAAGGTATTTTAATGGACTGAATTCAATGTGATTCCGAAGAGAGCTGGGCACAGCAGCTTGTCAGGGGTGGCTAAGGCCAGATGTTAACATACTGTACTGTACAGTACTGTACTTAGCTTGCTTTCAGTGATGTTAAATGTTCATTTATCCATTTCATTAGTCATTTATATTTATTTCTCATTGTTTTCTGTATGTAAAAATATAGTTATTCTCTATAAAATGTATTTTTTGTGAATATTTTTGGGTGTCTGGAACGGATTAATTGGATTTACATTATTTCTTATGGGAAATATTGCTTCAGTTTTCATACGTTTCGGTTTTAGTCAGACTTTTTCGAACGGATTAATCATGAAAACCGAGGTTTGACTGTATTATAATCTTATATCCTCTGATGTATGTATTATATGAAAAAATATTTCAGTGCGTCATGTCTCACACATCATTTTAAAAGAAGAAAAATATTTTAAGATACTTTTCCACTGCAATAGCATCCAAATGCAATAGTTTAGACAACTTCCAGTAATATAGAGGAGCTAGGAAGACGCATTTTGAGGAGGTTCCTGCAACTCCCCCTCAATACCTTATAGATCTCAAATTACAAAGGCAGAAGTGTATACCAAACCCCAAAAAACGTATTGTTTTCCACTGATGATATTGCAAAATCACATAGAAGTAAATAAGTGAGTTATGACCTAAAAAATGCAGCACACCACTAAGGACAAGGCTAAAGTGCAAAAAACAATGATGGCAGTGGCCGACAGGAAAGATGAGCTGGCCTCAACGGGAGACTTGGTTGCAGAGATTTCTAAGGGCATGTCAACTGCACTGGAAGTTCATTTCATAAAACTCCACTTGGCAATGGATGAAATAAGAGAAAAAGTGGACTCGCAAGTGCACAGGACAGATGAAGTAGAAAACCAGGTGAGTCAACAGGAAGATGTTACAAATCAACTGTGTGAGCAAGTGCAAGAACTTCACCATGTGAATGTGGTGTTAACTGATTGAATGGAGGATGAGAAGAATAGGAACTGCCACAGCAACCAAGGGTTACAGAGCAGAGATTGTGTCCAACTAGCCAAGAAGGGTCAAAGTGTCTTCTGCAGTAGACTGGCTAACCTACTGGAGGAGGTTTTAAATTAGATTTATTGGAGATGGGTGAAGAACGTCCTCAGGTAAGTAAAACATTAAATACGTCTGTAGAAATGGGTAAAAGGGCAAAATCTGGAAAGCGGTGTGCATAAATGCCCATAGTACGAGAAATAAGATCCCAGATGTTAAGGCTTTGATGAAAGAGGCTGACTTGGATTTAGTGGCGGTTACAGAGACATGGTTCACGGATATCCATGACTGGGATATAATTATTCTGGGTTATATTATATTCAGGAAGGACAAGAAGAAGGGGAGGAGGAGTGGCACTATATGTAAAATATAATATTAAAGCTATAGAATTACAGGGCATAAAAGGGAGCGAGGAGGCACTGTGAGTTAAACTACAAAAAGGGAAAGGGAAATCCATTTGTATTGGTATGATATACAGATCTCCTTCACAGGGAGAGGTGGACAGAGATTTAATGGAAGACATACGCATTATTGCCATGAAAGGAGAAGTGATACTGATAAGTGATTTCAATAAGCTGGATATTGACTAGCACATCCCTGCTGCGGTGTTATCTAGAAGTAAGGAGATCCTAGATTCTCTGAAGAGAGAACTATTCCGGTAACTGATAACAGAACCCACACGTGAATGGGCCATACTGGACTTGGTGCTTACTAATGGGGAAAGCGTATCTGTGTTATAGTAGGAGATCATCTAGCATCCAGTGATCAATCACCAGATGGTGTGGTTCAGTATTAGGACAAGGGCTGATAAAATCTATTCAAAAGCGAGGGTCTTAGACTTTAGGAAAACTAACTTTGCTAAGATGGGACAATACCTCAAGGAGTCATTAGCTGGATGGGAACAGCTGGGGGATGTAGAAAAGCAATGGGCAAAACTGAAAGGGGATTTTTTAAGGGCAACAAACATTTTTGTTAGAAAGGTAAATAAATGTAAAAGGAAAAGGAGGCCACTATGATTCTCAAAAGAAGTAGCTGAAAGGGTGAAGAAAAAGAGGATGGCCTTCATAAAATATAAGAGAACAGAGGGAGGAAGATGTTGTTGTTGTTAAGTGCCGTCGAGTCGGAGTCGACTCATGGCGACCCTCTGGATAGCTATCCTAAATTGTGTTCGGTCTTGAGTCAGGTGGCTCATTGTTGACAGACTGGTACCCGTAGCTACTGTTATTGTATCGATCCATCTCATTGCTGGCCTTCCTCTTTTGCACTGACCTTCTATCTTGCCAAGCATGATGTCTTTCTCTAATGATCTCTCTCTCCGCATGATGTGTCCAAAGTCTTGTCATCTGAGCTTCTAAAGAAAGCTTAGGTTTGATCTCCTCTAGTACCGACTGGTTTGTTCTTCGGGCAGTCCATGGTATACACAGTATTCGCCGCCAGCACCATAATTCAAAGGCATCAATTTTCTTCCTGTCTATCTTTTTCACTGTCCAGCTTTCACATCCATATGATGTTACTGAAAATAACATGGCTTGAACAAGTCGAATCTTTGTATGGAGAGAGACATCTCTGCTCTTGAGAATCTTATCTAGGTCTTTCATAGCCATTCTGCCAAGAGCAATGCGTCGTCTGATTTCTTGACTGCTTGTTGCTTCTTTATTGATAGTTGATCCAAGTAGGTTAAAGTTGTTCACAATTTCAATTTCTTCTCCTTCAACGATGAACCTGTTGATTATGCTAGTTGTCATGATCTTTCTCTTCTTTACATTAAGGTGCAGGCCCATTTTGAGACTATGTTCTTTGATTGTGAGAAGCAAATGTTTCAGATCATCTTCACTTTCAGCCAGTAATGTGGTATCATCAGCATAGCGAAGGTTGTTGATGATTCTTCCACCAATCTTCACACCTCTGTTGTCTTCATACAATCCTGCTTCTCTGATGATTTGTTCTGCATATAAATTAAACTGGCTAATCTACTGAAGAGGGCTTTAAACTAGATTCGTTGGGGATAGGTGAAGAAAGCCCCCAGGTAAGTGAAAGCCCCCAGGTAGGTGATACATTAAATACCTTTATGGAAATGGGTAACAGCGGTAACATATGGAAAGCAGTGTATATAAATGCCCATAGCATGGGAAATAAGATCCCTGAAGTTGAAGCTTTGGTGGGAGTGGCTGACTTGGATTTAGTGGCAGTTACAGAAAAAAGGTTCACAGAAAACCATGACTGGGATGTAACTATACCTGGCTATACTTTATTCAGAAAGGACAGGGTAGGAAAAAGGGGAGGAGGAGTGGCACTATATGTAAAAACTACTATTAAAGCTTTGGAATTACAGAGCTTAAAAGGGAGAGGAGGCATTGTGGGTTAAACTAGAAAGAGGGAAAGAGAAATCTATTTGCATTGGTGTGATATACAGACCTCCCTCAGAAGAGGAAGAGGTGGACAGAGAATTAATTGAAGACATACGCAGCATTGCTAGGAAAGGGGAAGTGCTACTGATAGGAGATTTCAATATGCCAGATGTTGATTGGCACATTCCTGCTGCAGTATCATCTAGAAGTAAGGAGATCCTGGATTCTCTACAGGGAGAACTATTCAGGCAATTGGTAACAGACCCCACACGTGAAGGGGCCATACTGGACTTGGTGCTCACCAATGGTGAAAGTGTTTCTGATGTTGTAGTGGGAGATCATTTTGCATCCAGTGATCACCAGATGGTGTGGTTCAGTATTAAGACTAGGGCTGTTAGAATCCATTCCAAGGTGAGGATCTTAGACTTTACGAAGACTAACTTTGCGAAGATGGGCCAATACCTCAGGGAGTCGTTAGTGGGATGGGAACAGCTGGGGGATGTAGAAAAACAGTGGGCAAAACTGAAAGAGGGTATTTTAAGGGCAACCAACCTTTTTGTTAAAATGGTAAATAAAGGCAAAAGGAAAAGGAGACCGCTATGGTTTTCGAAGGAAGTAGCTGAAAAAGTGAAGAAAAAGAGGGAGGCCTTCATGAAATACAAGAGATCACAGAGAGAGGAAGACAAGCATCTCTATTTGGAAAAACTTAGAGAAGCTAGCAAAGTAGTCAAGAAGGCAAAGATTCAAAAGGAGGAGGAAATAGCCAATGCAATAAAATGGGCGGATAAGACATTTTTCAGATATATTAGTGAGAAGAGGAAGGGCAAAAGTGGTATTGTCAGACTCAAGGGTGCAGGGGGGGAATATGTAGAAGCTGATAAGGATAAAGCGGAATTGCTTAACAAATATTTTTGTTCTGTGTTCACAGATGAAGAACCAGGAGCAGGACCTCAGAAAACACCCACAAATAGGAACAGAAGTGAGGGACATCTTGAACAATTTTCAGAAGACTGTGTTCGTGAGAAACTAGCTCAACTTAAAGTAGACAAAGCGCTGGGACCAGATGGGATACACCCTAGAATACTGAGGGAACTTGGGGACGTTCTAGCAACTCCACTGACTGACCTTTTCAATGCCTCGGAGTCGGGAGTGGTGCCAAAGGACTGGAGAGAGGCTCATGTGGTGCCTTTACACAAAAGCGGAAGTAAGGATGTGGTTGAAAACTACAGGCCGGTTAGTTTAACTTTGGTGGTGAGTAAATTATTGGAAACGCTGCTGAAAGAGAAAATAGTGAGGTTTCTAGAGTCCAGCGGATTACAGGATCCAAGGCAGCATGGATTCACCAGAGGCAGGTCTTGTCAAACAAATCTGATTGATTTCTTTGACTGGGTGACCAGGGAGTTGGACCGAGGGAGAGCTCTAGATGTGGTGTATTTAGATTTCAGTAAAGCCTTTGACACTGTTCCTCACAGGCGACTTATAAACAAACTGAGCACCCTAGGGATGGACCCTAAAGTTACTGCTTGGGTTAGAAATTGGTTGGGTGGGAGGTGACAAAGAGTACAAGTAAATGGAGCTCACTCTGAGGAGAAGGATGTTACCAGTGGTGTGCCCCAGGGATCTGTCCTTGGTCCGATTCTTTTTAACATCTTTGTTAGTGATATAGCGGAAGGGCTGTTGGGTAAGGTTTGCCTCTTTGCAGATGATACCAAAATCTGCAATAGAGTAGACACCCAGGAAGGTGTAGATAACATGAGGAGGGATCTAGCTAAGCTTGAAGAATGGTCTAGAATTTGGCAGCTGGGATTTAATGTTAAAATATGTAAGGTCATGCATTTGGGCTGCAGCAATCCAAGGGAGCAATACTGTATAGGAGGTGAAGTACTTTTGTCCACTAAAGAAGAGCGGGACCTAGGCGTGGTTGTGTCTGATGATCTTAAAGTAGCTAAACAGGTAGAAAAGGCGACGGCAAAAGCTAGAAGGATGCTTGGGTGCATACGGAGAGGAATGGCTAGCAGAAAAAAGGAGGTGATAATGCCTCTGTATAAGTCTTTGGTGCGACCTCATTTGAAGTATGGTGTGCAATTCTGGAGACCGCACCTTCAAAAGGATGTGAACAGGATGCAGTCAGTACAGAGGGTTGCTACTAAAATGATTAATGGGCTTCATTATAAAGCATATGAGGACAGACTTAAGGATCTTAATATGTACATCTTAGAGGAAAGGCAGGATAGAGGTGATATGATTGAGATGTTTAAATACCTCCGTGGCATAAATGTTCAGGGAGAGAGCCTCTTTCAATTGAAAGCAAGTTCTGCTACGAGGGGACATGGGATGAGGGTGAAGGGAGATAGATTCAGGAGTGATATGCGGAAATATTTCTTTACGGAAAGAGTAGTGGATCCATGGAATAGTCTCCCAGTGGAGGTGGTAGAGATGAAGACAGTAAGTGAATTCAAGAAAGCATGGGACCAACACAGAGGATCTCTAAAGGTAAAAAGTGGACTGTTGTAGTTGTTGATATGGAAGGACAGACTAGACAGGCCATGTGGTCTTTTTCTGTCATCATGTTTCTATGTTTCTAGGTAGGGGGAAAGTATGCAGCCTTGTCTTATACCTTTACTTATTTTAAACCATTGTTTCTCCTTGTTCCGTTCGAACTGCTGCTTCTTGATCAATGTACAGATTGTGCAAGAGTACAATCAGGTGTTCTGGTATACCCATGCTTCTTAATGTGGCCCAGTGTTTCTCATGGTTTACACAGTCAAATGCTTTGATATAGTCAATAAAGCACAAATAGATATCCTTTTGGTATTCTTAGTCTTTTCAAGGATACTCGTACATCTCACATCCGCAATGATGTCTCTCGTTCCTCGCCCTTTCCTGAACCCTGCTTGCACTTCAGGTAGTTCTTGTTCCAGGTATGGTTGTAGTCTCTTTTGAATAATCTTCAGTAGAATCTTGCTGGCATGTGGGATCAGAGCGATTGTGCGATAATTTCCACAGTCAGTTGGATCACCTTTCTTTAGTACTGGTATAAACACAGATCTTTTCCAGTCAGTTGGCCATGATGTTATCTTCCATATTTCTTGGTAGAGCCTTGTAAGTACGGTAACAGCTGCATCAGATTGCGGTAATACTTCTATGGGAATGCTATCAATGCCTGGTGCTTTGTTCTTTGATAAGGCTTTCAATGCTGCTTTAACTTCTTCTTTCATCACCAATGGTTCCCGATCATAAGGTACAGGTTGAAACGGCTGTTGGTCCACTTGATGTTTATCATATAAAAACTCTGTATATTCCTTCCACCTTTTCTTGATCTTTTCAGCATCATTCAACATAGAACCTTGAACATCTTGTAACATTCCAATTCGAGGCTGGAACTTTTTCTTTAACTCTCGTAGCTTTAGGAAAGCCGATCTTGTTCTTCCTCTAATAGTATTCTCCTTGTATTTCCTTGCATGCATTGTTATTTATTTATTTATTTATTTAACATCTTTTATATACCGCGCTATTTGTTTTCAGTGTGGTTTACAAATAACAAAGGCTGCACATTCAGAGGACACTGGTGTGCTTACATTATAACAGGAAACTTAAACTTGGAACAACAGGGTAAAACTGTAACTATGTACAAAACATATTGGATTCTTTTGTATTCACAGAAGGGCTAAGGCAGGACATCAGAGAACTTGAGGCAGAATTGTTGTAGTACTTTTCCTTGTCCTGTCTTGCTGCACGTTGGAAATCTCTGTTGAGTTCTGTTATTGTCTTTCTTTCTCCTCTGGTTTTAGCTTCTCTGCGTTTCTGTGCAATTTTCAGAGTTTCTTCCGTCATCCATTTTGGCCATTTTTGCTTTTTCACCTTTTGTAGAGTCTTCTCGCTTTCTTCCAACACAACCTTCTTGATGTCATTCCATAACTCTTCTGGAGCTCTGTCATTTGTATCTAAAGCAGCAAATCTATTTTGCAGGCAGTCTTTAAATTCCAGTGGTATATTCTCAAGATCATATTTTGCTGTATTCATGAGTGGTTTGCTCTTTTTCAACTTTAGCTTGAGTTTGCATACTAGTAGTTGATGATCTGTACCACAGTCAGCTCCAGGTTTTGTCTTTGTTGATGTTATAGAACTTTTCCATCGTTGACTTCCACAGGTGTAGTCAATTTGATTTTTATACAATCCACCAGGTGAAGTCCACGTGTACAGTCGCCGCTTGTGTTGATGGAAGAAGGTGTTTGAGATGAATAGATCGTTGGTCTTGCAGAATTCTATCAGTCTTTCTCCAGCTTCATTTCTGTTGCCAAGTCCATATTTTCCAGCTACTTTGCCTTCTTCTTTGTTGCCAACTTTTGCGTTCCAGTCACCCATGACTATCAGGATATCCTGTTTGCATGTTCTGTCAATTTTCAGCTTGTACTTGTTCATAGAACTCTTCAATTTCATTCTCTTCTGCAGCTGTTGTTGGGGCATAAACTTGAATTATAGTTGTGTTGATAGGCATTCTTCGTAGACGAATAGAGATTAAGCATTCGCTGACTGCATTGTATTTCATTACAGTTCTTGCAGGTTTCTTCTTTATTATAAATGCAACACCCTCCTCTTGGCTTCTAGATCCCTCTCTGGCGCTTCTACCTCACATCCTTACTATGTTTAATTCCAGCTTGTCCACAGGTTCCTTCCCCTCTGTTTGGAAACATGCCCTAATCCGCCCTATCCTAAAAAATCCTTCACTCGACCCATTGGTTCCTGCTCACTACCGTCCTGTTTCTAATCTTCCTTTCCTCTCTAAACTCCTCGAAAAATTTGTTTTTGCACAACTCTCCCACTATCTGGATTCTATTAACTTTCTTCACCCTCGTCGGTCTGGATTTCGTCAGGGTCACAGTGTTGACACTATTCTACTCGCTTTCACTAATGCACTACACGTGGCACACGATCGTGGGGATATTTCGGTGGTGGTTGCTCTTGATCTTCCTGCAGCTTTCGATCTTGTTGACCACTTCCTTCTTCTCCAGCGTCTACGGGAAGCTGGTTTATGTAGTACTGTTTATCACTGGTTTCACTCTTTCCTTTCTTCTCGTTCCTGTGCGGTTCTTTCCCCCTCTCCCTCTATTCCCCCTTCTGACCCCTTCCCTCTCTCTTGTGGAGTCCCCCAGGGTTCCGTCTTAGCACCTCTTCTTTTCAATCTGTTTCTATCTCCTCTTGCTCTCTTAATTCAACAGTCTGGAGTCTCTGCTTTTCTTTATGCTGATGATATCGTTCTACTGCATCACACTTCTCCCTCCTGTCCTGATCTTTCTGCACTCAATTCCTGTCTTTCTGAAGTAGCTAATTGGTTGACTCTTCACTGTCTTCACCTCAATCTCACTAAGACTGTGGCCATTTGGTTCTCTCACGGCTGTCCACCCCCTCAGCTGGCTCCCTCATTTTCTGGTTCTGCTGTTCCTCTAGTTTCCTCTTTTCGTTACCTCGGTGTTCACTTTGACTCAGATCTCTCCTTTCAGTCACACCTTTCTCACGTCACTAAATCATCTTTCTTCTTCCTTCATCAAATTCGTGCGGTGCGCCCTTTTCTGTCCCCCTCAGCCCTTTCCACCTTGTTAATGTCTCTAGTTATGTCTCATGTAGATTTCGCCAACTCTACTCTCATTGGACTCCCCAAGTATCGACTATCTCAACTACAACGGATACAGAACACTGCCGCTCGTCTTGCTTGTCATGCCTCTCTTCGGGATCACATCACACCCTTGTTCTTTCATCTTCACTGGTTGCCCTTTCCTTACCGCTCTCAATTCAAGCTGCTCACTCTGGTTCACAAGGCTCTCCATACTGGCACCCCTCAATATCTTGCTGACCTTCTTTCTTTTCACTCTCCCCGGTACACCCCTCGTTCTTTTCACCTCAACCGTCTCACTCTTCCTTCCCCTTCCCATGCCCACCTTCAATCCACACGCTCCTCTGCTTTCTTCTTCATTGGCCCTGCCCTCTGGAATTCTCTACCCTCCCCCCTCCGCTTAGAACCTCACCACCCTACTTTCAAAAAACACTTGAAAACTCACCTCTTCTCCCTTGCTTTTGATGTGCCCTCCCCTTTTGTATGACCTCCACTCCCCTTGCCCCTACCCTCCTTTTGTTCCCTTTCCTATCCCTTTTCTGTCTCTTCTGTCTATACTATGGTTTTTACAAAGAAATTATAATTGTTCTCTTTTCTATTCTTTTTCTGTCTCTCCTGTCTATACTATGGTTTTATAATGAAATTGTAATTTCCTTTTCCCTTTCCTTTCCATGGCTTTGGCCATTTTAATATTGATTTTTAATTGTACATCGCTCTGATTTTTGGAGAAGGGCGATTTTATCAAGAAACAATAAACATAAACATAAACACCATTTCTTCTTTATCTTTCATTTCCAGCATAGTAGACCATCTGATGCAAAGTGCCCGATGCCAGTCCATTTCAGTTCGCTGACACCCAACAGATCAAGTTGTAAACGTTCCATTTCATTCTTGACCACCTCCAACTTCCCTTGGTTCATGCTTCGTACGTTCCATGTTCCAATGCGTAAGACATCTTTACAGCTTCTGACTCTCATTTCATGTGCAGCTACATCAGCAGTCAGACGTCCCGAGGGCTTTGATCCAACCACATCATAAATGCTGGCTTTACTCTGAGAAGTCTTCAGCTCTTCCCCAGTAGCTAGTTGAGTGCCTTCCAACCTGGGGGTCTCATCTTCCAGCACTATAGCACAGTTTGTTTTGTTGTAACTATCCATTGGGTTTTCATGGCAAGATACAGAAGTAGATTGCCGAGCCTTTGTTCCGCACAGTTTAAGTTTGGTGCTGTTGCCATTGTCACAGAAATGTGATCCTCCGCCGTCAACACTATCCCATTGTGCTGCTGCCCAGTTGGGTGGTTTGTCTTGGTCTGGCACCTCAGCTGAGACCTGTCCATCTTGGGAGACCCTGCCAGTAGTTAAACTACCGACTGATGCACACAAGCCCTCACAGCACGACAAGCTGCAAACCAAGTGAGGGGGGAGGAAGATAAGCATCAATATTTGTAAAAATGTAGAGAAGCTAGGAAAGTAATCAGGAAAGCAAAGATACCAAAAGAAGAAGAAATAGCCAATGCAATAAAATGTGTGTGTGTGGGGGGGGGGAGGGGGAGGTGTAAGACATTTTTCAGATATGTTTTCAGCACTGATCTGAATAGCGTGGTATAGAAGAAATGTTAAATAAATAAAATAAATAAAATATGTTAGCGAGAGGAGAAAGTGCAAAAGTGGTACTGTCAGACTCAAAAACGAAGGGGAGGAATATGTAGAAGCTGATGAGGATAAAGTGGAATTGCTTAACAAATATTTTTCTTCTGTGTTCACAGATTAAAGGCCAGGAGCAGAACTCAGAAAACACCCATAAATAGGAACAGAAACGAAGGGGATCTTGAACGATTTTCAAAAGGCTGTGTTCGTGAAGAACTAGCTAAACAAAAATTAGACAAAGCGATGGAACCAGATGGGATACATCCAAGAAAATTGAAGGAACTTGAGGATGTTCTAGAAGCTCCACTGATTGACCTTTTCAATGCTTCTTTACACAAAAGCAGAAGTAAGGATGAGGTTGAGAACTACAGGCCAGTTAGTCTGACCTCTGTGGTGAGTAAATTAATGGACATGTTACTAAAACAGAGGATAGTGAGGTTTCTGGAGTCCAATGAATTGCAGGATCTGAAGCAGCATGGGTTTACCAGAGGCAGGGCTTGTCAGACAAATCTGATTGATTTCTTTGACTGGGTGACCAGAGAGTTGGGACTGAGGGAGAGCCCTAAATGTGGTGTACTTAAATTTCAGTAAAGCCTTTGACATTGTTGCGCACAGGCGACTTATAAATAAATTGGGCACTCTAGGGATGGACCCTAAAGTGACTGGGTTAGAAATTGGTTGAGTGGGAGGCAACAAAGTGTACAGGTAAATGGATCTCATTCTGAGGAGAAGGATGTTACCAGTGGTGTGCCGCATGAATCTGTCCTAGGTCCGACTCTTTTTAACGTCTTTGTTAGTGATATTGTGGATGGGCTGTCAGGTAAGATTTGCCTATTTGCGGATAATACCAAAATCTTCATAGAGATTCAGGAAGGAGTAAATAAATAAAGAGGGATCTAGCTAAGCTTGAAGAATGGTTGAGAATTTGCAGTTGAGATTTAACACTAAAAAATTCAGGGTCATGCATTTGGGCTGCAAAAATCCAAGGGAACGGTACAGTATAGGGGGTGAAGTACTTCTGTCCATGAAAGAAGAGGGGGACTTGGGCATGATTGTTTCTGATAATCTTAAAGTTGCTAAACAGGTAGAAAAGGTGACAATGAAAGCCAGAAGGATACTTGGGTGCATAGGGAGAGAAATGGCCAGTAGAAAAAAGGAGGTGATAATGCCTCTGTATAAGTCTCTGGCGCGACCTCATTTGGAGTATTGTGTGTAATTCTGGAGATCACACCTTCAAAAGGATATAAACAGGTTGGAATTGGTGCAGAGGATGGCTACTAAAATTGTTATTGGTCTTCATTATAAAGCATAGTGGATAGACAAAGATCTTAATATGTATACTTTAGAGGAAAGGTGGTATTTAAAAGATGTGATAGAGATGTTTAAATACCTCCATGGCATAAATACACAAGAGGAGAACCTCTTTCAATTGAAAGCAAGCTCAGTAAAGAGGGGACATAGGATGAGGGTGAAAGGAGATAGACTCAGGTATAATATGTGAAAAGATTTCTTTATGGAAAGCTTAATTGGGCAAAGTGGCACTGATGAAAGCTTTTCAAAAAGGTAAGGAGGTGAGATACAATGTAACAAAAATTGTACTATTAACGACTATTTGGAGAAGGTTGCAGCACAGCGAAAGAAACGGTGCCATTATACTCTGCCTTGCACTGGAAGTGGGTGAGGTTCATGCTACTTTTCCCTGCCAAGTTTAAAATCCAGGCTGAGGATGGAATAATATTTCTCCATACACAAGAAGAGGCGCAAAGTATGCGATATGCTTAATAAACCTTAATAATGGCCACTAAGGGCCAGGAAATAAGACTGAGATAAAAAGACTTAGCGTGACGAACTGCAGGCATCGGGAGGACATCCCGGCACTAAGGACCCTCCCCCCCTTGGTCCTACAAAGTCTGGCTGGAGTAGGGCTTTGTCAGAGAAGACTGGCTGGTGTGTGGGAGCTAGCGTGGTTTCTCTACCTTGCCGCGGAGCAGTGCAGCAGCTGGGAGCTGGATGCCTGATTGACAAACTGCAGGCATCGGGAGGATGTCCTGGCGCTAAGGACTCTCCCACCCTTGGTCCTATAAATCTTTGTGAGATTACACGCGACCTGCGTGTTTGCGGCCTGCGGGGTCGTGTCCTAAGGGGCGTGTCACAAGGGGATAGATTTGCCTCTTTGGTGCTCCTTAGGTGCTCTTGAGGTGCTCCTGCTTGTTGGAAGTCGAACATGCTGTGCCCATGAGAAAACGAAAGGCGAGACTGGCAGCGAAATCTGCAGTGGGTGAGGAGGTTCATGGAGGTAAGGTAGTGGATCCTATGGACAAGCATGTGACTCCTTTGCTGTCTGCTAATCAATCTCCAGATGGGGCTTCGTTAAGCCCTGAGTCTCGGTTACCACCTCTGTTTCCTCAACCTCCTTATACGTCTACTTTTCTTGACTCCCCGGACCTTGCAACCCCAACTCTCTGCCCTGTAGATCCGGCAGCACCTGGAGGATTAGTCACTCCCCCTTCGGGGGAAGTGTCCCTGATAGATATATGGACAGCAATCCAGAAGATTGATATGCGTTTGTCTACTACTGTGTCCTCTTTGTGTAAATTTACATATGATGTGGTAGGTAAAGTGAAAAATATTGATCAACAGATTAGTTCCTTATCTAAGTTGTCTGCCCATATTGATTCCCAGCTCCAGATTTGCCAGGATGGCCATGTTGCCTTAATCAGAGATGCCTCTATTATTTCCTATCGTCTGGAATTGTTTGAGAACCAATATAGAGCGAAGAACTTAACGTTTTTTAAATTTTCCCTCTACCCATCTGTTATCGTCGGATATTCTTTTGCAAAAATACTTTACTGAAGTTTTACAGTTATCTGAAACCTTGGAGGTGGTTCAAATGTATGCCTTCTCTTCTGTTCCTTCTGTCGCACCGAAGGAAGAGGGGGTTGGTTCCCCTTCTAATAGTTTGGTTGGACAGAACTTGACAGCCTTTTTGGAGGACTCTGCAGATTTCATTCCCAAGCACTGCACTTTAATAGCAACGTTTGGGTCTGAATCTGCAAAGTTAAAGGTCTTGAGAGCTTATTTTAAACATAAAGAGACATTGTTCTGTGGGTTTAAGCTTCAGGTTTTCCCTGATGTATGTCGCTCTACTCAGCTTCGTCGGAAGCAATTTTTGGAATTGAAACCTCGGGTCGAGGCTTTGGGGGCTATTTTCTTCTTAAAATTTCCTTGTCGATGTATTGTAACTTCCACGGGATGTACTTTTGTTTATAATGATGTAACTCAGTTGCAGAAATACCTGTCTGATAAGGAATTGTTGAGGGATAAGTAGGTGGATGTTTAATTTTGCGCTCCCGAATGTGGAGTCTTTTGACTCCTTTTTTTCTTCAAATTTTGCTTATTGTTACAAGTAGGGCCAGTCTTCCCTCTTGATGTGTTTAAATTCTGTAGCAATTTATTTCTGAAATCTCACTGTATGATGCTTGGGATTGTTTCTTTGTAAATTTACATTGTATTCAGGAAAATTGAAAATAAAATATTTAAAAAAAAAAAGACTTAGCGTGCACAATTGGAATTGATTGAAGGAGACAAAATGATAATTACACTTACCTGGTAATTGTAGTTCCTTGAGTGACGACAGTTCAGTCCTCTACCTCTGGGTTGTCAACCTCCTCCTGCAGCTTGGAGACTGGGCATGTCAGAATCATGACATCACTAGATATAGCCTGCTGGTCTCTCCCATCAGCCCCAGTGTGAACTATTAACAAAGCAGACTCAAAGGAACAACAAATAAGTAGCTATGATATCAACCGCAACATAAACTGAACTATAAGTTCAACCTATTAGGCAAACCTTTCTTACACCCTTCCCTGCTACACACATAAGTAGCATTTAGAAAGAGTGAAAATAAACAATTTCAAAGACAGATCTACCTGTAGTCCTTCCCATCTCGCCACCGATCATCTACCATCCATGAAAGGTCCCCAGGTGGGATTGAGGACTAAACTGTCGTCCCTCAAGGAACTACAATTACCAGGTAAGTGTAATTATCATTTCCTTATCATTCTTCCAGTTCAGTCCTCTACCTCTGGGATGTAACAGAGCAGTAATCATTGGGAGGGACCCTTCCAGCCGGCATGCAACACCGCCGACCCAAAGCAGGCATCGCTTGCCGCTGCCACATTGAGACGGTAGTGCCTACTGAAAGTATGCAGGGACGACCAAGTGGCCGCCCTACAAATTTCTCCTGGCGGAACCAAGCTGTACTCCACCCAGGATGACACTTGCGTCCTGGTAGAATGAGCCCGTAAGCCTGTTGGTACCGACCGACTTTGAAGAAGATAGGCAGAAGCAATCGCCTCCCGAATCCATCTGGCAATGGAAGCCTTCGCTGCCGCCTCCCCTTTGCGAACACCTCCGAACAACACAAACAGCCGATCCGACTTGCGAAATACCTCAGAAACCTTCAAATATTGCCGCAACACCCTCTTCACATCCAAATGGCATAAACTGCGGTCCAAGTCGCCTCCGTCTAGCGACCCTAGTACTGGTAAAGACACTGATTCATGTGAAAAGGTGATACCACCTTAGGCAAAAAGGATGGAACTAGTCGCAGCACTACCTTTTCCCTAGAAAAGGACAAGAACGGTTCCCTACAAGATAACACTTGCAACTCCGAGATGCGTTTAGCTGAACAGATCGCAACCAGAAATACGGTCTTTAACGTCAAGTCCTTAACCGAAGCCCGATGCAACGGCTCAAAGGGCGGTTTGACTAACGCTCCTAACACCAAATTGAGATCCCAAGGTGGAATCATCACCCTGCGCGAGGGCCTCAGTCTGGAAATTGCTTTGAGAAAACGCAACACATCGGCATGGGTGTCGAGTGCAACACCCTGTACCTTGCCGCGATAACATGAAAGAGCTGCTAGCTGAACGCGCAAGGAACTGGCTGCAAGACCCTTATCAAACCAGTCTTGCAGAAAGCTTAATATCGAGGCAATGGAGACCGTAGACGTGCAGATTTGCCACCTCGAGCACCAATCCTCAAATGTACGCCAGACACGAACATACGCCAAAGACGTGGACTGTTTCCTTGCTCTAAGCAAAGTAGCAATGACCGGCGCCGAATAGCCTTTTTTCTTTAGCCTGGCCCTTTCAATGGCCATACCGTAAGCGAGAACCGATCCACTTGAGGCATGAATAGAGGCCCTTGAACTAACAGATTCCCTGAACTCCTCTTGGTCCAAGTGCAACGAGTGGCGTAGCCGCTGAACCCAGCGCAAACACGCTCGTGCCACCCAAGCCCCACAAATGGAGGCCTGCAACGACAGCGCGTCCGCCTCAAATGACTGTTTTAGCAAGCCATCAACATTATGGTCCTGTGCATCCTTTAAGGCCGCACTGCCTTCCACTGGAATAGTGGTCTTTTTTGTAACTGCTGATACCGCCGCATCTACTCAAGGCAAGCGGAACCTCTCCTTATCCTTGTCGGCCAAGGGATAGAGCCTATTCATAGTCCGGATCCCTCTGAGGCCCGCTTCCGGCTGATCCCATTCCTCTTGGATCATTCTGTTGACTACCCGGTGAATTGGAAACACCACCTGCGTTTGCCTCACTGCTTGAATAACAGGATCCTCGACCTCTTCTTCACTCGTCATCTGTGCAGCGAGATTTAACATCTGCATAGATTCTGTGATCAGCGCTGTGAGCTCCTCTCGGTGAAAGATCCTTATGATCTTAGCCTGATCCTCGGGCTCTGGGATCTCCCCTTCAAGATCCTCTGTCCCCTCCTCGTGCTCCCAGTTGGGATCCCCAGCGTCCGGCCCATCGCCCTCAGCGGACGACAAAGCACAGGTCCTCGCCCTCTTAGGCGCAGACGGACCCCGCCCCCAGCTTCAGCAACCTCCATCTGCTGTGAAAAAGCATGTAACGGCAAGGCTCCCAGTACCTTACCCTGCCGCCGTAGGCAAAAGGCCTGGGGCATCATTAATATGAAATTGGGGCAAAAATCCCTGAGATCCATTGACCCCGGGGTCGGCAGCGCCCCTACAGACTCCGCCGCGCCTTCCAATGCGGGCCCTTGGATGGGTAGCTGCCCTGCCTCGCCTACCGTCCCAGTCACAGCCACCGCTACCAGTGCCTCTGACATCCATCTGCTGCTCCACAGTGGATGATAGCATCGCACAGCCGCGGCAGACCCCCGAATCGGCTACCGTGCCTCTCCGGGTGCCGCAGGCAACACACTGCAGTCGTGTTGCCATAAAGCTGGCCATATATACAAGTTTTATTATTTAAAGAATAATCTTTTTTTTTTAAACCAAATCGTGCAGGGAAAAAATTTTAGACACTCCCCCTACTAGAACAGGCCCCCCTTTGTGACACTGCGCTAACTCTAGAAGCCCCCTAGGAAGCCCTTCAGGGAAAGCTAACATAAATGAAACTAATGAAATAAAAACAAATAAACCTGACTTACAACTAATCCCCAACTTCAAAAACTGGCCTTACAATCCTTTCTCCGCATAACAGGATCTACTAAGGCACGCGTTTCTCTCCAGTTCGGCAGCCACGCAGCGCATCCTCGCTGCCCAAAATGGCCGCCGCAAGCTCCGGAGACAAAAAGGCGCCAAACAGCCCTCAGAAGAGCAGCCCCGACTTCTCGACTAGCCTCACAGCCGACCGAAGTCTCTCCCGGGTCTCCCTTCTTACCCACAAGGGCCCTGCTGCACGCAGTAAGCGTAGTTACTCACCTGTAACAGGTGTTCTCCAGGAGCAGCAGGAATCAGTCCTCACATATGGGTGACATCGGCGCCGACGGAGCCCTCGCGGAGCAATTTTCCCCAGCTTTCAAAGAAAGCCTTTCGGAATTGCAGCGCGCATGCGCGGTCCTCTTCCCGCCCAAGGGTGCCATCTTGCTCAGTCAGGTGACATAGCTAAAAGACAGCAAAAATTAGCAAAAACGAAAGCATATAACTGCAACTCCAAGGGGAGGAGGGAGGGTTGTGAGGACTGATTCCTGCTGCTCCTGGAGAACACCTGTTACAGGTGAGTAACTACGCTTTCTCCAGGACCAAGCAGGAAGTCAGTCCTCACATATGGGACTCCCAAGCTTAAGGCTACCGGAGACCCTAAGCACAAAAATGAGCTCCCTCGAGGTCAGTAGCACAGAAGGAAGGAATCTTCTCTGAATATGTCTCCAACCGGTAGCCCAACATCCGGGACGGAGGGTAGGAGTTGCCTATACCTCGAAGAGGTTACGGAGGACTTCCTGTCCGAAAGCATTGTCGCTGCGGGACTCCCTCTCCAGGCAGTAATGGGCTGCAAAAGTCTGGCTTGAAGATCAAGTAGCGGCCCGGCACGATGAGCGGTGACTCTACATTCCAGCACGAGGCCCGCAGCCTCGTAAGCCC
Source organism: Ichthyophis bannanicus (assembly GCA_033557465.1). Lineage (NCBI taxonomy): Eukaryota > Metazoa > Chordata > Amphibia > Gymnophiona > Ichthyophiidae > Ichthyophis > Ichthyophis bannanicus. The sequence continues at coordinate 129,507,201 of CM066033.1, forward strand.
AAGCGATGCAGTCTGCAATCCAGATGGACAGAGTACGCTTGGAGACAGGGAGCCCCAACTTGTTGGGGTCATAAGACACGAAGAGCTGAACAGCCTTTCGGTGCTCCCGCGTACGGTAAAGGTAGAAGGTCAGCGCCCTCCTACAGTCCAGGGTATGCAGGACCATTTCAGCTCGGCTGGAGTGTGGCCTGGGAAAGTAGGTCGGAAGTACCACCTCCTGGTTGATGTGAAAAGGGGAAACCACTTTAGGAAGAAACTTAGGGTGAGTCCGTAGGACTACCCGATTCTTGTAGAACCTTGTGTAAGGAGGATCAGATACTAGGGCCTGCAGCTCACTAACGCGTCTAGCAGAAGTGAGGGCCACCAAGAACAAGGTTTTCCAGGAAAGAAAACGAAGAGGACAGGTAGCCATAGGCTCAAAAGGCGGACAGGTAATCCGCTGTAAAACCACATTGAGATCCCAGTTCGGGGCTGGCGGGCGCAAAGGTGGTTTAAGGAGAAGGAGGCCTCTGAGAAAACGAGCCACCAGAGGGTGGCTGGAAAGAGGTCTACCATCCACCGGCATGTGATGCGCAGAAAGAGCACTGAGGTGGACCTTGACCGAGTTGGACTTAAGTCCAAGATTGGAAAGAGAAAGCAAGTACTGCAATACCACTGATGCTGAACAGGAGAAGGGGTCATGAGACTGCTGAGTACACCAGACGGAGAACCGACGCCACTTAAGAGCATAGGACTTCCGGGTGGAAGGCCTCCTGGAGGCCAAGACGACCTCTTCCACATCTGGAGGTAGCTGGAGAGGAGCAAGGACTACCCTTTCAGCAGCCAGGCCATCAGATGAAGGGACCGAAGGTTGGGGTGCAGGAGCGTCCCCTGATCCTGCGAGAGGAGGTCGGGCTGAAACCCCAGAGGAAGAGGGGTGTCCACCGCCAGCTGCATCAGAAGCGGGAACCAAGGTTGTCTCGGCCACCGGGGAGCCACTAGGATCACCGACGCCTTGTCTCTGAGAACTTTGAAGAGCGTCCGAGACACCAGAGGCATGGGTGGAAAGGCATACAAGAGGCCTGTGGACCATGGAATCAGAAAAGCATCCACCGCTACCCGGAGAGGATGCGGCTGTCGAGAGCAGAATCTGGGAAGCTGCCGGTTCAGAGGACTGGCGAACAGATCCATGGTGGGGAGGCCCCACCGGAGAAAGATCCGCTGAACCACAAGCGGATCCAATCTCCACTCGTGCGGTTGGAGGACCCTGCTCAGTTTGTCTGCCAGGTAGTTTTCTTGACCTGGGAGATAGACAGTTTTGAGGACGATGTTGCGATGGATGGCCCAAAAGCAGAGCTTCTGTGCTTCCTGACAGAGAAGGAAGGAGCCGGTTCCGCCTTGTTTGTTCACGTAGAACATGGCAACCTGATTGTCTGTCTGGACAAGTACTGACTGGTGAGAAATCAGGTGAGAGAAGGCTTTGAGCGCTAGGCGGATGGCTCTGAGCTCCAGGAAGTTGATCTGCTGAGCGAACTCCCAAGGAGTCCAGAGACCCTGAGTACAAGTCCCTTGGCAATGTGCTCCCCAACCCTGGAGAGAAGCATCGGTCGTCAGGACCTGAGAATGTGTAGGGGGCTGAAAAGTCACCCCTAGCACTAGGTTTGGCAGATGAAGCCACCATCGCAGAGAGGAGACCAGCTGGTCGGAGATCTGTACGGAGTCCGCTAGGCTCCCCGTGGCCTGATGCCATTGAGTGCGAAGGCACCACTGAGCAGGACGCATGTTCAGGCGGGCATTGGGGGTTACATGGACCGTGGAAGCCATATGGCCGAGCAGTCTCAGAAAGTGCCTGGCAGAGACCAGGGAATTGCTGTGAAAGCGGCTGGCGAGATCCATGAGCCGTTTGGCCCGGTCCAGAGGGAGGAAGGCCCGCGCCTGAAGCGTGTCCAATCTGGCGCCTATGAACTCGAGATTTTGAGAGGGGAGCAAAGTGGACTTTGCGAAGTTTATGACAAAACCCAAGTGCTGGAGCAGAGTCACAGTGCGATGAGTAGCCTGAGTGGCTTCTTGGGCAGACTGGGCCCTGATGAGCCAGTCGTCCAGGTATGGGAACACAAAGAGACCTTGAAGTCTCAGATAGGCTGCCACCACTGCTAGGCATTTGGTGAACACCCTGGGGGCGGAGGATAGGCCAAAGGGCAGTACTCTGTACTGGTAATGGTTTCCTCCCACAACAAACCTGAGATATTGTCTGTGGTCTGGATGAAGAAGGATATGAGTATACGCATCCTTTAGATCTAAGGAGCATAGCCAGTCTCCCTGCTGGAGGTAGGGCAGCAGGATTCCAAGGGTAAGCATTTTGAACTTTTCCTTTGCAAGGAACTTGTTGAGGTTTCGCAAGTCTAGGATGGGTCTGAGGCCTCCTGTTCTTTTTGGAATCAGGAAGTACCTGGAATAAAACCCTTGACCCTTCAGGTGGTGGGGCACCGGTTCCACGGTTTGTTCCTGAACGAGACTTGCTAACTCCTGAAGGAGTAAGTCCCTGTGCAGAGGGAGTCTGGAAGGCTCCCCTGGAAAGTAGGAGGGAGGTACCTGGTGAAAATGAAGAAGATAGCCCTTTTGAACTATGTGAAGCACCCAGGTATCTGTGGTGATGTTGGACCACCTGTGGGCAAAGTGGACCAGCCGGCCTCCTGTGCTGAGAGAAACCAGCTGAGGGGGAGAGGCTATGCTGAGAAAGTCAAAAAACCCACCCTGCTGAGCAGGGGCTGGTGGTGCAGGCTTGGGGGCTTGCTGCCTACGGGACCCATTACCCCGTCCCTTGGCCTGCTTTCCCTGTGGGGGAGCTGGTGAGGCCTGATACTGAGGGTAGTATTTATAGGCAGCACCTTTCCTCGGGTAAAAGGGCTTTTTCCCCGAGGCCTTCTTCTTTTGAGAAGGGGCAGAGGTCTTCCTTGAGAGACGAGTCCTGGTGAGAGTCTCCGTCTCGATTTGTGCAGCCTTCTCATCCATGGGCTTGCCAAAGAGGTTATCACCTCGGCAGGGGACATCGACCAACTTGTCCTGTACCCAGGGCTCGAGGTCGGACGTCTGAAGCCAAGCCTGGCGGCGTCCACCGATGCCGGCCGCAGCTACTCGAGCCGAAGCCTCAAAACCATCATAGGCTGCTCGAGATATAAACTTGGAGCACTCCCGAATACCAGTAGACAAGAATTGGAACCTCTGCAAAGGTTCGTCGGAGAGACCAGCAGAGAACCCGGCTATTTCCTTAGCCAGGTCTCGGAGATACATGCCCATGTAGAGCTGGTATGTCTGGACTCGACAAGCAAGCATAGAGCCCTGGAAGCACTTCCTACCGAGGGCATCCAGGCTTCGGGCTTCCCTACCAGGGGGCACCGAGGAGTGCATTTTTTGACTCTTTAGTCTATGCATGGCCGATTCCACCACCATGGAATGGTGCGGTAGTTGTGCCTTTTGGAAGCCAGGGCTCTTGCGGACTCGATAAATGGAATCGACCCGCTTGCTTAACACCGGCGACGACGCTGGGCTCTCCCACATGCTGAAGAGAAGTCGTTCCAGCATGGGAGGAACCGGTACAATAAAGGCCTCCTTCGGGGGAGAGTCATATTGGAGGGCATCGAGTTCTTCGACTCGAGGCTCCTCCTTGGGATCCGCAGGGAAGGCCAAGGCCTTGGCCATATCCCTCACGAAGTCCGAGAACCGGGTATCCTCCGGGGGGGGACCGTCTCCGAAGTTCGGACTCGGGGGAGTCCGAAGGGACACACCGAGTCCGAAAGAAACCAGGTGACTCTTCGTCCTCAGATTCCCAGGCCGACTCCTCGGAGGAGGAGTCGATCGGCTCCGGTCGGGCGGGCACTGATGCCATCTGCCCCAAAGCCGAGGGAGTCGGCGTTGACGACCTCGGTCCCGAACGGGAGGCCGAAGGAGACCTCGACCGAGGATCGACTCGAGCCCTCATGGACTCGAGGATCGGCTCGGTCTCCGGGGTCGATTTGGAGGTCGACGTCCCGGCGGTCAGGGCAGAAGCACCGGCGAGGCCAGCGATCAATGCCCGCTGCTGGTCCAAGAAGGCAGACAGACTGCACTCCAAGGCCGTCAACCTGAGTCCGAGCTCAGGAGACCCAGCAGCCCCCGACTCGGGCCCCGACGGTGTCGGGCCCAACGTCGGGTCCTTCGGAGGCGAGTCCACGAGGACAACAGCACTTACGTGAGCGGGCAAGTCCACCTAGAGTCGAGGATGTTTTGACGGCCTCTCCGTCTCCGAGGACCCGGGACGGGAATCAGGGCTATGCGACCTGGCCCTCGAGGAACCAGGAGCGTCCACCGATCCCGCCCTCGCGGGTTTCTTCTTCCGATGATGTTCCCGGGTAGGAGACCCCCTTTCAGAGGAACTCCGACGATGCTCAGGACCAGAGTCCCGAGACGTCGAAGCCTCTGACAAGGTCCGAGCCCGGCCGGAGTCAGAGAAGATATGCTCCCGCTGGTGCTGCCGACTCCTCAATGCTTTTGAGGACATTTTGCCGCATGGCCCGCAGATCATGGGGTCATGATCTGGGCCGAGGCAGCGGAGGCAGAAGTCATGAGTGTCTGTAAGAGACATAAGTTTCTTACAGAGGTCACACTTTTTAAAGCCACTGGCAGCCATCGGGGGAAAAAGGGCCCCTGCGAGGTCGAACGACCGGGCTGCCAGGGAAAAAGGAAAAAAGCGCGAAATCTGTCACGAAGGACAAAAAACCGAAAAATAAAGGATGGACTCGCAACCGGCGTCGCGAGTCCGGGCGGGAAAAGAACCGGCGTCGAACCGAAGAAAAAATAGAGAAAAATAGAGAAAAATCAACCTTTCTGCGGGGATTCACAGGCAACGTCTGTAGGGCTCCGCGGAAAAAAAGAAGAAGACTGAGCAAGATGGCACCCTTGGGCGGGAAGAGGACCGCGCATGCGTGCTGCAATTCCCAAAGGCTTTCTTTGAAAGCTGGGGAAAATTGCTCCGCGAGGGCTCCGTCGGCGCCGACGTCACCCATATGTGAGGATTGACTTCCTGCTTGGTCCTGGAGAAACGTTTCTGCTCTGTGCGGCACATCCCAACTGAACGTAAACGTGCCGCTGGTGAAGCGATCCACCACCACACTGCCCTCCATCTGGTCCACTGCGGTCACGAACACTGCTTGCTCTGCGGGACTGGCGGGGTGAAGATGACAGACAGAGATAGCTCTCCCCCATAAAGTCCGGGGGGAGAGATCTTACCCCCGAAAAGGAAAAGCAGGTTATTTTTTTTTAACACATACAGGCAGGGAGCAGTAAGAAAGAAACACCTTGTTTTTTTTATTTTTTTTAAAGAACAGTACCCAAATCTGAAATTGGAACAAATTAAACCAAATCAGTCTAAGCTACCCTATCTACAGGCTCCTTATTGTGTTCCTCTAATGAGCCCAGGTCTAGGCTCACGATGTTCTCCTGCTGCATGGAGACTGGTCACACTGGGGCTGATGGGAGAGACCAGCAGGCTATATACAGTGATGTCATGATTCTGACATGTCCAGTCTCCAAGCTGCAGGAGGAGGTTGACAACCCAGAGGTAGAGGACTGAACTGGAGGAACGATAAGGAAAAGGAAATCTTTTTGGAACTGATAATCAAGCATGGGTCAATACATGGGTGGAGTTGTGAAAGGATCATAGAACTGATGGCTGATGATGAAGATGACCTGAGACAGGATTTGCCTCCCCTTATGTTGCAAACATGGCAGTAAGAGGATATAAAAGGAGACCTCTGGTTGGAAGCATAGAAGAGAACAGGCAAGGATAAGAACCATATTTTTTTGCTTTGGTCTTTACTGAGGAAGATGTAGAGATGTTACCCATAACTGAAATGGTATTTAAAGGTGATGCTGCAGAAGAATTAAAAGTATCATCGATACACCGGGAAGATGTATTACAACTAAACTGAAGAGTAGCAAATCACCTGGTGTTGAAAGAACTGAAATATTAGTAATCTGTGAACTATTATTAAAATCATCTATAATACATGAAGATTGGAGGATGGCCAATGTAACGCCAATTTTTAAAAAGGGTTCCAGGGGTGTTCTGGGAAACTACAGACCAGTGAGCCTGACGTCAGTACCAGGAAAAATGGTAGAAACCATTATAAAGAACAAAATTACAGAACATGTAGATAGTCATGGCTTAATGGGAGACAGCCAACTTGGCTTTAGCCAAGGAAGATCTTGTCTTACTAATCTATGTTTTTTTGAAGATGTGAATAAACAGGTAGACAAAGGTGAGTCGGTTGATACAGTGTATCTGGATTTTCAGAAAGCTTTTGACAAGGTTCCTCATAATAGACTTTTGGCGAAATTAAGAAGTCTCGGGATAGGGGGCAGTGTACTATTCTGGATCAGGAACTGGTTAAAAGATAGAAAGCAGAGGGTAGGGCTAAATGGCCAATTTTCCCAATGAAGAAAGGTGAATATAGTGGAGCACCCCAGGGATCTGTGCTGGGTCCGCTGCTTTTTAACATATTCATAAATGACCTGGAAATGGGAATAATTAGTGAGGCAATCAAATTTGCAGATGACACAAAACTATTTTTAAAACCCATGAGGATTGTGGAAAATTGCAAGAGGACCTTGATAAACTGGCAGACTGGGCATCCAAATGGCAGATTAAATTTAATTTGGACAAGTGCAAAGTTATGCACCTAGGAAAGAAAACCCAAACTATGGTTATAAGATGCAAGGTTCCACATTAGGAACCACCACCAAGGAAAAAGATTTAGGCGTCATCCTGGATAATATGTTGAAACCCTCTGCCCAGTGTGCAGCGGCAGCCAAGAGAGCAAATAGAATGCTAGGTATCATAACAAAAGGAATGGAGAATAAAACAAAGCAGATTATAATGCCTCTATCATTCCATGGTCATTGTATCTTAAAAAGGATATAGCGTTATTAAAAAACCTACAGAGAACCACCACTAAAATGGTAAAGGGGATGGAAGGATACCCCTATGAAGAGAGGCTAAAAAGGTTAGGGCTCTTCAACCTGGAAGAGACGGCTGAGGGGAGATATGATAGAGGTCTATAAATTAATGAATGGAATGGGTAAATGTAGATTGATTGTTTATGCCATCAAAATATAGAAAGACTAGGGGACATGCAATGAAGCTACAGGCTAACCTATTTAAGACTAATAAGAGAAAATATTTTTTCACTCAACGTGTATCAAACTCTGGAATTTGTTACTGGAGGAAGCAGTAAAAGCTGTTAGTGTAGCTGGGTTTAAAAAAGATTTGGACAAGTTCCTGGTGGAAAGGTTCATAAATCATTATTAAAGGGGACCCAGGATATCCACTGCTTGACCCAATACAAACATTGTGGAACCTTTGTCTCTTGGGGAAACTGCTAAGTTCTTGTGACCTAGATTGGCCACTGCTGAAAACAGGATACTGGACTTGATGGACCTTGGTCTAACCCAGTATGGCATATCTTATGTTATTTCATAGGTTCCTGGAAATTGGCACTGGGTGGCTACTGGGAGAGAAACATGAGCTTCGCCACAACTGAACACACTAAGCCTCTGTTGTAACATAGAAGTAGTTGGACAATAGTTCACATCAAGGGGATGCAGCGCCTTTTCTAGCTGCAAGGAGCTCCTCCTGTAGGAGGAGACCTCTGGACCACATACGTGAAATGTAACTCCATCTGAGTGCTGAACAGTATGACTGCTAAATGAGTGGGCATGGGTACAAGAATGAGTGGTGGTGAAGGATTGAGAATGGCTAGTTAGCCACAAAAATCTCATGTGTTGTCAAGGATGAGTGTCACTTGCTATAGAAATAATAAGATATAATGTAAAGGTATGCTGACTGGCATCCTAGGGAAGAATATAGGAAGAGTAATATCCCCGCAGCACCTACCCGCATCCCCGCAGCACCTACCCTCATCACCCCCACGCTGGACTCAACCAACTCCCATCAAAAAATCAACATACAGGGAAAAACCGTTCACGGTGGAAAATGGTCAACCTTCCGGAAAGTGGATGACCAACAGATAAAAGGCATCATCACCAACCTAAAAACCACCACCTCTCCTCTTGACCCCTGTCCAGCCTCCTGGATCAAGGCAACCAAAGAGGAAATAGCACAGCACATCTCCCATATAGTGAACCTATCACTTCTGCAAGGTCTCATGCCATCACTCCTCAAGAAGTCACTCATACGCCCCATTTTGAAAAACAAAGCTCTCAGCAAAGATGACCCTACCTCCTACCGCCCTATCTCAAGCATAACCTTCCTCGCCAAAATCATTGAAAAGGCAGTGCAGCAGCAGCTACAGGACCACATTGATGATACAAATGCCCTGGATGTACATCAATACGGGTTTCGACAACATCATGGCGTGGAAACCCTCCTGCTAGCCTTGCTGGACAATCTACTTAAGGGTCTGGAGAACAAGAACAAGATGTATATGCTTATCTTCATTGATATCTCAGCTGCCTTTGACTCGGTGCATCACCCAACACTATTGGAACGACTCGAGTCCATAGGCATTGCAGGGACCCCACTAAAATGGTTCTCCTCCTATATAACAAACAGAATGCAGCAGGTCAATTTCAACAATGATAAAGCAACCCCTTTCTCGCAAACCCAGGGCATTCCGCAAGGTTCCGCCCTCTCCTCCCTCCTATTCAACCTATACCTGCAACCAGTGTGCAAAATTTTCCAAGCCCACGAGATCAACTACCATATCTACGCGGATGACCTCATGCTCTACACACAACTGGATGCAAACAACCCGAACATCAGCAAGCTTGAAAAATGCCTACACGAGCTACAAATCTGGCTCCAACGAAATAACATGTTCATTAACCACAAGAAAACTGAAGCAATGTGTATCTCCAGGAAACCAGGATTCGAGCCCCCTAAAACTGTCACCATGAACAACAATAATTACAACATAAAATCAGAGATAAAATATCTAGGTGTGATGCTTGACAGCAACCTAAATATGGTCAGGCACCTTCGAAATACCAATCGAGCCATTTTCCATAAATTAAGAGTCCTGCAAGCCTTTACGTAGCATCCTTGATCATGATGACTTCAGATCTGTCGCTCAGGCCCTCATCATTCCACACCTAGATTACTGCAATGCCATACTGCAAGGCCTACCAAAGAAAACTACAAATATTCTGCAAATGGCACAAAATGTTGCAGCCAGAATCATCATGCAAAAAGGACTCTCTGACCACATTACACCCACCCTAATTGAGCTGCATTGGCTCCCCATCACGGCCCGCATTCAATACAAAATGCTAGTCACTACTTTCAAACTTATCCATAATATAGCGCCCTCTCACCTCAACAGCTTGATTTCCAATCCACCCAACAACAGAAGTAGGAGAGCAACAAACCTCAACACCATCTGCCTCCCGAGATCATTCACAAAGACCAATGCTTGTACCAGTAACAGAGCCTTCTCATTTACAGCTCCTACACTATGGAATCGGTTGCCAAGTGATCTGCGTGAAATCTGTCATCTAAAGGACTTTAGAAAAGAGCTTAAGACGCACCTTTTCCAATCTCATTACAACCTTACCTCATGAGCTACACGCGGCCACGTGTAAATATGCAGATTCGGATCACTTATAAAGTTTTAACAGTCTTGTCAATTGTAAATATGTATATAATGTACCTTGTGTGAACCTGTCAATTGTATATGTATATAATGTACCTTGGGTGAACCTCAACAACAATCAACTGTAAGCCTGTAACCTGTGTTTTTGCTGTGCTTCCCCCCCTCCCTAAATCAGTTTGTATACAGCCTTAATTCTGGCCAGTACAGCCAACCTTACCATGTGTAACAACCGCTGCTGATCACTGGAAACAGCGGGATATAAATGTACGCTAAATAATAAATAAATAATAAAGTAGAGGATGGAGGGAAAAGTTTGATCTGTGAAAAGAGGGAACGAGTCAGGATTATTTAAGAAGGGCATAAAAAAACAAAGGGTATGTATGAATGCAGGATTGCATGTATCTATAAGGGAGTGGAGGAGTAGCCTAGTGGCTAGAACACTGGCTTGGTAACCAAGCAACCAGGGTTCAAGTCCCACTAGCACTCCTTGTGGCCTTGGGCAAGTCACTTAACCCTCCATTGCCTCGGAAGAAAGGCCTGGCAATCTACTTCCGGTGACACTGCCAAGAAAACCCAGGAGCTTCTGGGTCGCCAGGAGTCAGGACTGACTCGAAGGCACAAATTGCAATAAGGACTGAGTAAATATAGAGCTGACTGGAAATGGGATTCTAAATGATGATACAAGAGTCTTATCTTGTCTGTGTGAGATGAGTGAAAACTGAAAATGGGGGTCTGAGAGCTCTCATTGGTACATTTGTTTAAGGGAGAACTTGCTGGAGCATGGATAAGTGAGTTATGGATGTATGAAAGGGAATCAGGGGGAAAGGGGAAAGTGGGGAAGGGAAAGGGTGGTTTGTGGGGCATTTTCATCCTGCCTTTTGTTCATATAAAACAAACAATGTACAGCAGAACTAAACAGGTGGCAAAAAGAATGGTGTACCAACACTTCTTTGTTAGATGTTATCTGATTTTCATTTTACCAACATTAAGGTGATCTTTTAACTATGTATTAAGATACAGTTTAGCAGATAAACATAAGTGTTACAGCTCAGAATTATCACACTAAAATTACCTGTAGCCAGTATACATGTGAATTAATACACAAAGAATTTAAGGGATTTTTATTTTTAGAACATACCTTATTAATGCCAGAAAAATAACAGCCACCATTTATTGTCACTTTAAATGCAAACAAATATTGCTACAGACACAGAATAAAAGTTCATCCACAGACATATTTAGGTACATAGGTCATATATTAATTATATGTGCCTGATAAGAATTACTACTTTGCTCTTTAACCTGGTCAGATTGATATAGTTGTTTGACATTTGTCTCAGCAAACAATGGTGCCATTAAACTAAGACATACACACATACACACTCCCCCTGCCGCCCCCCAAACATAAATTAGTACATTTCACATCAACAAAAGAAGGCTTGTTTGCTGGTATACTGTAACTAAATAAATTTAACCTGATTTTATCCAACCTCTCTAATGCTGAATTGGTTTGGAATGATATTCCCCCTCCTCCCCCAAAAAGATGTTCTTTAAAAAAGGCACATTTGGCAGCTACTGATTCTGGCATGTATCTGGCACAGGATTCTATTTCTGTTAGCCTTTCATTCACACGGCATATGTGACTTCATATATTTGTTGGGGTGGAGGGGTGTCAAATATGAATTAAGTTTATGTCTCACTTGATTTATGATTTTGCAAAATTAACTACTAAAAGCACTATTTTCACTGAAGGCAAAAGAGGAATTTACTAATAGTTGTCAGAGAAATGCATTTTAAGGTGTTTAAAAGGAGGAAAGTAAGGTATGACATTCACAAAATAATTTAAAACGCGCTTTTGATCTTTACATATTTGTATTAATAGGGCAGTATGCTTTTCTTGACAGTTGAATAAAAGTCATTCTGCGTGTCAGGCAGCTTCCAAAATCCAAACAGTCCAAACTGTTTTTAGTGAAAATTATAAAGAGAAATAGAACTCAAATATAATCTTTCTGTTGTGCTTCATAATGTCCTTCCATTAGCTGAAGTAATATTGAATTTGATAAATAACAAGATGATCTGCATTACATAATATATACACATTTTCTAAGTGCATCAATCATAGAAGCAAATTAAAGCATCAAATGTCAGCTTATTTTGTTTCATATTTGCAAGGGGCCTTTAATATTCTCTAAATGCGTGGTTGTAGGAAAATTTAAATAAGGGGGATATTTGCTAGGTGTCCAAGAAATATTTTCCCTGTTTTCTTTTTCATATGACATTGCTGTACAGTATATAAAAGACAAGTAGCAAGTACTGCAGAAAGAAAATGGGGAATGTAAATAGTCCATGGCATTAAACTAGTTCAGTGATAACTACATTCATGGAGACTACCAGCCTGCACCATTTTTGTTTATTTTAGCAAGAGGAAAACAATAAAATTAACTGAGCATCAATTACTATTCAACCGATACAGTATGGTCATTTAATAGGGAGAATTTCCTCCTTTTTCCATTCTCCTAATTCAACAAAAAGTTGTAAAAATAGAATAATGAATCTGAACAGATTGGTAAATTATATTTTGTCAGATTAATTTTTGCCTAAAGGGAAAAATGCACAAACCTTTAATGTATTCATGAAATGTGTGCATGTAGACATTACATCTACATGTAAATATATAGTGGTATAGAAAAGTTTAGGCACCTCTGATGTGAATGTTTCAATGAATCCCCAAGTGAAGAGAAGCTGACAACTAATACATGATAGAAAGTTAACCATCAAACCATCAAGTTAGCTCAATTTCTATGCGATCTGAAAAACCATTCTAGTATAATCCACCTTGTGGATTTTTTACTCATCCATTTTAATGAATTGTGCTCATATAATTAAGTAAACTTACAAACAAAATCTTCTTTTGCCAAATCTTCTAAAATACTTTAGATCGCAAATGTCATCTTGCCCAATAAAACGCTATTGTTTCAGACCCGATGCTGTGTAGTCCTGCATCAGGGGCACATCTCTTTGCCCCATAATTTGCCTCTGCAGACAATGCTCCATAATTTGACCATATACTGTATTCGATTTGTCTGACTTCTATAATTTCTTCTCTTCCATCTGTCTACTGCCCAAAGACACCACCTTACCAGTTTATTTAAAACAAGGCATGCCAATTCAGCATTTAATTGAAACCTCTTTGATTAACGATGTGCAAAGTGAAAATCCAATTATTTCTTACGGTTCCTCCCCTAATTAGAGGGGGTTATAGGGAGAAATTGTAACTGCAACAGGAGTTCTCTGTAGACAATAGGAGAATGCAGCCACACTTGGTGAAGCTCACAGGCTGATCCTTCAAGTGGAGAGCTCTCTCCTAGTTTCTTTAAAAAAATCTTTTTTTTTTTTTTGGCACTGGGCATGCATGGTAGGTTTCGCGCCTCCTGACACTCTAAGCACCATTAGTCAGTCCAAAGCAGAATACAACAAAACAGAAAAAGGGGGACATGGTGGGAGGGAAAAAGTGTGGCTGCATTGCTTGTCAATGGAGAAAATGTAGTTGTTACAGGTAAGCAACTATGTTTTCTCCGTTGACAAGCAAGAGAAAATGTAGCCACACTTGTTGGTAAATTCAGAGCAGTGGGTCGCTGATGAGTAGTAAATATGTTGTAACTGTTCTTGGAAAAACGGCCTGACAGAGCCCTGGGAAGGTGGTTAATTCACTAATGAGTGCGAAGAGGTTGAAAAGACAGACTGTCCGAAAGCAGCAGATGACGGATAGTCCAGAAGTAGTGCTTAGTGTAGGCAAGGACGTTCGACCAGGTAGCTGCATTGCATATGTCTGTGATAGAGACTGAACAGAGATTGGCTATCGTTGAGGCTTTCGCGCCTTGAGGGGTAACTCTTCCAGGAGTAGGGCAAGTGCACGTTTGGTATGCAAAAGCAACATAATCTGAAATCCAGGTGGGCACAGTCCTCTTGGAAGCTAGAAGGCCAGGTTATTTGGACTAAAAGTAACAAACAGTTGAGAAGTCTTACGACAGTCTCGTGTTTATTTATTTAAAGGTTTTTATATACCGTCTTTCTACAATTCAAGATGGTTGCATTAAGATAATAAAGTAAAACCTTGTGACAGTCCAAAGAATGAAGTGTCCTTTCAGACTCAGATGCATGAGGTTTAGGAAAAAACACAGGCAGGACTATTGACTGGTTCAAGTGATAAGCAGAAACCACCTAGAGTAAAAATTTAGAGTGGGCACGGAGAACCTTAGTGGGTCAAAAATTGGGTATAGGGTGGATAATGAACCAAGGCTTGAAGTTTGCTTATGAGACGAGCAGACATTATAGCTATGAGGAAAATAGTCTTCCATGCAAGATGCTTGAGGGAAGCCTGGGCTAACAGCTCAAAAGGCAGATTGACCAGCACTGAAAGAACATTTAGGTTCCATGCTTCAATAGGTTGTTGAATCAGAGGCCTGAGGTGCAAACTTCCCCGGATAAACTTAGCGATCCAGGGATGATGAGTGATAAGTTTGTTGTCAATCTCATCATGGTAGTTGGAGATAGCTATGAGATGCATGCAGAATGAGGAGGTCTTGAGACCAGCGTCTGAGAGCGACATGAGGTAAGTGAGAAGATCCAGCAAGAAACAAGAGAAATGTTGAAGATAGCGATCGGAGCACCATCGGGAGAAGCAAACCCATTTGAAAGCATATGACCTCTTGGTTGAGTCTTTCCTAGATGCCAGAATGTCATGACAGACGCTGTCAGAGACGGGAAGCCGAAGAGGCTAGTTAGGCTTCAACATCCACCCCGTTAGAGAAAGGCTGTGCAGATTCGCATGTAGAAAGTCTCAAATCCTCCCACACCGAAATGCTGGATGATCAATTCTATCCTAAATGCTTGCTACAGCTCACATAAGCTCTGGCGTTGGGTCAAGGGGACATGCCCTCTACTAAAAAGGATTTTCAATCCATCTTTAAGTCTATGTCCACATCTAAGGAAGTCCTTGCACATCCCCTTCATGAAATCTTACAAGAGCTTCAGCTAACAGCATGGCATACTCTACTTTTTGTCAAAGCTTTTTCTCGCTGTCTTGATGCCAAGTACAAGTTTACAAGTTAACAGGAGGGCTGGATCATCTCCGGCCGCAGTTGTTCCATTCCTCCCTTATTTCTGAGGCTACTCTAAAGTGTTCCAAACCTAAGGTCTCTTCCCACATATCTTCAGGTAAAGACCACCGCCTTTTAGATACGGCAGGAAAGAAAATGTAACAGTCTGGCTCTGAAGATTTTAGCACACCATCTCCAGATGTTGCATTATCATCATTCCTTAATGGAGCAGTCACCGACCCCGACATTTCCAAGGATGACTTAGTTCATGCCCTTACGGCTACTGAAGAGTGTGACTATCACCTCTTAAGAGATACCTATGATGCTTACTACGTGGTGTCTCAGTCAGCAGCAGTAGCTATTGCTGCATGGAGAATGGCATGGCTCCGATCTTCAGGACTCCGTGAGGACTATCATGACCGCATAACAGATGCCCCTGCATGGGAGATTCACTCTTTGGTCAAAATGTGGAAGCTACCTTATCTCAAATGAAGGATAATTCCTCTGCGGTCAAGGAGCTCTGTCTCCACCCCCGAGGCGAATCCTCCATGACGCAAAACTCAGCCTACTTATTTCAGAAAGCCCTACCCTCATCAGTGTTTTCAGCATTTCTATCCTAGGTGATGATACCAGCCTTATGCACGATCACCACCATCACTACAGGCTGCGTCAGCATATTTGCCTTACCAGAGATCCAGGGAACACAAGCAGCAGCCTGCTCCTGCTACCATCCCTGCTAAGCAGATTCCTCCTTTTTGACTATCTTCCAGTGTGTGTGTGTGTGTGGGGGGGGGGGGGGGTCGCCTCCTCCAGGGATGACTGGCCCTCCCGTAACTTCAGATTGCTGGGTTCTGGCCATACTAAATCTGGGATATCAGCTACAGTTTTCCACTGTTCCTCCTCTGCATTCCTGGTCTCCTTCTCAACAGCATACTCACATTCTACAGAATGAGCTCCACTCCCTGCTGGAGGCCAGAGTGGTGGAGCTCATGTCACCTTCTCAGTGTAGCCTAGGTTTCTATTCTCCCTTTTTCCTCATCCTGAAAAAGACCAGAGGACTTCTTCCCAGCCTCGACCTCAGACAATTAAATCTATATCTTACCAAACAGATATTCAAGATAAACATCTTGGACACCATTCATCCTTTCATTTGATAGGGTTACTGCCTTGCATCTCTAGGATGCTTATGCCACCATTCCAATTCATCCATTACAATGGAAGCTTCTCCACATCACTTTCCTTAACACACTAACAGTATCGAGCCCTTCCCTTTGGCCTGGCTTTGGCTCCCCAAGTATTCATGCTGTGGTGGCTGCTCACCTATGCAGGGATGGCCACTTTGTCTTCCTCTATCTCAACGATTGTTTGAACTCTGGAAAATCACCTAAAGCGGTGAATACTACCCTCGTTGTTACTATCCCACTTCTTCAGCGTTTGGGCTTCCTCATCAATGAAACCAAGTCTCACCTTGTTCCAACCCAGCAGCTGTGTTTTATTGGAGCCAACCTAAATACACTTACTGCCACTGCCTATCTTCTTCAGGAAAGAATACAGACCATAATTTCCTTGACAAATTCTCTTATGACTTCAACCACAGTTTCAGCAAGGACGATGTTACGCCTCCTAGGGAACATGGCTGTGGCAATACAAGTAGTTCCCAATGTCAGATGGAGAATGAGATCACTACAGTGGCATCTCAAAAAATCTTGGAACCTAATTTTTCATCCTCTTTCCAAAAAGGTTTCTGTTCCAAACATGCTAAAGGCTTCTCTTCATTGGTGGACCCAATTTTCCATCCCCTCCAGTACAGCAAGTTTTCACCACCAGTGCTTCTTCCATGGGCCTGGGGAGTCTATCTCGGTTCTCTCCATACCCAAGGTCTCTGGTCTCTCAAAGAATGTCAGTTACACATCAACCAACTCGAGTTGCAAGCCATCTTGTACAGTCTCAAAACTTTTCCCAGCTGGTTAACCAAAGTCAACCTTCAAATCCACAAACAATCAAGTAGCAATGTTTTATTTAAACAAGTAGGGGGGGGGGGGAGAGGGATCCCTGCGACTCTGCAGAAAGGCTCTTCAGATATGGACTTTTGCAGCTACTCTCAATTGCACGATTCAAGCAACCTATCTTCCAAGGACCAGAATTAACGTGTGGATTCCCTAAGCTGACAGCTACAGCCTCACAAATGGTCTCTCAACCATTGAGTGGGGCAGAAACCTTTTCACAAGTGGGGCACTCTATGGATAGGCCTCTTTGCCTCTGCAGACAATGCCAAATGTCCCACATTGTTCCCTCATACCAGTCCTGCAGTGCCTCCACCATGATGCTTTTGCAATCTCCTGGCACGAAGGCTTAATGTATGCTTTTCTGCCTTTCCCAGTCTTACCCAAAGTCCTGTGAAAAGTACTACAGGACCAAGCAACCGTGATTTTCATTGCTCCCGGTTGGCCCACAGAAATCTGGTATCCTCTGCTGCTTTCGCTGATAGTCAATGCCCTGTTACCAGTGGGTTCTCATCCTCATCTCTTAATACAACAGAATGGCAAATTTTTGCCATCAGTGAGGTGGTTGCCTCTCATCTCAGTTCATCATCTGAGTCATAAATGGCAGAGGACTCACCTATAGAGCTTATATCATTTTTTATTGGACTTGATATACCGCGCCTTCATGGGTGTAGCAGGGCAGTGTACAATTTTCAACAGAAAGTGAAATAGAAAAGGAATGCTATAATCAAACAGGAAAGTTACCACAGTCACACAAAAGGGACAGAAAGAGGGTAGAAGTGTTGGGGAAGGAGGGGTGTAATGAAGGGTCTCTATGTGCTAGGTGGATGTCATATGCCTGTTGGAACAGATAGGTTTTAAGTTTACATTTGAATTTGGCAAAATATAGTTCCAGATGGAGGTCAGGAGGGAGAGCATTCCAGAGTGCAGGGCTGAGAAAGAAAAAAGCAGAATTATAGGTAGATTCTAGTCGAGCATGAGAGGCAGAAGGAAGGTGAAAGTTGTTGCTGTTGTTAAGTGCCGTCGAGTCGGAGTCGACTCATGGCGACCCTCTGGATAGCTATCCTAAATTGTGTTTGGTCTTCAGTCAGGCGGCTCATTGTTGACAGACTGGTACCCGTAGCTGCTGTTATTGTATCGATCCATCTCATTGCTGGCCTTCCTCTTTTGCGTTGACCTTCTATCTTGCCAAGCATGATGTCTTTCTCTAATGATCTCTCTCTTCGCATGAAGTGTCCAAAGTATGAAAGTCGAAGTCTTGTCATCTGAGCTTCTAAAGAAAGGTGAAAGTAATTAGCGTGAATAGCGCGGAGAACATGGTGTGGAGAGTGAAGATGAATATCCGAGGACAGAGGTGCTAGTATAAGAGCTTGAATTGTATTCGGTACTTAAGGGGGCGCCAGTGAAGGTGCATAAGAAGAGAAGTGATATGATCGGTGTGAGATGCATGTGCAAAAATCTGAGCAGCGGTATTTTGTATTAGCTGAAGGCAGTGGATCTGATAGCGAGGGAGACCTGCAAAAACCATATTACAGTAATTGATCCAAGACATAACAAGAGAGAGGAAAAGAGTGGTCAGAGAGGAGGGGGATAGAAATAGTCGTATGGCACGGATCTGTCAGACAGAGTGGATGAGAGAGGAAAGATGATCTTAGAAGGCAGGGAAGAATCGAGAATGACACCTAGGTAGTGGAGTGATTGCACCAGAGGGACTGGGGAGTTCAGAAGTGTGGCGACTAGTGATGGACAGGGGCTCTGGACTGTAAGCCAAATCGCAGCAGTCTTTGTGGGATTGAGGTGAAGAAAATTGTTAGTCATCCAGAAGGCAATTTGTGAGGCAGGAATTGAGAAGTGAGAGATCAGGAGCAGAGGGATTGGTGTGGTGAAGGAGAATGATATAATCGGCATAATAATATGCTGATATGCTGTGCTGTTGAATCAAGAGTGAGAGAGGAACAAGGAAGATGTTAGAGTAATAGTGCCAGCACCAAACCTTGAGGGACACTGCAGGGAAAAGAAGTGAAAAGAGACAAAGAGTTTCCAGAGAGAACTGAGAAAGATCTGGGGGAAAGTGTGAAAGCAGGGTAAAACATTTAACATTTTTGTTAGTAATATTGTGGAAGGGCTGTTGGGTAAGGTTTGCCTCTTTGCGGATGATACCAAAATCTGCAATAGACACCCAGAAAGGTGTAGATAACATGAGGAGAGATCTAGCTAAGCTTGAAGAATGGTCTAGAATTTGGCAGCTGAGATTTAATGTTAAAAAATACAAGGTCTTGCATTTGGGCTGCAGAAATCCAAGGTAGCAATATAGTATAAGAGATGAAGTACTTCTGTCCACAAAAGAAGAGTGGGACCTAGGTGTGATTGTGTCTGATGATCTTAAAGTAGCTAAACAGGTAGAAAAGGCAACAGCGAAAGCTAGAAGGATGCTTGGGTGCATAGGGAGAGGAATGGCCAGTAGAAGAAAGGAGGTGATAGTGCCTCTATATAAGTTTTTGGTGTGACCTCATTTGGAGTAGTGTGCAATTCTGGAGACTGCACCTTCAAAAGGATATAAACAGGTTGGAGTCGGTGCAGAAGGTGGCTACTAAAATGGTTAGTGGTCTTCATTATAAAGCATATGAGGACAGACTTAAGGACCTTAATATGTATACTTTAGAGGAAAGGCGGGATAGAGGTGATATGAGATGTTTAAATACCTCCATGGCATAAATGCACAGGAAGAGAGCCTCTTTCGATTGAAAGCAAGCTCTGCTACGAGGGGACATAAGATGAGGATGAAAGGGGATAGACTCAGGAGTAATATGCGGAAATATTTCTTTATGGAAAGAGTGGTAGATGTATGGAATAGTCTCCCAGTGGAGGTGGTAGAGATGAGGACAGTATCTGAATTCAAAAAAACATGGGACAAACACAGAGGATTCTCTAAGGAAAAAATGGGACTGTTATAGTAGTTAATATATGAAGGGCAGACTAGACAGGCCATGTGGTCTTTTTCTGCCATCATGTTTCTCTGTTTCTAACAGTCCCGTGGATGCTGAAATTGTGAAGATGGCAAAGAAGAGTAGCGTGATCCACAAGGTCAAAAGCTGAAGAAAGATCCAGGGAAACAGCCAAAGAAATGTCACCACGGTCATGAGAGGTATGCAGTTCATTGAGAAAGCAAAGCAGGATAGTCTCAGTTCTGTGACCAGGGTGGAATCCGGATGGATGTGGATGGAGGGTGTGTGTGGCATCAAGATGGGCAGTAAGTTGGAAAACACCAGTTTTTCAAGGATCTTGGACAAGAAGGTGAGGTTCAAGACAGGCCAGTAGTGTGAAAGGACAGTAAGAACATAAGATATGCCATACTGGGTCAGACCAAGGTCCATTAAGCCCAGTATCCTGTTTCCAACAGTGGCCAATCTAGGTCATACATACCTAGCAGTAACCCCAAAAGACAAAGGTTCCACAATGTTTGTATTGGGTCAAGCATTGATATCCTGGGTCCCTTTTTAATAATGGTTTATGGACCTTTCCTCTAGGAACTTGTCCAAACCTTTTTTAAACCCAGCTACACTAACAGCTCTTACTACATCCTCCGGTAACAAATTCCAGAGTTTGATTACACGTTGAGTGAAAAAATATTTTCTCTTATTTGTCTTAAATAGTTTACCCTGTAGCTTCATTGCATGTCCCCTAGTCTTTCTATATTCTGATAGCGCAAACAATTGATCTACGTTTACCCGTTCCACTCCATTCATTAATTTATAGACCTCTATCATATCTCCCCTCAGCTGTCTCTTTTACAGGTTGAAGAGCCCTAACCTTTGTAGCCTCTCTTCATAGGAGTAGCCTTCCATCCCCTTTACCATTTTGGTGGCTCTTCTCTGTACCTTTTCTAATAACGCAATATCCTTTTTAAGATACAGCGACCAGAATTGCACACAATATTCAAGGTGCGGTCGTACCATGGAACGATATAGAGGCATTATAATATCCTTTGTTTTATTTTCCATTCCTTTCCTTATGATACCTAGCATTCTATTTGCTTTCTTGGCCGCCGCTGCACACTGGGCGGAGAGTTTTAACATGTTATCCACGATGACTCCTAAATCTTTTTCCTGGGTGGTGGTTCCCAATGTGGAACCTTGCATCGTGTAACCATAGTGTGGGTTGTTCTTTCCTAGGTGCATAACTTTGCACTTGTCCACATTAAATTTCATCTGCCATTTGGATGCTCAGTCTTCCAATTTGTCCAGATCCTCCTGCAATTTTCCACAGTCCTCTTGGATTTTAACAACTTTAAACAGTTTTGTGTCGTCTGCAAATTTGATAACCTCACTCGTTATTCCCTTTTCCAGGTCATTTATGAATATGTCAAAAAGTAGCGGACCCAGTACAGATCCCTGGGATACTCCACTATTCACCTTTTTCCATTGGGAAAATTGGCCATTTAGCCCTACCCTCTGTTTTCTATCTTTTAACCAGTTCCCGATCCACAATAGTACACTGCCTCCTATCCCATGACTTTTTAGTTTTGCCAAAAGTCTCTGATGAGGGACCTTGTCAAAGGCTTTCTGAAAGTCCAGTATATCAACCGACTCACCTTTGTCTACCTGTTTATTCACACCTTCAAAAAACATATCAGATTAGTAAGACAAGATTTTCCTTGTCTAAAGCCATGTTGGCTGTCTCCCATTAGGCCATGACTATCTACATGCTGTGTAATTTTGTTCTTTATGATGGTTTCTACCATTTTCCCCGGTACTGATGTCAGGCTCACTGGTCTGTAATTTCCCGGATCACCCCAGAGCCCTTTTTAAAAATTGGCGTTACATTGGCGATCTTCTAATCTTCAGGTATTACAGATGATTGTAATGAAAGCTCACAGATTACTAATAGCAGGTCTGCAATCTCATATTTCAGTTCTTTCAACACTCTTGGATGTATACCATCCGGTCCAGGTGATTTGCTACTATTCAGTTTATCAAATAGTTGTAATACATCTTCCCGGTGTAGTGATATTTCTCTCAATTCTTCTGCAGTATCATCTTTAAATACCACTTCTGTTTTGGGTAACATCCCTACATCTTCCTCAGTAAAGACCGAAGCAAAGAATTCATTCAGTCTCTCCGCTATAGCCTTGTCTCCTTGTAGGATCAAGGGTGGGCTTCTTCAGAATCGGGTGGTTAAGGGCTTGCTTCCAAGTGGAGGGGGAGGTACCAAAGGACAGACTGGAGTTAATGATGGTGAGAATTAGTGGCAAGAGAGCCAGGGAGGGCTTGGGATAGGATCGGAGCCGCAGGTTGTCTTATGAGAAGAAGAGATAACTTTAAGTAATTCTGCGGAAGAAACAGTACGAAAGGCAGTCCATATGTGAGTAAGGGGGGGGGGGAGGGGAACTTGGGGGGGGGGGGGGTCTCAAAGGAAGGGGTGCAGGGCAACCAGAGAAGATAGAGCACAGAGACATGATCCCAGGGAATGATGCGTTGCTCTGCAGGCTGAGGTACTGGGGTGTGAGAAGAAGTCTGTAGGGGACAGTCCCTGGTATGCTGATCTGTATGAGGGAAAGCATGGATCTGCAGCATTTGAGTAGTCTGTCATAGAAAATTTTGCATTAAAAGCAAAAGGGACTCTTGTAGAGACTGTAAAAAAGAATTTGGCCATGACTGTGTGTGTGAGGTGAGGGAGGTCCCCAATAAATGATTGCCCTCTCTAATGCAGACTTATGGTATAGAGCGACTTGAGAGCTGCTTATCCACCTCAGAAGAAAAAGTAGAGGCAGAGGCAGAGTGTTTTAGCTTGGCACATTTCTTACCAGAATCTTGCAGCTTAGTTTTATTTTTTTGAGGAGGCATGGTCCAGAGTAGCATGGCTGGTTGCTCCTTGAACTGAAACCATCACTGAAGCAGTACTTTCCCCAGCATGGTTCAGCTTTTTTTTCCAAAACAACTATTCTGTCCCCTGGTGGTGTATTGCTGGGACCCGGAGGGGGTGGAGTGGCATGCAAAGTTCTCATGTCCAGCAGTGGGGGTGTGCTCCAGCATGATGAGAAAACTAATGTGCTCAAAACAATGAGGAAGTTGCTGGCACCGGTTCTTTAAGCACCAAGAGATCAGTGATGTAATGACTGACAAGAAAAAAGTGGTTTTAAAAATAAAAAGTGCAAGTGTCAGGAGAGGAGAGAGCTGTTGCATGTGAAGGATGCAGTGGAAAAAAGGACAGTGCTTAGAGTGTCAGGAGGCGCAAGATCTACCATGCATGCCAGATGCTGAAAAAAAAAGATTTTTTTTAAAGAAGCTAGGAAAGCTCTTCGCTTGAAGGACCAACCCACGGGTTTCACCAACAAGCATGGTTGCATTTTCCCCTGCTTGTCGAAGGAGAAAGCACAGTTACTTACCTGTAACAGGTGATCTCTGGGAACAGCAGGAATTAGTCCTCACTTATGGGTACGTCGGAACCGACGGAGCCTGCGCGGGAAAGCTCCCCAGCTTCCCAGAAAGGAAGCTTTTGGGGCCTCCCACTGCACATGCGCGCTGCCTTCCCGCCTTCCTGACCAGCTCTCCTCAGTTCGAGTTTATAGCTGAGACAATAGAGAGAGGAAAGGAAGATAGATAGAAGATACAACTCCTAGGGGAGGTGGGTGGGTTGTGAGGACTAATTCCTGCTGTTCCCAGAGATCACCTGTTACAGGTAAGTAACTGTGCTATCTCCAGGAACAAGCAGGAATAAGTCCTCACTTATGGGGACTCCCTAGCTAAGATGCCTGGGAGATCCCCTCCCAAGGGTTCACCATCTTCGTATGGATCTCAGGCATCCATCCAGGGAAGGTGGGCAGGAGTTGTTCAAGTATGGAACAGGTGTTTGAGGACAGCCTGACCAAACAAGGCATCCCGGCGGGAGTCCTTGTCCAAACAGTAATGGGCTGTGAAGGTATGAACCGAGGCCCAGGTGGCTGCTCGACAGATCTGATCTATGGATACAGAGTGAAGATGAGCCATAGAAGTGGCCATGGCTCGCACATTGTGAGCTGTGACATGGCCTTCCAGAGAAATGTTTTTATTATTATTTATTTATTATTTATTTACATTTCTTATATACCGCACTATTTGCGATCAGCGCGGTTTACATAAAACAAGAAGGTAACCGACAATGAACAAAAGTCAGGTCATTACATTGAACAGGAACAAGTAACTTGGAAAACAGGGTAAACTATATACATATGCATAACCATGAATGGGTAACTATATACATGTCAGAGGGAGTTATTGGGTATTGGACATGCTTAGTGGCTGGGGTTCGGGCAGTAAGTGAGATGCTTGATAAAGAGGAAATGTTTTAAGGCCTTTCTGAACTGGCTCAGGTTAGGGATTGCTCTGATGTGTGGTGGTAGGGAGTTCCAGAGACTTGGGGCGTATAGTCTAAAGGCTCTGTTCGATGTTGCTTTGGAGCATTTTGTAGTGTCTCTCGGTATCACTAGCATGTTAGCTACTGAGGTTCTTCTTAGCCTGTTGGGTATGGGTGGTTGGATGAGGTCACATAGTGAGGAGGAGGAGAGTCCCTTGATGGCCTTGAATGTCATCACTAGGGTTTTGAAACTTAGCCTGGCTTGAATGGGGAGCCAGTGAAGCTGTCTCAGGAGGGGTGTGATATGCTCTCTTCTTGGTGTGCCGAGGAGAATCCGCGCTGCACTGTTCATGGCAAGTTGCAGGGGCTGTAAGGTGGCCTGAGGGAGTCCTTGCAGGATGGCGTTTGAGTAGTCCAAATGGGGGATGATGAGGGCTTGATAAATGGTGCGGAAGTCGCTTGGTTCAAGTAGGGGGCGTAAGTGTCTAAGAGATTTAATCTTGAAGTAAATCGCTCTTACAGTGTTGGTTATGTGTTGCTTCATGTTGAGGTTCTGATCCAATGTTACTCCGAGGTAACGAATAGCTGATTTTACTTGTAATTCAGCGTTGTCCACTTCTAGGTAGCTGGGTGGTGTAAACTCAGGATTTCTGGAGATGAATAAGACCTCCGTCTTCTTGTGTTGGATGCGCAGATTCTGAGAGAGGAGCCATTCGGATATGGTGTTGAAGCACTCAGTCAAGGGGGTAAGGTCTGGGCAATCCAGGGATATTGGAAGGTACAGTAAGACATCGTCTGCGTATATCATACAACTCACATTGAATGATCTGATAATATTACAGATGGGTTGGATATAGATGTTAAACATAAGTGATGATAGGGAAGATCCTTGAGGAACTCCTTGGCTTTGTAAGAATGGCTCGGAAGTAGACCCATTTGCACGTACGTATTGCCATCTGCCTGACAGGTAGGATCTACACCATTCAAGAGCTCTTCCACCAATGCCTTTCTCTCTTAGCCGACCTAGGAGAATTTCGTGGCAGACAGAGTCGAACGCCGCCGCTATATCCAAAAATACGAGTGCATAACCTTGGCGTAGGTTGTCAATGCCTGAGATTATGGTGTCAAAAAGCGTTGTGAGTAGAGTTTCGACTCCGTGTGACTCTCTGAATCCGTGTTGAGATGAGTCTAGGGGGGCATTGATATCAATGTGATCTTGTAACTGTTTGTAGACTGTCTTTTCGATGATTTTAGCAAAGGAAATACACTGAGCAATCCAATTGGAAAGTGTACGTTTTGAGACTGGAAGTCCCAAATGAGAAGGATCAAAAGCCACAAAAAGTTGGGAAGACTTTCGATGTGGTTGAGTCCTGTTGAGGTAAAAGGCGAGAGCTCTTTTACAGTCTAGAATATGAAGGTTCCTCTCTGCACTGGATGCATGAGGAGCCGGGAAAAAGACAGGTAGATATACCTCTTGATTAAGATGAAAAGGCGAGACCACTTTGGGCATAAAGTGGGGATTCGTCCTAAGGACCACCTTATCATGATGAAACCTAGTATAAGGTGGATGAGCCACTAAGGCCTGTAGTTCACTGATGCGGCGAGCCGAAGTGACTGCAATAAGGAAAAGGACCTTCCAGGAAAGAAATTTCAAGGAGGTAGAAACCAACGGTTCAAAAGGTGGCTTCATAAGCTGACCTAGAACTAAGTTCAAATCCCATGCTACCGGAGGAGGTCGGATGGGAGGCTTAGTTAGAGTCAGGCCTCTCATGAACCTTGCAATAAGCGGATGAGAGGAGACAGGTTGTCCATTTATAGGTTTTAAGGATGCTGCAATAGCACTCAAATGGACTCTTACTGAATTCGTCTTAAGGCCTGCATTAGAAAGATGCAGGAGATAGTCTAGTAGAGAATTCAAAGGAAGTGCTAGAGGGTCAAGACCCTGTTGAGCACACCAAATGGAAAAGCGTTTCCATTTGAAAGCATAGGAACGCCTCGTGGAGGGTTTCCTAGAGGCATGAAGGATATCTTTCACTGGTTGAGAAAGATTGAAGTCATGAAGGCTTAGGCCTTCAGTAACCAAGCTCTGAGGTGTAGGGACTTGGGGTTTGGGTGCCACAAAGTCCCCTCCTCCTGAGACAGAAGGTCTGGCGCAGCTCCCAGGTCCAGGGAGGGTCCCTGGGAGAGATGCAGAAGAAGAGGGAACCACACTTGGCGTGGCCAGCGTGGAGCTATGAGGATCATCGATCCGTGATACCTCTGGAGTTTGAACAGAGTCTTGGGAATCAAAGGAATGGGTGGAAAAGCATATAGGAATTCCTGACCCCAATGCAGGAGAAAGGCGTCGTTGGCCTGAGCTCCCTGACACGGAGTCCTGGAACAGAACCGGGGAAGTTTGGCATTCCACGGACTTGCAAAGAGGTCTATGTCCGGGGTTCCCCATTCCTGAAAGATTCTGCCTATCTGGTCCATATGTAGGGACCATTCGTGTGGAAG
Organism: Ichthyophis bannanicus; assembly: GCA_033557465.1. Classification (NCBI taxonomy): domain Eukaryota; kingdom Metazoa; phylum Chordata; class Amphibia; order Gymnophiona; family Ichthyophiidae; genus Ichthyophis; species Ichthyophis bannanicus. The sequence continues at coordinate 129,533,757 of CM066033.1, forward strand.
CAGAACTCGACTGAGTCTGTCTGCCCGAGAGTTTTGAACCCCTGGAAGATATACTGCAAGAAGATGAATTTGATGCTCTCTGGCGAAGGCCCATAATCTGAGAACTTCGTTGCAAAGCGACAGAGAGCCTGTCCCTCCTTGTTTGTTTACGTAGAACATGGCCACCTGATTGTCTGTCTGAACTAGGACGGTCAGGTTGACAAGGAGGGTATGGAAGACTTTGAGGGCAAAGAAGATTGCTCGCAGTTCCAGGAGGTTGATGTGAAGGGTGGTCTCCTGTGGAGACCAAGTACCCTGAGTGGAGAGGGATTGTAGATGGGCTCCCCACCCTGTTTGGGAGGCATCTGTTGTGAGGGTTGCTTGGGGCAACAAAGGTTGGAAGGGGGCCCCCAACAACAGATTCTTGGTGGACATCCACCATTGGAGGGACCAAAACAGACGCTTTGAGGTGAGGATTTGGTCGGAGAGCGCTCCTGATGCTTGAGTCCACTGGGTGGCCAAGGTCCATTGAGCTGCTCTCATATGAAGACGAGCGTAGGGCACCACGTGAACCGTGGAGGCCATGTGGCCCAGAAGTCGCAGCATTTCTCTGGCTGTCAAGTGACTGCTGGACTGAGCTTGGGAGGACAAGCACACCAGACGTTGGCCCCGGACTTGAGGTAGGTAGGCCCTTGCAGTGGTGGTGTCCAACTGGGCCCCTATGAATTCCAGAGACTGAGTAGGGATAAGTTGAGACTTGGGAAGGTTTACCACCAGTCCCAGATACTGCAGAATGTGCCTTGTGCGGTCCAGGGAAATCTGGGCCTCTGACTGAGATGGAGCTCGGATGAGCCAGTCGTCCAGATATGGGAATACAAAAATTCCCAGACCTCTTAGAAATGCGGCAACAACTGCCATGCATTTGGTGAACACTCTTGGAGCAGAGGCTAGACCGAAGGGAAGTACTCTGTACTGGAAATGTTTTCCCTGAAACAGAAATCTTAGATATTTTCTGTGGGATGGGTGGATGAGTATATGTGTGTACGCATCCTTGAGATCTAGAGAACAAAGCCAATCTTGACTCTGAAGGTATGGAAGGAGAATGCCTAGAGAAAGCATTTTGAATTTCTCCTTGTACAGAAATTTGTTCAATTCTCTCAGATCTAGGATAGGTCTGAATCCCCCTATCTTCTTTGGTATGAGAAAATAAGGGGAGTAGAATCCTGTCCCTTGTTGAAGAAGAGGAACCTCTTCTATTGCCCCTTGGGCAAGGAGAGAAGAGATTTCCTGACCCAACAGGTCCAGGAGAGATGGGGGAGAATTGAAGTGCCTCACCATGGTATGTGGAGGAAGGTTGGAAAAATGAAGTTTGTAGCCCTCTCTGATGATAGAGAGGGTCCAGTGCTCTGATGTAATTTGCCCCCATCTGGGAGCAAAGTGAGCTAACCTTCCGGGAATGGTGAGGGGCTCTGGTTGTTCTAGAGCCAGAAATGTTAAGTTCTCTAGGGGCAAGTCAAAACCCCTGAGGGGGTTGAGCCTGCTGAGGAGTGGCAGACGCTGCAGGCTTTGACCTTGCCTGTTTAGGTTGCTGATGTTTAGCAGCAAAGCGAGGCTGAGAAGATTGTTGGCCAGTATTTGTGGAAAATCTGGCCTTCTTGTAGTAAGGCCTCTTGAAAGACTTTTTCTTGGCAGGAGTAGAGGTAGACTTAGAAAGTCTATCTAATGTAGCATTTTCTGCGTCCATTTGAGTGGCTTTAATTTGCCAGTCTTTACCAAATAAGTTCTCACCTGTACAGGGCAGATTCCGTAAGCCATCCAGGACCCAGGGTTCTAGGTCAGAGGCCTGGAGCCAAGCAAGTCGTCGGGCTGCAATAGCAATGCCCGAAGCTCTACCGGCACCCTCAAAGGAATCAAAAGCTGCTCTGTTGGAGAACTTAGAAACATCTAGAAGCTGTTTCACCAGAGAAATGAACTCCTCCTTTCTATCCTCAGGGATAAAGGAGGCAAAATGCCGTACCTTTAGGGCAAGTTCCCTTAGAAACATGCCCATATACAGACTGTATGAATTAATCCTGGCTATAAGCATACTAGCCTGGAAGATTTTCCTACCAAAAGAGTCTAGGGTCTTACATTCCCGCCCTGGAGGGGTAGAAGAGTGCCTTTTGGTACTCTTAATCTTTTTCAGCGCAGACTTCACCACAATGGAATGGTGAGGCAGCTGAGTTTTTTGAAAACCAGGAGAAGGAGGGACCCGGTACATGGTGTCCAACCTACGGGAATGAGGAGACAACGTTAGAGGAGCCTCCCATAAGTCCATCAAGTGTTCTTGAAGGATTTCATGGATAGGCAGGGTGACTGCCTCTTTAGGAACCTTAGGGTATCCTAAAATATCCAATTTCTTTGATCTAGGTTCTTTTTCAGAGGATGTGGTAATAGAAAGTCCTTTAGCTACTTCTATAATGAAGTCTTGAAAGGACAAATCCTCTGGCGGAGACATTCTCCTCTTTGGGGAAGAAGGCTCTTCAGGAAGAACTAGAGACAGCTCATCAGAGTCATCAGAGGAGTCAAAATCCTCAGAAGAATCAGAGTATCCTCTATTTGCTTCCAACGCACGATACGCATACCGATCGGTATCGACATCGGGCGTACCGGGTATGGGATCGGTATCGGGTGAAAACCCGGATCCGGCATGCGGAACCGATCTGCGTTTGGAAGACGATGGTCTCGGTTCCGGTATGGAAGACAGTACCGGAACCGGAACCGGAACCGCTAGATGCGGTACCGAGGGCGTCGCAGCGTTAATGAAAGCCAGAACGGCCTGCTGCATGATCTGGACAGTATTGCCCATAGACGCCACTGCTGCCTGGATGTCGGTACCGGCATGGGCCGGTACCCCAGAGCAGTCTAACAGGTGATTGGTCGAGGCCGTGCCATCGATGTCAACCTGTAACCCCATAGATGGTGCTTTGGAAGCCAGAGCTTCCCGCCGGGGCATGGTCCTCAGATTCAAAATTGAGAGCCTCTCGATGCTTTGAAGGAGATTTGCTCTTTGAGGACCTGCCCGAAGAAGGTTTGGTTACCTGAGATCCATCCGGAGAGGAAGACCTGGATGACTGTGATGCTGGATTATCTGAAGCAAACAGCACATGGAATTTGTTGGCCCGGTTCTGCAAACCACGTTTAGACATCTGGGAGCAGGATGGGCAGTCCGGAATGGAGTGGTCAGGCCCCAAACATTTAAGACACCAGTCATGGGTGTCTGTAACAGAAATAACAGCACTACACTTGGTACACTTCTTGAAACCAGGAGCTGGTTTATCCATGAGGAGATTTTGTGTAGGCCTGAGGCCTAACAGAAGTCACCAAGTTGTGCTAAAAAAGCTTTTTTTTTTTTTTTTTTTTTTAAGAAAGAAAAGAAAAGAGAGACCGGCGGTACCGGTTTCGGTATGGGGAAGGCAGGTACACGGTCTAAAGAAAGAAACTAAAATAACAATTTCTTCAGCGGTGACAGGAACATGACCTGCTGGCTCCGCGGAAAAAGAGAAACTGAGGAGAGCTGGTCAGGAAGGCGGGAAGGCAGCGCGCATGTGCAGTGGGAGGCCCCAAAAGCTTCCTTTCTGGGAAGCTGGGGAGCTTTCCTGCGCAGGCTCCGTCGGTTCCGACGTACCCATAAGTGAGGACTTATTCCTGCTTGTTCCTGGAGATACAGTTAAATTATATTTATTATTCTCCACCTTAATTGCTCAAATGCATGCTTTTTCTTCACACAATTTTGCACAATAGGGACTGATAAGTCCTGTGTAAACACAAAGAAATTATGTTCTCCCAAACAGATGGAACACTGTCTTTTTGTGTAACCAACATATATCAAGTAACAAGGGAAAGTCAAAATATAAATGAGAAAAGTAGATTTACATTCTGTCCTGGGGCTCACACTCAGATCCTGTCCGTGGGCATTTCCAGCTATTACCCGTCACTCTTTGAAAGCAAAAACTGCATGAGCCACAAGGAAAGTGACTCTCTTGCAGCAATTTTTGATGAGTGTGATACATTTTCTTGACCACAAAGTCTCCAATTTCCACCATTTGTATGTTATGGTAGGAAAACTTGTAAAATGCTCATGTATAGATAGAATAGGCCAATGTTCATAATTTTTTAAAACCAAATCCTTTACAATACAGGTCAATTCAGGTACTTCTTTTTCTTCCCTGTATCATAACAATAAGGACTTTTGTGCAAATTTAGCTCGTTTATATGCTTTTCTCAAAATCGCTTTAGTGTAGCCTCTTTTTAAAAAATCTATCTTCTAATGCCCAAGCATGATATTCAAATTCACTTTCTTGAGAGCATATACTCCTGATCCTCAAAAATTGTTCAGTTGGTAGGGCTTGTTTCAGCTGGCCTGGATGACAACTAGTGTAATACAGTAGCATGTCACACTTTGTGCTTTTTTTCAGCTTTTGTCCACGTTGTCAAATTAAAATTTCCACAAATTCAATATTTTCCTGTGAAAAATACATCTGAAATTGGATATTGGGTCTCAGAGAATTCAGCTAGTCATAAAAGACCTTCAAATCCTGGTCTGTCCCCTTCCACAAAGAGTAGTTACTCACCTGTAATAGGTGTTCTCCAGGAGCAGCAGGAATCAGTCCTCACATATGGGTGACATCGGCGCCGACGGAGCCCTCGTGCGGAGCATTTCCCCAGCTTTCAAAGAAAGCCTTTGGGAATTGCAGCGCGTATGCGCGGTCCCCTTCCCGCCCAAGGGTGCCATCTTGCTCAGTCTGATGACATAGCTAAAAGACAGCAAAAAAATTAGCAAAATAAATCATATGACTGCAACTCCAAGGGGAGGAGGGAGGGTTGTGAGGACTGATTCCTGGTGCTCCTGGAGAACACCTGTTACAGGTGAGTAACTACTCTTTCTCCAGGACCAAGCAGGAAGTCAGTCCTCACATATGGGACTCCCCAGCTTAAGGCTACCGGAGACCTCAAGCCGAAAAAATGAGCTCCCTCTAGCTCGTCAGTACGTAAGGAAGGAATCTTCTCTGAGAACGCCCCCGACCGGTAGCCCAACACCAGGGCCAGAGGGTAGGAGTTGCCTAAACCCCAAAGAGATTATGGAGTACTGCCTGTCCGAAAGCACTGTCCCTGCGGAACTCCCTCTCAAGGCAGTAATGGGCCGCAAAAGTCTGGCTTGAAGACCAAGTAGCGGGCCGGCAGATGTCTGCCAACGGAACAGAGCGGAAATGAGCCTCTGACGCAGCCTTCGCCCTGACACGATGAGCCGTGACTCGACCCTCCAATGAGAGGCCGGCTGCCCCATAAGCCCAGGCGATACAGTCAGCGACCCATATGGACAAAGTACGCTTGGAGACAGGTAGCCCCAACTTATTGGGGTCGAAAGTAACGAAGAGCTGAACAGCCCTCCGATGCTCCTGCGTACGGTCAAGGTAGAAGGATAACGCCCTCCTACAGTCCAGGGTATGCAGGACCATCTCAGCCCGGTTGGCATGCGGCCTGGGAAAGAAGGTCGGAAGAACCACCTCCTGATTGAGGTGAAAAGGGGAGACAACCTTAGGAAGAAACTTCGGGTGAGTCCGTAAGACTACCATATTCCTGTAGAACCTAGTGTAAGGGGGGATCAGCCACTAGTGCCTGAAGTTCACTTACTCGCCTAGCAGAGGTAAGAGCTACCAGAAACAAGGTTTTCCAGGAGAGAAAACGGAGAGGGCAGGTAGCCATAGGTTCAAATGGCGGACAAGTAATCCGCTGTAAGACCACATTCAGATCCCACTCAGGGGCTGGTGGACGTAAAGGAGGCTTAAGCTTGAGGAGGCCTCTGAGAAAACGAGCCACCAAAGGGTGGTTGGAAAGAGGCCTTCCGTCCACCGGCGAGTGGTGCGCTGAGAGAGCACTGAGGTGAACCCTGACAGAGTTGGACTTAAGGCCTAGATTGGAGAGGTAAAGCAAATATTGCAATACTACCGCTACCAAGCACGAGAAGGGATTCTCGCTGTGCTGAGCACACCATGCGGAGAATCTACGCCACTTAAGAGCATAGGATTTCCTGGTGGATTGCTGTCCAGAGGCTAAGACTACGTCTTCCACCTCTCTAGGCAGTAGTAGGGGAGCCAGGACTACCCTTTCAGCAGCCAGGCCATCAGATGAAGGGACTGGAGGTTGGGGTGCAAGAGAGATCCCTGTTCCTGAGACAGGAGATCGTGTTGAATCCCCAGAGGAAGAGGAGTGTCCACCGCCAGTTGCAGCAGAAGTGCGAACCACGGTTGCCTCGGCCACCTGGGGGCTATCAGAATCATTGAGGCCCCGTCCTTGAGGACTTTGAACAGTGTGCGGGACACTAGTGGCATGGGAGGAAACGCATACAGTAGGCCTTGGGACCACGGAATCAGAAACGCATCCGCCTCTACTATGAGAGGATGCGGTTGTCTGGAACAGAATCTCGGGAGTTGCCAGTTCAGAGGACTGGCGAAAAGATCCATGGTGGGGAGGCCCCACCTGAGAAAGATCTGCTGAACCACCAACGGATTCAATCTCCATTCGTGTGGTTGCAGGATCCTGCTCAGTCTGTCCGCCAGGTAATTTTCTTGACCTGGGAGGTAGACAGCCTTGGGAAGGATTCCGTGATTGATGGCCCAAGAGCACAGCTGTTGTGCCTCCTGACAGAGAAGGAAGGAGCCTGTGCCTCCTTGTTTGTTCACGTAGAACATGGCAACTTGATTGTCCGTCTGGACCAGTACAGACTGGTGAGACGTGAGGTGGGAGAAGGCTCTCAGAGCTAGGCGTATCGCCCGTAGCTCCAGGAAGTTTATCTGCTGAGCAGCCTCCCAAGGGGTCCAGAGACCCTGAGTACATGCCCCTTGGCAATGAGCTCCCCAACCTAGAAGAGAAGCATCTGTCGCCAGCACTTGAGAAGGCGGAGGGGATTGAAAAACCACTCCGAGTACCAGATTCGGGAGATGAAGCCACCATTGCAGAGAGGAGACGAGCAGGGCAGATATTCTTACTGAGTCTGCAAGGTTCCCTGTGGCTTGATGCCACTGAGTTCGAAGGCTCCACTGAGCAGGCCGCATGTGCAGGCGGGCATTGGGGGTTACATGAACCGTGGAAGCCATATGGCCGAGAAGTCTCAGGAATTGCCTGGCGGAGACCAGGGAATTGCTGTGAAACTGCCTGGCTAGATCCATCAACCTGTGGGCTCTGTCCATTGGCAGAAAAGCCTTCGCCTGAAGAGTGTCCAGCCTTGCTCCTATGAATTCTAAGTTCTGGGACGGGAGCAAAGTGGACTTTGCGAAGTTTATGACAAACCCCAAGTGCTGAAGCAGAGCCACAGTGCGAAGGGTGGCTTGACTGGCCTCCTGGGAAGACTGGCCCCTTATGAGCCAGTCGTCCAGGTATGGAAACACAAAAAGACCTTGAAGCCTCAGGTAGGCCGCCACCACCGCCAGGCACTTGGTGAACACCCTGGGAGCGGAGGTTAGGCCAAAGGGTAGTACTCTGTACTGGTAGTGGTTTCCCCCCCACAACAAATCTGAGATATTGTCTGTGGTCTGGATGAATAAGGATGTGAGTATAAGCATCCTTTAGATCTAAGGAGCATAGCCAATCTCCCTGCTGGAGGTAGGGCAGCAGGATTCCAAGGGTAAGCATCTTGAACTTTTCCCTCTCCAGGAACTTGTTAAGGTTGCACAAGTCTAGGATGGGTCTGAGGCTTCCTGTTCTTTTTGGTACCAGAAAGTACCTGGAATAAAAGCAGTGACCTCTCAGGTGGTGGGGCACCGGTTCCACAGCCTGTTCCTTTAGTAGACTTGCTAACTCCTGAAGGAGTAGGTCCCTGTGCAGAGGGAGTCTTGGAGGCTCCCCTGGAAAATAGGAGGGAGGTACCTGGTGAAAATGGAGAAGATAGCCCTTTTGGACTATATGAAGCACCCAGGTATCTGACGTGACGGCTGACCACCTGTGGGCAAAGTGGGCCAGCCGGCCTCCTGTGCTGAGAGAAGCCAGCTGAAGAGAAGAGGCTATGCTTTCTGAGTCAAAAACCCCCACCCTGCTGAGCAGGGGCCGGTGTTGGTGGCTTGTGGGCCTTCTGCCTATGGGGCCCATGACCCTGCCCCTTGGCCTGCTGACCCTGTTGGGGAGCTGCAGAGGCCTGATAATGAGGGTATTGTTTATAGGCAGATGACTTCCTCGGGTAAAAGGTCTTTTTTCCCGAGCCCTTCTTCTTCTGAGAAGGGGCAGAGGTTTTTCTGGACAGCCTAGTCCTGGTCAGAGTCTCGGTCTCGAGTTCTGCAGCCTTTTCAGCCATGGGCTTGCCAAAGAGGTTTTCACCTCGGCAGGGGACATCGACCAACTTGTCCTGTACCCATGGCTCGAGGTCGGATGACTGTAGCCAAGCCTGTCGGCAGGCACCGATGCCGGCCCCGGCTACTCAGGCCGAAGCCTCGAAGCCATCGTAGGCTGCTCGAGAGATAAACTTCGAGCACTCTCGAATACCGGTGGACAAGGCCTGGAACCTCTGCAAAGATTCCTCGGAGAGACCAGCAGAGAACCCGGCAATCTCCTTTGCCAGGTCTCGGAGATACATGCCCATGTAGAGCTGGTATGTCTGGACACGGCAAGCAAGCATAGAGCCCTGGAAGCACTTCTTACCGAGGGCATCCAGGTTCCGGGCCTCCCAGCCGGGAGGCACCAAGGAGTGCATCTTCTGACTTTTCAGTCGATGCATGGCCGATTCCACAACCATGGAGTGGTGCGGTAATTGTGCCTTTTGGAACCCGGGGCTCTTGCGGACTCGATAGATGGAATCGACCCGCTTGCTTAACACCGGCATCGAGGCCAGGGTCTCCCACATGTGGAAGAGCAGCCGCTCCAGCATCGGAGGAACCGGTACAGTAAAGGCCTCCTTCGGGGGAGAGTCATGCTCGAGGCTCCTCCTCTGGATCCGTGGGGAAGGCCTAGGCCTTGGCCATATCCCGCACGAAGTCCGAGAACCAGGTATCCTCCGGTGGGGATTGTCTCCGAGGTTCGGACTCCGGCGAGTCCAATGGGACACACCGAGTCCGATAGGTGTCGGGTGACTCTTCGTCCTCCGTCTCCCAGCCCGACTCCTTGGAGGTGTCGAGCGGCTCCGGTCAGGCGGGCACCGATTTTCTCCGCCCCGATGCCGAGGGTACCGGCGTTGATGACCTCAGTCCCGAACGGGAGGCCGAGAGAGACCGTGGCCGAGGATCTACTCGAGGATCGGCTCGGCCTCCGGGGTCGACTTGGACATCGATGTCCCGGTGGTCAGGGCAGATGCACCGGTGAGACCGGCGATCAATGCCCGCTGCTGTTCCATGAAGGCAGCGAGGCTGCTCTCCAAGGCTGTCAACCTGTCCGAGCTCAGGAGACCCAGCAGCCCCCGACTCGGGCCCCGACGGCGTCAGGCCCGACGTCGGCTCCTTTGGAGGAGAGTCCACGAGGACTACAGCACTCACGTGTCCAGGAGACTCCATCTCGAGATGAGGTTGCTTGGCATGCCTCTCCGACTCCGAAGACCCGGGACAGCTATCGGGGCTATGCGACCTGGCTCTCGAGGAACCAGGAGCGTCCACCGACGCTGCCCTCACGGGTTTCTTCTTCCTGCGCTGTTCCCGCGAAGGAGACCCCCGCTCAGAGGAACCTCGATCCTGCTCGGGGCCGGAGTCCCGAGACGTCGAGGCCTCTGACGAGGTCCGGGCCCGTCCGGATGCGGAGTCAGAGAAGATCCTATCCTTCTGGTGCTGCCGACTCCTCAACGCCTTCGAGGACATTTTGCCACACGGACCACAAATCATAGGGTCATGATCGGGTCCGAGGCAGCGGAGGCAACAGTCGTGTGTGTCGGTAAGAGACATAAGTTTCTTACACCGATCACACTTTTTAAACCAGCCATCGGGGCAGCCATCGGGGGAAAAAGGGCCCCTGCGAGTTCAAAAGACAGGGCTGCCAGTGAAAAAAGAAAAAATGGCGCAAACGCTAGTCACGAAGGACAAAAACCGAAAAAGGAGAGAGTGGGCTCGATACCGGCGTACTGGGCCCAGGCGGGAAAAGGATCTGGTGTCGAACCGAAGGAGAAGTACAAAAAATAGGGAAATGAACTTTTTCCTCGGCGAAAAACGAACTATGTCCGTCGGGCTCCGCGGAAAAAAGAAGACTGAGCAAGATGGCACCCTTGGGTGGGAAGGGGACAGCGCATGCGCGCTGCAATTCCCAAAGGCTTTCTTTGAAAGCTGGGGAAATGCTCCGCACGAGGGCTCCGTCGGCGCCGACGTCACCCATATGTGAGGACTGACTTCCTGCTTGGTCCTGGAGAATTATATTATACTCTGGTTAAGGTTTCTGGATGATAATAATTGATGACATCCATCTTGAACAATATATTAATTTCTCCTCAAAATGTGCCATATATAATGTCACTATTGATAGGTCACAGTTGCTCCCAAGTTAACCATGACATCTTTTAGCAAATTTTAATGCATAAATTACTATTTCTAGTTATTTTACAGATTCAAAATAAGAGAACAGCAAACATGGAAGGTGCAAAAGTATGAATCTTTTGTAAGTCAGTACTTTGTAACACCTCCTTTGGTAGAAATCACACTTTCAGATGTTTCCTGCACCCAGCTAAAAGTCTTTCTATTCTTGCTTTTCAGTTGTTTCCCACTTTTCTTTGTACAACTCTTCTAAGTCAGAAATATTCTTGGGTCTTCTTATATGCACTGCATATCTGAAATCTCCTCTCAGATTTTCTATAATATTCAGTTATGGGGATTGTGAAAAACATTAAAAACTGTTATCCATAGGTATAGTTTGGGGAGGGCATCCCCCCCCAAATGTTATGGGTACTAGTACTAAATTGATTCTCTTTCCCCACTGACAATATGATTTCCTTATCCTTTACCCCAGCCCTCCCCCCAAAGTAAGCAGGCAAATAACACCTACACTTTTAATCAATGTCTTAATAAAATAGCCTACTTCTTTTCAGCTTCAATTTCTTCACTTGACTGTGGGACATTAGCTTCTAGGCAGGATTTGCAAGAAAAGCTTGCTGGCTGGGTAGATCAGTATATGAGTATCAAGGATTTGGTACTGGATTGGAATAATTGGATAACAGCATTTGATGTTATTAGCTCTGCTGAAGGAAGCCTGTGTACCGATGTACACTACTGTGCTATGGGCACTTAAGCAAGAATGTCAGCCACTTTAAAGGAAGTGGTGGAGATCAAGATTAGTGGAAATGTGGCAGATATGGAAAGAGAAGAATATGCAGCACAGAGAGGCATTGAGTACAGTTAAGTGTGAATATTAAGAAGGTCAGATCCATCATTAAATAAGAAATTATTCCAGGTGGTAAAAGTGTTATCTAAAAGGCATCTAGGGAGCATAGATTCTGGCTTGACCAGCGAGGGCTTTGTTGGGTTTTTTTTAGGAGTAAAATCTAGTGTTTGGAAAATGGGAAAGACTATGTTAAGAAGGTTGGTAGGTCAGGGGCCTAGGTCTCTTGACTCACTTCATCTAGCATTATGTGGTAATGATGAAAGGAGATGGTTACAGTTAGTGAAATAATGGCTGAGGAATTAACAGGGGTATTACATAAGATGAGACCTACAGGTTGTATGTTTGAACCATGTCCAGCACCTTGGGTGCAGTTGGGAAGGGAATTGATAGAGCCTACATTGAAGATGATTGTGAATACCTCCTTAAAGAAGAGTGTGTCCTGTTGGCACTGAAGAGGGTCCATAATGAACCTTGTGGTAAAATGCTCAAGGAACCTGAAGAAGTACTAGAACCACAAACCTATTTTTAACCTTCCCATATTAGTTCTCTATTTTTTCTCTTTTTTGGAGAGTAAAAGGCTTTTGGACAATCATCAACTGGGATTTTGCAAAATCACAGCACTGAAACTTTAATTATAGAACTGGTAGATGACACCCCCGCTCTATTAGGATACAGGAGAGTTAGGAGTATCGATGTCAGCAGCTTTTGATATGGTGGAACAGTCTCTCCTTAAAATGTCTTGAAGGGTAAGGTGTGGGTGAACAAACTGCGAGATAGTTTGCTTCTTTTGGGCAGGGAGTAAATGGTAAAGGTGCATCAACATATATCTAAGCCATGGCCATTAAAATGAGGGGATGCCACAGGGCTCAATCTTATCCCCCTATTTGTTTAACATCTATATGTTACCTCTATGTTCAGCAATGCAAGCAGCTGGAATGTGCTTTTATTTATATTCAGATGATATCCAGGTGCTGGTGTCCTTTTCAGCATAAGAGTGGGATATATAGGGTAAGATTGGCAACCATTCAGACCTTGAGGATTTGGTTGGCACAAATGTTAATTAAATATACAAAAAAACAAGTCTTTAAAGATTAGAGCCAAAGATGGCAGACAATAGTATTTTTTTACATAAGGGAGCAGTGGCAGTTTGAATTTTCTGCTTTATGTTGTAGTTTGGGAGCCTGACTAGATTCACAGATGAATTTTCATGTTCATATTTCCAGGTTTGTTAAAGCAACATATTTGGTCCTATGAATGATTTGGACATTGTGTCACTATCTTTCTGCAACTGTTTTGTGGGCATTATAGTTATTGGAGAAGTACCCACTGAAATAGAAATAAGACCCCCAGTGTAAATAAGATGTAGATATGTTCTACCTGAAATCAGGTACAAGTGTAATACAATGTATATAGTTTCCCCCAGTTACTTCCAAGTTGATCTCCCTGTTTATTGTAAATACAACTCAAAGTTCCCTGTGTTGTATAGTTGATGTTAAATGTAAACCGCTCTGATCTAAAATAGAGCGGTATAGAAGAACTGTTAAATAAATAATAAATAAATTATCACGTATAGAATATTGTAATTCATTGCTGCTACGGGTTCCAGGTAAGGAATGGCTCATTTACAACTTGTGCAGAATACAGCAGCGAAATTGATTAAGGAATTCTGAAAATATGATCATGTCACTCTATCTCTGTCTGAGAATCTCAAGATGGTGAAACAATGTGACAAGGCGGTAGCCAAAGCCAGAAGGATTCTGGGTTGTATATGAAGAGGAATAACCAGCAGAAAGGAGAAGGTATTTATGCTCCTGTACAAGTCATTGGTGAGGCCTCACTCGGAGTATTGTGTTCAGTTTTGGAGATCATATCTCACAAAGGATATAAAAAGACTTGAAACAGTTCAGAGGAAGGCAACCAAAATGATTTGGAGCCTGCGACAGAAGACGTATGAGAAGAGACTTGAAGACCTAAATATGTATACCCTAGAGGAGAGGAGGGATAGGGGAGATATGATAAACACCTTTAAATACTTAACTGGAGATCACGTGACACATGAGGACGTTTCTCTGCTCACTCCGGGGCTACCCCTGTGAATAATCTGAAAAATCTCTTAATTCTCCAATAACTATAAGCACAGGAGGACAATCTCACAGTGTCATCTGGTGCTCGGGCTGAAGCCGGGTAGTTTTAAAATGCCTCCAACGACAAAAAAGGACCGTGAAAAAACAGGCAGAACGGCGGCAACGGACTCAGTGTCTGCATCACCTGGAGCGAACAGCATAGAGGAGTTAGCCAAAGAGGTTGTGAACTGCTGAACCCGAAATTCGATCACATTATCAAAAAACTGGAGGATGTGGGAGACTCACTGGCTGACATTGGCCGACATGTGGATGAACTGGAGCATCGTCTGTCAGCCATGGAGGACTCCGAGGGGCAGCATGAGTGGGAAAGCAAGGCACAGATAGAGACACTAATATCCAAGGTAGATTATCTCGAAAATAGATCGTGAAGAAACAACTTGAGGGTAGTCGTGGTGCCTGAAAACTGATCAAAGCAAGCATTAGCTTCTCTGATAGAAGCCTGGCTGCCTAAAGAATTAGGCCTTGAGGAGCTGTTGGGCCACATCCAGGTGGAGCGGGCACATTGCTTGGATGCCCGCGCGGCAGCAGCCATTGGTGGTAATTGCGCGGATCCTGAATTTCCACCACAAGGTACAACTTCTGCAAGCATACCGCAAATAAGGAGAACTTTTGCTGGAAAATCATCGTATTCTTCTGTTTCAGGACTATTCCACAATGGTGACAACTAAGCATAAGGAATACGCCCCGCTCTGCGCTTACCTATTTTGGAGGAAAATTCAATTCACCTTAGCCTATCTGGCAGTGCTACAGATCCAATATGAGGAAAAAGGGCGCTCATTTGACAATGTAAACGCTGCATGAAAATTTGTAGCAGAACTGGATACCAACAGGACGTCATCTGCCTGAGTCCAGTAGGCCCCTTATATACTTCAATTCACCAAGTCATGAACAGCCCAGACTCCTGAATACCATGCCAACTGAGAGATATACAAACTGGACTCTACTACTTGAGCTGGGTACAGGAGCAACTTGTGAATAATAAAAACAATGTAACTCATTTGGGAGAGCAGAATGCATAAAGCGTGAGAATTAACTGGACACTGGAGACAAACTTGAATATATGGCTATGCATAAACCGATGACTTTCTCCCTAGAGGAGGACATAGAGGAAGAACTGGGGTAGTCCCCGCAGCATCGACTGCGGGCCCAGCCTCAGAGAGATGAGGCATGAGTGTGTATGGGAAGACTGCGTGGGTGATGGTTTTCATGTTTGTGTTTGGGTTGGGTTACAGGGTAGAAACAGAGAGATGAGAGTGACTGGGGACCAGAGAACTTTACAGAAGAGCATGGGGGTGGAGGGAAGGAAACGGCAGGAAGAGTGGGTAAAGGGGAAAGCTAGGAGAAAGGCAGGGGGGGGGGGAGTGGGGAGGTTCTCTAGTCATGCAGTATCCCACAGGCAAATTAGTATCCGAATTGAAAGAAGTGGAAGGAAGGAGCGGGAGACATTAAAGTACACACCCAAGGATTGAGGCTGGGAGACCCAGGGTAGGGAAGATATATAAGGCCACTTTCAAAAGCCATGCTGAAATCTTAGATGTCAAGTAGAACACGCATAGTAACCTGGAATGTAGGGGGTGGGGGTAAGCACACCCATTAAGCGAATAAAAATATTGCAGGCTTTGAAAAGGAAGGGGGCACAGGTGGCCTTCCTCCAAGAGACACATTTAAGCATGCTGGAACACGCCAAACTGAAATGTGACTGGGTGACTCAGGTGCATGGGGCCTCCTCAGGCACCTGCAAATGCGGAGTAGACATCTTAATATGAAGTCCTATCCAGCGAGATGGACCCACAGAGTCTATTTATATTCTCGTGTGTAAAACTACACCAGGAGGAACTCCTACTTGGGAATGTATATGCACCCAATAATTATGATCATGTATTTTTTAAAGGCATAATCCAACATATAGCGCGCAATCCCCAAGTCCCAGCTGTAATAGCAGGGGACCTTAACTGCCTTCATGATCCAGAGCAGGATAGAATAGGCCTTTCCAACAGAGGGGGATGGAAAAACAAAGGAGTGGGGATATCTCTGCAGGCTAGGGAGCTTGGTGGATGTGTGGAGGACCTTAAACTCTGGAGCGCGGGACTACACACACTTATCAACAGAGCATCACACCTGGTCCCGCATTGACTACATCTTAATCTCGAAGGGTAGTTTCGGGTGAATCCCAAAGGTGAAAACAGAACCGATATCAATCTCAGATCACAGCATGGTGTGGATGGATTTGATAGAGAAAGGGCCCCCCTCTAGAACTTGGTCTTTTCCGAGGTCCCTGTGGGAGGATGAGGACTTCTGGACCTACCTCCAACAGCATTAGGCAAACTATGAAAGACTGAATGAGGCCCATATAACCACCCCAACCCTTTTTTGGGAGACAGGAAAGACAGTAATACGGGGAGCAATCATTGCATATGTGGTCAAACGTTGTAAACATGTCGACCTGAGCATCTTACAACTCAAACAGACTCTGCAGGATCATAAATGGGTGGCTCTGAGACATCCGGGCCGGATAACAAGCAATGCATATGCAGTCACGCAGGCCACCCTTAATGCCCTACTGCACAGCAGAGGGGTATCTAATATGCAATACTACAAACATCAGCTCTTCCGCTATGGGGATAGGACAGGGAAACTGTTAGCTTGTGTTGTGAGGGATTGGGGAGGCTCCCAATTTGTGGCGACGATCAAGGATCCCTCTGGAGTAAGGCACAATGATCCTAAACAAATCGCGGATGTGTTCCAGCACTTCTATCAAACCTTATACATCACAGAGCTGGAAGATCAAGATATGGAACGGTGATTTTTGGATGCGGTTCTGCTTTCTACTCTCACAGAGGCCGAGTTTGTTGAGTTCAATAAGCCCATATCGGGGAGAATGATTCAGAAAGTGATTAAGGCAGGGGTCTTGCACAAGACCCCAGGCTCAGATGGCTTTGGTGAGGAATATTACAAGATTCTGTCTCTCCAGCTGAAGCAGACATTAGCAGCGATGTATACTGTGGTGCTGATGGATGGACAATTTCCCAGGGACATGCGGTGAGCAGTAATCACTGTCCTCCCTAAACCTGGCAAGAATCTGGAGGATCCTGCCTCCTATAGACAGATTACATTAATCAATTATGACATGAAGGTCTTAGCAGCAGTGTTGGCCAACCGGCTCCAACTCGTACTGTAAAGACTGGTACAGCCCCATCAGGCAGGATTTGTGAAAGGCAGAGAGGCCTTCTTAAATATCAATAAGGTGCTTCTGGGAATGGAGCATTGCTTGCGCCATTGAAAACCTCTTCTGCTGGTAAGTTTTGATGCCGAAAAGGCTTTTGATTGGGTTTCCTGGTCATATATATTTGAAGTGATCCACTGCTTTGGTTTTGGAGGTTCATTCTTGAGGTGGGTCCAAGCATTCAATGTGGATCCCTTGGCCTCCATATTGGTTGGAGGTACATAATCCCCCCTATTCATCTTGGGAAGGGGAATGAAGCAGGGGTGTCCTCTTTCACCCCTATTATTCATGTTTTCGTTTGAACCGCTATTGCTTTCTTTGATCAGGATGGAGGAGGTACAGGGAATCACCTTGGGGACTGGGAGATTAAGCTTAGCGCTTTTGTGGATGACTTACTTTTATGCCTCCAGTTCCCAACCCAGTCGTTACTGGCAGCGTTGCAACATATTGAACAATTTGGATATTTCTCTGGCTTAAAAATTAATCAAACCAAATTGATGGCCCTGGATTGGGGGGGGGGGGTTAGTGAAAAACGAGTGGCCGGGGGATTTCCCTCTAGTATGGGAGGACTTGCAAATACAATATCTGGGCATCCAGCTGCCAGCTGATATGCCCCATCTCTATGATTATAGCATTAAACCCCTATTGGGACGCACGACAGAAAGGTTAAAGAGGTGGCAGCAGGATCTTCTCATCTCTTTGAAGGGCCAGATAGCTCTCTTCAAGATGATGGAACTCCCTCGCTGGATATATATGTGGTAAGACATCTACAGATCTGGGTCACCAAAAGGGATTGGATGACACTGCATGGGCACTTGAGTAGATTCCTGTAAAGATCGCAGGCCCCGGATAGCTTTATCAGTGCTGATGAAGACCCTGGAGGCAGGGGAAGCTAACCTACCATCACTACACTTCTATAACTTGATGTGTCTTGTGTGCCTGCTCCGAGACATTGTAGTTGGGACTTTGGATAATGTGCTGGGAGACATGTTAGATTGGCTTTCACTTCCATATCATAGAATCTACTTATTGCATGCAGAGACCTCTGCCCTTCCTTCAGCATGGGGATATTCATATTACCTAGGGGCCCTTAAACAGGCCTGGAAGGTTTTGTGCCAACACCAGGGCCGATCGTGGTGCAAGACAGACTATCTGCCACTTGAAGGCAATAAGGGGTTTGCTCTGGGTCAGCAACAGGGGAGTCTCTAGGAGGTGGAGGCAGAGGGGGATCACGTGTATATGGGATCTAAAGATGCTGACAGGAACTGAATTGGAGTCCTTTCTAGAATTACCAAAATGGTATCAGCTGCCCACACGAGAATTCTATTACTACTTACAAATCAGACACTATGTACACTCTGTCCGGAAAGAAGAGCCTTTATTGTTACACCCTGGGGGAATGGTTGAGTTAATCGAAGCACTGGAGGGGCGCTTAACTATGAAGAAATTATGGGGGAAGCTCCACCCTGCCCTGGATCTGTCCAGCTTGGAAGTGTTGGCTCAGCGCTGGAGCAAAAATGGGTTGCTGGAAGTTATCACTGAACTATTAAAAGGGGCATTTGTGCGCTATGTGGCCATCTCTGAATGTGTCTACCTACAAGAACTTCAGTATAAGTTTCTATGGAGGGCGTACGTCCATGATGCTTGGGCTTTTAAGGCAGGTTTGATAACCACAGATGTCTGCCGCCATTGCTGAAGAGTGTGGTACTTTTACGCATTGCTTTTAGGCCTGCCCGGGCATCCAGACCTTTTGGAGCGATGTGTGTATAAGATTGAGTCAATGGGTGCTCTACCCCCGATGCCCCAGACACATTCATGCCTATTTTGCAGGTTTGGAATGGACTGGTGTCTTCTGAGTAGGCAAAGAAGACTTTGCGAAAAAGGATTCATAGTAGCAAAAAAAGTCATTTTGCAGCAGTGGATGTCTGGAATGGTACCGGAGTTGTGCTCCTGGGAAGCTGCAATGGTAGCTTTAATGGGCATGGAGACTGGAGTGGAGAACAGCTCAACTGCTAGGGACCACAAAACTAGATGATTTTCTTAATGTGTGGGACCCGGTTATTAACTCACTCCCTCCATGAACACAGAGTACTATCCTAAATAATTGTTACGGTCAGCTGGGATAAAAGCGTTAGCTGGAAAATAGGGGCAGGCTGGAGAGGCTGGGGGGAAGGGGGGAGAGAGTGGGACTGGGTGGAGGCAGGGGGTGGGTGACCATTTCCTCCTTTAGCAGCCAATAAGCCCTACTAGGCTTAAAAGAGTTCTTCATGATTTCATGGCTGGAGAGTTTTATATATATCTTTAAATGTTTTGGCAGGCTGTATTACCTTGGTTTAGTTTACGTTATAGGAGGAAACACAAGGTATGCAAGCTGATGGACTAACTACACCAGCAGACTTAATGTGTAATGTTTGAAATCTGGACCATCAGTTAATTTTGGTTTTCAATCAAGATCAGTGATTTCTGCATTAGGAAAACTGCTATTGTATTATTGTTTCTCTGTGTTTCTCCTCAATACTGTATTATGGCAAGTTGTGATAAAATGACAATAAAAATGAGTTCCACTAAATTCTTAAATGATATTAATGAACAAACAAACCTTTTTCAAAGAAGGGGAAGCTGCAAAACTAGAGAGCATAAAATGAAGATGCAATGAGGTAAACTTAAAAGCTATGTCAGGAAACACTTTTTCACTGAAATGTTGGTGGATGCTTGGAATGCCCTCCTAATGGAGATGGTGGAGTCAAATACAGACACAGAATTCAAAATGGCATGGGACAGACACATAGTGGATCCCTTTATAGCAAGAGGATGAAATCAACATAAACTTAAATATCTTTTATACTTCAAGAAATAGAGGGGGAGGATCTGCACGGCGCGGCGAGCAGAACCCTAAACAAAGGCATAGAGAGGGGTGACCTGCACAGAGCAGCAGTCTCAATTACTCTAGCCACCTCACTGGGCAGACAAGATGGATCATACTGGTCTTTATCTGCTGTCATAGACTATGTTACTATAATCCTCAGGATTGCACTGGCTTCCCATTCATTAGAGTAGATTACAAGATTTTGACAATGGCATTTAAAGCTCTTCATGATCTGGTTCCCGTTTACTTAAGCAATACATTGCAGTCTTATGTCCCAGGCAGAATTTTGCAATTGCAAGGGACAAGGTTTTTGGTGGTACCTAGTATGTGTGTAGTGTGTAAAATTTATTATCATTCTAGGTCAGGTCTTGATAAAGTTTCTTGGTGCCATGGCAACCTGGCACCCGGGATTTGTGGGACCCTACTCTAAGTACATTTTTGTCCAGATTCCAACAGGCTGGAATGCACTGCCTGAACAGTTCCATTTAGAAAGATTTTTTAAGGTTTTTAAGGAAAAACTGAAAAACATTTGTTTATCGTGGCATATAGTGGGTAGTGTAAACAGGTAGCTTTAGTTTCAGAAATGTATGTTATGATAAACTAGGATATTGTTTTAATGTATTTATGCATCATGTTTTAATTCTGTACAAGTTATGAAGAGAGGCCGTATAAAAGTGTAACCAAAGAAATAAAATACATGTTGATATTTAATTAAATCCACTCTTTCTAAATGCTGATATTTAATTAAATCTGTTCTTTCATCCACACAAAATATTTCCTGTGCTACTAGCTGCCAGAAAACCCCAGTGCATAACAGAGCCACTCCCGTGCTTAACTGTTGGCAAGGTGTTTTCTTCAAAAGTTTCACCTTTTTTCCTCCAAATGTATGTTGTGGTTATGGCTTAACAGTTCATGTTTTGTTTCATCAGTCGAAAGCACATTGTTCCAAGAATCTTCAGGCTTATCATCGTTTTTTTGCATATTTTAGATGATGACTTTTGTGATGAGGCCATGAAAAAAGGTTTCCTTCTGACAAACCCTTCCATTCAGATCATTGTATAAGCAAAGCTGTAGTATTGTAGACAGGTACTTCAATGTCAGTTAAACTTTTCAGCAGGTCATTTGCAATCACCTGTGGGTTTTATTCTGACTTCTGGCCAGTTTTATATAAGATTTTTTTTAGCCTTTCCCTGCTTTTTAAGAGTGAATTATCTTCATTTTCAAATGCTCAGATAGCTGCTTAGAGAAACTCATGGTTATTGAAATGGACGAATAGATGACATGCTTACCCTTTGGAATAGTACTAAGACTAGGGGACATTCCGTAATGCTAATAGGTAGCACATAAAAGTGATTGGAGGAAATATTTTTTCTCTCAGTGCCCAATTAAGCTTTGGAATTTGTTGCCAGATGTTGCTAAAGCAGTTAAGTTAACTGGGTTTAAAAAGTTCCTGGAGGAAAGGTCAATAACCATTATTAGCCAGGTAGACTTGGGAAAGTCATTGCTTATCCTCAAGTGTAAGTAACTGTGGTAGGCGACGGCCTATGATCCATGCTAATTGAACTAAGCAGACAGGCCTGAGCAGCTTGACCTGTAACTGAAGCCTGTAGTTAGGCCCAGAGGAATGAAAACCCCCCTGAATGATGACACCATAGAATTGAAACTTAACTCAGTTTAACTGAACATAGCTAAGCAGAAACGAAACTTAGAAAATATAGAAAAACAAGTTTAATTGGTACTGATAAGGTGTGCTATGCTTCTATGGAATTAATTAACTCTGCAAAAAGCAAGGTTACAGTGCCCTGCTTCCCATATGTTTTAACAAGCTAAGCGACCTTGGAGGAGAGATGTAACAAGTTAGAGACACTGACCATTGTAATTGGGACTAGAAGGGGGGCAACCAGGTGCTGAGCCCAGACCAGAGTCCCGATTGGGTAGCCATATCAGTACCGGGACCAATAGATGGGTGAGAGGGGTACTGGGACCAATGAAAAGTTTGCCTATGCTTAGAATGGACAAGAAAGCTATAAAAGTTGTTGTTTTACTAACAGCCATTGCTCAGCCATTTTGAAATTGCTTATTGCTTGAGCCATGTGCACATTAAACTGGCTTGGATCCTTGAAATGACTCCTGGTTTTATTTATTGCATGCTTATCTGCTGCTACATTTCTTGGTGCGTTTGGCCTGGAAGTGCGAGTGGTGGATGGTGTTCAAGTGAATAAATCCACGTAATTCGCCTTGAGGTTTGGTCCAGTTGGAACCATGCCAATCCGACGCAGGGGAATTTCCCTGGGCCCACCGATCCTCTTGTATCGGAGGGAGTCCAGCTGGCCAACACTTCCGACCCGGGGGAGTCCAGGATCCAACTCAGAAGCTTGGGAACCAGATCTGGTAAGTATAGTTTTGAAAACCTGTCTAGACAGATGAGTTAGAACTGCAGTTTGAAAACTTTGGTAAGAATTTGAATCTTGTAACTTGTAATCTCGAGAAAATTGGAAAGACTTAAGTCTTTGTTTGAAAATCCTTGCATGAGTATTCGCGAGGTACAGCTGTTATAGAGAATCATGATTCAGCCTGGTCAGAGCAGACAGGACTGGGTTTTTGGTATGTCTAGACAGAAATAGAAAGAGCAGTACTGCCATTGGAACTTGGAATTTGTAATCTCGAGATATTGGGAATTGGTAAGAGAGCATGATCACCTCTCAAGGAAGGGCCGAGTAACCCCGCATGGGAATTCGCCGGGTGAAACCCTCATCCTTTTTGTAATTGGGAAAAAGACTAGTCAGAATAGATAGAAAGGAATGCATTCTGAGATACGTTGCTAGCATGATTGTGTGAATGAAGTGTGAATGAGAGGTCTGGCAGCACGGACCAAGCGAGAGTGGACTCTGGACTAGCGCAGTTCCTAGTCGGGTGACTGCGTCTAGGTCGCGAAACGGATGAAGCGTTTGGTGTATTGTCCGTCCTGTGTATTTGATTTTTGTTATCTGTTGAAACCACGAGTTTCCCTTCTGTTATAAATGTGAGATTATTCTGTTGAGTAATTTGTGACAGTTTACCGATTAAGAAATAGTATTAAGAAAAGGAAACAGACGCAAACATTTGGGCTAGTCATTGTAAAATCAAGAAGCTGGCCTCACCCAGTTCGTTTATCCTACTGCACAGTGAAAAAGCTGACAAGGGGCGTGTCTGTGCAGGAGAATGTTTGGTGCTATTTAACCCTATGCAGGCATGTTTTTCAACGATCTGCTGCTGGACTAATCAGGACAATTATACCTGTTTCTACCTGTTTTTATTCACTTTGTTCTGATAGTAATGTTCCTCCTGCTGTGGTCATGTATTGTGTACCATTCAATAAGAATATTTAGTCAGAATTTTAGTTTTGAAGGTTGTATTAATCATCAGAGCTCCGCAAACAGTTTTTAGTTATATTCTCTGCTCTGTCTGCATTTCTAAGTCAATTGAGCCTGTTATATTGCTTTGCAGAACTATCCAGGAGGTGACGGGTTTAGTTCAGTTATAGTGTGTAGGGTAAGATTAGTTATTCCGGTCAGATAGGTATAATATATTTGTGGGCTTAGCTTTGCCCTGTGTTTTATGATTCAAATAGGAAATGATATTTTCCTCTGACCTACAAAGTAATTATTAGATCACGACTTGACACTGATTTAAATTGTTTTTTCTGGCATCTCTCTGTGTGTGGGAATGAGAAATCCTTTTTTTTCCTGAGCACAGTTAAGCCCCAGCGAGCCGAGGGGTGTGGCTTCCACATAGCCTGCAGAAAAAAAAAAAAAAAAAAAGGTTCTGGAGAGACAGCTGGAGACTGCAGGAGATTTCTCCTAGGAATGAAAAGGGACTCCCGATTTGAAAAGTCTCTTCATTTAATCGAAGCGTGATGAATTTATAATTAGTTTTTTCTCTGGTTTCACTAGCTCTGTTTAACCAAAAGTTTTAAAAAACAAAGTTTATCTTTTTATGAATGAGTATAAGTCATTTGAATGCATGCTTCCCCTCTGTGCTGGTTACTAATGAACAAATCAGTTAGCTACACTGACCTTTACAATATTGGCTTTTGAGATAAATTCATCTGTTTTCCTGTATTTAAGTACCTGATATACTGTGGCAAGCACCTCATAGAAGACATATTTATTGTTAAAAAAGGGGGAAAGGTGTACTGTACTTTATGAAAAATATCCGGAATGTCCTTTGAATATTTGCTTTCTGAACTAAAAAAAAAAGTAATAATTTCTTTTGCAGAGACATGCTGATTACGGCTGGCAGATAGTTATTTTTATTCTAACTGTATCTAAATTGTTCCTGTTTGGAATAAGTTGCAATAAGCATAATGGATGTATGTGCTCAATCTAAGTGTTTCCTGCCTGCCCTATGTTTACAGAAATAATAAGTGTCTTTTCAAGTATGATCAAGAATTTCAGTAAGGGATTTACTGAAGACTATGAAATGTCTCTGTCCCAATCAGGAATGCTATGTGAAAGGGAGTGACTTCTGCTAGTTATATTTCCTTAGTTCACTATATTTTGCCCCAGAATCTCTAGATATCCTGTCTCTCTCTCTCTCTGTAAGTAGCTCCGTTTAGAGTGCTTAAGGGGGGGATGGAGCCCATTCCACCGATGATGTCAACCCCCCCCCCCCCCGGTGGGCGTGAACTAATGTGCCCACAGCAGAGAAGTAGATCATTAAAAAAAAAAAAACAACCTCCTGGATAGAGCGTTGCTAGGAGAAACCCAGGAGAGGGGGGGGGGGGGGGAAATCCACCCTGTAGATTCCCTAGTTTGCCAGCCACCTCCGCAGGAGGGGGATGTGCACCCCCTCTGAACCAGAAGTGAAAGTCAGCTGACCAGACTTGTTTAGAACTGAAAAAAAACTGCATTATACACTGAGAAGCCTTAGGATTTGATTGAACTAATGAACAGTATAATGCAGACCAGTAGCCCAGGAGAAGTTGTGTTTTTGTCAGTCAGTCCCAGAGAGATACAAAACAGAAATGAAACTGGATGGATTTGCGGGCATGATAGTTACTGGAAGTTGATTTGAAAGTGTGTGGATTGTTGAAGAAGGACAGAGAATGTAAAAAATTGTAAGATGGAAAAAGAGAACAGATATTTTAGTTGGATGATGTGGAGGTTTTCCTAATCGAAGGAGCAGCGGATGTGAAAACTGGGTGTGAGTGCGCCCATTATAGAAAAAGAAAGACATTAGAGAAGTGAATGCCCGTATCTTGACTCCCGAGGGAGTACTTGATTGCAAAGTCATAAAACAATAAACCAAGCACAGTGTTTCAGCACGAGAGTGAAGCAGCTATAGCGTGAGTGGCAGCCGAAGAGGGCTACAGCATGGATGAAGACTAGGCCAGACCGGACTCTCCAGTTTCCCTGGGTCCCCAGGAGTCAGTCTGAAAAATAGGGGACCAATATATGGACTTTTATGGGGGATACAGGAGCAGAATACTAAAGCCAGTAGCCCCTGTGTTTTTCTAGATGCACCACCATTATCAGAGCTACTGGGGCTGAGGCCACAAAGCCTTTTTTGCAGATAATCCACCTGGCCTAGCGAAGAACATAGCCCCTGTCATTGTCACCCTCAAGCCAGTCAAGAAGCCTGGGACAGGTGACTACCGCCCAGTGCAGGATCTAAGAAGAATGAATGATGCAGCTGAAACTATACAACCAGTGGTACCAAAATCCTTATATTCTCTTGGAACTGATCTCTGCTGAAGATATATATTTCACCATTCTGGACTTAAAAAGATGCCTTTTTCTGCATACGCTTAGCCCAAGACCCCACTACAAGGAGGGGGGGCCAACTCATCTGGACAAGATTACCTCAAGGATTCAAGAACTCGCCTTACTCAGCAAAAAGATTTGACAAGTTATCCAGTAATTCCAGGAGAAAGAATTCTACTGCAATATGTGGACAAATTGCTTATAGCCACCAACTCAGAAAGTGAATGTCCACAAGCCACCAGTGAACTTTTGCACCCTCTTAATGAGGCTGGATACAAAGTCTCAAGAGCCAAGGTGCAATTATGTCAAACAAGTTAAATACCTAGGATTCCAGTTGTCCAGCGCAATTCGACGCCTGGAACCCTTACCAGAACGCAAAGCAGCTGTATGCAGTATTCCTACTCCAACCACCAGGAGGCAAGTGAGAGCCTTCTTGGGTGCCACAGGGTACTGTTGTATATGGATCCCCAATTTCGCGCTGCTAGCAAAACCATTGTATCACATTGTATCAAGCTACTAAAGGAATGAAAAAGTCTCCATTGGAATGGGGACTTGAATAGGAATGCAGTCTTTTGATCTTTGAAAAACACTCTGATGTTGTCACCAATTCTGGGTCTACCAGATGTCCAGAAAACCTTTCAGTCTCTATGTTCATGAGTCACAAGGAAATGTTCTAGGAGTGTTGACTCAATCTCTTGGACCTTATTTGAGAAGCTGTTACAGCTACAGCCTTCCTAGTAAGCAAAAACTAAAAGAAAAATCCCTTTGAGACAGAATCTTCAAGTTACTGTACCACACTCTGTTCTAACCAATATGAAATACAAAGGAAATTACTAGCTAACAAATCTATGAATGTTGAAGTATTAGAGTATGTTGTGTGAAAACCCCAGATACAACTGAAGGGTCAGTCAAGTGACTGTTTAGAAATTGTGGACACTGTATTCTCAAGCCGCCTGGATTTGACTGATGTCCCTCTGGAGAACCCTGAACAGACTTTCTTTGTGGCTGAAGGCAGTTTCATCATCAATGGACATTGTTGTGCTAGATATGCAGTGGTGACCCCTGATTTGGTAGTTGAGTCCTCAGCTCTAGTCCCAGAAACTTGACCACAGAAAGCTGAACTGATAGCCCTCACTAGAGCACTAACAATAGGAAAAGAGCCCTGTCTAAATGTGTACCCAGATTTCAAGTATGCCCTTACAACCTTGCATGCATATGGGGCCCTGTACAAAGAATGAGGATGGATAACCTTAGGAAGCAAGTCCATTAAGTATAGCCCCAAGATATTGATATTAACAGATACATACTGCCTATAGATCTCAGAATTTAGGAAAAATAGAATGTATGAATAGAACCCTGAAATCTCAGTTGTCCAAACTTTGCCAAGAGGTTTACCTGAAGTGGCCAGGTTCTTCCCATAGCCCTTCTTAGGATATACTTAGCCCCTGCTAAGTCTTTAGGAGTTTCCCTTTTTGAGATTCTGTATGGGCAACCCCTGCCTATTGTATAGGAAATAAAAGGAGATATGAGACAGATAGGATCTGAAATTATTAGACATGAACTATTGGTTTTAAGTTCTGTTTTGCAGGAGTCTTCATACCTGAGTACAAAATCGATTACCCATCAATTTGTCTGCACCCCTGCATCCTTTCAAGCCTGGAGTCTCGGTGTGGATCAAAGAGTGGAGAAAGATACTGTTAGCCCTGCATTGGAGGGGACCCTATGTTGTCATCTTGTCAACTCCAACTGCAGTAAAAGTCGCAGAATTTGAACCTTGGACCCATCATAATCAAGTGAAGCCAGCAGCTGCTCTTGAACCTGATCACTGGACTACTGTACAGCATCCTGAGACTCCATTGCACCTCACCCTACGACAACAACCACGGACCTAAGACTTATTGGTCCCTCAGAAACTGCACTGTTTCAAGACTGTTTGTTTATCTGAAGGTAAGCCTCGCATCTGGAGAAAACTGCAATCATCAGAAAGAGACTGTGTTGTGTTAAGAAATTGAATCTTCTAAGAGACTGTGTTTAAATACTCTGAAAAGACTATTTTGATTTTCTGAAGAAGTGAACTGCTCTAAGGAGGCAATAATAGCCTAAGAGACTATGCTATGATATTTTAAGAAATTGAGACATCCCAGAGGACAGTGATACTTTGGAATCTACAGCCCTACTCCTGCCAAAAAGCTGGTAGGTCTACGTACGGCAGAAGCTTGAGGATCTACAATCAACCCTACATCTGTTATCTGTTGTGGAAGTCGACAGTTCCACCAATTTTCCAGAGACTATGCCCATTATGAATTATTATTATTGCTTTATTCTGGCAACAGTTTTGGAGTGCTTTGAAATGACTTTTGCCTTATCTCCCTGGGCAGCCTGTATAAGTACAACATGAACTGGACCGAAGGTCACTCAGACCTTGTTTTATCATTCTTCCTATACTTGCATTGGTATACTCTCCAATCCAAAAGTTGTTCTAGATCTTGACTTTCTACAAGGCTACGCAAGCCACCGTTGCAATTCCTCATACCACCACCAGAACTTGTTTCTTGAACTTGCTGGAGCAATAGCATCTAGTCTCCACACTTCTGACTGTTTCTATTGTGGAGGAACTAAGATGGGAGATCAGTGGCCCTGGGAGACGCAAGAACTGAACTATTCTATCCTATACAATCAGACTGATTTACATAATACTACTAGTGAGTGGGTATTGGCCCACCCCATTGTTGACAGTTTGTGTTTTGTTTGGACTGGACCGCAATCTACTACGAAGGATGGACAGCTGGTCTGTCTAAATCAGAAGCTTTACGACAGCACAACAAAGATGCAACCGAACCTTCTAATCCTTTAGTTCTTTTTCCCACTCTTGCCAAACTATGGACTTTGACTATCTGCTTGTTGCTCCCTTGTTTCTTGCTACTTTGCTTGCGAATGATAACTTCAGTTATTAATAACACTGTAGAGCATAAGGCAGCTACAAAGATATTAGCTATGTGAACTTACTACCCTATACCACAGAGTGATACCTTTACCTAGTATTATGTGATTTGATTCTCACACCTTATTAACATGCGGGTGAGAATAATCAAAGGGGGGAATGTGGTAGGCGACGGCCTATGATCCATGCTAATTGAACTAAGCAGACAGGCCTGAGCAGCTTGACCTGTAACTGAAGCCTATAGTTAGGCCCAGAGGAATGAAAACCCCCCTGAATGATGACACCATAGAATTGAAACTTAACTCAGTTTAACTGAACATAGCTAAGCAGAAACGAAACTTAGAAAATATAGAAAAACAAGTTTAATTGGTACTGATAAGGTGTGCTATGCTTCTATGGAATTAATTAACTCTGCAAAAAGCAAGGTTACAGTGCCCTGCTTCCCATATGTTTTAACAAGCTAAGCGACCTTGGAGGAGAGATGTAATAAGTTAGAGACACTGACCATTGTAATTGGGACTAGAAGGGGGGCAACCAGGTGCTGAGCCCAGACCAGAGTCCCGATTGGGTAGCCATATCAGTACCGGGACCAATAGATGGGTGAGAGGGGTACTGGGACCAATGAAAAGTTTGCCTATGCTTAGAATGGACAAGAAAGCTATAAAAGTTGTTGTTTTACTAACAGCCATTGCTCAGCCATTTTGAAATTGCTTATTGCTTGAGCCATGTGCACATTAAACTGGCTTGGATCCTTGAAACGACTCCTGGTTTTATTTATTGCATGCTTATCTGCTGCTACATAACAAGGAATGGATCTATTCTTTGGGCCTCCACCACTATTTAAAGCAGGGCACTAGGCTTGATGAACTTTGGTTTTACCCAGTATGGCATTACTTATGTTCCAAAGTAGACAGAACAATCACAAGCTGAAAAGTTATAAGGCTCAGAGTATTTACTCAACAGTGGAATTGTCTTCACCTAACTGAAGGCCTAACAAATTATTAAACATTTTAGCCCTTAGCAAAGTCTTAAAAAATAGTAGTAAGAAATGAACTTTACAGATGTCTAAACCTTTGCACCTGCCGTATTTATTTTATTATAATTTTATAGCTGCTAATATCAACAACTAACAATTATGCATTAAAATATGCAGAAAGATGTGTTTATCTTTCTACCATGTAGAGGTTTGTAAACTTCTATTTATTTAGAAATTCAATGAAACATACAGTTTGATCAATGGTACCTAAACTTTTGTACACAACTATATGCACACAGAAATGCATGCATATCTATATCTATTCATATATAGATATAGATAGAGATACATATCTATTAGTGTGCATTCCTTAAAGTGCTTTAAAAAATGTAGGGGCATGTTTACTAAAGTGTGCTATGATTACCACAAGCTAAATCCTGTGCTAAGCGTTAGTACAGGATCACAGTAACCATTACTGCACACTAAAACAGCTTTCGTGGTAAAAACCTTGTGGTAACAGCTTCGCATGGTTAGGGGCAGAGACAAGGCGTGGTTGGGGCGAAAGATAAAGAGTGGACATTGAAAGCACATAGCAGTTAGCGCAGGTGCCATTAGCTCGCACTAACTGTCCTCTGTGCAATTAGCACAGATGTTCTTATCGCCATCAGAATGGGTGGTAATAAATGCCACCACAATATTGATGGGGGTGTTCCCAGTATGTACCCACTCTGATCCGCGCAGAGTGGGTACATACTGGGAACACCCCATCAATCAGCACAGGTTTGATCTGGCCCCTGCACTAATTTTTCTCTGCTACTGTGTTCTAAGAGGCGATCCTTTAGTGCACTTTAATAAACATGCCCCTTAATGTGCACTAAATTAACACACGTTAATCAATAGAGCATGCCTTAATTCATCAGTTAGCATGTATTAAATCAATTTTACATGTACTAAAAATGTCCTATTAAAATGAATATGTGAAGCTAATGATAACACGCCCAAGAACTCGGAAAATTTCATGAGAAAAATTAAAACTAATCAATTTTTTCTTGCCTGCACATCCCTAAGATTTTGATAAATGCATATTTTATAAATATACATTAATTTGCATTTCTATTTAAAAAAAACATTATATTATTGCACTAGACACAAAACAACTACGCAACAGCCAACAATGTGAGCCTATTTGTAAAAATTATTAGATTCAATCATTTCCAAGATCAATAAGGCATTTTCATGCTCCATTGTGAGGTGTGGGAAAAATGGTACTCCTTAACAGAGGTTTTCACCCACCAGCAATGTCAGTACTTAAACAGGAATCAGAACAAGGTAGTCTACTAGGTTACTTACGCACATTGCAGAATGGGATCATGTAGAGAATCACACATTTGGGCTGCAATAATCCAAAGGAGCAGTAAAGTATAGGGGGTAAAGTATTTCTGTTCATGAAAGAAGAGTGGGACCTAGGGGTGATTGTTTCTGATGATCTTAAGGTGGATAAATACTATAGGTAGAAAAGCTGACACAAAAGCCAAAAGGATGCTTGGGTGCATAGGGAAAGGAATGGCCAGCAGAAAAGAGGAGGTGATAGTGGCTCTGTATAAGTCTTTGGTGAGACCTCATTTGGAGTATTGTATGCAATTCTGGAAATCACACCTTCAAAAAGATATAAACAGGATGGAGTAGGTGCAGAGGATGGCTACCAAAATGGTCTGCAATGCCAAGCTAGAGCACCCCAAACAAACAAAAGTAGTATTACAAATTAAAGGAAAAACCTAAAACTAAGCTAACAGCTTTCCTAGTGAGCCCAGAACCTAGGCTCACACGTCCACCTGCTGCATGGAGACTGGACACACTGAGGGCTGATGGGAGTTCCAGTAAGCTATACCCAGGGATGTCAAGATTTTGATTGGTCCAGTCTCCATGCTGCAGGAGGAGGTGCACTACCCAGACGTAGAGGACTAAACTGGAGGAACGATAAGGAACAGATGTTTAAATAGCTCTGTGGCATAAATGCACAGAACAAGAGACACTTTCAATTAAAAGAAAGCTCTGCAACGAGGGGGCATAGGATGAAGGTGAAAGGGGTAGACCTAGGAGTAATATGCGGAAATATTTCTTTACGGAAAGAGTGATAGATGCATGGAATAGTCTCCCAGTGAAGGTACTAGAGACCAGGACAGTATCTGAATTCAAGAAAGCATGGGACAAACACCGAAGATCTCTAAAGGAAAAAAAAAGAGACTATAGTAGATGGAATGGAAGGGCAAACTGGATAGCCATATGGTCTTTTTCTGCCATCATATTTCTGTTTCTAACCAGGTGCCTAGTTTTAAGCATCCAGAATGTGCCTATCTGAAGCCTGTTTTATAAAGAAAAGCAGGAAAGGTAAATTAGACTTACCTGCTAATTGTTGTTCCTTGAGGAACTCAAGTCTAGTCCCGACCTCTGGGTTTTGCTCCTCCTTCAGCAGCTTGCAGACTGAAAAAACATCATCTTTTTATGATGACACTGGTATATCTTCCAGGGATCTGCCTCCTCACACCAGTTATCTATTGACAAAGCAAACTCACCAGAGCTACAATTAAGTAGTAAACAGTACAAACAATGTAACTAACTGAACTCTCATCTACTAACAGATAAATTATCCCATGAACCTATCCCCCCCCCAGTTTTGATACTGACTTTTGCTAGAATCACTTAGGCCTGCCCTCGCCCTTAAAGGAGGCTAGCGATGCAAATCTAACCCCGAAGCCAAGATGTTGTTCTTCTTACCTGTTATATCTGATCTGCTTCAGGCACTAGTTCACTGGGAGGGATACGGGACTAGACTTGAGTTCCTCAAGGAACAACAATTAGCAGGTAAGTCTAATTTACCTTTCCTTATCGTCCATCAAGTCTAGTCCCGACCTCTGGGTAAGTAACAGAGCAGTAAAACCATCATCAGGAGGAACCTGCTAGACCAGCCTGAAGCACGTAATTCTTGATAAAAGAATTCAACGATGACCAGGTAGCCCCCTTACAAATCTCTACCGCCAGCACTAGACGACACTCCGCCCAAGATGCCGCCTGCGCCCTACTCGAATGTGCTTGTAGACCTTCGGGCACCTTCATACTCTTCAACACATACGAGGACACGATGGCTTCCTTAATCCACCTGGCAATGGAAGCTTTTGACACTTCTTCCCCCTTTCTTGGTCCTCCAAACAGGACAAACAGCCTATCTGACCTGCGAAAACAGGCTGTCCTCCTGAGATACTTCTTTAATGCCCTACGAACATCCAAGGCATGAACCTTACCAGTGGTGGAAATCTCCGCAGACTCCCCGAACACCGGTAATGACACCATCTGATCCATATGAAACGGCGAGACCACTGGGCAAAAAGGACGGCACTGGTCTCAAAACCACCTTCGTATCATAGAAGGACAAAAAAGGCTTCCTACAGGACAAAACCTGTAACTCAGAGATCCTTCTGGCCGAGCAAATCGCCACCAAAAACACCACCTTGAGAGTGAGATCCTTTAAAGAAGCTCGTGCCCTAGGCTCAAACGGCTCTCACCCTAACATTCCAAGACAAATGGGAGATTCCACTTTGGCACTACCTGTCTACATGGCGGACGCAAGAGAGACATCGTTCTCAAAAACTGCTTGACATCCGGGTGCGTCCCTAGTACTATTCCCGCTATCTTCCCTCTATAACAGGACAAAGCAGCTACTTGCACCCGCAAGGACACGGCCGCCAAGCCCTTTTCCACTCCATCCTGCAAAAAAGCCAGCACTTGTGGAATTGACACTCTGCCTGCACCTGTCTGTCCACACACCACTGCACAAACACACGCCAGATGCGGACATACGCTAAGGAGGTAGAGCTCTTCCTTGCCTTCAGTAAGGTGCCAATAACTGCTGTGGAATACCCTCTCTTCCTCAGCCTAGCCCTCTCAATAGCCAAGCCGTAAACGAGAACCAATCCACGTGAGGCATGTGCAGTGGCCCCTGAGACAACAGATCCTTCCGACAAGGTAGACGCCATGGTTTCTCTACTAAGAGCCACATCAAATCCGTGTACCAAGGCCGTCTTGGCCAATCCGGCGCTATCAAGATCACCCGACCTCCGTGTCCCTCGATGCGCTGTACTACCTTTCCGATTAACACCCAAGGCGGAAACACATAAAGGAGTTGTTCCTCTGGCCAAACGTGGATGAGAGCATCCAGGCCTTCTGACATCCTTTCCTTTCTTCTGCTGAAAAACCGATCAACCTTTGCCGACTGGAATGTCGCCATGAGATCCATTACTGGCGTTCCCCAACGCCGCACGAGCATCCCGAACACATCCTGATGAAGAACCCACTCCCCTGGGTCCACTCTTACGCGACTCAAGAAGTCGGCTTCCACGATGTCCACTCCCGCTACATGTGCTGCCGACAACGCTAGTAGATTTACTTCGGCCCAGTCGAACAACTGTTCGGCTTCGGCTTCCATCTGCACACTGCTCGTGCCCCCTTGCCGACTGATGTATGCCACTGCGGTCGCATTGTCGGAGAACACTCGGATCAAGTGTCCTTGAAGATGAAGTTGAAAAAACTGTAGAGCGAGCGACACCGCTCTCAACTCCAACCTGTTGATTGTCCAACTCTTCTCCCACTCGTTCCACTGACCCTGAGCAAACTCTCCTCGAAAATGAGCTCCCCAGCCTAATAGGCTGGCGTCCGTTGTTAGAGGTTCCCAACAAGGCGCCTCCAAGGGCATCCCCTTCTCCAGACACCCTGGGAGTAACCACCATCGAAGAGACCGGCGAGCTTCCGTCGGACAAGGCAGTCTGGGCGACAGGGAATCGTTCTGATGAGACCAACGTCTGAGCCATGCCCTCTGCAATGGTCTCAAGTGAGCTCTTGCCAATGGCACCAACTCTAGAGTCGCTGCCATGGTGCCATCTGCAGATAATGCCATGCTGTGGGGTTTGTCCTGCTCAGAAACTGCCGGACTAGTTGCCTCAAATCTCTCGCCCTTTGCTGAGGCAGAAAAATTCTTCCCGCTTTTGTATCGAACCATGCTCCCAGATACTCTAGGTGTTGCAAAGGAATCAACTTACTCTTCGCCATATTGACTACCCAGCCTAAAATGCCACCACTCTTTTTGTAGCCACTTCACTCTTGGCCCTGGTCTTCGCTCGAATTAACCAATCGTCTAAGTAAGGATGCATGAGAACGCCCTCCTTTCGCAACGCTGCCGCCACCACGACCATCACCTTGGTGAATGTTTGTGGCGCCATCGCTAGCCCAAACGGCAAGGCCCAAACTGAAAATGGCCTAGCGGAACCTCAAACCGGAGAAACGTCTGATGTTCCTGTCGTATAGGAATGTGTAAGTACGCTTCCGACAGGTCCAGGGAAGTAAGAAACTCCCCTTTTCTGACAGCCACAATCAGGGTTTCCATATGAAAATGAGATACTCGAAGGCAACGATTTACCCTCTTGAGATCTAGAATTGGCCGAAACGCCCCCTCTTTCTTGGGGACTACGAAGTATATGAGTATTGACCGTAACCGCATTGTTCTGAAGGCACCGGGACTACCGCCTGGAGGTCGAGAAGCCTTTGCACCGTCTCCTTTACAGCAGCACACTTCTCCGGCGCCTTGCATGGAGACTGCACGAACAAATCTTTTACCGGCCTCTGAAATTCCAACGCATAACCTTCTCGAATGACCTCCAGCACCCACTGATCTTCCGTTATCTGGACCCAGGCAGGGTAAAATTCCCGCAGCCGACGTCCCACGGGAACCAACTCCACCTGGGTCCCCCTGACTTCATTGCGACTTTCTAAGATTTGCGGCGGAAGAAGAGGCACCGAAACCTCTTCCCGCCCCCGAAAGCCATGAAACCCCTGGTTTTGATTGGGAAAAAGTCCTCTCTGAGCCTGACTGAACCTAGGAAAATGAAACCGCCGAAAATCTCTCTGCTGACCCCTGGAAGAGGGAGTCGAGCGACCCTGTCTTTGCTTATCTTCTGGGAGTCTGCCCCCCTTGGATTCTCCCAGATCCTTAATGAGCTTGTCCAAATCTTCCCCAAACAGTAGTCTCCCCTGGAAAGGAAGCTTACTTAGTCTGGCCTTGGAAGACCCATCCGCTGCCCAATTGCGCAGCCAACGGTACTGACGGGTCACTACCACCGATGCCATGCTCTTTGACAAACCCCGAATGAGATCGTAATGGATGTCGGCGAGACTCTAGTCTAGACGTTTCCCTGACTGCATCCTCTCCATGTTCGCTCTGAATTCGCTGTGACCAGCGAAGGCAGGCTCTCGCCACCCATGCTCCAGAAATGGCTGCCTGAATGGACAGAGCATTGACTTCAAAGACCTGTTTCAACAGTGTATCCAGTTTCCTATCCTGTGCATCTTTAAGCACTGCACTTCCCTCTACTGGGATGGTAGTCTTCTTCGTTACAGCCGAGACGGCGGCATCTACCTTTGGAGACTTGAATAACTCGCGATCCTGGTCCACCAGTGGGTAAAGTCGACCCATAACTCTGGATCCCTTTAGACTTCCCTCTGGCATATCCCACTCTTTCTGTATCATCTCACAAATCACTCTGTGCACTGGAAACGCTCTTTGAGTCTTCCAAACAACCTGCAGTAAGGGATCCTCTAACGTAGCATCTTCTAAAGGCCCTGGCGATGGCATATTAAGTGCTTTCAGTGTTTCAGTAATAATAGCTGACAACTCATCTCTCCTGAACAAGCGGACCACTCTAGCTTGGTCCTCCCTGTCCATGATCTCTGCTTCCTCCAACTCGTCATCAATCTCCAAGTCGGGATCCCCCTCGTCGGAGGGTATCTCCTCCGAGGCCACCGACTGCTCCTTCTGCTCCTGTTCTATTTTGGTCTTCTTCGCCATGCTTCCCGTTGCCCCCACAGTCAGCGGAGTCCCAGGTCTCTTTCCTCCCCGTTCCCCGTCTAAGGACGTTGCTGCTCACCTCTTCTGCTGGCCCCCAAATGCCTGCTGAATAAGGGCAACAAACTCTTGGGACAAAATGGCCCCCAATCCCTCTAGCAAGGGTGCCTGCGAGACCGGGAAATCAGGCGTGGATGAAGTCCCTGCTACCGGCTCCCTCAGCGGTAAATCCAGGGGCACTGTGTCCTGCGGCACCACTGGAGCAGCGTGAACCTCAGCTGCCCCTACCAATGTGCTCTCCATAGTGGCTGCCTCCTGAATGCAGCCCTTACAGACTCCTGTGTCTGACAGGGCACCCCCTTCTTTGATCCGCAGACCAAGCAGAGCTGCTTCAAAGGCATTTCGC
This sequence comes from Ichthyophis bannanicus, assembly GCA_033557465.1. Lineage (NCBI taxonomy): Eukaryota > Metazoa > Chordata > Amphibia > Gymnophiona > Ichthyophiidae > Ichthyophis > Ichthyophis bannanicus. The sequence goes on from CM066033.1 coordinate 129,570,244, forward strand.
TACCCCTCTTGTCTTGCCCGTCAGCCTTGCGCTCGTGTTGAAATGTAGAGGAATAAAAATGAAAAATATCCGATTCTCCTTTTTTTTTTTTAAATGTACGTATACGCTGCTGCTCAGCATCCCGAGTCTGAAAATGCAAATCCTAAAGAAAAATGAAGCTTCCTGCCGAAATCAGACGGTTTTGCAGGCCCTGAAAAAGATCGCGGGTTCCTGCGTTTCCGCCACACGCCCAGGCCCTCTCTGAAGTGCTCCCGGCGAAATCTCTCCCCCACTACACTGCCGCGATGCGGCCCCTCTTACCTCCTCTACAGTATCACTATGACCGAACTCAGTGGATCGCTGCCGCCTCCGCGCTCACCCGACACTCTGTTCTTGGAGTGTCGGAAGACCAGCGGTGTGAGAGGGAGATCAAACAACTCGGTCCTTCCCGCCTGATTCTCCTTGCCCCGGGCTTCCACACAGCGCTAAGCAGAGACAGCCTCTGCGTACGCTGACAGTCCAGAGTCTCGGTTCCACTCCCCTTCCCGCGGGTCTGGAACCGGCGCCCTACTTTTTGCAGTGAACAGCCTCTCCGCCTGAAGGACTTTTCCAGATGAGGAGGAACAGGTGGGGGGAGGAGGGGTAAGAACAGGCCTCAGCAGCCCCTTAAAGACACAGACCCCCCCCAAATACACACTTTTTTTTGTAAACTTCCTTCAGACTATTCTGTTCTAAACATAACCAACTAAAACCTATCTGTCCTTAATTGCTGCTCTTGTGAAATGGGACCTCCAGGTACACTGATCCTCCAGCTGCTTGGAGACTGAGGTAACTGGTGTGAGGAGGCGGATCCCTGGAAGATATACCAGTGTCATCATAAAAAGATGACTTTTTTTCAGTCTCCAAGCTGCTGGAGGAGGAGCAAAACCCAGAGGCCGGGACTAGATTTCAGGGACGATAAGGAACCTACTTTTATTTACAAAATAGGGGCGTAAGAGGCCAAAAATGCGAATGAAATCTAAGCGTGATCACTTACACCAGCGTTAGGGCTGGTGTTAATACCAATGCCTAATTTTTAAAGAAAATGCGTGTACCGACACATGTACTTATAAAATAGCAACCATCTAAAGTAGTGTATAAAGGCCCATCCACGTGCATAAGTCATGGAAAATACATGACTTATGCACATTGATGGCCCATACCTTTATGCAGCTTCTTATAAAATTACCTGTATAAATTTTAAAGCATAAAGATAATTTCATTAATTATGCCAAATGTGAATACTGAGAAGTATCTTTAACGTAAGCTTTACTGGAATATATTTGTACACATCTGTGCCATCATATAATTTCTGAAATACTTGAGGGGAAGAAGAAAATTAGTAGTGGAAAATATAGACCTGGCATGATCTGGAGCATTGCCCAAATTGTGCAACTGCTATGGCTGTTGAAATGTATGCACTGCAATTTCACAATGGGTTATATATAAATACATGCACAACTGCTCTTTTTTGACATGGTACCCATAAACCTAACTTGAAGATATCAATTTTACAATAAAAATATGCTCACAATAGATTATATATGCATAATGTAAAGATATACATCAAGCAAGATACAAGTGTGGTTCTGACAGAATGTGTTGTATAATGCTGATAAACTGAAAATATTTTCTGAAATGTAATTGCTATTTTGTAGTTAGTGTAGATAACCATATTGATTTCATAGTATTGCTGCTCAAATATAGTACGTGTTCTCTTTGACTTGCCATCTTATAGAATTACCACACTGACATGGATTACAACGCTGCTGAAATATATTATGGACATGCAAGCACTGATGTAACATTGCTGTGATGCAGTGCTAAATAAAACATGAGATAATGCACAGATTACAAAGATTTTAGTGGGAATTCACAAGGCCTTTCTTCAATAATGGGCATGCATTACCATCATAGTACTTGTTAAAAATGCTATATTCTGCTATAGAAAGAAGTATAGCAATGACAAACAGTTTCAGCAAGTCAGAGTCTTAAAGCTTATACTGAACTGTATGCATACTGCCAGATAAATTTAGCAGATGCATGGCTCATTTCTACAGTTTCATTTCTTTTCAAACACTAAGGGGCTTGTTTACAAAGCCGCGGTAGTGGTTCGGGGTCGTTATCGGAGCCGCGGCCCCATTGAAATCAATGGGGCCGCGGCTCCGATAACGACCGCGAACCGCTACCGCGGCTTTGTAAACAAGCCCCTAAGTCCTGATTTTAGATTTTCTTCCCAAAATCTACAATTGAACTCTGGCAGAGGGAGAATGAGGGTGTACCACATGTGCTTTCAGTGTCTTTTTAAGCAGAAACTAAATGGTGCAATCTTCAGTGTAATAATTTAAATGTATGCCTACCACATGAAATATCAGCATCTTTACTTAATTTAAAATAATAAAAAAACAAACAATCTGCAAGTATTTTTATGCTGCATTCATTATATACAGATTTATGCAGCTGCACGATAACTACTGATACCTATTTATACTGTTAAAACACATGGCAATCCACATGAAGCTCTTTCACATTTCAAGTGGTACAGCTGTGAGCCATGAACTGGATTATCACCAAACCTTAAATATGCTGAGCAGAAACCTTGTACAAACCAACATAGTACTTTACGAGGGTAATTTTATAACAAGATACCTACCTTGAGTAACAGAAATGTGCATAAATTATGTCTATTTTATAAAGGGAACTTATGTGTGTAAGTGCCAACGTAAAAGAACCTAATAGAAAGTAGGCAATCACGTTTACATCTGTTCTCTGGCTCACGCAAATGTCTTGGTTTATTTTATCTTCATCTGCGTGTATTTTTTTAACATAAGCTTATAAGTCTTAACTCTAACCAACTCTAATCCTGGGAATGCCCACGCATACTTTGAGTAAAAATATATGCAGATTGGCTGTCTGTGCATATTTTTATGCAATATACCCATGGCATTTTATAAACTCTTATTTCTATACATGAAATGCTGTTTTACCCATAGAGGTGGCTTATAAAATTATCCCCTAAATGTACTATAACAACTAGCTTAGGCAATGGCATAATTTCTGATTGATTTTGTTGTCATCTGACATAAGACTTTAAACTTCTCATTTAAAGAAAGCAATAATCATACATCCCTTTCTGAACTGGCACCATGATATCTCTTGTTAAAAAAAAAATATATATATACACATATACACACACACATATATGCACGTGTGTATGCATATATAACTCCCCAAAATAACACATATTTGTTTCGTTACAAATACATATGTATGTGTGTGCATATTATACACACACATACACACATATATCTACGTATGCATCTATATCTACATATCTATCTATATATACACACATATATAGATACATCTATAGATTTACATCTATATAGAGAAATATCTATATAAGTACCTCTTTGGTAAAGCAGGTACCCATACAATTCATCATAACAATTTGTAAACAGGACTGATATACAGCGCTATGCCTTAATTTTACAACATTAGGTACCACAGGTCTTCCTCACAGTCTTTTATGTAATTTTATAAAAGATTTATTAAAGCAAAAGTGTAAGGCAAAGAGAAATTAAATATGATATAAAGATCCCTGTTTTATACATAAAAAGTGCATGTTTTAGTTTCAGTATTTGTTTCATCATTTAACCTGTTCCATACCAAACTGTACTTTTCATCCCTTATTGATAATTCATTATACAAAATAGGAACTCAGCCTCTTGGTCACATAAGTTTACCTCGAGGAGAACATCTCAATAGAGATTAGATAAAGGTTTTTGTGTGATGAAACAGGAAAGAATGAGCCAGTTTTATCATGATACAGATTCTTTCAAGTGGTGATCCACTGTCTATATACTGCATTTTTAAAAGTAGAATTTGTAGTGTTTGGAGTCCTCATCTTAGTTCAGGAAGAATGAGCATTTTCCAGCAACTGTGGTCCATCTCGATGGATTGATGGATGTGTGTGTTCTCGTTTATAAGTTTTTGGAGGAAGCTTTGGGATAGGTTGAGAAGTGCTTTGCCGTGGAGGGATAGGTGGCCCAGCATCTGATGGAAATTCCATATCCTGTGGTATTAAAGGTGGCGAAGGAAGATGTCTGCGTGTCCCAAGTGGAGATGGTGTTTGAGGAGGAGGGGGAGTGAATGGAGAGAGGCTGTTTGGAAAAAAGGTATTGCCAAGTTCACTTTTTCGGCCTAAGGGTGGAGGCTGGAGATGTAGTGGAGAGCTGGAAAAAACATCTGGTGTTCTAACAGGTTCTCGAGGTGGTAATAATGGAGGGCTTTCAGGAGGTTCTGAGGTGGAGGTCCTCTCTGAAATTGGGTATCTTGGTGAATATACCTTTGATGTTGGCTGTCGAGGAGGAATTGCTGGAGGACTGTCCAAATGCTTAGACATGATCTGAAAGCAATACCAATTTGGGCAATTATTTGCTATGTATAATTTATTCATGTGTAAGTTAATATTTTACAGGATGAGGCTGACCACATAACACAATTCACATCAAAAGAACACAAATGTAACTATCACAGCACACTAAACTAAGTTAGTTATGAAAATGAAATATAAACAATCTCCAATTCCTGGTTCTGCAAACAAAATAGCATTGCTGCTCACCTGTAGCAGGTGTTTTCTCTAGACAGCAGGACTGATCAGGTACATTAAATGAAGTGATGTTATCATGTGTCACTAGAATGGAAGAGCTCTCCCAGAGCTTAGAACTAAATGCAAAGTTGTGAGCATGTGTGGCCTTTTCCATGCAGAGTAGTCTCCTCAATACTTTGTTCCACAGCTTAAGAAATAATGCAGCTCTTGGAAAGGTGGTAGGATTTATGTGCTTGATCAAATCTTTCTATAGAAAACATTTGTAATAAGTGAGCAACAATGTTTTTTCAGCTGACAAGCAGGACTGAGTCGGGCACGGAAGTGGGTGATTCCCAAGCTCAGAGCTATTTGTCTCTTTATGAATTTTCATTTGATCAGGAGCAGCCTGATCATGAAAAAATGCAATATTGCAAAGATATGCTAGACAGCAAAATTCATCCTAATGCAGTTTCTGATTATAGACTGGTTCAAAAGGAATGTGAAATAAAAGTATGAAGTGAAGACCAAGTCGCTGCTCTGCATATGGTATCCAGCAGACATCAGGAGAGCTATAGTAGCTGCAGTGGCCCTGATCTGATGAGATTTCACTTTACTGGTAAGAGGAATACCAGGTTGATAGTAATAAAATCAAATGCAGGATGCTAGCTGATTTGCCAAAGTTTGTTGACTACCAGAATGCCAACTCTGTTGGTGCTGAAGGAGACAAAGAACTACATAGATTTTGTGAAGGATTCAGTTCTTTTAAGACTGTAAGCAAAAATCTGATTGCCGCCTAGAGTGTGGAGGGATGGCTTCTGTGGATTCCTATGTGATTTTGGACAGAACATAAGAAGCACTATTCCTTGTTAACATGGAAAGGTGTTACTACCTAAGATAAGAACTTAGGATTAGTTCAAAAAACTATTTTACTGTGATGAAACTGAGCATACAGTTCATAGATAACTAAGGCTTGACGTTTGCTTAAAGTTTGCTTATTCTTCTGAGATAATCACTTCCACAAAGAGCATTCTCTGTAAATGCTCAAGGGAAGTAGATTATATTGACTCAGCTTCTGTGTAAGAGATGTAAGAACCATGTTGAAGTCCCATGGAATAAAAGGCTTCTGCAGTGGCAGTTTGACATGAAGAAGCCCCATCATGAAACGAGACACGACAGGATATTAGAAAGCTAGAAGTCTATCAACCACATCATGAAAGGCCAAGAAAGCATCAAGATGTATTCTGATGGAAGATGTTTGGAACCCTAGTCGATAGAGATGATAAACATAATGCAAGATAGTGTTAGGAAGAGGGAAAATAGGCTGTGATCATTCATGAAACACCAGACGGAAAACCTCTGCGAGTTAAAGCATAGCTCATAGACGGTTTTCTTGCAGCAACTAATACATCTTGAACAGATGCTGCTATGGGCGAGACTATATGTTGTTTGGTTCAAGCCTGAAAGAGCTAGGAGAAACTGAGAATGGGATAAAGATCACATTCTGAGTGATCAACGATGGAAATATTGGAAACCTGCAGAAGTAGAAATGCATGTCTTTTGAAAAGAGGAAATCAGATTGGACAAAGCTAGTAGGATACTAGGAGAATCGAGGTGCCAAGGTCTCTTTTGGAAGTTCTGCAGGGTCTTTATTATGAGTGGGAAGGGGGAGAGAAGTTTTAAAATAGAACCTATTTGGGAGAGGGGGAATCCCCCATGACCGAAAGATATTGTGCAGAGTTGTTCAATGCAAGGACCAACTCATGTGTTTGTCAGTTATTTGATTCTACAGATGCAAAGGTTAAGAGTTTACATCAGGCCTGCACATAGTTTAAAAATACCATCTTGGAAGTCCAGACCAGATGTATTCCATGTTTTAAAAAAGATGAAAGGAACGATAAAGAGCTGGCATGGTTTAAAAGTGAGGCAAGAGGCTGTTATAGCTAAAAAAACATTTTTCAAAAAATGGAACAAAGTATCTCATTGAAGAAAACAGGAAACAGCATAAGCACTGGCAAGTTAGATGCAAAGCATTGATAAGGCAGGCAGAGAATTTGAAAAGAAGCTTGCCGTGGAAGCAAAAAACTCACAATAAAAGCTTTTTCAGGGACATTCGAAGCAAAAAAACTGCGAGGGAATCAGTTGCCTGAACAGATGATAGAGAAGTAAAAGGGGCACTAAGGGAGGACAAGGTTAGAACGGAGACAACTAAATTAATTATTTGCTTTGATCTTCACTGAAGAAGATGCAGTATCAGACATGATATTTAAAGGTGATGAATCATAGAACTGAAACAAATCTTGGTGAACCCAGAAGATGTAATTGGGCAATATGATAAACTAAAGAGTAGCAAATCATCTGGAATGGATGATATATATCCTAGGGTACTAAAAACTCAAAGATGAAATTTAAGAGATACCTTCTATCAACAATGAGTTACCTGACTGAAGACCGCACTCAGTTTAGGACAACTATCCACAAGGTTGCCATGAGCCGACCCCTACTCGAGAGCACTTAACAACAATAATATTAGGAATATGTAAATTATCTCCAAAATCATCTATGGTACCTGAAGAATGGAGGGTGCTAACGTAATGTCAGTTTTTAAAAGGATTCCAGGCATAATCCTGGAAACTACAGACCGGTGAAACTGAAGTCAGTGCCAGGCAAACTGGTAGCAAAAGCAGCAGAAAGGTCAAGAAGGACGAAGATCAAATAAAAACAGATTTGGTGAGGAACAAGTTATTGGAGACTTTAGAAAGAGCCGTCTCAGTAGAATGTAGAGGGAGAAAGCCAGATTGCAGTGGATCCAGAAGGGACTGAGAGAAGAGAAAGTCAAGACAGTGGCAGTGAACTACATATTCAAGTAGTTTAGAAGAGAGAGAAATAGACTGATAATTAGAAGGACAGGTAGGATCAAGGGATGGTTTATTGAGGAGAGGTGCAACCACAGCATGCTTGAAGGCTGCAGGAACAGTTGCGGTAGAAAGTAATAGGTTGAGGACATATATAGATAGAAGGGACAATAGTGGAGGAGATGGAGTTCAGTAGGTGGGTGGGAATGGGATCAGAGGAATAGGTAGTAAGTTTAGAAACAGAGAGAAGATGTGTGGTTTCTTCCTCCGTGATCTCAGAAAAGGAAGATTGGGCGACAGAAGTTAAGGGGAAGGATTAGGGAACAAAGAGGGGGAAGGGGAGCTGGAGATGATTCTGGGGGAACTCATGAGTAATCTTGTGGACTTTTTCATGGATTTAGTCAGCCAAAGTCTGGGCAGAAAGGGAAGAAGGGGGCGGAGGCACTTTGAGGAGAGAACTGAGTTGTAAAGAGACAGCGGGGGTTAGAGGCAAGAGAGTTAGTCAGATGGACATAATACTCTTGCTTGGCAACTGCTATGGCAGACTGGAAAGAGGTTAGCATGATTTTGAAATGTAGGAAGTCTACAAAGGTGCGGGATTTGAGCCATAGGTGCTCTGCTGAGCAGGCACAGGAATGTAGGTCATGTGTTTTAGAGGACAGCCGGAGCTAAGTTCAGTACGCCTCACAGGATGTGAAGTGGGAGGAGCAAGAGCATCCACAGCAGAGGAGAGTACAGTGTTATAGGAATATACAGCCTCATCAACAGACTTAGATGACATAGTGGAGGAAAGAGGTGGTGTGACAACTGGGTCGATAACGAGAAGATTCTTAAAGATTTTGGAGGAGAGCCTCCCTCTCTTGCTTTCACTCCCTGTCCTTGTTCTTACCCTATCTTAACCGTTGAATTTCACTCAACTCCTCTCACATTGTCTCCCCTCTGGTTTGATTTATTCATCCCCAGTTATCTTCTTTTATGCTTTTACCCACTCTCAATTCATTTTCACCCACAGTCATCTCCATGTATAAGTCCAAATGAGGGAGCCCCTCATGATGGGGGAGCCCCTCATGATTGGGGCACCCCTCATGATGGGGGCAGCCAGGAGAAGAAAATCAGAAAACACCTTTCTTTCTCCTCTTCCGTCTCCCCCCCCCCCAATAACGAAAAAAAAAAATCAGAGTGCAACAAGCTGTTGTTGTTGTTGTTAAGTGCTGTCGAGACGGAGTCGACTCATGGCGACCCTCTGGATAGCTATCCTAAATTGTGTTCGGTCTTGAGTCAGGCGGCTCATTGTTGACAGACTGGTACCCGTAGCTGCTGTTATTGTATCGATCCATCTCATTGCTGGCCTTCCTCTTTTGCGCTGACCTTCTATCTTGCCAAGCATGATGTCTTTCTCTAATGATCTCTCTCTTCGCATGATGTGTCCAACGTATGAAAGTCGAAGTCTTGTCATCTGATCTTCTAAAGAAAGCTTAGGTTTGATCTCCTCTAGTACCGACTGGTTTGTTCTTCAGGTAGTCCATGGTATACACATTATTCGCCAGCACCATAATTCAAAGGCATCAATTTTCTTCCTGTCTATCTTTTTCACTGTCCACCTTTCACATCCATATGATGTTATTGAAAATAGCATGGCTTGAACAAGTCGAATCTTTGTATGGAGACAGACATCTCTGCTCTTGATCTTTGTCTTCTTTACATTAAGGTGCAGGCCCATTTTGAGACTATGTTCTTTGATTGTAAGAAGCAAATATTTCAGATCATCTTCACTTTCAGCCAGTAATGTGGTATCATCAGCATAGCGAAGGTTGTTGATGAGTCTTCCACCAATCTTCACACCTCTGTTGTCTTCATACAATTCTGCTTCTCTGATGATTTGTTCTGCATATAAATTAAACAGGTAGGGGGAAAGTATGAAGCCTTGTCTTACAGCTTTGCTTATTTTAAACCATTCTGTTTCTCCTTGTTCTGTTCGAACTGTTGCTTCTTGATCAATGTACAGATTGTGCAAGAGTACGATCAGGTGTTCTGGTATATCCATGCTTCTTAATGTGGCCCAGAGTTTCTCATGGTTTACACAGTCAAAAGCCTTGCTATAGTCGATAAAGCACAAATAGATATCCTTTTGGTATTCTTTAGTCTTTTCAAGGATCCATCTCACATCTGCAATGTCGTCTCTCGTTCCTCGCCCTTTCCTGAACCCTGCTTGCACTTCAGGTAGTTCTTGTTCCAGGTATGGTTGTAGTCTCTTTTGAATAATCTTCAGTAGAATCTTGCTGGCATGTGGGATCAGAGCAATTGTGCAATAATTTCCACAGTCAGTTGGATCACCTTTCTTTAGTATTGGTATAAACACAGATCTTTTCCAGTCAGTTGGCCATGATGTTGTCTTCCATATTTCTTGGAAGAGCCTTGTAAGTACGGTAACAGCTGCATCAGATTGCTGTAATACGTCTATGGGAATGCTATCAATGCCTGGTGCTTTGTTCTTTGATAAGGCTTTCAATGCTGCTTCAACTTCTTCTTCCATCACCAATGGTTCCCGATCATAAGGTACAGGTTGAAACGGCTGTTGGTCCACTTGATCTTTATCATATAAAAACTCTGTATATTCCTTCCACCTTTTCTTGATCTTCTCAGCATCATTTAACATAGAACCTTGAGCATCTTGTAACATTCCAATTCGAGGCTGGAACTCTTTCTTTAACTCTCGCAGTTTTAGGAAAGCCGATCTTGTTCTTCCTCTAATAGTTTCTGCTTCTATTTCCTTGCATGCGTCGTTGTAGTACTTTTCCTTGTCCTGTCTTGCTGCACGTTGGAAATCTCTGTTGAGTTCTGTTATTGTCTTTCTTTCTCCTCTGGCTTTAGCCTCTCTGCATATCTGGGCAATTTTCAGAGTTTCTTCCGTCATCCATTTTGGTTGTTTTGCTTTTTCACTCTTTGTAGAGACTTCTCGCTTTCTTCGAACACAACCTTCTTCATGTCATTCCATAACTCTTCTGGAGCTCTGTCATTTGTATCTAAAGCAGCAAATCGATTTTGCAGGCAGTCTTTAAATTCCAGTGTTATATTCTCAAGGTCATATTTTGCTGCATTCATGAGTGGTTTGCTCTTTTTCAACTTTAGCTTGAGTTTGCATACTAGTAGTTGATGATCTGTACCACAGTCAGGTCCAGGTTTTGTCTTTGTTGATGTTATAGAACTTTTCCATCGTTGACTTCCACAGATGTAGTCAATTTGATTTTTATACAATGCATTGGGTGAAGTTTATGTGTACAGTCGCCGCTTGTGTTGATGGAAGAAGGTGTTTGAGATGAATAGATCGTTGGTCTTGCAGAATTCTATCAGTCTTTCTCCAGCTTCATTTCTTTTGCCAAGTCCATATTTTCCAACTACTTTGCCTTCTTCTTTGTTGCCAACTTTTGCGTTCCAGTCACCCATGACTATCAGGATATCCTGTTTGCATGTTCTGTCAATTTCAGCTTGTACTTGTTCACAGAACTCTTCAATTTCATTCTCTTCTGCAGCTGTTGTTGGGGCATATACTTGAATTATAGTTGTGTTGATAGGCATTCCTCGTAGACGAATAGAGATTAAGCGTTCGCTGACTGCATTGTATTATCATTACAGTTCTTGCAAGTTTCTTCTTTATTATAAATGCAACACCATTTCTTCTTTGTCTTTCATTTCCAGCATAGTAGACCATGTGATCATCTGATGCAAAGTGCCCGATGCCAGTCCATTTCAGTTCGCTGACACCCAACAGATCAAGTTGTACACGTTCCATTTCATTCTTGACCATCTCCAACTTCCCTTAGTTCATGCTTCGTACATTCCATGTTCCAATGCATAAGACGTCTTTAGAGCTTCTGACTCTCATTTCATGCACAGCTACATCAGCAGTCAGACGTCCCGAGGGCTTTGATCCAACCACATCATAAATGCTGGCTTTACTCTGAAAAGTCTTCAGCTCTTCCCCAGTAGCTAGTTGAGTGCCTTCCGACCTGGGGGTCTCATCTTCCAGCACTATAGCACAATTTGTTTTGTTGTAACTATCCATTGGGTTTTCATGGCAAGATACAGAAGTAGATTGCCGGGCCTTTCTTCCGCGCAGTTTAAGTTTGGTGTTGTTGCCGTTGTCACAGAAATGTGATCCTCCGCCGTCAACACTATCCCATTCTGCTGCTGCCCAGATGGGTGGTTTGTCTTGGTCTGGCACCTCAGCTGAGACCTTTCCATCTTGGGAGACCCTGCCAGTAATTAAACTACCGATAGTTTAGCTCTCAGCATCAATGATGCACACAAGCCCTCACAGCATGACAAGCTGCAAACCAAGTGATGGGTGCAGCAAGCGTCACACTTATAATAAAGATGCTTGCCATGCTGCCTCGCGCTATCTTTCTGTTTCCAAAGTATTTTACTGCAGTAGCCTGCAGACTAGCTTCTCTCCACATGCAGCTGAAGTCTCGGGTTTCAAGAAATACCAAGGAGCCTTCCAAGGCACACTAGTGTGCTGTGCTGCACTGGTTGAGAAGCACTGTGATAGAGGTGAAAAGATGATATGCATAGACCAAGAGAGATACCTTAGGGTGATTGTTTTATAACTTTGAGGTCTTCAGACATTATGTAACAAGGTAGTGGCCAAAGCTGGAAGAAAGCATAGTTACTCACCTGTAACAGATGATCTCCGGGAACAGCAGGAATTTAGTCTTCACATATGGGTATCGTCGGTACCGACGGAGCCTGCGCGGGAACGCTCCCCAGCGTCCAATTAGAAAGCTTTTGGGAGCATCCCACAGCGCATGCATGCTGCTTTCCCGCCTTTCCCAACTGCCTCTCTCCAGTTGAGTTTTAAAGCTGAGACAAAGAGAGAGAGAGGGAAAGAAAAGAGAGATACAACTCCTAGGGTAGGTGGGTGGGTTGTGAAGACTAAATTCCTGCTGTTCCGGGAGATCACCTGTTACAGGTGAGTATCTATGCTATCTCCAGGAATAAGCAGGAATGTAGTCTTCACATATGGGGACTCCCTAGCTACAGATGCTAGGAAGAGACCCCAGAAGTTGTGTGCCCCTGTGAAAGGGCTCCACTTCCCCCCATGGATCTCTGGCATCCTACCGGGAATGGTGGGTAGGAGTTGATTAAGTATGGAACAGGTGTTGTAGAACAGCCTGACCAAACAAGGCATCCTGGCGGGGGTCCTTGTCCAAGCAGAAATGGGCTGTGAAGGTATGAACCGAGGCCCAAGTAGCTGCTTGACAGATGTCGTCAATAGACACAGAGTGTAGATGAGCCATTGAGGCTGCCATGGCTCTCACGTTGTGAGCTGTGACATGGCCTTCCAGAGAAAGGTTCTTACTCTGATAGGCAAAAGAAATACATTGTGCAATCCAGTTGGACAATGTTCTCTTGGAGACTGGAAATCCCAAATGAGAAGAATCGAAAGCAACAAAGAGTTGGGAGGACTTTCTATGTTGCTGTGTCCTTTGCAAGTAAAAGTCAAGTGCTCTTCTACAGTCCAAAGTATGAAGATTCCTTTCTGTATTTGAAGCATGAGGCCTTGGAAAAAACACAGGCAGGTAAACCGCCTGGTTTAAATGAAAAGGTGAGACCACCTTTGGCATAAAATGTGGATGAGTCCTAAGGACTACCTTATCATGATGGAACCTCGTGTAAGGAGGATCAGCAACTAATGCTTGCAATTCACTGATGCGACGTGCTGATGTGATTGCAATGAGAAAGATAACTTTCCAGGAAAGGAATTTCAAGGAGGTAGTAGCTAACGGTTCAAAAGGCAGCTTCATGAGCTGGCACAGAACCAGATTCAGGTCCCATGCCACTGGATGTGGCCTAATGGGAGGCTTGGTTAGAAGAAGGCCCCTTATAAATCTCGCTACGAGAGGATGAGAGGAAATAGGCTGTCCATTTAAAGGCCTTAAAGAAGCTGAAATAGCACTTAAATGGACTCTTACTGAGTTAGTCTTAAGTCCTGCATTAGATAAATGAAGGAGATACTCCAGTAATGATTCCCAAGGTATCGCAAGGGGGCGAACACCATATGGAAAACCTTTTCCACTTGAAAGCATAAGAGCGTCTTGTGGAAGGTTTCCTGGAAGCACAAAGGACATCTTTTACTTGTTGAGAAAGGTTAAGACCATGAAGGTCTAGGCTCTCAGCAACCAGGCCCTGAGATGCAGAGTGGGGATTGGGATGCCACAACATCCTGTCCTCCTGAGACAGGAGATCTGGAGCAGATCCTAACTCCAGAGATGGAGCTTGAGAGAGATGTAGGAGCAGAGGGTACCACACCTGCCGTGGCCAATGTGGAGCTATGAGAATCATATGGCCTTTGTCTCTCTGAAGCTTGAATAGGGTTTTGGGAATTAGGGGAATGGGTGGAAAGGCATATAGAAAGTCCTGGCCCCAAAGGAGGAGGAAAGCATCCCTGGCCTGAGAACCCTGAGCCGGAATTCTGGAACAGAACCGGGGAAGTTTGGCATTCAACGGACTTGCAAAGAGGTCTATGTACGGAGTTCCCCAAATTTGAAAAATTTTTGCTACCTGGTCTGCATGGAGAGACCATTCGTGTGGAAGCAGAACTCGACTGAGTCTGTCTGCCCAAGAGTTTTGAATGCCTGGCAGATACACTGCAAGGAGATGAATCTGATGCTCTCTGGCGAAGGCCCATAGTCGCAAAGCTTTGTTGCAAAGCGACAGAGAGCCTGTTCCTCCCTGCTTGTTCAGATAGAACATAGCTACTTGATTGTCCGTCTGAATTAGGACTGTCTTGTAGCTCAGCTGGATGTGGAACACTCGAAGAGCAAGGAAGATTGCTCTGAGTTCTTCTGATATGTAAGTGGGTCTCCTTTGGAGTCCAGGTGCCTTGGGTGGAGAGATCTTGCAGATGAGCCCCCCAACCCACTTGTGAGGCATCTGTTGTTAGAGTGACCTGGGGTTGGGGTTGCTGGAAAGGGGACCCCACCAACAGGTTTTGGGTTGACTGCCACCATTGTAGAGACAAAATAAGGCGACTTGTGTTTGCTATTTTGTCTGATAGGCAGCCTGATGCCTGAGTCCACTGAGTGGATAGAGTCCATTGGGCTGCTCTCATATGGAGGTGAGCATGCACGGTAGATGCCATGTGGCCTAGTAGTTGTAACATTTCCCGAGCAGTGAGGTGAGTTTTTAACACTGCCTGGGAGGCTAACTGCACAATGCAAAGGCAGCGGGCCTGAGGAAGATAGGCCCTTGCTTTTTTGGTATCCAGCAAAGCTCCTATAAACTCTAGAGACTGAGTGGGAGTTAGGCTGGATTTTGGGATGTTTATGACCAGGCCCAAATACTGAAGGATACGCATTGTGCAAGATAGAGAAATTCTGGCCTCTGAATCTGATGGATCTCGAATGAGCCAGTCGTCTAAATAGGGGAAGACGAATATTCCTAGAGTGCAAAGAAATGCTGCTACCACAGCCATGCATTTCGTAAACACCCTTGGAGCCGAGGCCAGGCCAAAAGGAAGCACCCTGTATTGGTAGTGCTTTCCTTGAAAAAGAAAACAAAGAAATCTTCGGTGAGTTGGATGGATGAGAACATGAGTGTACGCATCCTTGAGATCTAGAGAACAAAGCCAATCCTGACTCTGAAGGTATGGCAGCAGAGTTCCCAGAGAAATCATCTTGAATTTCTCTTTCAACAGGAATTTGTTCAATTCTCTGAGGTCTAAAATGGGTCTGTGTCCCCCTGTTTTCTTTGGAATAAGGAAATAAGTGAGAGTAAAGCCCTGTACCCTGTTGAGAAATGGGTACGTCTTCTATTGCCTCCTGGGCAAGAAGTAAACTGACCTCTTGACCCAACTGAGTGTTGGGTGAAGTTTGAGAATTGAACAGTCTTACCACTGTAGGAGGGGGCATGTTGAAGAAATGAAGCTTGTACCCCTCTCTTACAATGGAAAGAGTCCATTCTTCTGCTGTTATCTGCCCCCATCTGGGGGCAAAATGACACAACCTTCCTGGGATGGTGGAAGGCTCTGGCCCGTTCAGGGCTAGGAAGGCAAAGTTCTCTAGATGGGAGTCAAAGCCCCTGTGGAGGCTGAGTCTGCTGGGCCGGTTGAGGCTTAGCCGTCTTTGTTTTTCTTTGTTTTGGGGGCTGCTATCCCTTTCGGGCAGACTGACCTGCAGAATGCACCTGCTGGGTATAGGAGGGGTAAAACCTCTTTTTTTTTTTTTTTTTTTTAAGAGAAGAATGGTTTCTTGTAGGATTTCCTCCTTGCAGGATCAGCTGTAGCCTTGGATAGTCTATCCAAAGTGGTGTTATCAGCATCCAGCTCATTAGCTTTCTCTTGCCAATTTTTGCCAAAGAGATTTTTGCCTGTGCAAGGGATATTCCCCAGTTTGTCCTGTACCCAGAGTTCTAAGTCAGATGCCTGGAGCCAGGCAATCCTACGAGCAACTATGGCAATGGCAGAGGTTCTGTTTATGCACTCAACGCAGTCAAAAGCTGCACGACTAACAAACTTGGAAACATCCTGGGCATGTTTGACACGTGTAAGATAATCCTGCCTCTTATCATCAGGAAGGAGAGGGCTCATAAGCTCTAGATCTCCTGTAATCTCCTTAAGGAACATTCCCATGTATAAGATGTAGGAACTAATCCTGGCAGAAAGCATAGAGGCCTGGAAAGTTCGACGCCCAAAGGCATCAAGAGTCCTACATTCACATCCTGGAGGATTAGATGCATGTCTTTTTGCACTCTTGATCCTTCTCATAGCTGACTCCACCACTATGGAGTGGTGTGGTAACTGAGTTTTCTGAAATCCAGGACAAGGAGGCACTTGATACATGGTATCCAGCCTACGGGAATGAGGAGAGGTGGTAAGAGGTGTTTCCCACATTCTTAACATGAGATCATGCAAGATCTCATGAATAGGCAAAGTAGCTGCCTCCTTGGGAGCTTTAGGGTATTGTAAAATCTCCAACTCCTTTGCTCTGGGCTCTGCTTCAGGAGCCACTGTGATGGAAAGACCTCTAGCCACCTCCCTGATGAAATCCTGAAAGGATATATCCTCTGGAGGGGACATCCTACGTTTAGGAGAAGAAGGCTCCTCAGAGAGAAGTACTCCGGCATCGACAGAGCTGTCAGAGTCCTCAGAGTCATCGGAGGATTCAAAATATCTTCTGTCCAAGTGCTCTTGTAAAGCACAATACCGGTACCAATCGAAGTCGGTACCGGAGTGGTCCGGTACCGGCCTGTCGATACCGTAGGAAACAGCATGACTCGGTGTCGGTAACACACTTGCCAATGTCGATGCTGTTGGTACCGGTGCTGGTACCGGTGTCGATACCGGTTGAACTGTCTGAAGCAGTCCCGAAGGCATCGATGCCGCAAGGAGAGCCCCAGACTGCGCTCAATAGCCAGGAATCTCTGGTGAATTGACGCTGCCGATGCCTGAGTGTCGGTAACGGATGAAGCGGCCGGTACCGCAGAGCATGGCACCAGTAGTTCTGTCGAGGTTGAGGCCTCGAGAACATTCTGGAGCCCCGATAGTGCTTTGGAAGCCGAAGCCTCCCACCGGGGCAATTCTGCCGGTACAAGTCCCTCAAGGGCAACGCCAGAGGCATCTCGATGCTTGGAAGGAGATCTACCCTTTGAGGACCGGCCAGATTTATGTTCGGTTACCTGAGATCCATGGGAGGAAGACGAAGCCCTGGAAGATGTCGATGCCAGAGATGCTGCATCGGAGGGAAAAAGGGTGCTAAGCTTAGCAGCTCGGTTCTGCCGACCCCTCTTCGACATCATCCCACAAGCAACACACTCCGAGATGGAGTGGTCAGGACCTAAACATTTGAGGCACCACTCGTGAGTGTCGGTGACGGAGATGGTACCACCACACTTGGAACACTTTTTAAAACCCGAAGCAGGTTTTTCCATGTTGAGGAAAAAACTGGGCCTAGTGCCCAAAATGGTGCATGGCACCCGAGAGAAAAAAGGCTGGAAAATCCAGATAAAAGATTACAACTTTTTTTTTTTTTTTTTTTTAAGAAAGAAAGAAAGAACCGGCGGTACCGGTATAGCGTCGAGGAAGGCAGACGCTACCACAAAAAAAGAATGAAAAAAATATGGGATAATTTCTGTGGTGACAGGAAAACGACCTGCTGGCTCCGCGGAAAACAAAGAACTGCAGAGAGGCAGTTGGGAAAGGCGGGAAGGCAGCATGCAGGCGCTGTGGGATGCTCCCAAAAGCTTTCTAATTGGACACTGGGGAGCGTTCCCGCGCAGGCTCCGTCGGTACCAACGATACCCATATGTGAAGACTACATTCCTACTTGTTCCTGGAGATTGCTAGGCTGCATAGAGAGGGGCATAACTAGTTGAAAAGAGGAGGTGATAATGCCCCTGGTACAGGCTGCTGAGAGCTTACATGGAGTATTGTGTTCAGTTTTGGAGGTCATATGCTAATGATAGAAAAAGACTTGAAGTGGTTCAAATTAGAGTGACCAAATAGTATGGGGTTTGCGTCAGAAGCCATATGAGAAGAAATGTAAAAACCTGACTATGTATACCTTAGAGGAAAGGAGTGACAAGAGAAATATGACATAGGCGTTTAAACAATGAGCAAACCAACCTTTTCCAAGGACAGGAAAGCTATAAATAGAGGACATGAAATGAAGCTGAAAGGAGAAAAATTTAAAAGTAACATCAGGAAGATACTTTTTTACAGAAAGGGTGGTGATGCCTGGAATGCCCTACCACTGGAGGGGGGAGGGGGGATGGGGCAGAAACAGTGATTGGATTCAAAAACGTATGGGATGAGTACAGAGAATCCCTGTGTAGGAAGAGGCGCATTCCTGCTCAAAGGATTTAAAAAAAAACAAATCAGGGGTAGCTATTATCTTTATCCTGTTCATATTCATTGTAAACTGCCCAGAGCAGTACACTTTTGTTCTCGGTAAACCGCCTTGATTATGTGATAAAGCGGTATATAAAACAAAGGTGAAATTAGACTTACCTGCTAATTGTTGTTCCTGGAGTAGACCCAGTCTAGTCCCGGACCTCTGAGTTGTCCACCTCATTCAGCAGCTTGGAGACTGAGGAACCACTTTCTTTTTGTGATGTCATCTGTATATCCCTCTGGGAGCCGCCTTCCTCCATCAGTACCCTATTGACAAAGCAGACTCACCAGAGCAACAAGTAAGCTTCACTTCCACAATTGCCCCGCAAGGAGCCAGTTACCAAATCTGGCCCCTCCCCAAAATTAACTGTAGCATAACAACTAACAAAGAACTGCTAATTAAGAACTGTCAAGCACTAATAGTGCCCAGGCTATCCTCTCACCTGACTGAACGCCAACCTGGAAAGATGACCCTACACTCCCCCGGAGAGAACTTCCCCGGACTCAACTCCTCTTACCTGTCATCTTCCAGCAACGCAGACTGCACCTCCTGTACCCTCAAACACTGAGACGGGACTCGGGACTAGACTGGGTCTACTCCAGGAACAACAATTAGCAGGTAAGTCTAATTTCACCTTCCTGAACGTATCCCCAGTCTAGTCCCGGACCTCTGAGTAAATACCAGAGCAGTACATCTAACGGGAGGGACCCAGTACACCTGCCTGAAGCACCGCCGAACCAAAGCAGGCATCCTGAGCCGACTGAACATCTAGGCCAGGGGTCGGCAACCCGCGGCTCCGGAGCCGCATGCGGCTCTTTCTCATCTTTGCCGCGGCTCCGGAGCACACTGCCCGCCCGGTGACAGGCAATAGTGTTGTAAAGATGTATTTAAACGTGGCGTTATGGGCTCCCTCCATGTCAGCTCCCTCCCTTCTTCTGCAGCCGCGGCTCCCTGCCTCTTAGGGAACCGCGGCTGTGCTTTTAAAATCATCTCGGAGCCCTTCCTGTCTTGACGGGCTCCGTGCAGCATTGTCCCGCCTCTAAAGGAAGTTTTGGAGGCGGGACAATGCTGCACGGAGCCCGTCAAGACAGGAAGGGCTCCGAGATGATTTTAAAAGCACAGCCGCGGTTCCCTAAGAGGCAGGGAGCAGCGGCTGCAGAAGAAGGGAGGGAGCTGACATGGAGGGAGGGGGGCTGACATGGAGGGAGGGAGCAGATATGGATGGATGGAGGGAGGGGGGCTGACATGGAGGGAGGGGGGCGGACATGGCTGGAGGGAGGGGGGCTGACATGGAGGGATGGAGGGGGCTGACATGGAGGGAGGGAGGGGGCTGACATGGAGGGAGGGAGGGGGCTGACATGGAGGGAGGGGGGCTGATATGGATGGATGGAGGGAGGGGGGCTGACATGGAGGGAGGGAGCTGATATGGATGGAGGGAGGGGGGCTGACATGGAGGGATGGAGGGGGCTGACATGGAGGGAGGGGGGCTGACATGGAGGGAGGGAGCTGATATGGATGGAGGGAGGGGGGCTGACATGGAGGGAGGGAGCTGAAATACATGGAGGGAGGGGGGCTGACATGCAGGGATGGAGAGGGCTGACATGGATGGAGGGAGGGGAGCTGATATGGATGGAGGGAGGGGGGCTGACATGGAGGGATGGAGGGGGCTGACATGGAGGGAGGGAGCTGATATGGATGGAGGGAGGGGGGCTGACATGGAGGGATGGAGGGGGCTGACATGGAGGGAGGGAGCTGATATGGATGGAGGAGGGAGGGGGGCTGACCTGGAGGGCTGGAGGGGGCTGACATGGAGGGAGGGAGCTGATATGGATGGAGGGAGGGGGGCTGACATGGAGGGATGGGGGGGGCTGAGATGGAGGGAGGGAGCTGATATGGATGGAGGGAGGGGGGCTGACATGGAGGGATGGAGCACTGGTAATGGGGTTGAGGGGACTAGCACTGGAAATGAGCTGATTAGGGGAGGCTAGGACGGGTAATGAGCTGATGGGGGGTAGGACTGGTATTGGGCTGATTAGGGGAGGCTAGCACTGGTAATGGGGTTGAGGGGGGATTAGCACTGGAAGTGAGCTGATTGGGGGGCTTTGACTGGGCATGGGCCGATTGTGGGGAGGGGAGGATAGAGCTGCTGGCCCTGGAAGATAACTGGGGGCTAAGGCTACAAATGGGCTGATATGAGGGGATGGGAAAATGGAACTGGATCTGAGAGGGGCTGCCATGGTATTTGTACTAGAAGGGACTGGTCAGTGGGGAAGGAGGGGGACTGGAAGGAAATGGACACCAGTGGCAATCATGGGAATGCAAGTTGACATTGGAAGGTACTGGGAGTGAGGACTGGAAAGGGGCTGATATTGGGGAGGGTTACTGGGACTGGAAATAGGCTGATGGAAAGAAGTGAAGAAAACGAAAGAAGAGATAAGAAATGGCAGATGGACCATAGACCACAGAAAGAGAGCTAAGAGAAGATAGGAAAGCAGAAGCCTCAGATCGGGACCAGCATGATCAAAGAATAAATTGGTCAGACAACAAAGGTAGAAAAAATAATTTTATTTCATATTAGTGATTTGGCTACAAAATCATCATAATTTTGAAATCAAATATTGTTACTTGTTGTTGTGATATTTTCTGGCGTATTTTTTTTGGTGTGCGAAGGAAGAGGGGTAGTCTTATACGGCGAGTATAGGCCAAACACCTATATTTTAACAGGAAAAGTAGGGGGTCGTATATAGCATTAAGGTAAGAAACAATATATGCAGTGTTAGATTTGTTTTAAATGTCGCAATGGTTTTGCAGCTCCCAGTTTTTTTTTCCCTTCGGAAACGGGTCCAAGTGGCTCTTTATGTCTTAAAGGTTGCAGGCCCCTGGTCTAGGCGGTAATGCTTCACAAACAAATTCAAAGAGGACCACGTGGCCGCCTTGCAGATGTCCGCTGGCGGCACCATCCGAACCTCCGCCCAGGATGTCGCCTGGGCCCTAGTGGAATGAGCCCGAAGCCCTACCGGGACGGTCCTACCTTTCAGCAAATAAGCCGACGCAATGGCTTCCGTAATCCAACGCGCAATGGAGGCCTTAGACGCTGCCTCTCCCATCCTAGGCCCCGCAAAAAGGACAAACAGCCTCTCTGACTTGCGAAAGCTCTCGGTACGCTGCAGATACTTCTTCAACGCCCACCGGACGTCTAATGTCCTCCGTACCGACTCTGCCGAGCCCGACCTGAACACAGGCAGCGAAATATCCTGATTCAAGTGAAACGGCAACACCACCTTGGGCAAGAACGCTGGAACAGGCCGCAGTACCACCTTCGACTCGAAGAACGAGAGGTAGGGCTCCTTGCAGGACAACGCTTGGAGCTCCGAAATCCGCCTCGCCGAACAAATAGCCACCAGGAACACCACCTTCAACGTGAGATCCTTCACCGATGCCTTACTCAGTGGCTCAAACGGCTGCCACTCCAGCGCCTCTAAGACCAGAGGGAGCTGCCAGTTGGGCACCGGTCGCCTGCTTGGCGGCCGCAGAAGGAACACCGCTCGTAGAAAACGCTTGACATCCAAATGGTCCCCGATGGAACGACCAGCAATCCGTCCTCTGTAGCAGGACAAGGCCGCCACCTGCACCTTCAGCGACGCCGCGGCCAACCCCTTGTCAAAACCATCCTGCAGAAACTCCAGGATCCGTGAGATAGACGCCTGAAGTGCCTGTGTGTCCCTCTCTCCGCACCAAGCCTCAAAGACTCTCCAGACCCTGGCATACGCTAACGATGTAGACCTCTTCCTAGCCTTCAACAGCGTGGCAACCACTGCAGAAGAATAACCTCTCGACCTTAACCTAGCCGTTTCAATAGCCAAGCCGTAAGCGAGAATCGAGCCACGTGAGGCATGAGAGGAGGGCCCTGCGACAGGAGGTCCGGCCGCCCTGGTAGCCGCCACGGTCGCGCTACCAGAAGCCTTAAAAGATCCGCATACCACGGCCGGCGAGGCCAATCCAGGGCAATTAAAATCACCTGCTCCCTGAACCGCTCTATCTGCTGTACCACCCGGCCTATCATCACCCACGGCGGAAAGACGTACAGGAGCTGCCCCTCCGGCCAAGGCTGGATGAGAGCATCGAGGCCCTCCGACATTCTCTCCCTTCTTCTGCTGTAGAAGCGACAGGCCTTCGCCGATTGAAGAGTCGCCATCAGATCCATCATAGGCGTGCCCCAGCGGCGCACTAGCAT
This sequence comes from Ichthyophis bannanicus, assembly GCA_033557465.1. Classification (NCBI taxonomy): domain Eukaryota; kingdom Metazoa; phylum Chordata; class Amphibia; order Gymnophiona; family Ichthyophiidae; genus Ichthyophis; species Ichthyophis bannanicus. Next base: position 129,592,828 of record CM066033.1, read on the forward strand.
GTCGAACACCTCCTGATGAAGGACCCACTCTCCGGGATCCACCTTCACCCGACTGAGAAAATCGGCTTCCACATTGTCTACCCCTGCAACATGCGCTGCCGACACTGCCAGGAGATTCATCTCGGCCCAGGCGCACAGGTTCTCTGCTTCGGCCTCCAGCGCCACGCTGCTGGTGCCCCCTTGTCGATTGATGTATGCCACCGCGGTAGCGTTGTCGGAAAACACCCGTCCCGCCGTCCCGCGGAGTACCGCCTGGAAACTCTGCAGGGCCAAGAACACTGCCCTCAACTCCAACCTGTTGATCGACCACGCTCTCTCCTAGGCAGACCACTGCCCCTGCGCGAACTGTCCCTGGCAGTGGGCCCCCCAGCCCAGAAGGCTGGCATCCGTCATTAGGGTCACCCAGTCGGGCACTTCGAGCGGCTTCCCGCTCTCCAGCGAACTGGGAACCAGCCACCAACGAAGCGCTACTTGGCTCTCGTCTGGACAGGCGAGCCTCCGGGACAGCGGGTCCCGCTGATGAGACCAACGTCGCAGGAGCACCCTTTGCAACGGTCTCATGTGTGCTCTCGCCCACGGCACAAAATCCATGGTCGCCGCCATTGTTCCCAACAACTGCAGGTATTGCCATGCAGTCGACTCCTTCCGCCTTAAGAATTTTCTGACCAGCATCCGAAGCCTTCGTGCCCTCTGCTGCGGGAGAAACACTTGACCCAAATCCATATCGAACCGAGCCCCTAAGTATTCTATACCTTGAGACGCACTAAATTGCTTTTGGCCTGGTTGACCACCCAACCCAGACTCTCCAGAAAACTCACCACCCTGGACGTCACTCGCTCGCTCTCGCTCCTGGACTTTGCCTGGATCAACCAATCGTCCAGATAAGGGTGTACCAGAATGCCGTCTCTGCGCAAGGCCGCCGCCATGACCACCATGATCTTTGTGAACGTGCGCGGGGCCGTCGCCAGGCCGAACGGCAAGGCTCGGAACTGAAAGTGACCGAAAGGAACCGCGAAGCGGAGAAACTTGACATGCTCCGGCCGAATGGGAATGTGAAGATACGCCTCCGACAGATCTAGAGAAGTAAGGATCTCTCCCCTCCGCACTGCCACGATCACCGACCGCAGGGTCTCCATATGAAAGTGGGTCACGCGCAGACACCGATTTACCCCTTTGAGGTCCAGGATGGGCCGAAAACCGCCGTCCTTCTTTGGCACCACGAAATAAATGGAGTAACGATCGACGCCGAGTTGGTCTGGCAGGACCGGCTCTATCGCCCCAAGATCTAGTAGCCTCTGTACTGTCTCCCGCACCGCCCCGCACTTGATCGCTGCCTTGCAGGGAGACAGCACAAAGGCGTTGCGCACTGGCCGGCGCAGCTCCAGAGCATAGCCCTCTCGGATGACTTCGAGGACCCACTGATCTGACGTGAGGTGGACCCAGGCGGCATAGAACTCCTGCAAACTCCCTCCCACGGAGACTAGAGGCCCCTGGGTCCGCCTGATCTCATTGCGCTTTTCTAAGGGTTGAGGCGGCGGCGGGAGCAGAGGAGGATGCCCCAAAACCTCTCCCCGCTCCCCGAAAGCCTCGAAAGCCCTGGCTTCTGCCGGGAAATCTACCTCGTTGTCCAGAATTGAATCTTTGAAAACGAAACCTGCAAAAATCCCGCTGCTGTCCCTTGCCAGCCGGACTTGCGCGCCCCTGCTTAGGCCGGTCCTCAGGCAACTTGCCGCCCTTGGATTCGCCCAATTCTTTGACCAACTTCTCCAGGTCCTCACCAAACAAGAGACGACCATTGAAGGGCAGCTTACTTAACCTCACCTTAGAGGAATTATCCGCCACCCAATTACGGAGCCACAGATAGTGCCTGGCTGCCACCGCCGACGCCATACTCTTGGACAAACCTCTCATGAGATCATAATGGATGTCTGACAAATAGGCCGCCCCCGACTCCAGGCGGGCAGCCTCGCCGGACTGTACCCCGTCCTGCCCTGCTAGGGGCTGCTGAGACCAGTGCAGGCATGCCCTGGCCACCCAGGCCCCACAAATAGCCGCCTGAAGAGACAGGGCATTAGTCTCAAAAATCTGCCTCAGCAACGCATCTAACTTTCTGTTCTGTGCATCCTTAAGGGCCGCGCTGCCCTCCACCGGAATGGTGGTCTTCTTTATTACTGCCGCCACGGCTGCATCCACCTTGGGGGGCTTGAAGATCTCCTTATCCTGGTCCACCAGCGGGTATAACTGGCTCATTACTCTGGAGCCCTTGAGTGCCGCTTCTGGGACGTTCCACTCCTCCTGTATCAACTCCTGGAATACCCGGTGCACCGGAAATGCTCTCTGAGACTTCCGAAAGACCTGTAGCAGGGGCTCCTCCAACGTCTCATCCTCCGCCGGTCCCTGGGCCGGCATGTTCAGGGTACGCAGCGTCTCTGCGATGAGAACCGGCAGCTCATCCCGATGGAAGACCCGCACTACTCTCGCCTGCTCCTCCTTGTCCTCGAGTTCACCTTCCTCGAGCTCCTCCTCGAGGGCCACACTCCCCACTTCCTCATCCGAGAGGTGGCCCTCCAAGGCGGCCGAATGAGCCCTGAAACCCGGCTCCAGCCGCGGACTCTTGACCCCCAGTTGAGTCTCTTGAGACGGGGGCTTGCCCCGGCCTCGTCGCGCCGCCCCCTACGAAATTGCCTGTGGATGGGTTTGGCGGGAAGCCCCCTACCGCCTGCTGCAGGAGGGCCACGAACCCTGGGGAGAAGATAGACTCCAACCCCTTGGGCCAGGTCGCTTGCGCGGTAGGGGCATCTGGGGCGGAGGATGGCCCCACTATAGGCTCCCCCAGGGGTAAACTGGCTACCGGAGCGACAGAGGAGCCTGCCTCCGGCCCCGGTCGCTCCTGCATCTCCTCCCTGGGAGACTCCAGGGTAGCAGCCTCTTTAGCGCAGGACTTGCACACCCCGGAGTCCAAAAGCGCACTTTGCTTGGCCCCACAAATAAAACAATGGGGCCTCGATGGCAGAGCCACTACACAAAGCCACCGGAGAGCACAGGACCCCGAAACAGGAGGAAACCCCCTGAAGCCAAACTCGTTCCGGTCTTCTACTTCTTTTCTTTCTTTTTTTTTTTTAAATCGCTCCTAATCGGACCTTACAACGTTCCCTCGGGCTTCCCAGACGGCGGCTCCCCCTTGCTGCAGAAAACGCCGTCGAAAACCACGCTGGACACTCCGATTCTGGAGGCCTGTGCTCCCCGCGCTCTTACCACGTGGCCGGGCCTGCTCTGCGACGCGCGCTCCCTCACGCCGCAGCAACGCTTTCACCAGCCCGCCTCCTTACCTCTGCCGCCAAGGCAGGCCGAGCTTAGCGGGACTCCGCCGTCTCCCCGCACTGCGAAGAAGACTGAGGCTCCACACTTGCTGTCCGCCCGTTGCACCTCGCGGCGGCTCGATATCAGGCACCTCCGCGGTAGCCAAAACAGCGCTCACAGGCAAAACGTCTGTATCGCGCCTGGCAGTGCAGCTCTCCCGTCACAGTTGAGCTCCACTGACTCACCACGGGAGTGAAGCCGGTCTCAACCAAGGTTCACTGCTGAGCCACCAGCCCCCCCAGGTAGAGCCCCGGCAGATAGAGGAGAGCCTGTTGCACTACTAGGAAACAGCTCTAGAATTTAAAGAGCTAGCTGCTCCTTGCTGTATGAAATTAGCTAGCTCTGCTGTAATTTTTTTTTTTTTGAAAACTAATACCCCTTAAATCTAACCAAACTCTACTTGATTGTTCCTCCAGTGAGCCCGGACCCCCAGGCTCACCGACCTATTCAGCTGCTTGGAGATTGAGGTAACTGATGGAGGAAGGCGGCTCCCAGAGGGATATATGGATGACATCACAAAAAGAAGGTGGTTCCTCAGCCTCCAAGCTGCTGAATGAGGTGGACAACTCAGAGGTCCGGGACTAGACTGGGGATACGATCAGGAATAAAATAAATAGCTATCATGAAGCAGCAGTTCCAACCCAAAGTAAAAAACATAGTGTAGGTAACCTGCACGAAGCAGCAGTTACAACCCTAAACATCTTGCTAAGCAGACTAGATGGGTCATGATGGTCTTTATCTGCCGTCATTTACTATGGACTCGATATTCAAAGGCATTTACACGTTTTGCAGACATGCAAACTGTGTAAATGCCACTAAGCAGAATATTCGGCGGCACTTACATGGTTAGCGTAGGGGTGTGTCGGGGGCGTTCTGGGTGGAGCAGAGGCGGCACCAATTGCTAACTGGGCAGCGGCGATATTGAGCTGCTACCTGGTTAGTGATATGTGGTGAAAACCAGGCGCAGGAAACCCTGGCCTAACTTTCGCTACATATCGCTAACCGAGTAGCGGCTCAATATCGCCGCTGCCTAGTTGGTGATCAGAAAATGCAACGAACCCGGATATTCAATGCTGGGACCAGATATGTCCCTGACATTGAATATCTAGGTTTAATTTATTTATTTAATTTATTTATTTAGCTGTATTTATATCCTGCTTTTCACCGGGTCAAAGCGGTCAATTGGGGGATACATTTAACACGAGGGGATATGAGACACATATGCTAATACTTACAGGGAACATGGGCAATGGAGGGTTAAGTGGCTTGCCCAAGACCACAAGGAATGCCTATAGGACTAGAAATCCCAGTCCCTCCGGCCTGAGATTGCTGTCCCCAGGTGGGACTTGAACCCCCGGCCCTCCAGCCTGAAGTACCTTGTTCTAACCACTAGACCACTCCTCCCTCACAGCACCAGTGACTAGCCGCTTACCGCTAATGCTGAATATTGGGTCCTATGTTACTATGCTGCTATAAAGCATGTATGTTTCATCAAGCCTCCCCTAAAAATCTGTTAGGAACATTGACTAAAACCAATGCTGTTGTCCTTGTTTAAATACATTTCTCTGCCCTCTGTCAATTTCTGATTACTCAGGAAGGCGGTATAAAAAAAACCCTTAAATAAATAAATAAAATCTATGTTTCTTGTTTTTAGTCTTCAGGCTCTACCTTGCTGCTGGTTGTTTGTTGGCTTTATATTGTCGATAGTCTCTGTTGCTTTGTTTTTATATGTCTAATTCTCTTTGCCAGTCGCTTTGTTTGTATTCATTTGGATTTTCCTCTTATTGTAGGCTGCATTGACATTATTTTATTTAAGCTAGTTAAGCATATTATTACATATTAAATATTAAGGGGAGGATATTCAGCAGTGGTGGCTAGCCATCACTGTTAAACTTTAAACCCAGATATTCAATGCCGGGACTGTATCTGGCCAGATACTGACTATCCAGGTGAGCTGGCTAGTGCCTCAGTTAACTGGGCTGTACTAAAATTCAACCACTGCCCGGTTAGCTTAAGTGGTGAAAGTTAGGCAAGCCTTTCAGATGCTAACTTTCACCACTAAGGGATAACCAGTAAGCAGCTGAATAATGCTGCCAGCCGGTTATCCCCAGTTCCTACCTCCGATCTGCCCCAAATGCCTTGACATCAGCTGGCTAGCATAGGAATGTTTAGTGGCAGCACCCGGGGATATTCCCGCTCACCGCTAATGTGGTTAGTAGGTCCCCTAAACTTTTAGTGCTAGTGTGCTTTCACTTCTCAAATGCTCTTAAAGGAATCATAGAAGATGCTTTTACCTCAGGCCTGTGCCAGTGTTCTAAAGATGGCTGTGCTTTGGGCCTGAGAACCTGCAAGGAGATACATGCCAATCTGACAGATGGGTTGGCATTGTTGCTTTGCAACTGGCCTCAAACCCTGCACAAGGAGGTGGATGGAAACTATGCCAAGGAGGTTCTGCTCAAATGCACAGTCAGCCAACCTCTGTGCAGAAGCAGCTCTCTTTTCTTTTCAGACAAGCAGGAGCTTCTTTCTCCATTTCCTAGCGATTCTGAGTTGAGTTCTTTCGGGTTTGCAGAGACATATGACTAAATGCTTACATTCAACTTGGTTATTGTTGAAACCCAAGCAGGTTAAATATAGCAATCCCTCGATATCCGAACTGTCATCATCTGTCATCATACCAAAATTTCATAACCAGGGCATGCTGGACCTTCTCCAGTCTCCTTTACTCGCCTTACTCCCTTTCCTTCCCCTCCCCCCACCCTTCCCCTTCCCACTAATGACAACTCAGCGCCACCAGTCTTTACAACAAGCCAACTTTATTTGTGGGAATAATCAGGCCACAGCTTCCAACCTATTACATCTTTCCATCTACAGACCCCTGGATCATCAAATCTTAGTTACAAGAACAAACAACCCTTCACATCGCTGCGGGGAGTACCATACCTTTTAGTACCCGTATCCCCACCTCCAGACCCGCTCTGTGGCCCAGTGTGGGTACCTTCCCCTCGCTACCAACTGCCCCATGTTGGCAATTGGGGTTACCCTTTCATATTTTCTTAAATGATATAGTATTGTAAACTGCTCTAATGCTTCGGCCTGAGCGGTATATCAAATGTAAAAAAACATAACCATAACCCTTCTGTTTTAGTGAATCTTGTTCCCTTCTCTGATACCTGACCTCCCGCTACTGAGCCCCAGGCACCCCAACCCGGAACCTGAGCCCCCGCCCCTTTTGGTGGTACTCCCCTTAAGTCTGTGAGGTCCCGCCACCAGGAGGGAAACAGCCCGACTCCCTCATAGTGAGAACCGAGCAGACTGCCCTCCGCAGACCCTCCCCTTAAGTCATTGAGGTTCGGCCACCAGGAGGGCAGTGACTCGACTCCCCCATAGTGAGGAACCAAGCAAACTGCCCTCCGCAGATCCTCAATGAACACATCCAACCTAATACTGTTTAGGTGTATCCCCATCTCCGCTAAACATCGCTGCAGCCCCCACAATAATGCCCTTGTGCCTGACCATGACACCTCCCAGCGCCAGCACGAACTTCCCTACTTCTGCATTGAGCTTCTTTCTGCTCTTCTCGGTGCCGCTGGGATGTCTAGCCCCGCTCCATTTCTGCCGGGGAAGTATTTGGGACCAGATGATGCCCGCCCCAAGGATGGAGCGAATCCAGGCCAGGTCTCTCTTTATCTTAATGATCAAGTCTATGCCCTTGGTTGATACTAAGTCGTTGCTGCCCAAGTGCAGCACTACCATGTTCGGGGGCCGGTCTACTCTGCATCTAGTCCCAAAGGTGGGTGGCAACTGGTCCCACAGCATTTCCCATTTTCCCATCCACAGAATTCTCACTATGTCCAGAGGGAAATCTCGCTGCTTGCCGAAATGGCTACCCATCGCTCTTCTTTGGCCCTAAAGATGTATGAATGGCTGACTATCCAAATTGTGTGTCTTCGCTTGCTTGCTGAAAGAAAATGAACAGATTTACCTTATATACAGCCTGTACGTACCCAAAGCTCACCTCCCGATAGCTTGTATCTGTTCTTCCCAGAAGTTCAATCTGTGTGCTGTGGTGGCAGCACCTATTCTAAAGGAATGGAGGGTCAGGCTGGCAGAGAGCTGAAGCCCGCTTTTTCTAGCGCCCGCTGCCACATTTATTTATTTATTTTATTTGACAAGTTTTGTATCCCACTTTTTCCTTCAATCAAAGCGGTCACAATACCGTACAAGGTTATACAAAGGTAAGGGAAACATACATCACTTTATAATTACATCAACGCGATAGAGACTGGGAGTATATAACACAGGAAACACAGTACAAACTTTACATAGCCTTGAACTGGAACTGTGACAGGCAAGAGCCTCCCCTGGTCGGCTGCCTGCGCAAGTACTCAGACATAGCCTTCACTGGGCACAGGTCACTGATCCCGATGGGTGAAGCCAAACTGTCTTGCCAGTGCGGCTTCTACCGGTTTTGGATATCTTTAACCTCAAACCAATCTTGTCCACTGCCTCCAAGATGTCCTCGACCCCCAGAACTGGGCCCAAGGAGTCCCACCTGGACCTGAGGATGGCCTCGCACATCCTAAAGGCGCCAAAAAAAATAATGAGCAGGGCCACCCTGAAAAAGCTCCCCTCAAACTCATCCCTTGCTACCTCCTGTGCCCTCAAGATAACCATTCTCAGCATGTGCAGGTTGACATGTTTGCGCACTCCTAGTAGGAGGGGCTCTCGCGAGACCAGTCCTCCATTACATTTCTGACCAGGAACTCCTTCATGGTGTCCCTCCACCCCCGTAACGTCAGAAAAAAATGTCACCCCTGCCATGATCAGCTTTGCGTGCCTCACTGAAGTTCCCTCCCCCTTCAGCCACGTTATGAATTCCAGCAGCTGGACAGGCATCAAGCCCCATAAAGGGCTGAAGCCCCGTCGATCAGCAAAGCTTCTGAGCCTGGCCCAGACTCTCTAATATGCCTTTCAGGTGTTAATGGACAGGGATGCCATCAGCATTCCACTGGCGCTTTGAAGTCAATTCTCCACATCTCTGCCTGCATGATGCATGCCTTGGGAGCCGCCTCGGGGCTAGGCGCCCGAACCATTTCAGCTGAAAATGAGAGAACACGTCAGCAACCTTGTTTAGTTTCCCCTGGCACATTACTGGCTGTTAAGTGTGTGTTCAGTTCCAGGCTAAATAACACTAACTTTCTAACCAGCCCCATGGTCCTCCCTGCTCTGGTCGACTGTTTGTTTATCGCATAAACCACCGCTGTATTGACGGACCGGAAGACTATCCTTTTGTTGGCCAATTGCGGGCTCCAGAGGAATAATGCTACCACTATGGGGAACAATTCCAGGAATGTGATGTCTTTAGTTATGCCCTGTGCGTGCCATTTCCCGGGCAATCTCTCCTGGCACCACTGACTCCAGAAGTAGATGCCGAAGCCTATGCTGCCGGTTGCATCCATAAAGAACTCCAAATCGGCGTTGCTAGTAGGAGAGTCCCTCCAAACGTTCTTGCTGTTGTACTTTTCCAGAAATTCCTGCCACCCGGCCAAATCCTGACGCATGGCTGCACTTACTCTGACGAAGTGGTGTTCTTTGCATACACCTCTTGTGGCATCTGGTAGCCGCCTTATGAAGGCCCTGCCCATAGGCATCACTGCATGCAAAATTCAAGTGCCCTATTAGGGACTGCAGTTGCTTGAGAGTTACCTTCCTGGACAAGGCGGTGGTTCGCACCACCTCCCGTAAGGTCGTCAATTTTTGTTCAGGGAAACAAAAGGAACCCCCAGCTCGGCCGTCTTCCACCTGAAGATCCTCAGGCTGCGAGCACAAGCCTGCACATTATCAGCTAGCAAAAGGAAATCATCCAGATAGTGGATGGTGCCATCCTCTCCTTTGTCCCTCTCAACTATCCATTGTATAGCTGAGCTGAACTCTTCGAAGAATGCACAGGACACTGCACAGCTCATTGGCAGGCATTTGTCCACATAATACCTACCCCTGAATTGGAAACCCAGCAAATGAAAACTCAATGGATGAAATGGCAAGGATGCCTCCACATCTGCCTTCGCCAAACACGCTTCCCGGCCATGTGCCTGAAGCAGGCGAAGAGCTTGGTCTACCGATGTGTATTTTACCAAGCAGATCCCCTGCTCCGAATGGTCATTTACTGACCCTCCATCTGGAAAAGGCAAGTGATGAATGAGCTGGTACTCGCCCGGCTCCTTCTTCAGTACCAGGCCCAGTGGTGACACAATTAGGTTTGGCAGAGGTCTGTTATGTAAGGGGCCCGCCACCCTCCCGAGAGCCCATTCCTTGCCGATTTTTTGCTGGACTTTTTTCACTTTGACTAATGTCGACTTCAAATTACCTGCTGCCCCGGTGTCCATTATAAGGAATATGAAAAACAAATTCAAACCCGGAAATTAACCAGTCTGCTTTCCGTGCCTCATAACAGATGAGGTTCTGCCGCAAGGATTCCACATCAACCAGTGTAGAAGCCTGGGCCATAGGACCCGGCTCACTGCACTCTCGCATCCTTTTACCACACCTGAACTGAAGGTGCACCTCGCTGCAGATCGCGCAGACATGTTTGTATTTTCAATTCCCTCCAAATCTGCACGACCCCCCGTTGAACAGCCTGCAGACCCCTCTCCAGGAGCCCGTGGCCGTAGAGGGTAGCCTGTTGTTCTCCCACCAGGGAACCTTGGCTCCCCCTGAAAGGGCTGCTGCAATCCTCTGTTCCTACCCAACCACAAAGGCAACAAAGCGGGGCCCCCCTTATTCCCTTTCTGGACCTCGGTCATAAGTCGAATCAAGAGGTCAATGTCCTTTCTGTCTGTTGGCCCCTTGTTCCCCACCATGTTCCTATGAAATTGCTCATCGTACTCGAGCCACGCCATAAAGCACAGTTACTTATCTGTAACAGGTGATCTCTGGGAACAGCAGGAATTAGTCCTCACATATGGGGTACGTCGGTACCGACGGAGCCCGAGCGGGAAAGCTCCCCAGCTTCCCAGAAGGAAAGCTTTTGGGACCTCCCACTGCGCATGCGCGCTGCCTTCCCGCCTTCCTGACCAACTCTCCTCAGTTCGAGTTTATAGCTGAGACAATAGAGAGAGGAAGGAAGAGAGAGAGAGATACAACTCCTAGGGGAGGTGGGTGGGTTGTGAGGACTAATTCCTGCTGTTCCCAGAGATCACCTGTTACAGGTAAGTAACTGTGCTATCTCCAGGAACAAGCAGGAATAAGTCCTCACATATGGGGACTCCCTAGCTAAGATGCCCGGGAGATCCCCTAAAGGGTATGAGACCCTGAAAGGTTCTTCATCTTCCTATGGATCTCAGGCATCCATTCAGGGAAGGTGGGCTGGAGTTGTTCAAGAATGGAACAGGTGTCTGAGGACAGCTTGACCAAACAAGGCATCCCGGCGGGAGTCCTTGTCCAAACAGTAATGGGCTGTAAAGGTATGAACCGAGGCCCAGGTGGCTGCTCGACAGATCTGGTCAATGGACACAGAGTTTAGATGAGCCATAGAGGTGGCTATGGCCCTCACGTTGTGAGCGGTGACATGGCCTTCCAGAGAAAGGTTCTTACTCTGGTAAGCAAAAGAGATACACTGAGCAATCCAATTGGAGAGTGTTCTTTTGGAGACTGGAAGTCCTAAATGAGAAGGATCAAAAGCAACAAAAAGCTGAGAAGACTTTCGATGTTGCTGTGTCCTTTGGAGGTAAAAAGCAAGAGCTCTTTTACAGTCCAGAGTATGAAGGTTCCTCTCTGCATTGGATGCATGAGGAGCTGGAAAAAAGACAGGTAAATAAACCTCTTGATTAAGATGAAAAGGTGAGACCACTTTAGGCATAAAGTGAGGATTTGTCCTAAGGACTATCTTATCATGATGGAACCTTGTATAAGGCGGATTAGCCACTAAGGCCTGCAGTTCACTGATGCGGCGAGTTGAAGTGACTGCAATGAGGAAAATAACCTTCCAGGAAAGAAATTTCAAGGAGGTAGTGGCCAAGGGTTCAAAAGGTGGTTAAGTCCCATACCACCGGAGGAGGTCGAATGGGAGGTTTAGTTAAAGTTAAGCCTCTCATGAATCTTGCAATAAGAGGATGAGAGGAAACAGGTTGTCCATTGATGGGCGTAAGTGATGCCGCAATAGCACTCAAATGGACTCTTACTGGATTCGTTTTGAGACCTGCATTGGAGAGATGCAGGAGATATTCCAAAAGAGAATTCAATGGGAGTGCCAGAGGGTTAAGACCCTTTTGAGCACACCAAATGGAAAATCTTTTCCATTTAAAAGCGTAAGAACGCCTAGTGGAAGGTTTCCTAGAGGCATGTAGGATATCCTTCACTTGCTGCGAAAGATTGAAGTGTTGAAGGTCTAGGCCTTCAGTAACCAAGCTCTGAGGTGAAGGGACTTGGGGTTTGGGTGCCACAAAGTCCCCTCCTCTTGAGACAGAAGGTCTGGAGCCGCTCCCAAGTCCAGGGAGGGGGCTTGGGAGAGATGCAGAAGTAGAGGGTACCACACTTGGCGTGGCCAGCGTGGAGCTATGAGGATCATGAACCCTTGATCCCTTTGAAGTTTGAACAGAGTCTTGGGAATCAAAGGAATGGGTGGAAAGGCATACAGGAAACCCTGACCCCAATGCAGGAGGAAGGCATCCTTGGTCTGAACTCCCTGACACTGAATTCTGGAACAGAACCGGGGAAGTTTGGCATTCCACGGACTTGCAAAGAGGTCTATGTCCGGGGTTCCCCATTTCTGGAAGATTCTGAGTACCTGATCCATGTGCAGGGACCATTCGTGTGGAAGCAGAACTCGACTGAATCTGTCTGCCCAAGAGTTTTGGATTCTTGGAAGATATACTGCCAGGAGATGGATTTGATGCTCTCTGGCGAAGGCCCATAATCTTAGAGCTTCGTTGCAAAGCAACAGAGAGCCAGTCCCTCCTTGTTTGTTTATGTAAAACATGGCTACTTGATTGTCCGTGTGAATAAGGACTGTCATGTTGCTGAGGAGGGTATGAAAAACTTTGAGAGCTAGAAAGATTGCTCGAAGTTCCAAGTGGTTGATATGAAGGGTGGTCTCCTGTGGAGACCAAGTGCCCTGAGTGGAGAGATCTTGGAGATGAGCCCCCCAACCTGTTTGGGAGGCATCTGTTGTGAGGGTTGCTTGGGGCAACAATGGTTGAAAGGGGGCCCCCAACAACAGATTTTGAGTGGATATCCACCATTGGAGAGACCAAAAAAGACGATTGGAGTTTGCTATTTGGTCTGAGAGAGCTCCTGATGCTTGAGTCCACTGGGTGGATAAAGTCCATTGAGCTGCTCTCATATGTAGGCGAGCATAAGGCACCACATGCACTGTGGAGGCCATGTGGCCTAATAGTTGTAGCATCTCTCTGGCAGTCAAGTGGCTTCTGGACTGAGTCTGAGAGGCTAAGTGCACTAGACGTTGGCAACGGGCCTGAGGTAGATAGGCCCTTGCGGTGGTGGTATCCAACCAGGCCCCTATGAATTCTAGGGATTGAGTAGGGGTGAGTTGGGACTTTGGCAGATTGATCACAAGTCCCAGATACTGTAGAATTCGCCTGGTGCGATCCAGGGAAGTCTGAGCCTCGGACTGAGACGGAGCTCGGATGAGCCAGTCGTCCAGGTATGGGAAGACAAAAATTCCCAGGGTGCGTAGGAATGCAGCTACTATTGCCATGCATTTGGTAAATACCCTTGGAGCAGAGGCTAGACCGAAGGGAAGTACTCTGTATTGGAAGTGTTTTCCCTGGAAAAGAAACCGTAGGAATTTTCTGTGGGATGGATGGATGAGTATATGTGTGTACGCATCCTTAAGATCTAGAGAACAAAGCCAGTCCTGACTCTGTAGGTATGGAAGGAGTGTGCCTAGAGAAAGCATCTTGAATTTCTCCCTGTATAGAAATTTGTTCAATTCTCTGAGATCCAAAATGGGTCTGTACCCCCCTGTTTTCTTGGGAATGAGAAAATAAGGGGAGTAAAACCTGACCCTTGTTGAGGAAGAGGAACCTCTTCTATTGCTTTTTGGGCGAGAAGAGTGGTCACCTCCTGACCCAACAGGTCTAGGAGAGATGGGGGAGAATTGAAACTTCTCACCATGGTATGGGGAGGAAGGTTGGAGAAATGTAGTTTGTAGCCCTCTTTGATGATAGAGAGGGTCCATTGCTCTGATGTGATTTGCTCTCATCTGGGAGCAAAATGAGTTAACCTTCCTGGAATGGTGAGAGGTTCTGGATGTTTTAGAGCCAGAAAGGTTAAGTTCTCTAGTTTTAAGTCAAAAAACCCTGAGGGGGTTGGGACTGTTGGGCTGTAGCAGCTCCTGCAGGTTTTGCCCTGGCCTGTTTAGGCTGCTGACGCTTAGGAGCAAAGCGAGCTGCAGAAGATTGTTGGCCAGTATTTGTGGCAAATCTGGCCTTCTTGTAGAAAGGCTTTTTGAAAGATTTCTTCTTGACAGGGGTAGAGGTAGACTTAGAAAGTCTATCCAAAGCAGCATTTTCTGCATCCATTTGAGTGGCTTTGATTTGCCACTCCTTACCAGATTCTCACCTGTACAGAGCAAATTTCCCAACCCATCCTGGACCCAGGGTTCAAGGTTAGAGGCCTGGAGCCAAGCAATTCTGCGAGCCGCTATTGCAATACCTGAGGCTCTGCTAGCACCTTCAAAGGAGTCAAAGGCTGCTCTGTTGGAGAACTTTGAAATATCTTGAGTATGCTTAAGCAGAAGAAGGAACTCCTCCTTTCTATCCTCTGGGATAAAGGGGAGAAAATGGCGTATTTTTAATGCAATTTCCTTCAGAAACATGCCCATATAGAGGCTGTATGAGTTGATTCTGGCAATAAGCATACTTGCTTGGAAGATTTTCCTTCCAAAAGCATCCAGAGTCCTACATTCTCTTCCTGGGGGAGTAGAAGAGTGTCTTTTAGTACTCTTGATCCTTTTCATAGCTGACTGCACCACAATGGAGTGGTGCGGGAGCTGAGTTTTTTGAAACCCAGGAGAAGGGGGGACACGATACATGGTGTCCAGACGACGAGAATGTGGAGATAGGGTGAGAGGAGTCTCCCATAAGTCCATCATGTGATCTTGAAGAATTTCATGGATGGGCAAGGTGACTGCCTCTTTGGGAACCTTAGAGTATCCTAAAATGTCTAACGTTTTTGCTCTAGGTTCTTTTTCAGAGGATACAGAAATAGAAAGACCTTTAGCTAATTCAATGATGAAGTCTTGAAAGGATAAATCCTCTGGAGGAGACATTCTCCTCTTTGGAGAAGAGGGCTCCTCAGGTAGAGTAAGGGATACTTCAGCAGAGTCATCTGATGAATCAGGATCATCAGAAGACTCAAAGTATCGTCTGTTTGCTTCCAGGGATCGATAAGCGTATCGACCGGTATCGACATTGGGGGTACCTGGAACCGGATCGGTATCGGGAAAAACCCCGGAACCAGGAACCGGAATCGGTATCCTGGTCGATGTGGAAGGCATGGGTACCGGTATCGGTTGTGGTACCAGAACCGGAGTCGGTACCGCAGGGTGCGGTACCGAGGGCGTCGCAGCCTTAATAAAAGCCAGAATGGCCTGCTGCATGGATTGAACTGTATGATCCATGGACGCCACGACTGTCTGGATGTCGGTACCGGATGATTGAGCCGGTACCCCAGAACAGTCTAACAGGTGATCGGTCGAGGCCGTGCCATCGATGTCAACCTGTAACCCCATAGGAGGAGCTTTGGAAGCCGGAGCTTCCCGCCGGGGTTGTTTGGCTGGGGCAGGGTCCTCAGGGTCAAGCCCAGGGGTATCTCGATACTTAGAGGGAGATTTGCCCTTTGAGGACCTGCCAGAGGAATGTTTGGTTACCTGAGATCCATCAGGAGAGGAAGACCTGGAAGATGTCGATGCTGGAGTATCTGTAGAAAACAGCATGTGAAACTTGGCTGCCCGGTTCTGTAAGCCACGTTTAGACATCAAAGAACAAGATGGGCAATCCGGAATGGAATGGTCAGGCCCCAAACATTTAAGACTCCATTCATGGGTGTCTGTGACTGAAATAGTACCGCTGCACTTGGTGCATTTTTTAAACCCAGAGGCTTGTTTCTCCATGAGGGAGAATTAGTGAAGGCCTAAAGGCCTCACAGAAGTAACACACCAAGGGAAAAGAAAAGAGTTTTTTTTTTTTTTTTTTTTTAAATAAAGGAAAAAAGACCGGCGGTACCGGTCTGGAATCGGGGAAGGCAGACACGCGGCCAAAGAAATAAACTAAAATAACAACTTCTTCAGCGGTGACAGGAACACGACCTGCTGGCTCCGCGGAAAAAGAACTGAGGAGAGTTGGTCAGGAAGGCGGGAAGGCAGCGCGCATGCGCAGTGGGAGGTCCCAAAAGCTTTCCTTCTGGGAAGCTGGGGAGCTTTCCCGCTCGGGCTCCGTCGGTACCGACGTACCCCATATGTGAGGACTTATTCCTGCTTGTTCCTGGAGATCGCCATAAAACCTGTACGCTTCACCTATGCACTCCTGATACGTGAACAGGCCCCTGCTTTGCTCCGGGTGCCTCTCCCCTACTACACTGGCCAGTATTCGGAAGGCCACACACCAGTTCACTATCGTTCTGGGAATGCTATCCACCTTCCTGCTTGACAACTTGCACTTGCTATAGCAACCTGTACATTCGCAGTTGATTTCATTCCTCCTGACCAATAGAGAGAACAAGTCTATATATTCCCCTTTCCAAATTTTTTTTTGAGCCAGCGAGATGTGGTTGTTGAGAGCGGTTATGAAGCAGGTGTACTGCTGGCTTCGCCTACGATACCAGCCAACCATCCCCAGGGGCGGCCCAAGGGGGGTGCGGGGCCATGTGCGGAGACTCGGTGCGGGGCCTCATTTGCATAAGTGGCCTCATTTGCATAAATATTTGCATAATGTTACCATACACTAACTTTTAGTAAACATGCCTCTTAATGAATGTATGGATAAAGAAAGACTAAAAGATTTCTACATTACTATAATCCAGTGCCAACTGCCAGGCATATTAGGAACTACTACAAACGCTACCCATTTAGAACCCATAGCAAACTCACCGTATCATAACA
Source organism: Ichthyophis bannanicus (assembly GCA_033557465.1). Lineage (NCBI taxonomy): Eukaryota > Metazoa > Chordata > Amphibia > Gymnophiona > Ichthyophiidae > Ichthyophis > Ichthyophis bannanicus. The sequence goes on from CM066033.1 coordinate 129,609,311, forward strand.
GCACTACCAGGACTCAAAAAGCACCAAACCCTACCTATCAAAAGGCAACACTGCAAATATTAAACCAATACATTTCAGAGAATAACAATAGATGACCTACTGGGGAAAGAGAACAAGTGGCAATGTCAAATAGGAATTACATAAACAGAATACCTCAGCTCAGGAACACATGCAGAACATAGACCATCACCAAACAAGGAATCACAATTTAGAAACAGGAAGGCAATAATTAAACTGGGAACCACAAAAGCCAAACTTGGAATGTACAACAACACTGCAGAAATAAAACTATAAATTAATTTCCTCTTGTACTAAACAAAGCGCAGACGTTAATGATGCACATTTCCCAGAGCTGACATATTCCAGTTAATAAATTCGAAATAAAGAGATATCTTTCTACCTTTTGTGCATTTTTTTTCAGTTGCAATTGCTCCAGTCACTTTCTTCTGGTTTCTTCGTGTCTTCTGCTAACTCTCCATCGTCTGCTGTCCATTTGTCCTTTCTTCTCTCTTCTAGTTTATTTCCATTCTCTCTCTCTACATCTGCTTTAACATACTAATCTTTCTCCTTTTGCTCTTTCCTCATTCCTATTTCATCCACTCAAATTTTACCCCTCCATCCTCAATCCCCACTTACTCTCCCAATACCCGGCCAACTGTAGATTTTTCATCCCTCCCACACAAAATATTTTTCCCCTCTCCCAGCCCCATCCCATTCTAATCCTCCCCCAACATCAGCTCCCTTCTAGTTCCAGCCTCACCCAGCATCCGCTCCCTTCTAGTCCCTGCATCAGCCAATTACCAGTCCTAGCCCCATCAGCCCATTTCCAATCCTAGCTCCCATCAGCCCATTTCCAGTCCTATCCGAGTCCCTCCATCAGCTCATTTCCAATCCCAGCCCCCCATCAGCCCATTTCTAGTCATTTCCTAGCCCTACCATCAGCCCATGTCAAATCCTAGCTCCCCTCCACTCAGCCCAATTCCAATCCAAGCCTCCCATGAGCTTACTTCCAGTTCTAGCCCCTCCATGAGTCCAGTTCAAGCCCCCCTTCCACTCAGCCCATTTCCATTCCAAGTCCTCGTTCCCATCAGCTATTTGCAGTTTAAGCCTCCCTTTCCACTCAGCCCATTTCCAGTCCTAGCAACCCCCCAACCCATTATCAGTCCTAGCCCCCCATCAACCCACTTCCAGTCCTAACCCCCCCCATCATCCCATTTTCAGTTTAAGCCCCCCCCATAGCCCATTACCAGTCCTAACCCCCCATCAGCCCACTTCCAGTCCTAACCCCATCAGCCCATTTCCAGTCTTAGCCCCCCATAGCCCATTACCAGTCCTAGGCCCCCATCAGCCCACAGCCCATTACCAGTCCTAACCCTATCAGCCCACCTCAAGTCCTAACCCCTCCCCATCAGCCCATTTCCTGTCCTAGCCCCCCCCATAGCCCATTACCAGTCCTAACCCCCCATCACCCCATTTCCAGACAGCCCTCCATAGCCCATTACCAGTCCTAACCCACCCATCAGCCCACAGCCCCTTACCAGTCCTAACCCCCCCATCAGCCCATTTCCAGTCCTAGCCCCCCCATAGCCCATTACCAGTCCTAACCCCTCTCCATCAGCCCACAGCCCATTACCAGTTCTAACCCCCCCTCGGCCCAGGGAAAATGAAAAATTAAAAAAAACGCTGGCTGCTGCCGCCGAGTCAGAATCGAGTGTCCCGCAGGGCCCCCCTTGCCCGGCTGAGCCCTCCCTGCCCGGCTGAGCCTCTACGAGATGGCTTTCAGATCCGCGAAGGAAGAGCGTCTCCCTCGTGGCTCTGTTAAGCCCGTAGGGGCTGATGGGAAATTTCCCATCTGCCCCTGCAGGCTTAACAGAGCCGAATTTCCCATCAGCCCCTGCGGGCTTAACTGAGCCGCGAGGGAGACGCTTTCCCTTCATGAATCTGAAAGCCATCGCGGAGAGGCTCAGCCGGGCAGGGAGGGCCCCGCGGGATACTCGATTCTGATGCTGCTGCGGTGGCGGCAGCAGCCAGCTTTTTTTTTTAAATTTATTTTTAAAGCAGAATGTTCTTTACGCGGGGCCCTGTGCAAAAAACATTCTTGCTCAATGGACGGGCTGGCCCTGACCATCCCTCTCCCCGCATGATGCTGTGGTACTGTCGCTCGTTCCCTGTACCCCTGTTTCTGCTGAGCCCTCTGGTGCTGCCCCGGGGCTTTTGTCTGCTCCCCGGGTTGTGGTGTCTGCTGTTGCTCCTCCCACCCTGAGAGTTGATGGCGTACCGTGCCTGAAGCCTGCTGGGGTGGGGTGGGATCTGTGATGGGAAGGCTTGTCCTACCATGCACACTAGTTGTTATAGCAAACCCACAATGGCCTCTTGCACCTCTCCACCTCGTACCTAGCCTGACCCTTCCCCTCCCCACACTTGAGTGGCTGCCATTACACCTCCCCCCTCATGGGGGCAGCCTTGCTCCTGCCATGTTTTTGGCCTGCCTTACATTTGCCCCATCCCTACCCCCCAACCCTGAAGCCCCCCAGCCCCACCCGCTTCCCCATCACCCCCCACATTCGCCAATAGCACAGCCACCAACTGAGAGTACTCGCTCCCTTGGTCCAGACCCCAGGGTGTTGTTGCTGTGTTGACTCCCGCGTCCCTCGGCGTTGGCCAGTCTGTTGGCCTCGTCCACTCCTGTGATGGGTCCTGCGCTCCTTCTAGTGAACTCAGGAAGGCCTGCATGTGATCCACACCATGGATGACAGCCAGGGCCCTCACTGAGCTCACGAGGTCGCGCACCTCCAAGGTCCTCCACGGCTTGCAGTGGTCCCAAGGCCGTCTGCTGACTGGACAAACTAGCTGCTGTTACTGTCCTGACTCTGGTCTGAGCCTGACTCCACCCGCTCGCACCGGCTTTCCCTCGGGTCACCTTAGTACCAGCGGCCTTTGCCCCGCTCTTCCGGCTCATCGCTGCCTTCTGCTTCTTTGGTGTCGGTTCCTTGCCATGTGCGCTGCTGCTCCCTCTCTTCCATTGTGCCTGCAGATCAGCGTTTTCCTTTCCTGCACGAATAGCAGCCATGCTTCCTACAGCCTGTTCCCTCTTCTGCTGCTCCAACAGTAAGACCAGGCCCAGAAACCTCTCTCATTCTACTGGGTATGAGGGAGCTTCCTGCCACCAGTCCAGCCCCCACTCACAGTGAGCTTAGGGTAAATCCAAGAGCCCAGTCCAGCCCTTTTTCAACCAGGTTTTTATTCCAGCTGCTCCCGTGTGTCTGAATTTAGCTGTTCTTGTGGGCTGCCAGAGCTCCCTTATCGGCTACATGCAAAACTGGCTAGCTGGTTGTCCCGCTCACAAAGCCTGTTGTGTCCTGCAGCCCTCCCTCCCCTATCCGCCCTGCTGCACACCGCCCGAAATGGCTTGCAGCCCTCTCCCTTATCCTGCCGCTGTGGCTGCTGATCCCTTCACTCACTCTTGCTTGCGTGCTGCTCTTCTCATTGCTGCAGCCGGTCATCCTCTGCGGGAGGAGAAACGGAGTGAAAGCGAAGCTGCAGTGCTGGAAGCAATGTGGGAGGGAGGTGAAGTTGAATTGGGAGGAGGAAGCGAACCATGCGCTGGGCCGCAAAAGATCTCACCTTCCCTTTATTCAGCAGCTGCCGGTAGGAGCTTTTTAGGCGCACTGAAGCGTTGTGGATGCAAGGCGATGGGACACATTGAGAAGGTGGGAAGTGAGTTGCATGATGGGTCTTTTCTTCTCTTTTGCAGCCGTTTGCTCGGCCTGCTCGGAAGAGAGAGAGTTGCTCCTTCCACCCTTTAACCAGCCGGGTGCCCCTCCCCTTCGCCAATGCCACCAATAGCTTGCCGCCTCCTTCTCCGGAGACTCCCCAGCCATCTGCCCGGTTATGGGCCAGCCCCTCCGCGGCCAGTCTTTCATTATATGGAATAATTATCAAAGGGTGCCCAAAGAAAATTTTGAGACATAAGTACAAATGTGTGATATTCCGCTATTTATGGAACACTTGAGGGATGCCCGGTGTGGCATCTGCTGTTTCCGGAAGCCTTACAGTCTCTTGTGCTCTGTGTGTTAACATGCTGCTCAGCGTCTTCACATTTAGAAAACAAGATGGAAAAGAAAGAAGGCAAGAGGCCTAGAAAGACCCATACACTAGAGGAGAAAATGGAAGTCATACAAAGAATGGAAAAAGGTGAAAGGCTTAAGGCTATGCACATATCCCCATCTACAGTTCATACAATATTTCAAATGCGTCCGAAATTAGAACAAATTTTGAAATGATGATTGGTTCAGATAAAATGCATCATGCTAAGAAAACTCGTCACCATTTGATAAACTAGAAAAATTTCTGGTGCAATGGAGGAGGGCCAAACGAACCATGACATTCCTTTAAGTACAGAGCAATCGCCATATTTAAAGACTTGACGAAAAAGGCTGTGAAAGAGGGACATGATGCAGCGAGGAACTTGATTTTTAAGGCAAGTTCTGGATGGTTTGAGCGCTTCAAGAACCGTGCAATGCTTCGTAACATAAAAGTCACTGGTGAAGCAGCTTCAGCAGATAGTGAGGCAGCAGCAGTTTTCCTGTCACTTCTACAAAAAATGATCAAAGGCAGCAGCGGCTACACTGCCAAACAAATTTTCAATGTAGGTGAGATGAGTCTATTTTGGAAACTAATGCCTTTGCATACCTTCATTTGTTGTGATGAAAAGAAAGAGCCCGGGTATAAAGCATCAAAAGATAGGTTGACAATTACTTTATTTATTTTTATTTATTTTATTTTATTTATTTAGCAAGCATTTTTAGCCCGCTCCTTCCAGCGATCAGAAGCGGGTAGGATTACTATTGTGAAACTGCCGAATCAAGGCAGGTACAAATTTTGTTTACATACAGATTGTCAGAAAAGCACATCATACAGAGTTAACACTTCTTAGCTATGGGGGAGTTCATTTACATATATACATAAATACATATATACAGGATAAGCTTTTTGGCCACAGTGGTCAGGGGCTGCTCCATCTGTGGATTTAGTTCAGGTTGAAATGAGATTGGAAAATGTGCGTTTTGAGTTTCTTTCTGAAGTCTAGAAGGTCATTGCTAGCTCGTAGTTCTGGTGGGAGTTGGTTCCACAGTGTTGGTGCCACATATGAGAAAGCCCTGTGGCTGGTGTTAGCTTTGGCAGATCTTATATCTGTTGGAGTGTGAAGGATGTTGGAATTGTGGGTTCTTCTGTTTCGGGTAGGAGGTTGCGATCTTACTAGGTTGTTGAGGAAGGAAGGTGCTAAGTTGTGGATGAGTTTGAAGGTGGTTGTTAGTATTTTGTATTTTGTTCGAGCTGTTATGGGTAGCCAGTGTAATTGAATTAGCACTGGTGTGATGTGGTCACTTAGATTCTCGGTGGTCACTTACTTCTCGGTGGAAACTGTAATGGTGATAGAAAACTTAAATCATTGTTAGTGTTTCATTCTGAAAACCCCCGCGCCCTTAAGGGGATGATGAAGAGTACCTTGCCCATGGTGTGGAGGTCTAACAGAAAAGCCTGGGTGATGAAAGAAGTGTTTGCAGACTATGTGAAACACTACTTGTTGCCATTCATAAAAGATTACATGCAGCGGGAGAACCTTGCAACAAGACTCTACGTATTACAGAGACAATGCCCTAGGACGTCCCTCAAGTGTTCTTGATTACTGTGATAATATCCAAATGTTTTTTCTTCCTACAAACACAACATCTATTCTGCAGCCCACGGGCAAGGGTATTATTGCGACTTTCAAGGCCTACTATGTATAATTTCTCAGGCAATACCTGGTCCAGGGATCTGTTGAAAACAAAGAAGCTTCACTCAAGGAACTGTGGAAAAACTTCAACATTAAAAAGGCCTTGGAATTCATTGACTAGGCATGGAAGAAAGTGCCTCCACAAACAACGGAGGAAGCTTCTGGCGCAATTTGTTCATGATGCTGAAGGATTTCAGGAAGTGATGGCTGCAAAGGCTACGATTTTGCAAATAGTAAATAGTTTACATTATGTTAACCATTGATCCACATGTTCTCTTTTAACGATGGTGGTTGCTCATTGTTCTATGCACTAAACGTTGTTTAGTTTGTTCATTGTAAACCACCTTGACACACTGAATGGTGGTATATAGAAACAGTTAAATAAATACATACAATTTTGGATCTTGCTAGGGAAGTTGGTTTCACTGAAGTTGATAAAGAAAATGTTGAGGAGCTTTTAGAATCATGGGGAGAAAAGTTAACAACTGAAGAACTCATTCAGCTGGATGCTCATTGATTGTCAGAGGAAGAGGTGGAAGAGGAATAGCTGAAAAACGTGCCTGAACTGGATAGTAAAACTTTAAAAGAAGTTTTAGAGTGTGCAAACAGAATGACATCACTTATTAGCGAGCATGATAGCAACATGACAAGAAAGTGTAGTTACTCACCTGCAGCAGGTGACCTCCAGGAACAACAGGAATCAGTCTTCACATATGGATGACGTTTTCCTATGGAGCCCGCATGGGAACACTCTCCAGCTTCCAATAGGAAGCCTTTGGGAGCATCCGTCTGCGCATGTGTGCATGTCTTCCTGCCTTCCCAGATGATTCTCTTCAGTAAGGTTCATAGCAGAGAAAAAGAAAAAAACTACACCTCCTTGGGGAGGAGGGCAGGTTGTGAAGACTGATTCCTGCTGTTCCAGGAGATCACCTGCTACAGGTGAGTAACTACGTTATCTCCAGGAACAAGCAGGAATGCAGTCTTCACATATGGGCCTCCCCAGCTCTAGGCTACCAGAAAAAGGCGAGGAGTAGGGCCTTGCAAATGGGGAAAAAACGCTGAAGATCAACATGGGGAGTCCAGGGGATCTAATAGACTCTGCATTCCCAGCACACCCTAACTGAAATGACAGAGGGCCAGAGGGAAGGAGGTGTAGCTAAGTCCCAAAGAGTTGCCGGAGTATGGCTTGGCCAGAGTTGGTGTCCTTACGCGAGTCTTTGTTCAGGCAGTAACGGGCTACAAAGGTGTGAATTGAGGATCATGTGGCAGCCCGGCAGATCTCTGCTATGGAGACAGAGTGTAAGTAGGCTACGAATGTGGCCATGGCCCAGATATTGTGAGCGGTAACATGACCCTCCAATATTAAACCCGCTTGAATGTATGCAAAGGATATGCAGTCTGCTATCCACAAAGAAAGAGTACATTTGGTCATGGGAAGACCAAGCCAATTAGGGTCAAAAGAAATGAATAATTGTGAGGATTTTTGATGTACCTTGGTTCTGTCAAGGTAATATTCTAAAGCTCATTTGCAATCTAGGGTATGAAGTGCAGCCTCAGCCCGAGATGCATGCGGCCTGGGAAAAAAAGTTGGAAGAATGAACGACTGGTTGAGGTGGAAAGGAGAGACAACCTTTGGAAGGAAACGTGAATGCGTTCTCAGAACCAATCTGTCATGGTGCAAACACGTATAAGAAGTATGTGCCACTAAGGTCTGTAGTTTGTTGACCCGGCGAGCCGAGGTGAGTGCAACTAGGAAGGTGACCTTCCAAGTAAGAAACTTGAGGGAGGTGATGCCGAGAGGCTCAAAAGGAGGCTTGAGAAGCTGAGCAAGAATCACGTTAAGGACCCAGGCGACAGGCGGGGGCCAGATCGGTGGCTTAGTCAAAAGGAGACCCCTCATGAAGCGGGCTACCAATGGATGTGTGGAAACGGTTTTTCCATCAATCCCCCAATGACACTGAGGTGAACATGAAGGGAATTAGTTTGAGACCCATAGAAGAGAGGTGGAGAAGGTACAGCAGGAGAGATTCCATCAGACAACTGAAGGGGTTGCAGGTGTGCTGAGTACACAAAATTGCAAACAGGTGTCACTTAAAAGCATAGGCATGGCATGTGGAGTCCTTCTGGGATGCCAGGAGGATATCTTTAACAGGTCTGGCAAATTGAGTTCAGAAAGGACTACCCTCTCAGCATCCAAGCTATCAGGCACAAAGCACAGACACTTAGATGAAGCAGTGCCCACTGATTCTGCAAAATCAGGTCTGGTGTGCATTCCAGACAAAGAGGCTAATGCTGAGCTAGACAAAGAAGCAAGGGAAACCACAACTGTTGGGGTCAGAACAGGGCTACCAGAATCATGGTGCCCCTGTTAGCCTGCAGCTTGAAAAGTGTTTTGGCTATTAGCGGAATGGGTGAGAAAGCGTAGAGCAGACCCGTTCCCCAGTGAAGGAGGAAAGCATCCGAGGCTTGACGGTGTCGGGACAGTACCCTGGAGCAAAGAACAGAGCATTTGTATTTTATGCACCTACGCTCTGGAATGCCCTCCCAACCACCATCCGAGCTATAACTGACTTCGCCCAATTCCGGAAGGCACTAAAGCACCATCCTTTCCTCCTACATTACTCCCTGCCCAGCGACACATCACAACCCAGCATACCCTCCACCCACCACAATGCCACCACCAGAACACCCAGGTCATGCTGACGCACCCACAGTTTGAATACTACTGTACAAACCTGTAAATAATGATCTAAAATGTATATAGTTCAGAGCAAGCCATGTATCCACTACAGCCGTACCTGTGGCATACCTGGGCACAAACAGCTCCATAGTTACCCCTGTTAAACCCAAGTTGTTATACCTGTTCTCTCTAATGTGCATTGTATGCTCCGCTGCATATACAAATTGTTGTTACCTGTAAACCACGCTGATTTTAAAGAGCGCAGTATAGAAATAATTCAAATAAATAAATAAAAGCAAGGGACCTGCGCATTGAGAAGAGGGCGGGGCAAGAGTTCGATCTCTAGGATTCCCCATACCCAGAAGATGCAATTGACTTCTCTGATGAAGAGTCTATTTGTGAGGGTGAAGGACCCAACAGACTGTCCTCAAGAACATTCTGATTGCTCGACAGGTATACGGCTCGGAGAACCATTCCATGAGTCATGGCAAAGGTCCACAAGTGGACCACCTCTCAGCAGAGGAGATGAGTGCCTGTACCTCCCAGCTTGTTGACATAAAACACAGCAACCTGATTGTCCATCTGAACCAGGATAGATTGATCTGATAACTGATGGCGAAACACCCGAAGGGCATTGGTTATCACTCTCAACTCCAGGAAGTTGATCTGATGAAAAGGCCTCCTGTTGAGACCATAGGCCCTGCGTGCTCAGGCCATAGAGATGAGCTCCCCAGCCCTGTTTGCACGCATCGATTGTTAGTGTCCATTGAGGTGGAGGCATCTGAAAAAGTAACCCTGTGAGAAGGTTGTGAGGAGAGTGTCACTACTGAAGGGAGTACGTTAGAAGAGGGGTGACTACAATCTGTCTCGAAGATGGCCCTTTGCTTACTTCCATTGGCAGAAGGTGGTCCACTGTGCTTGGCGCATGTGGACACAAGTGTAGGGGACTACATAGACTGTGGAGGTCATGTGACTCAACAGATGAAGCATGCCTCTTGCGATGGTGTGACAAATGCACTGAATGATGCCTGCCAGATCTGTGAGGCATTTGAGACCGTCCTCGGACAGGAAAGCTCGAGCCTGAGTTGTGTCGAGTTGAGCACCTTTGAATTCTAGCTTCTGAGTGGAAGAAAGGCGCGACTTTGGAAAGTTTATGACAAATCCTAGTTCTTCAAGCATAGAGATGGTGCATTGAATGGACAGACGCACCATATGTGGAGTCTCACCCCTGATGGGTCAATCTTCTAAGTAGGGGAAGTTGAAGATACCCAGGATGCGGAGATAAGTTGCGACTACCGCCAGACATTTTGTGAAGACTCTTGGAGTGGACACCACGTCAAAAGGGCAGGACTCAATAATGTTAGTGCCTGCCGTCAAACATGAAGCGGGGGTATTGCCTGTGAGATGGGTGAATGAGGATGTGTGTGTATGCATCCTTTAGATCCAGAGAAGAGAGCCAATCGTTCCTCTGAAGGTAGGGCAATAGGGTTTCTAGAGAAACCATCTTGAACTTCTCTTGTACTAGGAACTTGTTGAGGTTCCAGAGGTCTATGATGGGATGGAACCCCCCTTATTTTTGGGGATAAGGAAATATTGGGAGTACAACCCTAACCTTTCCTGTATGCAGGGAACAAGTTCTATCGCACCATCCCTTGGTAGAGTGGTGACTTCCTGCTGTAAGAGAGGCCGATGGAGAGGTTCGAAAGGATACTCCCCTTTCGAACCTCTCCATCGGCCTCTGGGAGGTGGAAGAAGGGAGGAGGTAACTGGTTGAAAGTAGCAGGTAGCCCCTGAGGATGACCTCTACAGTCTAGGGCTCTGATGTTATGAGGATCCACCTGTGAGCAAAATGGACCAGCCTGCCCGCTATGTGAGTAGGCTGCGGCTCCTTCAGGGGAAGGATGGCAACATTCTCCAGAAAGTAGTCAAGCGCTAGCCCCAGGTTGGGGATGTGGGGCTGGCTGAGGCTTAGGAGGCTTGGGCCTCGTGGGTTGGCGAGGAGCCTGAGCCTTCTGCTGACCCTGGTGTGCATGATAGGCTGTGTAAGCAGGATAAGAGGGGTAATACTTTTTTTTTCTTAGGGTAAAACAGTTTCTTAACAGAGGTCTTCTTCCTAGAAGGATCAGCTATTTTACGAGAGAGACACTTCATGGTAAGATCATCAGTCTCGATTTCACCAGCCTTCTCCCTTTAGCCTTTACCAAAGAGGTTCTCACCTCAACAGGGAATGGCTGCTAGCTTATCTTGGACGCACTGTTCGAGATCAAAAGACTGCAACCAAGACAACTTTCTGGCCCCAATGCCCACCGCTGCAGCTCTGCTGGTAGACAAAAGAGTCAAAAGCTGCTCTTGTGATGAACTTGGAACAGTCTTGACCATGCTTGACTAGGGACCGCTAGGCATCCAGCTTCTCTGAAAAAATTATAGCAGAGAACTCATCAAGATCCTTCACAATGCCACCAAGGAACATACCCATATAAAGCATATAAGAATTAATGCAGAAAAACCAACAACAATGCCTGGACACATTGGCGGCCAAAGGAATCGAATGTATGCAATTCCCTTCCAGGAGGAATCAAAGAATGGTTCTTACTACTCTTGAGTTGGAATGGTGAGGTTTTTGGAATCCCAGGGAATTGGGAACCCTGTACATGGTGTCTAGCCTTTTACTGACCGAGGGAACAGAGAGAGGGGCCTCCCGCATCCTAAACATGAAGTCCTGCGGAATACAATGGACTGGAAGAGTGGCAGCCTCCTTAGGAGTCAAGGGATACTACAATATCTCCAGTTCCTTGGTTCTCGGTTTTGTCTTGGTGCCTGCAGAGATCGAGAAAGCCTTGGCCATGTCTCGAATGAAGTCCTGGAAAGACATGTCCTCAGGTGGGGACCAGTGGTGCTTGTGAGGCCATGAAGAGTCAGATGGAAAATCACAGTGCCTCTGTGAAACAGGGGACTCTGCCTCCAATTTCAAGGCATCGGAATCGGAATCAGAGAGGAAGCGATGGTCAATTTTGCATCTCTGCTGCCGATCCTGAAGCCCTGGGGCATCAGAACTGTGGAAGCTCGAGGCTGGTTCCTCCTGCGGCCGATGGGACTCAGCCGGTTCCAGGCTCGGCAATGACCACGAGGGTCCCAATGGCAGTGGTTCCAGGCTCGGTGTAGAGACCTGGGCTCCTGAGGACCTTGAGGCCACTGGCAGGGATGCCGCCAGGAGCGCCGCCAAACTCCTCTCGATGTGACAACATGCACTGCTTGAGGGAGATGGAGAATGTCTGGGTGGACTCTGGTACAGGACGCTGGACCACCGTTCCAGACAATGGAACTGGAGGCTCTCCAGAGGTCGAAGCCCTGGTAGCACTCTGGAGCTCCTCTTGAGCTTTGGAGGTGGATTCCTCCCGCCGGGGCTGTTTAACTGGCCATTATTGGTTCTGAGCTTCAGAGTCCCGCCAAGGCAGGCTCTGGTGTCGATGTCCATGGGATCAATCCCAGGAATTGGCATCGGTTATCGACGTCGAAGCCTAAGCTGCTGATGTGGTGTCGGTGATTGGCCGTTTGCCAACACGGCCTCTGGGTTCCGAAGGAGCGTGGGAACCGCACGAAGATCAGGAGTCCTGAGAGGGAGTCGACGCCGAAGAGGAGTGTGCTGAGGGTGCAGAGTCAGATCCAAAAAGACACTCACGTTGCTTTTCCCTATTTTTTAAACATCTTTTTGTCATTTGCTGACAGAGGTTACAAGAGTCTGGGTTGTGGTCAGAGCCCAAACACTGTAAACACCAATTGTGCTTGTCGGTAACCTAAAAGGTGCAGTTGTAGGAAGAACATTTCTTGAAACTGCTGGTTGGCTTCTCCATGTTAGAAAAAACAGCCTTCGCCAGGTCAAAAGACTCAATGGCGGCCGGAACAGATGAAAAATCCCACAGGAACCGCAAGGTAAAAAAGAAAGAAAATAAAAGTAATTTAGAGTGCCAAAAAGGGCACCAGCATCATCGTGCGATGATCTTGAAAGTAGACAGGAAGGCAAAAAGAAGAACAAACACCCCGAAAGCCACAGAAGAAAAAGTTTATCTGCGATGTCAGGACAAGCATCCATTGGGTTCCGCGGAAAAACAAAGACTGAAGAAAATCATCTGAGAAGGTGGGAAGGCATGCACACATGCATAGACGGATGCCAGCAAAGGCTTCCTACTGGAAGCTGGGGAGTGTTCCCACGAGGGCTCTGTTGGAGGACATCACCTATATGTAAAGACTGCATTCCTGCTTGTTCCTGGAGATACATCTCTTTCAAAAACACAATTGAAACTGCCGTCTCATGTTACAAGTAAATTAGGAGAACGAACACAGAGGTCTATTTTGAGTTTTTTGTCCAATTACATCCACCATTCTCCAGATTCATCACAGCCTTCTATTTCAGGAGTTTCCCTCCTCAAAAAAAGACGTGCCTCACAATTTTACTGTCCTCCTACTTCAACCAGCATCGACGACGCAGACTGATTGCCAAGCCCTCTTCCTCCACCATACAGCAAAGCAAGGCCACTCTACTTCACTCGGTGAGTATCCAAAAGTACCACCAAATGTTTCCTTGGTTACTTCATTTAGTGTTTGATTTATATTTATTTTATTTATTTGAAAGGCTTACATACCACATTTCCAACATTACAGAGAACAGGTTAACAAAGGGCCGAGGCCATCCTAACATTATAACTCAAGTACAATGAGGAAGAACGGGGAGAGGGGAGGAGGCAAGATGTCAACGAAAGAAAATAGGTTATGAGTGAAGAACAGGTGCATGGAGCAGAGCTCGCAGCTTATGATGATTGTGCAGATGTTTAGGTGATTCCTTCAAAGTGCTCTTTGAAGAGAAGTGCTTTTAATAGTTTTCTGAATTCCATAAGATCTGTGGTAGTTCTGATCTGTACAGGTTCTACTACGTTCCATAGTCCAGGAGCGTATAAGGAAAATGCACGCACACAAGTTAATTGGTTAAATTTAGTAAAGTCTGGAGGAAGAGTGAGGTGGTGCTCAGCAGTGCTTCTTTGCTGATTATTAGGGAATTTTCTTAGAATAGTTTGAAGGTAGTGTGAGGATAGCTCATGATATGTTTTAAAGGTTGTCATGAGGTTTTTATATTTTATGCTGCTTAGTAAAGATAACCAATGGAGCTCCTTCAGGATGGGGGTGATATGGGTGCTTCTGGGTGCCCCAGTGAGGATTCTAGCAGCTGCATGTAGGGCAAGTTGGCGTGGGTGAAGATAGCTTTTTGGTAAGCCTTGGAGGATTGCATTACAGTAATCCAGGTGAGGAAGACAGTCATGAAGTCATTAGTATAAAGACGTTGTCTCAGTCTCTGAAGTGTCCTTATTTTATTGTAGATGGTTTTTGTTACACTGTTTATGTGCGACTGTAGAGTGGGATGTTGATCAATGATTATTCTGAGATAGCTGACCTCAAGTTTGACTACAAGATCTGTGTTGTTAACATATAGTGATTTTGGTGGAGAGAAAATCTAATCTTTGGATACGAAAAGCACCTCGGTTTTGCTGTAATTAATTGCAAGGCAGCGCTCAGAGAGCTAGAGGGCAACTGCGTTGAAGCACTTCACAATTGATTTGAAGTCTGTAGTCGTGGTGGAGAAGGGAGCATAAAACATGATGTTATCTGCATATAGATGATAGAATACATCATGTGATTGGATAAGTTTGCAGATTGGCTGGGTGTAAATATTGAACAAAAGGGCGGATAGTGATGAGCCCTGGGGGTACTCCTTGTTTTTGTGGGTAAGAGTCAGAGCTGATGGAATTTAACTGCACAATTTGTTGACGACCCGACAGGTAAGGTCGAAGCCAGCTTGGGGCTAAGTTGTTAACGCCAATGGACTGTAACCGCTGAATTAGTATGTCATGACATATTGTGTCGCATGCTGCAGCTATACCCAGGAATATGATGACAAATCCCTGCTTAGGTTTTTCTGTGCTCTTCATAAGTCGGTCAATAAGTGAGATTAATAGTCTCAACTCCATGACTAGAGCGGAAGCCATGTTGGTGCATGTCAAGAGGTGCATTTAGGTTAATGTAATCCTGTAATTGGAGCTGGACAACTTTTTCAATTATTTTAGCAAGGAAGATTAGGCTCGAAATAGGCCTGAATGAGTTGGGTTCTGCGGGATCTAGCTTACAGCTTTTCAATAATGGACGTATTGAAGCCATCTTCAGTCTGGATGGCATATATCCTTGGTCGAAGGAGAGACGTATCATCTCATATATTGTTGGGGCAAGCTTGTCATTTTTAACCAACTTACCGGGAAGGGATCTAGTGGAGATGTGGTGGAGTTGAGGTTACCAATGTTTTCTATTTGATCAGGCATGATTGGATTAAGTGAGTGAAGTGCATTATATGGATATTTTGCATTGTTTTAAGGATGTTTGGGAAAACTGGCTGGGATTTTCAGATGGGCTGGAAAGAAGAAATTAGACCTTACCTGCTAACTGTCTTTCCTTGAGTTCTCTCCGGGCCAGTCCAGGCACCTTAGGCGAGAAGGATTTCGGATCTTCAAGCGCTTTCGTGTAGAGAGCCGTTTCTGCAATTCTCTGAGGAGAAGGTGATGTTACGTCCGGTTCCCTCTTTTCTCCCGAAGGTAGTGTCTAACTTTCATGTGAATCAGACTATTTTGCTTCCAACCTTTAAGGACCAGGAAGGAATGCCCATCGAAGAGGTTCTATGTAAGTTGGATTTAGGTAGGGTTCTTAGAAGATACCTGAGGAGGACGAAACCTTTTCGCAGAACAGACAGGCTATTCATGCTGTTTGGAGGGCCTCGGAAGGGGGAAGCGGCCTCTAAGGTCTCGATTGCTAGATGGGTAAAACGCCATAGCAGCGACGTATCAGGCAAGCGTGAAAACGCCCCTGGAGGGGCTCCGTGCTCATTCAACTCATAGCCAGGTGGCGTCCTGGGCCGAGTTTGCCTTGATTCCGCCTGTGGATATATGCCGGGCGGCTACTTGGTCGTCTCTGCACACTTTTGCAAGGCATTATAGATTGGATGTTCAGGCCAGGGGAGACGCAAATGTGGGGGCATCGGCCATCACTGCGGGCCTAGCGGGTCCCTCCCAGGGTTAGGTACTGCTTTGGTACTTCCCTAAGGTGCCTGGACTGGCCCGAAGAGGAAGAAGAAATTAGACCTTACCTGCTAATTGTCTTTCCTTGAGTTCTCTCCGGGCCAGTCCAGGACCCACCCAATACATTTGCAAATTGTCAGTGTTTGACGAGGGTCAATTGCGTCTCCCCTGGCCTGAACATCCAATCTATAATGCCTTGCCAAAGTTTGCAGAGACGACCAAGTAGCCACCCGGCATATATCCACAGGTGGAATCAAGGCAAACTTGGCCCAGGACGCTGCCTGGCTACGAGTTGAATGAGCACGGAGCCCCTCCAGGGGGCGTTTTCCCACTTGCCTGATACGCCGCGGCTACGGCGTGTTTTACCCATCTAGCAAGCGAGGCCTTGGAGGCCGCTTCCCCCTTCCGAGGCCCTCCAAACAGCACGAATAGCCTGTCTGTTCTGCAAAAAGGTTTCGTCCTCCTCAGGTATCTTCTAAGAACTCTACCTAAATCCAACTTACGTAGAACCTCATCGATGGGCATTCCTTCCTGGTCCTTAAAGGTTGGAAGCGAAATAGTCTGATTCACATGAAAGTTAGACAATACCTTCGGGAGAAAAGCGGGAACCGGCCACAACATTACCTTCTCCTTAGAGAATTGCAGAAACGGCTCTCTATACGAAAGCGCTTGAAGATCCAAAATCCTTCTCGCCGAACACAAAGCCACTAAGAAAGCGGTTTTCCATGATAGCTCTTTGAGCGGTACCTCCCTTGCCGGCTCAAAGGGAGGTCTTGCCAATGCTTTGAGAACTAAATTCAGATCCCAGGCCGGAAGCACTGTCCGAACCAGACGACGGATGTTCTTCACCGCTCTCAAGAATCGCAGAATATCCGGATGCACGGAGAGGAGAACTCCCTGTACCTTATCTCGAAAACCTGCCAGAGCCACTAAATGAACCCTGAGAGTAGCAAGGGCTAACCCCTTATCCAGCCCTTCCTGCAGAAACGACAACACCTCTGGTACTAGAGTGTTGCCTGGCCGCAAGCCCCGCTCTGCGCACCAGCGTTCAAAGATATGCCAAATGCGAACATACGCTAAGGAAGTAGATAGTCTCCTGGCCTTCAAGAGAGTGGCTATCACTGACGACGAATAACCTCTACGCTTTAACTTTTCCCTTTCAAGAGCCAAGCCGTAAGCGAGAAGCGATCCACATTCGGCATGAGAAGCGGACCCTGGCCCAAGAGGTTCACCCGTGCAGGTAACCTCCAAGGACTGTCTATCCTGTAACCTCCAAGGACTGTAACCTCCAAGGACTGTCTACTTAACTCTATGTAAATAATTGTATATACCATGTGAATAGTTCCATATATATACCATGTGAATAGTTTTCCCTGTTATCCCAGTTTGATTATGCCTTGTTCTATGTAAGCACATTGTAATATTTAATGCATTGTTGCTCTGTTCAGTTTTACTGTAAACCGCGCTGATTTCAATAGCGCGGTATATAAAAAATAAAAATAAAATAAATAAATAAATATCAGGAGACGGACCAGGTCCACATACCATGCTCTCCTGGGCCAGTCTGCGGCAACGAGAATCACCCGACCGTCGTGATGCTCTACCCGCCGAATGACTCCCCCGATCATAGGCCATGGAGGAAAGACATAAAGCAGTACCCCTGACGGCCACGGCTGCGCTAAACCGTCGAGACCTTCTGACATACGCTCTCTGCGCCTGCTGAAAAACCGACTCGTCTTGGCATTGTCGAAGATGGCCATCAGGTCCATTACCGTCTGTCCCCATCGGCAGGTAAGGTTGTGAAACACCGCCACACGTTCAACTCCCATTCCCCCGGATCTACTACATGCCGGCTGAGATAATCGGCCTGCACATTGTCTCGTCCTGCCACATGCGCCGCCGAAAGAGCTAACAGGTGTGACTCCGCCCAACTCATCAACCGCTGACTCTCTTCCAACAGGGCTGCACTGCCTGTTCCCCCTTGCCGATTGATAAAGGATACCGTCACCGCATTGTCGGAGAACACTTGCACCGCCTTCCCTTCGACGAGATGGAGAAACTCGTGAAGAGCCAGGCACACTGCCCTGAGTTCCAAAAGGTTGATAGAGAAACCTGTCACCTCCGGCAGCCAACCCCCTTGAGTTATGTACGACTGACAATGCGCACCCCAGCCCCTGACACTGGCATCCGTAGTGATGAGCACCCAGTCCGGTTGTAGCAATAGCACTCCCGCCCGAAGATGGAGGGGATCCAATCACCATAGCAGACTGTCGCTTAACACTGAAAGACTAGCCTTAAGGTGCCTGGACTGGCCCGGAGAGACGAAGAGGAATGCATTATTATTTTCCCTATTTGAAATAATGGTAAATGAGCTTTTGGTATCCGAATTATTTTCTTGAACAGATTAGATTCGGATATCGAGGGATTGCTGTAATTGGAATGGATATCGAAGTTCTGGATCTTTCTTCTCCACACTGCAAGCAGGAGCAGAACTCTGACTTCAGTTTGGACATGGCACAGGAAACTAAAATAAAGCATAGTTACTCACCTGTAACAGGTGATCTCCGGGAACAGCAGGAAAGCGTAGTTACTCACCTGTAACAGGTGTTCTCCAGGAGCAGCAGGAATCAGTCCTCACATATGGGTGACGTCGGCGCCGACGGAGCCCTCGCGGAGCAATTTTCCCCAGCTTTCAAAGAAAGCCTTTGGGAATTGCAGCGCGCATGCGCGGTCCCCTTCCCGCCCAAGGGTGCCATCTTAGCCAGTCAGATGACATAGCTAAAAAAGACAGCATAAAAAATTTGCAAAAAAACTTAAGCAGATGATTGCAACTCCAAGGGGAGGAGGGAGGGTTGTGAGGACTGATTCCTGCTGCTCCTGGAGAACACCTGTTACAGGTGAGTAACTACGCTTTCTCCAGGACCAAGCAGGAAGTCAGTCCTCACATATGGGACTCCCAAGCTTAAGGCTACCGGAGACCCTAAGCACAAAAAAGAGCTCCCTCTAGCTCAGCAGCACAGAAGGAAGGAATCTTCGCTGAATTATTACCCACCGGTAGCCCACATCCGGGATGGAGGGTAGGAGTTGCTCAGACCTCAAAGAGATTACGGAGGACTGCCTGTCCGAAAGCACTGTCCCTGTGGGACTCCCTCTCGAGACAGTAATGGACCGCAAAAGTCTGGCTCGAAGACCAAGTAGCGGCCCGGCAGATGTCTGCCAGCGGAACAGAGCGGAGGTAAGCCACTGACGTAGCCTTTGCCCGAACGCAATGAGCCGTGATTCGACCTTCCAAGGAGAGTCCGGCTGCCCCATAAGCCCAAGTGATACAGTCCGCAACCCAGATGGACAGAGTACGCTTGGAGACCGGGAGCCCCAATTTATTGGGGTCAAAAGACACAAAAAGCTGAGCAGCTTTACGGTGCTCCCGCGTACGGTCAAGGTAGAAGTTCAATGCCCTCCTACAGTCCAGGGTATGGAGGACCGTTTCAGCTCGGCAGGAGTGTGGTCTGGGAAAGAAGGTTGGAAGTACCACCTCCTGATTGATGTGAAAAGGGGAGACCACTTTTGGAAGAAATTTTGGGAGAGTCCGTAGGACTACCCTATTTTTGTAGAACCGAGTGTAAGGGGGATCAGACACGAGGGCCTGCAATTCACTTACGCGTCTAGCGGAAGTGAGGGCTATCAAGAACAATGTTTTCCAAGAAAGAAAACGGAGAGAACAGGTAGCCATAGGTTCAAAAGGCGGACAGGTGATCCGCTGTAACACCACATTCAGATCCCAGTCAGGTGCTGGCGGGCGCAGAGGTGGTTTAAGTAGAAGGAGACCTCGGAGAAACCTCGCTACGAGAGGGTCGCTGGAAAGAGGTCTGCCGTGCACCGGCACATGATGTGCTGAAAGAGCACTGAGGTGAACTTTGACGGAATTGGACTTAAGTCCCAGATTAGAGAGGTATAGCAAGTACTGCAGAATCACCGACACCGGGCAGGAGAAGGGATCCTGAGACTGTTGGGTACACCAAACAGAAAAACGACGCCATTTAAGGGCGTAGCATTTGCGGGTAGAAGGTCGCCGAGAAGCTAGGACGACCTCTTCCACCTCTGCTGGCAGAAGAAGGGGAGCAAGGACTACCCTCTCAGCAGCCAGGCCATTAGATTGAGAGATCTGAGGTTGGGGTGTAGCAGAGACCCCTGATCCTGAGTGAGGAGATCCGGTTGTAACCCCAGAGGGAATGGATCCTCCACCGCCAATTGCAGCAGGAGTGGAAACCACGGCTGTCGGGGCCAGCGAGGGGCCACCAGGATCATGAAGGCTTTGTCCCGGAGAACCTTGAAAAGAGTTCGAGAGACTAGCGGGATGGGAGGGAAAGCGTACAGAAGGCCCTCCGACTATGAGAGTAGAAAAGCGTCTGCCGCAACTCGAAGGGGATGTGGCTGACGGGAGCAGAAGCGAGGAAGTTGCCGGTTGAGAGGGCTGGCAAAGAGATCCATCGTGGGGAGGCCCCACTTTAGAAAGAGCTTCTGAACTACCAAGGGATCCAGGCGCCACTTGTGCGGCTGGAGGATCCTGCTGAGTTTGTCCGCCAGGCAATTTTCTTGGCCTGGGAGATAAACTGCCTTGAGATGGACACCGTGACTGACGGCCCAAGAGCAGAGCTTCTGTGCTTCCCGACAGAGAAGGAAGGAGCCCGTGCCCCCTGCTTGTTCACGTAGAACATGGCAACTTGATTGTCCGTCTGGACAAGGACGGACTGGCGAGAGGTCAGGTGGGAGAAGGCCTTGAGAGCCAGGCGGATCGCTCTGAGCTCCAGGAAGTTGATCTGCTGAGCAGACTCCCACGCGGTCCAGAGGCCCTGAGTACGGGCCCCTTGGCAATGTGCTCCCCAGCCCAGGAGGGATGCATCTGTCGTCAGCACCTGGGCCGGCTGAGGTGACTGAAAAGGCATGCCGAGTACCAGGTTCGGCCGATGAAGCCACCACCGGAGAGACGAGATCAGCGGCTCGGAAACGTGCACTAGGTCTGCTAGGCCGCCTGTGGCTTGTTGCCACTGCTTGCGGAGACACCATTGAGCAGGCCGCATATTCAGGCGGGCATTGGGGGTCACATGGACGGTGGAAGCCATATGGCCGAGTAGTCTCAGGAAGCGCCTGGCGGAGACCAGGGGCTGGCTGCGAAAACGGTCGGCTAGGTCCATGAGCCGTTGAGCCCTGTCGAGCGGTAGGAACGCTCGTGCCTGAGGAGTGTGCAGCCTTGCGCCGATGAACTCGAGATCTTGTGAGGGGAGCAAAGTGGACTTTGCGAAGTTTATAACAAAGCCCAAGTACTGGAGAAGAGTCACCGTGCGGCGTGTGGCGTTGGTGACCTCCGGAGCGGACGCTGCTCTGATGAGCCAGTCGTCGAGGTACGGAAAGACATAGAGGCCGTGAAGCCGGAGATGGGCCGCCACCACCGCGAGGCATTTTGTGAAGACCCGCGGTGCGGAGGACAGGCCAAAGGGCAGTACTCTGTACTGGTAATGATTTCCTGCCACCACAAACCTTAGGTATTGGCGGTGGCTTGGGTGGATGAGGATGTGCGTGTAGGCATCCTTTAGATCCAAGGAGCATAGCCAATCTCCCTGCTGGAGGTAGGGCAGAAGGATTCCAAGGGTAAGCATCTTGAACTTTTCCCGCACGAGGAATCTGTTGAGGTTGCGCAGGTCGAGGATGGGTCTGAGGCCTCCTGTCCTTTTTGGTACTAGAAAGTACCTGGAATAAAAGCCTTGACCTCTCAGGTGGTGGGGCACCGGTTCCACCGCCTGTTCCTGTAGAAGACCTGCTAACTCCTGAAGGAGCAATTCCCTGTGCAGAGGGAGTCGTGGAGGTTCTCCCGGAAAATAGGAGGGAGGGACCTGTTGGAAGTGGAGAAGGTAGCCTTCTCTCACGACTTGAAGCACCCAGGCATCTGAGGTGATGCTGGACCACCTGTGGGCGAAGTGAACCAGCCGGCCTCCGGTGCTGGGAGGAGCCAGCGGAGGGGGAGAGGCTATGCTTAAGGAGTCAAAAACCCCCACCCTGCTGAGCAGGGGCTGGTGGTGCAGGCTTGGGGGTTTGCTGCCTACGGGACCCGTTACCCCGTCCCTTGGCCTGCTGGCCCTGTTGGGGAGCTGCAGGGGCCTGATATTGGGGGTATTGTTTGTAGGCAGTCGCCTTTCTCGGGTAAAAGGACTTCTCTCCCGAGCCCTTCTTTTTCTGGGAAGGGGCGGAGGTCTTCCTAGAAAGCCTAGTCCTGGTGAGAGTCTCCGTCTCGATCTGTGCAGCCTTTTCAGCCATGGGCTTGCCAAAGAGGTTCTCGCCTCGGCAGGGGACATCGACCAACTTGTCCTGCACCCAGGGCTCAAGGTCCGACGACTGAAGCCAAGCCTGTCGGCGGGCACCGATGCCGGCTGCGGCCACTCGAGCCGATGCTTCAAAGCCATCATAGGCTGCTCGGGATATGAATTTTGAGCATTCCCGAATGCCAGAGGACAAGGCCAGGAACCTCCGCAAGGGTTCCTCGGACAAACCAGCGGAGAATCCGGCTAGCTCTTTAGCCAGGTCTCGGAGATACATGCCCATGTATAGCTGGTAGGTCTGGACACGACACGCAAGCATAGAGCCCTGGAAGCACTTCTTACCAAGGCCATCCAGGTTACGGGCCTCCCTGCCAGGAGGCACCGAGGAGTGCATCTTCTGGCTCTTAAGACGATGCATGGCCGATTCCACTACCATGGAATGGTGTGGTAGCTGTGCTTTTTGGAAGCCAGGGCTCTTGCGGACTCGATAGATAGAATCGACCCGCTTGCTCAGGACCGGCGAGGAGGCCGGACTCTCCCACATGCGGAAGAGTAGTCGTTCCAGCATGGGAGGAACCGGTACAGTAAAGTGTTCCCTGGCGGGAGAGTCATACTGGAGGGCGTCGAGCTCTTCGGCTCGAGGCTCCTCCTCGGGATCCGCAGGGAAGGCCAAGGCCTTGGCCATATCCCTGACGAAGTCCGAGAACCGGGCATCCTCCGGGGGGGACTGCTTCCGAGGTTCGGACTCAGGTGAGTCCGAGGGGACACACCGAGTCCGAAAAGAATCAGGTGACTCTTCCTCTTCGGACTCCCAGACCGACTCCGACGAGGACTCGGTGGGGTCGGCCCGGGCAGGGCGCGGCGCCTGCCGCCCCGACGCCGAGGGAGTCGGCGTCGGCGACCTCGGTCCCGAACGGGAGGCCGAGGGTGACCTCGACCGAGGATCGACTCGAGTTCGCATGGACTCGAGGATCGGCTCGGTCTCCGGGGTCGACTTAGACGTCGACGTCCCGGCGGTCGGGGCAGCGGCGCCAGCGAAGCCAGCGAGCAGTGCCCGCTGCTGTTCCATGAAGGCAGACAGTCTGCTCTCCAAGGCCGTCAACCTGAGTCGGAGCTCAGGCGACCCAGCAGCCTCCGACTCGGGCCCCGACGGCGTCGGGCCCGACGTCGGCGGTCTCGGAGGCGAGTCCAGGAGGACCACAGGACTTACCCGAGCAGGCAGCTCCGACTCCAGGCGAAGTCGCTTCGGGAGGTGCTCCTTCTCCAAGGACCCGGGACGGCTATCGGGGCTATGCGACCTGGCCCTCGCGGAGCCAGGAGCGTCCACCAACGCCGCCCTCGCGGGTTTCACCTTCCGTCGATGGTCCCCGGAGGGAGAACCCCTGTCGGAGGAACTCCGGCGACGGTCCGAGCTGGAACCTCTGGACGCGGAGGCCTCCGACGAGGTCCGGGTACGGCTGGGGTCAGCGAAGATCCTATCCCGCTGATGCCGCCGACTTCTCAACGCTTTGGAGGACATTTTGCCGCAGGGCCCACAGATCATTTCTTCATGATCCGGGCCCAGGCAGCGGAGGCAATTGTCGTGTGTGTCAGTTAGTGACATATTCCGGTCACACTGACCACACCGCTTGAAACCACTGGCAGCCATCGGGGGAAAAAGGGCCCCGGCGAGGTCAAAGGACCGGGCTGCCAGGGAAAAATCGAAAACGAAACTGACTAAGTCAGAAAAACCGAAAAAGAAGAAGAGGACTCGTGACCGGCGTCGTGAGTCCGGGCGGGAAAAAGACCGGCGTCGAACCGAAGAAAATAAGAGAAAATTACAAGTAAAAATCAACTTTTTCGCGGGGACACGACGGGTACGTCTGTAGGGCTCCGCGGAAAAAAGAAGACTGGCTAAGATGGCACCCTTGGGCGGGAAGGGGACCGCGCATGCGCGCTGCAATTCCCAAAGGCTTTCTTTGAAAGCTGGGGAAAATTGCTCCGCGAGGGCTCCGTCGGCGCCGACGTCACCCATATGTGAGGACTGACTTCCTGCTTGGTCCTGGAGAATTTAGCCTTCACATATGGGTATCGTCGGTACCGACGGAGCCTGCGTGGGAACGCTCCCCAGCGTCCAATAGGAAAGCTTTTGGGAGCATCCCACAACGCCTGCGTGCTGCCTTCCCGCCTTCCCAACTGTCCCTCTCCAGTTGAGTTTAAAGCTGAGACAAAGAGAGAGGGAAAGAGAGAAAGAGAGTGATAGAGAGATATAACTCCTAGGGGAGATGGGTGGGTTGTGAAGACTAAATTCCTGCTGTTCCCAGAGATCACCTGTTACAGGTGAGTAACTATGCTATCTCCAGGAATAAGCAGGAATGTAGTCTTCACATATGGGGACTCCCTAGCTGCAGATGCCAGGGAGAAGGCCCCAGAAGTTGTGTGCCCCTATGAAAGGGCTCCACCTCCCCCCCATGGATCTCTGGCATCCTACCAGGGATGGTGGGTAGGAGTTGATTAAGTATGGAACAGGCGTTGAAGAACAGCCTGACCAAACAAGGCATCCCGGCGGGAGTCCTTGTCTAAGCAGTAATGGGCTGTGAATGTATGAACCGAAGCCCAAGTAGCTGCTCGACAGATGTCGTCGATAGACACAGAGTGAAGATGAGTCATAGAGGCTGCCATGGCTCTCACATTGTGAGCTGTGACATGGTCTTCCAAAGGAAGGTTGTTACTCTCATAGGCAAAAGATATACACTGTGCAATCCAGCTGGACAGTGTTCTTTTGGAGACTGGAAGTCCCAAATGACTAGGATCAAAAGCAACAAAGAGTTGAGAGGACTTTCTATGTTGCTGTGTCCTTTGCAAGTAAAAGGCCAAAGCCCTTTTACTGTCCAAAGTATGAAGATTCCTTTCTGCATTTGAGGCGTGAGGCCTTGGGAAGAATACAGGAAGGTAAACCGCTTGGTTTAAATGAAAAAGTGACACCACCTTTGGCATAATGTGTGGATGAGTCCTAAGGACTACCTTATCATGATGGAACCTTGTATAAGGAGGATCAGCCACCAATGCTTGCAATTCACTGGTGCGACATGTTGATGTGATTGCAATAAGAAAGATGACCTTCCAGGAAAGGAATTTCAAAGAGGTAGTAGCTAATGGCTCAAAAGGCGGCTTCATGAGCTGCCCAAGAACCAGATTTAAGTCCTATGCCACCGGTGGTGGCTTAATGGGAGGCTTAGTTAAAAGAAGGCCTCTCATAAATCTCGCTATGAGAGGATGAGAGGAAATAGGTTGTCCATTTAGAGGCTTGAAAGAAGCTGAAATAGCACTCAAACGAACTCTCACTGAATTGGTCTTAAGCCCTGAATTAGATAAATGAAGGAGATACTCCAGTAATGATTCCAGAGGGAGGTATGGCCTAGTGGTTAGGACAAGGTACTTCAGGCCGGAGGGCCGGGGGTTCAAGTCCCACCTGGGGACAGCAATCTCAGGCCGGAGGGACTGGGATTTCTAGTCCTATAGGCACTCCTTGTGGTCTTGGGCAAGCCACTTAACCCTCCATTGCCCATGTTCCCTGTAAGTATTAGTGTATGTGTGTCATATCCCCTCGTGTTAAATGTATCTCCCAATTGACCGCTTTGACCCGGTGAAAAGCGGGATATAAATACAGCTAAATAAATAAATAAATAAATCGCAAGAGGGTTAAGACCCTTCTGCGAGCACCATATGGTAAACCTTTTCCACTTGAATGCATAAGAGCGTCTTGTGGAAGGCTTCCTGGAAGCATAAAGGATATCCTTTACCTTCTGAGAAAGGCTAAGACCGTGAAGTTCTAGGCTTTCAGCAACCAGGCCCTGAGATGCAGAGACTGGGGATTGAGATGCCACAGCATCCTGTCCTCCTGAGAAAGGAGATTTGGAGCAGATCCTAACTCCAGAGGCGGAGCTTGAGAGAGATGTAGGAGCAGAGGGTACCACATTTGCCGTGGCCAATGTGGAGCTATGAGAATCATATGACCTCTGTCTCTCTGAAGCTGGAACAGGGTTTTAGGAATTAGGGGATTGGGTGGGAAGGCATACAGAAAGTCCTGGCCCCAATGGAGGAGGAAAGCATCCCTGGCTTGACAACCCTGAGACGGAATTCTGGAACAGAACCGGGGAAGTTTGGCATTCAGCGGACTTGCAAAGAGGTCTATATCCAGGGTTCCCCAAATTTGGAAAATTTTGGCCACCTGGTCAGCATGGAGAGACCATTCGTGTGGAAGCAGAACTCGACTGAATCTGTCTGCCCAAGAGTTTTGAATGCCTGGACGATACACCGCAAGGAAATGAATCTGATGCTCTCTGGCGAGGGTCCATAGTCGCAAAGCTTCATTGCACAGCGACAAAGAGCCTGTTCCGCCCCGCTTGTTCACATAGAACATGGCTACTTGATTGTCTGTTTGAACTAGGACTGTCTTGTAGCTGAGCTGGGTGTGGAATACTCGAAGAGCAAGGAAGATTGCTCTGAGTTCCAGGAGGTTGATGTGTAGATAAGCCTCCTGTGGAGTCCAGGTACCCTGGGTAGAGAGGCCTTGCAGGTGGGCTCCCCAACCCACCTGTGAGGCATCTGTTGTTAGAGTGGCTTGGGGTGGGGGTTGCTGAAAAGGAGACCCCCACCAAAAGGTTTTGGGGTGACTGCCACCATTGGAAGGACAAAATAAGGCGATCTGAGTTTGCTATTTTGTCTGACAGGCAACCTGACGCCTGAGTCCACTGAGTGGATAAAGTCCACTGGGCTGCCCTCGTATGGAGGCGAGCATAAGGAACCACATGCACGGTGGATGCCATGTGGCCTAGCAACTGTAACATTTCCCGAGCAGTGAAGTGAGGTTTTAACACTGCTTGGGAAGCTAAATGCACAATGCGAAGGCAGCAGGGCTGTGGAAGGTAGGCCCTTGTCTGTCTGGTATCCAGCAGAGCTCCTATAAACTCCAGGGACTGAGTGGGAGCAAGGTTGGATTTTGGGAAGTTTATGACAAGACCCAAATACTGAAGGATGCGCATTGTGCGAGAGACAGCAAACCTGGCCTCTGGCTCTGAAGACGCTCGAATGAGCCAGTCGTCTAAGTAAGGGAAGACGAATATTCCTAGGGTGCAAAGAAATGCTGCCACCACAGCCATGCATTTTGTGAACACCTTTGGTGCAGAGGCCAGGCCAAAAGGAAGAACCCTGTATTGGTAGTGCTTCCCTTGAAACAGAAAGCGAAGGAACATTTGATGAGTTGGATGGATGAGAACATGAGTGTACGCATCCTTGAGATCTAGAGAACAAAGCCAATCCTGACTCTGAAGGTATGGCAGCAGAGTTCCCAGAGAAATCATTTTGAACTTCTCTTTGAACAGGAATTTGTTCAATTCTCTGAGGTCTAAAATGGGTCTGTGTCCTCCTGTTTTCTCTGGGATAAGGAAATAGGGGGAGTAAAACCCTGTACCCTGTTGGGGAATGGGTACCTCTTCTATTGCCCCTTGGGCAAGAAGCACAGTGACCTCTTGACCTAACAGGTCGTTGAGAGAGGTCTGAGAATTGAACTGTCTTACCACTGTAGGAGGGGGCATGCTGAGGAAATGAAGCTTGTACCCCTCTCTTACAATAGACAGAGTCCAATTTTCTGCTGTTATCTGACCCCATCTGGGGGCAAAATGACATAACCTTCCTGGAATGGTGGAGGGTTCTGGGCCGTTCAGGGTCAGGAAGGCAAAGTTCTCTAGATAGGCGTCAAAGTCCCTGTGGAGGCTGAGTCTGCTGAGCCGGTTGAGGCTTAGCTGCTTTTGACTTTGTCTAGGTTGTTGCTGTTGTCCCTTTTGGAATATTCCCTAGTTTATCCTGTATCCAAATTTCCAAGTCAGATGCCTGGAGCCAGGCAATTCTACGTGCACCTATGGCAATGGCAGAGGTTCTGCTTATGCACTCAAAGCAGTCAAAAGCTGCACGATTCACAAACTTGGAAATATCCTGAGCATGTTTGACAAGGGCGAGATAATCTTGCCTCTTATCATCAGGAAGGAGAGGGCTCATAAGCTCTAAATCTCCTGTGACCTCCTTAAGGAATATTCCCATATATAAGATATAGGAACTGATCCTAGCAGAAAGCATGGAAGCCTGGAAGGTTTGACATCCAAAGGCGTCAAGAGTCCTATACTCACATCCTGGAGGATTAGATGCATGCCTTTTTGCACTCTTTATCCTTCTCATTGCTGTCTCCACCACCATGGAATGGTGTGGTAATTGAGTCTTCTGAAACACAGGACAGGGAGGAACTCGATACATGGTGTCGAGTCTTCGAGAGTGAGGAGATGTGGTTAGAGGTGTTTCCCACATCCTTAACATGAGATCATGCAAGATCTCATGAATAGGTAAGGTAGCTGCCTCTTTGGGAGCTTTAGGGTATTGCAGGATTTCTAATTCCTTTGCCCTAGGCTCTTTTTCAGGTGTCACTGAGATGGAAAGACCTCGAGCCACATCTCGGAAAAAATCCTGAAAGGACATAACCTCTAGTGGAAACATCCTACGCTGAGGAGAAGAGGAATCCTCAGGAAGTAGTACTCTGGTATCGGCAGAGCTTTCAGAGTCTTCAGACTCATCCGAGGATTCAAAGTATCTCCGATCTGGGTGATCGTGCAAGGCATGGTACCGGTACCGATCTAAGTCGGCATTGGAGTGGTCCGGTACCGACCTATCGATACCGGATGGATACGCATGACTCGATTCCGGTAGAATACCTGCTAATGTCGATACAGTCGGTGCCGATACCGGTTGAATTGTCTGAAGCGGTTTCAAGGGCATCGAGGCCGTGAAAAGAGCCACCAGACTGCGTTCAATAGCCAAGAATCTCTGGTCTATCGACGCTGCCGATGCTTGGGTATCAGTAGCGAAAGAAGTGGCCGGTACCCCAGAGCATGGCACCAGTAGTTCTGCCGAGGTTGAAGCCTCGAGAATGTCCTGGAGCCCCGTTACTGCTTTGGAAGCTAAAGCCTCCCGCTGGGGCAATTTTGCTGGTGAAAGTCCCTCAAGGGCAACGCCAGAGGCATCTCGCTGTCTAGAAGATCTACCCTTTGAGGACCGGCTAGATTTATGTTTAGTTACCTGAGATCCATGGGAGGAAGACGAAGCCCTGGACGACGTTGATGCCACGGAGGCTGCATCGGAGGGAAAAAGGGTACTAAGCTTAGCAGCTCGGTTCTGCCGGCCCCTTTTCAACATCATCCCACAGGCAACACACTCTGAAATAGAGAGGTCAGGACCTAAACATTTGAGGCACCACTCATGGGTGTCGGTGACGGAGATGGTACTGCCACTCTTAGAACACTTTTTAAAACCCGAAGCGGGTTTTTCCATTCTGAAGGAAAAGTTGGGCCTAGTGCCCAAAATGGCGCGTGGCACCTGAGAGAAAATTACTGGAAAGACTCCAGAAGAAAGTTCTTTTTTTTTTTTTTTTAAAGAAAAGAAAGAAGAACCGGTGGTACCGGTGTAGCGTTGAGGGAAGGCAGACATGACCACAAAAAAGAAGAATAGAAAGGATTTTTTTCTGCGGTGACAGGATATGCGATCTGTTGGCTCAGCAGAAAACGAAAAACTGGAGAGGGACAGTTGGGAAAGGCGGGAAGGCAGCACGCAGGCGCTGTGGGATGCTCCCAAAAGCTTTCCTATTGGATGCTGGGGAGCGTTCCCGCGCAGGCTCCGTCGGTACCGACGATACCCATATGTGAAGACTACATTCCTGCTTGTTCCTGGAGATTGTATTAAGCAAAATAAAATAAACAAAAGTTTCTCTTTTTTTGGAAAGAGAACTACAGTACATTGGATAATACAAAGAAGCAATAACCTCTTATACAATAGGAGAGCTTTGTTCTTGTGTCCGTTTGGCAGAGCATGAAAAACAAAATGTATTCCTGCTGGAATTCTGCACATACAATTACAAATTCTGTCAAAAGGTCTGAATTATGCAAAATTCTGCATGCTTTGTCAAAACAATAACGTATATTGTTTTTGTGTGATAATTTAAAACACATTACAGAAATAAAATATCACAAAAAAGTGCAAAATTTTGAAATTGTGTGTGCAGAATTCCAGCAAGAGTAATAATTGAAGTATTCAGGAGACTACTGCACACAGGAAGAATCAGGCATGCTTAGAACTTTATACCTAATTCTGAGTTGGGAGAACTGTTCTTTCCCAGCGACATGTAATGTCACCCCATTTGTGCACCTGAATCAATATTGCTAGCTAATGGGTAAAAAAGTTTTAATAATACTTATTATTAGGTACACAGGACCTATCCGTTTCTGCATCCAGTTCAAACTTCTCCTGCTGACCTATAAGTGCATTCACTCTGCAGCTCCTCACTACCTTTCCTCTCTTCTCTCTCCCTACACCCCTCCTCGGGAACTCCGCTCTTCTGGCAAATTGCTTTTATCTGTGCCCTTCTATTGCTAACTCCAGACTTCGCTCCTTTCACCTTGTTGCACCTACGCCTGGAACAAATTACCTGAGTCTGTATGTCAGGCACCTTCTCTGACCCTTTTCAAAACCTGGCTGAAAACTCACCTCTTCGCTGCCGCTTTTGGATCTTGACTCACCAGATCTCCTTGTGATTTCTTACCATTTTCCCTAGATGTATCCCTGTCCACACCTACTGTGTTGTCTGTTTTCATTAGATTGTAAGCTCTGATGAGCAGGGACTGTCTCTTACATGTATGTGCAGTGCCACATATGTCTTGTAGGCTATACTAAAGCTCAGTAGTAGTAGTGTGTGCCATATAAAAGTAAAAATTATTATAATCAGTAAAGGGTTCCAGTAGCTATCTTGGTCCTGAAGAAAACTCAATTCTTTGTAGCTTGTGATAGCATTAATTGGATCAATAAATAAATAAGAAAATTTAGTTATTTATATGCCAGTACTAAGGTTTAATTTTGATAAGTCAACACAAATTTCATTATGTTACTTAAAGATAATATGAAAAAAAACTGCGGGGGAGATATTTAGAGGGGCAGCTGGCTCAATTACAGCAGCTAGCTGCCACTATTGAAACTTACAACCGGATATTCAATGCTGGGGCCATATCCGGCCATCAGCACTGAATATTTGGGTCAGCTTCTGTGGTCAGGGCTGGCTCAAGGGTTTCTGCTGTCCCAGGCAGAAGCCCCCTGCTACAGTGGCCCAGCACCCCCCCCACAATCCATCTCCTCATCTTGCGAGGGAGGGGAGCTGGCAGCAGCAGCACAACTGTTCTGAAAGTGGCGTCTTTGTGCTGTTGCTTTGGTGTCCGTGGCACACATGTCCTGCTACTCCTGCCCCTTTCCTACAGGAAGGGGACAGGAGCAGCAGGCCATGATTTTTGTGCCGAAGTCATGGCCTGCTGCGGGCACCAAAGGGGTGGCAAAAAGCTGCCGTGCAAAAAAATCCTGGTGTACTGCCCACTAGGGTCTGCTGCTGCCTAGTGGAAGTGCTAGCCTGGGTCTGCAGCGAAAGGAAAGCCATTCTTTCAGGTGTCTAACTTTTACTGCTTAGCACTAACAGGGCAGTGGTTCAAGTTCACTGCTGCCCAGTTATCGCTGAGTGCCACCTCTGCTCCATCCACAGAACGCCCTGATACTAGCCGGCTAGCATCGGGGTGTGTATCAGCGGTACTCAATATCCCAGTCACTGTGATTAATGTGGTTAGCAGGTCTCCCAACCACATAAATCACGTTGAATAACCCCCCCAATGCTCTTACTTTTGATGGGGAAGACTCTGCTGGTGCAGACTCTGGTCGTCTTCGTGGAGGAACTGGTGGAGGTATAGGTGTTTCATCCGTGCTCTTGCTAAAACTTATGGAAGATACAGAAGCAGATCCTGTTTAAAGAAACATAACTTAGGTTCATTTACTTTTCACAGATTTCACTAGTTGCTGGTCTTCAGAGCTACAGGCCTGATATTTGAAAGGCATTTACATGGTTTACAGCTAAGTAAACCATGTAAATGCCTTAAATGGGGATATTCAATGGCACCTACATGGTTAGTACCTTTGATTATCCCCGACTATCTCTTACGTGCCCCAATGCTATTCGGTTAGCATCAGGGTGTGTTGGGAGCATTCCGGGGCGGAGCGGAGGTGGTGACTGCCACTAGCTATGTAGCGGCGATATTGGACTGCTACACCGTTAGTGGTCCGCAGCTAAAACTAGGCCATCTTTTGGCTCACCTAGTTGTAGCCTCAGACCACTAACTGTGTAGCGGTCCAATATCACAGCTACATGGTTAGGCTCTGCGGCGTTGACCCTTTGGTGCACAACCGGGATATTCAATGCCATCGGCGCGGCATTGAATATCCAAAGTTAAGGGTGAGCAGGCAGGGCTAAGCGCTGTAGTGGCGCATAGTCTGCCCAGAAGAAAATCAGGTCCTACATTCTTAGAGATGTTTTTACATTAAGAGCACAAGGTAAAAATGTTAGTTTGCAAACACAGTATTTGTATTTAGCTCACAACTTTCTAGTAGTAGCTCAAGGTGAGTTACATTCAGGTATAGTAATTTCCCTGTGCCGGAGAGCTTACAATATGGGGGTAATTCCAAAAAGCAGATGCCCAAAGTAAATGCCATCTGTGAGCATAAATCATGGTTTTCTAGTGACTTACATGATGGATGGCACATATGTGCCTACATTGGCCAGTCACATTTCTGTAAGTTCGTGCGTATGTGCCACTGCGCAGACCTGCAGGGTGGGCGTGTGCAGGGGTGGCACTGTAGGTAAGTTCCGGAGAAGGAGAAAGTTCCACGAATCAGCGGACGAATGAAAACGAGTGGAGATAGACAAATAGATGACAGTCTTCACTGCTGTATATTAAAAAATGTAGTTATTGAGCAAATAACCCATGATTCTCATTGAGTGCCAAAACAGGATCTGTTACCTCTGGGACGAAATCTGCATTTGTGAATATTTATCTACTAGGAAATTTTCTTAAAACTTTGGGGAAAGGGAGCTCTGAAATTGAAATTCTGTATTTAAAATATAAAAAAATCAGTTAAGACTGTTAAACTGGAAAGTTTCATCCAGCAATCACCATCCTCCTAGCAGCAGCCATCTTAGGGACCTGGCAGGGGAAAACATCTTAACTCTGAGCAGCCATCTTCAGTTTGGCGGTCAGCACTAAATACTTGTAGAACATTAGCAGCAGCCATTTTGACTCCAGGGTTGTGGTGGTTATCTTGAAGCTGGCAATTGTGTTGCAGCCATTTGGAACCACAGATGTCACTGATATCATGACCTAAAAGAGAATCGCTAGTAATGTCCAGCCTTGAAGAGCACACTCAGTGCCCAACTGCAACAGTTACAAAGATCCTCCAAGATGGATCAGGACTTGTCCATCCACTAGGTGGCCGCCTAGGGCAGCAGACCCTGCTGGGCAGCTCAATTCAGTTTTGAAAGCAGCAGCTTTGTGCTGCCATTTTCAAAACAGAGTTGAGTCACCGCTGCCCCCCGAATCCATCTCTCTCATCTTGCGGTGGTGGCCGACTCCATTTTGAAAGCAGCTCAAAGCAGAGTTGGGTCGCCACTGCCACAAGATGAGAAGATGGATTTGGGGGCAGCGATGGAAGGGGGATGTCAGCGGCAGAAGGGGAGGGGGGCGGTGTGGCAGGGGCTTTTGCCTGGGGTGGCAGAAACCTTTGGGTTGCCCCTGGGATGGATGATGCAACAATTATGACAACCTCAAAGGCTGGATTCAAATTGTCCTTCGGCACAGAATTCTTTGACCATCAATGCCCAAGATCGCATTACCAGCAATGAAGAAAATGAGTGCAGCATACCAATAGAGAAAGGGAATCCTAAGACCATCACTGAATCAGAAGGAAAAAGTACCAAAGAAACAAAAAAATCAAGGCAGAATGCTGAGCAGTAAAGTCTCAATTGAAGGCAGGAGTGGACAAAGACAAGCACAGACAACTAGCAAGCAAGGCCAACAAAGCGCAAGGGCTTTCTAATAGATGTAGTACAGGTTTTGTCACTACTCCCCAGGTGGTTCTAGGCCTCAAGCAGCCTTACCAATGAGCTATCAAGAGCCCAGCAAATAAACAGCAGGCCCAAGTTAATAGTTCTTTCATCAGCATTCCAAGAGCATTTTTATTACCACTAGCACAGCAAGGACCACTTAATTCAATGTCATGAATCTACATTTCCTACCTTCTATCCCTCTACCTATGATCAGAATACTCCAGCAATGGCCTTCCCTAGAAAATTCATTAGGCACAACTTCCCAGTTCCTTTCCCTTATCCCGATGCCCAGTGGTTTGGTCTCCTTTGTCCTTGGGCCTTCTGGCACATGGCGGGGAAAACCACCTGGCATCCAGTATGACTACAATAACTGCACAAGCAGGGTCAGCACTAAGACAAGATAAAGACATGCAAGGAAGGGCAGTGCAGCCATTCACTACACCTGAGCCGGTAAGACCTCAGATAGAGAACAATATCAGGGCAAATGAGGCATCAGGGTCTGCCAGTGCAATTGAGGCTGAAAAGGCCCACCCCTCCTGATGCCTCTACAACTTGCCTTGCGGATGCATTTTTATCACAGGTGGTGACTACAAGCATTCAAGGGTGTCTAATCTTGGATGGGCCAAAAAAAGACAAGAAAAAGCACAAATCTCTGAAGAGAAAACATCTAATAGGAGCAGTAGCGGATCAAGCTCTTCCTACTTTGATTCTTGCTCTGACAAGGAAAGTAGCTCTGAGGTCAAAAGACTAGTAGGGGCAGACTTCAGAAGGGGCCCAGCTGCTCTCACTTCCCTTTACCAGCTATGGGAGCTAGTCCCAAAGCCACGAGGAAGAAGATCAGAAAGAGAAAGTTCATAGATATTTTCCAATTACTTGAGGAGAGAAAGGAGGGAAAAAAGAGTAGTTACTCACCTGTAACAGGTGTTCTCCAGGAGCAGCAGGAATCAGTCCTCACATATGGGTGACGTTGGCGCCGACGGAGCCCTCGCGGAGAAATTTCCCCATCTTTCAAAGAAAGCCTTTGGGAATTGCAGCGCGCATGCGCAGTCCCCTTCCCGCCCAAGGGTGCCATCTTTCTCAGTCTGATGACATAGCTAAAAGACAGCAAAAAAATTAGCAAAAACGAAATGATAGGACTGCAACTCCAAGGGGAGGAGGGAGGGTTGTGAGGACTGATTCCTGCTGCTCCTGGAGAACACCTGTTACAGGTGAGTAACTACTCTTTCTCCAGGACCAAGCAGGAAGTCAGTCCTCACATATGGGACTCCCAAGCTTAAGGCTACCGGAGGCCTCAAGTGGAAAAATGAGCTCCCTCTAGCTCAGAAGCACAGAAGGAAGGATCTTCTCTGAAAAACGCCCCCGACCGGTAGCCCAACACCAGGGTCGGAGGGTAGGAGTTGCCTAAACCTCAAAGAGATTATGGAGGACTGCCTGTCCGAAAGCACTGTCCCTGCGGGACTCCCTCTCTAGGCAGTAATGGGCCGCAAATGTCTGGCTTGAAGACCAAGTAGCGGTCCGGCAGATGTCTGCCAACGGAACAGAGCGGAGATGAGCCACTGACGCAGCCTTCGCCCTAACACGATGAGCCGTGACTCGACCCTCCAACGAGAGGCCGGCCGCCCCATAAGCCCAAGCGATACAGTCAGCAACCCATATGGACAAAGTATGCTTGGAGACAGGTAGCCCCAACTTATTGGGGTCAAAAGAAACGAAGAGCTGAACAGCCCTTCTATGCTCCCGCGTACGGTCAAGGTAGAAGGATAAGGTCCTCCTACAGTCCAGGGTATGCAGGACCATTTCAGCCCGGCAGGTGTGCGGCCTGGGAAAGAAGGTCGGAAGAACCACCTCCTGGTTGAGATGAAAAGTAGAAACCACTTTTGGAAGAAACTTAGGGTGAGTCCGTAAGACGACCCTATTCCTGTAGAACCTAGTGTAAGGAAGATCAGACACTAGGGCCTGCAGTTCACTAACGCGCCTAGCAGAAGTAAGGGCTACCAAAAACAAAGTTTTCCAGGAAAGAAAACGAAGAGGGCAGGTAGCCATAGGCTCAAAAGGCGGACAGGTAATCCGCTGCAAGACCACATTCAGATCCCATTCAGGGGCTGGTGGGCGTAAAGGAGGCTTAAGGAGAAGAAGGCCTCGGAGAAAACGAGCCACCAAAGGGTGGTGGGAAAGAGGCCTGCCATCCACCGGTGCGTGATGTGCAGAGAGAGCACTGAGGTGGACTCTGACAGAGTTGGACTTAAGGCCCAGATTGGAGAGGTAAAGCAAGTATTGCAAGACCACTGCTACCAAGCAGGAGAAGGGATTCTCAGACTGCTGAGCACACCAAATGGAGAACCGACGCCACTTAAGAGGGTAGGACTTCCGGGTGGAAGGCCTCTTCGAGGCCAAGACAACCTCTTCCACCTCCCGAGGAAGCTGGAGGGGAGCAAGGACTACCCTTTCAGCAGCCAGGCCATCAGATGAAGGGACCGTAGGTTGGGGTGTAGGAGAGACCCTTGATCCTGTGTCAGATCATCGGGCTGAAACCCCAGAGGAAGAGGAGTGTCCACCGCCAGCTGCATTAGAAGCGGGAACCAAGGTTGTCTCGGCCACAGGGGAGCCACTAGGATCAGCGAGGCTTTGTCTCTGAGAACTTTGAAGAGTGTTCGAGACACCAGCGGCATGGGAGGAAAGGCATACAAGAGGCCTGTGGACCATGAAATCAGAAAAGCATCCGTCGCTACTCTGAGAGGATGCGGTTGTCGAGAGCAGAATCTGGGAAGTTGCCGGTTCAGAGGACTGGCAAACAGATCCATGGTGGGGAGTCCCCACTTGAGAAAGATCCGCTGAACCACCAATGGATCCAATCTCCACTCGTGTGGTTGGAGGATCCTGCTTAGCTTGTCTGCCAGGTAATTTTCCTGACCTGGGAGATAGACTGCTTTGAGGAGGATGCCGTGGTGGATGGCCCAAGAGCACAGTCTTTGTGCCTCCTGACAGAGAAGGAAGGAGCCTGTGCCTCCTTGTTTGTTCACGTAGAACATTGCAACTTGATTGTCCGTCTGGACCAGCACAGACTGGTTAGAAGTGAGGTGGGAGAAGGCTCTCAGAGCTAGGCGGATGGCTCTGAGCTCCAGGAAGTTTATCTGCTGCGCAGACTCCCAAGGAGTCCAGAGGCCTTGAGTACATGTCCCTTGGCAATGTGCTCCCCAACCCAGGAGAGAAGCATCGGTTGTTAGTATCTGAGAAGGCGGAGGAGATTGAAAATCCACGCCCAGTAGCAGGTTTGGCAGATGAAGCCACCACCGCAGAGAAGAGACCAGCAGGTCGGAGACCTGTACTGAGTCCGCCAGGCTCCCCGTGGCCTGATGCCATTGAGTGCGAAGGCACCACTGAGCAGGTCACATGTTCAGGTGGGCATTGGGGGTCACATGGACCGTGGAAGCCATATGGCCGAGCAGTCTCAGAAATTGCCTGGCAGAGACCAGGGAAGTGCTGTGAAAGTGGCTGGCGAGATCCATGAGCCTGTGTGCTCTGTCTAGAGGCAGGAAGGCCCGCGCCTGAAGTG
Organism: Ichthyophis bannanicus; assembly: GCA_033557465.1. Taxonomy (NCBI): domain Eukaryota; kingdom Metazoa; phylum Chordata; class Amphibia; order Gymnophiona; family Ichthyophiidae; genus Ichthyophis; species Ichthyophis bannanicus. The sequence continues at coordinate 129,646,735 of CM066033.1, forward strand.
TGCTTAACCTTGCGCCGATGAATTCGAGATCTTGAGAGGGGAGCAAAGTGGACTTTGCGAAGTTTATGACAAAGCCCAAGTGCTGGAGCAGAGACACAGTGCGATGAGTGGCCTGAGTGGCCTCTTGGGAAGACTGGGTCCTGATGAACCAGTCATCCAGGTATGGAAACACAAAAAGGCCTTGAAGTCTTAGATAGGCCGCCACCACTGCTAGGCATTTGGTGAACACCCTGGGGGCGGAGGATAGGCCAAAGGGCAGTACTCTGAACTGGTAATGATTTTCTCCCACAACAAACCTGAGATATTGTCTGTGGTCTAGATGAATAAGGATGTGAGTATAGGCATCCTTGAGATCTAAGGAGCATAGCCAGTCTCCCTGCTGGAGGTAGGGCAGCAGGATTCCAAGGGTAAGCATCTTGAACTTTTCCCTTGCCAGGAACTTGTTGAGGTTTCGCAAGTCCAGGATGGGTCTGAGGCCTCCTGTTCTTTTTGGTATCAGAAAGTACCTGGAATAAAAGCCGTGACCTCTCAGGTGATGGGGCACCGGTTCCACAGCCTGTTCCTGAAGAAGACTTGCTAACTCCTGAAGGAGTAAGTCCCTGTGCAGAGGGAGTCTTGGAGGCTCCCCTGGAAAGTAGGAGGGAGGTACCTGGTGAAAGTGTAGAAGATAGCCTTTCTGAACTATATGAAGCACCCAGGTATCTGAGATGATGGCTGACCACCTGTGGGCAAAGTGGACCAGCCGGCCTCCTGTGCTGAGAGAAACCAGCTGAGGGGAAGAGGCTATGCTGATGGAGTCAAAAACCCCCACCCTGCTGAGCAGGGGCCGGTGTTGTGGGCTTGGGGGCCTGCTGCCTACGGGACCCATTACCCCGTCCCTTGGCCTGCTGACCCTTTTGGGGAGCTGCTGAGGCCTGATACTGAGGGTAGTTTTTATAGGCAGCCGCCTTCCTCGGGTAAAAGGGCTTTTTCCCCGAGCCCTTCTTCTTCTGAGAAGGGGCAGAGGTTTTTCTGGACAGCTGAGTTCTGGTCAGAGTCTCGGTCTCGATCTGTGCAGGCTTTTCAGCCATGGGTTTGCCAAAGAGGTTTTCACCTCTGCAGGGGACATCGACCAACTTGTCCTGTACCCATGGCTCGAGGTCGGATGACTGAAGCCAAGCCTGTCGGCGGGCACCGATGCCGGCCCCGGCTACTCGAGCTGATGCTTCGAAGCCATCGTAGGCTGCTCGAGAGATAAACTTCGAGCACTCTCGAATACCAGTGGACAAGGCTTGGAACCTCTGCAAAGGTTCCTCGGAGAGACCAGCAGAGAACCCGGCAATTTCTTTTGCCAGATCTCGGAGATACATACCCATATAGAGCTGGTAGGTCTGGACTCGACAAGCAAGCATAGAGCCCTGGAAGCACTTTCTACCGAGGGCATCCAGGTTCCGGGCCTCCCGGCCGGGAGGCACCAAGAAGTGCATCTTCTGACTCTTGAGTCGATGCATGGCCGATTCCACCACCATGGAATGGTGCGGTAGTTGTGCCTTTTGGAACCCGGGGCTCTTGCGGACTCGATAAATGGAATCGACCCGCTTGCTTAACACCGGCGCCGACACCGGGCTCTCCCACATGCGGAAGAGAAGTCGTTCCAGCATCGGAGGAACCGGTACAGTAAAGGCCTCCTTCGGGGGAGAGTCATACTGGAGGGCATCGAGCTCTTCGGCTCGAGGCTCCTCCTCAGGATCCGCGGGGAATGCCAAGGCCTTGGCCATATCCCGCACGAAGTCCGAGAACCGGGTGTCCTCCGGGGGGGGGACCATCTCCGAGGTTCGGACTCGGGTGAGTCCGATGGGACACACCGAGTCCGAAAAGTACCAGGTGACTCTTCGTCCTCCGTTTCCCAGTCTGACTCCTCGGAGGAGGAATCGAGCGACTCCGGTCGGGCGGGCACTGATGCCCTCCGCCCCGACGCCGAGGGTGTCGGCGTCGACGACCTCGGTCCTGAACGGGAGGCCGAGGGAGACCGCGACCGAGGATCGACCCGAGCTCTCATGGACTCGAGGATCGGCTCGGTCTCCGGGGTCGACTTGGACGTCGACGTCCCGGTGGCCGGGGCAGATGCATTGGCGAGGCCAGCGATCAATGCCCGCTGCTGGTCCATGAAGGCAGCCAAACTGCTCTCCAAGACCGTCAACCTGAGTCCAAGCTCAGGAGACCCAGCAGCCCCCGACTCGGGCCCCGACGGTGTCGGGCCCGACGTCGGCTCCTTCGGAGGCGAGTCCACGAGGACTACAGTACTCACGTGTCCAGGCGACTCCATTTCGAGACGAGGATGCTTCGAAGGCCTCTCCGACTCCGAGGACCCAGGATGGCTATCGGGGCTATGCGACCTGGCTCTCGAGGAACCAGGAGCGTCCACCGACGCCGCCCTCGCGGGTTTCTTCTTCCTATGATGTTCCCGGGCAGGAGACCCCCGCTCAGAGGAACTCCAACGATGCTCAGGACCGGAGTCCCGGGACGTCGAAGCCTCTGACGAGGTCCGGGCCCGGCCGGACGCGGAGTCAGAGAAGATTCGTTCCCTTTGATGCTGCCGACTCCTCAACGCTTTTGAAGACATCTTGCTACACAGACCACAGATCATCGGGTCATGATCGGGTCCGAGGCAGCGGAGGCAGCAGTCGTGTGTGTCGGTAAGAGACATAAGTTTCTTACACCGATCACACTTTTTAAACCCGCTGGCAGCCATCGAGGGAAAAAGGGCCCCTGCGAGGTCAAAAGACAGGGCTGCCAGTGAAAAATAAAAAATGGCGTGAACATTTGTCACGAAGGACAAAAAACCCGAAAAATAAAGAACGGACCCGTTACCGGCATAGCGGGTCCGGTCGTCGAACCGAGAAAGAATAAGAAATAAGAAATAAAATCAACTTTTTCTGCGGCGATCACAAACAGTGTCTGTAGGGCTCCGCGGAAAAAAGAAGACTGAGCAAGATGGCACCCTTGGGCGGGAAGGGGACCGCGCATGCGCGCTGCAATTCCCAAAGGCTTTCTTTGAAAGCTGGGGAAATTGCTCCGCGAGGGCTCCGTCGGCGCCGACGTCACCCATATGTGAGGACTGACTTCCTGCTTGGTCCTGGAGAATTATATGATCTGGATGATGTTCTCATGCTTGACTGATGTGGTGGTACAGTCAGATCAACTACAGATTAGTCCCATGTCCACATACATGCATAATATTTTAGCAGCATACTCAGAATATGAGGATAATGCTTGGGGAAAAATAAATTCATGTCTTGGGCTACCACACATGTTGATTTATGACTGCAAACTATGACCAATAAAACCCATCCCTCAACAGGGCAGGACAGACCCTTATGATAGGTCAGCTGATCCATCAGGCTGGCTGGGCATAAAGCAGGATGTAAGCTGGCGTTGTAACAGGTCAAAGTGCAGCATCAAAGAGTATAAGTACCCTCATGCCTGCTCTGTGTGCAGAAACAATCACCTCGCGGCCTGATCCCGCCAAAAAGCGGTAGACAGCGTGCCTTCTCTATCTGCAAGAGAAACCCATCCTCAATATTATTAACGCATATGACATCATGGCTGTCCAAATATCATTAAGAAGCAAGCAGCCAGAAGTTGAAATTAGACTTACCTGCTAAATGTAGTTCCTTAAGGAACTCCAGCCTAGTCCCAAACCTTTGAGTTGTGCTCCTCCTCCAGCAGCTTTGGAGACTGAGAAACGTCATTCTTCTAATGACACTAGTACAAATACTCCTGGGACCGCCTCCTCTGTCCAGTAATCTATTGACAAAGCAGACTCACCGGAGCAACAATTAAGTAATTAATATTTTCAACAATAATCCAACATAACTGAACTAACACTTTTAAAGGAGAAATATCCCCTCAAAAGACCTATTAGCAGTTGATAGAACTGCTGAGGATTACTCTCCACCCCATAACAGGGAATGGGAAACCTCATGATAAGACCCTATTCAACCCCCTCCCATATGAACCAGAACCTACACAGTACCGTTCATTCATTACCTGTGCGTGCTTGTGAGCTTCAGGCCCTGATCCACAAGATAATCTCTAGGGAGGGATATGGGACTAGACTGGAGTTATTTATTTATTTATTTACATTCTCTTATATACCGCGCTATTCTGCATCAGTGCGGTTTACATTGAACAAACTGAAATTACACTGAACAGGGCATTATAACTTGGAGATAAAGCGTAGTTACTCACCTGTAACAGGTGTTCTCCAGGAGCAGCAGGAATCAGTCCTCACATATGGGGTGACGTCGGCGCCGACGGAGCCCACGCGGAGCAATTTTCCCCAGCTTTCACAGAAAGCCTTTGGGAATTGCAGCGCGCATGCGCGGTCGCCTTCCCGCCCCAGGGTGCCATCTTAGCCAGTCTGATGACATAGCTAAAAGACAGCATAAAAATTTGCAAAAAAACTTAAGCAGATGATTGCAACTCCACGGGGAGGAGGGAGGGTTGTGAGGACTGATTCCTGCTGCTCCTGGAGAACACCTGTTACAGGTGAGTAACTACGCTTTCTCCAGGACCAAGCAGGAAGTCAGTCCTCACATATGGGACTCCCAAGCTTAAGGCTACCGGAGACCCTAAGCACAAAAAATGAGCTCCCTCTAGCTCAGCAGAACAGAAGGAAGGAATCTTCGCTGAATTATTACCCACCGGTAGCCCCCATCCGGGATGGAGGGTAGGAGTTGCTCAAACCTCGAAGAGATTTCGGAGGACTGCCTGTCCGAAAGCACTGTCCCTGCGGGACTCCCTCTCGAGACAGTAATGGACCGCAAAAGTCTGGCTCGAAGACCAAGTAGCGGCCCGGCAGATGTCTGCCAGCGGAACAGAGCGGAGGTAAGCCACTGACGTAGCCTTCGCCCGAACACAATGAGCCGTGACTCGACTTTCTAACGAGAGTCCGGCTGCCCCATAAGCCCAAGCGATACAGTCAGCAACCCAGATGGACAGAGTACGCTTGGAGACCGGGAGCCCCAATTTATTGGGGTCAAAAGACACAAAAAGCTGAGCAGCTTTACGGTGCTCCCGCGTACGGTCAAGGTAGAAGTTCAATGCCCTTCTACAGTCCAGGGTATGCAGGACCCGTTCAGCTCGGCTGGAGTGAGGCCTGGGAAAGAAGGTTGGAAGTACCACCTCCTGATTCATGTGAAAAGGGGAGACAACTTTTGGAAGAAATTTTGGGTGAGTCCGTAGGACTACCCTATTTTTGTAGAACCGAGTGAAGGGAGGATCAGACACGAGGGCCTGCAATTCACTTACGCGCCTAGCGGAAGTGAGGGCTATCAGGAATAAGGTTTTCCACGAAAGAAAACGCAGAGAACAGGTAGCCATCGGTTCAAAAGGCGGACAGGTGATCCGCTGCAAAACCACATTCAGATCCCAGTCAGGTGCTGGCGGGCGCAGAGGTGGTTTAAGTAGAAGGAGACCTCGGAGAAACCGTGCTACGAGAGGGTCGCTGGAGAGAGGTCTGCCGTCCACCGGCACATGGTGTGCTGAAAGAGCACTGAGGTGGACTTTGACGGAATTGGACTTAAGTCCCAGATTAGAGAGGTAGAGCAGGTACTGCAAGATCACCGACACCGAGCAGGAGAAGGGATCCTGAGACTGCTGGGCACACCAAACGGAAAAGCGACGCCATTTAAGGGCGTAGCATTTGCGGGTAGAAGGGCGCCGAGAGGTGAGGACGACCTCTTCCACCTCCGCCGGCAGGAGAAAGGGAGCGAGGACTACCCTTTCAGCCGCCAGGCCATTAGGTTGAGAGACCTGAGGTTGGGGTGCAGCAGAGACCCCTGATCCTGTGTTAGGAGATCCGGTTGAAACCCCAGAGGGAACGGATCCTCCGCCGCTAACTGTAACAGGAGTGGGAACCACGGCTGTCTGGGCCAGCGAGGAGCCACCAGGATCATGGACGCTTTGTCCTGGAGAACTTTGAACAGAGTTCGAGAGACTAGCGGGATGGGAGGAAAAGCATAGAGAAGGCTTTCCGACCATGAGAGCAGAAAAGCATCTGCCGCTACTCGAAGGGGATGTGGCTGACGAGAGCAGAAGCGAGGAAGTTGCCGGTTGAGAGGACTGGCAAAGAGATCCATCGTGGGGAGGCCCCACTTCAGAAAGAGTTTCTGAACTACCAAGGGATCCAGACGCCACTCGTGCGGCTGGAGTATCCTGCTGAGTTTGTCCGCCAGGCAATTTTCTTGGCCTGGGAGATAAACTGCCTTGAGAAGAATGCCGTGACTGATGGCCCAAGAGCAGAGCTTCTGAGCTTCTCGGCAGAGAAGGAAGGAGCCCGTGCCCCCCTGCTTGTTCACGTAGAACATGGCCACTTGATTGTCCGTCTGGACAAGGACGGACTGGTGAGAAGTCAGGTGGGAGAAAGCCTTGAGCGCCAGACGAATAGCTCTGAGCTCCAGGAAGTTGATCTGTTGAGCAGACTCCCACGCGGTCCAGAGACCTTGAGTACATGCCCCCTGGCAATGAGCTCCGCAACCCAGGAGGGAAGCATCGGTCGTCAGCACTTGAGCCGGCTGAGGCGACTGAAACGGCATTCCGAGCACCAGGTTCGGCCGATGAAGCCACCACTGTAGGGAAGAGGCCAGCGGTCTGGAGAGGCGCACTAAGTCGGCTAGTCCGCCGGTGGCTTGTTGCCACTGCTGGCGAAGGCACCATTGAGCCGGCCGCATATTCAGGCGAGCATTGGGGGTCACGTGGACGGTGGAAGCCATGTGGCCGAGTAGTCTCAGGAAGCGCCTGGCGGAGACCAGGGACTGGCTGCGAAAACGGCCGGCTAGGTCCATGAGCCGTTGAGCCCTGTCGAGAGGCAGGAAAGCTCGAGCCTGAGGAGTGTGCAGTCTTGCGCCGATGAACTCGAGATCCTGTGAGGGGAGCAAAGTGGACTTTGCGAAGTTTATGACAAAGCCCAAGTACTGCAGAAGAGTCACCGTGCGGTGTGTGGCATCGGCGACTGCTGGAGAGGACGACGCTCTGATGAGCCAGTCGTCGAGGTACGGAAAGACATAGAGGCCGTGAAGCCTGAGATAGGCCGCCACCACCACGAGACATTTTGTGAAGACTCGCGGTGCGGAGGATAGGCCAAAGGGCAGTACTCGGTACTGGTAGTGATTTCCTGCCACCACAAACCTTAGGTATTGGCGGTGGCTTGGGTGGATGAGGATGTGCGTGTAGGCATCCTTTAGATCTAAGGAGCATAGCCAATCTCCCTGCTGGAGGTAGGGCAGAAGGATTCCAAGGGTAAGCATCTTGAACTTTTCCCGCACAAGGAACTTGTTGAGGCTGCGCAAGTCCAGGATGGGTCTGAGGCCTCCCGTCCTTTTTGGTATTAGGAAATACCTGGAATAAAAGCCTTGACCTCTCAGGTGGTGGGGCACCGGTTCCACAGCCTGGTCCTGAAGAAGACTTGCTAACTCCTGAAGGAGTAAGTCCCTGTGCAGAGGGAGTCGAGGAGGTTCTCCCGGGAAATAAGAGGGAGGGACCTGATGGAAGTGGAGAAGATATCCTTCTCGCACGACTTAAAGCACCCAGGCATCGGAAGTGATGTTGGACCACCTGTGGGCGAAGTGAACCAGCTGGCCTCCGGTGCTGGGAGGAACCAGCTGAGGGGGAGAGGCTATGCTGAGGAAGTCAAAAACCCCCACCCTGCTGAGCAGGGGCCGGTGGTGCAGGCTTGCTGCCTACGGGACCCGTTACCCCGTCCCTTGGCCTGCTGACCCTGTTGGGGAGCTGGAGGGGCCTGATATTGGGGGTAGTGTTTATAGGCAGCCGCCTTTCTCGGGTAAAAGGACTTCTTTCCCGAGCCCTTCTTTTTCTGGGAAGGGGCGGAGGTCTTCCTAGAAAGCCTGGTCCTTGTGAGAGTCTCCGTCTCGATTTGTGTAGCCTTTTCAGCCATGGGCTTGCCAAAGAGGTTCTCACCTCTGCAGGGGACATCGACCAACTTGTCCTGCACCCAAGGTTCAAGGTCAGACGACTGTAGCCAAGCCTGTCGGCGGGCACCGATGCCAGCTGCGGCCACACGAGCCGATGCTTCAAAGCCATCATAGGCTGCTCGGGACATGAATTTGGAGCATTCCCGTATACCAGTTGTTAAGGCCAGGAACCTCCGCAAAGGTTCCTCGGACAGTCCAGCGGAGAATCCGGCTAGCTCTTTAGCCAGGTCTCGGAGATACATGCCCATGTATAGCTGGTAGGTCTGGACACGACAAGCCAGCATAGAGCCCTGGAAACACTTCTTACCAAGGCCATCCAGGTTACGGACCTCCCTGCCAGGAGGCACCGAGGAGTGCATTTTCTGGCTCTTAAGCCTATGCATGGCCGATTCCACTACCATGGAATGGTGTGGCAGCTGTGCTTTTTGGAAGCCAGGACTCTTGCGGACTCGATAGATGGAATCGACCCGCTTGCTCAATACCGGCGACGAGGCCGGACTCTCCCACATGCGGAAGAGTAGTCGTTCCAGCATGGGAGGCACCGGTACAGTAAAGTGCTCCCTGGCGGGAGAGTCGTACTGAAGGGCGTCGAGCTCTTCGGCTCGAGGCTCCTCCTCGGGATCCGCAGGGAAGGCCAAAACCTTGGCCATATCCCTGACGAAGTCCGAGAACCGGGCATCCTCCGGAGGGGACTGTTTCCGAGGTTCGGACTCAGGTGAGTCCGAGGGGACACACCGAGTCCGAAAGGAATCAGGTGACTCTTCCTCTTCAGACTCCCAGACCGACTCCGAGGAGGAATCAGTGGGGTCGGCTCGGGCGGGCGGAGGCGTCGGCCGCCCCGACGCCATGGGAGTCGGCGGCGACGACCTCGGTCCCGAACGGGAGGCCGAGGGTGACCTCGACCGAGGATCGACTCGAGATCGCATGGACTCGAGGATCGGCTCGGTCTCCGGGGTCGACTTGGACGTCGACGTCCCGGCGGTCGGGGCAGCGGCGCCAGCGAGGCTAGCGATCAGTGCCCGCTGCTGGTCCATGAAGGCAGATAGTCTGCTCTCCAAGGCCGTCAACCTGAGTCCGACCTCAGGTGACCCAGCAGCCCCCGACTCGGGCCCCGACGGCGTCGGGCCCGACGTCGGACCTCTCGGAGGCGAGTCCAGAAGGACCACAGGACTTACCCGAGCAGGCAACTCCGACTCCAGGCAAGGTCGCTTCGGGAGGTGCTCCTTCTCCAAAGACCCGGGACGGCTGTCGGGTCTATGCGACCTGGCCCTCGCGGAGCCAGGAGCGTCCACCGACGCCGCCCTCGCGGGTTTTGTCTTCCGTCGATGGTCTCCGGAGGGAGAACCCCTGTCGGAGGAGCTTTGGCGATGGTCAGAGCTGGAGCCTCTGGATGCCGAGGCCTCCGACGAGGTCCGGGTACGGCTGGGGTCAGCGAAGATTCTATCCCGCTGATGCCGCCGACTCCTCAACGCTTTGGAGGACATTTTGCCACAGGCTCCACAGATCATTTCTTCATGATCCGGGCCCAGGCAGCGGAGGCAATTATCGTGTGTGTCAGTAAGTGACATATTTCTGTCACACTGACCACACCGCTTGAAACCACTGGCAGCCATCGGGGGAAAAAGGGCCCCTGCAAGGTCAAAGGACCGGGCTGCAAGCGAAAAACCCGAAAACGAAACTGACTAAAAATCAGAAAAACCGAAAAATAAGGGAAGGACTCGCAACGGCGTCGCGAGTCCGGGCAGGAAAACGACCGGCGTCGAACCGAAGTGAAAAACGAGAAAAACTCACGAAAATCAACTTTTTTAGCGGGGACACGACGGGTACGTCTGTAGGGCTCCGTGGAAAAAAGAAGACTGGCTAAGATGGCACCCTGGGGCGGGAAGGCGACCGCGCATGCGCGCTGCAATTCCCAAAGGCTTTCTGTGAAAGCTGGGGAAAATTGCTCCGCGAGGGCTCCGTCAGCGCCGACGTCACCCCATATGTGAGGACTGACTTCCTGCTTGGTCCTGGAGAACTATTTTTACAGGGAACATGGGCTATGGAGGGTTAAGTGGCTTGCCCAAGACCACAAGGAGCACCTGTAGGACTAGAAACCCCAGTCCTTCCGGCCCAAGGTTGCTGTCCTCTAGTGGGATTTGAACCCCTGACCTTCCGGCCTGAAGTACCTTGCCTTTAAGTACCTTAAGGAACTACAATTAGCAGGTAAGTCTAATTTCAACTTCCTTATCGTCCCTCCAGTCTAGTCCCGAACCTTTGAGGATGTAACAGAGCAGTGAAAGCAATCAACGGGAGGGACCTGCCATAGCAGCCTGAAGCATCGCTGCCCCAAAACAGGTATCCCTACTGGCCTGGACATCCAGACAGTAATGCTTAACAAAGGAATTCAGAGATGACCAGGTCGCCGCTTTACAAATCTCTGCTGCTGGCACAAAACGGAACTCAGCCCAAGAAGTCGCCTAAGCCCTAGTGGAATGCGCCTTAAGCCCTTCCAGCACCAGCTTACCCTTGAGAATATATGCCGAAGCTATCACTTCCTTAATCCATCCAGCTATGGATGCCTTAGAAGCCGCTTCTCCTTTATGCTGACCACCAAACAGTACAAATAGTCTATCAGACTTCCGGAACTCCGCCGTCCTCTGAACATATTTCTGTAATGCTCGGTGAACATCTAACAAATGTAAGCGGTCCCCGGACGACGACGACGACTCCTTACTACATACCGGTAAAGAGACAAGCTGATTCATGTGAAAAGCGGACACCACTTTAGGCAAAAAGGACGGTACCAGTCTCAACACTACCTTTGATTCATAAAAGGCTGGAAAAGGCTCTCTGCAAGATAACGCCTGCAATTCTGAGATTCGTCTGGCCGAACAAATTGCTACCAGAAAAACGACTTTGAGAGTAAGATCCTTCAATGTCGATCTAGACAATGGCTCAAACGGCGCTTGAACCAACGCCTCTAAAACGAAGTTAAGATTCCACTTTGGGATCACCCTGCCAATACGGCGGTCTCAACAGCAAAACTGCTCTCAAAAATCGTTTAACATCTGGGTGACCCCCTAGTGAGGCCCCCCTGATTTTCCCTCTATAACATGATAGTGCGGCCAACTGTACCTTCAAGGACGAAGCCGCTAACCCTTTCTGAAACCCGTCTTGTAAAAATGCCAGAATCTGTGGAATCGAGGCCTGAAGGGCCTCCACCTTCCGGTCTGCATACCAAGCTTCGAAAATACACCAAACGCGAATATATGCCAGAGAAGTAGTCGACCGCCTGTGGGCCTTTAGCAAAGTAGTAATTACTTCTGTGGAATAACCCTTCGCTCTTAGCCGTCTCCTTTCAAGAGCCAAGCTGTAAGCGAGAATAGATCCACCTGTGGCATGTACAGTGGACCCTGCGATAAGAGGTCTACTCTGAGTGGTAGCCTCCAGGGCTGCCCTACCATCAGCCTCCGTAGGTCCGCATACCAGGGTCTCCTCGGCCAATCCAGAGCGACCAGAATCACTAACCCTCAGTGTCGTTCTATGCACTGCATGACGCGACCTATTAACACCCACGGAGGAAACACGTACAAGAGTTGATCTACTGGCCAGCTCTGAATGAGAGCATCTAAGCCCTCTGACTTCCTTTCCCGTCTTCTGCTGAAGAATCGTCCGACTTGCGCCGAGTGAAAAGTCACCATGAGATCCATTACCGGAGAACCCCAGCGACGTACTATCATGTCGTAAACCTCTGGATGGAGCATCCACTCTCCCGGATCTACTTTCACCCGACTCAAGAAGTCGGCTGTGACATTGTCCACTCCTGCTACATGTGCTGCCGATAGAGCCTCCAGGTGCCTTTTGACCCAATCGAACAACTGCTCTGCCTCGGCTTCCAGAGACACACTGCTTGTGCCTCCTTGTCTGTTGATGTAGGCTACTGCCGTCGCATTGTCTGACAACACTCGAACTGTTTGCCCGCGCAGACAAGACTGAAACCCTTGCAACGCCAGAGTTACTGCCCTCAGCTCTAACCTGTTGATCGACCATAACCTTTCCTGATCGGACCACTACCCAAGTGCAAACTGACCCTGGCAGTGCGCTCCCCATCCGGTTAGACTCGCATCTGTTGTCAGAGGAATCCAATTCGGAGATTCCAAGGGCATTCCCTTCTCCAGCGTTCCTGGACACAGCCACCACCGCAGAGACTCCCTGGTCTGTTCTGGACAAGGAAGTTTCCGCGACAGCAGATCGTCCTGGTGTGACCACCTTCTTAACAATGCCCTCTGTAATTTATTTATTTATTTAACATTTTTTATATACCGCACTATTTAACATCAGCGCGGTTCACATGTAACACAAATGTCCAGTGTGGGAAGTCTACATTGGACTTACAATAAACAGGGATTTGAACTTGGAGAACAGGTAAAACTATGTACATCACTCTTCAATCTATCTATGCATGTATTTAAGGGTCTCATCTGAACCCTTGCCCACGGCACCATCACTAGTGCTGCCGCCGCCATGGTACTGAGCAACTGCAGATAATGCCATGCCGTGGGGAGATGCGCGGCGTCTTTTTGAGACATGAAACATCAAAGATTTCCAACTAACCTTTAAGCAGATTTTTCATTTCTGACCGTGCATCAGTCACAGCTAATTTTGGGTTAAAGATTTTAGCTGTATGACGAATTCATTCCCCTGAAGAACCTCAAATGATTGAGAGAAACGCGGTTCAACGTTGATGTGAGGCGTTGGGAATTAGAGAGCGTTCCGTATATAAATGCAACATAGAAATCAGATTGAACAACGATTCCTATTCGGACGCTCGTAACATTACTGAAAGATAAGTACACAATCTGTTTTTACTTAATTGGACCAGGCGGTCCACAATAACAAATTCAGTTTTTAAGACATCACAATGGAAAAAGGGAGGTGTGCAATATAAAAACTACATAAAAATTGATTGGATATTGGGCCGTTGATGCAATTGGGCACTGGTAAACACTAAGTTTCACAGTGTTTTCCATTGAAAAAGCCCGCAGGTCTGAGGCCTTATACTGATTCTAAATTGTACTTCCTATGTGAGCAATAAGTTAACATTGGGGCAGCAGATTTTTTCTAACGGGATATACCAGAGTTGCTCTACGAAACCTGAACCCATTAGCCTTGTAGAATGCCGTGGGGAGAGACATTTGTAGAAAGTTTTGAACCAATCGTCTCAAACCTTGCGCCCGCTGTCGAGGGAGAAATACCCTTCCGGCCTCCGTATCGAACCGCGCCCCTAGGTATTCTAATGCTTGTGCCGGAGTTATCCTGCTCTTTGACATACTGACCACCCATCCTAAGCTTTGCAGAAAGGCAATCACTCGGGCTGTTGCTGACTCGCTTTCGGCTCTTGACTTTGCTCGGATTAGCCAATCGTCCAGATATGGGTGCACTAACACTCCCTCCTTCCGCAATGCGGCTGCCACCACCACCATCACTTTGGTGAACGTTCGAGGCGCCGTCGCGAGCCCGAATGGCAACGCTTGGAACTGAAAATGCCCCATGGGCACGGCGAATCTGAGAAACTTCTGGTGTTCCTGTCGAACCGGTATATGCAGGTACACCTCCGAGAAATCCAGGGAAGTAAGAAACTCTCCTTTCCTCACGGCTACGATGACCGATCTTAGAGTTTCCATATGAAAGTGAGAGACCCGAAGGCACCGATTCACTCTGAGGTCCAGAATTGGTCGATAGGTTCCTTCTTTCTTTGGGACGACAAAATAAATGGAGTACCGACCGGTACCACATTGGCCTCAAGGGGCTGGCACGATCGCCCGGAGACCCAGCAGCCTCTCCACCGTTTGCTACACCGCTCCATATCTGAACGGTGCTCTGCACGGGGACTGCACAAAAGAATCTGTCACCGGCTGTTGAAACTCTAACGCATAACCTTTTCGAATAATCTCCAGTACCCACTGGTCTGAGGTATTTGGACCCAGGCAGGGTAGAACTCCTGAAGCCGACCTCCTACAGGCACCAATTCCACCTGGGTCCCCCTCACTTCATTGCGACTTTCGGAGGTTAGAGGAGGAGGAGAATCCCCTCCCCGCCCCCCAAAATCCCCGATTCCTAGTGGGGAAACGTCCTCTTTAATTTTGAGTGAACCTTGGGGAACGAAACTGATGAAAATCTCTCTGCTGCATTCTGGCCGTCACCGGCAGCCTCCCCTGCTTTGGCTTGTCCTCCGGTAGCTTCTCTCCTTTGGACTCACCCAGGTCCTTTACTATTTTGTCCAAATCTTCTCCAAAAAGTAACTTCCTTATAAAAGGGAGCTTTCTTAACCTTGCTTTGGAAGAAGCATCTGCCGACCAATTGCGCAGCCACAGATACCTTCGCGCAGCAATCACCGACGCCATACTGTTCGACAAGCCGCGAATAAGATCGTAATAGATGTCGCCCATATATGCCGCACCCGACTCTAGCCGAGCTGCTTCTTCCATAGCCTCTTCTACTTGCTCTCCTTGTATAAGTTGCGACCAGCGGAGACAAGCTCTGGACACCCACGCTCCACAGATAGACGCCTGAATGGACAGGGCATTCACCTCAAAAACTTGTTTCAGTAATGCATCTAACCTTCTATCCTGGGTATCCTTAAGAGCCGCACTACCCTCCACTGGAAAGCGTAGTTACTCACCTGTAACAGGTGTTCTCCAGGAGCAGCAGGAATCAGTCCTCACATATGGGTGACGTCGGCGCCGACGGAGCCCTCGCGGAGCAATTTTCCCCAGCTTTCAAAGAAAGCCTTTGGGAATTGCAGCGCGCATGCACGGTCCTCTTCCCGCCCAAGGGTGCCATCTTGCTCAGTCAGATGACATAGCTAAAAGACAGCAAAAATTAGCAAAAACGAAAGCATATAACTGCAACTCCAAGGGGAGGAGGGAGGGTTGTGAGGACTGATTCCTGCTGCTCCTGGAGAACACCTGTTACAGGTGAGTAACTTCGTTTTCTCCAGGACCAAGCAGGAAGTCAGTCCTCACATATGGGACTCCCAAGCTTAAGGCTACCGGAGACCCTAAGCACAAAAATGAGCTCCCTCAAGGTCAGTAGCACAGAAGGAAGGAATCTTCTCTGAATATGTCTCCAACCGGTAGCCCAACAACCGGGACGGAGGGTAGGAGTTGCCTATACCTCGAAGAGGTTACGGAGGACTGCCTGTCCGAAAGCACTGTCCCTGCGGGACTCCCTCTCCAGGCAGTAATGGGCTGCAAAAGTCTGGCTTGAAGACCAAGTAGCGGCCCGGCAGATTCTGCCAATGGAACAGAGCGGAGGTAAGCTACCGACGTAGCCTTCGCCCGAACACGATGAGCTGTGACTCTACCTTCCAGCACGAGGCCGGGTGCCTCGTAAGCCCAAGCGATACAGTCCGCAATCCAGATGGACAGAGGACGCTTGGAGACAGGGAGCCCCAACCTGTTGGGGTCATAAGACACGAAGAGCTGAACAGCCTTTCGGTGCTCCCGCGTACGGTCAAGGTAGAAGGTCAACGCCCTTCTACAGTCCAGGGTATGCAGGACCATTTCAGCTCGGCTGGAGTGTGGCCTGGGAAAGTAGGTCGGAAGTACCACCTCCTGGTTGATGTGAAAAGGGGAAACCACTTTGGGAAGAAATTTAGGGTGAGTCCGTAGGACTACCCGGTTCTTGTAGAACCTAGTGTAAGGAGGATCAGAAACCAGGGCCTGCAGCTCACTAACGCGTCTAGCAGAAGTGAGGGCTACCAAGAACAAGGTTTTCCATGAAAGAAAACGTAGCGGACAGGTAGCCATAGGCTCAAAAGGCAGACAGGTAATCCGCTGCAACACCACATTAAGATCCCAGTCCGGGGCTGGCGGGCGCAAAGGTGGCTTAAGGAGAAGGAGGCCTCTGAGAAACCGAGCCACCAGAGGGTGGCTGGAAAGAGGTCTACCATCCACCGGCATGTGATGCGCAGAAAGAGCACTGAGGTGGACCTTTACCGAGTTGGACTTTAGTCCAAGGTTGGAGAGAGAGAGCAAGTACTGCAAGACCACTGATGCTGAACAGTAGAAAGGATCTTGAGACGGCTGAGTACACCAGACGGAGAACCGACGCCACTTGAGAGCGTAGGTCTTGCGGGTGGAGGGCCTCCTAGAGGCCAAGACGACCTCCTCCACATCTGGAGGTAGCTGCAGAGGAGCAAGGACTACCCTTTCAGCTGCCAGGCCATCAGATGAAGGGACCGGAGATTGGGGTGTAGGAGAGTCCCCTGATCCTGCGACAGGAGGTCGGGCTGAAAACCCAGTGGAAGAGGAATGTCTACCGCTAGCTGCATCAGAAGCGGGAACCAAGGTTGTCTCGGCCACCGGGGAGCCACTAGGATCATCGATGCTTTGTCTCTGAGAACCTTGAAGAGCGTCCGAGACACCAGTGGCATGGGAGGAAAGGCATACAAGAGGCCGGTGGACCATGGAATTAGAAAAGCATCCGCCGCTACCCGGAGAGGATGCGGCTGTCGAGAGCAGAATCTGGGCAGCTGCTGGTTCAGAGGACTGGCAAACAGATCCATGGTGGGGAGGCCCCACTTGAGAAAGATCCGCTGAACCACCAGCGGATCCAACCTCCACTCGTGTGGCTGGAGGATCCTGCTGAGCTTGTCGGCCAGGTAATTTTCTTGACCTGGGAGATAGACAGCCTTGAGGATGATGCCGTGGTGGACTGCCCAAGAGCATAGTTTTTGTGCCTCCTGACAGAGAAGGAAGGAGCCTGTTCCGCCTTGTTTGTTCACGTAGAACATTGCCACCTGATTGTCTGTCTGTATCAGCACCGACTGGTGAGAAACCAGGTGAGAGAATGCTTTGAGCGCTAGGCGGATGGCTCTGAGCTCCAGGAAGTTTATCTGCTGAGCAGACTCCCAAGGAGTCCAGAGACCTTGAGTACATGTCCCTTGGCAATGTGCTCCCCAGCCCAGGAGAGAAGCATCGGTTGTCAGGACCCTGAATGCGTAGGGGGCTGAAAAGTCACTCCTAGTACCAGGTTTGGCAGATGAAGCCACCATTGTAGAGAAGAGACCAGCTGGTCGGAGATCCGTACGGAGTCCGCTAGGCTCCCCGTGGCCTGATGCCATTGATTGCGAAGGCACCACTGAGCAGGACGCATGTTCAGTCGGGCATTGGGGGTCACATGGACCGTGGAAGCCATATGGCCGAGCAGTCGCAGAAAGTGCCTGTTGTTCAACTAGCTCCAGAGGTCATTGATGCGAATAAGGTTTCTGCTGTGTTAACGGACGTCAGTCCCGGTGGCAGAACCGATTAAGTCTGAGACCTCTTTATCTATATGAAATTATTTTCTAAGAAGATTGGATAAAATATTTTTGCCTATTTTATACGTGAACGATTGTTTTGTTATAGAGCTGATTGTGCATCGTTCAGTAACTGACCAGCTATTAGTGTAACTACAACAGTGCGATGAGTGGCTTGAGTGGCCTCTTGGGAAGACTGGGCTCTGATGAGCCAGTCGTCTAGGTATGGGAACACAAACAGACCTTGAAGTCTCAGATAAGCCGCCACCACTGCGAGGCATTTGGTGAACACCCTGGGTGCGGAGGATAGGCCAAAGGGCAGCACTCTGTACTGGTAATGATTTCCTCCCACAACAAATCTGAGATATTGTCTGTGGTCCGGATGAATGAGGATATGAGTATATGCATCTTTCAGATGCAAGGAGCATAGCCAGTCTCCCTGCTGGAGGTAGGGCAGCAGGATTCCAAGGGTAAGCATCTTAAACTTTTCCTTTGCAAGGAACTTGTTGAGGTTTCGCAAGTCCAGGATGGGTCTGAGGCCTCCTGTTCTTTTTGGAATCAGGAAGTACCTGGAGTAAAACCCTTGGCCCTTCAGGTGGTGGGGCACCGGTTCCACGGCTTGTTCCTGAACCAGACTTGCTAACTCTTGAAGGAGTAAGGCCCTGTGCAAAGGCAGTCTGGGAGGCTCCCCCGGAAAGTAGGAGGGAGGTACCTGGTGAAAGTGAAGAAGATAACCCTTTTGAACTATGTGAAGTACCCAGGTATCTGTGGTGATGTTGGACCACCTTTGGGCAAAGTGGACCAGCTGGCCTCCTGTGCTGAGAGAAACCAGCTGAGGGGGAGAGGCTATGCTGAGGAAGTCAAAAACCCCCACCCTGCTGAGCAGGGGCCGGTGGTGCAGGCTTGGGGGCTTGCTGCCTACGGGACCCATTACCCCGTCCCTTGGCCTGCTTTCCCTGTGGGGGAGCTGCTGAGGCCTGATACTGAGGGTAGTATTTATAGGCAGCACCTTTCCTCGGGTAAAAGGGCTTTTTCCCCGAGGCCTTCTTCTTTTGAGAAGGGGCAGAGGTCTTCCTTGAGAGACGAATCCTGGTGAGAGTCTCCGTCTCGATTTGTGCAGCCTTCTCATCCATGGGCTTGCCAAAGAGGTTATCACCTCGGCAGAGGACATCGACCAACTTGTCCTGTACCCAGGGCTCGAGGTCGGACGTCTGAAGCCAAGCCTGGCGGCGTCCAACGATGCCGGCCGCAGCTACTCGAGCCGAAGCCTCAAAACCATCATAGGCTGCTCGAGATATAAACTTGGAGCACTCCCGAATACCAGTGGACAAGGTTTGGAACCTCTGCAAAGGTTCGTCGGAGAGACCAGCAGAGAACCCGGCTATTTCCTTAGCCAGGTCTCGGAGATACATGCCCATGTAGAGCTGGTATGTCTGGACTCGACAAGCAAGCATAGAGCCCTGGAAGCACTTCCTACTGAAGGCATCCAGGCTTCAGGCTTCCCTACCAGGGGGCACCGAGGAGTGCATTTTTTGACTCTTAAGTCTATGCATGGCCGATTCCACCACCATGGAATGGTGCGGTAGTTGTGCCTTCTGGAAGCCGGGGCTCTTGCGGACTCGATAAATGGAATCGACCCGCTTGCTTAATACTGGCGACGACGCCGGGCTCTCCCACATGCGGAAGAGAAGTCGTTCCAGCATCGGAGGAAACCGGTACAATAAAGGCCTCCTTCGGGGGAGAGTCATATTGGAGGGCATCGAGTTCTTCGACTCGAGGCTCCTCCTCGGGATCCGCAGGGAAGGCCAAGGCCTTGGCCATATCCCTCACGAAGTCCGAGAACTGGGTATCCTCCGGGGGGGGACCGTCTCCGAGGTTCGGACTCGGGGGTGTCCGAAGGGACACACCGAGTCCGAAAGGAACCAGGTGACTCTTCGTCCTCAGATTCCCAGGCCGATTCCTCGGAGGAGTCGAGCGGCTCCGGTCGGGCGGGCACCGATGCTATCCGCTCCGACGCCGAGGGAGTCGGCGACGACGACCTCGGTCCCGAATGGGAGGCCGAAGGAGACCTCGACCGAGGATCGACTCGAGCCCTCATGGACTCGAGGATCGACTCGAGCCCTCATGGACTCGAGGATCGGCTCGGTCTCCGGGGTCGATTTGGAGGTCGACGTCCCGGTGGTCAGGGCAGAAGCACCGGCGAGGCCAGCGATCAATACCCGCTGCTGGTCCAAGAAGGCAGTCAGACTGCTCTCCAAGGCCGTCAACCTGAGTCCGAGCTCAGGAGACCCAGCAGCCCCCGACTCGGGCCCCGACGGCGTCGGGCCCGACGTCGGGTCCTTCGGAGGCGAGTCAACGAGGACAACAGTATTCACGTGAGCGGGCAAGTCCACCTCGAGTCGAGGATGTTTTGACGGCCTCTCCATCTCCGAGGACCCGGGACGGGAGTCGGGGCTATGCGACCTGGCCCTCGAGGAACCAGGAGCATCCACCGATCCCGCCCTCGCGGGTTTCTTCTTCCGATGATGTTCCCGGGTAGGAGACCCCCTCTCAGAGGAACTTCGACGATGCTCAGGACCAGAGTCCCGAGACGTCGAAGCCTCTGACGAGGTCCGAGCCCAGCCGGAGTCAGAGAAGATACGCTCCCGCTGATGCTGCCGACTCCTCAATGCTTTTGAGGACATTTTGCCGCATGGCACACAGATCAGGGAGTCATGATCTGGGCCGAGGCAGCGGAGGCAGAAGTCATGAGTGTCTGTAAGAGACATGAGTTTCTTACAGAGATCACACTTTTTAAAGCCGCTGGCAGCCATCGGGGGAAAAAGGGCCCCTGCGAGGTCGAATGACCGGGCTGCCAGGGAAAAAGGAAAAAGGCGTGAAATCTGTCACGAAGGACAAAAAAATGAAAAATAAGGGACGGACTCGCAACCGGCGTCGCGAGTCCGGGCGGGAAAAGAACAGGCGTCGAACCGAACAAAAAAGAGAAAAATAGAGAAAAAATCAACTTTTCTGCGGGGATTCACAGACAATGTCTGTAGGGCTCCGCGGAAAAAAGAAGACTGAGCAAGATGGCACCCTTGGGCGGGAAGAGGACCGCGCATGTGCGCTGCAATTCCCAAATGCTTTCTTTGAAAGCTGGGGAAAATTGCTCCGCGAGGGCTCCGTCGGCGCCGACGTCACCCATATGTGAGGACTGACTTGCTGCTTGGTCCTGGAGAATGGTAGTCTTTTTGGTGACCGCCAAAACCGCTGCATCTACCTTCGGCGTTTTAAACAATTCCTTGTCCTGGTCCACCAGCAGGTAAAGTCGAGACATGACCCTAGAGCCTTTAAGACCAGACTCAGGCATGTCCCACTCCCCCTGAATCATCTCTTTCACCACCCTGTGAATGAAAAACACTCTCTGTGTTTTATGAAAAGTTTGTAACAACGTATCTTCTAGAGCTGCATCCTCTGCCGGACCCCCCGTCGGCATATTCAGCACTTTAAGTGTCTCCGAAATAAGCGCCGGTAATTCCTCCTTCCGAAAGATACGAACTACTCTAGCCTGATCCTCATGTTCTGGGATCTCACCTTCCTCCAAGTCCTCCTCGAGTTCCAAATCCGATTCTCCATCTTCTGAATGGATACTCTCTGACTCCATCAACTGATCCAGGTGCTCCCTGGACTTTTTCGGTGGCACCTCCGACATCCCTTCATGCAGAGGTGTCCCTGGTCTCTTACCCCTAAGCTCCCCTCCTGGGGTTCCAGTTGTAGACCCTCTCTGAGCGATACCAAATGCTTGCTGAATAAGGGTCACAAATTCTGGGGAAATAATAGCCGCCATGCCCCCCGGAAAAGACGACGGAGCGGCTGGGAGCTCCTGAGCGGCTAAAGTACTTGCTAGGGGCTCTGGTGAAGGCAGGTACAGAGAGGAAGGCTCCTGCGGAACCCCCGGCTGAGGTGCAGATGAAGGTTGTAATTCTTGCTCCATTGAAGCCGCAGCTTGACTACACCCCTTACAAACTCCTGTTACCGCGAGTGCACACCTTCTAACCCCACACAGCAAGCAAAGTGGTTTAGAAGGCATGCCTGTTGCAGGCTACTCAACAGAGAGAACCAGTCTAGGAAACCTGGAAACTCTTGACCCCGTACAGCCTCTTAAATTTTTTTTTCAATATCTATCTATCTATATATATATATAGATATATATATTCCTTACGTGCTCCTACCTGAATACAGAAGAAACGGTATCAAAACGAGGCCTCCCGGCTGCAGTAGAAGCCTCGGTAAATGTAGAGACTGCACTGGCTTTTCCCGCCCGAACCTCACGCGGCTTGGGCCTGCTGCACTCTGAGGCGCCTGAATCCAGGCAGTCTCCGCCGCTCGGCATGTTTTGGCTGACTCACCTCTCTGTCCGGTGTTACTCAGCCAGTGCTGATTTTGCGTTGTAAGTCTGTGCCCTGCTGTGCCTTACACCGCAAAACTAAAAAGGACTTCTGAGCCCCCGAATCAGCGCGGCCACGATCCTTTCAAGCTCCAGCTACGACGGCAACCGAGCGCTGACAGGCAAACCTCTGCTAAGCGCTCGGTATGCCTGCTGTACCGGCTGCTCTCTCCAAAGCAGGAGCGAACACTGGAGCCGGTTCTCCCCCACTCGTATGGAGCCGCGGCCACTGCCCCTGCTCCCCCGGAGCCTCAGCAGGATGGAGGAGTCAAGGTAAACAGGGAAAAGGGGGAGAGGAGCTCTACCGCAGATCCTGAGGAGCTCTACCGCAGATCCTAAGGACCTAAACCTTTTTCTTCCTTTTATTTTTTTTTATAAACAAAAGCCAAATGAAACTTTCTACCACTGCTAAAAACTACCTAACTTTCCTTAATTGTTCCTCTAGTGGCGCCCAAACATCCAGGCTCCTAACCCTCCAGCTGCTTGGAGACTGAGATAACTGGACAGAGGTGGTGGTCTCAGGAGTATTTGTACCAGTGTCATTAGAAGAATGACGTTTCTCAGTCTCCAAAGCTGCTGGAGGAGGAGCACAACTCAAAGGTTCGGGACTAGACTGGAGGGACGATAAGGAACCTTTTTTTGATGGCTTCTGAAGGTCTTAAAGTGTGCACATGAGACAGAGCAGCCTATGTGCATGCATTAGACAAAACAGAATAGGTTGTTGAAAGAAAAGTCCAGCAAAGGAATGTTGTCTAGAATGGATTGCATAATGCCTGTGGAAACACTCTAAACTGGTAATTTTAAGGAATTTTAATCTCCCATCTGAGATAGCTAAAGGGGGAGTTCTCAGGGATTTTCTGACTCCTCTGGTAACAACCATGTTAAAGAAAGTGGCAAACCACATTACAAACAAATCAGTACCAGATTGGCTCATATTCTTTTTAACAACAATTTGAAATCAGAGTTAACGTGGGCAAATGGGATCTAGAGTATACAATGTAATTTACAGCAGCTGCAGTAACATGTTCCAAAAACCACACTTACTTAAATGAAAAGGACTTGAAGGATCAGAATCAAACACACTGCATACATCTGTAGTACTGGATGTGGCAGATGGTGGGGGCGGGGTTAATGGCGTCCGTGGAGAATTCGGTGCAGATGCTGCACTTTCTGTTTCACTCTCTGGGATGCGGCTGTAACTTATTTTTCGTGGCTCTTGCTGCAAGGGTGTAGGATGTCTCATGGTGCATGGCCTTGTATTTGATGGACGAACACCAGGAGATTTGAGAGGATAGCTGTATTTTTTGGGCTGCAGAGACCAAGTATAGCATAATCCCAATCAAAAATAATGAACAAAAATAAAAACATCCCTCCCTTCAAACAAATATTTTACATTTGCTTAAAGCAAAAAGTTTATTTATTTATTTAATGCTTTTATATACCGCGCTCTTTAAAATTAATGCGGTTTACAGTGTGGTTTATAACATAACCTATAACTATCACATAATTCTAGCTTTGATATTATGGTGAAAAAAATGTAACCTGAGTTCTCTTTTGGTTCAAGATTTCTTTGTAAAGATTATATGTGGTATTACTTACAAATCTTGGTAAAGACTTAGCATTTCGTGGCTCTATTTCCAATGACTTTTTGAACAGATAATCTTCAAATTCTTTTTCCGTAGTATTACCCATTGGATTCAGATTTTCAAAAAACCTCTAGAATAAGAGCAGATGGAAAAATATTAATATATTTATTATTTAAATATCATGAATAATGCACATAGTACAGTATACGTTGGAGTGGAGGAGTAGCCCAGTGGTTAGAGCAACAGCCTGTTACCCAAGATATCAGGGTTTGATTCCCACTGGCATGCCTTGTGACCTTGGGCAAGTCACTTTACCCTCCACTGCCTCAAAAGAAAAGGCCCGGCAAATCTACTTCTAGTCATACCTTGCCAAGGAAACCCAGGGGCACTTAAAAAAACAAAACAAAATATACACTAAAAAAGTGCTAGTTCCAAAAATCAAACAACTCAGCCGTAAGTGCAGGTAGGTTAAAGGACTCACTGAAGGTTTCAAAGCAGATAGTTAGAGGGGAAAACTGCTCTGTGCACCAAACAAGCCCAGCGATTGCTCCTTATATAGTGGTAGTACCGTGAGACTACTAGTAGGTGTCATAGCAGGAGTGAAAGGGGACTGCTCCTACCCAAGTCCACTAGACTACCAAGGATGTCCTCTGATAAATCCCAGGTAGGGTTGAGGGAGATGGGGGAAGGGTCAGGGTATGGTGTTTGCAGGGTTCTCGTTGGGGGCCCTGTTCAGGAGTTTCCTGTTGGGGGGGGGGGTATATCTCCTCAAGGGGTTCCTTTTAAGGGGAGGTTATATGCTGGGAGGGGGAGAATCAGGGTATGCAATTGCTTTAGGGGAGAGGATCAGGGGTTTTTTTTGCACTGGCTATGGTCTTGCAGTCAGGATTGCTGGTAGTATGGTTGCACTTAATGCGTCCGCTTTAGGTGCTGTTAAGGGCAGTTGTGCTATAGAAGTCCTGACAGCGTGCAGTTATGTACCACATACTGTCAGTGATGGCCATATCTCTCTCTGCCCAGTTCCCTTCCCAATCTCCGTGAAGCACTTCAAGTGGGTTTTTTTCCCAACACGGCAGCTGTTAGTACAGACCTGTGCTAATGGTTAGTGTACACCAAAACCTGCTCCAGTTAATTAGTGTGTTTTAGTAAACATGCCCCATGTTAAAATACAATGTGAGCTAATGCAATATTAGCAATGACATGACAAGGCCATGTTTCATCATAGCGCCTGCATCAGAGGCCTACTGTGTGTCATATATTATATCCAACAAAAATCAAAGTTGAATATAGATCATTATAAAAAGTACAGAACTAATCTAATACCTTAAACCAGTGAAAGAGAGTGGATACATCTATAGAAACCATAGAACAGGAGTTGGCAACTGATTTATTGACAAATCTTCATCACATATACAATAATTAAACAGAAACAGGAATAAAAATAAATAATACATAAAAATCCTGAAATATTCACCTGAGTTGTATATAAGAACATAAGATATGCCATACTGGGTCAGACCAAAGGTCCATCAAACCCAGTATTCTGTTTCCAACAGTAGCCAATCCAGGTCACAAGTACCTATCAGGTTCCCAAAATGTAGACAGATTATATGCTGCTTATACCAGAGGTAAGCAGTGGATTTCCCCAGTCCATTTTAATAATGGTTTATGGACTTTTCTGCCAGGAACTTGTCCAAACCTCTTCAAAACCTTGCTCAGTGGCATACCAAGGTGGGGTTGTAGGTGCACCCCCACCACAGGCGGAGTGGCAAGCTCACAGTCCAAGGGCTGGTCACTCTTCTCTTCTGGCCGAAGTAACATAGTAAATGATGGCAGATAAAGACCAGCATGGTCCATCTAGTCTGCCCAGCACGATGGCAAGTCTTGTGAATCACGAGATTTTGGATGTGAGAGAAGAGCAACTGGCCCCTGGATCACGAGGAACCATGGCAAACCAGCTTAATCATAAGTTTGCCATGCTGTCTCCGTGAGGCTGGTTGGTGGGGGGGCTCCCATCCCAGGTGATGGGGGACAGGGGCTAGGAACACAATCTGACCCAGCTACTCCAACAGCTTTTACTACATCTTCCGGAAACAAATTCCAGAGTTCCATTACATGTTCAGTGAAAAAATGGAAAGTACACTTACCTGGTAATTGTTGTTCCTTGAGTGACTACAGTTTAGTCCTCCACCTCTGGGTAGTGTACCTCCTTCTGCAGCTTGGAGACTGGGCATGTCAAAATCGTGACATCACTGGATATAGCCTGCTGGTCTCTCCCATCAGCCCCCCAGTGAACTATTGACAAAGCAGACTCAAAGGAGCAACAAATAAGTAGCTATCATATCAAAATCAATGTTAAAGCCAACCGAAGGCATAACCGAACATTTAACCACTAAAACCCCCCTCACTTGAAAGGAAGAAACTGCTTTTTGCACTTACTCTTTTCAGCTCTATGCCTCCTCAAGGACAAGAGAAAGAAGGAGAGACAGAAAAGAGATACGAAGAACACAGCCAGTCAGGCACCAATTAGAAGCTCCACTCACCTGTATGCCTGTCCTTCGACCAACTGAACCACCACTGTAGACTAATCCATCCCCGGGTGGGATGAGTACTAAACTGTAGTCACTCAAGGAACAACAATTACCAGGTAAGTGTAATTTCCATTTCCTTATCATTCCTACAGTTTAGTCCTCCACCTCTGGGATGTAGCAGAGCAGTAATCATTGGGAGGGACCTTTCCAGCCAGAACGCAACAACCACCTCCCCAAAACAGGCATCGTTCGCAGCTAGGACATCCAGGCGGTAATGCTTGCTGAAGGTTTAAAGCGAAGACCACATGGCTGCTCTACAAATTTCTACTGGTGGAACCAAACTGTGCTCCGCCCATGAAGCTGCTTGCGCTCTAGTGAAATGAGCCCTTAAGCCCACTGGTACCGAGCGGCCATGCAAAAGATACGCCGACGCAATTGCCTCTTTAAGCCATCTGGAAATGGACGCCTTCGCCGCCGCTTCCCCTTTAAGGGGGCCTCCGAACAACATGAAGAGGCGGTCAGACTTGCGAAATGGTTCTGAGACTTTCAAATACTGCCACAGCACCCTTTTTACATCCAAATGACGTAAACCGCAGTCCGAGACCTTCCCCCCTGACGAACTTAGGGAAGGAAGAGAAACCGTCTGATTTAGGTGAAAAGGCGAAACAATCTGGCAAAAAAGACGGAACCAGTCGCAACACCACCTTTTCCCTGGAAAAAGACAAAAATGGCTCTCGACTGGACAATGCCTGTAGCTCCGAAATCCGCCTTGCCGAACAGATGGCTACCAAGAATACTGTTTTTAAAGTTAAATCCTTAACCAAGGCCTGTTGTAAGGGTTCAAATGGCTCCTTAACCAATGCCCCCAAAACCAAGTTGAGATCCCACGGCGGAACCGAAACTCTATGAGAGGGCTGCAACCTGGACGCTGCTTTAAGGAAACGCACCACATCCGCATGTGAACCAAGAGCCGTTCCCTGAACTTTGCCTCTGTAGCAGGCCAAAGCCACTAACTGAACTCTCAAGGAACTAGCCACTAGACCCTTATCAAACCCGTCCTGTAAAAAACTCAATACCAAGGGAATGGATACCATAGCTGCGCGAACCTGCCTTCGCAAGCACTAGTCCTCAAAAACACGCCATATATGCACATACGCCAGAGATGTGGACTTTTTTCTTACTCGAAGCAAAGTCGCGATGACCGCTGACGAGTAACCTTTCTTCCTTAACCCTGCCCTTTCAATGGCTATACCGTAAGCGAGAACCGATCCACTTGAGGCATTTGAAGAGGACCCTGCAGCAACAGATTCTCCGACGTCGGTAACCGCCAAGGATCCCCGTCGAGCAACCGAATGAGATCTGCGTACCACGGGCGCCTTGGCCAATCCGGAGCCACCAACACCACCTTCCCTCAATGAACTTCGATTTGTTGAACTACTCGACCTATGAGCGCCCACGGAGGGAAGACATAGAGGAGGCCCGACGATGGCCACTGCTGTATCAGCGCGTTGATTCCTTCCGACATCCTCTCGTGCCGTCTGCTGAAGAAACGACCCGTTTTTGCTGACTGAAATGTCACTGTGAAATCCATTATTGATGGACCCCACCTGCGAACTATCCGTGCGAATATGTCTGGATGCAACTCCCATTCCCCAGCATCCACTTGGACCCTGCTGAGAAAATCCGCCATGACAATGTCCTTTCCTGCAATATGTGCCGCCAAGATCACGGTAAGTCGAGGCTCCACCCAAGAGAACAGAGTCTCTGCTTCCTCCTCCATGGCCACACTTCCGGTACCGCCTTGCCAATTGATGTAGGCCACTGTCGCGGAGTTGTCCGACAACACTCACACCGCTCGACCCGATACGGTCGATTCGAAAGCTTGAAACGCCAGGTAGACCGCTCTCAACTCTAGCCGGTTGATTGACCAATTGCTCTCTCGCCCTGTCCAGGTGTCTTGCGCAAAGAGAGCTCTGCAATGCACTCCCCAGCCTGCCAGACTCGCGTCAGTCAGCAAGGGGAGCCATTCCGGCTGCTCCAGAGGCATTCTGGACTTCAGAGATTCTGGACGCAGCTACCATCGAAGCGACGGCCTGACCCACAGAGGATAGAGAAGCCACTTGCTCAGCGAGTCGGACTGATGCGACCAACGGCGAAGCAACGCTCTCTGTAACGGGCGCATATGAAATCTGGCCCATGGAACTACTTCCAATGTTGCTGCCATGGTTCCCAGCACGCAAAGGTAAGTCCACGCTGAGGGTGCTGGAACGGACCTGATTTGCATATCAGCTGTCGCAGGACTTGAACCCGATGAACCGGCAAAGACACCCTCCCTGTCTATGTGTTGAACCGTACCCCCAGATATTCGAGATCCTGGGACGGCACCAAGTGGCTCTTGGCCAAATTGAACACCTAGCCGAGGCTCTGCAAAAACTTTACCACCTTGTCCGTGACCGGTACACTCTCAGCCCTTGACTTTGCTCGAATTAACCAATCGTCAAGATAATGGTGAACCAGAACACCCTCCTTTCGTAACGCTGCCACTACCACAACCATGACCTTGGTGAAGGTACGTGGAGCAGTCGCCAGGCCGAATGGCAATGCTTGGAACTGATAATGTCCCCAAGGGAAAGCGAACCGTAGAAACTTCTGATGAGTCTCCCTGATCAGTATGTGTAAATACGCCTCCGTGAGATCAAGAGAAGTCAAATACTCCCCTTTGCGAACCGCCACAATAATGGACCGCAAAGTTTCCATCCTGAAATGCGGCACTCGAAGGCATAAGAACATAAGATATGCCATACTGGGTCAGACCAAGGTCCATCAAGCCCAGTATTCTGTTTCCAACAGTGGCCAATCTAGGTCATACGTACCTAGCAGTTTCCCCAAGGCAGCGATTCACCCCTCTGAGATCCAGAATGGGGCGGAAGGATCCGTCTTTCTTTGGTACCACAAAATAAATGGAGTAGCGACCCATGCCGTAATCCGCTCTTGGCACCGGCACGACCGCTCCCAGCTGTAACAGCCGGTCTAACGTATGACGAAGCGCCAGCGTCTTCTTTTGAGCTCTGCAGAGAGACATCACAAAGGAGTCCAGCACCGGTTTCGCCAATTCTAGCGCATAACCTTCGCAAATGATCTCCAACACACACTGATCAGAAGTTATTTGGATCCAGGCGGGAAGAAACTCCCGAAGACTCCCTCCTATCGGTTGGCTTCCCACCGGGACCCGCCTCATTTCATTGCAGTTTTAAAGAAGCCGCAGAGGAAGCCACTGTGAAATCTCAATTTGCTCCACGAAACCCATGACACCCCTGGGCTCTAGAAGCAAATCTTCCCCTTTGGAAACCACCCAAACGAGAAGAACGAAATCTTCGGAAATCTCTAAACTGACTTCAAAAGGCCGGCAAAGACTTCCCTTGTTTAGGCTTATCCTCCAGAAGTCTGCCGCCCTTGGACTCTCCTAAATCCTTAACTAACTTGTCAAGATCCTCTCCAAACAATAACTTTCCTTTAAAAGGAAGCTTACTGAGTTGCGACTTGGAGGAACCATCAGCCGCCCATCTTCTCAACCACAGAGATCTCCAGGCGGCAACTAGCGAACCCATACCATTTGCAAGCACTCTGATCAAGTCATAGTGCACATCCGGCAAGTACGCCGATCCCGACTCAAGGCAATCTAACTGCCTAACACTCACCTGCTCCAGCTGCGGAGCCTGACGCAAGCATTGGGACCATCTAAGGCATGCTCTCGCCACTCAAGCACCACAAATGGAAGCCTGCAAGGATAAGGCGTAGGCCTCAAAGGCCTGCTTCAACAACCCGTCTACTTTCCTAACAGCGTGCATCCTTTAAGGCCGCGCTGCCTTCCACCGGGATAGTGGTATTTTTTGTGACCGCAGAAACCGCGGATCAACTCGTGGGGACCGGAACTTCTCCTTGTCCTTATCCGCCAAAGGATAGAGCCTATTCATAGTCCTGACTCCCCTAAGCCCTGCTTCTGGCTGATCCCACTCGTCCTGGATCATCCGATCAACCACCCGGTGGACAGGAAACACTACCTGAGAGTGCCTCACCGCTTGAATGACAGGGTCCTCCACTTAGTCCTCTTCCACTGGTTGCGCTGTGGCGAGATTCAGCATCTGGAGAGATTCTGTAATGAGTGCCGTCAGTTCATCTTTCAGGAATACACAAATGATTTTTGCTTGATCCTCAGGTTCAGGAATTTCTCCTTCCTCCAACTCGTCTATCCCGTCTTCGAGTTCCCCTTCGGCCTCATCTGCCTCCTGCCACTCCAACTCCGATGGAGACCGCTCAGCAGGCCTGGACCGCTTCGGTGGCTGCGGAGCCACGCTACTAGGCTCCCTTGCTCATGGATGCTGTGTAGAAAGTGCCATCGGTAATGGCTCAGGCACCTTTCCCTGACGCCTTAAACAAAATGCCTGATGCATAATTAACACAAAATCTGGACAGAAATCCACGAGCTGCGGCCCTGCTACTAAAGGCACCACAGTAGAGGGACCAGGCAGGACTTCTGGAGAGGATCCCGGCGGAGAGGCCACCAATGCCTCCTCACCAGTCACAGCTGGAAGAGCCAGGGAATCTAGCGCCCCAGCATTCTCCAGCTGGTGTTCCATGCTGTTAGAAACAGCTGCACAGCCCCGACAAATTCTGCTGTCAGCAACCGAGCCTCTGCGGGAACCGCAGACGACACACTGTGGCCGTGATGACATCAGCTATACCCCTCAAACTGTTTGGCCAGAAAGAAAAGAACCAACCTAAAGAACCGATGTATGTTGCTTATCTTTTGCTTTTTTTTTTTTTTTTTTTAAATCCAACTAAGGCCTCAAACAGTAAAGCTTGTAATTAACCACAATCCCCCCCCCCAGTAAATGGAGGGGAAATTAAACAAACATAAGTAAAAATAAACAAAATAAGAAAAATTACAAGCAAAATAAAGCAAACTGAAGGACAACCTTCCTTTCCTGCCAGAGCGCTTTCCCCAACGTGGCCCGCAGCAGGAATCGCCATGTGGCCCCGACGGAGGGAGGAAGAAAATGGCGCCAGTGCATGCCGAGCTTCAATTGGCGGCAAAACCTACCATGCCGAAATGGCGTGATAATACAAGCCCAAAGGCCTTACTGGCATCGCAGACAACACCAGCCCCGCTGCTCGCACTTCGCTGGGAGCAGCCTCTCAAGCCGCAAAGCTCTCCGGCGCTGCTGCGAGTGGCCGCGGCGGCGAGAGCTGCTTCTACCGGCACCAACACTGGCCAAAGATTCCTCCGGTACCTGGGGCTGCTGAGATTCACTCCCTCAGAGCGTGCAGGTACGGCCAGTGGGGCTCTCCCCTGTGCAGTCCAGGGGGAGAGATCCAAATTAGTGTGGTGCCTGCCCGCTGAAAAAAGGAAAACACAGAAGGCCTTTTTTTTTTTTTTTTAAATTTAAAGGGACAGTACAAAAATAAATCAAGGGAATTTAGACTATTGCCAATGCTAGCAAATGACCTAAACCAATTAAAATAATGAAATCAGAATAATTAAAATAGAATAATTAAAGCCAATTCAAAATCATAGTGGGAGAACTAAATTTGTTTGAAATCTAAATCTTGACTAGATTTGCTCCTTATCTGTTCCTCAAGTGAGCCCAACACCTAGGCTCACTACGTCCTCCTGCTGCATGGAGACTGGACACACTGGGGGCTGATGGGAGAGACCAGCAGTCTATATCCAGTGATGTCACGATTTTGACATGCCCAGTCTCCAAGCTGCAGGAGGAGGTACACTACCCAGAGGTGGAGGACTAAACTGTAGGAACGATAAGGTAATTTTTTTTCCCAATTAGTCTTAAATGTGCCACATTGTAGCTTCATTGCGTGTCTCCTAGTCATTCTATGGGGTATGTTTACTAAACTGCGGTAATCGTACATAACGCGCGTTATGTGACATTAACGATCGTAAGCACATCATAATGCGCGTTATGACGCGCTTACGATTGTTAACGTTACATAACGCGCGTTAATCGTAGTTAATGATCGTAAACTCCCGCGGCACGGTAAAACACCGCAGAAGGTGGAGAGAGGGCGGAGAGAAGGGGGTCAATGGGCGGAGAGTGGGCGGGGAGAGGCTCCCTTCACACTAACGCGCTGATCTGAAGAGCTCAATTCCAACGCGAATGAAAACCTGCCGTTAAATGCACATTACAGGGGAGAGAAACCATTTTAGTGTCAGCAATGTACAGCCCAGGCAGGGAAACCTAAAAAAAGTGATAAGTGTGATACATGTGCACAGAATAAAAGGGCACATAAACACTGAAAATGACCCCAACAAACTGGAAAAAAAACATAACCAAGCTCGCCAATAGTAGTATTAATGAGAAACATCAACCCCTCCCCCCCCGAATAAGCTCCATAGAACAGATATAAATTGTGGAAGGGTCTATAATCCGTCCCCATACAAGGTGAATGAGCCCACAGTGAAATAGCGCTGCTCAGGGTTTTCCCCACCATCGGACAGGGTTCCTATGGCGTGCACATGTCCCACAACATCAGGGCGGGCATGTCGGAACGGCAACTGGACAGATGCCGGAGAAGGGGATACAGAGGGCCGCGGGCGGCACATGCTGTGGTGCAGCTGGGCCACAGTGCGGACTAGGGCGATGCCTAGGTGGCCCATACGAATGCTGAAGCAGCAGAGCAGCCAGACAGCAACTGCTGAAGGCCCAACATGGGCACGACTGTGTTTCCCACAGTGTCACAGGGGATAGTACCCAGCAGCTACCCCCAAGGGCACGGAGCATTGGCAGGCGGTGCTGGGGGGAAGCGTGGACACCTATGCAGGCACCCCTACCCCAGAACCCGCACCATAGGCAGCCGCCTACCTGCACACTGGATGGCCTGAGACTGCGCACCACCAGCAGAAGGGCATGTCAGCATGGTGGCTGAGGGATACTGGTGGTGGAGGGAGCAGTGGCAGCTGCCCAGAGCAGACCATGGCCTAGCCCTGTGTAGGTGGGTGCCGTGTACTGCAACAGATGGGCCCTGTCTGACGAACAGTCATGGTATCACCAAGGAATGTACTGACTCTGTGACAACAAGGTGGTGCAGTGCACAAAACCAGTGTATTCAGAAGCAGAGGGTCACAGGTTCAAGTCCCAGCTGTGGTTCCCGCCAACCCAGTCCCCATATTTTACCCACTACTACAACGTGCTAATACAGACAGCACCTTTATTGCAGATGACGTAAACATGCCCAAGACACCTACATTTTACCCTACAGAGCACAGACACCATAAACATGCACATTACCTAGAGCAGAGCCTCCCAAATGCAGTCCTGGAGGGCCAATCACCATTCCGGTTCCATGCTGCCTCTGATAAAGATGCCTGTGCTGCATTTCTATGCGCCACCCCCATGGTATGCAGATGTATCTCATGCATATTCATGAGGGACAGCATGAAAACCCGAACAGTGTTTTGCACCGCAGGACTGGAGTTGGGAACCTCTGCCGTAAAGCAGCAGCCAACAGGGGCAGACACACCCGCACCCACAGGCCCCATTATCCAAAGCCTCCTGGGGAGGCAGGACATTGGGCTCTGCGTGCATCTCCTAATACTAGCACTTGCATACCTTAGTAATGCCACCCTAAACCGGGGAATATGGTACACATCTATCAAAAGATTGCTATGAGTACTGGCAAATAGCAATTCCTAGGTTAAGTACACTTTTCTGAGTGAGCTGCATCATAGCAACCTTTCTGATGTCTGTGGAGTGTGCTACAGGTCTTGTGTCTGACAGTGTTTACCTACCTGGGGAGTGACTCCTACAGTATTGCGTACCATAGCCATGCCTGCACTGTGCCCAGGACTTGTGTGGTGGCCTGGGCTGCCCAACACCTCTATAGTTGCACAATGCTGGCATAGGTGTGGGGAGTGTGTGTCTGTCTATCCAGTGTGTGGTGGCTGCCAACACCCTCCACAGCCCACACTGCTAGCACTGTTGCCAGTATTGGCCTGCCAATGTGCATAATGAGGAGCAAGGTACCGTGGGAATAGCCTGGATAGGGTGGCCTGGCCTGGATGCATCTGCACACAGCATAGGGCAATGGCTCGGACATTGTAGTGCCTGGCCACCACCTCCACGGACAGGGTGGTCATAGCATGTCCTGCTGGGAAGTCACTCTCACCCTGACTGAGCAGTGACCATGGCATGGCTAGGTTCCCCCATAGTGCTATATAGCATTTTTCTCATGTGATATTTATGGGTTTCCTTTTGGGGCCCAATCACTGACTTATCTGCTTGGTGTGTATGCTGACATCCCCGTTCTGGGTATATGCATCTCCTCCAGGACCATGCACTATGGACTAGCTGGTGGACTGTCTGCAGCTAGTATGTGTCTTGCTGGAACACCTTGCAGGGTGCAGGAGCTGGAGGCTTGCTGCTGGAGAATGTCAGATAATGGTGGGGGGCAGCTGAGCATTTCCAGGCCTGCCGTCTGTCTGCTATTGCGTTATGGATGTGTACCGCTCTGTCTGTTCCCCAGCAGGACTGGGGTTGCTGGTCCCCTCTACTGCTGCCATTGCAGGGAGGTAGACTGTGGATCTATTGGTGGGTGATCCTGTTCCCACCCTGAGCCCCAGAGGGTGGGTTGTGTGGTGGTACATAATCTGCCTATGGGTCCATACACCCCCCCCTTCACCTACAGCAGGTAACGATGGCACCAACACAGGATATGCACTATTCTGGGTGCAGCATCGCCCATAGGGACTAGACATGACCGAGACATACAGCAGGACACAGATGTATCCTAGGTGTGTCTAACTGAACTACCTATCACACACTGATGGGGACCTGCAGCATGGCGTATTTCCGCCATGAAAAGTGCTGTGGACCTGGTGCTGGGCGCCCCACCTCAACCTCAGGGTGGGCACTGTACCCACACAATGTGACTGTCTGTGGCTACTCTGTGGCAGTGCCACACACGGTCTGTTCCCCCTACAAGGCCAAGGTGCTGTGGGGGTGCATACCCGATCTTGTGCCCATCTCTCGACTGCTGA
This sequence comes from Ichthyophis bannanicus, assembly GCA_033557465.1. Taxonomy (NCBI): domain Eukaryota; kingdom Metazoa; phylum Chordata; class Amphibia; order Gymnophiona; family Ichthyophiidae; genus Ichthyophis; species Ichthyophis bannanicus. The sequence goes on from CM066033.1 coordinate 129,681,586, forward strand.
TTTGCATGTGCAGTGCATCATGGGTACGGGTGGGTTACTCCTATCCTGGTAACCACAGCAGACAGTTTGTGTGGTGATGTGCAGTCCTGCAGCCAGCCAGGGCTTTGTTCACATCCTTATAAGATGTCCTATAGGGGACATTATAGAGTGCCTTGGCGGACAGTACACTTTATAATGTGCCCTATGGAGTGCGTTATGGGGTGCTTTATGCGGCACCTTAGGTTATGCCACCGTGAGGGTGTGTTTGCTGGCAGCACTAATTAAAATACACGTCACATGCCTCAACAATCGCTACTTAAATGTAAAGGGTGCTGCCTCAGCCAGCCTTATACATTAGGCCCACTGGGGAATCGAACCCATGACCCCTGTACCATCAGTCAGTGTTGTAACCATTGTGCTACAGCTCTGTTGCTGTGCTTGTATGCCTGCGCGCCTTCGTAAGATTAACGCGCGGTAACGTGCCCTGTAGCGCTCGTTCATTTATGGCGCCTTGTAACGCGCGTTCTCGGAAACGATGTACCGCCCATGTCCTTATTTGGGGTTTCTGTCTCTACCGCGGCTCCTAACGCGAATCGCACTAACGCAGTTTAGTAAACATACCCCTATGTCTTGAAGGAGTAAACAACCAATCTATGTTTACTCGTTCCACTCCATTCATTATTTGATAGATCTCTATCATATTTCCTCTCAGCCTTCTCTTTCCCAAGCTGAAGAGACTTAATTTGTGAAGCCTTTCCTTATAGGAGTATCCTTCCATCCCCTTTATCATTTTGGTAACTTTTCTCTGTTGTTGTTATGTCCTTTTCTAATTCCACTATATTCTTTTTAAGATATGATGACCAGACCTGCACACCATATTCGAGGTAGGGTTGCACCATGGAGCGATACAGAGACATTATAATATCCTTACATTTTATTCTCCATTCCTTTTATTATGATTCCTAGCATTCTATTTGCTTTCTAGGCCACCGCTGCACAATGGGCAGAGGGTTTTAGCATATTAACTACGATGATGCCCAGATCCATAACTTTGCCCTTGTCTACATTAAATTTCATCTGCCATCTGCATGCTCAGTCTCTTAATTTCTTAAAGTGCTCTTGCAATTTTTCACAATTCTCTTGTGTTTTAGCAACTCTGAATAATTTTGTATCATCTGGTGTGGAAGTATAACAAGTGAGGCACAGAATAAACTTATCCAAATAAATTGCCGACAAGCCACCCAACAAGGAATAACTTATTTTTTAAAATGTCTATTTCTGAAGTATAGCTTTATGTATTTTATTCTTTCATTTTAAACATATTACATTATTTAATACTTGACATATTTATAAAATAGCCCTTTGTTTTTCTCTTTTTGACTTATTTTTTCTTGTTTTTACCTCCTCTTGTTGTTCAAGGTTGACCCATTAATCTCTCTTTTTCGTCTCAACAGCTTCTTTGGATTAGTTCTTCCTGTACTTCAGGATCATATTTCATTTCTACGCCACTCAGGTGAGATTTGAGGATCTTTATATATTTTTTAAATATGTATCCCTGTGTCTGTTTAGATATTATACAAGGGATAAAGATATGTCAACAATAATTGCATCTCCTTCTTCTATGTTTCTCTGTAAATGACACCATTATCTGTTGCTGATGTTAGGTCCTGGACTATTTCCATATTCAAAATATGGGCAGACTGGGTCCTTAGTTTATGTGAAGCATTTCAGATCACTGTATTATACCTTGCTTAATGACTCAAAAGAAAATTTATAATTTCATTTGCATTTTACAGATCTGTTTTTATTTACACATGCAGTTTATATTGTTTAGTATTATTTATGGCTACTGTGTGATATATTAAGAAAACTGGGTACCCCATTTTTGTCTATCAGTTTTTGGGGTTGATGTAATGTTGCTTTTGTCTGTTATTAACAGATTGCTTGAAAATTTGCATGAATTAGTTTCTGCAATTTGACTATAACTTATTGGCTGCATAAAAATGGGCTTCCATTAAACCTGATGATAGATCCACAGAAATCTGTGGATATTCCACTGACGTTTTAGACCGAAAAATACTCAGGGCCCGATTTTCAAAAGGGTGATATTAAAACACCATGGGGGACAGCATGGCACTTAAATAAGGTCAGGATATTTAGTGACAGTGTCTAGATAGGAGCTGTCACTGAATATCTGGGCTAAACGGTGCTCTCTGGTAAGTGCCAGACACTTATATGATTAGCGGAATTATCAGCCAGCACTCATCCAGAATGCAACTTAGGACAGTTTTTCATGTGGCCTCAATTACCTGGATAAGTGCTGACTGAAAAGATTCCAGAGCTGCAATGTAAAACATGCATAAGTGCATGCTCACCCTCCATGCAATTTACAGTGATGGCGTTCTTAACAAATTACTCTCCTGGGAATGAAGTACACAGCCTGTCTGATAGAATATCAATAGTGCCACTAGTGAAAAAAGATTCCCATCCTTAAAGTTTTAAAAGTAAAAAGTACCAACTTACATTTTATGCACCTTTCTGTAGACCACCAGTGTAAGGAATAAAGAACAGAAAATTAACCTGGTGTGCAGCACAATTTTGAATAATTTATAAGCCTTTGCTGTTAGATATGGGGAGCCCTAAATAAACAATGTTATGATAATACTAAGTGATGCTAAATAGTCTTAAAATTGGACATAGCAATGTATGGTTGACGTCACAACAACATTTGTTATTTATTAAAGGAACTATATATCAAACAATCAGTCTGCATTCAAAATGTTAAACCTGTGACAATCACTATCCCCAGGTATTCCACTTTTAGAGAAATGGGAAGTGAGGGACCAATAATCAGCAACCTTAACTAGTCAACCAACAGGAAGCTCTTGGTTAAGGGTACTGACTGCAATATTCAGCATCACTATCTGGATATCTCCACACACCGCCCCAGCACTATCTCATTAGTGCAGGGGCGATCTATGGGTGGAGCGAGAGTGATGTTGGTGCTGCCCAGATAAGTGCCAGATAAGGAGCTGCCGCTGAATGTCTTGACTGAGCTACGCTGTCTGGGTAAGTGCCAGCACTTATTTGGTTACCAGGCTTTTCAGTCAGCCTGAGCCACTAAGGGCATATTCATAATTCGTACCCAAGCATATGGTAAGGAATCTCTGACATCATACAACCTCAGCAAAAATAACAACATTCAGAACAGGTGAGATTGCATTGGGATGGCCCCAGAGGCACAGAATGTGTTGTGAAAAACTTGCATCCAACATCTGCTGTAGACAGAGGATTACTGAATATGCCTCTAGTGGCTCAGGCTGATAATAGCATAGTGATGTCATAAGAAGCCTCTAGAATGTTTTCTCTGTCTCCACATCTGCTGGTAGCGGAACACAACCAACTTGACTGGACTGATCTAGCAGGACGATATGGAAATCAGATATTCAGCACTAGAGGCTATCTGAATATCTAGCTTTGGTTTTGCCTGTGGCAGATAACATTAGATGATAGAGGGGTAAAAGGGGCACTAAGAGGGGACAGGCCATAGCGGAGAGACTGAATGAATTCTTTGCTTCGATCTTTACTGAGGAAGACGTAAGGATGTTACCCATGACTGAAATGGTAATGCCGCAGAAGAATTGAAAGAAATTTCGAAACACCGGGAAGATGTATTACAATTGTTCGATAAACTGAACAGCAGCAAATCATCTGGACCGGATAGTATACATCCAAGGGTGTTGAAAGAAATGAAATATGAGATGCAGACCTACTATTAGTAATCTGTGAACTATAATTAAAATCATCTGTAATACCTGAAGATTGGAGGATGGCCAATGTAACGCCAATTTTTAAAAAGGGTTCCGGGGTGATCCAGGAAACTACAGACCGGTAAGCCTGACATCAGTACCGGGAAAAATGGTAGAAACCATTATAAAGAACAAAATTACTGAACATATAGATAGTCATGGCTTAATGGGAGACAGCCAACATGGCTTTAGCCAAGGAAGATCTTGTCTTACTAATCTGTTATTTTTTTTGAAAGTGTGAATAAACAGGTAGACAAAGGTGAGTCGGTTGATATATTGTATCTGGATTTTCAGAAACCCTTTGACAAGGTTCCTCATGAGAGATTTTGGGTGAAATTAAAAAGTCATAGAATAGGAGGCAGTGTGCTATTGTGGATCAGGAACTGGTTAAAAGAAAGAAAGCAGAGGGTAGGGCTAAAGTCCAATTTTCCCAATGGAGAAAGATGAATAGTGGAGTACCCCAGGGATCTGTGCTGGTTACACTGCTTTTTAACATATTCATAAATAACCTGGAAATGAGAATAACGAGTGAGATAATCAAATCTGCAGATGAGACAAAATTATTCAAAGTTGTTAAACCCATGAGGATTGTGAAAAATTGCAAGAGGACCTTGATAAATTGGAAGACTGGACATCCAAATGGCAGATGAAATTTAATGTGAACAAGTGCAAAGTTATGCACCTAGGAAAGAACAACCCAAACTATGATTACACGATGCAAGGTTCCACATTAGGAACCACTACCCAGGAAAAAGATTTAGGCATCATTGTGGCCAAGAGAGCAAATAGATTGCTAGGTGTCATGAGGAAAGGAATGGAGAATAAAACAAAGGATATTATGATGCCTCTCTATCGTTCCATTGTGCGACTGCACTTTGAATATTGTCTGCAATTCTGGTCACCGTATCTTAAAAAGGGTATAGTGTTATTAGAAAAGGTACAGAGAAGAGCCACCAAAATGGTAAAGTGGATGGAAAGATACCCCTATGAAGAGAGGCTAAAAAGGTTAGGGCTCTTCAACCTGGAAAAGAAACAGCTGAAGGGAGATATGATAGAGGGAGGAGAATGGAGATAGAGGGAGGAGTAGCCTAGTGGTTGGGGCAAGGTACTTCAGGCCGGAAGGTCGGTGGTTCAAATCCCACTAGAGGACAGCAACCTTGGGCCGGAAGGACTGGGGTTTCTAGTCCCACAGATGCTCCTTGTGGTCTTGGGCAAGCCACTTAACCCTCCATAGCCCATGTTCCCTGTAAGTATTAGTGTATGTGTCTCATATCCCTGCTTGTTAAATGTATCCCCCAATTGTGTTGTGACCGCTTTGATTGAAGGATAAGGCGGTATACAAAAACTGTCTAAATAAAATAAAATAAATAAATGATAGAGGTCTATAAATTAATGAAAGGAGTAGAACGGGTAAACGTAGATCGATTGTTTATGCCATCAAAATATAGAAAGACTAGGGGACATGCAGTGAAGCTACAGGGTAACCTATTTAAGACTAATAAGAAAAAATATTTTTTCACTCAACGTGTAATCAAACTCTGGAATTCGTTACTGAAGGATGTAGTAAAAACTGTTAGTGTAGCCAGGTTCAAAAAAGGTTTGGACAAGTTCCTAGAGGAAAGGTCAATAATCCATTATTAAAGGGGACCCGGGATATCCACTGCTTGCCCCAATACAAGTATTGTGGAACCTGTGTCTTTTGGTGAAACTGCTAGGTACTTGTGACCTAGACTGGCCACTGTTGGAAACAGGATACTGGGCTTGATGGACCTTGGTCTGATCTAGTATAGCATATCTTATGTTCAGATAGGCACTTTAAAACCACTGACTGCCAAAGGCTGAATATAGGGCCTTATGTGATTCGTGGGATAAAAGCACCTGTTTTTAAATTTTTCTTTTTACTTTTGCTTTGTCACAGCAATAAGATTAAAACAGCAGCCATTAGTGCATTCATCCAATTTACATTACATTCATAGAAAGAATTAAAGTTTCTTCAGGTGACATAGTGATAGCTAATACAGCAAAGTGTCCATCATCAATTATTATTCATTAATAAGTCCCTCTTCATCACATTGCATCTTAGACTTTCTTCCAAACCCTTCTTCCCTTTCTCAGAGAACCACATTCAACCCTTTACCAAAGAACAAAAAAGGAGTGCAAAGGGCTCAGATCTCCTTAAATCGAGGATACTGTTACCTATCACAGTCAGTTTCTCCATTTCATATATACTCTACACTCTCTTGTGCCAGTTATTCAAATTAAGTGAACGAGTCTCTTTCCAGTCAGTTGCTATAGTTAAGCGTGCAGCAAATAGTAGATGACTGACCTTCGCTTGATCCACTCCTTCCTCTGTGTGCTGTGGATCACAGCCTACTAACATGGTCACGTTGTCCTAGGGCAAAGATAGACCTATGATGTCTGTATAACTTTCCAGACTTTGGACTAAAAAGAGCTTACCCTTAAGCAATCCCACCACATGTGTAGAAGATCCCTGAGCTGCACAGCCTCTCCAATTTATCTGAGGCACTCATCCATCTTACGCAAGAGAATAGGGATTCTGTAACACTGAAATATCATCTTCTTCCCGGTATGTAACTTATTGGCACATATACGACACTTTACATCCATAACTTATACCATCGATCTACTGATAATTCAACCCCCCAATCTTTTTCCCATCTCACCTGATAGGTAAGCTTTTTATTGACTTTCTTGCTCCCTAAGGCCTTATAAAATTGGGAAAGCTAGCCTCTACTACTTCTTACCTTATGAAAAATATTTATCTGCCTTCTTAGTAAGACAGAAACTATCACCTAGAACTTGTGAAGGAAATGCTGCAGTTGCACCCATTGTAATAAAGGAATTATGTCCCCATTCTTCTTCTCCTCTGCCTCCCATCTCCCCCTGAAAATCAATAGCCCTTAACCCCTTCTCTGATGCCTACTGAAATGGTTCAGTGCATTTGCAACCTGGGGGAAAGTTAAAGTAATGCATTTTCAAAAGTAAAGGAGAGAGACCCCTTTCCCTTCCCAATTCAGGATATACTCTCTCCCAAGCCTGAAATACTGAGCCAATAAATGGGCAAGATTTGACTGTATCTTCCCAATGCCTCCAATCCACAATCAAAAGGGAATTAAGTTCAATCCAAGGTGTGTACTATTATGGATATTAACCCAGTGTCTATCAGGATCACCATTAAATCAACCCTTGCTTCTAGTATGTGCAGCTAAGTAATATCACTAGAAGTCCCGTAGCAAGTGCAATTCTGAGCTTCTTCCCATTCCAAATAAAATTAGAGATAAATCTATTTAAATTTCTAAAAAAAAGCTTACAAAACCCAGCAAGGTAGCAAATAATAAAAACAGCAACTGAAGAGCTGTGTTCATCTCTATAACATTCACACTCATTCTTGACAAGATAGAAGAGGGCAAGAATCTCCATCTGCCCAAAACTTCTCTGAATTTCTTGAACAAAGGAGGGTAATGTAGATTATATAATGTGTTCAAATTCCTAGGAATGAGATACATCTGGAAAAAGTTGCATCGACTGACTAAAATACTTCTCATGTCTATAAGTAAAGTAAGAACGAAGAACCAAATCCTCATCTTTCTCAAGTGAAAAGGAAACTAAAAGAGTTGCCCGAGTGGAAATCTCTTCCAAGGAGGTCTCCAAAAAAGCAGATAAATCTAAACTCGGAACTGATAATTGATGCATTTCCCCCATAGCTACACCATCTTTCCCATTTACTTGATCAGAAACCTGAACCTCCCTAGTACCCATTGGAAGATAATACATTTTAGATAGACATATAGAATCTGGGTCAGAAATTTTCAAGACATCATTCGAATATTTGGTGAACAATATAATAGGGGAGAGGTAGTGAGTACGAGGGACGTTCACAAAAAGAAGATTTTTCATCCGAAAAACATTTTCAAAATGTTCATTTTGACGATGTAGCATTAAAGAATCCTGTACTGAAGAGGCTGCAACTCCTTGCAATGACACAATTTGAGAATCCACCTTAGAATTGTGAATCTCAAAAGAAGCTAATCTATCCTCATGGCCAGCCAAAGAGTCCACAGTTTCTTTAGTAAATTTAGAAAACTTCAATAATGACGATTGTAATGATAACTCAGTTCTAAAAACAATCTGCTAAATATCTTGAAGCGTTACATCTTTCGGTGGTTTAGGATCCTCAAGAGTTGTGAAAAATTCAAAAGGGAGAGGCAAAGCAACATTCAGGGTATTTAACCTCAAAAAAGTAACAGAAAGAAGACCCAAAGTAGAAAGGGCTCCACCCGTACTAATAGAAGTAGAGTCCTTATCCTCTGAAAAAACCTCTTTCTTGGGTGGGGATAAAACCTGTCGCGTATTTGGAGACATAACAGGAGACAGTACTTACAGAAGCCGAAGAGATCTCCCTCTCCCGACGAGTTGACTATAGGAGGAGCAGCCATGGACTTTAACAAACTGTCCATGGGACCAATCACCTTTGCTGACTTAGCAGTAGACAAAGAAGGTAAAAGAGGTCTCTTCTTGCGTCTGCCCATTGATGACTCAATGCCAACCTGAAATATGTGCTCCTCCATGCTCCGAAAGGGCTCCAAAGCGGTACGTTTGCCCCTTTGGAGCACGCGCCCGTGGGGCGCGTCCCGCGGTGGGGGCTCAGGTGATAAAGCCCACTCTGGTCACGTGGTCCTCAGTGCTCACCGGCATGGAACAGGGGCTCCAATCAGACCAGGCAAATAGTAGCAAGAAAGAATCACACACTCAGCGTCCCACAGTGGGGGCTCAGGTGAAATAGCCCGCTCTGGTCACGTGGTCCCCAGTGCTCACTGGCACGGAACAGCGGCTCCAGTCAGACTCCAGGCAAATAGTAGCAAGAAAGAATCACACACTCCCATGAACACCAATAGAGATACCAAAGGATGCTCTGTAAAAATTATCATTCCATCTGCATAACATGCCATTTTATGAACGTCACCTCCCAAAGTCACTTCAGCTATATCAGGAGAGAAAGCGTAGTTACTCACCTATAACAGGTGTTCTCCAGAGACAGCAGGAATCAGTCCTCACATATGGGTGATGTCGGTACCAACTGAGCCCTCTTTTTGAATCATTGCTTTCCTGACTACTTTTCTAGCTTCTCTAAGTTTTTACAAATATAGATGCCTATCTTCCTCTCTCTGGGATCTCTTCATAAAATACAAGAGGAGGAAATAGCCAATGCAATAAAATGGGGGGGGGGGGGGGGGAGGGGAGGAGGGGAAAAAGACACTTTTCAGATATGTTAGTGAGAAGAGGAAGGGCAAAAATGGTATTGTCAGACTAAAGGGTGAAGGGGAGGAATATGTAGAAGCTGATGAGGATAAAGCGGAATTGCTTAACAAATATTTCTGTTTTGTGTTCACAGATGAAGAACCAGGAGCAGGTCCTCAGAAAACACCCACAAACAGAACAGAAGCAAGGGGCATCTTGAACAATTTTCAGAAGACTGTGTTTGGGAAAAACTAGCTAAACTTAAAGTAGACAAAGCGATGGGACCAGATGGGATACACTTGAGAATACTGAGGGAAATTGGGGATATTCTAGCAGCTCCACCAACTGACCTTTTCAATGCCTTGTTGGAGTCGGGAGTGGTGCCAGAGGACTGAAAGAGGCACATGTGATCCCTTTACACAAAAGCGGAAGTAAGGATGTGGCTGAAAACTACAGGCTGGTTAGTTTAACCTCGACATTATTGGAAGCGCTGCTGAAAGAAAAAATAGTGACGTTTTTGGAGTCCAATGGATTGCTGGATCCAAGGCAGCATGGATTCACAAGAGGTAGGTCCTGTCAGACAAATCTGAATGATTTCTTTGACTGGTGACAAGGGAGTTGGACTGAGGGAGAGCACTAGATGTGGTGCATTTAGATTTTAGTAAAGCCTTTGACAACATTCCGCAGTGTCGACTTAAAAACAAACTGAGTACACTAGGGATGGACCCTTAAGTTACTGCTTGGGTTAGAAACTGGTTGAGTGGGAGGTGACAAAGGGTACAGGTAAATGAAGCTCACTCTGAGGAGAAGGTGGTTACCAGTGGTGTGCCCCAGGGATCTGTCTTTAGTCCGATTCTTTTTAGCATCTTCGTTAGTGATATTGCGGAAGGGCTGTTGGGTAAGGTTTGCCTCTTTGCGGATGATACCAAAATCTGCAATAGAGTAGACACCCAGGAAGGTGTAGATAAAATGAGGAGGGATCTAGCTAAGCTTGAAGAATAGTCTAGAATTTGGCAGCTGAGATTTAATGTTAAAAAATGCAAGGTCATGCATTTGATCTGCAGCAATCCAAGGGAGCGATATAGTATAGGGGGTGAAGTACTTCTGTCCACAAAAGAAGAGTGGGACCTAGGCGTGATTCTGTCCGATGATCTTAAAGTAGCTAAACAGGTAGAAAAGGTGATGGCAAAAGCTAGACAGATGCTTGGGTGCATAGGTAGAGGAATGGCCAGCAGAAGAAAGGAGGTGATAGTGCCTCTGTATAGGTCTTTGATGTGAACTTAAGAAAAGGTGGAAGGACTATACAGAGTTGTTATATGATAAAGATCAAGTGAACCAACAGCCGTTTCAACCTGTACCTTATGATCCGGAACCATTGGTGATGAAAGAAGTTGAAGCAGCATTGAAAGCCTTATCAAAGAACAAAGCACCAGGCATTGATAGCATTCCCATAGACGTATTACAGCAATATGATGCAGCTGTTACCGTACTTACAAGGCTCTGCAAAGAAATATGAAAGACAACATCATGGCCAACTGACTGGAAAAGATCTGTGTTTATACCAATACTAAAGAAAGGTGATCCAACTGACTGTGGAAATTATCACACAATCGCTCTGATCCCACATGCCAGCAAGATTCTACTGAAGATTATTCAAAAGAGACTACAACCATACCTGGAACAAGAACTACCTGAAGTGCAAGCAGGGTTCAGGAAAGGGCGAGGAACGAGAGACATCATTTCGGATGTGAGATGGATCCTTGAAAAGACTAAATACCAAAAGGATATCTATTTGTGCTTTATCGACTATAGCAAGGCTTTTGACTGTGTAAACCATGAGAAACTCTGGACCACATTAAAAAGCATGGGTATACCAGAACACCTGATCGTTCTCTTGCATAATCTGTACATTGATCAAGAAGCAACAGTTCGAACGGAACAAGGAGAAACAGAATGGTTTAAAATAAGCAAAGGTGTAAGACAAGGCTGCATACTTTCCCCTTACCTATTTAATTTATATGCAGAACAAATCATCAGAGAAGCAGGATTGTATGAAGACAACAGAGGTGTAAAGATTGGTGGAAGACTCATCAACAACCTTTGCTATGCTGATACCACCACATTACTGGCTGAAAGTGAAGATGATCTGAAACATTTGCTTCTCACAATCAAAGAACATAGTCTCAAAATTGGCCTGCACCTTAATGTAAAGAAGACAAAGATCATGACAACTGGCATAATCAAGAGGTTCATCGTTGAAGGAGAAGAAATTGAAATCGTGAACAACTTTAACCTACTTGGATCAACTATCAATAAAGAAGCAACAAGCAGTCAAGAAATCCGACAACGCATTGCTCTTGGCAGAATGGTTATGAAAGACCTAGATAAGATTCTCAAGAGCAGAGATGTCTCTCTCCATACAAAGATTCGACTTGTTCAAGCCATGGTATTTTCAATAATATCATATGGATGTGAAAGCTGGAGAGTGAAAAAGATAGACAGGAAGAAAATTGATGCCTTTGAATTATGGTGCTGGCGGCGAATACTGTGTATACCATGGACTGCCCGAAGAACAAACCAAACCAGTTGGTACTAGAGGAGATCAAACTTAAGCTTTCTTTAGAAGCTCAGATGACAAGACTTCGACTTTCATACTTTGGACACATCATGCGAAGAGAGAGATCATTAGAGAAAGACATCATGCTTGGCAAGATAGAAGGTCAACGTAAAAGAGGAAGGCCAGCAATGAGATGGATCGATACAATAACAGCAGCTACGGGTACCAGTCTGTCAACAATGAGCCGCCTGACTGAAGATCGAACACAATTTAGGATAGCTATCCACAGGGTTGCCATGAGTCGACTCCGACTCGACGGCACTTAACAACATTTGGTGTATTGTGTGCATTTCTGGAGACCGCACCTTCAAAAGGATATAAACAGGGTAGAGTTGATACAGAGGGTGGCTACTAAAATGGCTAGTGTTCTTCATTATAAAGTATATGAAGACAGGCTTAAGGATCTTAATATGTATACTTTAGAGGAAAGGTGGGATAGAGGTGATACAATTGAGACATTTAAGTACCTCTAAGGCATAAATGCACAGGAGGAGAGCCTCTTTCGACTGAAAGCAAGCTCTGATACGACGGGACATTGGATGAGGGTGAAAAGGGATAGATGCAGGAGTAATATGCAGAAAAATGTTCTCTATGGAAAGAGATATGTGGAAAGCGTAGTTACTCACCTGTAACAGATGATCTCCGGGAACAGCAGGAATTTAGTCCTCACATATGGGTATCATCGGTACCGACGGAGCCTGCGTGGGAACGCTCCCCAGCGTCCAATAGGAACGCTTTTGGGAGCATCCTTCAGCACATGCGTGCTGCCTTCCCGCCTTTCCAACTGTCCCTCTTCAGTTAAGTTTGTAGCTGAGTGAAAGGATAGAGGGAGAGAGGAAAGAGACAAAGAGATAGAGAGACAACTCCCAGGGGATGTGGGTGGGTTGTGAGGACTAAATTCCTGCTGTTCCCGGAGATCACCTGTTACAGGTGACTAACTACGCTATCTCCAGGAACAAGCAGGAATGTAGTCCTCACATATGGGGACTCCCTAGCTGAAGATGCCTGGGAGATATCCCCAGGAAGGTGCCACTGTCGAAGGTGAGAATCCTTCCTCCCATGGATCTCTGGCATCCCACCAGGGAGGTGGGGTAGGAGTTGGTTTAGATTTGAAAAAGATTTTGAAGAACAGCCTGACCAAAGAAGGCATCCCGACGGGAGGCTTTATCCAGGCAGTAGTGGGCTGTGAAGGTGTGTACCGAAGCCCAGGTGGCTGCTCGACAAATGTCATCAATAGACACAGAGTGGAGATTAGCTATAGAAGCTGCCATGGCTCTCACATTATGAGCTGTGACATGGTCCTGAAGAGGAAGACCCTTACTCTCATAAGCAAAGGATATGCATTGGGCAATCCATTTAGATAGAGTTCTTTTGGAGACTGGAAGTCCCAAATGACTAGGGTCAAAAGCTATAAATAGTTGTGAGGACTTTCCATGTTGCTGTGTTCTTTGTATGTAAAAGGCTAAGGCCCTTTTACAATCCAAAGTATGAAGGTTTCTTTCTGCATTAGAGATGTGAGGCCTCGGAAAAAATACAGGAAGATAAATTGATTGATTTAAATGAAAAGGCAAAACTACCTTTGGCATAAAATGTGGATGAGTTTGAAGAACAACCTTATCATGATGAAACCTAGCATAAGGAGGATCAGCTACTAAAGCTTGCAATTCACTAATGCAACGGGCAGAGGTAATTGCAATTACGAAGATGATCTTCCAGGTCAAAAACTTAAGGGCTGTAGTGGCCAAAGGTTCAAAAGGCGGCTTCATGAGCTACCCGAGAACTAGATTTAGATCCCATGCCACCGGTGGTGGCTTGATGGGAGGTTTAGTTAATAAAAGGCCTCTCATGAATCTTGATAGGAGTGGATGAGAGGAAATTGGTTGTCCATTCAGAGGCTTATAAGAAGCTGCAATTGCACTAAGATGGACTCTTACCGAATTGGTCTTTAGACCAGAATTCGATAAGTGAAGGAGATACTCTAGTATCGACTCTAAAGGTATGACAAGGGGGTTTAATCCCTTCTTGGAGCACCATATAGCAAAACGTTTCTACTTGAAGGCATAAGATCTTCTTGTGGAAAGTTTCCTAGAAGCCTGAAGGATATCCTTTACCTGATGGGACAGGTTGAAATCTTGGAGGTCTAAGCCTTCAGCAACCAGGCCGTGAGGTGCAGGGACTGGGGATTCGGGTGTCATAGCGTCCTGCTCTCCTGGGAAAGGAGATCTGGAGCATGCCCTAACTCCAGAGGTGCCACTTGAGAGAGATGTAGAAGCAGGGAATACCACGCTTGGCGTGGTCATTGTGGTGCTATGAGAATCATGCGACCCCTGTCTCTCTGAAGCTTGAAGAGTGTTTTGGGGATGAGGGGAATTGGTGGGAAGGCATAAAGGAAGCCTTGACCCCAGTGACGGAGGAAGGCATCCCTTGCCTGACAGTTGTGAGCCGGAATCCTGGAACAGAACAGGGAAAGTTGGGCATTCAGTGGACTTGCAAAGAGGTCTTTGTCTGGAGTGCCCCAGAGATGAAATATCTTTGCCACCTGGTCTAGGTGGAGGGACCACTCGTGAGGCAGCAGTACTTGACTGAGTTTGTCTGCCCAAAGGTTTTGAATGCCTGGAAAATATACCACTAGAAGGTGAATTTGAGTCTCTCTGGTGAGGGCCCACAGTCGTAAAGCTTCGTTGCATAACGACAGAGAGCCTGTTCCGCCCTGCTTGTTCACACAGAACATGGCTACTTGATTGTCCGTCTGGACTAGGACTGTCTTGTAGCTGAGCTTGGCGTGGAATACTCGAAGAGCTAAATAGATTGCTCTTAATTCCAGGAGGTTTATGTGTAAACCAACCTCCTGTGGAGTCCAGGTGCCTTGGGTAGAGAGATGATTCAGGTTTGCTCCCCAACCCACCTGTGATGCATCTGTTGTTAGGGTGGCCTGAAAGAGGGGTTGATGGAAAGGAAACACCACTGTCAGATTTTCTAGTGATTGCCTCCATTGGAGGGACAAAATTAGTCGCTGAGGGATTATTATTTCGTCCAACAAATGACCCGTGGCCTGTGTCCACTGTGTGGAGAGGGTCCACTGAGCTGCTCGCATGTGGAGGCGAGCATATGGGACTACATGAACTGTGGATGCCATATGTCCTAGTAACTGCAGTAGCTCTCGAGCAGTGAGGGAGGATTTGCCTGCTGCTTGAGAAGCTAGTTGCATTATGCGAAGACACCGGGCTTGTGGAAGGAAAGCCCTTGCCTGTCTGGTATCTAAACAGGCTCCTATGAATTCTAGGGATTGGGAAGGAACTAGTTGAGATTTTGGGAAGTTTATTACCAATCCCAAATATTGGAGGATTCGCATTGTACGGGACAGTGCAGTGCTGGCCTCTGCAACTGAAGGGGCTCGAATGAGCCAGTAATCTAAGTAAGGGAAGACGAAAATCCCCAGGGTTCGTAGAAATGCAGCTACTACTGCCATACATTTCGTGAATACCCTTGGTACTGAAGCCAGACCAAAGGGAAGAACCCTGTACTGGAAATGTTTTCCCCTGAAAAGGAAACATAAGAATTTCCTGTGATCTGGATGGATGAGAATGTGAGTATATGCATCCTTTAAGTCTAGAGAGCAAAGCCAATCCTGGCTTTGAAGGTATGGCAGAAGAGTTCCTAGAGAAATCATTTTGAATTTCTCTCGAAACAGATATTTGTTCAATTCTCTGAGGTCTACAATGGGTCTGTGTCCTCCTGTTTTCTTTGGAATAAGAAAATAGGGGGAGTAGAACCCTGTACCCCGTTGAAGAATGGGTACTTCTTCTATTTCCCCTTGGGCAAGAAGTGTGGAGACTTCGTGATCTAGCAGATTGTCTGCAGAGGTTTCTGAATTGAATTGCTTTAGAATTGTAGGAGGGGGCATGCTGTGAAAATGAAGCTTGTACCCCTCTCCTACAATGGACAAAGTCGAATCTTCTGCTGTTATCTGACACCACCTGTTGACAAAGTGGCATAACCTGCCCGGAATATTGGGGGTTGGGACCCTCAGAGGCAGGGAGGAAAAGCTCTCTAGGAAGGAGTCAAAGCCCTTGAGGGGGCTGAACCTGGAGAGCTGGCTGGGCTCTCAGGCCTTTTGGCTTCTTTTGCTGTCTAGTTTGTCCCTTTTGGGCAACCTGACCCTGAGTTTGTCTCTGCTGGGTATAGGAAGGATAAGACTTCCTTTTTTGCTAAAAGAGGGTTTTTTATAAGGCTTCCTTTTGGCTGGAGTGGCTGTAGACTTTGGCAATCTATCTAAGGTAGAATTGTCAGCATCTAACTCGTTAGCCTTTTCCTACCAATTCTTGCCGAAGAGATTCTCCCCCGTGCAAGGAATGTTGCCTAACTTGTCCTGTACCCAAGTCTCCAAGTGTGATGCCTGTAGCCAGGCAATCCGTCGGGGGCCAATGGCAATAGCAGAGGTTCTGCTGATGCATTCGAAGCAGTCAAAGGCTGCACCATTAACAAACTTGGTGACATCTTGAGCATGCTTAACTAGAGCAAGAAAATCTTGTCTCTTGTTATCTGGAAGAAATGGGCTCATAAGTTCCAAGTCTCCTGTGACTTCCTTGAGGAACATTCCCATATATAAGATATATGAACTGATCCTAGCTGAAAGCATGGAAGCTTGAAATGTTCTGGGCCCAAAAGCATCCAGAGTCCTGCATTCATGACCTGGATGATTGGATGCATGCCTCTTTGCACTTTTCATCCTACGCATGGCTGATTCCACTACCATTGAATGGTGTGGCAGCTGAGTTTTCTGAAATCCAGGACATGGCGGAACTCGATACATAGTATCAAGTCTCCTAGAGTGAGGAGAAGTGGTCAGAGGTGTCTCCCACATTCTGAGCATCAAACTATGCAGAATTTCATGGCTAGGCAGAGTGTCTGCCTCCTTAGGAGCTTTAGGATATTGGAGAATTTCCAATTCCTTTGCTCTGGGTTCCTCCTCAGGAGCTACTGTGATTGAAAGACCTTTGGCCATATCACGGATGAAATCCTGAAATGACATGTCCTCTGGAGGTGACATTCTGTGTTGGGGAGAAGGATCTTCTAGGAGAAACTCTCTAGTGCCAGCAGAATTGTCAGAGTTTTCGGAATCGGGGAATCAAAGTAATCCTGACCCCGATGCTCCTGCATAGCACTATCCCGGTACTGATCGAAGTCGGTACCGAGTTGACCTGGTACCGCTTTGACAATTCCAGCCACTGATACTGCAGCTGAAAGAAGAGCTGCGATACTGCGTTCGATAGTGAGGAACCTCTGGTCTATCGACGCTGCCAATGCTTGGGTGTCGGTACTGGTAAGAACGGCCAGGACCCCTGAGCATGGCACAGGTCTCGAGAACAACCTGAAGCCCTATCGATGCTTTGGAAACCGAAGCTCCCCGCCGGGGCTGTTTTGCCGGTATGGTTCCCTCAAGGGCAACACCAATGGCCTCTCGATGCTTAGCAGGAGAGCTACCCTTTGAGGTCCGGCTTTTATGTTTAGTTACCTGATATCCATGGGAGGAAGAAGAGGCCCTTGACGATGTCGATGCAATGGATCTGGCATCTGAAGAAAAGAGGGTACCGAGCTTTGAAGCCTGGTTCTGTCTTCCTCTTTTTTTTTTTTTTTTTTTTTATTGAAAGGCAGCAATTAAACACAAAAGAAAACAAGAGTCTCATAAGCTATATGCATAATACAATGGCAGAAAGTAACAATGCCAGAATCGCAAACATCAAAGAATAATCCAGCAAAACGCCCCCCCTTTATTCCCCCCCCCAGACTCACCATCTATCAGCAAATAGCACTCCCAGAACACTCTACCTACCCCCTCCTCCCTCCAACCCCCACCCTCCCCCCAGCCCCTCCCTATCTTCCCCCTCCCCCCCCAACGAACCTCCACGCCAGCTAAAAGTGAAGGGAGCGGACCAGCTATCCAGACCACATGAGGCAAAGGGGGAACTCTAGGACTCCATCGCACAGGAAAGCACAAGGCCAGCCCTCCCACGAGATATACAGAATACTCGAGCAATCATGAACCATATTGTAGGACAAAAGCTTCCCACACTTGCTCAAAACGTGACAACCGTAACTTACCGGCTGCCACCCCACGCTCCATTGTATACGTATCCCACATCCGTTCCAACCAGGCAGAGAAGGACGGAGACAAGACCTGCTTCCAAGCAGTAGCCACAGCTAGCCGAGCCGCATTCAAACCATGTCGAATCAAGGCCAGCTGAGGACTTCGTGCTCCAGGCACATTTACACCAAAAAGGAAAATGCCCGGATCCCAAGGAATGGTCAACCCAACTAATTGTTTTAAGCGGTACTGAATCCCCCTCCAAAAAGTTCGGACGCGAGGACAAGACCACCAGACATGCGCCAAAGTACCTTTCTGTCCACATCTCCGCCAGCAGAGATCCGAAACCCCTGGATACACTCGAGCAATCCGCTCAGGTGTCATATACCATCTGTACAATAGCTTATAATTAGTTTCACGGACATTAATCGCCACCGAACTTTTCCACAGCCTGCCCTCTACCTGTTCCCATTGCTGCTCAGAATAATGGAGACTCAAGTCATAATTCCATTGCTCTCTGTACTTGCCTAATCTCGGCTGCTGCGCCTGCAAATGGGCATACAAGGCAGCTATAAGACCTTTCGTGGTAGTGCACTCCTCACAGAAACGCTCTATATCCGACAAATCGCGGGCAACTTGAGACCGAACGTTTCGAGCCTGAACCCAGTGGGTCACTTGTGTATATTGGAAAATATGACAGTCGGGAAGGTCAAATTCCTCCTGAAGCGTACTAAAAGAGCGCAACCTACCCTCATCAAACAATTGACCAGCACGACTAAGTCCCTTGTGCCCCCACATCCGAAAAACCGGGTCAGTCATCCCAGGGGGAAACATAGCATTATCCACTATAGGCGCCAGAGGAGTCAGGTCCGCCCCCCGAGTTCGAAAAGATTGGTCCCAGCAGCGGAGGGTATGTAGGATATATGGGTTACCTAAACGCAAGCCACCTCGCAACTTGGGACTAAGCCACAACCGATCTCCCAGCCCTGCGCCCCCCCCCCCCGCAATATGCATTTCCAGTTGTACCCAACGTTTGGGGCTACCCGGGTTCATCCATTCCACCCCGGCACGACACTGCGCCGCCGCATAGTACCAATGAAGGTTAGGCACCTCCATACCCCCACAGCGTGTGCGCATATAAAGAATTCGACGCGCTAAACGCGGCCGACGAAACTGCCATATAAACTTCATGAGCATTGTTTGCCAGATGGCCAATATTCCCCGGGACAGTGGTATAGGAAGTACCTGAAAGAGGTACAAAAACCTCGGGACGACCACCATCTTAACCACCGCTATACGCCCAAACCAGGATAACGTCAAGCTGGCCCAAGACTCCAGATCACGCCGAACCTGCTGAAGTAACGGATCATAATTAGCCTTAAAGAGCGCCGCCCGCTCAACCGTCATGTTCACACGTAAATAGCGAAGAGCACCTGTCACCCATCGAAAGGGGCAGGTAGCCCTCAATTCCACACAGACCGCCTCTGGGACCCCAACATTGAGAATCTCAGATTTAGTATAGTTGATTTTGAATCCAGACACCTGGAAGAAGGCCTCAAAGAGCTGCATAGCAGTGGGAAGGGACGTAGCTGGGTTCACCAACGATAATATATCATCCGCAAAGAGTGCGATTCTATAATCAGTAGGACCCACTCGAACGCCCACAATGTCCGGATGCTCATGAAAGCTTTGCGCCAAAGGTTCCATCACCAGCGCAAACAACAACGGCGAAAGAGGACATCCCTGACGAGTACCCCTTTCCAACGGGAAACTCCTCGATTGACCCCCATTAACCCGGACACATGCCGTAGGGTCTTGATATAAGCTATGGACCCAACGGATAAAGTTAGGACCAAACCCCATCGTGTCTAGCACGCACCAGAGATAGCCCCAACTAACACGGTCAAAGGCCTTCTCAGCATCAACTCCCACCAAGAGCGTCGGCTGAGAATCCTGTTGAGCAGTATGAATAACCTGTAACATTCGCCTAATATTATCCACCGCCTGACGGCCCGGCACAAACCCAACCTGATCCGGATGTACCAAATCTGGGAGAACCCGGTTCAATCGGGCAGCCAATGCTGAGGTCAGTATTTTACATCCGTGTTTAGTAGGGAAATGGGGCGGTATGAGGCGGCCTCCTGCAAGGGCTTACCTGGCTTAGGGAGCATTGCTATAAGAGCCTCGCGCTGAGAAGGGGGCAGCGGCTCCCCCCGCAGAACCTCATTAAAGAGTACTACCAGAGTCGGGGCTAATTGAGCACGAAATCTTTTATAGTACTCCGCAGGAAAGCCATCACTACCCGGCGCTCCCCCAGTTTTTAACCGGCGGATTGCAATTTCCACCTCCTCCGCAGTAAGTTTGGCATCTAATTGGTCTCTATCAGAGTCATTCAACCGCGGCAAAGCAACAGTCCGCAGGTAGCCCTGCACACGGGCCAAATCAAAAGACTCAGCTTTATATAACCGTTCCAGAAAAGTGGCAAAAACATCGCGTATCTCCCGGGAGACCACCCTCCTCTGCCCCCCGGAATCTCGAATTTCACGAACCACCCTGCTGCTGCCGAAGCCGTAAGGCAAGAAAATGACCTGGCTTATTCCCCCATTCATAAAATGTTTGTCATAATTTCCGATGTTTATTATCCAATTCTCTCTGTAGACACGCAACTAAGTTGGCACGTGCCGCCCGCCATTGGCGCAAGACCCGTTTAGAGCCAGTCCGAGCATGTTCCAATTGGAGACGGGAAGTTTCCCCCACCAGTTGGCAATATTCCCGTCTCCAAGCCCTCCGAGTACGAGCTGCTTCAGCTATTAGACGACCCCGAGCTGTGGCCTTAAAAGCGTCCCAAACCATGGGGAGTGGAACCTCCCTGGAATCATTTAGCTCAAAAAAAAATCGGTTATGAAGTGGCCATGCTCCTGAACAGCGCACTGTCGCCGGAAAAATCGTGCATCTAGTCGCCAAAGCTAAAGCCGCTCACTGCACAAATCCGCCGGAAGAGTAATCCAACACGGGGCATGGTCAGACCATGTCAATGCCCCATGCCCAGCCTCCACCCTCTCATCCATCAGGCGCTGATCCAATAGAAAATAATCTATGCGGGTATGCACCCGGTGAACGGGTGAGTAATAAGTGTAACTTTTCTCCCCTTCATGTGTCTCTCTCCAAACATCACGCAAGCCTAAATCCAGCATAAATTTCCGCAACGCCTTGCTAGGCCCACCCGCCATCCTCCCAGCACTACCTGTCGAATCCAAGTGGGGTACCATGTGGGCGTTACAATCCCCGCCCACTATAATAGGGCCTTTTGCAAATTCAGCTAACAAAGCTTTCAGCTGCGCAAAAAAGGTTACTTGGCCTTCATTAGGGGCGTAAATATTAGCAAACGTTAATAAATGGCCCTCCAATCGCACATTCACGAAAAGCCGCCTCCCCAAAGTATCTTTCTTAACCTCCTCCACCCTGAGGGATAAGCACTGATGGAACAGCAAGGCCATGCCACATTTCTTCCGTCCATTCATGTCCGACGCTACCCACACCTCAGAGAAAGGATTACGTTTTAACCACCCGAGTGCTATTAAGAAGATGTGTCTCCTGTAAAAACACAATATCCCCTTTCAAGGATCTCAATTCCGAAAACAGCAATGAATGCTTTCTAGGGAAATTAAGACCCTTTACATTCAGAGAAATCACTTTCAACATGGGTAATCAATCACCTTACCACCATCGCCCCTCTCCCCCCCCCCCCCCGTCGCCTGCATAGCCACATACCTTAAGCAGTAAAAGCAGCCCCACACCCATCAACCGCCTGACTGTCTTCGGAGGTTCACCCCATATCCACCAACGCTCCCCACCCCATAAAATTACCCAGGGGACCCCTTCCCCCCACACCCTTTCCCCTACCCTCTCCCAGCTGTACTCGCCCCCCATCTAATCCCACCCCCCTTCCCGTCAGTACCACCTGCCTGCCAAAAAAAAAAAGGACACGGTTAGACTGACCCCAAACCCAGCTCTTTCCGGGCTCCCTTGCATAAAAATTATGATAAAGTAATGCAATGTCATATCCCCTTTGTACAACTCACCGATAGGCTATTGTTCCTACTATGCCCCTCTCCATACCACAACCACTTTACCCTCCACCCCCATATAACAAAAAGCAAGTACCAAGATCCCCATACATCCAGAAACATTTAGTACAACAAGAACAAAAGTAAAGGACAGCTAACTTGTACAAAACTGATCAGGCAGGCTCAGTCTCAGAACAGGAGAAACCCTGAGCACTTCCCCAGGTCAGGAAGACAGAAACGCAGGGACCAAGGAAGTTTAAGCAGGTCTTCCCACCCGAGTCCACTTCGAGTGCTGAGGCTTAGAGGCCGGAGGTGCTGTCAACGCATTATCTTCCACAAGACCCGCCTGGCGCAGCGCTCTCCAAGCTTCTGTATGGTCTTTAGCTGAGATCTTTTTGTTTCCCAAGAGGAAGTTCATCCGGAATGGAAAGGACCAGGAATAGCGAATCCCTTTGTTGTTCAGCACCGCTATGATTGGCTTCATCTCCCTCCGGCGAGCCAGCGTAAAAGCCGAGAGATCCTGATATACGGTTACCGCTATCTCTTGGTACTGGATCGCTTTTTTCTCCCGACCCCTTCGTAAGAGAAGCTCTGCATCAGCATACCGCAGGAATCTGGCAATAACATCCCGGGGTTAATTGTTAGGGGGCTTTCCCAGGGCACGATGCACTCGTTCGATCTCCATTCCAGACCCCCGGGATGCAAGTTCCTCTGCTGTGAGTAATTCACCCATCAAAGTTTTGAGCACCACCGCCAGGTCTTCAGCTCCCCCCACAGCCTCCGGAATTCCTCGGAAACGCACATTGTTACGACGGGACCGGTTTTCAATGTCATCAATTTTATAGGTCAGTTCCATCGCTTGCGAGTGCTGCCTATCTACTGCACATTGTAAATCCACCAAAGCACCATCATGATCTTCAATTTTTGTCTCGACCTCTTCCACTCGAGTACCGAAGTTTTTTATGTCACCCCTGAGTTCCGCAATTGTGCTCATCACTTCCTCGCGCATGGAGCGGAATTCGCCAGCCAAATCCTCAAAGTCCCTCCGAAGCTCCCGCTGCAGAAGGGCATGCGAGGACAACGCCGCAGGACCCTGGTCATTTTCACTCAATGTCTCATCACCGGAGCCCTTAGAAGGCTGTTTACTGGTTGGAATGGACTGTGAACCACTCTTACCCAGCAGGCGCTGGGAGGCCCGCATTCCCTCCCGGACTTCAAGCCCCCTGGTTTTGGCAGCCATGGGTGGTCTTAAGAACCCTACAGTCCAAAAATATGCAAGGAGCAGCAGCAAGCAGGAGAGGGGCAGCTGTCAGTAAAAGGAGCAAGAAAAAAAAAGAATAAAGGGGAAGTCCCACTGTTGAGCAGCAGATGGCGTTCCAGGCTCACTTAAAATGGCAGGGTCCAACAGGTACAGAGAGGAGCTGCGCCCGATGCAGTTAGCACAAGTTCAGCTGCACATAGCAAGAGGCTCAACGAACCAGGCTCAGAGGCAGGGCAAGAGGAGAGAGGGTCCAGCAATCAAAGTAGCAATCTCCGGAAACGTTGAGACACAAGGTGCTGGAGGCTGATTCGCTGGCTGCAGCACACGTGATTCTTTCCCGCCGAAGCTGGCTGGAACGCAGACAGGGTCATGCATTCCAGAACTGCGTGGCAATGGCCGCTGGGGCACCCAACCAAGCCACTGGCACTCACTCAGCCCCACCACACCGGAAACAGCACTGCTCCCACCTCTTCTGAGCGCACTTGTTGCAGGCAAAACAAATAGGCAGCAATAACCAAAGCGCTGATTTCACTGAGGAGCCAGTCCCTCTTGCTGCTCCGGTTCCCAGCAGTGAGTCAGCCAGCCTCGCACCCACATCCAAGCTCCTCACACTCTCCGATCGGTGGGCTCCGAAGCAGTAGCGCTGGATGACCTCTCTACAGGAGTCGCTGAGAGGGGAGCCCCGTTCTGATCAGCATCGGCAGCTGGCAGGGAGATAGCGGCTCCAGCCGCGGGGTCGTATGCCGCCGACCTCCAAAGCACAGCGCGCACCTCCAATCACCCCGCCAGGTCTCAGAGCGAATCCGCAGAGTCCCAGCAGTCAGGATCGGGTAAGCACGGGGAATTATGCTGATGAACTGCGGTTGTTAGCTGTATAGGGGGAGAACCCGGTTCAGAGCTGTACTAAAATGCGGCCATTCCTTCACAGGCTCACTAGCGCCCCCCCTGTCTTCCTCTTTTAGTCATCCCCATACAGGAGAGACATTCAGTTGGAGAGTGTTCAGGTCGTAAACATTTCAGACACCAATCATGGGTGTCAGTGACGGAAATGGTACCACCACACTTAGTACATTTTTTAAAACCACTAGTTGGCTTTTCCATGTTTTAGGAATATGGGGCCTAGTGCCCAAAATGGCGCCTAGCACCAAAGAGAAAAGTTTCTGAAAAGAAACAGTCTAAAGCCTAACTTTTTTTTGAAAAGAAAAGAAAAGAACTGGCGGTACCGGTAGGCGTCGTGCGGTAGGCAAACGCGACCACAAGAAAAGAAATTTAAAGACGGAATTTTCTGCAATGACAGGGAATGGATCCTGTCAGCTCCGCGGAAAACGAAGAACTGAAGAGGGACAGTTGGAAAGGCGGGAAGGCAGCACGCATGTGCTGAGGGATGCTCTCAAAAGCGTTCCTATTGGACGCTGGGGAGCGTTCCCGCGCAGGCTCCGTTGGTACCGACGATACCCATATGTGAGGACTACATTCCTGCTTGTTCCTGGAGATTAGTCTTCCCAGTGGAGGTGGTAGAATCAGGACAGTATCTGAATTCAAAAAAGCATGGGACAAACACAGAGGATCTCTAAAGAGAAAAAGGGAACTGTTGTAGTGGTTGATATGGAAGGGCAGACTAGATAGGCCATACGGTCTTTTTCTGCTGTCATGTTTCTATGATCTCGAGATCCTCGGTATGTGGCTCATCCTCGGTCACCGCCACAAAGGCGAGCGCCGGGGACATCTCCTGCACAAATTCCAGAAAGGCAAGATCCTCTGGAGGTGACTGCCGCCGATGGTGTGGCAGGGATGTCCCGATGGAGGATGGTTTCGGGAGACTCCTCATATGTCTCAGAGCTGGAGGATGTAGCAAGTGCCCCACGGTCAGCGGGCCAGCTTGGCTGTGCCCGACGCCACTTTGGAACTCAAGTCCGTCACCGATGGAGTCGACACCGATTGAGCCAGCCTCTCGAGGTTGGGTGGAGCATCCTCCAGGGAGGTCCTGGCCGAGGCCCTGTAGCAGGTGCCAACCACCTGGAGTGACTGGGAGTCGGGCCGCGCTGTGCCTCAATGAATGCTGTAAAGCTGCGCTCAAGGGCCATCATCTGGGCCTCGATGCTGGATGGCTCCTCAGAGGCATGCACTGTCCTTGAGGACATCAAGATCAGCATTGGATCCCAGGCAGGAGAATCCCTGATGGTGATGGCGTTGGGCGACCCGTCTCGATCTCCCGACTCCACGGATGACACTCCCACTGGAGCTGCTTCGAGGGGCACTCCCGGCCATCGTCTTCTCCAAGAACACCACCGATGCCTGATTATTCCCAGGCTCCGAAGGAGCCAGAGTGCGTGATGCTGAGTTGCCTGATGCCGGCATCAAAGGCAGGAATTCCGCCCCTGATGCCGATCCCGAGGCAGACTTACCTAACAGCTCCCCCCGCTGCCTTTCGTATTCCTTCCGGGTCTTAGCCGACATCGAAAGGCAGAGTGGGCAGGAAGACACGTCATGGTTCGCCCTGAGGCATTTAATGCAGGTGCTGTGGCGGGCCATGCGGGACTTAGTGCGGTTGCACTTACCATACTGATTAAATCCGCTGCTCAAAGACAGAGCGGGAAAAACAAGCCCTGCAAGATTAAACTCAGATGTTTCAACCAGCTAGGTCGCAAGCAAAAAACTCACGGGCCAAAAAACTAAAAGAAAAGAAAGTACCCAAGTGAAAAACACGATGGTGATCAAACCGATGAAAAAAAGAAGAAAATACTGACAAACGATGGAAAAAATCAACTTCATCTGGGGTACAGGGCTCCACAGAAAAAAGAAGACTGAGGTAAGATGGCACCTTTGTGCAGGAAGGTGACCGCGCATGCACGGTGTAGCTCCCAAAGGCTTTCTTTGAAAGCTGGGGATTGGATCCATGTGGGCTCTGTTGGCGCCGGCATTGCCCGTATGTGAAGACTGACTTCCTGCTTGTTTCCGGAGAAACTTATCAAATGAGCAAAGGGCTCCAAGGGCAAGGCAAACAAGCAAGGAGTGAGGGCAGCCCTGCCTAGTACAGTGTCGGCAGAAATGTCTTAATGAGAGACCCATTTTTTCTTAATTTCATGCAGGGATCTTTACACAGGCAGCATCTGCTCCTATTAAATCCCTCCCTAAAATTTAAATGGTGCAGGAGATGAAACAAATAAGGCTACTCATATACTGCTGAAAACCTTTTCTGCATCCAAGGTCAGAAAAGCTGCAGAGCTGAGCACTTGACAGACAAGTACATATATGATACTAAGCACTCTCTTGACATTACCTGAACCATATCTGCCTCTAATAAATCCAGTTTGGTCCCTATGCATCAATGTGCTAATATTATAGCATCAATGTTTATAAGAGAATGGGCCTATATGAACTGCATAATTTTGGATTTTTCCCAGCTTTAGGGATGACTATAGTGTTTGCCTACATAAAAGAATTAGGAACCTTTCCCCTTTCCAAAGCTTGGTTTAAACCTTCTGCAGTACTGGGACCAATACCGAAAGAAACGTATAAAAAAGGAGATATTGATGCTCCTGTACAAGATGATGGTGGGGCCTCACTTGGGAGTATTGTGCTCCGTTTTGGAGACCATATCTCACAAAGGATATAAAAAGACTTGAAATGGTTCAGAGGAAGACAACCAAAATGATTTGGAGCCTGCGCCAAAAGACGTACGAGAAGAGACTTGAAAACCTAAATATGTATATCCTAGAGGAGAGGAGAGATAGGGGAGATATGAAACAGACCTTTAAATACTTAAAGAATATCAAAGAAACCTTTTTTCAAAGAAGGGGAAACTGTAAAACTAGAGGGCATACGATGAAGCTGAAAGGCGGTAAACTTAAAAGTAACATCAGGAAATACTTTTTCACTGAAAGGGTGGTGGATGCTTGGAATGCACTCCTGATGGAGGTGGTGGGGCAAATACAGTGGCAAAATTCAAAATGGCACGGGACAGATATAGTAATCCTTTTATAGCAAGAGGTTAAAATCAAAGCAAACGTACGTATCTTTTATACTCAATAAATACAGTGATGGAATTAAAAATGGCATGGGGCACAGTGAATCCCTTTATCGCAAGAGGATGAAATCAAAGCAAACAAATATCTTGTATTTTTCAATAAATAGAGGGGGGTTGACCTGCACGGAGCGGCAGGTACAACCCTAAACACATGCATAGATGGGGGTGACCTGCATAGGGCTGCAGTTACAACCACTCTAGCCACCTTACTGGGCAGACTAGATGGACCATACTGATCTTTATCTGCCATCACATACTATGTTACTATAAACCTATAGCAGAAAGCCATCTAGCTCAGCAGATGTCCCAGAAGGCAGATTAAAGACCACCCACCTGATTTCCAGCATCAAGACTGGGGCATCCAACTTCCCTCTATGATCATCTTCCACTATAGTCGACTGACCTCTTGCCAAAGACTTGTCTATTTGCTGGCACAAACTACTAAACTCTATTTGATAGAGTTGTATTTTTTTGTTTCCAACTATATTTTATTGGAAATCACTGAGGTTGATTACAAGTCACACAGACAGTTATGGCACTTGTACAGTACTTATAGATCAACGTTTACAATGAAAAACAAAGAATAAAGTGAAATACAGGTCCACAGTATACACCAGTTTGAGTCCACGCTGCGCACGCCGAAGGAGCAAGCCCAAGGAGCACTCCTTGGGGCATGTATCTTCTCTCTGGTCTACAGTGATAGCGGTTATGTCTGCCTTGTTGCCCCCCTTTTCTCTACTTCTGTTCTCTCTCTTTTTTCAAGCCTGTCTTACCTGCCATTCATGCGTTGCCCATATGGTGTTCTATGGTCATAGTAACATAGTAAATGACGGCAGATAAAGACCAGTATGGTCCATCTAGTCTGCCCAGTAAGATGGCAAGAGTAGGTGCACCTGCCGCTCCATGCAGGTCACCCCTCCCCATGTTTTTGCTTAGGGGTGAACCCACCGCTCCGTGTAGGACATTCCTGTTTGTTGAGAAATTAGATAGTTAAGTTTATTTTGATTTTATCCTGTTGCTGTAAAGGGATCCACTGTGTCTGTCCCATGCCATTTTGAATTCTGTCACTGTATTTGCCCCACCACTTCCATTGGGAGGGCATTCCAAGCATCCACCGCCCTTTCAGTGAAAACGTATTTCCTGACATTGCCTTTCAAATTTACCCCCTTGCAGCTTCATGTTATGCCCTCTAGTTTTACAACTTCCCCGTCTTTGGAAGAGGTTTCTTTGTTCATTATTTCTCTAAGTATTTAAAGGTCTGAATCATATCATAGATCTGCCTTTCATTTTCTTACTTTCAGCATTCTCAGGTAAGGCACCTAACATACTGCTCTATTACTCCATTTTTGTATTTTCTTCCCTCAGCTACTATGACATTTATTTTGGGATTACTTAATGCTTGTTCTATTAGAAAGAAGACATCCCTTATTAACGCTCTTATTTCTGAGCATTCCTTGGATCTTCTCTGTGTCACAGAAACTTGGTTGCAGGAAAGCAAGTCTCCTCTCCTTTCTCGTAGTTCTCCTGCAGGATTTTCATTTCTTCATAAACACTGTCTTTCCAGAATGGGAGGAAGCTTAGCTGTGTTCAAGTGAGGCGGCACTCTCTTAAAGGACTTATCAAACTCAGTGTATTGACAACCTCTGGGGTCCCTTGCTTTCAGTTCTCCGTGATAATGCCAAACGTGCAAATAAGTGCCATACACCACTTTAAGTTCTTCAATTGTAGCAATATTGCGTAAACATTGGAGTATTTTAAGTTTGCACCCTTGTTTTAGAAAACCACTTCGGATAGCTTTCTCCAGAGGATTTAATTTGAAAGACCGATTGGTTCAATCTGCAACTCTCCCTGATCGTCCCATACCTTTTGATCCTATTACTAGGGGTCATACTATATGTTCTACCTGCAATTTTTGTGATATGGCCTTAACTGGAAAAGAATGGATACATCCCAATACGGGTAAAATCTACCAACATCGGTGGTTGACGTCATGTGACTCTACATACGTGGTCTACGTCTTGACATGTTCTTGCCCTTTGATTTATATTGGTAGGACTTCTCGAAAAATTAAAGTGCGCTTGAGTGAACATGCATCTAGGATTCGGCAAAAAGTAATGTCAGCTCCCCTGGTTGAGCATTGTGAATTATATCATCATCAGTTTCCTTCTGACTTTTCCTGGACTATATTGGATTATATACCTCCGAATCCGCGGGGTGGAAATCGGCTTCTTACACTGCAACGACGTGAACAACAATTGATTTTTGAGCTGCAGACAGTTCATCCTTCCGGATTAAACAAGGAAGTTGAATGGTTTAGCTTGCTGTGACGTTATCCATGACACTAAGGGATTCCCCGATGACAGTGGGGTCTCCCGTTTAGTTGATTGGAGCTCCCATTTGATTGGCAGAAATTGTTAGCCAATAATAAGACTCTTTCCCCTTTAAATATTCAGTGGAGTATGAAGACTTTGGAAACTCCGGTCAGCGGTAATTTCGAGGAGCATGAACACTTGAAACAGGGCCTAGGGCCCGAAACGTACGTCATGGAACTGCTACCTATCCGCTATGTGGTGAAAACAGCTTTTGTTATAAAGAAAATTTGGACACTTCACTGAAACACTTTATAAGCTAAGTACAGCGTTTTAATTCAAAATAATTAAAAGGGACAGGGCTGCTTGGTGTGACTGGGTTACATTTCAGTCGCCTCCAGCCTTCTCCGACAAAAAGAAAAATTGTTCAATTAGGGGATATTTTTGGGTTTGGTTTTGTATATGGTGGATATTTATATTTAACTGGACCAAGGATTGGGATTTTGTGTATTTAAACGTGCAAATAAGGCAAAAAATGAAAGTTTGGAATCTCCCACTTATGCTTAGCCTGATCAAAAGGGGGGAAAACTGCATCCTGACGATGAAGCAATTGGCCTAACTCCAACAAGTTTTGCCTTCCAAATTTGGAATCTTGTCTATCTTACACCCAGCTCAAATGCAGGATTTCCTATCATCCGTAAAAAGGGCGAAATACCCCGCCCATTCTTTTACGTCCACCTTCGCCAGGCTCACTTAAAGGGGGTCAACAGCCACTGCCCCACACCGAGTCAACTCTGTTGCCTCTGGATGCAATGTCAGAGGGAGGCGGATGTGGCAAATAGTAAGAGAAGAAATTCTGACATAATGCCGTATTAGTAAGTGCTGTGTCTCGGTCTGGCAATGGGGGTGGGGGGGGGGGGGTGTAGCAGGATGGAGGGCTTGCTCTAAGGTGCCTCCAATCTGGCCCTGTATGTCGGACTCTGCCCTTTTCTGCAGTAACTCATTTACCTTTCTTTTTATTTCAAAATATTTTTGGTAGCTCTCCTCTGTTGCCCTTGTAATATAATGTTTATGGCAGATTTGCAGCTGAGCTGCCTGCTGCAGTAACTCCTTTGCTTTTTCTGTCGTCCCCCCCCCCCCCCCCCCCGGCCAGGAGTTTTCCCCTCATTACTGCCTTGCGATGTCATCCATCACTGCTTCAATGTTATTATGCATCCCATAATCCTGACATACTGTCCTCAGATAAGTGTGGAAGTGCTTATACAAATATAGTGTGGGATTCATCTTTCATATTTTGTTGGCAGCATATCAGAGCCTCAACTCCATCTTTACACAGACACGATCCGAAATGCCCGTCTCTCTAATTTCAGCCTGTTGCAGCCTAGCAGTCTCCTAAAACAGTATATAATCCAATCTCATGTGTACTCCATGCAGCACTGAGTAATAAGTGAAATCTATTTCATCCAGATGGAACACATGCAAAGCATCAATAAGTTCAAGATTTTTCATCAAAACTTTTATCTCCTTCCAATTATGTCCCCTCTGTGTGGGCTTTACAGGTCTATGATCAAATGCAAGGTGTCTAACAGTGTTAACGTCTCCTCCCAGCACCAACTGATACTTATTCAAGGTCCCCAATTTGCTCATCATGGGGTAAAAAAAACATTTGGGCCATATATTCTTCCAAATACCTCCCCCATCACCAAAACACACCGACTTTCTGTATCTACTATTGTCTTATGTAACGTAAAAGGCAATTGTTTACTAATGTACACCATCAGTCCCCTTTGTTTACTATTATATGTGGAGGTATACACCTCACTCACCTCTCTGCAAAGTCAGACATGTTCAATATTGGTCAAATAAGGCCCACATGTGTGTGCATATTTTTTAAGCCCTTTAGTACCTTTGCATGCTTAACTGGTGAGTTTAAGCAACACTTTCCAAGTCACTACGTTTATCTCAGTCATTCAGAGAGATTTCCATGTTTCCCTTCTACAATACCACTGATGTCTCCTTCCCAGTAAGGTTCTCCAAGATGGACTCCAGTGCTCCATCTATGGGTGATATCTTGATCTCCTCTGTTCGTCAAATATGCACAGCCATTACAATCATTTATTGTTGAACCCTCTCTCAGACATTCATACCCATTTGCGTCCAGTACATTCATATCCTCACTCTTCATTTTTCCCACTCCTCTTCCCACTTTTATACCTTACCCTTCCTTAAAAAATTATACTTTTGATATCCTGAGAGCTTGGTTTATTCTCCTTAAACATGTCTGTCTGAGCCATGCTGATTATATCCCTTTCCCAGCAACGTGCCCACTGCAATCTGAAGAGCATTCCTTCCCCCCGTAGATCAAATTACCACAAATCTTGTGTTGGCTCCCAGCCGGAATCTATCCCAGCTCATCCTTAGGGGCATATGGTGCCTCAAGGCAACAGGATAAAAATCCTTAAAAGTACTTAACAAAAGATAAAAAATGTTTTATTTTCTTGTAGATTACAAGGAGGCTCATCTTACCATTCCCACACAACTGAGCCTGCCATCATTTATCAGCCTTCTCCACAGGCTCCTCCCATGTCCAGGGGATACTACTTGCTTGTGGTAGCTGTTGTGGAATTGGGGACCCTTTCCTTCTTGTTGATTTTCTCAAAGTATTATTTGAGAATGGTAAGTCATCAGGAAAATGTAAGGTCAGAAACCTTTGGGCCATTTTTAGTGCTGAAGTAACAACATTCTTCCTTCCAGTGGACATGCAGCAATGCAGATTACAACATTGCCTATGGAACCTTATGAGAATAAAGCCTCTGTGTTGCCTTGCTGTATAATTGTCACCCTTTATGAACACCTGTGCTCAAGTTCCAAATGAACATAATTCTGGCATACTTATATTTAAGCTAAGGGTCTGCAAAAGGAGTTCCTTATGTTTAATATTTATGTGACTGATTTTCCAAATCACTAATGATCAGCAACAATTTTTGAGCACGGGTACAATTAGCATTAACCTCTTTTCTCAGTGCACTGGTCTTGTCTTCAGCTGTAGAGATTCTCTGTTCAGCTTGCTCCAAGGACCTACTATTTCCAAAAATTCTGCTCTGACTGCACCCAGTTTCAACTGTATTCTGTTTAACTTTTCATTAATCTTTGCATTACCAGCCTGTATCTCAGCCAAAACAGTCTCCATAGTAAGCTTCCAGCTGAATTCAGATGTCAGCAAACGAACCGCAATCGAGCAGAGCAAGACGTTTCAGCCAACTGCTAAGTCCCTGGCACCATCTTGAAATGACATGCATTTGGATATGGTCTGCTCCCTATGGAGTTCGGCTGCATTCCCATTTCCAGTTGCTGTTCTAGTAGTTCTTTTTCCTTCAGCTTTAGTTGACATAAGTTATACCAATGGCTCACTGCAGTTTATCCTATGAAATAACATTTGGAGATAAATGGATCCAGGAGGCCAGGAGCTTAGCAGAATCATGTCCTTTCCTCGGGTAGCTATCATATGATCCCCTGATAAAAATACTTTTAAATAAATAATAAATTCAATGTCTGCTCATAATCAATGGGATAATTTTCTGCTATCATTTTTTAGGATTTTACAATAAGATTATTGAAATATGAGATGTAGTTAAATTTGCTTACAAGAGATTGTGTCCATCCATCTGTGACCAGTGTATCAGTAAACAAAACAGAATGAGTGGATACAAGACTGGCCCATAGGTTAATTGAACTGATTTGAGGCAATGGGGCCCTGCGCCAGAGTTGAGCGTGCTACTGGCTTTTGAAAGAGTTTGCAGAACAGAGCTTTGTTTTATCACATTTTATCTCAAAATATGAGCTAATATAGAGATTGTTTTGTTTTAAATACAACACATTAATCTTAAATCCAGATGGCTACATCAAAATGGTCCAAATTAGGCCTCACAAATGCTAAGGCCAGCACTGAGTGGTTATTTTTAAATTTAAATGTGGATATCTAGAAGAGTATAATATTGTGTTGAAAAAAGGCTATTGGTAGCAGGGCCGTACCGAGGGAAGATTGCGCCCTGTGCAACTTGCACATTTGGTGCCCCCCCCCCGTGGAGGGAGAGAAGAGGCGCGCCTGATGTGCAAGTCGCCGGCATGCTAAAAAGATCTGTCCTTCCCTGCTCTTGCAGGGAGGGAAAGATCTGCTTAGCATGCTGGTGAGAAGGCTTAAGGGGCGCATTTTAGCTGTCCTGCCATTGTCTGCCGCCACTGAGAGAAGAAAAAGTGGTGGCGGTAGGCAACGGAAGACAGCTAAAATGCGCCCCTTAAGCCTTTGCGCCCTATGCGGCCGCACCGCTCACACAGGGCTAGGTACGGGCCTGATTGGTAGTGTTATTAGCTTTCATTTTGATAAGTCATGTTTTTTACTTCCTGCCTCAGTAACACACATTAAGATTAAATTAGACTTCCCTGCTAATTGTGGTTCCTGAAGGAACTCCAGTCTAGTCCTGGAAACTCTGGGGTTGTGCTCCTCTTCCAGCAGCTTGGAGACTGAGAAACGTCATTCTTTGATGACACTGGTATAAGGACATAGGCACCGCCTCCTCACTCCAGTAACCTATTGACAAAGTAGACTCACCGGAGCAACAATTAAGAGTAGTTACTCACCTGTAACAGGTGTTCTCCAGGAGCAGCAGGAATCAGTCCTCACATATGGGTGACGTTGGTGCCGATGGAGCCCCCATGCGGAGCATTTCCCCAGCTTTCAAAGAAAGCCTTTGGGAATGCAGCACGCATGCGCGGTCCCCTTCCCGCCCAAGGGTGCCATCTTGCTCAGTCTGATGACATAGCTAAAAGACAGTAAAAAAGAAAAATGAAATATATGACTGCAACTCCAAGGGGAGGAGGGAGGGTTGTGAGGACTGATTCCTGCTGCTCCTGGAGAACACCTGTTACAGGTGAGTAACTACTCTTTCTCCAGGACCAAGCAGGAAGTCAGTCCTCACATATGGGACTCCCCAGCTTAAGGCTACCGGGGACCCAAAGCTGAAAAAATGAGCTCCCTCTAGAGCCTCAGCATGTGTGAAAAGAATCTTCTCTGATATCGCACACATACGGTAGCCCAACACCAGGGCCGGAGGGTAGGAGTTGCCTATACCTCAAAGAGATTACGGAGTACTGCCTGCCCGAAAGCACTGTCCCTGCGGGACTCCCTCTCGAGGCAGTAGTGGGCCGCAAAAGTCTGGCTTGAAGACCAAGTGCGACCCGGCAGATGTCTGCCAACGGAACAGAGCGGAGATGAGCCACTGACGCAGCCTTCGACCTGACACGGTGGGCCGTGACTCGACCCTGCAAGGAGAGGCCGGCTGTCCTGTACGCCCAGGCGATACAGTCTGCCACCCAGATGGACAAGGTACGCTTGGAGAAAGGCAACCCCAGCTTATTAGGGTCAAAAGATACGAAGAGCTGCACGGTCAAGGTAGAAGGACAACGCCCTCCTACAGCCCAGGGTATGCAATACCATCTCAGCCCGGCTGGCATGCGGCCTGGGAAAGAAAGTCAGAAGAACCACCTCCTGGTTGAGGTGGAAGGAGGAGACAACCTTTGGAAGGAACTTAGGGTGACTCCGCAAGACTACCCTGTTCCTATAGAACCTAGTGTATGGTGCATCTGACACCAGGGCTTGAAGCTCGCTCACTCGCCTTGCTGAGGTAACAGCTACCAAAAATAACGCTTTCCAAGAGAGAAAGCGCAAGGAGCAAGTAGCCATAGGCTCAAAAGGTGGGCAAGTAAGCTGTTGCAAGACCACATTCAAATCCCACTCAGGGGCAGGTGGACGAACCGAAGGCTTAAGCAAAAGCAGGCCTCTGAGAAAGCGAGTCACCAAAGGGTGGCTTGAGAGAGACTGGCCCTCTACCGGTGAGTGGTGCGCTGAGAGAGCACTGAGATGGACCCTAACAGAGTTGGATTTAAGGCCTAGGTTGGACAGGTGAAGCAAGTATTGCAGCACCACCGGCACAAGGCATGAGAAAGGATCCTCCTTGTGTTGAGCGCACAAGGTGGAGAACCTACGCCACTTGAAGGCATAAGATTTCCGGGTGGACTGCCTCCTAGAGGCCAAAACCACGTCCTCCACTTCCCTAGGCAGCAGTAAGGGTGCTAGAACTACCCTTTCAGCAGCCAGGCCATCAGATTGAGGGACTGGAGGTTGGGATGTAAGAGAGATCCCTGCTTCTGAGTCAGGAGATCTGGTTGCATCCCCAGAGGAAGAGAAGTGTCCACCGCTAGTTGCAAAAGAAGTGGGAACCACGGTTGCATTGGCCATCTGGGGGCCACCAGGATCACCAAGGCCTTGTCCCGGATCACTTTGAACAGTGTATTAGAGGCGTGGGGGAGGAAACGCATATAGGAGGCCTGTAGACCACGGGATGAGAAACGCATCCGCTGCTACTCTGAGAGGATGCGGTTGTCTGGAGCAGAACCTGGGGAGTTGACGGTTCAATGGACTGGCGAAGAGATTTATGGTCAGAAACCCCATCGCAGGAAGATCTGTTGAACCACCAGAGGATTCAACGGCCATTCGTGTGGCTGTAGGATCCTGCTCAGTCTGTCTGCCAGGTAATTCTCCTGTCCAGGGAGATAGACTGCCTTGAGAACTATGGCATGATTGACTGTCCAGGAGCACAGGTCCTGTGCCTCCTGACAGAGAGGACGGGAACCTGTGCCCCCCTGTTTGTTCACATAGAACATAGCAACTTGATTGTCTGTCTGAAATAAGACGGACTGGTGAGAGAGGACATGAGAGAAAGTCTGCAGGACTAAGCGGATACCTCTCAGCTCTAAGAGATTTATCTGCTGTGCGGCCTCCCAAGGAGACCACAGGCCATGAGTGCATGCTCCTTGGCAATGTGCACCCCAGCCTTGTAGAGAAGCATCGGTTGTCAGTTCTTGTGAGTGTGGAGGTGCTTGAAAAAAACACTCCTTGCACCAGATTCGGAAGATAAAGCCACCACTGCAGAGAAGCCGCTAGTAGCTTGGACACCCTGACTTTGTCCTTCAGGTTTCCTGTGGCCTGCAGTCACTGAGTTCTGAGGCCCCACTGAGCTGGCCTCATGTGTAGACGGGCATTTGGAGTTACATGGACCGTGGATGCCATGTGGCCTAACAGCCTCAGGAATTGTCTGGTGGAGACCAGAGAATTGCTGTGGAATTGTCTGGCCAGATCCATCAGTCTGTGGGCCCTGTCCATAGGTAAGAAAGCCTTTGCCTGAAGGGTGTCCAGTCTTGCTCCTATGAACTCCATGTTCTGTGAGGGACGCAAAGTGGACTTTGGGAAGTTTATGACAAACCTCAGATGCTGGAGAAGAGAAATAATGTGGAGGGTGGCCTGATTGGTCTCCTGTGGAGACTGACCCCTGATGAGCCAGTCGTCCAGGTATGGAAAGACAAAGAGTCCTTGAACTCTGAGGTAGGCCGCCACCACCGCCAGGCACTTGGTGAAAACCCTGGGGGCGGAGGTTAGGCCAAAAAGGAGTACCCTGTACTGAAAATGGTTTCCTCCCACCACAAATCTGAGATATTGCCTGTGGACTGGATGAATAAGGATGTGAGTATAAGCATCCTTTAGGTCTAAGGAGCATAGCCAATCTCCCTGCTGGAGGTAGGGCAGCAGTATCCCAAGGGTAAGCATCTTGAACTTTTCCCTCTCCAGGAATCTGTTTAGATTTTGCAAGTCTAGGATGGGCCTGAGGCCTCCTGTTCTCTTTGGTACCAGGAAGTACCTGGAGTAGAAGCCCTGACCTCGCAGGTGGTGGGGCACCGGTTCCACCGCCTGTTCCTTTAGAAGACTTGCTAATTCCTGCAGAGGTGTAGGTTCCTGTGCAGAGGGAGTCGTGGAGGCTCCCCTGGAAAGTAGGAGGGGGGTACCTGGTGGAAGTGGAGCAGATAGCCCCTCTGGACTATGCTGAGCACCCAGGTATCCGTTGTTACGGCTGACCACCTGTGGGCATACAGGGTCAGTCGGCCTCCTGTGCTGATAGGGGCCAGCTGAGGAGGACAGGCTATGCCACTGGAGTCAAAACCCCGCTCCCTGCTGTGCAGGAGCCGGAGCTGGTGGCTTGGGGGTTTTCTGACTACGGGGCCCATATCCCTGCCCCTCGGCCTGCTGACCCTGTTGGGGAGCTGTGGAGGCCTGGTACTGAGGGTACGTTTTGTAGGCAGATGACTTCCTTGGGTAAAAGGACTTTTTTCCCGAGCCCTTCTTCTTTTGAGAAGAGGCAGAGGTCTTCCTGGACAGCCTTGTCCTGGTGAGAGTCTCGGACTCGAGTTCTGCAGCCTTTTCAGCCATGGGCTTGCCAAAGAGGTTTTCACCTTGGCAGGGGACATTGACCAACTTGTCCTGCACCCATGGCTCGAGGTCCGATGACTGTAGCCAGGCCTGACGGCGTGCACCGATGCCGGCCGCGGCTACTCGGGCCGAAGCCTCGAAGCCATCATAAGCTGCTCGAGACATAAACTTCGAGCATTCTCGGATACCAGTTGACAAGGCTGTGAACCTCTGCAAAGGTTCCTCGGAGAGACCAGCACACGGCAATCTCCTTTGCCAGATCCCAAAGATACATGCCCATGTACAGCTGGTAGGGCTGGACACGGCAAGCAAGCATAGAGCCCTGGAAGCACTTTCTACCGAGGGCATCCAGGTTTTGGGCCTCCCGGCCGGGAGGCACCAAGGAGTGCATCTTCTGACTTTGCATGGCCGATTCCACAACCATGGAGTGGTGCAGTAGCTGTGCCTTCTGGAACCCGGGGCTCTTGTGGACTCGATAGATGGAATCGACCCGCTTGCTGAGTAACGGCGTCAACGCCGGCGCCTCCCACAGGCAGAAGAGCAACCATTCCAGCATCGGAGGAACCGGTACAGTAAAGGCCTCCTTGGGGGGGAGAGTCATACTGCAGGGCCTCGAGCTCCTCAGCTTGAGGCTCCTCCTCGGGGTCCGCGGGGAAGGCCAAAGCCTTGGCCATGTCCCTCATGAAATCCGAGAACCGAGAGGGAACCTTCGCTGAGGTTCAGACTCTGGTGAGTCCGAAGGGACACAGTGGGTCCAAAACATGTCCGGGGACTCCTCGCCCTCCATTTCCCAGCCCGAGCCCTCGTAGGAGGAATTGAGCGGCTCCGGACGGGCAGGCACCAATGCCCTCCACCCTGATGCCGAGGGTACCGGCGTCAACGACCTCGGTCCCGAACGGGAGGTCGAGGGAGACCTCGGCTGAGGATCGACTCAAGACCGCATGGCCTTGAGGATCGGCTTGGCCTCTGGGGTCGACTTGGACGTCGAGGTCCCGGTGGTCGGGGCAGATGCACCGGTGAGACCGGCGATCAGTGCCCGCTGCTGTTCCATGAAGGCAGCCAAGCTGCTCTCCAAGGCCATCAACCTGAGTCCAAGCTCAGGAGACCCAGCAGCCTCCGACTCGGGCCCCAACGGCACTGGGCCTGACGTC
This sequence comes from Ichthyophis bannanicus, assembly GCA_033557465.1. Classification (NCBI taxonomy): domain Eukaryota; kingdom Metazoa; phylum Chordata; class Amphibia; order Gymnophiona; family Ichthyophiidae; genus Ichthyophis; species Ichthyophis bannanicus. Next base: position 129,720,467 of record CM066033.1, read on the forward strand.
GGCTCTCCCGGAGGAGAGTCCACGAGGACGACAGTACTCACTTGACTTGGCGCCTCCGTCTCTACACGAGGTTGTTTAGCAGGCCTCTCCGACTCCGAAGACCCAGGACGGCGGTCGGGGCTATGCGACCTGGCCCTCGAGGAGCCAAGTGCGTCCACCGATGCCACCCTCGCGGGTTTCTTCTTCCTTCAGTGCTCCCGCGAGGGAGACCCCATTTCAGAGGAACCCTGGCGATGCTCGGGATCGGAGTACCGAGACGTCGAAACCTCTGACGAAGTCCAGGCCCGACCGGACGCGGAGTCAGAGAAGATTCTTTCCTTCTGATGCTGATGGCTCCTCAACGCCTTTGAGGACATTTTCCCACACGGGCCACAGATCATCGGGTCATGATCGGGCCCGAGGCAGCGAAGGCAGCAGTCATGTGTGTCGGTAAGAGACAAGTTTCTTACACCGATTACACTTTTTAAACCTGCTGGCAGCCATCGGGGGAAAAAGAGCCCCTGCAAGGTCAAAAGACAGGGCTGCCAGTAAAAAATAGAAAAATGGTGCGAACGCTAGTCTCAAAGGACAAAAACCGAAAAATGAGGTCCGGGCTCGATACCGGTGTACTGGGCCCAGGCGGGAAAGGGAAACCGGCGTCGAACCGAGAAAAACCACGGATCCACACCGAAAAAAATCAACTTTTTCACGGGTGACCACGACACACTTGCGTTGGGCTCCGTGGAAAAAAGAAGACTGAGCAAGATGGCACCGTTGGGCGGGAAGGGGACCGCGCATGCGTGCTGCATTCCCAAAGGCTTTCTTTGAAAGCTGGGAAAATGCTCCGCAATTTAATACTGTATCTAGCAGCTCTCCTTTCAACTTTCTGCATAACACAACTTCCCAGTGGTTTACTTTTTCTCTCATCTTCCTACCCTAGTATATAACTGCTTAGCTCCACTAACAGCAACCCATCTAAAATGCCAAGTACAAACATTATGCTAATGAAACTATCTTATATCGGTTTAGTCTTAGCAATACTAACCATTGACCTAACACTAAGTCTAAACAGCAAAAATCATAAAACAATTCCCATAATTCACACACACTCGTAACAACTACCTTATTGGACACATTTATCCAAACAACCATCCTAGATTAAATTTCCATAGACTAATTCACATAAAACAAACAAACCCACAACAAACAACCAAGGGAACATGCACCAATAACTCAACATCCCTCTCATGCATCCTTATCAACGCACGCTCGATGAAAAACAAGCTGCCCATATTTAATGACTTAGTATCTGACTTAAAACCAGACATATTATGTGTCACAGAAACCTGGCTCTCCGATACCGATACAGTCTACATAAATCAACTTAATAATGAAGACTATGACACTTTCTATAAACATAGAACCAATAGAAAAGGCGGAGGTGTATTAATGATGATGAAAAAGGTACTAAGTGCCAAAACAATCCAATCAAACATCTCTAACATAGATACATTATTAATAAAAATTGGTCTCATGAAACTCTGCTTAGTATATAGACCCCCAGACCAAAAACCAGATTGCCTTGACGCTTTTATTGAACTCCTCAGCTCTTCCACTGAACAACACCCTATAATTATGCTAGAAGACTTTAACCTTCCCTCACTGCCAACATTGGACTCTAAACTATTCTTTGATACTATATCAGACATGGAATATCATCAGATAATAAACACATCTACACACATCAAAGTTGGAACTCTCGATCTTGTCCTTCTCCCTAACACACTCTTCAAACTAATCAATCCAAATTCAGTTGAATGTACACAGATACCCTGGTCTGATCACTACATTATCAAATTAAATATTACATATCCCTTCACCAGCACTAACAATCACTCCAGAAATGTCCCAACTACAAGATTTAAAAAGTTTAACAATGAAGAATTTATTGACTTAACAATCCCCCACCTCTTATCACCTGCAACGAATTTAGATGACACTGTCAAAAACTGGCATGAACCCATCAACAATGCAGCCAAAATTAATCACACATACAAAAGGATCACCTACTCTGAGACTAATACCAAACCATGGTTCAAACACTACACTAAAACAAATGAAAAGGAATCTTAGAAAACTAGAACACAACTGGCGCAAATCTAAATTGACGATACACAAAGAGATATACAATAACCACCTCACTAAATACACAAAAAAAGAACAGCACAAAAAAAGAATATTATGCTAAAATACTATCAAAATCATATAACAGGCCAAGAGAGTTATTCACCATTGTCAGAAATCTAACCAATCCTCAAACTTCTGACAGCGAAATTACTGACATCTCAGTTCAAACCTTACCCCACCATTATCAAAACAAAGCAAAAATGCCGTCAATGTCTATAGACATTATCAACTTATCACACCAGCCTTCAGATGAATGGTCAGAGTTTCATCCCATAACTAAAGAGACACTAAAAAATATCATCACCAGTCTCAACACCACAACTTCTTATCTAGATCCATGTCCAGTAACATGGATAAAAAACACACTACCAATTTTATTACCCTACATTCTCTCAATAGTGAACCTCTCACTAACCCAAGGCTACCTCCCACCATCACTCAAACACGCACAAATACGGCCAATCCTCAAGAACAGCAAACTTGATAAAACTTTGCCTGCATTATATAGACCCATCTCAAGCATACCATTCTTGGCTAAAATAATTGAAAAAGTGGTTCAATTACAGACACAGGACTTTCTAGACTCATCTTACCCTCTTGATGAGCAACAGTATGGTTTTCGGCCCCGCCATGGAGTTGAAACACTCCTCACAGTTTTAATAGATGCGCTCCTAAGAGGGATCGACAATCATAAACAGGCCTTCATTCTACTTTTCATTGATATATCAGCTGCGTTTGATAGCGTACACCACACAATAATGCTCAATAACTTGAGACAAATAGGCTTAAACTCCACAGTACATAAATGGTTCTCATCCTACCTAAATAATAGAACGCAAAATGTAAGAATTGGGAATCAAAACTCAACCACATATAAACAAGAAATTGGATTACCACAAGGTTCAGCGCTGTCAGCCCTGCTTTTCAATATTTACATAAAACCAGTCTGCAACATTTTCAAAAAATTTGGAGTAAAATATCATCTATACGCAGACGATATTATTTATTTATTTATTTATATTTCTTATATACCGCGCTATTATAATCAGTGCGGTTTACATTTGAAACAGAACAAACAAGAATGTAAGCAAGTTACATCAAGTTTTTTACATTGAACAGGGAATGTAAAACATGGAGTAAAAACGAGGGAGGAACTATGTACATATTGTAAACAAATATAATGCTATAATTATGATGTATATTCCATTCACGATACCCAACCTACCGCTACAACTCCTATCGGACTGCTATAATGAAATCACAACTTGGCTAAAAGCACAAAACCTCCACATAAATCACACTAAAACTGAAGTTCTAATCGTGACCAAGAACAAATCCTATATCCCCCCAACACACATAAGACTTCAAAACCAAGAAATTAAAATAAAAAACGAAATAAGATATCTAGGCATTATACTAGACACACACCTTACGATGGAAACACACATTAGCAATACCATAAAGAAAATTTATTTCAAACTCAAAACCCTCAAACAACTTTGTCCGCTAGTATTAAACACAAGACCTTATCAACATAATCCAGGCCACCATAACTCCACATTTTGACTTTGCCAATCTAATTCTAATAGGCATATCAAAACAAAACATCAAACGATTGCAATTAGCACAAAACGCAGCGGCCAGAATCATATCGAAAATTAACTCACTCCAACACATATCACCAATACTAGCCTCCCTCCATTGGCTACCAATTCAAAGCAGAATAATCTACAAAACAATAATAACTTCATTCAAGGCCTTATATGATATGGCCCCGACTATGCTATGTAACTTAATACACAAAGAACCATCTAAGACTACACACAGAAAAGGACAATTGAACAGATTAAAGATCCCGAAAAGAGCCCACAAATCAACAAATAACAGAGCCTTTTCCCACATAGCCCCAACTATCTGGAATTCCCTCCCAGAGGAGCTATGAACACTAACGGAGATCATGGAACTCCGCAAAAAATTGAAAACTTATCTGTTCACCAAACACTATAACATAGATAACTCATCACCTGCTTTAGACAAAGGTTAAACAGGTATCTGTCTGCTTCAAGCAAAATCCCTTTAACCCACACAGATAGCACACACTCATGATGACCTCACAGCTTATATCCTTTCACTTCAATGTATATATATACATATATAAAATTGTATATAGTTTATTCTGTTCTGTATTATCTCACATTGTTTAGACTGTATATTCTATATATAATATGATGTTCCTTGTAAATATGTTCTGTTATAATATGACGTTCTCTGTAAAACAAACTTGCTTTGTTAATTATTGTTCACTGTGAACCGCAACTGAACTTTGGAAGATGCGGTATATAAATGTGTATAAAATAAATAAATAAAAATAAGGGGGCTCCGTCAGCGCCGACGTCACCCATATGTGAGGACTGATTTCCTGCTTGGTCCTGGAGAAAGTAATAAAACATTTATAAACAAACTGTAAGCTGACGGTATAAACTAGAGGTATAAACTTCCCTCTGAGGTCTTAGTATAACTGCAGAGGCCCTCGCTCCCCCCCAGGAAGAGACTCGACCTTCATATAATTCCCCTTTTTAAAACTCCCCGTCTGGACCCGAAGCCCCACAGTTTACCTTTTCTCTTAACTGTGAGATCCACTGCTTCAGGCTCCAATCCTCCCAAAGAACTGGGACGGGATCCAGAGCTAGCCTGTAATTCCTTCAGGAACTACAATTAGCAGATAAGTCTAATTTAATCTTCCTTATCGTCCCTCCAGTCTAGTCCCGGAAACTTTGGGGATGTAACAGAGCAGTGAAAGAATTCAACGGGCGTGACCTGCTAGAACAGCCTGAAGCACAGCTGCTCCAAAACAGGTATCCCTATCCGCCTGTACATCCAGATGGTAATGCTTGACAAACGAATTTAACGACGACCACGTCACTGCTTTACAAATTTCTACTGCAGGAACAAATTTGTACTCAGTCCAAGGAGCCGCTTGCGCTCTAGTCAAATGCGCTTGCAACCCTTCTGGTACCAGCTTACACTTTAACAGGTATGCTGACTCTATTGCCCCTTTAATCCATCTGGCAATATATGCTTTTGATGCTGCTTCACCTTTCCGAGGACCCCCAAACAACACAAATAATCTATCCGATTTTCTGAACTCTGCCGTCCGTCGTATAAACTTTTTCAAGGCCCTACGGACAGCCAATAGATGCAATTGTTCCATGGAAGAGTTCTCTGAAACCCTATGGAACACCGGTAGCGATACTACCTGATTCACGTGGAAAGGAGATATTACCTTCAGCAAAAAGGATGGCACCGGCCTCAACACTACCTTAGAATCATAAAAGGACAGGAAAGGCTCCTTACAAGATAGAGCCTGTAACTCCGAAATTCTCCTTGCCGATGCAATCGCAACTAGGAAAACCACTTTCAGGGTAAGATCTTTCAACGAGGACTTAGCCAAAGGCTCAAACGGCCGACTTCCTAACGCACCCAAAACCAATTGCAGATCCTCTGGAGGAACTACTTGTCTGCACGGTGGTCTCAGAAGCTCCACTGCTCTTAAGAACCTCTTAATATCTGGATGAACGCCCAGCGCTTGCCCCTTCATTTTTCCCCTATAAAAGGAGAGCGCTGCCAACTGTATTCTTAAGGAAGAGGCCGCTAACCCTTTCTGAAAATCATCCTGCAAGAACGCCAAGACCTGGGGCACTGACGCACGTAAGGCCTCACAACTCCTGTTCACACACCAAGCCTCAAAGATGCGCCACACGCGAACATATGCTAAAGAATTATTTCTTTATTATTATTTTTTTTAAACCGCGCTCTTTAGAATCAGTACGGTTTACATGTATACTAACAGGTACTTTTTTTTTATTCCCTTGTCCCCGAAGGGCTCACAATCTAAGTGTACCTGAGGCAATGGAGGGTTAAGTGGCTTGCCCAAGGCCACAAGGAGTGGCCATGGGACTAGAGACCCCAGTCTTTCCGGCCTGAGGTTGCTTGTCCCCATGTGGGAATTGAACCCCCAGTCTTCCGGCCTGAGATAACTTGTCCCAACCACTGAGCCACTCCTCCCCTACAAGTAGATCTCCTACGAGCCCCCAACAAGGTAGCAATCATTGCCTCCAAATACCCTTTAGCTCTTAACCTTGCCCTTTCAAGAGCCATGCCGTAAGCGAGAATCGAGCCACTTGAGGCATAAACAACGGACCTTGCGACAATAGATCCTTCCTGACTGGTAGACGCCAAGGCTTCCCCACTACCAGCCTCCTGAGGTCCGCATACCAAGGCCTTCTCGGCCAATCCGGAGCGATCAGTATCACTAATCCTCTGTGCCACTCGATGCGTCACACTACACGCCTATTAACACCCATGGAGGGAATGCATACAGTAGCTGCTCTACTGGCCAGCCCTGTATGAGAGCATCTAGACCCTCCGACATTCTCTCTCCTTCTGCTGAAAAACCGACTGACCTTTACTGAATTGAAAGTCACCATGAGATCCATTATCGGCGACCCCCAGCGCCTCACCATCATGTCGTAAACATCCGGATGAAGTGTCCACTCTCCTGGATCTACCTTTACTCGACTCAAATAATCGGCCGCCACATTGTACACCCCTGCCACATGCGCTGTCGACAGAGCCTGAAGGTTTTATTTGACCCATTCGAACAACTGATCTGCCTCGGCCTCCAAGGGAGCACTGCTGGTGCCCCCCTGCTTGTTGATGAAGGCCACTGCGGTTGCGTTGTCGGAAAACACCCTGATCGCTCTTCCCTGCAGATACGGCTCAAACCTCAGCAGCGCCCGCGCTACTGCTCGCAGTTCCAACCCGATGATCAACCACGTTCTTTCCTGTTCCGCCAACTGACTTTGCGTGAATCTTCCTTGAAAATGAGCTCCCCAGCCGAGGAGACTTGCATCTGCAGTCAGCGGTAGCCAGCTTGGCGTTTCAAAGGGCATGCCCTTTGCTAGAGTCTCCGGGAGCAACCACCACTGCAACGCTCTCCGTGCTGCTTCTGGAAAGAGTAGCCTCTGGGACAGCGGGTCGTTCTGGTGAGACCACCTTCTGAGTAACACTCTCTGCAACGGTCTCATATGGGCCCTCGCCCAGGGCAACAACTTGATTGAAGCCGCCATTGTACCTAGGAGCTGTAAATAATGCCACGCCGTCGGACGTGGCCTGCTGAGAAATCGTCGGACCAACATTCTCAAGCCGAGAGCTCGATGCAGCGGCAGAAAAACCTTGCCCTCCGCTGTATCGAAACGTGCCCCTAGGTACTCCAGATGCTGAGACGGCACTAAACTGCTCTTGGCCATATTGACCACCCAACCTAAACTCTGCAGGCAGTTGACTACCCTGGAAGAAGCCTCCTCACTTTCTGTCCTCGACTTTGCTCGAATTAACCAGTTGTCCAAATATGGATGAACCAGAACACCTTCCTTCCTCAGCGCCGCTGCTACTACTACCATGACCTTGGTAAACGTCCGTGGAGCCTTCGCTAGCCCGAACGGTAAAGCGTAGTTACTCACATGTAACAGGTGATCTCCGGGAACAGCAAGAATTTAGTCCTACATATGGGTATCGTCGGTACCGACAGAGCCTGCGCGGGAACGCTCCCCAGCGTCCAATAGGAACGCTTCTGGGAGCATCCCTCAGGACATGCACGCTGCCTTCCCGCCTTTCCAACTGTTCCTCTTCAGTTAAGTTTGTAGCTGAGTGAAAGGATATAGGGAGAGAGGAAAGAGACAAAGAGAGAGAGAGACAACTCCTAGGGGAGGTGGGTGGGTTGTGAGGACTAAATTCCTGCTGTTCCTGGAGATCACCTGTTACAGGTGAGCAGCTACGCAATCTCCAGGAACAAGCAGGAATGTAGTCCTCACATATGGGGACTCCCTAGCTGAAGATGCCAGGGAGATATCCCCAGGAAGGTGCCACCTTCGAAGGTGAGAATCCTTCCTCCCATGGATCTCTGGCATCCCACCAGGGTTGGTGGGTAGGAGTTGGTTTAAGTTTAAAAGAGATCTTGAAGAACAGCTTGACCAAAGAAGGCATCCCGACGGGAGGCTTTATCCAGGCAGTAGTGGGCTGTGAAGGTGTGTACCGAAGCCCAGGTGGCTGCTCGACAAATGTCATTGATAGACACAGAGTGAAGATTAGCCATGGAAGCTGCCATGGCTCTCACACTGTGAGCTGTGACATGGTCCTGAAGAGGAAGACCCATACTCTCATAAGTAAAGGATATGCATTGGGCAATCCATTTAGATAAAGTTCTTTTGGAGACTGGAAGTCCCAAATGACTAGGGTCAAAAGCTACAAAAATATGCGAGGATTTTCTATGTTGCTATGTTCTTTGAATGTAAAAGGCTAAGGCCCTTTTACAATCCAAAGTATGAAGGTTTCTTTCTGCATTAGAGGCATGAGACCTCGGAAAAAATACAGGAAGATAAATTGAATGGTTTAAATGAAAAGGCGAAACCACCTTTGGCATAAAGTGTGGGTGAGTTCGAAGAACAACCTTATCATGATGAAATCTAGTATAAGGAGGATCAGCCACTAAAGCTTGCAATTCACTAATGCGATGGGCAGAGGTGATTGCAATTAGTAAAATGACCTTCCAGGTCAAAAACGTAAGGGCTGTAGTGACTAAAGGTTCAAAAGGCGGCCTCATGAGTTGCCCGAGAACTAGATTTAGATCCCATGCTACCGGTGGTGGCCTGATGGGAGGTTTAGTTAATAAAAGGCCTCTCATAAATCTTGATAGGAGTGGATGAGAGGAAATTGGTTGTCCATTTAGAGGCTTATAAGAAGCTGCAATTGCACTAAGATGGACTCTTACCGAACTGGTCTTTAAGCCAGAATTCGATAAGTGAAGGAGATACTCTAGTATCGATTCTAAGGGTATGACCAGGGGGTTTAATCCCTTCTTAGAGCACCATATAGTAAAACGTTTCCACTTGAAGGCATAAGATCTTCTTGTGGAAAGTTTCCTAGAAGCCTGAAGGATATCTTTTAACTGCTGGGACAGGTTGAAATCCTGGAGGTCTAAGCCTTCAACAACTAGGCCGTGAGGTGAAAGGACTGGGGATTCAGGTGCCATAGCATCCCGTTCTCCTGGGAAAGGAGATCTGGAGCATGCCCTAAGTCCAGAGGTGGCACTTGAGAGAGATGCAGAAGCAGGGAATACCATTTTTGGCGTGGCCATCGTGGTGCTATGAGAATCATGCGACCCCTGTCTCTCTGAAGTTTGAAGAGTGTCTTGGGGATGAGGGGAATGGGTGGGAAGGCATAAAGGAAGTCCTGACCCCAGTGAAGGAGGAAGGCATCCCTTGCCTGACAGTTGTGCGCCGGAATCCTGGAACAGAACCGGGGAAGTTTGGCATTCAGTGGACTTGCAAAGAGGTCTATGTCTGGAGTGCCCCAGAGATAAAATATCTTTGCCACCTGGTCTAGGTGGAGTGACCACTCGTGAGGTAGCAGTACTCGACTGAGTTTGTCTGCCCAAAGGTTTTGAATGCCTGGAAGATATACCACTAGAAGGTGAATTTGATGTTCTCTGGCGAGGGCCCATAGTCGTAAAGCTTCGTTGCATAACGACAGAGAGCCTGTCCCGCCCTGCTTGTTCACATAGAACATGGCTACCTGATTGTCCGTCTAGACTAGGACTGTTTGTAGCTGAGCTGGGCGTGGAATACTCGAAGAGCTAAATAGATTGCTCTTAATTCTAGGTGGTTTATGTGTAAACAAACCTCCTGTGGAGTCCAGGTGCCCTGGGTAGAGAGATGATTCAGGTGTGCTCCCCAACCCACCTGTGATGCAACTGTTGTTAGGGTGGCCTGAAAGAGGGGTTGATGGAAAGGAGACCCTACTGTCAGATTTTCAAATGATTTCCACCATTGGAGGGTCAAAATTAGTCGTTGAGAGATTGTTATTTTGTCCGACAAATGACCCGTGGCCTGTGTCCACTGTGTGGAGAGGGTCCACTGAGCTGCTCACATGTGGAGGCGAGCATATGGGACTACATGAACTGTGGATGTCATGTGTCCCAGTAACTGCAGTAGCTCCCGAGCAGTGAGGGAGGATTTGCCTGCTGCTTGAGAAGCCAACTGCATTATGTGAAGGCATTGGGCTTGTGGAAGGAAAGCCCTTGCCTGTCTGGTATCCAGACAGGCTCCTATGAATTCTAGGCATTGGGAAGGAACTAGTTGAGATTTTGGGAAATTTATTACCAATCCCAAGTATTGGAGGATTCGCATTGTACGAGACAGTGCAGTGCTGGCCTCTGTCACTGTGGAGGCTCGGATGAGCCAGTCGTCTAAGTAGGGAAAGACAAAGATCCCCAGGGTTCGTAGAAATGCAGCTACTACTGCCATGCATTTCGTGAATACCCTTGGTGCTGAAGCCAGACCAAAAGGTAGAACCCTGTACTGGAAATGTCTTCCCCTGAACAGGAAACGTAAAAATTTCCTGTGATCTGGATGGATAAGAATGTGAGTGTATGCATCCTTTAAGTCTAGAGAGCAAAGCCAGTCCGGCTTTGAAGGTATGGCAGAAGAGTTCCCAGAGAAATCACCTTGAATTTTTCTCGAAATAGATATTTGTTCAATTCTCTGAGGTCTACAATGGGTCTGTATCCCCCTGTTTTCTTTGGGATAAGAAAACAGGTGGCATAGAACCCTGTACCCGGTTGAAGAACGGGTACTTCCTCTATTGCCCCTTGGGCAAGAAGTGTGGAGACCTCGTAGTCTAGCAGATTGTCTGCAGAGGTTTGTGAATTGAACTGCTTTAGAATTGTAGGAGGGGGTAAGCTGTGAAAATGAAGTTTGTACCCCTCCCCTGCAATGGACAGAGTCCAATCTTCTGCAGTTATCTGATGCCATCTATTGACAAAGTGGCATAACCTGCCAGGAATATTGGGGGGGGGGGGGTTTGAGGACCCCTCAGAGGCAGGAAGGCAAAGCTCTCTAGGAAGGAGTCAAAGCCCTTGAGGGGGCTGAACCTGGAGAGCTGGTTGGGCTCTCGGGCCTTTTGTTTTCTTTTGTTGTCTAGTTTGTCCCTTTTGGGCAACCTGACCTGGAGCTTGAGTCTAATGGGTATAGGAAGGATAAAACTTCCTCTTTTTGCTAAAAGAGGGTTTCTTATAAGGCTTTCTTTTGGCTGGAGTGGCTGTAGACTTTGACAATCTATCTAGGGTAGAACTGTCAGCATCTAACTCGTTAGCCTTCTCCTGCCAGTTCTTGCCGAAGAGATTTTCTCCCGTGCAAGGAATGTTGCCTAACTTGTCCTGTACCCAAGTCTCCAAGTCTGATGCCTGTAGCCAGGCAATCCGTTGGGCGCCAATGGCAATAGCAGAAGTTCTGCTGATGCATTCAAAGCAATCAAAGGCTGCACGATTGACAAACTTGGAGACATCCTGAGCATGCTTAACAAGAGTAATAAAGTTTTGTCTCTTATCATCTGGGAGAAATGGGCTCATAAGTTCCAAGTCTCCTGTGATTTCTTTGAGGAACATTCCCATATATAGGATATATGAGCTGATCCTAGCTGAAAGCATGGAAGCTTGAAAAGTTCTGCATCCAAAAGCATCCAGAGTCCTGCATTCATGACCTGGAGGATTGGATGCATGTCTTTTAGCACTTTTCATCCTACGCATGGCTGACTCCACTACCACTGAATGGTGTGACAGCTGAGTTTTCTGAAATCCAGGACATGGTGGGGACTCGATACATAGTATCAAGTCTCCTAGAGTGAGGAGAAGTAGTCAGAGGTGTCTCCCACATTCTGAGAATCAAGTTATGCAGAATTTCATGGATAGGCAGAGTATCTGCCTCCTTAGGCGCTTTAGGATATTGGAGGATTTCCAATTCCTCTGCTCTGGGTTCCTCCTTAGGAGCTACTGTGATTGAAAGACCTTTAGCCATATCACGGATGAAATCCTGAAATGACATGTCCTCTGGAGGTGACATTCTGCACTGGGGAGAAGAGGGATCTTCTATGAGAAACCCTCTAGTGCCAGCAGAATTGTCAGAGTCTTCGGAATCGGAGGACTTGAAGTATTCCTGACTCCGATGCTCCTGCAAAGCACGATCCCGGTACCGATCAAAGTCGGTACCGAGGTGACCCGGTACCACTTTATCCACTCCAGCCGTAGGTGGAATAGGAAGAGTTACCATCGGGGCCGGTACCGTTGGTACCATCATCGTTGGTGTCGGTACCGGCATCTGTGTCGATGTCGGCACTGGTGCCCATGGGACCACCGGTACCGCAGCTGAGAGAAGAGCTGTGATACTGCATTCGATAGCAAGAAATCTCTGGTCTATCTACGCTGCCGATGCCTGGGTGTCGGTACCGGTAAGAACGGCCGGAACCCCTGAGCATGGCACAGGTAGTTCTTGTGAAGTCGGGGCCTCGAGAACATCCTGGAGCCCCACTGATGCTTTGGAAGCCGAAGCCTCCCGCTGGGGCTGTTTTGCCGGTGTGGTTCCCTCAAGGGCAATGCCAATGGCCTCTTGATGCTTAGTAGGAGAGCTACCCTTTGAGGACCGGCTTTTATGTTTAGTTACCTGAGATCCATGGGAGGAGGAATAAGAGGCCCTTGACGATGTCAATGCAATGGATCTGGCATCTGAAGAGAAGAGGGTACCGAGTTTTGCAGCCCAGTTCTGTCTTCCTCTCTTAGTCATCCCCATGCAGGAGAGACATGCAGTTGGAGAATGATCAGGTCCTAAACATTTTAGACACCAATCGTGGGTGTCAGTAATGGAAATGATACCACCACATTTAGTACATTTTTTAAAACCACTAGTTGGCTTTTCCATGATTTTGGACAAATGGGGCCTAATTTATTTATTTATTTATTTATTTTATTTATTAACAATTCTTATATACCGCACTATATTCTTATATACCGCATCAGCGCGGTTTACATTGAACAGAAACATCCGACAATTTACATATGTCTGGTCATTACATTTAACAGGAAGTAAAACTTGGATAAACGGGTTAACTATATACATTGGTGGTTCACCTGATAATGGACATGGTCAACTATATACATGGGTGGTACAACAATACAGGAAACTGCTTGTTATTTACATTGTGGGGTAAGCCTGTTGCGTGGGTCTGCCTGTTTGACTACTTCTGCTATTCGCTTGGGAGTTATGTTTGGAGCTGTCACTGAGATATTTAAGGAAGAGGAAATGTTTTAACGCTTTTCTGAACTGGCTCAAGTTGGGGATTGCTCTGATTTGTGCTGGTAAAGCGTTCCATAGAGTTGGGGCGCAGAGTTGGAAGGCTCTGTTGGCTGTTGATCTGGTGCATCTTGTGGTTTCATTTGGGATGACTAGCATGTTCAACTCTGCGGTTCTTCGTGGCCTGTTTGGTGCAAGTGGTTGGATGAGGTTAGAGAGAGAGGATGAGGTAAGCCCCTTAGCAGCTTTGAACGTTAGCAGTAAAGTCTTGAAACTGATCCTTGCTTGAATGGGGAGCCAGTGTAACTGTCTTAGGAGGTGAGTCACGTGGTCTCTCCTGGATGCCCCAAAGAGTACCCGCGCTGCACTGTTCATAGCCAGTTGCAGGGGGTTCAGGGTGGACCGTGGGAGTCCTTGTAGTATGGAGTTTGAGAAGTCGAAATGGGGAATTATAAGGGCTTGATAAATGGTGCGGAAATCATCCGGTTCGAGTAGCGTGCATAGGTGTCTGAGGGATCTGATTTTAAAGTAGATTGCCTTGACAGTATTGGCTATATGGTTCTTCATGTCAAGGTTTTGGTCTAACATTACTCCAAGGTAACGTATTGCAGGCTTCACTTGTAGTTGGGCATCCTTTACCTTAACACAGCTAGGTGGGGTGAAGTTGGTATTCCTCGAGACGAAAAGGACTTCCGTCTTTTTATGTTGTATTCGTAGGTTTTGTGACAGGAGCCACTCTGATATGGTGTCGAAGCAGTTAGTCAAAGGGGTGAGGTCTAGGCTATCCAGTGATATTGGCATATATGATAGCACATCGTCTGCATATATCATGTAACTGACATTGAAGGATCTGATGATGTCGCAGATGGGTTGGATGTATATATTAAACATCAATGCAGATAGGGAGGATCCTTGCAGTACACCTTGACTTTGTTGGAATGGTTCTGATGTAGCCCCGTCGGCTCGGACATGCTGCCATCTTCCGGACAGGTAAGATTTGCACCATTCGAGCGCTGTTCCGCAGATACCTTTTTTCCTTAGCCGGCAGATGAGAATTTCGTGGCATACCGAGTCAAAAGCCGCTGCTATGTCTAGAAAGACAAGAGCGAAGCCATGTCGTATGTTATCCACACCTGAGATTATGTTGTTGAAGAGGGTTGTGAGTAGTGTTTCCACTCCATGGGACTCTCTGAATCCATGTTGGGACGGATCTAGTGGGGCTGAGGTGTCTATATGATCCTGTAATTGCCTGTGCACTATTTTCTCGATGATTTTTGCAAGCATCGGTATGCTAGATATGGGCCTGTAAGATTCTACCTTTTGAGGATCGAGTTTGGTATTCTTTAAAAGAGGTCTTACAGAGGTCTGCTTGAGAATAGGTGGGAAAGAGCCAGTGGTAAAGGATTGGTTTAAGATTTTGGCTATAATTGGGGATAGGTCACATCGCAAGTCCTTTATCCAATGTGCAGGACAAGGGTCCGTGTGCGCAGTGATTGTGTTTAGGGCTAGGATGGTATCTTCAATAATTTTCTTCGAAGGAGTGGAGAAGGCTGTCAGTGGTGCTGGGTAGTCTTGTTCGTCAGGAGGGTCCGGTATTAATATTTTGTTGGTCTTGCACATTTTAGATTGCATGTAGATCGCATAGTCCTGTGGATGGATACCGTTGTGGTGCTCAGGGGTTGGTTCTTTGGCAAGCGTTTTAACTAGGTTAAACAAGTCATGCGGTTTATTCAGAGACCGTTTCAGGGTATCTGTGTGGTATTGCCTGATCTTGTCTGTGATGGCTTTACGGTGAGCTGCCAGGTGTTGGAAGTAGGCTGCTTGGTCACTGCTGGTGCGTGACTTTCTCCATCGCTTTTCCAGCCGTCTTAGAATGGTTAGTGAAGCTTTTAAGTCGGCTGTGAACCATGGGGCTGATGATCTCTTCTTTGGGTTCTTGTTCGTTGGAGGGCGGATAGCAATTGTGCTGAGTTTGCTGTTCCAGGCAGCGATCAACTCGTCTAGGCTCAAAGCGGTCTCATCAATGAGTGTGCTTGTTTCGGCGATGATGCGTTCTCTGTTAAGTGGGTAGAAACTTCTGGCAGCTGGGTTAGGAGTCTTGCTTGTAACCGTTTTTGGTTTATGTGAGCAGTTGAGGGTAGGCATCTGAAAGGTGATGAGTTTGTGGTCAGTCCATGGGACTGCGGTTATTGATAACACGATGTCTTGTGGTTGATCCAGAATTAGCTGCGGGGCGAATATGAGGTCAAGAATGTTGCCTTTCTCGTGAGTGGGTTCTTGCACCATTTGCGTGTATCCAAGGATATATAGGGCTTCTATGAATGCGGTTGCTTGAGTGTCCTGTAATGATGGTAAGTTGATATCCCCTAAGATCCAATTAGGTTTATTTGGACCCTGGGTAAAGGATGCCAGGTTTATCATGGTTGCCAGGTCGTCTGAATCTGCTGACGGTGATCAATAGACCAGGTTTATGGAGCATATGTTGTTGGAAATTGATACCGTTTCTAGGTGGTTGTTACTGTTGGATTCATCCATTTTAAACTGGAGGTCAGCTCTGGTGATGATGAGTACTCCTCCCCCTCTTTTGTTCTGTCTGTGTCCGGTGAAGGCAGTAAAATTTGGTGGGAGTAGCTGGTTGAGGATGATATTGTCTTCCGCTGAAAGCCATGTTTCAGTGACCATGAGGATGTCTAGGTTGTGGGATATTATTATGTCCGTGATCACTGGCCACTTGTTTCGAAGTGAGCGGGCATTTATAAGTGCACACTTCAGGCTACTAGGGTAGAGATTTTTAGTTTGTCTGGCTTTCGTGTTGTGTTGTAGTGGGACATGTAGTAGGAGGTGGTGGTGTGGAAGGTTA
The DNA here is from genome assembly GCA_033557465.1 of Ichthyophis bannanicus. Lineage (NCBI taxonomy): Eukaryota > Metazoa > Chordata > Amphibia > Gymnophiona > Ichthyophiidae > Ichthyophis > Ichthyophis bannanicus. The sequence continues at coordinate 129,736,673 of CM066033.1, forward strand.
GCCCCGCGTGGGTTGTAATAGGAGTCTCCTGACCATTTTCTCTCACTAGTTGGTACAATAGGAATGTGATTGTGTGACGTAGTGAGGGCTAGTAGTTTGGATGGCAAGATTATGAAAAGGAGGTAAAGGCTCATTAACCTGATGATTGTGTCTTCCATTGCAACTCTCTGCCGTAGGAAGCTTATTTCGGGAGGTGAATCAGAGGAGTTCTTGGCAGGCTGGATCTTAGCTAGTATATTGTGCAACAGGCAAGCAGGCTCTGTGTGTCATACAATAAATTTGCTGGAACATTCCTCTCTTAGGTATGAAATAGGTATATACCTACACAGCATAGTGCTGAACAGGAAAAGAAAAGAAAACTTCTCTGGCTGGTCTGTTCTGGTACAGATATCTGTTTTGCACTGCTGCAGTATTAAATTACATTACATAGCATTACATTAAATTACATTACATAGCATGTCTGAGAATGAGGCTTTCCTGTCCAGTTTAATCTGGTGGGGTTTTTGTTTTTGTTTTTTTTGCACTGGGAGTGCTTGAATTAATTGCAATATTGGTTGTCAATAGTTTCAGGCTGTTCTGATCTAGTACATATATTTGGTACTGCACTGCTTAGACATGTTCAGCTGTATGCAAGCGACGCTTACTAGATAGCGACCCTGGGTAGGGGCTATTATAGCGTACGGTAAAAGGTACCTGGTCTTAAGTTGATAGTGGTATCTGAGCTCAAGGGTGCTGGACGGTGGTTTCAACTTCCCGATCTCATCTTCAAGGTCCACGCCGCGCGGGCGCGCCCGATGGCGCTGTTGTTTTAAATGTGTGGACTCGGGCCCCGATTGGGCCGCCGATCACAATGGCTGTTCCCGCCTGCGATGGAGGCTCGATCCCCGGATAGGGAGAGCGGCTGGAGCAGCGTTGCTGTTTGTAGCTGAATGGGCTTGCTGTTAGAGAGTGCCGTCTGGGGCTGGGTGGAATGCAGAGTGCGGCGGTTTTCTGGTGTTCTTCCTCTCTCTCCCCGCCTAAGGGCCATGCCAAAGGGCCCTCTGGCGAGGCCCTCAGGCGCGGGCGCGCCCGATGGCGCGAAGCTTTTCAAAGCAGGCCTCTGCCCCGATTGGGCAGCGCTGTGGTGTTGCTCCTCCTGCCGCCGGAGGCTCAATCCCCGGGCTGGGGAGAGCTGCGGATGGTGGTGGGAGGCAAGAGGAAGAGCGCCCGATGGCGCGAAGCTTTTCAAAGCAGGCCTCTGCCCCGATTGGGCAGTGCTGTGGTGTTGCTCCTCCTGCCACCGGAGGCTCGATCCCCGGGCTGGGGAGAGCTGCGGATGGTGGTGGGAGGCGCCCAAAATGGCGCCTAGCACCAAAACAGGAACGTTTCTGAAAAGAAACAGTGAAAATTTAGGGATTTATTTATTTTTTTTTTTTAGGAAAAGAACAGAACCGGCGGTACCGGTAGGCGTCGTGCGGTAGGCAAACGCGACCACAAAAAATAATTTTAAAGACGGAATTTTCTGCAGTGACAGGGAATAGGTCCTGTTGGCCCCGCGGAAAATGAAGAACTGAAGAGGGACAGTTGGAAAGGTGGGAAGGCAGCGCGCATGTGCTGAGGGATGCTCCCAAAAGCGTTCCTATTGGACGCTGGGGAGCGTTCCCGTGTAGGCTCTGTCGGTACCGACGATACCCATATGTGAGGACTACATTCCTGCTTGTTCCTGGAGATTGCCCGAAACTGAAAATGCCCCATTGGCACCGCAAACCTGAGATACTTTTGATGCTCTTGACAAATCGGAATGTGTAAGTACGCTTCTGACAAATCGAGGGATGTAAAAAACTCCCCTTTTCTGACTGCTACGATGACCGACCTCAGCGTTTCCATATGAAAATGAGATACCCGGAGACACTGGTTCACTCTCTTTAGATCCAGAATCGGCTGATAAGACCTTTATTTTTGGAAGCACGAAATAAATGGAGTATCGACCAAAACCGCATTGGTCTCGAGGAACCAGCACTACAGCTTTGAGAGCTAGTAATGTTTCCAAGGTCTGCTTGACCGCCTCGCACTTGCGATGCGCTTTGCAAGGGGACTGTACGAACGAGTCGGTCACCGGTTGCTGAAATTCCAAAGCATATCCTTCTCGAATCACCTCTAACACCCACTGATCTGATGTAATCTGGACCCAGGCAGCGTAAAAATCCTGTAAACGACCTCCCACCGGTAGCTCCACCTGGGTCTTCCTGACTTCATTGCGGCTTTCTGAGACCCAAAGCGGCGGCAGCAAACCCTCTGCTCGCCCCTCGGAACCCCCGAAAACCTTGGTTTCTATAGGGAAAATGGCCCCTCTGACTCTGAGTGAACCTTGAGGAACGAAAACGACAAAAATCCTTCTGTGGCATTCTAGCCATCGGCGGAAATCTTCCTTGCTTCTGCTTATCCTCCGGAAGCCGTCCGCCTTTGGAGTCTCCTAGATCCCTAACAATTTTGTCCAAATCCTCTCTGAAAAGCAGCTTTCCCTTAAAGGGAAACTTATTTAACCTGGCCTTAGAAGATGCATCCACTACCCAATTGTGCAGCCAAAGGTACCTCTGTGCTGCTACCACCGAAGCCATACTGTTCGATAGTCTCCTAATGTGGTCATAATGAATATCCGCGAGACACGCAGCCCCTGACTCCAGTCAAGCCGCCTCACCTCCCAACTCTTCGATCTGCTCTCCCTGGACTCAAACACCTGTTTTAACAAAGCATCCAGCTTCCTATCCTGGGTATCTTTGAGAGCTGCACTCCCTTCAACCGGAATAGTCGTCTTCTTGGTCACCGCAGATATGGCTGCATCCACTCTTGGTGACTTAAAGAGCTCCTTATCTTGCTCCACCAGCGGATAAAGACGAGACATAACTCTAGAGCCCTTAATGTCGCCTCTGGCATGTCCCACTTACCTTGAATCATTTCCTTTACCACTCTGTGCATGGGAAAGGCTCTCTGAGTCTTCCGAAATGCTTGTAACAGCGGATCTTCTAATGTAGCCTCCTCCACCGGTCCCGACACCAACATATTAAGTGCTTTAAGTGTCTCAGAAATAAGTGCGGGCAACTCTTCTCTCCAAAAAATGTGCACCACTCTGGCCTAGTCCTCCTGCTCCGTAATCTCTCCTTCTTCCAACTCCTCGTCTATCTCCGGATCTTGCTCCCCGTCTTCCGTGTGCAAATCTTCCGAAATCTCCGACTGCTCCTACTTCTCTTTCTCCATTCTAGATTTCTTCAGAAATACCTACGAAGTTCTCACCGACAGAAGAGTCCCTGGTCTTTTCTGTCCCAAATCTCCACCGATGGGACCAGAAGAAGAAGAGGCTTCTCTTTGAGTGCCCCCGAACATCCTTTGAATAAGAGCTACAAAGTCCAGGGAAAAAATTGAAGACAAATCGCCAGACCAGGATGCCTGAGTGAACGGTACATCTGGAGCAGTGGAAGGCCCCGGCATGGGCTCTGTAGGATCTACCGCGGAGGGCAGAGGCCCCTGTACGGCCGCCTCCTGAACCTCTCCCGTATCCAACTGTTGCTGCTCTGCGGCAGAAGCTTGGCTACAGTTCCCACAGATCCCTGTTTCCGAGACTGTAGATCTCTTTACTCCACAGAGTAAACACAATGTCTTTGCAGGCATCTTGACTACTTGCCAATCCGCCCAAATGTCTCTGAAGCCCCTCACCGAAGCAACGACCCTTTCAAGGGAGCCCCAGTAGCGCTGAAACGGCCCGAGAATCCTGAGGCATTTTTTTTTTCAACAAAACTATCCTAGAAATGTGCAGGAGACATCCTGAGCTGAATTCTGAAGAAAGAAAATAAAAAATGAAACTTTGCTGCAAAATTAAGCGCGTTTGTATCCTCACAGCCAGCACCGGCTTTTCCCGTGCGAATCGCATGCAGCGCGGGCCTGCTGCCGGATCAGACAATGAAAAATGAAATAATTGCCGCTAATGCTTCCACGGCTTACCTTACTGCCCGGAGCAGCGTCCTCAACACCTTCTCGTTGCTGCACAAGAGAATGGCTGGCTGACTCCCCTAGGGTCTGCTGTTCCCCGATCCGACCCAGCGGGCAGTGAATCACCGTGCTGCGCTGCGGCCGCAGCTCCCCTCTGCTTTGGCACCCGAGCGCTGACAGGCAAGTCCTCTGTGATGAGCTCGGGATGCCCCCCCTCATGGATGCTTGCCCTTCCAGACAAAACGGGCTGCAACCGGAGCCTGTTCCCCTCGCTTCCAGCACGCTACCGAGAAGAGGAAGGGGGAAGGGGAGAGAGGTCTCTAGCAGTCCCAATTTAAAGGTACAGTACCCAAAAGTTAAAGACTTACAAATCGTATTGGAAATGAACATAAATCAAATTAAAACTAACTTAAAACCAATTTAAACCCCAATAAATTAATCTAACTCCAACTAAATGTCCTTAATTGTTTCCTCTAGTGAGCCGGGAACCCCAGGCTCACAACCTCCAGCTGCTTGGAGACTGAGATAACTGGAGTGAGGAGGCAGTGCCTATGTCCTTATACCAGTATCATCAAAGAATGCCGTTTCTCAGTCTCCAAGCTGCTGGAAGAGGAGCACAATCCCAGAGTTTCCGGGACTAGACTGGAGGGACGATAAGGAACAGGTTTTATGTGCCTTATAACATTTTTAAGAACAAAAGTTAAGCCAAGCTGTGTCAGACTAAGCTCCATCAAGCCCAGCATTCTGTCACATCCAGTGGTCAGTCCAGTCACAGGTACCCAGCAGAAACCAAAAAAGTAGATATATTTCTTACAGCTTATTTCCAGGGATATGTGATGGCATTCCCAAGTTTACCTAATAATTTTAATAGATTTTTCCTCCAGGAACTTGTCTAAACCTATTTCGAACTCTACTATGTTAGTTGCCTTGACCACATTCTCTGGTAACAGATTTCACAGCTTAATAATTGTATGTTACATGAAAAAAGGTGAAATTTGTTCTTATCTGCTAATTTATTTTCTTTGATTCCTCCTAGACTAGTCCAGACAAGTGGGTTGTGCTCCTAAAACCAGCAAATGGAAGCAAAGCATACCGATTTCTAGTGATGCTATCAGTATAAGGAGTGATGCAGCCCTGGGACTCACCAGTATACTATTGACAAATTTGAAAGATAAAAACAAATCTGTGAAACAAACACTCACAAAATCAACCCCAACCAACCTGCCGAATCCCCTACTAGGAGAAAATGGGATCAAATCAAATTTCTGAAAGGAACTAATGGGCATGACCTGAGGAGTACTAATCTTCCCGGGTGGTCCTGGACTGGTTGAGCAGGAATCAAGGAAAATAAATTAGTAGGTAAGAACAAATTCCACTTACCTTAATACTATTAAACAAATCAAGACCAGTGGGACTACAAAAGCTTGAGGCCCAAGGAGGGAGGAAGACCCCTGAGAACAGTCTTTCCAAGGGTACCATTCTCCCTTGCCCAGACATTCAGTCTGCAATGCCCAACAAGGGGATGCAGTATATCTGAACTGCAGATTTTTTTCCAATAAATCCACCCTTGATTCCATCCAAGATGCAACCTGTGCCTTCATAGAGTGTGCCTAAGGCCTTGATGGAACCTCTCTCTATATCTAGATATGCAGCCCCAATAGCCTCTATAATCCACCAGGATAATGAAGAATGAGATCTTCCACAATCTATTGTATTGGACAAAGAGGCGACCAAGCTTTACAAAAGGATTTCATAATCTTCAAATACCGGAGAACCACCCTGCAAATGTCCACTCCTTTCTTATTTAGAAATGGCTGGAAGACCACAGACTGATTAAAATGGAAGGGTGACTTGACATAATCTAAAATAATAGAAATGATTGCCAGGACACCAAATCTGCAGAGATGTAGAAGTAATGATCTCTATCCGAAAGGGTTATTAAATCCAAAGCATGTATAGCTAAGGAAATGGCCATCAAGAACATTGACCTCATAGTGGCCTGCAGAAGAAGTCCGGAAAAAGGACCTGCCAATGCAACTTGGACCAAAGTAGGGCCCTCTTGAAGAACCAGACAACAAGACCCATTCCACGTGACCACTGAAATACTGTAGGCCAGGATGGTGACCTGTACCTTGAAGGAACTGAGGGTCAAACCATGTTTAAATCCTTCTTTCAGGAAGGCCCAAATGGAAGAAATAGCTGCCCGCCATGCAAATAGGCCCCGGTTCCACTAGGCCTTAAAAAACATGCCTTTTCCACACAAGGCTGTCAAAGTGTAAGTTCCGTACAGCCTCAGGAATATGGATACCACTTTAGAGTAACCTTTAAGCATCAGACTACATTTTAGAATGGTCAGCCCATAAGACAAAAGGGTATCTAGGTTTACCAAGATGAAAGAACCCTAGGTGGAAGAGCCCCAGACTCAGAGGCAACCGCGATGCATCATTCGCCAGTAGCCTGACCAGAATGATACAACATGGCCAGCGTACTCTGTCTGATGCCAATAGAACCACCAGCAGGGGGTGCTCTGCTATGCTATACAACACCCCACTTCCAAGCAGCCATGAGGGAAACATCTATAATGGACACTCCCCTAGGTCAAGGCTGACTCAGGGCATCAAGCTCCTTTCTTCTTCTAATGAACCATGTGGCTTTGGCATTATCAGTGAAATGCCAACAAGATGATCAGTGTACTGCCACAATCCACCACGATCTGGAATGCTCAGAGACTCAGCTCTCCTTTGCTTGGATCCAGAAAATTCGGACCGCAAATGTCCATTTGCATGATATCCATGTTGGCAATGTGAGCTGCTGTAATGGCTACCAATTAGTTCTCTGCACACTTGCAAAGTATGGTGTTCTATGCCACCACTGCTGCATTCCTGGTGCCCCCTATCTATTAAGATAAGGCACTGACATAGCAATGTCAGACACAATCCAACCCGCCTTTCCCCATACCATAGGTTAAACCTCTCCAGTGCTTTCTGAACAGCTATGGTTTCTAGTCTGATTAAGGTCCAAAGAAGCCTCTTTATCAAAACAAGTCCACGTGCTATTTGACATCAACAGAGTGCTCTCTAAACTGACTATTTGAGGGGAGGGGAAGTTTGCAAGACTTTGCTTTTGAGGAGGTGTCAAGGGGACTAGCACCAAGCTAGCATCCTCCAGATTGATGCCTGAATGGGCAGATGAGTGACATTCCCTTGCAAGAGGGGAGACCAACTAGACAGAAGGCCCTTCTGGAAAGGCCTCATGTGAGTTCTTGCCTACAGAACCAAGACCAGAGTCATCACCATGGAACTAGGAGCTACAGGGAGCAAAACTGCAAGTACAATCTGTCCAGCTTGCCTTGGGTCAGAAAATCCTTGTCAACCCCAGTACTGAAGCAAGCCTCCAGAAACTCCAGGGATAGGGAAGGATCAGACTACTTCTCTCCTAATTCACTACACAGCCAAGGCCGTCTAAAATCTGAATCACTCTGCGTGAAGCCATCCTGATGTCCTCCACTGAATCAGATCTGATTAACCTGTTGTCCAATTAGGGATAGATGCTGATCCCCCTCCCTGAACAGGAATACTGCCACCACCAACATAACCTTTGAGAAGGGCCTCGGAGCCGTGGCCAAGTCGAATGGCAAGCTAGGGACTCATAGTGCTGGCTTGGGTACAGATGTGCAGAAACCTCTGGTGACGTTCCTGAATGGGACCATGGACATCAGCTGTAGACAGGTCGAAGAGGGAGAAAAATGTGCATTTTCATGATTGCTGCAATGATGGATCACAAGGTCTCTATATAAAACAAGGGCATATGCAAGGACACGCTGACCCCTTTTAGTCCTGTGAGTAGCTTAGTATAAGTTTCGCCACTTGAGAATTACAAAAATAAATTGAGTAGCAACTATGCCTGCTCTTCTCCCAGGAGCCATTGTTCTGGTTCCCTAACTGAAGTAGTTGCTTAAGGGTATCGTTCAGTGCAACCATCTTGATCATCAACCCGCAGGGAGACTCCCTAAGGTGCTGGAAAGGGATTCTGCAAACTCTAGAGCATAGACTTGCCAGAAGGCAGTGTACTATTGTGGATAAGAACTGGTTAAAAGATAGAAAGCAGAGAGTAGGACTAAATAGCCAATTTTTTCAATGGAGAAAGATGAACAGTGGAGTACTCCATGGATCTGTGCTGTGCCCGCTGCTTTTTAACATATTCATAAATGACCTGGAAATGAGAATAACGAGTGAGGTGTTCAAATTTGCAGATGAGACAACATTATTCAAAGTTGTTAAAACACAAGAAGATTGTGAAAAATTGCAAGAGAATCTTGATAAATTGTAAGACTGTATGTCCAAATGGCAGATGGAATTTAATATGGACAAGTGGCAAGTTATGCATTTAGGGAAGAACCACCCCAACTATGGTTACACAATGCAAGGTTTCATATTAGGAACCACCACCCAGGAAAAGGATTTAGGCATCATTGTGGATAATACGTTGAAACCCTCTGTCCAGTGTGCAGTGACGACCAAGAAAGCAAATAGAATGCCTTTATTTATTTATTTAACAGTTATTTATATACCGCTCTTTCCCTAGTATCAAGTGCGGTTTACATGGAACAGTAGGTTAATTGGTATGTAATATACCAAGTCAGTTTACATAGAACAGATAATTATAATTTACAAGGAATGTTGTAACATTAAAGGTATAACATATTAGAACATATATACATTGTTAGTTTAAATCTATAATCATCATGTGAATGAGAGTGTGGTATGGTTAATAGTGTATTAGTGATATTTATTTTGAAAATAGAGTATGTAATAATAATGTATAAATGTTAGCCTGTATCTATTTGAGTATTCTGTTCTGAGGGTGTATTGTAGTGTAATATGAATAAGTGAGTTTTTAATTTTTTTTCTAAATTCCTTTATATCAGATAGCAGGCGAATGTTGTCAGGTAGATTGTTCCAAAGAATTGGAGCAGAGTGTGAGAAAGCTCTCTTATTTGTTTGTTTTCTGGCTTTTGTGAAATCTTTTGGTATTGTTAAGGTATTTAAGTTTCTGCTTCTTTGGGATCGTTTATCGATGTCTATATTAATCAGTGTATTGAGTGCCGATGGTGCAAGATTATTTATAAGTTTAAATGTAGTGACAAGAATTTTATATTTGATTCGGGAGTAAATAGGTAGCCAATGAAGTTCAGCCAAAATTGGTGTAACATGTTCAAGTGGGCTTATATTCATAATCATCCTGGCAGCTATGTTCTGAATTATTTGTATCTTTTTAATATTTTGTTTTGAAATGCCATTAAGTATTGTGTTTGCAAAATCAAAATGTGGGGTGATGATAGCATGAATTATATTAATAAAGTCTTGTAGATGAATCAATGGTCTTAATTGTTTTAGTGTTTTGAGTTTGTAATGTATTTTTTTAGTTAGATATTTTATATGTGAATCCATATTTAGATTATTGTCAAGTATCACACCTAAATATTTTATTTCTTTTTTTGTATTTATTTCATGAGTATCTAGTGTGATCGTGTTTGGGGGTATGTATGTTTGATTTTTAGTGATGAATAATATATCAGTTTTAGTAAAGTTGATAAGTAGATTTTGTTCTTTGAGCCATTCAGTTAGTTCATTGAAACATTCTGTTATTTTTTGAAGAGGTGGGTGTGGGATTTCAAATGTGAGGTAGAACATTATATCATCAGCGTAGATATGATAATAAACATTGTGACGTTTAAAGATGTTACAAACTGGTTGTAAGTAAATATTAAATAATAGCGCAGATAATGCAGAACCCTGCGGGAGACCCTGAGTTTGTTTGAAGGTGTTAGAAATTTGGGTGTGGATTCTTACTGTTTTGAGTTCTGCTTGATAGATATGATTTGAACCAATTATAAACAGTAGATGTAATTCCAATTTGTTGAAGTCTGTTTAACATTGTTAAGTGATTAACACTGTCAAATGCAGCTGATATGTCAAGGAAAACAAGAATAAAGGCTTGTTTAGGATTATCAATACCTCTTAATATTGTGTCATAAAGGATCGTTAGCAAGGTTTCTACTCCATGGAAGGGTCTAAAGCCATATTGATGTTCATCAAGGAGGTTTAATGTGTCAATAAAGTCTTGTAGTTGAATTTGTACAATTTTTTCAATAAGTTTGGCCATAAAAGGAATACTTGATATGGGTCTGTATGATTTTGGGGATAATTTATCTAATGTGTTATTTTTAAGTATAGGTCGTATTTGAACGTGTTTGAGAGATGGTGGTAAGTAGCCTTTTTGTAAGGATAGGTTCACTAAGGGTAGAATGAAAGAAGAGAGTATTGAGAAAGTCTTCTTTATCCAATCAACTGGGCATGGATCAAGGTATGAGGTTGTTGCATTAATGTTAGTTATTGTAGTTTTGAGAGTAGATTTTGATATTAAGTTGAAGTTGGTCCAGTTATCAAATGTAGCTTGCTTTGTTTGTGTTTGAATTTGTGGTTGAGTAATATGTAGAGGTGTTATTTGTAGCTTTGTTTTATTGATATAGTATTGAGCTAATTCTTGTGGGGAGATATCAATTGATATTTCATCAGAATTTAGTGTTTTGTTTGTTAGTTTTTGTACTATACAGAATAGTTCTCTTGGGCGATTAGTGGCTCTTGAGATTATATTAGAATAATAATTTTGTTTGGAGTTGTTTATTGTTTGTTTATAAATTTGTAGTGTATTAGTGTAGTTCTCATGATTTATTAATGATTTTGATTGTCTCCATTTCCTTTCCTCTTTTCTTAGTTGTCTTTTTAATGTTTTGATAGATATATTAAACCATGGAGCATGTCTTTTTTCAATTTTATTGTTGTTTATATTTTGGTGTGATTGGTTTGGATTACTTTCAGCTGCTTTAGAGATTATATTGTTCCAGTTTTTGATAGATTCTTCAAGATTTGTGGGTGTTTGTGTTAGTTGTGGTATTATTTGATCTAGAAATTCTTCTTCATTGAATTTTCTGAATCTATTAGTTTGAGGACGTTGTGGTCTTTTAGTTTGATTGTTGTAGGTGATGGTTATATTGAATTTTAGAAGATAGTGGTCAGACCAGGGGACTGGAATGTTTGAGAGGGATTCAGAGTTATATAGGTTGTGTAGAGAGTTTGGTAAGAAGACCATGTCAAGAGTTTTTCCTTTATTGTGTGTTTGTTCAGTTATTATTTGGTGAAAGTCCAAATTATTTATCATTTCTAAGAATTGATTAGAGTGATTGCTGGGTATTGAAGGAAGATTAAAGTCTCCCATAAGTATTACAGGATTTGTATCTGTGGATGATGCTAGTAATTCGATTAAATTGTAAATTTTATCTATGTTGTATTCTGGCGGTCGATATATTAATGATATAGTTATGTTTTTAATTTTTATGGTATGTCAACATTATCTATATTATTAGATGATATTAATTTTGCATTGAGGTTTTTCTTTATTATTATAAGTACTCCTCCTCCTTTTTTTAGTGTTCTGTGAGTATGGAAGATCTCATATTCAGGTGTCTTTAATTGGTTTAAGAATACTGAGTCAGTATCTTTGAGCCAGGTCTCTGTTATACAAAGGATATCAGGTTTATCATCATTGATAATGTCTACAAAAATTGGTAGTTTGCTTTTCATAGATCTTGTATTAATGAGTTGGCAGGTGAGAATTGTGTATTTCTGTGTCTGAGCTGAGTGTGGTGTGTTGCATATTTTTTGTTGTTGTTATATATAAAAGTCTAGATTGTCTAGATCTAAGGTTGGTTCCTATTATGAATGGGTGTATTAAATTATCATGTTTTGATATTCTTTGTATTATGGGAATTGGTCTATTATTCTTATTATCTATGGATTTTATTAGGTTAATCAGTGTAAGGATTGTGATACTTATAAGTATAAGCCTTCCCTGTACAACTGAATTATAGATCATAAGCTATTTTGGAAGATAATTAGATTTTACAGTTTGGAAGGTTCTCGTGGAGGCAGTCAAAACCTCTTCTCTGGTTTTGGCAGAGGAGCTAGCTGAGTCTTTTGAGGTCTCTGCTGCCGAATACAGGAGTAAGAGCTCTGCTTGTTGTGGGAAGAGTGTGAGGTAGGAAGATACCTATGCCTTTGAGAATAATTGGTCTTCCTGTGACCTCTGCTCTGGTAGCTTCTTGATGAGGAGTTTGGGTCAAAAGTAGGCCTGGTTAAGTGTGTTGCTATGCTGCCTGATTAAGATTGGCAGAAGGTAGCACACCCTGCATTTTATCTCCAAAGAGATTCTCTCTACAGCACAGCACAGAATGTTTTGAACTTCTCCTGAACACCATTATTTTAAGTCTGAGGCAGAGTCGGCCCCACGGCCAGTGCATGGTATTGTTGCGCTGATGCAGGTAGCCTTCTTGGGATCTGCTCAGAACCAAGCCCGAGCCAAACAACATGGATTTCTGCTTCAAGACTGCTGATGCTACTGATTCATTTCCCACCATGGACTGTGTCCATGGATACTGAAGATCATTGTTTTCTGTTCTGCATGGTGCTGACAACAGATTTTTCCCCAGCCTGAAAGCTCCTGAGGACCTTGGAAGTTGCAACAATGTATTGGGATCCTGGTCAGCTGCTTCTGCATTCCAGCTCCAACTCTCACCATGAATCTGATTGCTCAGGTGGTTACCTCCAGAAAACTGCATCCTGATTCACCCAGCCACCAGACAGCGTCCTGGGTCTAACCCAGTCTAAGGCAAGGGCATGGACTAAAATAACTCTGCAGAAACAATAAGAATGTTTGCCTGAGAAAGGCTGGGACCTTTCTGACCTTGGCTTCTGTTTTCCCTTTGGGGTGCTTGCCTGTGGCTACCTAATGGGCTCTTGTGTTTGCATTAGTAGAGATCCACATGAGACTAGCTAAGATCCCTGCAGGCATCTCAGGTGTTCCGTATTTTTATTGCCCACGCAGCTCGCCAGGCACGGCTCGAGCTAGCAAAACAGCTTATCTGCCTCCTAAGATTTTGGGCTTCTTGGTATCTGACTTTGGAGCCAAGCAGCGTTCCTTTCTCCAGGTAAGGCTAAAGGTATTGGTTTCCATTTTTTTCTGCGGGTGGGTGGGTGGGTGGTGAAATTGCCAGGTAGCTCCATTATTGTACATTTCTAAGTGCAGAACATGCTATGGGACCTCTAGTTGTAGTTAGTGAGCTATTGTCACTTACATAAAATTTACTGGTGTTCCTGCCAAATTATTATCTCAATCATTTGTGATTTCCTGTTTTTGTACCCTAATAAGGTGACATTATACTTACCAAATAATGTCCTTTCCTTGAGTGCTGCTAGACCAGTCCAGAAAGTGGGTTATGTCCCCCTACCAGCAGATGTTGAGGCAGAGGAAACTTCCATTAGCTTCTTTATATGTCATATCATGTCATGCCATATCAGCCAGAAACACCAGAGGAAGCCTTCAGTATTCATACCAAAGCACAAAGCAAGGAATCGTCAACCTCACACAGCATTACCAACATAGCAACGTGGAACAGAACAGGAAGCATAACTATGTACATGATAAGCTTCCATACAAGGCTTGTCAGAAGGCCATGAGCCCGCAGAGCCAACCACTGAGAATACAGCAGACCAATATAGATTCCAGGGGTGGGTCCTAGACTTGTCTAGCACAACATAAGAAAAGGACGCTATCTGGTAAGTAAAATGTCACCTTTCATATCGTCCTGCTAGACTAGTTTTGACAAGCGGGACATACCAAAGCAATGCCTCCAGTGAGAGGGGAAAAAAATCATGGCAGCTTTTAAGACCTCTGAGCCAAAGGCCATGTCAGCCTGCGCATGGACATCCAAGTGTTAATAGTTTATGGATTATGGTTAATACTACATTAGAAAGAAAGTAATGCCCACACTGCCGCACAACAACTATCTGAGGGGGCTACGGAGCTCCGCTCCACCCATGAGGACACTTGTGCCCAAGTGGAATGTGAACGCAAACCCTCTGGAACGGGCCAGTTCCACAGAAAATATACACATGATGGCAGAAAAAGACCACATGGCCTATCTAGTCTACCCTTCCATATCAACTACTATAGTCCCTTTTTTTTCCTTTAGAGATCTTCTGTGTTTGTCCCATGCTTTCTTGAATTCAGATACTGTCCTCATCTCTACTACCTCCACTATTCCACGTATCTACCACTCTTTCCATAAAGCGTAGTTACTCAACTATAACAGGTGTTCTCCAGGGATAGCAGGAATCAGTCCTCACATATGGTTGACATCAGTGCTGACGGAGCCCTCGTGAAGTATTTCCCCAGCTTTCAAAGAAAGCCTTTGGGACATGCTGTCACACATGCATGGTCCCCTTCCCACCCAAGGGTGCCATCCTGCTCAGTCAGATGACATAGCTAGGATGGTAGTAAAAAACTAAAACAAAGTAAGGAGGCAACTCCCAGGGGAGGAGGGAAGGTTGTGAGGACTGATTCCTGCTGTCCCTGGAGAACACCTGTTACAAGTGAGTAACTATGCTTTCTCCAGGAACAAGCAGGAAGTCAGTCCTCACATATGGGACTCCCTAACTCCAGGCTGACGAGGACCGAACCATGACATCACCAACGGCGACCAAGTCAGATAGCCGTGAGTTGCAGAAGATGAGTACAGACTGAAAGACTCTGCAAGACCCTAGCGTTCAGAGGCACTATCATTCCGGTAGCCTGAAAACAGAAGAGTCGGAGGGCAGGAGTTGCCTACACCCCGAGATTATTATGGAGTACTGACTGACCAAACGCACTGTCCCTGTGGGACTCGTTCTCCAGGTAGTAGTGAGCTGCAAACGTGTGAATCAAAGATCATATGGCAGCCTTGCATATCTCTGTCACCGAGCACAGGTTGACCACAGATGTAGCCATTGCCCTCATGTGATGCGCTGTGATCCGGTATTCAAGGGAGAGTCCAGCTTGCTCTTAAGCTAGGGCAATATAGTGCGCCGCCCAAGTGCACAGTGTTCACTTAGTCACAGGGAGCCCCATTCTGCTGGGGTCATAAGACATGAAAAGCTGAGGAGTTTTGCGATGGGCCAGGATCCACTGTAAGTAGAAGGACAGGGCCCGTTTAAAATCCAGTGTATGTAGTACAAGTTCCTCCCTGCTGGCGTAAAGCTGCGGGAAGAAGATGGGGAGGACCACCTCTTGGTTGAGGTGGAAAGGAGATATCACCTTCGGGAGGAGTTTTTGGTGTGTGCAGAGCACTATGCTATTCTTGTATATGGTGGATCCGCCACCAGGACCTGGAGTTCGCTCACTCTTCAAGTGGACATGAGGGCCACCAGAAAGGCCACTTTGCAAGATAGGTAATGCAGGAGGCAAGTGGCTAGGGGCTCGAATGGCGGTCTGGTGAGCTGTGAGCACTACACTGAGGTCCCACTCCGCGGCCGGAGGGCGGAGAGGGGACTTGGATAACAGAAGGCCCCGGGGGAGCCTGGAGACCAGGAGCTGGCCCAAAAGGAGTTTTCCCTCGACATGGTGGTGGTGAGCGGCTTTTGCGCTCAGATGCACCCTCACTGAGTTAGGCTTCAGCCCAGTGTGTGACAGGTGCAGTAGGTACTGGAGTACTAATTGCACATGGCAGGAGAAGCTGTTCTTCCTTCCTTCTGCACTCCAGGTGGAGAACCTTCTCCACTTAAAGGCATAAGCCTGTCTGGTGGAAGGCTTGCGAGAGGCCAGTAGGATCTCCACGACTTCTCTCAGAAGATTGAAAGGGGCCATTGCTACCCTTTCAGCAGTCACACTGTTACTGTCAGGGACCCCAGGTTGGGGTGCAGGAGTGAGCCCCCCTCCTGAGTCAGGAGATACGGGGCTCAGCCCAGCGGGACTGGGAGTGCCACCGACAGGGAGAGCAGCAGTGGAAACCAGGGCTGCCTCGGCCACCTGGGGGCAATGAGTATGACTGATGTCCTCTTTATCTAGACTTTGAACAGGGTCCTGGAGACCAGGGGGGAGGGGGGATCGGTGGGAATGTATAGAGTAGGCCCTCGGATCACGATATCAGGAAGTGCCACTCTCTCCGGATGCAGCTGGCACAAGCAGAAGCAAGGTAACTGCGTGTTGTCTGGAGAGGCAAACAGATCCATCACGGGCCTGCCCCAGAGGTGGAAGAGCCTTTTGGCCACCCTGGGGTTCAAGCGCCACTCGTGCGGCCAAAGAACTATGCTCAGCCTGTCCACTAGGCAGTTGTCCTGCAAAGGAGAGGAGAGCCACTGCCTCCAAGCAGAGGGAGTACGAGCCTGTGCCCCCCTACTTGTTGATAAAGAACATGGTGACTTGGATTGCCCATCTGGATCAGTACGGACCAGTGTCACAGGCAGTGGCGGAACACTCGTAGGGGCTAGAAAGATTGCCCTGAGCTCCAGGAGATTAATCTGTAGGAGCGACTCCTCCTGGGACCAGCTGTCATGTATGCAGTGGTCCTACAATGCATTCCCCAATCCAGGAGGGAGGCATCTGTGGTCAAGGTTCTCTGAAGTGTGGGTGCTTGGAAGGCCATTTCCGCCTGGAGGTAGCGGACGTTTTGCCACCAGTTGAGGGATTTCGCCAATTGGCGAGTAACCCTGACCATGTCCCGTAGCCTGCCCGTGGCTTGAGTCCACTATGAGTGGAGGCACCACTGGGCTGTCCGCATGTGCAAGCGGGCTGAGGGTGTCACGTGGACCATAGAGGTCATATGACCTAGTAGGTGGAGGAGGAGATGAGTTGGCACTGACTGGCGACGTTGTACCTCTCCTGCCAGTTGTCGGAGGCGTTCTGCCCTTTCTCTGGGGAGAACCGCCTTGACCTGCAGCGTGTCAAGCTGAGCACCTATGAATTCCAGATTTTGGGCCGGAAAGAGGTAGGATTTGGGGTGGTTGAAGACGAACCCAAGGTGCTGCAGAAGGAGGGACATACGCTCTGCTGCCCGATTGGCATCTGAGGCTGTGCCGCCCCTGATTAGCCAGTCATCTAGGTAGGGGCAGACGAAGGCTCCTTGCAGCTGCAGGTGAGTGGCCACCACAGCCAGCATTTGGTGAGGAAACCAGGCCAAAGGGTAGTACCCTGTACTGGTAATGCCCTCCCTCCTAACACGAACGTTAGGTACTGCCTTGTAGGAGGGGTGGATTAGGATGTGTGTGTACGCATCCTTTAGATCCAAAGAGCATAGCCAATCCCCCTGGTAAAGGTAAGGTAGCAGTGTTCCAAGGGAGAGGATCCTGAACTTCTCCTTCACATAACTTCATTGAGGCGCTGGCTCACCACCAGTACCGATGCCGTTGTCTCCCACATTCTGAGCAGTAGCCATTTGAGGATCGGCTGCACGGGCACCGTGAGGGTTTCCTTGGGTGGAGACCCATATTAGAGGCTCTCCAGCTCCTCGGTGCGTGGTTTTCCTCCGCCTCGGTCTGTACCAAGAGGGCTATGGCCATGTCCTTGACAAAGTCATGGAAGGCCACGTCCTCCGGAGAGTGGTGCCGGGGCGCTGGAGGAGACAGGTCCGAGGGAATCTCTCGGTGCCGTTTAGTTTCCGGGGATGCCTCGTCATCGGTCTCCCACTCGAGTCGAGTGGTGACAACGAGTCGGAGGCCCTGTGACTCATTGTCTCGAGGCTGGCGGCCTCCGGAGGACCTGGGGCTCGAGCCACTGTTGGAAACAGAATACTGGGCTTGATGGACCTTGGTCTGACCCAGTATGGCATATCTTATGTTCACTCTTGGGTGGGAAGGGGACCAGTATGCATGGTACCATGTCCCAAAGGCTTTCTTTGAAAGCTGGGAAAATGTTCCGCATGGGCTCCATTGGGGCCGACGTCACCCATATGTCAGGACTGACTTCCTGCCTGTTCCTGGAGAAATAAATATTTTATATATATCTTACTCCTGAGTATATCCCCTTTCACCCTCATCCTATGTCCCCTTGCTGAAGAATTTACTTTCTTTTTTTTTTTTTTTTTGTATTAAAGTTTTTATTTATGCATACTCATTTAAACATAACAGTACATATCTGAAAACTACAGCAACATTGGCTCACCCCCCCAGGGCTCACCCCATATATATCACTTTAAACAATAACTACTTCCCCACCCCCACCCACGTAACCCGGAACCATATAGCAGCTAAAACCGAAGAAGTGCATATGTTTAACCAAGAACATGACCCAGGTCCGCCTCTACATAACTTCCCAATAACATTACCATATCATAGACCTTCAACCCCCCCACCCCCCTCCTTCCCACCCCTACCCCCCTTCCCCTCCTCACCATGGAACCAACCACTCCTTATCTGTCACCCAACTCCCCCCCTCAACTTATCCTTGCCCCACCCCAATCTAGAACCACCTCCCACCCCGACTCTCGCCCCCCTCTTCAACACCCCTCCCTCCATCTCAAGAAAGGCTGCCACTTACGATAAGAACTACTCAATTTATTAGTCAAATGTGCCTGCAACTCCGACATTTGACAAATAAATACAACACGCTTCAACACTTGATCCACTTCAGGCAAGTTCCCTTCCACCCCCAAGCTATCTCCATCCGTATGGCAATGGAGATCATCTTCAGCAAATACCCCATATCATACTCCAACTCCCCCCATCACCACCTGTTCGGGCCGCAACTTCCCCTTCCAACCCATCATATGCTCTACCAGGTCCTGCATCCAAACCCATATTCCCTGAATCACTGGGCACTCCCACCACACATGCAAATACGTACCCAAAGCCCCACATCCTTTCCAACAATATGGCTCCTTTGTTTTATCTATTTTGGCTAGTTTTTTTGGCGTAATATACATGCGGTACAGCATTTTGTAACAATGTTCCTGCACTGAAGCCGAGCTGGACACAATCTTAACTGCCTCATGTACCACCATCCACCTTTCCTCGTCCCATACTCCTCCCAGGTCCCTCATCCACGCCACCTGGTATGCCGCATATGCCCCTCCCCTTTCCAAGCCCTTATAAATCAGCGAAACTAATCCCCGCAATACCCCTCCCCGGAGTAACACCCTTTTGAAAGGGATACACCCCCCCCCTTCCACCCCCTTTAAACTACTCTGCACGAAATGTTCTACTTGTTGGTAACCATACCAATCCTCCTTCCCCAGGGCGTATTTCACCTGTAGCTGCTCAAAAGTACCCAGCTGTCCATTCTCCATGAACAACTGCCCCATCCACACCAAACCTTTATCTTCCCATTTTTTATATACCACAGCTCTCCCCCCCTCAGAAAATCCACTGCACCTCCTAATTTTCTGGAGTTGGATTGCAACCCTCTTACTCACCAAGTGTACTTTCTCTCGCTTCTATACCTCTAAAGTAAGCTCCGTAAATGGGCTCATCTCCTGCTTCTCCCCAACCTTAATTCCCCCCCCCACCCGATCGCAACCCCACAAACGCTCTGGCAACTCACACTGCCCATTTAGGGCCTCCTCCACTCGAACCCACCCTCGGGCTTCCGGACCAATCCAATACACAAGCGCCCGCAACTGCGCCGCCCTATAATAGCGCAACAAGTCCGGGACCCCCATTCCACCCTCACATCTATGCATACACATCACCCTTCTATTCAGCCTAGGGGGATGCCGCTTCCAAATGAAGGAGAAAATTCTTTGCCGCAGCATCCTCAATTGCGCCACTGATAACTTAATAGGCAGTGCCGCAAACAGATATAGTATCCTAGGCAACAGGTTCATTTTAACAATGGCAATACGGCCTACCCACGAAAAAGTATCCTTATCCCACCTCACCAGATCATTCAGGATCTCAGCGATTAAGGGGTCATAATTCAATCTTCGCATTTGCTTCCAATCGCTACATATCCAAACCCCCAAATATTTTAACTTCTGCTTAGCCCACCGAAAGGGATACTTCTCCTTCAACTGGGTTTCCGCATTAAGTCCCAGTCCAATCTTCAGAATCTCAGTTTTACCAATATTCATTTTATATCCCGATACTAGACTATAGTCCCCTATTTCTTCCAACAAAACTGGTAACGTCTCTACCGGCCTACTCACAGTATATATGACGTCGTCCGCAAATAGCGAAATTTTATATTCTCCGTCACCCACCTGAATGCCACTAATGCATTCATGCTCTCTAATCCGTTGCGCTAGAGGTTCAATGACTAATGCGAATAACAGAGGTGACAAAGGACACCCCTGTTGCGTGCCCCGCTCCAACTCAAACTCTGCAGAATAAGTACCATTCACCCGAATCCTAGCCGTAGGCTGGTCATATAGTGCACCAATCCACTGTTGAAACCCCACCCCGATCCCCATTCTCTGCAGCACAGCAAACATAAAGGGCCATTCAACTCTATCGAACGCCTTCTCAGTATCCACCGCCACAACCAAGGAGTCTATGCCCTTTGTCCTAGCCGCCCATATAACATTTAATAGTTTCCGGATATTATCACTGGCCTGCCTTCCTGGTATAAAGCCCGTTTGGTCATTATTTATCAACTTTGGCAGGAAGTTCTGCAATCGGGTAGCCAAAGCTTTTGCCAAAATCTTCGCATCCAGATTAATGAGAGATATTGGCCAATAGGACTCACTCACACCTTTATCCTTCCCCGGCTTAGGCACTAAGGCGATCCCCGCCACCGCCATAGATCGCGGGAGAGCCCCCCCCTGCCAGACCCCATTAAAGACCTGTGTGAGCTCGCCACAGATTTCACAACAAAAAATCTTATAAAACCGGGCCGTAAGACCGTCTAATCCCGGGCCTTTGCCTTCCTTAAGACCATTAATTGCCACTCTCACCTCCCCTTCCTCAATCGCCCTATCCAACCATACCTGCTCCGTCTCCTCCAGACTCAAGAGGCAAAGTCTTCCCAAATATTGTCGAATCTCCTCCTCCGATCCCCTCCTCTCCGCCCGATATAGGGCCCTATAATACCTACAGAAAATCTCCTGAACCTTCACCGTCCCATATTCCCATTCCCCCTGTTCATTCTTCAGCTTAAATAGCTGCTGCTGCACCTACCTTCTTTTAAGCTGCCGTGCCAAATACCTACCCGGTTTATTTCCCCCCATATAGTAGGTTTGCTGCAGCCTCTTCATTTGGAAAGCTACATCACCCAGTC
The DNA here is from genome assembly GCA_033557465.1 of Ichthyophis bannanicus. Taxonomy (NCBI): domain Eukaryota; kingdom Metazoa; phylum Chordata; class Amphibia; order Gymnophiona; family Ichthyophiidae; genus Ichthyophis; species Ichthyophis bannanicus. The sequence continues at coordinate 129,757,718 of CM066033.1, forward strand.
TTAACGCCTCCAGCTCCTCCCGTACCCTAGTCAGCCTTTGCAACACCACCTTATTCCCAGTCCTTTGATGCTCTCTAATCAATTGCTGGAGTTGACTTCTCAACCTTTCTTCCACCTCATCCCCCTGCCTCTTCTTTTTTGCCGCCAGGGCTATTAATCGCCCCCGAACTACCGCTTTCATACCATCCCACACTGTCTCCCGGGCAACTTCCGTTCCCCCATTCAATTGGAAATACTCCTTAATACAACCCCTCAAACTGGCCACTCCCTCCGGATCAGCCAACAACGATTCATTCAAGCGCCAGAACCTAAGGCCAGTTCTTTCCTTATAAAAATCAAGGACCAGGATTACCGGCGCATGGTCCGTCCAGGACACTACCCCAATATCCACTGCACCCACCCTATCCAACCACTTCGGATCAATCCACAACATATCTATTCTGCTATACGATTTATGCGGATGTGAGAAAAAGGTATATGCTCTTTCCCCAACATGACTATATCTCCAAACGTCCACTAGCCCCAGTGCAGACATCATTTTAACCAACTTTTTCCTCCCCATTTTACCCCACCTCCTAGCCTTCTCAGAGGTATCTAGGCAGGGGTCTACTACCACATTAAAATCTCCCCCCACCACCAAACACCCCCTTCTATGCTCCTCTAGAAGTGGGAGAACACTGTCAAAAAAGGGCCCTGGGCTACATTAGGCGCATAAACACAACAGATAGTGACCTCCCTCCCCTCTAATATCACACACCAAAGGACATACCTCTCCTCCCTGTCTCTAATAACCTCCTTAGTGTCCACTAAGAGGTCCTTTGCAAACATTATCCCCACACCCCCCCTTTTTATAAGCTCTACTATTGGCAGCAAAAAATCCTTTATCATACTTGCCCTGATATAGCTCCCCAGCAGGTGAACTCTTTAAATGGGTCTCCTGCAAAAGGAGTACATCTGCCTGAGCTTAGGCCCTTCTCTTTTGCCAGGAATTAAGCCCATACACATTAAGCGTGAGAATCTTTAATTCACGTTCCATCATCAAGAATCTCTTTTACTTTCAATATTTTCCCTTCCATGGTGAGCTCCCCCCTCTCCCCCCCCACAACCCCTCTCCACTTAGTATTGCCCTCACTCCCCCCTCCAAATCACCCCCCCAACCCCCCTCCCAATCTTCGCCCACCCCTACAGCCCTCTACCGTGCTCACCCTTTCCACATCCACCCCACTCCCACCATCCCAGACCCAAGAACCCCTATACACCCTCACCCCCACCTTCCCCTCCTCCACAGGACATCGTACCCAACTCGCAACACCCTACACACAACAACATACATTTGCCCAAAAACACTGTCTGCTCCCCCTCCCCCCCTTCCACAGTGCCACATCACCCCCTCCCATCATTTATTCAAACAAACAAATATATCCCTCAGCTTCGGTAGGGTGCTCTCTTTCCCCCTCGTGTAGATTTCCGCTCCCGTCTCTCCACCCGACTCCATCTCTCATCTGGAACTCACCGCTGCATGCTCCCCGTCTGCTCCTGCTCTGGAATCCGCTGGATGCCCGCCTATTTCATAGCCTCCCTCAATGCCAGCACGGTCTCAGCTCGCCAGGTCGTTCCGCTGACCGTGAAAGCAAGTCCCACAGGGTACATCCACTTATATCTTATATTTTCTTCCCGTAGCCATGCCGTAAATTCCCTCCAGGCCCGCCGGTGCTGTAACGTTGCTGCAGCCAAGTCTGCGTAGATAGCAATCTCAGTTCCTTGCCACTTAAATTTTCCCATGGAACGCGTCTTACTGGCTATTTTGTCCTTAATCTGGTAATCATGGAAACAGATAATGTCGTCTCTAGGCTGCTCCCGCCGCGCTGCTCCAAGCGATCTATGTGCTCGATCCAGCACTACCTCTTCCACTTCCTCCCCAGCCTCCTTCAGGACTGCCTCGCAAATATCCTTTGCTGTTTTCATACAATCAAGATATTCGCCCACTTCTGGCACTCCTTTTATGCGCAGATTCTGACGCCTGGCTCTGTTCTCCAGATCTTCCAGCTTCAAAGTCATACTCTCCCTAACTTCTTCCAGAGACTTCATACCCGTTTCCAACGTCTCAGTGCGCATCTCCAGGTCCTCAAGGCGGCCCTCCACTTCTGCCACCCGGCAGCCGACTTCAGTTGCTCTCAACTGTGCAAACATCTCCTCCACTTCTCCTTTGAACCCAGCAATGTCCTTTTTAATCTCATGAAACCACGATTTTAGCTCATCTTTTGTAATGTCCACCAGAGCACTTGCAGCAGGAGTTTCCTTCTTGCCAGTTTCAGATATTTCCAGACTCCCTGGCAATTCCTCTATCGTTTGTTTTTCTCTCTCTTGAAGGTCTGCTCACCCACTGCTATAGGCAAACTCTTTCAAATCCGCTGCTTTTTTCCTGGTAGATACCATCTTCTGATTTCAGCTATTAGCTCTCACCTCCACTGCTATTTCCCAAGCTTTTTTAACCTCTATTACAATGCTGGGTCTCTGTTACCTCGCTCCACCACCAGATGGCGCCACACTCTCACTTTTGCTTAGCCATGTGCTCCTCTGAAGAAGATAGGAATGCCCGTTAAGCAAATTTGAACTAGCTGCAGCTAAATCGGGCCACTTTTCTCAAAAAGTTGGAACTTTAGAGCCTTTCCTTCCTGCAGGCACTACTCACATCAGCCACCTCCTCAGATTACCAGCCCAGGAGACAGCTCCGCAGCAAAATCATGTCCCCTGCTGTCACATACCACTGCAGTCAGTTCTCCACCTCTGGCCTCCTCAGATCACTCTGCTCCCCTCCTTCGGGTGATTGCTTCCACAACGGTCACCGGCTTAGCTGCAGCCCCGACACCGCTCCTTCCCCTGCATACAGAGACGCACAAAGCAATCTCTCCGGTCCTCTGGGTCTTCCACGGCCCTACAGCCGCTGAATACAGCCCGTGCACACCAGCGTAACTCCACCACGGGGATCAAAAGCGACAACAGCTTCCTCGTCGGGTAGGCTTATTTTCACTGCAATTCTAATGTTCGGGGGAAAGGGCTAGACAACGCAGCCCACAAACATACCCCTCTCCGCTCACTCTCATGGCTCCTTTTCCTCTCCTGGGGTTGCGTCCACCAGGCCTCTCCTCTCTGCAAGTTAGGGGTCTTTTTCGAGCCGGCGGCAATTACATTTCTGCTCAGCCCTGCCTGTTTCACCTCACCCCGTGTTCCGCCGCTCTCACCACTCAGTTACACTCCCCATTCACAGGTTCTTATGCTTCCCACAAGCAAATGTGGAAGGCACCTGCACGGAGCTTCAGGGAGATGCGGCCATTTTCGATCGGGCTCACTAGCGCCCCCCGAAGAATTTACTTTCAACTGAAAGAGGCTCTCCTCCTGTGCATTTATGCCAAGGAGATATTTAAACATCTCTGTCATATCTCCTCTATCCTGCCTTTCCTCTTAAGTATACATATTGAGATCTTTAAGTCTGTCCCCATATGGTTTATTACAAAGACCACTGACCATTTTCGTAGATACCCTCTGCACCGACTCCATTCCATTCTGCTAATATCCTTTTGAAAGTCTGGTCTCCAGAAATGCACAGAATAGTCCAAATGAGGCCTCACCAAAGACTTATACAGAGGCACTATCATCTCCTTTTTTTCTGCTGGCCATTCCTCTCCTTATGCACCCAAGCATGCTTCTGGCTTTCGCCATTGCCTTTTCCACCTGTTTAGTCACTTTAAAATAAAAAACGGGGACTTACGGTGACGTCACAGAGCGAATGGCAGCAGTGTAGCCAGGCTCCGTCTGTGTCCCGCTAAAATGAAGAGGAATTGCTAAACCCGGTGCCAGTGAAGATACAGGAGAGTGGAGTAGGGATGGTCCTGGCTGCGCGCAAGACGTTAGCGGGGTTCCGGTCCTCGTATGTGCAGAGGGAGGCAACAGAGGAGCAAGAATCGGGTGGCATGGAGGAGACCGGGGCAATGGCGAGCTCAGAGGAGGAGGGGGAGCGAGAGCTGCGAGGTGCTGAGGAGCTGCCGATGCGTACCTGGTTGAAGGTAATATAAAAAGACTTATATGCTGAGCTGGCTGAGATGCGGAGAGAAATAAAGGAATCGCTGACGAGCATACAGCAAGATTTAAACGGATTGGGGGACCGCGTGGCAGAGCTGGAGGAATGCACGGGGGAGCTGCAGGAAATGGCGGCGGAACAGTGCAAATTGCAAAGGCAGCAGGAGGAGATCACAGAGAAGCTGGAGGAGATCGAGGATCGAGCGCGACGCAACAACTTGCGAATCAGGGGGATTGTAGAAACAGAAGCTTATAATGACTGTGTGTCGGTGGTCCAAAGGTTATGCATCCATATGCTGAATTTGGAGGGGGGGGGGGTGAGGAGTAAGGGAGAATGATTGGAGTGGAACGGGCGCATCACAGCTTGGGACTGCGGAGAGAAAATCAGCCCAGAGACATTATTGTCTTTATGAGTAGCTTCCCAGTAAAAGAAAACATTTTGCAGATAGCTCGAAAGTACAGTCGGATTGCTTGGGAGGGCTGCAAGGTGGAAGTTTTCAATGATCTTTCCAAAGGGACCCTGGACAGACGACGGGGGCTGAGAGAGGTCACCGCATAGCTTCGAGGGAAAAATATGAGATATCGGTGGATGTTTCCCTTTGGTCTGCTAATGACTGTAAATGGGGTGTCCGGGAAAGTGAAAGTGGCCGAGGAGGCATGGGCAGTGTTGCGTGAGCTGGGTTGCGAACAGCTGCCAAAGGGCCTGGAGAGGAGTGCGGCACTGCATCCTGGTGGAGAGGTGGAACGGAGGCCGGTGGGATCAAGCTGGCAATGGGTAGCAGCAAAAGGATGATTACAGCGGAGATCAGAGGAGCGTGGGACAGCGAAGAGCGTGGCAACAAAGGACTGAAAGATGCACCTGGTTGAGGGCGAGTATGTGAGACACCATAAAGCCCAGGGCGTTAGGCCCAGATGGACACTGGATGTTTAGGGCATGGGGGAGGGGGAGAGGGGCGATGGTATATTGTGTATTGCATACTGTATATGGTATATTGTTTATTGCGGGGCAGGGGTTGAGTGGAGAAAGAATGTTTTCGTTTAAGTGTACGTTATATTTGTTGGTTAAGGTTAAGCAAGGCGGCACTGGGGGAGGCGGGAGAGGTGGTGAAAGGAGGCGGAACACGGCAGACACACACGGGAGGATGGAAGGGCGGGAGTGGGGAGGAAGAGAGGAGGGGGTGGGGATAAGGGGGGTGAAAGGTAGGTGGGAGGGGGGAGAGGAGGAGGGGATAGGATGGAGGGATGGGGTAGAAGGAGGGGGGTGGTAGACACAGACAGTGGAAGGGAGGGGGGGGGGGAGTACATAAGTAGAAATGATGATACCCGTGGGAACTATTAATGTGAAGGGTTTGAATTCGCCAACTAAGAGGCGGTTACTCTACTGGGAGGCAATGAAGAATGAGTGGATGTGGTATTGGTGCAGGAGACGCATCTGCGCAGGAAGGATGTGGGGTTGATGAGAAATGCAAGATATGCAGAACAATATTATTCTTGTAACCGGGAGGGAGGGAGGAAGGGTGGGGGGGTGGTGTTAATAAAGGGAGTGGGGTTCAGGTAGAGCGTAGTTTTGAGGATGGGGAAGGGCGAATGGTGGGGATAGTGGGGAGGGGAGGCTATCATTCTGGTGTCAGTGTATGGGCTGAACGGGAAACAGGTGAGTATTTGGAGGAGGATGAGGAAGTTGTTGAGGGGACAGGGGGTAGGGAAGTGGGTGGTGGGGGGAGATTTTCATGTGGTGTTGCAGCCCGGGTTGGATCGGGAGCTGGAGGATCTGAGGGGGGGGGGGGCGTGAAATAGAGGTGGGCTGGAACTGCTGATGAGGCAACTGAATTTGGTGGACTCCTGGAGGGTAATGAACCCACAGAAGTGGGAATTTACTTATTATTCGGTACCCCATAACAGCTGGAGCAGAATAGACATGCTATTGGTGGATCAGAAGTGGATGTTAGGGGTGCGGGAAGGGGGGATAATTCCGATTGCTTGGTCGGATCATGGGGTGGTGGAGATTGTGCTGAAAGGGCAGGGACTGGGGGGGGGGGGTTGAAATGCTGGCGTCTCAATGATGGCCTGTTGAAATGCACAGAGGTAGTTCAAGATATTCGGAAGGAGATTAAGGAATACCTGGCGCTTAATGATAATGGGGAGGTCAGAGATGTTATGGTTTGGGAGAGGTTGAAGGTGGTTATTAGGGGGAAGTTTATCATGTGGGGGGCAAGGAAGAAGGAGGAGAGATATGGCAGGGAGGTGGAGCTGTGCAAGGCTTTGAAGGAAGCGGAGGTGGTGTATTGGAGGTTGGGGAGGAAACGGGATAGAGACACTATGGAGAAGATACGGGGGAATTGCAGGGTTTGCAGGTGGATAAGGTGGCGTTTGAACTGTCCCTGGTTAAACAGAGATATTATGAATTTGGTAATAAAGCGGGGAGAATGTTAGTGCAGTGGCTACGACGGAAGACCGTGGCTTCCCGTATATATCAGATAAAGGGGCGGGGGGGGGGGAGGTCTATTATGGGGAGGAGGCGATCCGGGAGCGGTTTAGATAGTTTTATAAAGAGCTGTACAGGAGAGAGGAGGGGATGAGGGAGGAGCAATTACGCCGGTACTTGGAAGAGATAGAACTGCAAGCGTTGCCAGAGGCGGCGCAGGATGGGCTAGAAGCACCAATCACAGGAGAGGAAGTGGATAAGGTTATCAAGGGGATGCCAGGGGGAAAAGGGTTAGACGGGTTGACGAGCACATTTTATAAAGTATTTTATGAGGAGCTTGGAGAGATAATGGGTCGGGTATATAATGGGATGCTGGAGGAAGGGGGGGAATTGACAGCGGGAATGTTAACGGCGGGGATATCGGTCCTGCCGAAGGGTGGGAAAGACCCGAAGGAATGTGTTTCCTACAGGCCTATTTCCCTTCTCAATGTGGATGTAAAGATTCTGGCAAAGGTGTTGGCGGAGCGATTGGCGCCATGGTTGCTGGGGGTGATACGGGATGATCAGACAGGGTTTATTCCTGGGAGGCAGTCTTCAGATAATATTAAAAGGGCGGTGGGGGTGGCATGGGAGGCAAGGCAGGGAAAGGAGGAATTTATCTTAATGTCCATCGATGCCGAGAAGGCGTTCGATAGGGTAAATTGGGACTTTTTGATGGAGGTTATGCGGAAAATGGGTGTGGGGGCAAATTTAGGGAAATGGATAATGGGGTTATATGCGGGGCCAAGGGCGAGGGTAAAAGTAAATGGGAGCTATTTGAGGGACTTTAGCCTTGGGAGGGGAACGAGGCAGGGGTGCCCATTATCCCCACTCTTATTTGCGATGGGAGTGGAAACGTTAGCGCTGAAAATTCGGACTAATAATAAGATTATGGGCCTGGAAAGGGGGGGAGTTGGTCATAAAATCTTCCTCTATGCGGACAACATACTTCTATATCTTAGCCAGCCACAGAAGTCTCTTCCGAAAGTTTTGAAGGAGGTGGGGAGATATGGGGTGGCGTCGGGTTTCAAAATGAATATGGAAAAAATGGAAGTATTGCGGGTGAAGGTGCCTCCGAGAGTGGAGGAGCAGTTGAAGAGCCTCTACCCTTTGCGGTGGGTTAAACATTCGATGAGCTACTTGGGGGTGCAACTGCCAGCAAAGTATGTGAATATATATATACAGCAAATTATTCGAGTGTGCTGAGGGATCTGGAGCGGGATTTGGATGGGTGGATGCGGCAGGAGGTGTCGGGGTTAGGAAGGATAGCGGGGTCAAAATGAACGTTTTACCGAGGTGGTTGTATTTATTTCAGGCCTTACCGGTGAGGGTGCCGGAGGAAGCTCTGAGGAAAGTGCAAAGGAAAGTCTTTCATTATATCCGGAATAAGAAGCCGCTGAGGATAGACAGGGAGGTTATGTATGCACCGAAAGTGGAAGGGGGCTGGGGGTTCCTAATATTAAGGATTACTATAGGGCGGCATGTTATGGATTGGAGGAGTAGGGGGGGAATAAAACCATGGGTAGCTCTGGAACGCATGTTGGTTAAAGGTGGTAGACTGGAGGCTTGGCTGTGGGCAGGCCGACAGGACCATAGAGTACTGGGGGGGGGGGGGCCTCACCGGCGATGCAGCAGGTGGTGGGGGTGTGGGATGGGGTACGGGCAAAGGGGGGGAAGGGAGAGGGTAGGGAAATTTTCGTTGATGATGCCGTGGAGGGGATGGAGGGCCTTTAAACCAGTGTGGGAAGGGGGGCAATTTGACGGGTGGACATCAAAGGGGTTGGAGTGTTTTTACCAATTAACGGAAGAGGGGGAGGTGAAGCCATTTGAGGAGGTTAAGGAAGGGTACGGGTTGGAGGACCAGGACAGGTTCCCATATAGTCAGGCTAGATATTACTTGCAGGGGAGAGGGGGGGTGGGAGCATTGGGGAGAGAAGTGACGGAGGTGGAAGCTCTCTGGTATGGGAAATTGGGGACGAGGGGGATGATATTGAGGTTGTATAAAGGGGTGCGGGAATCTGAGGGGGTTAAGTGCCAGTATATGGTGGAGTGGGAGAGGGAGTTAGGAGGGGCATTGACACAGGTGGAATGGAAGCAGATTTGGGATCAGGTAAGGGGGTTACCTTGGGCGAGCAGTATTAGAGAAAACTGGTATAAAATTCTGTTCCAGTGGTATTACACTCCGGAGAGGCTGCATAAGATCTTCCCAGGGGTCACGGCGAGTTGCTGGAGGGAGTGTGGGGAGGTGAGTACTTTTTGGCATATTTGGTGGGGCTGTACGAAGGTTAAAATATACTGGGAAATGGTCCTGCAATGGGTGCAACGGAAGTTGGGGGTGGAGGTGGTGAGGGATCCAGGGGTATGTTTGCTCTCGTGGTGGAGGGAGGGGCAGGGGGAGGGTGGGGGCCCAATGGTGCGGGCTTGTTTGAGTGCAGCTAGATGTGAATTGGCGGCAGCATGGAAACGGAGGGAGGTGCCATCGGAAGGGGAATTTGAGGGGAGGATTAGACATATTGTTCTGATGGAAAAATTGACTGCAGTGCGGCGAGAGAGGGTGGATAAGTTTATGGGAATGTGGGGGAAACTTTGGCGTGTCTTGGGGGAGGGGTGGAGGGGTAGTAGGGACGTTAGGAGGGAGATACTGGGGTAGGGGAGGGAGGGGGGTCAGGTTGGGAGGAAGGGATGGGGGGTAGGGAGGTATGAGGGGGAAGCACAGGGGGGATGGACTTGGTTAACACTACATATATGGATCTAGGAGATTGGAGTGCAGGGAAGGGTATTTAGGGGGGCTGTATAGTTTTAGCAGCTTTGAATTGTTGACTAGGTTATTGTAATACGAAGTTGATTGCATTTTGATTACTATCCTTTGGGGTAGAGGGGGGATTAGTGGTGGGGGGAGATAAATCATCTTGAGCTGGACTATGTATAGATGGAGGGGTTAGAAATGTAAGGGGGAGCATTGGGTATGTTGGGTTTGGTAATGTCTATTGTATTATAGTGGACTAGCAGGTAGCCTAAAAGTTGGTTGGATAACTTTTTCCTGTTTAGGAATTGAGGTTTTGTATTTTATAAATGCAAAGTGAAACCCCTTTTCTGTACATGTTTATATCTTGGTGGTTGTTTGAAAATTTTAATTAAAAAAAAATCATCAGAAACAATCACGCTCAGGTCCCGCTCTTCTTTAGTGGACACAAGTACTTCACCCCTTATACTGTACCTTGGATTTTTGCAGCCCAAATTCACGACCCTGCATTTTTTAGCATTAAATCTCAGCTGCCAAATTCTTGACCTTTCTTCAAGCTTAGCTAGATTCCTTCTTCATGTTATCTAATCCTTCCTGGGTGTCTACTCTATTGCAAATGTTGGCATCATCTGCAAAGAGGCAACCCTTACCCGACAGCCCTTCCGCAATCAACCTCCCACCCTCAGACTCAAGGTATACCACAAGGATCTACCCTCTCCGTATTACTTTTCAATATCTATTGTACATGCAACCACATTGCCCAATCATCCAGTCACACAACGTTCACTACCATATCTACGCCAATGACATCATGCTCTATGCACCTTTCAACACCGACCACCCCTTCACAGATGTGTCTTAATGGCTAACTTCAAATAACTTATCCATAAACCTCAAAAAAAAAAATCCCTATTCATCACCAAGGACGACTCATTCACCCCCACCACCTCCATTACTCCAATCACACCGAAATTCAAGTCCGGTCCAAAATAAAATACCTGGGAGTCACCCTAGACCACCACCTCACTCTGAAGATGCAGATAAAGAACACAATGAAAGCAATTTGCTACTAGACCCGAACTGTACAACACCTGTACCATCTGACTTCCGCTCAGCCCTACAAGTTCTGATTATTCCCCACATCAACTACTGCAATTCAATCTACCATAGATTACCTACCCCACTGAATGCCCTTACGTCTATTGCTTTCCACATAACAGCCTGGATCATTTAAGGGGCTTCAAGATACAAACATATCATACCCATACTTCAGCAACTTCACTGGCTTCCCCTACAGAGCTGAATACAATACAAAATCCTCCTAATGATATTCAAAACAATTAACAATCAATCTGTCCTGCACCTACAAACCCTCATCAAAACACTACAATCTAAAAGACCCAGAAGACACTCCACCAAGTACATCCTAGCCACCCCACACAAAAAAAGAAGCAGCACCCAACAAGCATGTGCAAGATCCTTTGAGCTCTATGCTCCCACCATCTGAAACTCTCTCCCCGACACTATAAGGAACACCAAAGACCTTCTCACATTCTGTAAACGCCTGAAAAACCATCTGTTCACAGAGCACTTTGGACCCATCACCTAAAAACGTCCCCCCCTTTATTACAGATAAGTCCCCATTAACCGACCAAACTGACCCCCCCATTAGTAAGAAGCTTCTATATATAATTTAAAAACAAAATGTTCATGTTAAATAGTTAATATAAAATGTTACAGTTATATGTAACAATGTTTAACTGAGTTCCATGGGTCCATAGGAAAACACATACACTTTCTCGCTAAAAACAGGTAGCAAAGGAAGTGAGAAGTAAAACCAACGGTCCTTTATTTAAATCTCAACATGGCCTTGTTTCGGCTGAGCCTTTGTCAGGGGGAACTTCAAAGAGAACAATTGCACAAATAAATAAATACATACAAATCACAGAAGTATAAATATAGTAACAACTAATAAAATCTTAAAAACATACATTAATTTTAAAACATATTTGTATGAGATTATAACGACTAAAATAAAAAACAAATCAAAACATACACACATACAAATAATAATAGCAATAATTAACAAATAAAAATAAATAAAAAAACAAGAAATCATTCATATTCTGGTATTGGACAAAACATTAAGATAGATATCCTTACAGCAATTATAATAAAGGAAAGGTTCAAAATGTATATGTGCTTTTGTATTTTAGGCCCACTTATATGTTATAAGACGAGAAATTTGTTGGCAATTGTAAATAAGGCTTGAGCACTATTCTCTATAATATAAAAAGAAAAAAATGGGAGACCATAAAAACAAGGTACTCATTCTCTGTTAAAATAAAAGCGGAAGACATCATACATAGGTCTGATAAATAAGATTATACTTGTTAAACTATATATGGATAAAAAATAATAATAAAATGAAATAAAAATGAAAATAAAGATCAAATTAAAAATAGTGACATCACAGACATCATAAAAGACCACCATTAATATTAGTGCATAGGATACTTGGTTGATATAGTGTATCTGGACTTTCAGAAAGCCTTTGACAAGGTCCCTCATCAGAGACTTTTGGCAAAACTAAAGAGTCATGGGATAAGAGGCAGTATAATACTGTGGATCAGGAACTGGTTAAAAGATAGAAAGCAGAGGGTTGGGCTAAATGGCCAATTTTCCCAATGGAGAAAGGTGAATAGTGGTGTACCCCAGGGATCTGTGCTGGGTCCGCTGCTTTTTGACATATTCAAAAATGACCTGGAAAGTGGAATAACGAGTGAGGTTATCAAATTTGCAGACGACATAAAACTATTTAAAGTTGTTAAAACCCAAGAGGATTGTGGAAAATTGCAAGAGGATCTTGATAAATTGGAAGACTGGGCATCAAAATGACAGATGAAATTTAATGTGGACAAGTGCAAAGTTATGCACCTAAGGAAGAACAACCCAAACTATGGTTACACAATGCAAGGTTCCACATTAGGAACCACCACCCAGGAAAAAGATTTAGGTGTCATTGTGGATAACATGTTAAAACCCTTGGCCAAGTGTGCAGCGGTGGCCAAGAGAGCAAATAGAATGCTAGGTATCATAAGGAAAGGAATGGAAAATAAAACAAAAGATATTATAATGCCTCTATACCGTTCCATGGTGAGACCGCACCTTGAATTTTGTGTGCAATTCTGGTCGCCGTATCTTAAAAAGGATATAGCGTTATTAGAAAAGGTTCAGAGAAGAGCCACCAAAATGGTAAAGGGGATGGAAGGATACTCCTATGAAGAAAGGCTAAAAAGGTTAGGGCTCTTTAACCTGGAAAAGAGAAGGCTGAGGGGAGATATGATTGAAGTCTATAAATTAATGAACGGAGTGGAATGGGTAAACGTAGATCGATTGTTTACGTTATCAGAATATAGAAAGACTAGGGGACATGCAATGAAGCTACAGGGTAAGAGTAGTTACTCACCTGTAACAGGTGTTCTCCAGGAGCAGCAGGAATCAGTCCTCACATATGGGTGACATCGACGTCGATGGACCCCTCGTGTGGAGCATTTCCCCAGCTTTCTAAGAAAGCCTTTGGGAATACTGCACGCATGCGCGGTCCCCTTCCCGCCTAAAGGTGCCATCTTGCTCAGTCTGATGACATAGCTAAAAGACAGCACAAAAAAATGTAAAAAGGAACTATGTACAACTGCAACTCCCAGGGGAGGAGGGAGGGTTGTGAGGACTGATTCCTGCTGCTCCTGGAGAACACCTGTTACAGGTGAGTAACTACTCTTTCTCCAGGACCAAGCAGGAAGTCAGTCCTCACATATGGGATTCCCCAGCTTCAGGCTACCGGGGACCCAGAGCTGAAAAATGAGCTCCCTCTAGCCACAGCATCAGAGAAAGGATTTCACTGAAACATACCCCCACCGGTAGCCCAACCAGAGGGCTGGAAGGTAGGTGTTGCCTAAACCTCAAAGAGATTCCGGAGCACTGCCTGACCGAAAGCACTGTCCCTACGGGACTCCTTCTCCAGGCTGTAATGGGCTGCAAAAGTCTGGCTTGAGGACCAAGTTGCAGCCCTACAGATGTCTGCCAACGGTACAGAGCGGAGATGAGCCACTGAGGCAGCCATTGCCCTGACACGGTGGGCCGTGACCCGACCCTGCAAGGGAAGGTCAGCTGCCCTGTAAGCCCAGGTGATACAGTCAGCCACCCAAATGGACTATGTACGCTTGGAGACAGGTAGCCCCAAGTTATTAGGGTCAAAAGATACAAAGAGCTGAGTAGCCCTCCTATGCCCCTGTGTACGTTCAATGTAGAAGGATAAGGCCCTTCTACAGTCCAGGGTATGCAGAACTGTCTCAGCCTGGCTGGCATGGTGCCTAGGGAAGAACCACCTCCTGGTTGAGATGGAAAGAGGAGACAACCTTTGGAAGGAACTTAGGATGAGTCCTAAGGACTACCCTGTTCCTATAGAAGCGAGTGTATGGCCTGTCACAGACCAGGGCTTGAAGCTCACTCACTCGCCTGGCCGAGGTCAGGGCCACTAGGAATAGAGTCTTCCAAGAAAGGAAGCAGAGAGGACATGTAGCCATCTGCTCAAAAGGTGGGCGAGTCAGTTGCTGCAAGACCACATTCAACTCCCACTCAGGGACCGGTGGACGGAGAGGAGGCTTGAGCAAGAGCAAGCCTCTGAGAAACCTGGACACCAAGTGGTGAACCGACAAAGAGTGTCCCTCCATCAGTGAGTGGTGAGCTGCCAGAGCAGAAAGGTGTACCCAAACAGAATTGGACTTAAGGCCCTGATTGTACAAGTGCAGCAGGTACTGAAGCACTACTGGCACAGTGCAGGAGAAAGGATCTTCCTTGCGTTGCTGACACCACAAGGAGAACCTTCTCCACTTCAGGGCATAGGTTTTCCGGGTGGATTGCTTTCTAGAGGCCAAGACCACCTCTTCCACTTCCTGAAGCAGGCCCCAGGGAGCCAACACTACCCTTGCAGCCTCCAGGCCATCAAATTGTGAGATTTGAGATTGGGGTGCAGAAGGGAACCCTGATCCTGAGAGAGAAGATCGGGTTGCAACCCCAGAGGTAGTGGTGTTTCCACTGCCAGTTGAAGCAGAAGTGGGAACCAGGGCTGCCTCGGCCACCTGGGAGCTACCAGAAGTACCGAGGCCTTGACCCTTAGAATCTTGAACAAGGTTCGGGCCACCAGAGGCGTGGGAGGAAATGCATACAGGAGGCCCTGGGACCAAGAAATCAGGAAGGCATCCGCTGCTAACCTCAGGGGATGTGGTTGCATGGAACAGAACCTGGGTAGCTGCCGGTTCAGGGGACTGGCAAAGAGATCTATGGATGGAAGTCCCCATTTCAGGAAAATGTTTTGAACCACTAATGGGTGCAGTTGCCACTTGTGGGGCTGCAGAACCCTGCTCAGCCTGTCTGCCAGGAAGTTCTCCTGGCCAGGGAGATAAACAGCCTTGAGACACATGTTGTACTTGAGCGCAAAAGAGCAAAGGGCCTGTGCCTCCTGACACAGGAGCCTGGACCCAGTGCCTCCCTGTTTGTTCACATGGAACATGGCCACTTGATTGTCCGTCTGTATCAGAACAGACTGATGAGCCAAGGTGAGGAGAAGGTTTTGAGGGCTAAGTGAATAGCCCAGAGTTCCAGTAGGTTGATCTGTTGCATGGCCTCCCATGGAGACCACAGGCCCTGAGTGCACCTGTCCAAACAATGTGCACCTCAGCCCTGCAAGGAGGCATCTGTCGTCAACACCACTGTGGAAACAGGCACCTGAAAAGGCACCTTCTGTAGTAAGTTGGGGGGGGGGGTGTAGCCACCACTGTAGGGAGTTCAGGAATGGTTTGGACACCCGTACTTTGTCTGTGAGGCTTCCTGTGGCTTGCTTCCACTGAGTTCTGAGGCACCACTGTGCAGGTCTCACGTGGAGGCGGGCATTGGGGGTCACATGCACTGTTGATGCCATGTGGCCTAGGAGCTTTAGAGAGAGTCTGGCGGAAACCCGTGGCATGCTTAGAAACTTGTTTGCCAAGTCTATGAGCCTTTGTGCCCGGACTTCTGGCAAGTAAGCCTTTGCTTGCAGGGAGTCCAGCCGTGCCCCTATGAACTCCAGGTTCTGAGAGGGGAGCAAAGTGGACTTTGCGAAGTTTATGACAAAGCCTAGGTGTTGAAGGAGGGAGATAGTTCGGAGGGTGGCTTGCCTGGCTCCCTGGTAAGTCTGACCCCTGATGAGCCAGTCGTCCAGGTAGGGGAAGACAAAAACACCTTGATTCCTCAAGTAGGCCGCCACCATTGCCAGGCACTGTAAAGACCCTTGGGGCGGAGGTTAGGCCAAAGGGCAGTACTCTGTACTGGTAATGGTTTCCTCCCACAATGAACCTAAGGTACTTTCTGTGGTCTGGATGAATGAGGATGTGAGTGTATGCATCCTTTAGATCTAAGGAGCATAGCCAATCTCCCTGCTGGAGGTAGGGCAGACGTGTTCCAAGAGTAAGCATCTTGAACTTTTCTTTCTCCAAGAACTTGTTGAGATTCCTGAGGTCGAGAATAGACCTGAGGCCACCGGTTCTCTTTGGTACGAGGAAGTACCTGGAGTAGAATCCGTGACCCTGCAGGCGGGGAGGTACAGGCTCCACCGCCCTTTCTAGAAGCAGACCTTGAAGTTCTTGAAGGAGGAGGTCTGTGTGCAGAGGAGGTCTTGGAAGCTCTCCTGGGAAGTAGGGAGGAGGCAACTGCTGGAAATGGAGCATATAACCCTTGTGGACTATGCTCAATACCCAAGCATCTCCTGTAATGGGTGGCCACCTGTGGGCAAACAGGGCTAGACGACCTCCTGTGCAGGGATGGGGCAGCAGAGGTGGAAAGGCTATGCTGTGGGAGTCAAAAAACCCCTCCCTGCTGAGTGGGAACAGGAGCTGGAGGCTTGGGGGTCTTCTGCCTACGGGGCCCATGTCCCTGCCCCTTGGCCTGCTGACCCTGCTGGGGAGCTGGGGAGGCCTGGTACTGAGGGAAAGGTTTGTAGGCAGCTGCCTTCCTCGGGTAAAAGGACTTCTTACCCGAGCCCTTCTTCTTATGAGAAGGGGCAGAAGTTTTTCTGGACAGCCTTGTCCTAGTCAGGTGCTCGGTTTCGAGCTCAGCAGCCTTCTCGGCCATGGGCTTGCCAAAAAGGTTTTCACCTCGGCAAGGGACATTGACCAACTTATCCTGCACTCAGGGCTTGAGGTTCGATGACTGCAGCCATGCCTGGCGTCGGGCCCCGATGCCGGCTGCCGCTACATGGGCAGAAGCCTCGAAGCCATCGTAGGTCGCTCGGGACATGAACTTTGAGCATTCCCAGATTCCTGAGGACAAGGTCTTGAACCTCTGCAAAGGTTCCCTGGAGAGGCCAGCAGAGAACCCGGCAATTTCCTTCGCCAGGTCTCGTAAGTACATGCCCATGTACAGCTGGTAGGACTGGACACGGCAAGCAAGCATCGAGCCCTGGAAGCACTTTCTGCCAAGCGCATCCAGGTTCCGGGCCTCCCTGCCGGGAGGCACCACAAAGTGCATCTTCTGGCTCTTGAGACAAGGCATGGCCGATTCCACCACCATGGAATGGTGCGGCAGCTGCGCCTTCTGGGATCCAGGGCTCTTATGGAGTCGATAGATGGAATCGACCCATTTGCTGAAAACCGGCGCCGAGGCCGGTGCCTCCCACATTCGGAAGAGGAGCTGTTCCAGCATCGGAGGAACAGGCACAGTAAAGGTCTCCTTTGGAGAAGAGTCATACTGGAGGGCCTCGAGCTCTTCGGCTCGAGGCTCCTCCTCGGGGTCCGCGGGAATCGCCAAAGCCTTGGCCATGTCCCTGACGAACTCCGAGAATCTGGTGTCCTCCGGCGGGGACCTACTCCGGGGCTAGGACTGCAGTGAGTCCGAAAAGTATCGGTGGACTCCTCGTCCTCCGTCTCCCACGCGGACTCATCCGAAGAGGAGTCGGGGGGCTCCAACTGCGTGGGTCTCGGTGGCACCCGCCCCGACGCCGAAGGCACCAGCGTCGACACCCTCGGTCCCGAGCGGGAGGTCGAGGGTGACCGTGAACGAGGACGACTTCAAACCTTCATGGTCTCGAGTATCGGCTTGGTCTCCGGGGTCGACTTAGACGTCGATGTCCCGCTGGTCAGGGCAGATGCACCAGCGAGGCTGGCCATCAGCACCCGCTGCTGATCCATGAAGGCAGACAATCTGCACTCCAAGGCTGTCATCCTGAGTCCAAGCTCAGGAGACTCAGCAGCTACCGACTTGGGCCCCGGTGGCGCCGGGCCCGACGTCGGCTCCCTCGGAGGAGAGTCCTCGAGGACAACAGGACTTACGTGCCCGGCGGACTCCGGCTCCACGTGAGGTATCTTGGACGGCTTCTCCTGCTCCAAGGGCCCGGGGCGGCGGTCGGGGGTCCGAGACCTGGCCCCCGAGGAACCAGGGACCTCCTCCGACGCCACCCTCACGAGCCGCTTCTTCCTCTTACGTTCCCGATCGGGGGACCCCCTGTCCGAGGAACCCCGGCGATGCTCGGGGTCAGACTCCCGAGACGTCGAGGCCTCAGATGAGGTCCGGGCCCAGCCGGAGGCAGAGTCAGAAAAAATCCGTTCTTTCTGATGCTGGCGGCTTCGGAGTGCCTTGGTGGACATTTTGCCACACGGGACACAGACCTTAGGATCATGATCCGGTCCGAGGCATCAAAGGCAGCAGTCGTGTGTGTCGGTGAGAGACATCAGTTTCTTGCACCGATCACACTTTTTGAAACCACTGGAAGCCATCGGGGAAAAAAGAACCCCCGCGAGGTCAAAGGACCGGCCTTCCAGGGAAAAACAAAAAAGGGCGCGAACGCCAGCCACGAAGGGCAAAAACCGAAAAATAGAAGATGGGCTCGATATCGGTGTACCCAACCTGGCGGGAAGGGGAACCGGCGTCGAACCGGAGAACGACGACGAAAAAATTGCAAGAATAAAGTCAACTTTTCCGGGTGACACGGACAGACGTCTGTTGGGCTCCACGGAAAGAGAAAGACTGAGCAAGATGGCACCTTTAGGCGGGAAGAGGACCACGCATGCGTGCAGTATTCCCAAAGGCTTTCTTAGAAAGCTGGGGAAATGCTCCGCACGGGGGCGCCATCAACGTCGAT
This sequence comes from Ichthyophis bannanicus, assembly GCA_033557465.1. Lineage (NCBI taxonomy): Eukaryota > Metazoa > Chordata > Amphibia > Gymnophiona > Ichthyophiidae > Ichthyophis > Ichthyophis bannanicus. The sequence continues at coordinate 129,776,174 of CM066033.1, forward strand.
GTCACCCATATGTGAGGACTGACTTCCTGCTTGGTCCTGGAGAAAACGATTTAAGACTAATAAAAGAAAATATTTTTTCACTCAATGTGTAATCAAACTCTGGGATTTGTTACCAGAGAATGTAGTAAAGGCTGTTAGTGTAGCTGGGTTTAAAAAAGGTTTGGACAAGTTCCTGGAGGAAAGGTCCATAAACCATTATTAAGAAGGGACCCAGGATATCAATGCTTGACCCAGTACAAGCATTGCGGAACCTGTGTCTTTTGGGGAAACTGCTAGGTACGTACGACCTAGATTGGCCACTGTTGGAAACAGGATACTGGGCTTGATGGACCTTGGTCTGACCGAGTATGGCATATCTTATGTTCTTATGTTCTTAAAGGCGGGGCCTGAGACTAACATGTGCAAATGGGATAAATTTAGAAATGGGATAAATTTAGAAAAACCGCCAATGTCTAAATGACAGCCTTCTGGATAGCGAGAGTCTATAATGCGGCAAATCCATAAAAGTATGTACCAAAAGGGGATGATGATAAATACAAGACTTCATGTATCCCAATGCGTCTTATGTTGGCATCTTGTGTGCATACCCATACATAAATTATGCCGCTTAAAATCTTCATATTCATGGCTACCTCAAATGTCGCCAAACATTAGAGAAAATAACTCGTGTATCAGGAGCCATCCATGTCAAGATAGCTCATATAGAAATGAAGGCATAATTATCTAAATTGTAGCCCATATAACACATAGGCAAAAACGGCACCCTGGATGGTTTGGCGGCATGGAAAAGTACTTAAATATTTTGAGAAATAATGTGTTAAATAAAAAACTCTAATATGAACCGATTAATCAATACTGATTTTATATAGAAAGTTGACTTGCAAACACACAAGAAGAAGAGGACTCAAAAAAGTGCAGTTATTCACCTGTAAGGTGTTCTCCAGGGACAGCAGGAATAAGTCCTCACATATGGGTGACATCGGCACTGAATGAGCCCGTGTGGATTCACTCCCCAGCTTTCAAAGAAAGCCTTTTGGATTCCCTTCCAAGGGTGCCATTTTACCTTAGTATCCTATAGCTTAATCTAGCATAAAAACGAACAAACAACTCCATGGGGAGTAGGGAGGTTTGTGAGGACTGATTTCTGCTGTCCCCAGAGAACACTTGTTAAACTAGGCAAAGCAACAGAGTACTTGCAGGCTACAAGAGAACAAAAGGAGCAGGTACCAAGACTGGCGGAAAACAGGATTCAGGGTTTGAAACCTCTTTTATTGACCTTTCAAAACCTGAATCCTGTTTTCTGCCAGTCTTGGTACCTGCTCCTTTTGTTCTCTTCCCCAGAGAGCACTTGTTACAGGTGAGTAACTATGCGCTCTCTGGGAACAAGCAGGAAGTCAGTCCTCACATATGGGACTCCCCAGCTACAGGCTACCGAAAAAAAAACTGTAGGAGGCCCCAACGACTCCAAAAAGTGAAGCAAGAGGGGCAGTAAGGACATGAATGGCTCGAAGGCCAAGCATACAGCTGTAGCACTGAGCAAGAAATCACCTCATCGGTAGCTGTAAACAACGGGTTAGAGGGAAGGAGTTGCACTATTTCCCAAAAAGGTGACAGAGTACTGCCTGGCCGAAGGTGCTGTCATACCATGAGCTTTCTTTCAAGCAGTAATGCGCAGCGAAAGTATGGATGGAAGACCAGGTGACGGCCCGGCAAATGTCCAGCAGAGGGACCGAGTGCAGGTTGGCCAACGAGGACGCTATGGCGTGCACATTGTGCATGGTAACATGATGCTCCAGAGAGAGTCCAGCCTGCTTGAAGGTGAAGGAGATGCAGTCTGCCACCCAGGTAGACAGTGTCTGCTTGGAAACCGTGACCCTGAGCCTGTTAACGTCAAAAGAGATGAATAACTGTGACGAGCGACGATGGGGCTGTGTCCTCTTGTCATCCAGGGTATGTAATGTGGCCTCCGCCCGGGAGGCATGAGGTCTGGGAAAAAAGGTGGGAATAACTACCTCTTGGTTCAAGGGAAATGTGGACACCACCTTGAGTAGGAATTTCGGGTGTGTCCAGAGAACGGCCCTGTTTCTGTGGAACCTGGTATAGGGGGTGTGAGCCACTGGTGCCTACAGCTCACTAACTCACCAGGCAGAGGTGAGCGCTACCAGGAACACCACTTTCCATGATAAGTATTTTAGATGGCAGGTAGCCAGAGGTTCAAAAGGGGGAGCCATCAGCTTCCCCAGAACGATGTTCAGGTCCCTCGCCACCGGCGGTTGGCGTACGGGGGGGGGGGGGGGCGTGAGAGGAGAAGCCTTCTCATGAAGTGGCCCACTAGCAGGTGCACAGAGATGGACTGGCCTTCGAAAGGGTCATGATGAGCCCCTATGGCACAAGGGTGCAATGGGACAGAGTTGGACTTCAACTCAGTTCGAGAGAGGTGTAGGAGGTACTGCAGGATGTCCTGCACTGAGGGGAAGGGGTTAAGATTCTAGTTGGAGCACCAGACAGAGAATCGGTGCCACTTGAAGACATACGCCCGGCGTGTAGACTCCTTACGGGACGCCAGTAGGACATCTTCCACCTCCCTGGAGAGATGGAGGTGCGCTATGGCCAGCCTCTCAGCAGCCATGCCGTCAGGTCGAGGGACCAGAGATTTGGATGGAGAAGGGTTACACTGTTCTCCTGTAAAAGCAGGTTGGGATTCTGGCCCAGAGGTATCGAGGTCGGCCTGGGACAGCTTTAGGAGCAGAGGGAACCATGGTTGTCAGGGCCACTTGGGCGCGATAAGGATCACTGAGGCCCCGTCCGACTGGACCTTGAGCAAGGTCTTGGGGACCAGGGGAGTCAGCAGGTAGGCATACAGAAGGCTCCCGGACCAGCACAGGAGAAAGGCATCTGCGGCCGCTCGGCCCTTGGCTAGCCTCCGGGAACAGAAATGCAGCAGCTGCGCGTTCTTGGTGCTGGCGAAGAGGTCCAATGTAGAAGATGGAATTGACTACCACCCCCAAGTGGAGCCTCCACTCATGGAGTTGAAGCACCCTGATGGGCTGGTCTGAAAGCAGATTGTCCTGGCCTGGCAGGTAGATCACCCGGAAGGTCATGCCATTCTCCATGGCAAAACTCCACAGGCAGACTGCCTCCAGGCAGAGGAGGTAGGAGCCTGTGCCTCTCTGCTTTGTGATGTAGAACATAGCGTAAACCTCTTAAAGGGAAGGAGGTGCCACATTCACTGTCAGGTGCAGCTGTTTATCCTCATCAGGTATACATTAAGGACCTGAGATTAATTAAGCTTGAGGTGAACAAAGTCCATTAAACACATTAGGTATAGTTTTATTAGTATAAAGATCCCCAGCAAACCTAAGTAAACAAACAACTTAAATACCTAAACACAACCTTAAAACTAAGATGCAGACAGCAGCCCAGAAGCGAGATGAGGGCTTTCCAGTCTTTTGCATTGAGTGTCACATGTATGATTTTCTCCCAGTTGGTGAGGGGTCTTACGTGTGCACTAGGTACACGGAGTTCTTTGCTTTCAGGTAACGAGTCCGATCTCTGGAGGCTAGAGTAGCAGATTTAGAGGACATAAGAAAGACAGAGAGGTACACAGATGGGACCTAAAGAGTTGCAGTACTGAAGTCCCACCTCCAGTCTGGCAGAATCCCTGTTGCCATGGAGGAGAGGTCACGTGGGAGGAGAGCATCACGCTAGTGTGGCAGGAAGTGATCCTGTAGCTAAGCTAGGACCTGTCCTCCAGGTGATGTAAAACCCTCTCGCACCAAGGAGGTTTCTCCAGGACCATTGTTTATTGGTTATAATCACTTGATATACCGCCCCCATTACATCGAGGCGGTTTACAATAAAACTATAAAATATATAAAATGATTAAAAAGAAAAGGAAAATAACAGTACTTTAAAAAAACTTTTTTCTTAAAAAGGATAGGAGAAAAAGAAGGTCAGGATAGAGAAGATAGATTGCAAATAGGAGCAAATCACAGGAGAAGCAGAAGTCACTGGAAAAGATTAAAAGCAGTGGAGAAAAAAATGTGTTTTGAGACGGGAGCGGAAATTAGGAATGGACTAGGTGCCCACAAGGGAAGGGTTAGTACAGCCATTATAGTTGGTGATTCGATCATTAGGCATGTAAATAGCTGGGAGGCTGGTGGACGTGAGGATCACCTGGTAACATGCCTGCCTGGTGCGAAGGTAGCAGATCTCACACACCACCTAGACAAGGTCTTAGAAAGTGATGGGGGGAGTCTGCTGTCTTGGTACATGTCTGTACTAATGACATAGGAAAGTATGGTAGGGAGGTTCTGGAGGCCAAATTTAGGCTTTTAGGTAGGAAGTTGAAATCCAGATCTTCCAGGGTAGCATTATCCGAAATCCTTCCCATTCCAAGCGGAGGACCCAAAAGTAAGGCAGAGCTCTGGAGTCTCAATGCGTGGATGAGACGATGGTGCAAGGAAGAGGGTTTTGGATTTGTTAGGAACTGGGGAACATTCTGGGGAAAGGAAGGGCTTTTCTGTAGGGATGGACTCCACCTTAACCAGGATAGAACCAGGCTGCTGGCATTAACCTTTAAAAAGGAGATAGAACAGCTTTTAAACTAGATAATAGGGGAAAGCAGACAGTCCCCAAAGAGTGCATGGTTCGGAACAATGTATCCTTGAAGGATACTAGCAAAAGACTGATGTTAAGGCATATCGACAGAAAGCTTCCAATAAAGACAAAAGTAACCCAAATGCCCCTAAGTACAGAACAGAGAGAACTTAGAGATTCCAAATTACCCCTGCCTACCAATAACCAGATTAATATGAATAAAATACAGCCTCTAAAATGCTTGCATGCAAGTGTTAGAAGTCTAAAAAATAAGATGGGAGAGTTAGACTATATAGCACTAAATGAGAGGTTAGATATGATTGGTATCTAAGGGACATGGTGGAAGGAGGACAACCAGTGGGACTCTTTGATACCTGGGTACAAACTATATCGTAATGATAGAGCAGGTCAAATTGGTGGAGGGGTTGCACTCTATGTTAGAGAGGGCATTGAGTCACAAAGGATTAAAGTTTTGCAGGAAACAAAATTCATTGTAGAATCTCTATGGATTGAAATTCCATGTAAAAAGTGGAAGGGGAGGCGATGGCAATGGGGATGTACTATCGACCGTCTGGCCAGAATGAACAAATGGATGATGAAATACTCAAAGAAATCAGGGAATCTAACAACAGTTACAGCACAGTAATAATAATGGATGATTTCAATTACCCCGGTATCAACTGGTTCAGTGTCATGGCAGGATATGCTAGGGAGATAAAATCTCTAGATGAAATAATTAACTGCTTCTTGGAGCAGCTGGTTCATGAACCGACCAGAGGGGAAGCCATTTTGGACCTACTCCTTAGTGGAACACAAGATCTGGTGCAAGAGATAAGGATGCTGGGGCCACTTGTCAATAGTGATCATAGCATGATCGCGTTTGATTTAATAAATTGAAGAAGGATGGCAAGGAAATTCATAGTACTACCTTTTAACTTTTAAAAGGGAAACTATGATAAAATGAGGAAAATAGTTAAGAAAAAACTAAAAGGAGCAGTTGCAAAGGTTAAAGATTTACATCAAGCATGGGTGTTGTTTAAAAATACTATCTTGGAAGCTGAGACCAGCTGTATCACACGCTTCAAGAAAAGTGGAAGTCGTCCAAAAAATTGCCAGCATGGTTTAAAAGTGAGGTCAGAGAGGCTGTTGTAGCCAAAAAAACATCTTTCAGGAAATGGAAAAAGGAGCCATATGTTGAAAACTGGAAACAACATAAGCACTGGCAAGTTAGATGCAAGGCATTGATAAGGAAGGCAAAGAGAAAATTTGAGAAAAAGCTTGCCGTGGAAGCAAAAACACATAATAAAGTATTTTTCAAGTACATTCGTAGCTAAAAAACTGTGAGAGAGTCATTTGGACCATTAGATGATAGAGAGGTAAAATGGGCACTAAGAGGGGACAAGGCCATAGCAGAGAGACTGAATGAATTTTTTGCTTCTATCTGTACTGAGGAAGATGTAGGGGTGTTACCCATGACTGAAATGGTATTTAAAGGTGATGCCGCAGAAGAGTTAAAAGAAATATTGATAACTGGGAAGATATATTACATTGTTTGAATTTTCTGTTGCAAACCTGCTCCCAGGGAGGGGCTAATTAGATTATCTTAAGCCTGCCACACATACTTGGTCAGCTCCAGTCTGCACAGCTTCCAGAACCTCCACGCAACTGAGCTTTCAGCTCTCTATCTTTTTGCCTATTGCTAATATAGAATTTAACTGTTGGTTAACATTACTTTTTGGGAATATTCTGACTGCCTATATTCCTTGTGTAGCCCTTAAATCAGATATCTGAGTGTGCCCACTGTTCATGTAAGGCCTACTGGCCAGGGACACTAGTGATATAAAGCTACCTGGAATAGAAATACTTAAATTGCAGGGACCTGGTCTTTTCTCTGTGTCTCCTACTGACTTTAGAAGCAAAGGTAACAATTAAAGTTACAGGGACCAGAAAGAAAAAGTTCAGTTTGACTATTTCTGCTTCCATTGTTTGAATTTTCTGTTGCAAACCTGCTCCCAGGGAGGGGCTATTTAGATTATCTTACAGTCTGCCACACATACTTGGTCAGCTCCAGTCTGCACAGCTTCGAGAACCTCCACACAGCTAAGCTTTCAGCTCTCTATCTTTTTACCTGTTGCTAATATACAGAATTTAACTGTTGGTTAACATTACTTTTTGGGAATATTCTGACTGCCTACATTCCTTGTGTAGCCCTTAAATCAGATATCTGAGTTTGCCCACTGTTCATGTAAGGCCTACTGGCCAGGGACACTTAGGTTCCCGCCCACCCTACCCCTCGCCCCACCCAACCCAGGGCTGCATTGCCTATATAGTGCTCACATACGTTGCCATCTATCCTTTTTAAGTTGGTGTTAAGCCCGCCTTTTCTTCTTCTCCTTCTAGGACTGCTTAATCAGCATGTCGTGTATTCAGTGCAATACTTGTGGTACTTTCATTCTGAGACGAATCATTTGGAACCTAAGAGCCTGTCCTATGTGTCTCAAGTCAGCTGCCATGCATAAAGAATCGACTCTACTAAGGGAAGAACTAGCTGCAACGAAACCCACCTCTTCTAGAATACAAACAGAACAAAGTCCACCACCGCTCCCACAAAGAATCAAACATCCCAGGAACAAATGGATCACAGTGGGCTTGGGTAGATTGCGACCTGTAACTAAGAGACATCCTATACATCAAGAGATAAACCTGCATAATGCCTTCTCTGCTTTGGTTAATAAGGATCTCCAATCCATGGAAACTGAAGGGCCCTTAAATGAGTCAGTCAATGCCCAATCTCCTGCTAAAGCATCAAATATGAAGAAAAACTCAAACGGAAAACTACTACTACTTGGAGATTCCATCATCACAGGCACCAACTTGGGATCACAGTTCAAAGGAGAGAAGATAGTCAAATGCCTCCCAGGCTCTTCAGCCAGCAGGAATACAAATCAAATTGTTGATATACTCAGTGCAGAAAGTGAGCACTCCAAAATTGATGTTGTCATCCACCTGGGTACAAATGACCTGGCTAGAAACAGTTCCTCTGCAGTTCAAAGGGACTTCTAGACTCTGGGAGAGAAACTCAAGCCCATTGTTAACACTGTAGCATTCTCAGAAGTTCTACCTGTTTATGGTAAGAGGGCAGAAAGGCTGCATCGCATAAGCAGCTTTAATACATGGCTCCAGACCTGGTGCAAACTAGAAGGATTCAGATTTATTGGCGAATGGGGAAACAGATGGACCAGCAAGAGACTATACTGTGCTGATGGACTACATCTCTCTATTGTAGGGAAAAGAATCCTAAGTGAAAATTTCAGGCAGTATGTGGATATGCATTTAAACTAGAAAAAGGGGGTGACGGATGGAGGACGACTATTCAGGATGTCACTCCAGGCAAATGCAGCACAACATCAGAAACAGCTACACTTTTAAATCACACATCAAAGACAAGTGGGAAGAAGTGGGCAGAACAAAATCAATGCAAAATACATGCAAGCCAGTTAAATGCTAGAAAGCAAGGAGCACAAATGCTCAAAGCTTAGCCAACAAAGTTCTGGACCTGGAAGCTCTAATGGTGGAAATGGACTTGAACAGTGTGGCCATTACAGAAACATGGTTTAATGACTCGCATGAATGGGATATAGCAATAGCTGGCTATAATCTATTCAGAAGAGACAGAGAAAGTGGAAAAGGAGGAGGAGTAGCCTTGTATGTCAAAAGCAATATTAAAGCTACTGCAATGCAGGGGGCATGGGGAAAAGAAGAAGCGCTCTGGATTGTGTTGGAAAGAGGAGATGGCAGTCATCCATACTGCTGTAGTTTACAGACCTCTGACTCAAATCGAAGAAATAGATAATGAATTGATTATAGATATTGCCAAGATAGCCACAAAGGGGGAAGTGATCATATTGGGTGACTTTAATCTACCCGATGTGGATTGGAGTACTCCTCCTGTGAATCTGGCAAGAAGCAAAACAATTGTGGATGCTTTCCAAGATGCGTCACTTAAACAAATGATGATGGAACCAACCAGGGAAAGCTCAATGCTGGATTTAGTGCTCACCAACGGTGAGAGCATGTCGAATGTTTGGGTGGGTGCCCCTGTGCGCAGCAGCGATCATCACACGGTGTGGTTTGAGATAAAAACCAAGATGCAGCCCAATCACAGCAAGCTCAAAGTCCTAAACTTCAAAAACACTGAAGTAGAATGGCCAAGTACCTGAAGGAGGAGTTGGCAGGATGGGAGGGGATAAGGGAAGTGGAATTGCAATGGGCTAAACTAAAGGTGGTAATAAAAGGGGCAAGAGATAAATATGTAAGGAAACTAAATAAAAACAAGAGGAGAAGGAAACCTATTTGGTTCTCCAAAGACGTGGCTGCTCAAAGGCAAAAAAAGCACAGTTACTTACCTGTAACAGGTGATCTCCGGAACAGCAGGAATTAGTCTTCACACGTGGGAGACGTCGCCAACGGAGCCCGCACGGGAAAATGCTCCCCAGCATCCAATCAGAAAGCCTTTGGGAGCATCCCCCGCGCCTGCGCGGTGGCTTCCCGCCCTTCCTACTGCCTCTCCCCAGTTGAGTTTCATAGCTGAGCCGGCAGGAGAGGAGAGGAAGGAATAGAGAAAAGAGAGATACAACTCCCAGGGGAGGTGGGCGGGTTGTGAAGACTAATTCCTGCTGTTCCGGAGATCACCTGTTACAGGTAAGTAACTGTGCTATCTCCAGGAACAAGCAGGAATGAGTCTTCACACGTGGGGACTCCCTAGCTTAGGATGCCCGGGGAGATCCCATAAGCGCAGCCCAGACGGGATGGCATTTGCCCAGCCTGAATCTCCGGCATCCCCTGAGGGATGGAGGGCAGAAGTTGAATAGAGGAACAGCGAATCCAAAGACTACGGAGGCAAGTCTTTAGAGTGCAGAACAGGTACCATTAGGATACAGCAAAAAAAAACCAGGCTACGGGAGTAGTCAGAGGGGTGCATGAAGAGAATCATTAAGCATGTAATGAGTAAATGACCTAGTACCATACAGAGCTTACCGGCCATTAAGTTTTAATGAATTAATGGTTTAGAACCTGTACTGCTTACCCACCGGGTTGTCGGAAGTAGCCCTGTGATGAAGGCACTGTAGACGCAGTAGCGAGGTCATCAAGGAAACTTCACCGCAGCGAGGAGGAAGTTCCAAATCCGGAAGGCCATGGGATCCAGGCGTCAGCTGGGTCAGGAGAAGGACGGCAGGTCTTCCAGGGGGCTCACGGCAAGCTGAGCACTCCCTTAGGAGTAGAGTCCATAACTCAGAGGACCAACAGTGGAAGACAGGCCGAACTAGAGAGCCTATCCCGGAGAAGAGTAGAGGTGTACCCCGGAGCAGAAGGGGTACACAGTCTGCCCTAGCGAGAGATAGGGAGACAAGGGTCCGGACCTCCGGGAGGAGGACCTAACTGAAAAAGGGGACTGTTGACTTCGCAGCAGTAGGGTACCACCAGTCCGCGGGCCGATCGGGGAATAGGCAGGCGGACTGGCCGGACCCCCGGGGGGGGGGGGGGGGGTGAGTACCGGCCATAGGGGGAAAGGCGGTAAACACAGGTACTGTGGGGATCCCCCAAAGGCGCCTGCCAAGCAGGTGATATCTAGTATATCTAAGCCGGTGGACATGGGGACGCCCCCTCCGGTACTAACGCAGGCACGCCGGGGGGCCTGCCTCCATGAGCAGCACTCAGGTAAGGCGGATCTGCCATCGATCCCAAGAACGTCCACCTGGAGAGGTGGCCGCAAGATCCGTCAGGGGAGGGATCTTTCCCGGAGGGCAAGGGCAGATCGGCGAGCTAAGAGCGCGGTAGCGCGGGGGACGGAGGATAGCATCAGTCCGGTAGAATGCCACAGGGGTTGGAGGCCCTAATGTGTCCCCAGGACCTGCGCGTAGAAATTGTCCCCCGCACAATCGGGGGACATGAGGGTATAGTCCCTGGTGAGTATAGGGGGACTATAGCGGCTGGAGGGGAATTCCAGTACGGAAGCAATCAGCAAGAGGAAACTGGCTGAGAGGGGTTCGGGGACGTACCGAAGAGTAAGTAGGGTGACCGTGGGTCAGAGCGATCACGGCGTAAGGAGGTCTCCCTTTCCCATGGAGGGGAAGACCTGAACCCCCTAGATAAGTCCCCGAACCATTTTCCAACTGGACGAGCCCCAGAGTAGAGCTCTAGTCTAAACCTCTGGTAAGGAGGTTAAGAGCAGGCAGCCGCCCACCTGAGCCTAAAAATGCTTAGTATGAGAGTCCTGGCACGGGCCCGGGGACATCAACCCGGGGTGAGAGGTCCCTTGCTTGGGCACGCCTGGAGGGTGGGCGGAGGGCTGACATTTCCTCTTCCTAGGGAAGGGGGGTCTGGAGGGGCGTTTACCACCACCGGGGAGAAGCCGGGCCCTAGGCTGGCTGCTAACTCTGGGAAGGTTAGCGAAGCACTGTGCGACCTGACGTAAGGCTTCGCTATTGAAGAGGTGATCTCCGTCGCAGGGAGAATTACCCAGGATGTGCTGTGCCCGTCGACACAACTCGGACGCCTGCAACCATGCCTTGCGTCGTGCTCTAATGGCAACAGCAGAGGCTCTGCTGACCGACCGGAAGGAGTCCAGCGAAGCACGAGAAAGGAACCCGGAGATATTCCTGCAATGATAAAGAAGCAGGGAATATTCAAAGGCCTTGGTTGCAGATACGAAGGTGGATAACCAAGATAACCTCTCGGTGACCTCCCGAAGCGACAGGCTCATATAAAATATATATGAAATAATTCTGGCCGCCAGCATAGACATTTGGAAGGTTAGAGTATCTAGCGTCTTCGAGGCGCGGCCTGGAGGGCGAGAAGCATGCCTCTCCTTGCTTCCGGCCTTCCTCAGCGCTGATTCCACCACAATGGACCGATGTGGAAGCTGGTGCTGCCGAAACCCCGGGGATGGAGGCACCCGGTATAGAGAGCCTGCATCGCAGTCGGCAGCGCCGGAAACCTCAAAGGTGACCGCCAAGCCCCCAGCAGGAGATCCTGCAGGGCGGGATGCAGAGGAAGCATCGCGGCTGCCTGTTCCGCAGGGCCTGGGCTCGGATCCGGGATAGGGATGGCCAGCAAGTCCGCCATGTCAAGGAGGAAATCCTGAAAAGGCGGCTCTGCCGGAGCAGTTATGGCGGGAGAGGCCGCCCGGGCACTAAGAGGCCGCTCGGGCCGATGCCCGCAGGGCAGAGGAGGGGACCAACCGACCCGGATCGGGGCAGTCAATATGGTGTCGTCGGCTCCTGGAATTGATTCCAAGCTAGGCATCGAAGAAGTCGATGGCACCGACGGCGCCGCAGGAACCGGCCTCGGCCCCGAACCCGGGGGCGGCGCTTCCCCCCGTGACTGGAGCGAATCCGCGGCCGCCGGAGGGCAGGGGCCAGCGGGCTCTGCTCTGCGGGAGAGGACAGGGGCCGATCCCGAGACGTGCCATGGCCAGGCTTTCAAGGCTGGACAACGACTCCAGGCTGGGCATCGAACCGAGCGAGGAGATCGACTCCGTCCTCGAGGCCCCCGGCGGGAGTGACCGCACCGGTGGTGGAGATCCCAGAGCGCGGATCGGAACCGCGCCGACCAGTGCCGCGAACATCAAGGGCCCCCAAGGACAGTGCTCGGAGGAGAGGGGGTCATCTGACGCCGGCGCCGATGTCGATCGGCGGGCACTGCCCGGTGCCGGGCTCCCTCTCGAACCCGTCCGACCCGGAGAGAAATCCTTCTGGGGCATACGGCCCATCCCCGAGGGGACCCCGGTAACCCGATGACGAGCCCCTGTGGGGGGGGGGGGTGCAAAGCCCCTGCGCCGACGTCGGGGTACCGTATCGGGGCGGCGCAGACCCAGATTGGGTCAAAGCGGGCGAAGACCCCGAGGCCCCTTCTCTAGGGAAGGGCGGGGCCCTCGACGGCCGCGTCGATGCCGGGGAGTCGCCTGTGCGCTGGCCGACATACCCCGAGGTCTCCGGGGAAGGTCGATGGCGGTCCCTCGTGCTCGACGCCCCTGCCGTCGCCGGTGGAGCGGCGCCGCTCGAACCCGGTACCACCCTGGCGCAGGGCTGGGATACCGGCGACCCGGCGCGGGTCGAAGCGAGCGGCCCCGAGGGGAGGGAGGCCAGATGACCATCCCCGGCGCGGGGCGGAACCACCGACGCCCGCGCCCTCGAAGCGGGTACTACCCCCGTGCATGACCGAAACGTAGGGCCGTCAGACAGTGTCGAGTCGATCGGCCCCCGAGGTGCCGAGGGCAGCGGCTGGCGATCCCCGGAGGGGAGCGGGTCACTCGACATCGACGGGTCGGCACCGCCCAAAGCGGATACCACCCACGTAGGAACGCCATACCGGCACAAGTCGGTCGGCCCCGGAGGCGCCGAGGACCGCAGCCGCCAATCCCCGGTGAGGAGCGGAACGCTCGACGCCAAGGGGCCGGTACCGCCCGAAGCGGGTACCGCCCACGCGCATGGCAGGGCTGAAGGAACGCCAGGCTGGACTGAGTCGATCGGCCCCGGAGGCGCCAAGGACAGCAGCCGACGATCCTCGGTGAGGAGCGGAGCGCTCGACACCGACGCCGATGCCCGGGGCTCAGTACCGCCTGGAGGGGCTACCACGCCCGAGCATGGCTTGGATGTAGGGAGGTCAGACCCGGTCGAGTCGATCGGCTGACGATCCCTGGCGAAGAGTGAAACACTCGACGCCGATGCCGGGGAATCGGCACCGCTCGAAGCGGGTACCTCCCTCGGGCATGGCTCGGGAATGTTCTGTGAGGAGCGAACCTCAGGAACATCCCGAAACCCCGTAAATGCTTTGGAGCCCGAGGACTCCCGCCGGGGTATATCAGCCAAGGAGGACTTGAGGGGTTGGCCGGAGCCGTCGCCATGCCGCGCATGAGACTCGCCCCTCAAGACTCGGCTAGTCTTAACAGACTGTTGTGTGGTTACCTGATCCTGGAGAGAAGGACAACCCGATGACCGCGCCTTTGGCGCGAAGACGTCGTCGAGGGATACCCGAAAGAGGGAGGGTCTTCTCCCGACACTGTAGCCTGGGGAATCCGGGGAAAAAGGGTCAGGCCCCAAACAGGAGAGGCACCGGGCAGTGGAGTCCATGTGGAAAATTAAGTCCCCGCCGTGAGGCTGGGGGGAAGAAGGCTCCATGCCCCAGTCCTCAGCGCCCGAAGGGGGCGACGAAAATTAAATGAAAACAATTAAAAGAAATAAAGAAAAAAAGGGGGGGGGGGCACGGAGGTGCCACCGTCGGCGGGAAAGCCGCGACTAAGAAAAAAGGAAAAAATTTCTGCGGTGGCAGGAGGGACGTCCTGCCTGCTCCGCGGAAAACGAAAAACTGGGGAGAGGCAGTAGGAAAGGCGGGAAGCCACCGCGCAGGCGCGGGGGATGCTCCCAAAGGCTTTCTGATTGGATGCTGGGGAGCATTTTCCCATGCAGGCTCCGTCGACGACGTCTCCCACGTGTGAAGACTCATTCCTGCTTGTTCCTAGAGATTACAGCTTTCACAAAATTCAAAAGCTTGCAAACAGAGGAACAAAGTAAGGAATACAGGAGCAAACTAAAAGAGACAAAAAGAAAAATAAGGAAAGCAGAATCAAAGGCAGAGGAAAAGATGGCTAAAGATGTGAAGTGTGGCGACAAAACTTTCTTCAGGTATATTTGGGAGAGGAAGAAAATCAGAGATGGAATTGCGGGACTCAGAAGTGCTGGGAGCGGATTTGTGGAAAGTGACATTAAAAAGCAAAATTGCTAAACAATTACTTCTGCTCTGTTTTTACTAAAGAAAATCCTGGAGAAGGACCACCTGTGACTCCCAAATATAAAAATGGGAATGAAGTAGATACCACACCATTCACAGAAGATGATGTGTTAGAACAACTTGCAGAAATGAAAGTGAACAAGGCCATGGGACCGGATGGGATACATCCCAGGATACTGAAAGAGCTCAGAGAGGTTCTTGCAGGGCCGTTAAAGGATGTTTTCAACAGATCCTTGGAAAGAGGAGTAGTAGTTCCTCAGGACTGGAGAAGGGCAGATGTGGTACCTCTTCACAAAAGTGGTGACAGGGAAGAAGTGACAAACTACAGGCCCGTGAGCCTTACCTCAGTGGCGGGAAAAGTAATGGAGGCACTTCTGAAGGAACGAATAGTGGACTTTCTCAAAACCAACAGGTTGCATGATCCGAGGCAACATGGTTTTACCAAAGGACGATCTTGCCAAACAAATCTGATTGAGTTCTTTGACCGGGTGACAAGAGAACTAGATCAGGGGCATACAATGGATGTCATCTACCTGGATTTCAGCAAAGCCTTTGATACTGTTCCTCATAGGAGGCTTATCAATAAACTCAGTAGTTTGGGGATGGGTCCCAAGGTGGTGAACTGGATCAGAAATTGGGTGACTGACAGACGACAGAAGGTGATGGTAAATGGAGCTCACTTGGATGAAAGGAGGGTGATTAGCAGGGTGCCCCAGGGTTCGGTCCTGGGCCTGGCATTGTTCAATTTATTTGTGAATGATATTGCTGAAGGACTGCATGGAAAAGTCTGTCTTTTTGCAGATGACACAAAAATTTGCAACACAGTGGACTCCCCTGAGGGAGTGGATAACATGAGGAAAGATCTACAAAAGCTGGAAGAATGGTCTAATGCTTGGCAGTTAAGATTTAATGCGAAGAAGTGCAGCATCATGAACTTGGGAAGCAGAAATCCAGGTGAAATGTACGCGATAGGGGAGAGAGATTGGTGTGCACGGACCAGGAGAAGGACCTTGGTGTGATTATTTCTGCGGATCTCAAGGTGGCAAAACAGTGCGACAAGGTGGTGGCAAAAGCCAGGAGGATGTTGGGTTGCATACGAAGAGGAATTACCAGCAGAAAGGAAGAGGTACTAATGCCACTGTATAAGTCACTGGTGAGGCCTCACTTGGAATACGGTGTTCAGTTTTGGAGACCATATCTTGCAAAGGATATAAAAAGACTGGAAACTGTTCAGAGGAAGGCGACCAAAATGATTTGGAGCCTACATCAGAAGCCTTATTAGAAGAGACTTGAAGACCTAAATATGTACACTCTGGAGGAGAGGAGGGACAGGGGAGATATTATTCAGACCTTTAAATACTTAAAGAGAAATAATGAACAAACAAGCCTCTTCCAAAGACGGGGAAGCTGTAAAACTAGAGGGCATAACATGAAGCTGCAAGGGAGTAAATTGAAAGGCAATGTCAGGAAATACTACTTCACTGAAAGGGTGGTGGATGCTTGGAATGCCCTCCCAATGGAAGTGGTGGGGGCAAATACAGTGACAGAATTCAAAATGGCATTGGACAGATGCAGTGGATCCCTTTACAGTAACAGGATAAAATCAAAATAAACGTAACTAACTAATTTCTCAGCATACAGGGTTGTCCTACACGGAGCGGTCGGTTCACCCCTAAAACAAAGACATGAGGAGGGTTCACCCCTAAAACAAAGACATGGGGGGGGGGGCCTGCACGGAGCGGCAGGTGCACCTACTCTTGCCATCTTACTGGGCTGACTAGATGGACCATCCTGGTCTTTATCTGCCGTCATTTACTATGTTACTACATTTGATAAACTGAAGAGTAGCAAATCACCTGGACCGGATGGTATACATCCAAGGATGTTGAAAGAACTGAAATATGAAATTGCGGACCTACTATTAGTAATCTGTGAACTATCATTAAAATCATCTGTAATACCTGAAGATTGGAGGATGGCCAATGTAATGGCAATTTTTAAAAACTGGTTCCAGGGGTGATCCAGGAAACGGGATAGGATAGTCATTGGATAGGATCAGGAATTGGTTAAAAGATAGAAAGCAGAGGGTAGGGTTAAATGGCCAATTTTTCCAATGGAGAAAAGTGAATAGTGGAGTATCCCAAGGATCTGTGCTGGGTCCACTGCTTTTTAACATATTCGTAAATGACCTAGAAATTGGAATAACGAGTGAGGTAATCAAATTTTCAGATGACACAAAATTATTCAAAGTTGTTAAAAACCCATGAGGATTGAGTAAAATTGCAAAAGGTCCTTGATATATTGGAAGACTGGGAGTCCAAATGGCAGATGAAATTTAATGTGGACAAGTGCAAAGTTATGCACCTAGGAAAGAACAACCCAAACTATGGGGACACAAAGCAAGGTTCCACATTAGGAACCACCACCCAGGAAAAAGATTTAGGCGTCATCATGGATAACATGTTGAAACCCTCCGCCCACCTGCAGCAGCGGCCAAGAAAGCAAATAGAATGCTAGGAATCATAAGAAAAGAAATGGAGAATAAAACAAAGGATATTATAATGCCTCTATATCAGTGATGGCTAACCTTTTTGAGCCCGAGTGCCCAAACTGCCGCACAAAACCAAAGAATTTCCTCAAAGTGCCAGCACGTCAATTAAAGCCCCATTTGCATAAGGTGCTTCATTTGCATAAATATTTGCATAATGTTACCATACACTAACTTTTAGTAAACATGCCTCTTAATGAGTATATGGATAAAGAAAGACTAAAAGGTTTCTACATTACTATAATCCAGTACCAACCGCCAGGCACATTAGGAACTACTACCAACGCTGCCCAGTTAGAACCCATAGCAAACCCGCCGTATCCTAACAGCACTACCAGGACTCACAAAGCACCATACTCTACCTATCAAAAGGCAACACTGCAAATATTAAACCAATACATCTCAGAGAACAACAATACATGACCTACTGGGGAAAGAACAAGTGGCAATGTCAAATAGGAATTATATAAACAGAATACCTCAGCTCAGTTACACATGCAGAACAGACCATCACCAAACAAGGAATCACAATTTAGAAACAGGAAGACAATAATTAAACTGGGAACCCCAAAAGCCAAACTTGGAATATACAACAACACTGTAGAAATAAAACTATATATTAATTTCCTCTTGTACTAAACAAAGCGCAAAAATTAATGATGCACATTTCCCAGAGCTGACATATTCCAGTTAATAAATTCAAAATAAAGAGATATTTTTCTACCTTTTGTGCATTTTTTTTCAGTTGCAATTGTTCCAGCCACTTTCTTCTGGTTTCTTCGTGTCTTCTGCTAACTCTCCATCTGCTGTCCATTTGTCCTTTCTTCTGTCTTCTTGTTTTTTTTTTCCATTCTCTCTCTACATCTGCTTTAACATACTAATCTTTCTCCTTTGGCTCTTTCCTCATTCCTATTTCATCTACTCAAAATTTACCCCTCCATCCTCAATCCCCACTTACTCTCCCAATACCCGGCCAATTGTAGATTTTTTATCCCTCCCACACAAAATATTTTTCCCCTCTCCATTTTACTCTCCCAGCCCCATCCCATTCTAATCCTCCCCCAACACCAGCTCCCTTCTAGTTCCAGCCTCACCCAGCATCCATTCCCTTCTAGTCCCTGCATCAGCCCATTTCCAGTCCTAGCAGCCCCCCAACCCAATACCAGTCCTATCCCCCCTCATCAACCCACTTCCAGTCCTAACCCCCCATCACCCCATTTTCAGTTTAAGCCCCCCCCCTATAACCCATTACCAGTCCTAACCCCCCACTTCCAGTCAGCCCCCCATAGCCCATTGCCAGTCCTAACCCCCCCATCAGCCCACAGTCCATTACCAGTGCGAACCCATTCAGCCCTCCTCAAGTCCTAACCCCTCCCCATCAGCCCATTTCTTGTCCCAGCCCCCCCCATAGCCCATTATCAGTCCTAAACCCCCCCATAGCCCTTTACCTGTCATAACCCGATCAGACCACCTCCAGTGTTAACCCCCCATCAGCCCATTTCCAGTCCTAACCCCACCCAACAGCCCACCTCAAGTCCTAACCCCTCCCCATCAGCCCATTAGCAGTCCTAACCCCCCCCTAGCCCATTAGCAGTCCTAACCCCCCCTCTCTAGCCCATTAGCAGTCCTAACCCCCCCCATAGCCCATTACCAGTCCTAACCCCCATCACCCCATTTCCAGACAGCCCCCATCAGCCCACAGCCCATTAGCAGTCCTAACCCCCCTAGCCCATTAGCAGTCCTAACCCCCCCTCCTAGCCCATTAGCAGTCCTAACCCCCCCCACCTAGCCCATCAGCAGTCCTAACCCCCCCCCAGCCCATTAGCAGTCCTAACCCCCCCTCCTAGCCCATTAGCAGTCCTAACCCCCCCCCCCCAGCCCATTAGCAGTCCTAACCCCCCCTAGCCCATTAGCAGTCCTAACCCCCCCCCTAGCCCATTAGCAGTCCTAACCCCCCCCCTCTAGCCCATTAGCAGTCCTAACCCCCCCCATAGCCCATTACCAGTCCTAACCCCCCATCACCCCATTTCCAGACAGCCCCCATCAGCCCACAGCCCATTAGCAGTCCTAACCCCCCCCCCCTCCTAGCCCATTAGCAGTCCTAACCCCCCCAAGCCCATTAGCAGTCCAAACCCCCCCAGCCCATTAGCAGTCCTAACCCCCCCCCTGCCCATTAGCAGTCCTAACCCCCCATCACCCCATTTCCAGACAGCCCCCATCAGCCCACAGCCCATTAGCAGTCCTAACCCCCCCTAGCCCATTAGCAGTCCTAACCCCCCCCCTAGCCCATTAGCAGTCCTAACCCCCCCCCAGCCCATTAGCAGTCCTAACCCCCCCCCTAGCCCATTAGCAGTCCTAACCCCCCCTAGCCCATTAGCAGTCCTAACCCCCATCACCCCATTTCCAGACAGCCCCCATCAGCCCACAGCCCATTAGCAGTCCTAACCCCCCCTAGCCCATTAGCAGTTCTAACCCCCCCCCTAGCCCATTAGCAGTCCTAACCCCCCCCCTAGCCCATTAGCAGTCCTAACCCCCCCCCAGCCCATTAGCAGTCCTAACCCCCCCCCTAGCCCATTAGCAGTCCTAACCCCCCCCTAGCCCATTAGCAGTCCTAACCCCCCCCCCCGCCCATTAGCAGTCCTAACCCCCCCCCCAGCCCATTAGCAGTCCTAACCCCCCCCCCCCCCCGGCAAATTTAAAAACAGAAAAAGCGGGCTCTGGCTGCTGCCGCGGACGCGGCAGCATGCAGTGTCCCGCGGGGCCCCTCCGCCGCTAAGCCCCTCTGCAAGGGCTTTCAGATTCGCGAGGGAGACAGCGTCTCCCTCGCGTCTCTTGTTAAGCCCGCAGGGGCTAATGGGAAATTTCCCATCAGTCCCTCGCGTCTAAAGGGGCTGATGGGAAATTTCCCATTAACCGCTACGGGCTTAACAGAGACGCGAGGGATAAGCTGTCTCCCTCGCGTATCTGTAAGCACTTGAATATGGGCTTATAGGGCGGAGGGTGCCCCGCGGGACACTGCATGCTGCCGCGTCCGCGGCAGCAGCCAGAGCCCGCTTTTTCTGTTTTTGCGGACCTTCACGCGTGCCAGCTGCAAGGCCTTCGCGTGCCACAGCTGGCACGCGTGCCATAGGTTCGCCATCGCTGCTCTATATCATTCCATGGTGCAACTGCACCTTGAATATTGTATGCAATTCTGGTCACTGTATCTTAAAAAAGGATATAGTGTTATTAGAAAAGGTACAGAGAAGAGTCACCAAAATGGTAAAGGGGATGGAAGGATACAAATATGAAGAGAAGCTAAAAAGATTAGGGCTCTTCAATGGGTAAATGTAGATCGATTATTTACGCTATCAAAATATAGAAAGACTAGGAGACATGCAATGACGTTACAGTGTAACTTATTTAAAGAAAATATTTTTTCATTCAATGTGTAATCAAACTCTGGAATTCGTTACCGGAGGATGTAGTAAAAGCTGTTAGTGTAGCCGGGTTTAAAAAAAGGTTTGGACAAGTTCCTGGAGGAAAGGTCCATAAACCATCATTAAAGGGGACCCAGGAAATCCACTGCTTGCCCCAATACAAGAATTGTGGAATATGTGTCTTTTGGGGAAACTGCTAGGCACTTGTGACCTAGATTGGCCACTTTTGGAAACCGGATACTGGGCTTGATGGACCTTGGTCTGACCCAGTATGGCATATCTTATGTTCTCTTCATATGTTCTTATAGCTACTTGGTTGTCCGTCTGTACGAGGACTATTTGACCCAGAAAGTGGGTGCGGAACACCCTGAGGGCATTGGTCACCACCCAGGGCTCCAGATTTATATGGAAGGCAATCCACCCTAGCTTGTAGGTGTCCATCGTGAGGACACGATATGCTGGTGGTACCTGGTAGGGTAGGCTGGCCATGAGGTTAAGCTGGCTCAGCCACCAAGGGAGAGAGGCTGCCAGCGGCCAGATGATTTTATTTTATTTATTTATTTTTATTTAACACTCATTTATAAACCGCATCTTCCAGAGATCAGTTGCGGTGTACAAGTAACAACAAATTAACAAAGCGAGGTTTGTTTTACATAGAACATCTTAAATTTTACATAGAACATCTTAAATTAAACAAAGCTAAGTCTAGTAAACTAAACAGTATATTAAACTGGAACAGTGTGAATAACAATTAACTAACAATGTAGTGTCTATAAAGCGTAAGACAGTACATAACAGATACAACTATATACATGTGGAGGTATTAGGGCATAAGAGATTGGGTCGTCAATTCGTTTAAGCTATGTGTGTTGTCCATTTAAGTGGGGAGGTTTGTACTTTGTGGTCAGATACCTGTTTAGCCTTTATCTAAGTTGAGTGCAAGGTTTTCCATGGTATTATTTTGACCCGGTCCTCCAGCTGGCCTGTGGCCTGAGTCCACTGCAAGCTCAGAGTCCATTGGGTCAAAATCAGTAGGCGTAGCAAATGCTGTTGAGCAGGACTGCACCTCCCCTGCCAGCGCCACAAAGCACTGTGCCCTGTGTAGAGGGAGGAAGGCCTTGGCCTTTGTCGAGTCCGGGAGGGCACTGATGAACTCCAGATGCTGAGTCGGGAGCAGGTAGGACTTGGGGTTGTTGTTGTTAAGTGCCATCAAGTCGGTGTTGACTCGTGGCGACCCTCTGGATAGTTGTCCTAAATTCTGTTCGGTCTTTAGTCAGGCGGTTCATTGTTGACAGACTGGCACCTATAGCTGCTGTTATTGTATCGATCTATCTCATTGCTGGCCTTCCTCTTTTCCATTGTCCTTCTACCTTGCCAAGCATGATGTCTTTCTCTAATGATCTCTCTCTTTGCATGATGTGTCCAAAGTATGAAAGTCGAAGTCTTGTCATCTGAGCTTCTAAAGAAAGCTTAGGTTTGATCTCCTCTAGTACTGACTGGTTTGTTCCTCAGGCAGTCCATGGTATACACAGTATTCGTCGCCAGCACCATAATTCAAAGGCATCAATTTTCTTTCTGTCTATCTTTTTCACTGTCCAACTTTCACATCCACATGATGTTATTGAAATTGCCATGGCTTGAACAAGTTGAATCTTTGTATGGAGAGACACATCTCTGCTCTTGAGAATCTTGTCTAGGTCTTTCATAGCCATTCTGCCAAGAGCAATGCATCGTCGGATTTTTTGACTGTTTCTGCTTCTTTATTGATAGTTGATCCAGTAGGTTAAAGTTGTCAACTATTTCAATTTCTTCTCCATCAACGATGAACTTATTCATTTTGCCAGTTGTCAGGATCTTTGTCTTCTTAACATTAAGGTTGTCACTGTAAGGTTGCAGACCCATCTTAAGACTATATTCCTTGCTCTCAAGAAACAAATGTTTCAAATCATTTTGGGGTAGTTGATTATAAACTCCAGAGCCTACAGAAGTTTGATGGTGCGGCACGCTGCCGCGCTTGCCTCCTCTGGTGAACTTGACTTTATAAGCCAGTCATCCAGATAGAGGAAGACAAACACACCCAGCAGACGTAGGTGGGCAGCGACGACCGCCAGACACTTGGTAAAAACCCTGGGGGTCAAGGAGAGGCACTCTGCACTGGTAGTGGTGTCCTCCGACAACGAAGAGGAGGTACTGATGGTGCCAGAGGTACTGACGGTGGATCAGGATGTGTGTGTAGGCATCTTTGAGATCCAAGGAGCATAGCCAGTTTTCCTTGAGATAGGGCATCAACGTCCCAAGGGAGAGCATCTTGAACTTTTCCCTGACGAGGAAGCGGTTGAGGTCCTGCAGCTCCAGGATGGGCCGATAGCCGCCTGTCCTTTTTGGGATGAGGAAGTACCAGGAGTAGAAACCATTGCCCCAGGGGGGCTGAGGTACTGGCTCCACAGCCTGGTCCTCGAATAGAGACTCTAGTTTACTCTGCAGAAGTTCCCTGTGCAGGGAGGTAATGGGAAGTTCCTCTGGGAAGTAGGGAAGAGGTGTCTGGTGGAAATGGAGGCGGTAGCTCTCCTGAACCACTTGTAGCACCCAGGCATCGAAGGTGATGCCCGGCAGAGATGGGCGAAATGGACCAGACATCATCCCGCATGCTTTGAGCCCTCAGATGGAAGAGAGGCGATGCCCAAGGAGTCAAAGCCCCCCCTCCCCAGACTGCAGCTGGAGCACTGTATGGGGCTTGTGGGCCTTTGGCTTACGGGGGCCGTGCCCCTGGTTCTTGGCAGGCTGGAAACTGGGGGTATTTCCCATAGGCTTTCTTCCCTTTCGGGTGGAAGATCTTTCTTACTCAAAGCTTTCCGCCGGGAAGGATCAGCAGTCTTCCTGGACAGCCTAGTCCTCGTCAGGAATTCTGTCTCCAGCTCAGCTGCCTTGTCTGTCATGGACTTGCTGAAGAGGTTCTCCCCCTCTCCGGCATAGGACATCGGCCAGCTTGTCCTGTACCCACTGCTCCAAGTCCGAGGACTGTAGCCAGGCCAGGCGGCAGGCACTAATGCCTACCGCAGCCACACGGGCCACAGACTTGAAGCTGTCGAAGACTGCCCGAATCTGTAACTTGGAGCATTCCCTGACCATGGAGACAAGGGTCTGGAAGCGCTCGAGACGTTCTCCTGTCAGACCAGCCGAGAACCCAGCAAGCTTCTTTGCCGGGTCCCAGAGGTACATGCCCCATGTACAGCTGGTAGGCCTGGATCCAGGCAGTGAGCATCGAGCCCTGGAAGCATTGTCTGCTAAAGCCATCCATGGTGTGGGCCTCCCTGCCAGGGGGCATAGAGTGTGGGTTTTTTTGACTCCTGATATAATGCATGGCTGACTCCACCACCATGGAGTTGTGAGGCAGCTGTGCCTTTTGGAATCCTGGGCTCTTGCCGACTTGATACTGGTAATCGAGTCGGTGTCTCACCACAAGCAACATTCACCTGGCTCTCCCACATCCTTAACAATAAACGTTCAAGGATGGAGGGGATTGGCACCCGCAGTGTCTTCTTCAGAGGGGCATTGTACTGAAGGATCTCCAGGTTCTCAGCACGAGGCTCGTCCTCTGGCTCCGTCATGAAGGCCAGGGCCTGTGCCATCTCTCGGACGAAGTCGAGGAACGCCAAGTCCTTGGGTGGAGACTGCCGGTGCTCCTGTAGGAGAGATGGCTCAGAGGGCACATCCCTGTGGAGCGCAATGTTGGGGGGCTCCTCCTTAGTCTCCCATCCTCACTAAGTCGGAGGAGTCCTCGAGGCCCCAGTGGTCATCGAGCCAATGAGACAGCATCATCGAGGAACATGGCGCTCGATGCACTGATCTCGATGCACTTTGGGGCAAGTCACGCTTCGGGTGTGAGGCTGATGGCCCTGTTCCAACACAGGTTGGACTTCCTCCAGAGAGGTTCATGGAGGGACCTGAGACCGGCGCCGATGACCTGGAGGTACTGGTGCTGGGCCATACTGTGCTCCAGGGCTGTCATCCTCCGGATCGGGTCTCAAGTCATTGAGTCCAGAGCCAGGTGCCTCAGAGGGGACTCATATATAGTGATCGCACCAGGGGACTGAGCCTGATCTGCCAATGCAGCTTCGAGGGCCGCTCCTGGCCAATGCCCTCGGTGTTGGGTCGAGGGCTCTGAGGCTCAGGTACCTGAGGCGCCGGGGTTGGACTGCATCTTCGACCGCGGCTGGAACGATGACTTGAGCCCGCGGGAGAGATCCTTGGAGGATGATCCCCAGTCCGAGGGTCTGCGACCTTGGAGCTCGGATTGAGCTTGCCCGCGCGATGCCAAGACGTTGGATGCGGACCCCAAGAGCAGCGATTCCGTGCTCAAGGATGGTTCCGCAGCCGAGGTCTTTGAGGCAAACATGTCCTTACACTGCTAATCCCTCTTCTTCTGGCTCTTGGCTGACATCTGCAGGCAGAACGGGCAGGAGTCATCGTTGTGGTCGGGCCCCAAGCAGTGAGACAGCAACTGTGGCAGTCGGTGATATGCTTGAATCCACTGACCGTAGACATAGTGGGGAATAGGGGCAGCTCAAGGCAATCTGCTGCCTGAGGCGAAGGATGAGATGGCGTCCTCCCCCCACCCGTAGAGGGGGGCGGGGCTTTCTCAAAACTCCAATCAGGGACTGAACCAAACCAAAAAGCCAATTAGATTATATGGAGGAAATGCAAGATGTTTGCACACCAAGGAAGTAAAAGAGAGTGAGAACCTCAGCACAGTTTATAAAACTAAATTATAACTCATTTTTATTTTGTTATAAACTGCGTTATGGTTCTAGTCAATATCTTTAAAAAAATCTGATTCTGATCATCTCACTAACAACAAACAACATTTTCCAATACCAGGCATATTGTGAACTAATACAAAACCCTACAACAAAGTCACTGAATATCTACAGAGTAAATCTACCATACCATACCATATCAGCACCAACTTCCAAAACTCACATAAGGAGCCCATCCAAAAAAAGCATCACTGTAAATACTACACTGGGCCATACACCTATTTGAAAAGCTGAACAAGTCAAATTACTACAGTACAGTATAGATCTTTATGCACAAACTCCATGTTAACAGAACACCTGGCCTCAGTCACACACTCAGAACACAGACCCTCATCAGAATAAGTGACTACAATCTAAAGTAAAAATAAAAATATGTAGACAAAATTTAAACTGAAACCCCAAGAAGCCAGACTCTGCATGCAGCGCAACATCAGATAAATAAGAGATGCAGTTCCCCCATACTGTGTAAAATATAAAGATAGCACAAAGTCCAGTCACTAAAATAAAATAAAATTATTTTTTCTACCTTTGTTGTCTGACTATTTTATTCTCTAATCATGCTGGTCCTGATCTGAGGCTTCTGCTTTCAGCTTCCTTCCTGCCCCCACCTCCCCCCCCCCCCCGTGTCAGCTCATTTCCTGCCCCCTCCTTCCCCGGCAGACCCTCTCAACATCCGTAGCCCTAGCCCCCAGTTTTCTTTCAGGGCCAGCAACTCTCTCCTCCCCTCCATCAGCCCATTTCCAGTTCTAGCCCCCAGTCTTCTTCCAGTGTCAGTAGCTCTCTCCTCCCCCCCCCATCAGCCCATTTCCAGTCCCAGCCCATTTCCAGTCCTAACCCCCTTATCATCCCACTCCAGTCCTAGCTCATTTCCAGTGCTAGCCCCCCATCAGCCCATTTCCAGTTCTAGTCCACCTCATAAGCCTTTTTCCAGTCCTAACCCCCCTGATCAGCCCATTTCCAGTCCTAGCTTCCCTTAAGTGCCCATTTCTAGTTCTAGCCCCACCATCAGCCCATTTCCAGTGCTAGCCCTTCCATCAGCCCACTACTAGTCCTAACCCCTCCACGATCAGCCCATTACCAGTGCTAGCCCCTCTTGATCAGCCGATTACCAGTCCTAGCCTCCATTAAGTGCCCATTTCCAGTTCTAGCCCTCCCCATCAGCCCACTACCAGTCCTAACCCCCCCTAATCAGCCCATTTCCAGGCCTAGCCACCCTAATCAGCTCATTTCCAGTCCTAGCCTCCCTTGTGCCCATTTCTAGTTCGAGCCCCTCCCCCCATCAGTCCATTGCCAGTGCTAGCCCTTCCATCAACCCACTACTAATCCTAACCCCCCTGATCAGCCCATTACCAGTCCTACTTCCCCCACCCATCAGATCATTTCCGGTGCTAACCCTTCCCCAGTCCAGTCCAATCCAGCCCAGCTCAGCTCATTGCCAGTCCAAACCCCACCCCCCCTCGGGAAGAGCCCTGCACTTCCTGATCGGCGCCATGGCTCACCTTGGCAGGAGAGTCGCGAGAAGGAAAAGCGTGGCTCTGTTAAAGTAGAGCCCGCCGGCGCCGAGAGTAAACGAGACAGGAAATGCCTCATTTACCCTCAGCACCGGCCGGCTCAACTTTAACAGAGCCACGGGAAAGAAGAGAAACCCTTTTCCTTCTCGTGGCTCTGCAAAGTTGAGCCAGGGTGCTGGCAGGGCTCTTCTGAGGCAGCGGGAAGGCGGGGGAGGGGTGCAGTGCTGCGGGGTAGTTGATTCTGCCACTGCTGAGAAGCAGCGGTAGTAGCTTGTCCAGTGCTTTTTTTTTTTTTTAAAATTTTGAAGGCCGAGTGAGGCAGTCTTTTTGGGGGCAGTCTTTTTGCCGCCCCCAAAAAGTTGCCGCCTGAGGTCACCGCCTCACTTGGCCTCATTATAGAGCCGCCCCTGGCGGGGATCGTGGCACCCGTGAGGTCAAACTCACATGTCTCGGCCAGGGAGGACACAAGGGAACGTCAACATCCAGAAAAAGTACCCCCCAAAAAAAACGTGATGCCGAGGTGAAGGTGCTATAGGGTGACGGGAAGGTGATCGAGGAACCGAACTGGCAAAAAGGCGTGAAAAAATGCATAAAGAAGCTAAGCCAGTCACATTTTTTTTAAATTATTTAAGTCAGAAAAGAGGAACAGTACACTTATAAACTTATACAGAGTTACCCATTTGTGTCATATATACCATTACAGACTGTGCTCCTATTCACAGGATTGGCTTTATTTTCCCCCCAAGCTTTACTGCAATTCTATCTGTGACCTTGTGACTCCCTACCCATCTGCGTTTACACTCTCTACCATCCTGACGGTTCCTGACTTTGTCTAGACGCCAGCTAGATTTTGGTCGTTCTGCCCCAGTCCATTCTCAGGAAGTCCCCGATTTACTCTGTTCCTTATCTTCCACCTTGTTCCCAACAATATCTGCTCAACACGTTAAACTGGTAACTCTACATAATAGTACATTACAAACTTTATTTGCCAAATGGAGTTTATTTCCTTTTTCCTTTATATTTTATAGTGCTGATTTAATTCTTCTGCCCGGGTGGATTTCTATAACCTCCCCCCCCCTTTCCTTCAACCTTGTTAGTAATATTGTCAGAGGGTCCACCTTCCCCACCTTTCTTCCCACTGTTTTAGCTTCCCCTGGGTCTCTGCGGTGATTTTTTTTGAACATCTGTGCCTCCCCAACTTTCCCCCACCAGTCTTCCAATCGGGGGCCTGTTTGTGATTTCCACTTCCATTCAATAGCTACTCGTGCCATTAGAAGCAGTTTGGCCCATAGGGATGTGTCCCGCTCCTCCATCTGCCCATCAGCTCCCAAGCCCAACAGGAATTCCACTGGGTCTAGCAAGACCTGGGAGTTAAATACTTTACCCAATTCCTCTGCTACCTCACCACAGAATTTGCCTACCTTAGGGCACTCCCACCACATGTGAAAGAATGTACCTTGACTATCACACCCTCTCTGGCATTTCCCATCTGCTGTGCAGCCTAACCTATGCATAGCCATTGGGGATAGGTATGTGCGGTGTAGTATTTGCAATTGAGTCTGTTACCATGCTGTCATCTTAGTTTTCCTGTGGATTCCCAAATGGATACTCTCCCACTGTTGGTCCGTTAGAGCGTGCTCCAACCACTTATGTCATCCTTCTGTGTGTTTGGTAGGGTCTTTGTGTTCCTCCCTGAGGAGCCCTACATATAGCTTAGAGATGATACATTTCTGTCTGCTTCCCCCAGTATTAAGTCTTCTAGTCATGTGGGTTTCTTCCCTAGCTAGGGGACTACCCCGGGGCGCATGATATAAAAGTGAAGCTGGAAGTATTGGCAGAAGGGGATTTTTTTACCCACTTGGACTTCTAGTTCCTTATGTGCCATACAAGAGCTCCCTTGCAATAAACAGAGAATCAGCTTATCTCCACTCGCCAAAGATCTTTTATAAGCGATGCAAATTCTGGTCCCGAGAAGGGTCTGTGGGCCCTAATATGGGACCATTTAGAAATCGCTCCCGAAATGAAACCCCTCTTATAATATTTTCCCTATTCGTTGTATGGGTGATGCTCCCACCTTCCACTATCCCCCTTCTCCCTTCCACATATTTGTTTCCCAGCCCTCCACTATGGAGGAGGTAAGATTGTCTGCCGTTCTACGCCTGCCCAGAGAGCCTCCTCCGGACAGTCTTGATGCACCTTGACGGATTTTAGTACCGCAGCTTGATAGTACAACTGTAGGAGTGGGAGTTTTACCCCTACCTCTTCCTTCATTCTAGACAGTCGGTGAGTGCCTATCCGTGCCTTTTTTCCTCCCCAGACAAATTTTTCGAGCTGTGTGGCCTTCTCGGTCATGGGCTTGCCAAAAAGGTTCTCACCTCGGCAAGGGACATCGACCAACTTGTCCTAAACCCACGGCTCGAGGTCTGATGACTGCAGCCATGCCTGGCGTCAAGCCGCAATGCCGGCTGCTGCAACATGGGCCGAAGCCTCGAAGCCATCGTAGGCAGCGTGGGACATAAACTTGGAGCATTCCCGGATCCCCGAGGACAAGGACTTGAACCTCTGCAAGGGTTCCCCGGAGAGACCAGCAGAGAACCCGGCCAGCTCCTTGGCCAGGTCTCGCAAGTACATGCTCATGTACAGCTGGTAAGACTGGACACGGCAAGCAAGCATCGAGCCCAGGAAGCACTTTCTACCAAAACCATCGAGGTTCCGGGCCTCCCTGCCAGGGGGGACTGTGGAGTGCATCTTCTGACTTTTCAGGTGATGCATGGTTGATTCCACCACCATGGAATGGTGTGGTAGCTGCACCTTTTGAAAGCCAGGGCTCTTCCGGAGTCGATAGATAGAATTGACCCGCTTGCTTAGAACCGGCGCCGAGGCCGGTGCCTCCCACATCCTGAAGAGGAGCCGTTCCAGCATCGGAGGAACCGAAACAGTAAAGGTCTCCTTCGGAGGAGAGTCATACTGTAGGGCCTCGAGCTCTTCGGCTCGAGGCTCCTCCTTCGGATCCGCAGGGATAGCCAACGCAGTGGCCATATCCCGGATGAACTCCGAGAACCGGGTATCCTCCGGAGGGGATCTACTCCGGGGCTCAGACTGCGGTGAGTCCGATGGGACGCACCGAGTCCTGAAGTGTCGGGGGACTCCTCATCCTCCGTCTCCCAGGCGGACTCGTCCGATGAGGAATCAGGGTCTGACCTCACGGGGCCTGTGAGCACCCGCCCCGACGCCGAAGGCACCGGCGTCGACGTCCTCGGTCCCGAACAGGAGAATCCAACCTGGCCCCTATGAACTCCAAGTTCTGGGAGGGGAGCAAAGTGGACTTTGCGAAGTTTATGACAAAGTCCATGTTTTGAAGCAGGGCAATGGTTCTGAGGGTGGCTTGTTTGGCCTCCTGGCACGTTTGACCCCTGATGAGCCAGTCGTCCAGATAGGGGAAGACAAAGATACCCTGATTTCTCAGGTAGGCCGCCACCACTGCCAGGCATTTGGTAAAGACCCTGGGAGCGGAGGTGAGGCCAAAAGGCAGGACTCTGTACTGATAATGGTTTCCTCCCACAATGAACCTGAGGTACTTTCTGTGGTCTGGATGAATGAGGATGTGAGTGTACGCATCCTTTAGATCTAAGGAGCATAGCCAATCTCCCTGCTGGAGGTAGGGCAGAAGTGTTCCAAGAGTAAGCATCTTGAACTTTTCTTTCTCTAGGAACTTGTTGAGGTTCTTGAGGTCCAGAATGGGTCGAAGGCCACCGGTCCTTTTGGGTACCAGGAAATACCTGGAGTAGAATCCGTGACCTTGCAAGTGGGGAGGCACAGGCTCCACCGCCCTGTCCACCAACAGACCTTGGAGCTCCCGAAGGAGAAGGTCTGTGTGCAGGGGAGGCCTCAAATTGCCAAACCACTATATGATGCCACCAAAGGTGAAGAAAAGTCGCCACTGGAGTGGGGACCTGAGCAGGATGCAGCCTTCAAGACGTTAAAGGAAGAATTAATGTCGTCACCAGCACTTGGATTACCAGATGTTCACAAGCCTTTTCATTTATTCGTGCATGAGGTACAAGGAAATGCCTTAGGCATGTTGACTCAGAAATTAGGACATTGGGAATGACCTGTAGCATACCTATCAAAACAATTGGACACTGTGGCCAAAGGATGGCCACCTTGCTTGAGAGCAGTTGCAGCTACAGCATTGTTGGTGAGTGAAGCAGATAAACTCACTTTAGGACAGAATCTACGAGTCACTGTGCCACATGCAGTACTTGCCCTCATGGAACAGAAAGCGAATCACTGGCTCACCAATTCCCGAATGTTGAAATATCAGAGTATGCTATGTGAAAACCCACAGATACAATTGGAAGTGAGCCATGCCTTGAACCCAGCCACACTGATACCTGTCAGCGAAGAACTCCCAGAGCATGACTGTATAGAAGTCATGGATACTGTATTCTCAAGTCGACCTGATTTGACAGATGTGCCCCTAGAGAATCCTGATCAGACTTATTTTGTAGATGGAAGTAGTCTCATCCTTGATGGACGACGTTGTGCCGGGTATACAGTAGTCACCCGGGAGGAAGTCACTGAATCATCAGCCCTGGCATCAGACACATCAGCCCAGAAAGCAGAATTGATTGCACTTACCCGAGCATTAGTATTAGGTGCAAAACTCTTGTTAAATGTGTACACTGACTCTAAATATGCCTTCATCACTTTGCATGCACATGGAGCTCTATACAAAGAACGAGGGCTCATCACGTCAGGAGGAAAATCGATCAAATATGGCCCAGAAATATTGATGTTACTAGATGCAGTATGGGCCCCAACACGTGTAGCCGTCATGCACTGCCGAGGACACCAAGCAGGTAAAGGAGATGTTGCCCAAGGAAACAGAATCGCTGATGCCTCAGCGCGAAAAGCAGCCCTATCAGCCTCAGTAGCACGCCAGTGTCTAATTTGTGCCAAGAACAATGCCAAACAGGGTCCCACGCCACCACCCCGAGTTCAGTCAAGAGGTGTAACCCCCATGCACCACCTGCAAATTGACTTTACTGAAATGCCAAAAGCCAGTGGATACCGCTACTTGTTGGTGTTAGTTTGTACCTTCTCTGGGTGGGTAGAGGCTTACCCCACCAGGACTGAAAAAGCCAGAGAAGTTACCAAAGTTTTGCTGAGAGAAATTATTCCCAGATTTGGAATTCCAGCAATAATAGGGTCAGACAATGGGCCCTCATTTGTGTCTCAGATTACTCAGCAATTAGCAAATGCCCTGCAGATACAATGGAAGCTACACACTGCATATAGACCTCAGAGTTCAGGGAAAGTTGAGCGAATGAATCGTACCTTGAAAGCCCAAATGTCTAAGCTTTGTCAGGAGACTCGCCTAAAGTGGCCCCAAGTGCTCCCAATAGCTTTGCTCAGAATACGCTCAGCTCCTGTGAAATCAACAGGATTTTCCCCTTTTGAGGTAGTGTATGGCAGACCCCCACCAATAGTGCAGGGAATTAAAGGAAGTTTAGCTCAGATTGGTTCAGAAATAACCAGACAAGAACTTCTAGCTCTTAGTTTTGTTCTACAGACTCTTCATGCGTAGATCCAAGACCAGTTGCCCATCAATCTGACGGAACCCCTACATCCCTACAAGTCTGGTACCTCGGTGTGGATCAAAGATTGGAAGAAGACACTGCTGGAACCTCATTGGAAGGAACCATACACCGTCATCCTGTCTACCCCAACTGCAGTAAAGGTAGCAGAGATCGATTCCTGGGTCCATCACAGCAGAGTCAAGCCAGCAGCCGTTACAGATTCCGAGCAGTGGACAGCGGTACAACATCCTGATGTACCTTGCGACTCACCCTGAGACGGCAACCAGCGACCTAGATTCTTTTTGGGATCGTCCCAACAACCACAGTGCCTTGCGCTAGACAAGTCTTTCGAAGAGGATTGCTGTTTCCAATACAGCAAGATTTGCTCAAACAAACCTTATGTGTGCGATTCTGTACACTGATTGATACTATATTGATTAACAATATTTAGTGCCAACTGTAGCTGATAAGTTGGCATACTACGGACATTTGAGGATCTTCAATCAACATTCAGCACCCGTTGAATTGCTTCATTAGCAAACGGGATGGCGTTGTGCCAAGAAGAGGACGTCGAGGTCAAGATCTTCAAGTGAGGATTCAGAAGAACTCCAAATCAACATGCATCTTTGTTTTTACTTGGTCCTGGTTGCTTGTCTGGGGGGCCTTGAACTGACTTGTGCCTTGCCTCCATGTACTGCTTGCATTACTTCCACTCGGACTGGAATGAAAGTAACTCAGACTTTGCTTTATCATTCATACTATACCTGTACTGGTAAAGTAACCCGGTGTATTTATAACACCACGGAACTGAATGTCTGTACCAAAGGTAATACTAAAGTGTGTTTTAACCCGCATCAGAATCCATCCTATTATACTTTGGAGATACGATGGAATGATGCAGATGGAGACTTGCTTAATGCTACCTCCCCACTTACCGACCCTACTAAGATTGCTGTATTATACTTTGATGCTTGTGATGCTATCAATAGGGATAGTCGTTCAAAATGTGCTGATTGGGAGAAAACTTATGCTCTTAATGATAAGTACATGTGTCCAGAAGGAACCACCGGATGGGGAGAATGTACAGGTAAACAAGTTTTAGCCAATGAATATAGCACAGCCCCGGTTGCGGATTACTATTGCCCAAGGTGGGAATGTGTTTTCTATGCCACATGGAAAACTGGAAAAATGGTAGAAAATACCAGAGACAATCGAATGGCGATTTTGCAAAAGCCATATGTGAAGGATATAGAAAAGAATTGCAAGAAAGGAGCTTGTAACCCGTTAGAGTTTCTTGTAATAAATCCTAGTGCCTGGAAACAGGGATATAAATTTGGACTTAGAATTGCAGGTTCTGGGTCAGATCCCTGAACCACTGTGTATATTAGATTGAACACCCAGGCCCATAGGTCGTCACGATATCATATACATAACACTTTTTACGAGACTATGCATATAAATAAGTTTGATATCCCTCACCCTTCCCAGAATTTGTTTCTAGAATTAGCGGGAGCAGTAGTCTCCAGCTTACACATTTCAGATTGCTATTTTTGTGGTGGAACTAAGATGGGTGATCAGTGGCCATGGGAAGCAAAGGAATTAAATTATTCACTGACTTATAACCATACTGAATTACATAAGACTACAAGCGAATGGGTCTTAGCACACTCGATAGTTGGACGTCTATGTTATGCCCGAACTGGACCTCAGTTCACCCTGCAGGTGGGACAGCTGGTCTGTCTCAGCCAAAAGTTCTATAATGACACTACGAAACAGACGTCTTGGTGGTCAGGAGTTAATGAATCTGAACCCACCAATCCATTAGCAAAATTTCCTGAACTTGCTGATCTATGGACTAATCTTGCCCAGCCCCATGCCTGGCAAGCCCCACCGGACTTGTATTGGATTTGTGGAACTCGAGCATATGGCAGACTCCCTATACACTGGGGAGGGGCGTGTGTTTTGGGGACCATTAGACCTTCTTTCTTTTTGTTACCCACTGAACATGGAGAGCAATTAGGATACCCAGTATACACTAAGAGACAGAAGAGAGCAGCTTTACAGATAGGTAAGTGGGAGAAATGGGAGGGTGATGATTGGCTACCCGAGCGAATCATTGCCTATTATGGACCGGCCACATGGAATGATGATGGTATGTGGGGCTATCGGACCCCTGTATATATGATTAATCGTATTATACGCTTACAAGCAGTAGTTGAATTAATAACTAATGAGACTAGCCAAGCACTCACACTTTTAGCTAGACAGAGCACACAAATGCGCACTGCCGTATATCAGAATCGCTTAGCACTAGACTATTTGTTGGCAGCTGAAGGAGGAGTATGTGGTAAACTGAATTTAACCAATTGCTGTTTAAAGATAGATGATAAAGGTCAAGTAGTTGAAGAGATTGCTGAAAATATGCGAAAACAAGCTTACGTGCCAGTACAGACCTGGCATGGTCTTAAGATTCCTAATTGGTTCGCCTCTATTTTCTCAGGTTTAGGAGGACTTACTACTTTCCTTATGCTCATATTAATAATAATTGCTGTGTTTTTACTATTACCATGTATAATTCCATGTTGTATGCGTTCTGTAAACAGTATTATTGAAAACACCGTAGAGCGGAAAACCGCAACTAAAATCATGGCCTTATGGCATCCTCGGTCCACTATATATGGTCGTAACCCGACCCCAGTATGAGCCAATTAAGTGATTTAACTCTCACACCTTATTAAGTAATAGGGTGAGATTAATCAAAGGGGGGAATGTGGTAGGCGAAGGCCTATGATCCATGGTGTCTGAAATAAGCAGACAGGCCTAACTAGCTTGACCTGTAAATGAAGCCTGTGGAGAGGCCCATAGGAATTGCACATCCCCCAGAATGCTGCTATTATAGAACTGAAACTTAGCAAAGCACAGGTGCTCCTTGTGGTCTTGGGCAAGCCACTTAACCCTCCATAGCCCATGTTCCCTGTAAAATAGTTCTCTGTGTGCTGTGCTTTCCTGTCTAATCAATGTGCTTATACCTCAAATATTTCCTGTCATGATTTGACAATTTCCAATCTGTAATCAAACCGCTGCTGATCGCTGGAAGTAGCGGTATACAAATGTATACTAAATAATAAAATAATAATCAGCTTAGCTGAGCAGAATCGAAACTCAGAAAAATATAGAAAAATAAGTTTAATTGCTACTGATAAGAGAGTACAGCTGCTATGGAATTAATTAAATCTGCTGAAAGAAAGGTTACAGTGCCCTGCTTTCCCACATGTGCTAACTAGTTAAATGGCCTTGGAAGAGAAAAGTATCTAAGTTGGTGAACTGACCATTGTAATTGGGACTATAAGGGGGGTAAGCAGGTGCTAAGCCCAGTCAAAGAACATCATTGGATAGCCATATCGGTACCGGAACCAATAGAAGGTGTATGGGAGGTTAACGGGACCAATGAAATGTTTTCCTATGTCTAGAATGGAGAAGAAGTCTATAAAAGTTGTTGTTTTGCTAGAAACCATTGCTCAGCCATTTTGAATTTGATTCTGCTTGAGACTTGTGCACAAATAAATGATTTGGACCTTCTGAACAGACTCCTGGTATCATTGGTTTGTCTGCGCTCTGCTGCTACAGTACAACATCCAAAGAGCTTAAGACTGACCTGGAGCAATCTGGAGTGGTTGTTTCAACTCATACCATATGCCATGCACTAAACAACGAAAGACTTAATGGGCGAAGGCCAAGGAGGACCCCACTGCTCAAAGACAGACATAAAAAGGCATGCTTGATCTTTGCCCAAACCCACCTTGAGAAACCACAATCCTTCTGAGAAAATGTTCTGTGGACAGATGAAACCAAACTTGAGCTCTTTGGCAGTTTAGACCAGCTATACATTTACAGGTGAAGTAATTAAGTTTTAAGGAAAAAACACACTTCCTACAGTTAAATATGGTGGAGGTTCCATAATGTTGTGGGCCTGTTTTACTGCCTCAGGAACTGTAGGCCTGGAGCGTATTTGAGCAATGGCCTTGTAAACCAGGGGTCATGAGCTCAATTCTCATCAGGGCCTGGCTCTACCCTTCCTGTTGTCATTTTCCTGAGGCAATCCTGCTGATCAGAGCTTCAAGAGATTCTCTACAAAGCTAAGCTTTCGAACTTTAAATTTTTGGCTGTTTTTTTTAATATAAATTTTCCTTGCCTATTTATTACCTGTTTTATTCTCTTATACTACTACTTAGCCACTGTGGTGTAACTGTACCAAGGGAGGACGACAAACACAAAAAAACAAAATGAAACCTTGCTCTTCCTATCTTTCTGTCTCTATCAAATTTCTATCTGTTCACAGCCACCTTGATCTACAGTCTAGTGGCAAACAACCTAAATTTTGGTTCTAAGTTTCAGAAAATTTAGCTTGCCTGCATTCGTTGCATAGCTTTTTAAAATCAGAAATCTGAGTGTACCCTCAGTTCATATAAGGTCTACTGGCCAGGGGACACTGAATTCTTGATATTTATCTACTTGGAAATGAAGTAAACATTTGCTTTTAGATTTGCAGAGACCTAGTTTCCTACTTAATTTTGTAGTAAAGATATACATTTTAAACTCCAGTGTACTTTTCATAGTAGGCTGATACATAGAAGTAAGATTTCATTTTGAACTTTTAAAATTTCCATTGTTCTGTTACAAGCCTGCCTCACAGGGTGTGTGGTTAATTCAATCAGCATCTGCTGCCTGAGCAAGCAGTTTGATCCAGTAACTGCCATCACAACTTCAAGAGACTCTACAAAGCTAAGCTTTCTAAATTTAATCTTTTGGCTGTTTTTTCATATAAATTGTCCTTAACTATTTATTACCTGTTTTATTCTCTTGTAATACTACTTAGCCACTGTGGTGTGTTAGAGTAATTGCACCAAGGGAGGACAACAAACAAAAAAAACCCCTTGCTCTTCCTATCGGTTCTGTCCCTATCAAATTTCTATCTGTTCACAGCCACCTTGATCTACAGTCTAGTGGCAAACAACCTAAATTTGGTTATAGGTTTAGGAAAGTTTAGCTTGCCTGCATTCTTTGCCTTTTAAAATCAGAAGTCTGAGTGTACCCTCAGTTCACATAAGGTCTACTGGCCTGGGACACAAATTCCCATGCACCCCACTAGAGCTGCATTGCCTATATAATCATCATAGCATACATTGACATCAGTCCTCCAATAGATGTAACACTCACCTTTTCTCCTAAAACTGCTTTATAACCATCTTAATCAGCATGTTGTGTATTCAATGCAATAGCTTTGGTGCCTTCATTCTAAGAAGAATCATTTGGAGCCTAAGAGCTTGCCCTGTACTGTATGTCTCAAGTTATCTGCTATGCATAAAGAATTGATTATATTAACGGAAGAATTAGCTGAAATTAAACACACCTCCTTCTAAGGTACAAATTGAAAGCAATTCACCACCGCTCCCACAAAGAATCAAATAGCCCAGGAAGAAATGGATCACAGTGGGCTCTGGTAGGCTGCAACCTGTAACACAGAGACACCCTCTCCCATCAAGAGATATGCCTGCATGTTGTCAACTTTGCCTTGGAAAATGAGAGTGCCCAATTAGTGGAAACTGAAGTGCCCTTAAATGAGAAGGTTAATGCCTAATCTACTGATAATGCACCAAATATGAAGAAAAGATCACAAAACAGGAAAAGCATAGTTATTCACCTATAACAGGTGTTCTCCGGGGACAGCAGGAATCAGTCCTAACATATGGGTGACGTCAGCATCAATGGAGTCCTTGCGGAAAGTATCTCCCCAGCTTTCAAAGAAAGCCTTTGGGAGATGCCACCATGCATGCGTGGTCCCCTTCCCACTCAAGGGTGCCATCTTGCTCAGTCAGATGACATAGCTAGAGCCAAAAAAGAAGATGGCAAAAATACAGCAACTCCAAGGGGAGAACGGAGGGTTGTGAGGACTGATTCCTGCTGTCCCCAGAGAACACCTGTTAAAGGTGAGCAACTATGCTTTCTTTGGGAATAAGTAGGAAGTCAGTCCTCACATATGGGACTCCCTAGCTACAGGCTACCGAGAACCTGTAGAAAGCCACGGTCAAGCCGTGAGCAGCAGTACATGAGTCTGAAGGCAGACCTTGAAAAGACCCGGGTGTCCAGGGAGAACCATCACTCCAGTAACATGAACAAGAAGGGTCGGAGCATAGATGATGCCTAGAACCCGAAGAGATGACGGAGTACATTCTGGCCGAAGGCGCTGTCCTGTCGGGACTCCCTTTCCAGGCAGTAATGAGCTGTGAAAGTGTGGACTGAAGACCAGGTGGCAGTCCGGCAGATGTCTGTCATGGGGACAGAGCACAAGTTTGCAACCGAGGTTGCCATAGCCCTGACGCTATGCACTGTAACTAGGCGCTC
Source organism: Ichthyophis bannanicus (assembly GCA_033557465.1). NCBI lineage: Eukaryota > Metazoa > Chordata > Amphibia > Gymnophiona > Ichthyophiidae > Ichthyophis > Ichthyophis bannanicus. Next base: position 129,814,841 of record CM066033.1, read on the forward strand.
CAACGGGAGCCTTGCCTGTTTGTAAGCGAGGGCAATGCTGTCTGACACCCAGATGGACAGGGTCCGCTTGGTTACTGCCTCCACCAGCCGAATGGGGTCACAGGAAACGAAAAGCTGGGAGGCTTTGCAGTGGCCCTGGGTACGATGCAAGTAAAAGGACAGGGCCCTCTTACAATCCAAAGTATGGAGGACGGTCGCCACCTTGTCGGCATGAGGCTGTGGAAAGATGGTGGGTAGCACAACTCCCTGATTGAGGTGGAACAAGGACACCACCTTCGGAAGGAATTTAGGGTGCATGTGAAGCACGACCCTGTTCTTATAGAATCTGGTGTAGGGTGGCTCTCCCACCAAGGCTTGAAGCTTGCTGACCCTGCGAGCGGATGTGAGCATCACCAGAAGACAACCTTCCAGGAGAAGTACCATAGAAGGGGAGACATGGACGCCCAGTAAGCCTTGACAGTACCATATTAAGGTCCCCTTCTGGGTGGATGGGGGGCTTTGAGAGCAGGAGGCCCTTTAAGAACTGGGTGATGAGGGGCTGCGCAGAGAGGGGTTTGCCCTCGATAAGGTGGTGATGCGCCAAAAGAGCACTCAGGTACACTTTAACGGAGTTGGACTTGAGCCCAGCTTGCGAGAGATTAAGCAGGTACTGCAGCACCGTCTGCAGCGGGCAGGAGAGTGGTTGACCCATCACTCCCTGCACCACACTGAGAATCTGAGCCACTTGAAGGCATAGCCCCGCCTCATGGAAGTCTTACGAGAAGCTAGGAGGACCTCCTCCACCTCCCTCGAAAGACTGAAGGGAGCCAAGGCTACTCATTCAGCAGCCAGGCTGTTAGTGTCAGAGACCCCAGGTTGGGGTGAAGGAGAGAGCCGCCCCCCCTGAGTCAGTAATCTCATGACATTCCCCAGAGGGACTGGAGGCTCTGTTGATAGGCGGAGCAGCAGCGGAAATCAAGGTTGCCTGGGGCCATCTCGGGACCACCAGGATCAGCGATGCCTTGTCCCGGAGAACATTGAAAAGGGAATTGGTAACAAGTGGCGTGGGAGGGAAGGCATATAGGAGGCCCTCCGACCACAGGATGAGGAAGGTATCTGCTGCCACCTAGGATGGGTGAGGCTGGTGAGAGCAGAAGCAGGGCAGCTGAGCATTGGCCAGGCTGGCAAAAAGGTCCACTAGTGGGATGCTCCAGAGGCAGAAAAACCATTGGGCTGCTCTGGGATCTAGCCGCCATTTGTGCGGCTGTAGGATCCTGCTCAGTCTGTCCGCCAGGGTGTTGTCTTGGCCTAGCAGGTACACCACCCGTAGGAGCATTCCTTGACTGATCACATACGAGCCGAGGGGTACTGCCTCCTGGCAGAGGATGTAAGACCCTGTGCCTCCCTGCTTGTTCAAGTAGAACATTGAGACCTGGTTGTCTGTCTGGACAAGTACCAACTGGTGCTGCAGGCAGTAGCGGAAAGCTTTAAAAAACCAGGAATATGGCTCTGAGCTCCAGCAGGTTGATCTGCTGTTGGTTCTCTGCCCTGGACCAAATGCCCTGTGTGTGGAGGCTCCCTCAATGAGCACCTCACCTCAGAAAAGAGGCGTCTGTGGTGAGGACCTGCTGGGGCACTGTGTTCTGGAAAGGCATGCCTGTCTGTAGGTACTGTGTTGCTTTCCACCAGCTAAGCGACTCCATCAGCGGACGGGTCACACACACTCTATCTCGAAGCCAGCCCATGGCCTGTATCCACTGGGAGCAGAGGCCTCACTGGGTTACCCTCATATGAAGGCAGGCGTTGGGGACAACATGGACTGTCTATGCCATGTGGCCGAGTAGACAGAGCAGGGAGCGAGCCGACACAAAGCGGTGGCGCTGTACCTCTGTGGCCAAAGCCACAAGGCGACTTGCTCTGTCTAGGGGGAGGAAGGACTTGGCCTGGAGAGTGTCCAGTCGAGCCTCTATGAACTCCAGATTCTGTGTAGGGGTCATATGAGACTTGGGGTAGTTTATCACAAACTCCAGGTGTTGCAGGTAACCGACAGTACGGGCCATGGCTTGCTGCACCTCTGCGGCCATATACCCGTTTACGAGTCAGTTGTCCAGACAGGGGAAGACAAAGGCACCCTGGAGATGGAGAAGGGTCGCCACCTCTGCTAGGCACTGGTGAAGACTCTGGGTGCAGAGGGGAGGCTAGACCGAAGGGTAGCACCCTGTACTGGTAGTGGTTGCCCCAACCATGAATCTAAGGTATTGCCTGTGGCTGGGATGATGAGGATGTGGATATACGCATCCCTTAGTCAAAGGAGCATAGCCAGACTCCTTGCTGGAGGTATAGCAGCAGTGTTCCAAGGGAAAGCATCTTGAACTTCTCTCTTGTTTAGGGTTCGCAGGTCTAGGATGGGCCTTAGGCCACGATTCGTTTTGGGACTAGGAAGTACCACGAGTAGAACCCCTTGCTCCTTAGGTGATAGAGTACTGGTTCCACAGCTTTATCCGTGAGAAGACCTGCAAGTTCCTGCAGAAGCAGGGCCCTGTGCAGGGGAGTCCGAGAGAGGGTGGAGAAGGTAGCCTTCTCTGACTACCTGGAATGCTCACGCGTCGGTGGTGATGGCAGGCCACCGGTGGAAAAACTGGACCAGACATCCCCCCTGTGGGCAGCTGACCTTCTGAGGGTGGAGAGGGTATGCTCCGGGAGTCAAAAGCTCCCCCCAGACTCTGCTGGAGCTGAGGGCTTGGGGCCCTTCTGCTTGTGGGGCCCCTGATTTATCCCTTTGGCATGGTGGCCCTGCTGAGGAGCTGGAGGAGCCTGATACTGCAGGTATTCCCAGAAAGCCTGCCCCTTCCTCGGGAATGGAAGCTCTTTCCCCAGGGTTTTCCTCCTGGGAAGGGTAGCAGTCTTCTTGGAGAGTCAAGTCCTCATCAGGAACTCTGACTTGATCTCTGCCGCTCTCTCCACCATGGGTTTGCCAAAGAGATTCTCTCCTTGGCATGGGACATCAATGAGCTTCTTCTGCACCCATTGATCCAGATTAGACGACTGCAGCCATGCCAGGCATTGAACACCGATGCCCATGGCAGCTATCCAAGCGGTGGACTCAAAGCTATCATTGGCCGCTTGAGTCAGATACTTTGAGCACTCCCCGATGCACTTAGTCAGGTTACAGAAATGTTGGAGGTGGTCATCCCTGAGGCCAGCGGAGAACCCATTAAGTTCCTTTGTCAAGTCCCTAAGGTACATGCCGATATAGAGCTGATATGCTTGGATCTGGCAGGCAAGCATCGAGCCCTAGTAGCACTTCCTACTAAGGGTGTCGAGGGTATGGACCTCCCTGCCCAGGACACCAATGAATATGTCTTCTGGCTCTTGAGCCAATGCATGGCTGACTCCACCACTATGGAGATATGGGGCAACTGTGGCTTCCTGAAGCCAGGGCCTCGCTGGACTCGGTACATAGTATCGAGTCGACGGCGGATTATAGGCACCGATGCCGGCGCCTCCCACATGCAGAGGAGAAATCTCTCGGGGATGGCAGGGGCAGGAATTGTCAGTGCCTACTTTGGTGGGGAATCGTACCGGAGAATCTCTAGCTCCTCTGTGTGAGGATCCTCCTCCGACTTCGTGGAGATGACCAGTGCCCTTGACATGTCCTGCACGAAGTCAAGGAATGAGGTGTCCTCGAGCTGGAGGGGACAGATCCAACGGGACATCACAATGTTTGCTAGTGTCCGGTGATGTCTCATCCTCGAACTCCCATCCGGAGTAGTCGGTGGAGGATTCTGCGCCAGGTCAGGCCTATGGGGCAGGACCCGGGTCGGGTGGCCAATGATGATGGCAGCTTGGAGGCCGGAGCCGCGAGCTCTCACCAGTGAGGATCTTGTTCCTGAGGACCATGATCGAGACCTCTGCCAGGATCAACTTAAGGCGGTGGGCTCACGAGGGTCTGCTCGGCAACCGGGGAAGTCCTTGATGTCAAGGTCCTGGTGGTCTGGGCGGTTGCACCAGTGGAGTCGGGCATCGGCGCCTGCTGCGTGGTGAGGAAGGCAGACAAACTGCGCTCTAAGGCCACCATCCTGGTTTCCCACTCAGGAGGTGTCTTAGCCTTTGAACTGGACACCGGGGTTACTGGGTTCAGTGTCGGCGAGGAGAGGGAGTCCTCGATAAGGATAGCCTCAGGTGTCCGATGCCGATCGCTGGAGGCTTCCGAATCCTGTCAGGGGACCTTGGCCAGCTGCTCCGACTCCTTGTGTTCATTGCATGGGCTGCGGGACCTAGCATGGGGCTTGCCCGCCTTGTCCAAGTCCTGTGAGGAATTCCTCAAGGATTTTTTCTTCTTCAGTTTGCGCTCCGGGGAACCCCTGTCAGAGGCCCCGCGGTCCTGATCACTAGCTGAGGGGTCACTGCACAACTCCCGAGATTCGGATGGGGCACTATAGCGTGGAGTCACCAGAGACTTTGGGGCAGACTCTGATCTTTTGAAGATCTTGTCGTGGTTCTGCTGACGGAGTTTGATAGCTTTAGTGGATATCTTTCTGCAGAGGCTGGAGAAGGGTTGATGTGGTACCTCTTCACAAAAGTGGTAATAGGGAAGAAGTGACAAACTACTTGTACAGGCCAGTAAACCTTACCTCAGTGATGGGAAAAGTAATGGAGGCGCACCTGAAAGAGAGAATAGTGGACTTTCTCGAAACCAATAGGTTACATAATTCAAGACAACATGGTTTTACCAAAGGACGATCATGCCAAACAAATTTGCTTATCCATTGCTTGCATAGTACTGCTACCCATTGTTTTGCATACTGTTGCCACCCATTGTTGCATAGTACCGTCACCCATTGTTGTTTAGAACTGTTATCCACTGCTTAGCCTCTGCTTGCTACCCATTGCTTGCATTGAACTGCTACCCACTGCCTGCTTGTCTATCAATTGCTGCCTGTTGTTTGCCTAGAACTTGCTACCCATTGCTTGCTCAGACCTTGCTGCCCACTACGATGGCCCCATATCTCATTGTCGTCCTCTTCATTATCCTCCCCAACTGCCTCCCCTCCTACCAACACCCTCCCTCCTCTTCCCCCTACCTTCCTCACTTCTCCCTCCACACTGTCCCCTAGCCTAGCACCTGCCCTGGAGCTTCCTCACACCATCTCCTGCATTTAACCAGCCCCCCTCTCTACCTTCCTCACTTCTCCCTCCATTCTGCCCCCTAGCCTTGCACCTGCTCTTGAGCTTCTTCACATCATTCCCCGCATTCAACCAGCCCCCTCTCTTTAAGGCAACCCCACCCTCGCTTCCGCCATACTATCTCCACTATACCTCACTCTCTAATACTCCTTCTCCTTTTCTCATCTGGTAATATCAATCCCAACCCTGCCCCCCCCCCCCCCGATTTCTTTCTCACACTAAAACGTTCCTCATGTACCCCATCTAATCTCATCCACATCCCGCTCCTCCCTCCTTCCGCCCTCCCTCATTCATCCCACAATCACTTATCCATAGATATCAACTCCAACCCTACCCCCAAAAATAATCCCTCACATAACCTACCGGATACCATCAATTTACCCCTCATTTCCCCTCCCTCATGTCCCTCTTGGAGAGCACACTCACCCAGACACACCCACCCACACCCTGCTCCCTCTAAATCTCGGCATTACCCTAGAAATAGACCTCCATGCTACTATGATAAGAAATCTACATGTAACTTATCCAACCTTATCCATATCCCTCTCCTCCCCCCTCCACTCTCCCGTTTTCATGTGCCCTATGCAACGCATGCTCAGTCATAAAAAAAAAACCCTTTTATTCATGACCTTTTCATCTCCAATGCCCTACACCTTCTTGCCTTGACTGAGACCTGGCTCCCCCCAGACGACACCGTATCCATTGCCTCTCTCTGCTATGGGGGCTACCAGTTCTCCCATACACCTCGATCTACTGGTTGCGGTGGTGGCGTTGGCCTCCTACTCTCTCCCTTCTGCCAATTCCAACCCCTCCTGCCACCCCAATCACACTCCCCCTTCTCCTTCGAAGTCCACTCCATTTGCCTCCTCTCACCACTTCCCCTCCGAATAGCTGTTATCGCCCACCGGACAAATCCAAATCAACCTTCCTCACCAACTTCGACTCCTGGCTTTCTGCCTTTATGGTTTCCCTCCTCCCCCACTCTTATTCTTGGCGATTTCAACATTCACATTGACAACCCCTCCGACCCCCATGCCTCAAAGTTCCTCGCTCTTTCCTCCTTGTTCGACCTCCAACTTTGCTCCACTGCCCCCACACATCTACACGGCCACTGCCTTGACCTAATACTCTTCTCCAACTCCTCTCCTTCAAACTTCCGCAAATCAATCCTTCCCTCATCTGACCATTACCTCTTAACATTTACTCTTCAACTTCCGCCGTCCCAACCTCGTCCTGTCTCCTCCGACCTATTTAGAAACCTTCATAATATTGATCCCGACTCTCTCCTCCACCATCTCTTTCCGCCATTTTATCCTCCAAGTCCGTCGACGAGGCATTATCTTCATACAATGCTACATTATCCTCAGCCCTTGACACTCTTGCCCCTCCCACCCCACGTCCTGTCAAACTATCTACTCCCCAACCCTGGCTTTCACCCACAATCCGTTACCTATGCATCTGCGCCCGTTCTGCTGAACAAGCTTGGTCCAAATCCCGCTCCCCGGAAGACCTTCTACACTTCAAATTCATGCTTGGCTCCTTCCAGTCAACCTTAGCACTTGCCAAACAAGATTACTACATCCATCTGACCAACTCCCTTGCCTTTGATCCTCGCTGTCTCTTTAATACCCTCAATTCTCTCCTCGAGGTCCCCCCGCACCTGATCCTGCCCTCCCTTTCTGCCCAAACACTAGCCGACTACTTCCACGACAAAATCCACAAGATTACCCTCCAATTCTCTACCCCCTCCCCAATTCTCCTCCCTCATCCATACTCCCTCTGCCACCCTCTCCTCCTTCCCTCCGATCTCTGAGAATGAAACTGCACTCCTTCTGTCCTCCTCCAAACCCACCCTATCCCTATCCCCACCCATCTCCTACGTTCCATCCCTCTCACCATTGCCACTTCCATCACTCATATCCTCAACCTCTCACTCTCCACTGCAACTGTCCCCGTTGACTTCAAACATGCTGTTGTCACACCTGTCCTCAAGAAACCCTCACTTGATCCCACATGCCCTTCTAACTATCCACCCATCTCCCTCCTTCCCTTCATAACCAAACTATTAGAACGAGCAGTCCACCATCGCTGCCTCAACTTCCTCACCTCGCAGGCCATCCTCGACCCACTACACTCCACTGAAACGGCACTCACAAAAGTCACAAATGACATGTTCCTGGCTAAATCCAAGGGCCACTATTCTATCCTCATCCTTCTTGACCTTTCTGCTGCCTTTGACACCGTTGACCATGACCTTCTCCTCATCACCCTCTCCTCACTTGGCTTCAAGGACTCCGTACTATCCTGGTTCTCCTCTCACCTCTCCCATCGCTCATTCAGTGTATGCTCTGGTGGCTCTTCCTCCTCCCCTACCCTGCTCCATGTAGGTGTACCCCAGGGATCTGTCTTGGGCCCCCTCCTCTTCTCTCTCTATACCCAAGGCCTTGGCGCGCTTATCTCCTTCCATGGCTTTCAGTACCATCTCTATGCCGATGACTCCCAAATCTACCTCTCTACACCTAATATTTCTCTGGCAACCAAGATCTCTGCCTGTCTTTCGGACATCGCTGCCTGGATGTCTCATCGGCGATTGAAATTGAACATGGCCAAGACTGAACTCCTTGTCTTTCCACCTAACTCTCCCCCCTCTCTCAATCCATGTCGATGTATCTACTATCCTTCCTATTCCCTTGGCCCGCAATCTCGGGGTTATCTTCGACACCTCTCTCTCCTTCTCCGCTCATATCCAGCTTATAGCTAAGACCTGCCTCTTCTTTCTCTACAACATCAGCAAAATCCGCCCCTTCCTCTCTGAACACACTACCAAAACGCTTATTCCCTCCTTAATCTCCTCTCGCCTCGATTACTGCAACCTACTCCTCGCTGGTCTTCCCGTGAGCCACCTACTTTCCCTTCAATCTATACAAAATCACGCTGCTCGACTAATCTTCTGCCAGCCTCGCCATGCCCATATTACTCCTCTTCTCAAGTCACTTCACTGGCTCCCTGTCCAGTTCCGCATCCAATTCAAGCTTCTCCTGCTGACCTATAAATGCATTCACTCTATGGCCCCTCAATACCTCTTTTATCTCTCCCTACGTCCCCTCTCGAAATTTGTGCTCTGCTAACAAATTACTTCTATCAGTGCCTTTCACCCGCACCGCGAACTCCCGACTTCGCTCCTTTCACCTTGCTGCACCTTACGCCTGGAACAGCCTACCTGCGCCAGGTATCCACCCTGGCCCTCTTCAAATCCAGGTTGAAGACCCACCTCTTCATCGTTGCATTCAGATCCTGACTCCTTCCTCATCTTACCCTAACCCCCGTCAACGTTTATGACCAAACTACAGACCAAACTGTACCACACCGTACCTTGCGCAGAACTGACTAATGCTCTTACTGTTCTAATTTATGTACTGTTCTAACTAGATTGTAAGCTCCGATGAGCATGACTCTGACAGGCAGGGACTGTCTCTTGTATGTTGGCTACCTCTTGTAGGTTAGCTGTGCAGCGCTGCGTGCGTGGCGCTTTATAAGTGCTGAATAGTAGTAGTAAATTGGACTGAGTTCTTTGATTGGGTGACCAGAGAACTAGATCAAGGGCATGCGAGGGATGAGATCTACCTAGATTTCAGCAAAGCTTTTGATACTGTTCCTCATAGGAGGCTTATCAATAAACTGAACAGCTGGGGATGGCTCCCAAGGTGGTGAACTGGATCAGAAATTAGTTGACTGACAGACGACAGAAGGCAATGGTAAACAGAACTCACTCAGATGAAAGGAAGGCAAGTAATGGCGTGCCCCAGGGATCGGTTCTGGGAATAGTACTGTTCAATGTATTTGTGAGTGATATTGCTGAAGGACTGAATGGAAAGAGTAGTTACTCACCTGTAACAGGTGTTCTCCAGGAGCAGCAGGAATCAGTCCTCACATATGGGTGTCATCGGCGCCGATGAAGCCCCAGCGGAGCATTTCCCCAGCTTTCCATGAAAGCCTTTGGGAATGCTGGCAAGCATGCGCGGTTCCCTTTGTAATGAGGAAGATCTGTCCCTTGCCTTGAAAACACAGGAATCTGTTAGATTCAGATCAGATTCTGACAGGCAGGCAAGCCACATGATCCCTAGTTGCCAGGAGCAATGAAAACAGACCCAGACACGAGGTCTACAGCCCCGCCCAACTAGCAAACATTTCCCAGCTCTTGATTCAAATAGCTTTCACCTGAGCAAGGGAACGCCTTATCAGCAGTATAAGAAGTACTCAGAACAGTTAGAGAGGGCAGAACTGCAAGGAGGTTCAGCAGAACTGCAAGGAGGTTCAGAAGAACTGCAGCAAGACTCACAGGGAGGACGTCATAGAGCTGTGGAGAAAGCCCCTGATAGAGTCCACGAGAGAGCCTGTGAGAGTTCCACTTCAAGTTGGAGGAACAGGAAAGAACCAAGGGAGAGATTCAGAGGAGAAATCAGCTGTGAGAGTCAGTTACCTGTGACGCAGTTTGATTCTCAGAAGCTACGTGCTGTGCAGAGTGAATGGAAGGAAGAGAGAGAGAAACCGTATGTATCTGAAGAGTGTGACACTTGGGAACAGTTGCAAGCCCTAGAGAGGGAGAAATACTGTGTGGAGGATATCTGTATGTCTGAGGGGGAAGAATTTAGGAAGATCTTGTCTTACTAATCTGTTATGTTTTTTTGAAGGAGTGAATAAACAGGTGGACAAAGGTGAGTCGGTTGATATTGTGTATCTGGACTTTCAGAAAGCCTTTGACAAGGTCCCTCATCAGAGACTTTTGGCAAAACTAAAGAGTCATGGGATAGGAGGCAATGTACTATTGTGGATCAGGAACTGGTTAAAAGATAGAAAGCAGAGGGTAGGGCTAAATGGCCAATTTTCCCAATGGAGAAAGGTGAATAGTGGTGTACCCCAGGGATCTGTGCTGGGTCCGCTGCTTTTTGACATATTCATAAATGACCTGGAAAGTGGAATAACGAGTGAGGTTATCAAATTTGCAGATGACACAAAACTATTTAAAGTTGTTAAAACCCAAGAGGATTGTGAAAAATTGCAAGAGGATCTTGATAAATTGGAAGACTGGGCATCAAAATGGCAGATGAAATTTAATGTGGACAAGTGCAAGGTTCTGCACCTAGGGAAGAACAACCCAAACTATGGTTACACAATGCAAGGTTCCACATTAGGAACCACCACCCAGGAAAAAGATTTAGGCGTCATTGTGGATACCATGTTAAAACCCTCGGCCCAGTGTGCAGCGGCGGCCAAGAGAGCAAATAGAATGCTAGGTATGATAAGGAGAGGAATGGAAAATAAAACAAAAGATATTATAATGCCTCTATATCGTTCCATGGTGAGACCGCACCTTGAATATTGTGTGCAATTCTGGTCACCGTATCTTAAAAAGGATATAGCGATTTTAGAAAAGGTACAGAGAAGAGCCACCAAAATGGTAAAGGGGATGGAAGGATACTCCTATGAAGAAAGGCTAAAAAGGTTAGGGCTCTTTAACCTGGAAAAGAGACGGCTGAGGGGACATATGATAGAAGTCTATAAATTAATGAACGGAGTGGAACGGGTAAACGTAGATCGATTGTTTACCTTATCAGAATATAGAAAGACTAGGGGACATGCAATGAAGCTACAGGATAAACTATTTAAGACTAATAAAAGAAAATATTTTTTCATTCAACGTGTAATCAAACTCTGGAATTTGTTACCGGAGGATGTAGTAAAGGCTGTTAGTGTAGCTGGGTTTAAAAAAGGTTTGGACAAGTTCCTGGAGGAAAGGTCCATAAACCATTATTAAGAAGTGACCGAAGATATCAATGCTTGACCCAGTACAAGCATTGTGGAACTTGTGTCTCTTGGGGAAACTGCTAGGTACATATGACCTAGATTGGCCACTGTTGGAAACAGAATACTGGGCTTGATGGACCTTGGTCTGACCCAGTATGGCATATCTTATGTTCTTATGTTCTTAATTTAAAGAAGCCAAACCCCGAAGGAAACTTCCCAGGGAAAAATCCTTCCATAGCAGAGCAGAGCAGTTCCACTGTCCACAACAAAGTATAAAAGGTAGGACACAAAGAGGCTTTAAAGGGAAAAGCTATTCTAAGAAGTGTGTCTCTCCTCTCTTCTACTCTGAGCTAGACGGTAGCAGTTTGCCTTACTTTGGAGAGGGTGTGTCAGATAAGCCTGGTGAGGACACGGCACTGAAAACTCTGCAAACATTTTGTTATAAGGAAGATATTTGTCTAGATAAAGCACAGCAGGAACCAATGCTAACAGATACTGCTAGTGAATTGTCTATTGATGAAGCAATGGATTGTACATTAATAATATCTGATAAAATCACTTCTTTGTGCTGAAGCCAGAGTTAGAGCACTGTTTAAAAGCTGTGAAAAGCACAGAAGTGACATATAAGACAAGGAACTGTATGCTGAACAATATAGTTGCCTGTGATTCTAAAGAAGCAAGAAGCTGTATTTAATTTCCTTTATTTACCTGCCAGAGTGTATGGCTTTTGTCCTTATGTTTATGGTATTATACTTTTGAAAATCCAACCCCGGGAGGGGAATAAATCCTCATTTGAATACCTGACCCACTCGTGTCACAACTACTCCTTTCTACGAAGAGGGTCATCCGGCATTCTAGCTGCTCGCCTAGGCCACAGTCTAGTCTAAGCCGTGACACCTTCCCGCCTAAAGGTGCCATCTTACCTCAGTCAAATGACATAGCTAAGAACAGCACACAAAAATGTAAAAACAAACTATGTACAACTGCAACTCCAAGGGGAGGAGGGAGGGTTGTGAGGACTGATTCCTGCTGCTCCTGGAGAACACCTGTTACAGGTGAGTAACTACTCTTTCTCCAGGACCAAGCAGGAAGTCAGTCCTCACGTATGGGTGACTCCCTAGCTCTGGGCTACCGAGGAACCCAGGCTGAACAAGAGAACTCCCTCTAGTCCCAGCAGAAAAGAAAGGCTTTTCAAGGACACAACCTCCACCGGTAGCCCAACAGAGGGCAGGAGTTGCCTAAACCTCAAAGAGATTCCGGAGTACTGCTTGGCCAAAAGCACTGTCCCTACGGGACTCCCTCTCCAGACAGTAATGGGCCGCAAAAGTCTGGCTTGAAGACCAAGTTGCAGCCCTGCAGATGTCTACCAAGGGCACAGAGTGGAGATGAGCCACTGAGGCAGCCATTGCCCTGACACGATGGGCCGTGACCCTACCCTGCAAAGGAAGGTCAGCCGCCTTGTAAGCCCAGGTGACACAGTCAGCCACCCAGATGGACAAGGTACGCTTGGACACAGCCAACCCCAACTTACTGGGGTCAAAGGATACGAAGAGCTGAGTAGCCCTTCTATGCCCCTGCGTACGGTCAAGGTAGAAGGATAACGCCCTCCTACAGTCCAGGGTATGCAGGACTGCTTCAGCCTGGCTTGCATGAGGCCTAGGGAAGAATGTTGGAAGAACCACCTCCTGATTGAGGTGGAAAGAGGAGACAACGTTAGGAAGGAACTTGGGATGAGTCCTGAGGACTACCCTGTTCCTATAAATCCTGGTATAAGGTCTATCACAGACCAGGGCCTGAAGCTCACTCACTCGCCTAGCCGAGGTGAGGGCTATCAGGAAGAGAGTCTTCCAGGAGAGGAAGCGTAGAGGGCAAGTAGCCATCGGTTCAAAGGGTGGGCGAGTCAGTTGCTGCAATACCACATTCAGCTCTCACTCAGGAGCAGGACGGATGGGGGGCTTGAGCAAAAGCAAGCCCCTGAGAATGCGGGACACCAAAGGGTGACCGGACGGAGAATGTCCCTCCACCAGTGAGTGGTGAGCTGCTAGAGCTGAGAGGTGGACCCGAACAGAATTGGACTTAAGTCCCTGATTGGACAAGTGCAGTAAGTACTGAAGCACTACTGGCACAGCACAGGAGAAAGGATCCTCTGTACGTAGCTGACACCACACAGAAAACCTCTTCCATTTGAGGGCATAGGTTTTCCTAGTGGACTGTTTCCTAGAGGCTAGGACAACCTCCTCAACTTCCTGAGGTAGGCCCCAGGGAGCCAAAACTACCCTTGCAGCCTCCAGGCCATCAAATTGAGAGCTTTGAGATTGGGGTGCAGAAGGGAACCCTGCTCCTGTGAGAGAAGGTCGGGTTGTAACCCCAGAGGTAGTGGGGAATCCACTGCCAGCTGCAGCAGAAGTGGAAACCAAGGCTGCCTCGGCCATCTGGGAGCTACCAGCAGGACCGAGGCCTTGTCCTGAAGAGTCTTGAAAAGAGTTCGGGCCACCAAGGGCGTGGGAGGAAACGCATACAGGAGGCCCTGAGACCAGGACATCAGAAAAGCATCTGGTGCTATCCTCAAAGGATGTGGCTGCATGGAGCAGAACTAGGGCAGTTGCTTGTTCGGAGGACTGGCAAAGAGATCTATCCAAGGGAGACCCCACTTCAGGAAGATCTTCTGAACGACCAAGGGATGCAGCTGCCACTCGTGGGGCTGCAGAATTCTGCTCAACCGGTCGGCCAGGCAGTTCTCCTGGCCTGGAAGGTACAACCGCCTTGAGAAGCATGTTGTGCTGCAGGGCAAAGGAACAAAGGTCCTGAGTCTCTCGACAAAGGAGCTTGGACCCAGTTCCGCCCTGTTTGTTCACATAAAACATGGCTACCTGGTGGTCTGTTTGAATCAAGACTGAGCGGTGAGCCAGGGCCGGAGAAAAAGCTTTGAGAGCTAAGCGGATAGCTCGAAGTTCCAGGAGATTGATTTGTTGGGCTGCCTCCCAGGGAGACCAGAGGCCCTGAGTGCACTTGTCGAGACAATGAGCACCCCAGCCCTTCAGAGAGGCGTCGGTGGTGAGGACCACCGAGTATTCTGGCATTTGGAAGGGCATCCCCTGCAGCAGATTGGGTGGATGTAGCCACCAGCTGAGGGAGGCACATATACTTACTGTGATATGGCACTGACTGGTTCTAGCTGGAGGGATATGTCTATATCAATAGTCTACAGTTTAAATTGGCACACTACATGCAACTCATCTTATGTTGTATACTTGATTATTTGTCCATGTGGATTGCACTATGTAGGCCGGACCACCCGGGCTGTCAAACTTCGCTTGGGGGAACATGCGTCCCGTTTGAGAACTAAAACAATGTCAGCGCCCATGGTCAGCCACTGTTTACAGGAGGATCATTTGTTTTCACAATTACGTTGGAGGGTGCTCGATTTCATTCCACTGGATCCCCGAGGAGGGGACCGTATTGTTAAACTGCAACGGACTGAGCAACAATGGATATTTCGTTTGGGCACTGTCTCCCCCCGGGGTCTGAATGGCTCTGTTGAATGGCATACACTACTGTGAGCAGAAAGTATTTACACCGTCATTGGGATTCCCTGTCAGTGGGTGTTCCCAAGTTTTAATGCTTGAATGACAGGCATTTTTGATTGGCTATTAGATTCTTTTACGTGCGTCTGACGTCACACGCCATCTCTTAAAACCGGACCGTTGTGTTCATCGAAGTAAAAGCCATTTTTTAAGGGATTCTAGTTTTTCACCTGATGCAGAGCCGGTGACTGTTGGAGGGCTCGAAACGTGGCACGTTGTGTCTTTTGAATTCCTCATTGGCTGAAGTCAAGCAAGATAAGTAAAGCTGTAAAGTTTTTTCAAGCATTTAATGATTAAAATGGAGTGACCGTGGCGGGGGACGGGTGATAGTTCCTGTATCCTCTGATCGGCTACTCCGACAAAAAGAAAAAGAATTGCACTTTTGGGTTTTAATGATATACACGGAGGTTTGAAGCTTGGGTTATTTTTTGACCAGCTGAGGGAGGTCAAAAGGGGTCTGGACACCTTTATCCTGTCTCTTAGGTGGCCTGTGGCTTGAGACCACTGAGTACGAAGGCACCACTGTGCAGGCCTCATATGGAGCCTTGCATTGGGAGTCACATGCACTGTTGAAGCCATGTGGCCCAGAAGTCTGAGGCAGAGTTTGGCGGAGACCAGGGACCTGTTTAGAAACTGTTTGGTCACGTCCATCAGTCTTTGAGCCCTGTCTTCTGGCAAGGCTGATAGGGCTCCCAACAAGGCGATGCAAAAATGTGGCTTGAGTGCTTTTTCCATAGCACTTTTTCCATAATGTGTGGCTTGGTGGAAAGCCTTGACAAAGGCTGGTCCCAATAGTTCAGGGACCAGCACTTGGATTACTATTCGTCCTGGGGGTTGGCTGCCCTCGGCAGGCGGCAGCTCAATCCACCCATCTTTCAGCACTCCCTCTTCCTTATTACAGTAGTAATCCAATTCGTTGGTGGTATATCATGGTGTCCATGAATTAAGGGGTACTGGAAATA
The DNA here is from genome assembly GCA_033557465.1 of Ichthyophis bannanicus. Taxonomy (NCBI): domain Eukaryota; kingdom Metazoa; phylum Chordata; class Amphibia; order Gymnophiona; family Ichthyophiidae; genus Ichthyophis; species Ichthyophis bannanicus. Next base: position 129,830,358 of record CM066033.1, read on the forward strand.
ATGCTGCCTGCATTGGCATAGCTTGCGATGAAATTTGGCCTGTCATGACCTCGAGCCTTTATGGTCTTGAGTATCGGCTCGGTCTCCGGGGTCGACTTCGATGTCGATGTCCCGGTAGTCGGGGCAGATGTGGTAGATAGGCTGGCCATCAGTGCCCACTGCTGTTCCATGAAGGCAGACAGTCTGCTCTCCAAGGCTGCCAGCTCAGGAGACTCAGCAGCCCCCGGACTCGGGCCCCGGTGGCGCCGGGCCCGACGTCGGCTCTCTGGGAGGAGAGTCAATGAGGACTACAGGACTTACGTGTCCAGCAGACTCCGGCTCCACTCGAGGTACTTTGGGAGGCTTCTCCTGTTCCAAGGGCCCGGGGTGACAGTCAGGGGTCTGAGACCTAGCTCCCGAGGAGCCAGGGACCTCTTCCGACGATGCCCTCACGAGCCGCTTCTTTCTCTTTCATTCCCGGTCGGGGGACTCCCTGTCCGAGGAGTCCCGACGGTGCTCCCCTGGGAAGTAAGGAGGAGGCAGTTGATGAAAATGCAGGGCATAGCCCTTTTGGACTGTAAGAGCGGTGGACTGGCGGCCCTTGTTCTAGCAACTGTCGGTGGTAATGAGAGGCCACTGGTGGGCAAAGAGTACAAGGCGACCGCCTGTGCAGGGCTGGGAAAGCAGGGACGGAGTGGCTACGCTCAAGGAGTCAAAAACCCCCACCCTGCTGAATGGTAGCAGGGGCCTGAGGCTTGGGGGTTCTCTGCCTATGGGGCCCATTACCCTGGTCCTTGGCTTGCTGACCCTGGGGGGCAGCTTGGGCAGCCTGATACTGAGGGTACTGTTTGTAGGCAGTGCCCTTCCTCGGGTAAAAGGACTTTTTACCCGAGCCCTTCTTCTTATGTGAAGGGGCAGAGGTCTTCCTCGACAGCCTTGTCCGGGTAAGGTGCTCGGTCTCGAGCTGAGCGGCCTTCTCGGTCACGGGTTTGCCAAAAAGGTTCTCACCTCGGCAGGGGACATCGTCCAACTTGTCCTGAACCCATGGCTCGAGGTCCGATGACTGCAGCCACGCCTGGCGTCGAGCCGCGATGCCGGCAGCCGCAACTCGGGCTGAAGCCTCTAAGCCATCGTAGGCGGCATGGAAAGCTGGGGAAATGCTCCGCTGGGGCTTCATCGGCGCCGATGACACCCATATGTGAGGACTGACTTCCTGCTTGGTCCTGGAGAAAAGTCTGTCTTTTTGCAGATGACACAAAAATTTGCAACAGAGTGGATTCCCATGAGGGAGTGGATAACATGAGTTAAGATCTACAAAAGCTGGAAGAATAGTCTAATGTTTGACAGTTAAGATTTATTGTGAAGTGGTGCAGTGTCATAAAATCAAAATAAATTATTTCTTATACCTCAACTAATAGGGGTGACCTTCATGGAGTGATGAGTACACTCCTAAACAAAGGCACGGGGAGGGGTGACCTTCACGGAGCGGCAGGTGCACCTACTTTTGCCATCTTGATGGGCGATTAGATGGACCATACTGGTCTTTATCTGCCATCATATACTATGTTACCATTTATTAAAGGAATCATGAAGTCAGAGGACTACCAAGGTATTTTGGAGCGAACTGTGCTACCTAGTATCAGAAAACTAGGTCTGGGTCGAAGGTCATGGGTCCTCCAGCACGACAATGACTCAAAACATACATCCAAAAGTACAAAAGAATGGTTAAAAATGAACAAATGGACTGTTTTTTGAACTGGTCAGCAATGAGGTGGTCAGCAATGAGTCCTGATCTCAATCCAATAGAGAACCTTTGGAAATCTGAAATTTGCCATTGGTAAAAGGTATCCTGGAAACATTCATAAGCTGGAACAATTCGCAGTTGAAGAGTGGAAGAAACTACCAGCAGATAGATATATAAAACTGCCAAGGGTTGTGCAACCAAATATTAGCGAAGCGTGCCATGAATCATGTCCAGGTCATATCTTGTTTTTTTTTTTTCCTCAGAAATTACTATATCTAAGTTGCACAGACATCTTTTATGTTTGTTGTTGTGTACCTTTGAATATACTATTAAAATATTATGATTACATGGTGTTGTTAAGTGCCGTTGAGTCGGTGTCGACTCATGGCGACCCTATGGATAGCTGTCTTGTTTTGTTGTGACTATCCATTGGGTTTTCATGGCAAGATACAGAAGTAGATTGCTGGGCCTTTCCTCTCTGCAGTATAAGTTTAGTGTTGTTGCCGTTGTCACATAAATGTGATCCTCCGCTGTCAACACTGTCCCATTCTGCTGCTGCCCAGATGATTACATACAGTTTGAATATTTCAATTATTTCTCAAGATATTTAGACAACATACCTAAAATGCAAGTGTGCCAGTAATGTTGACCATAACTGTATGTTGTACTGCCTGACCAAACACATTATCACTGCGGGACTCGCTTTCCAGGCAGTAGTGAGCTGCGAAAGTGTGAATTGAAGACCATCTGGCAGCCTTGCATATCTCTGTCACCGGTACTGAGCTTAGGTTGGCCACGGATGTGACCATCATCCTCATGCGATGCGATGCGCTGTGATCTGATGCTCAAGGGAGAGGCCAGCTCAATCATAAGCGAGGGCAATACATTCTGCCACCCAAGTGGACAGTTTGCTTAGTCAAAGGGAACCTCAGTCTGCTGGGGTCATAAGACATGAAGTCGAGGAGCTTTGCGATGGGGCCAGAATCCACTGTAAGTAGGAAGACAGGGCTTGTTTGCAATCTAGTGTATGAAGTATGAGTTTTTCCCTGTGGCGTTATGCTGCGAGAAGAAGGTGGGAGGACCACCTCTTGGTTGAGGTGGAAAGGAGATACCACCTTCGGCAGGAATTTGGGGTGCATGCGGAGCACTACCCTATTCTTGTAGAACCTCGTATAAGGTGGATCCACCACCAGCGCCTGGAGTTTGTTCAATCTTCGAGCAGACGTGAGGGCCACTAGAAGCAAGTGGCAAGGGGCTCAAACGGCAGTCTGGTGAGCTGTGAGAGCACCATGTTGAGGTCCCATTCCACTGCCGGAGGACGGAGAGGGGACTTGGATAACAGGAGGCCCCGAAGGGACCTGAAAACCAGGGGTTGGCCCGAGAGGGATTTTCCTCGAGAGGTTGGTGGTGAGTAACTATCGCGCTCAGAAGCACACTCACTGAGTTAGACTTCAGCCCGGTGTGTGATAGGTGCATTAGGTACTGGAGTACTAATTGTATACGGCAGGAGAAGGGGTTCTCCCTTCTTTCTATACACCAGGCGGAGAACCTTCTCCACTTAAAGGCATAAGCCTGTCTGGTGGAGGGTTTTCGGGAGGCCAGTAGGATCTCCTTGACTTCTCTCGGAAGACTGAAAGGAGCCAGTGCTACCCTTTCAGCAGCCACGCTGTTTGCATTAGGGATCCCAGGTAGGGTGCAGGAGGTCTAGGGCTCAGCCCAGTGGGACTGGAAGTACCACTGACAGGGAGAGCAGTGGAAGCCAGGGCTGCCTCGGCTACCTGGGGGCAATTAGAATGACTAACGCTCTCTCGCTCTGGACCCTGAAGAGGGTCCTGGTGACCAGGGGGGGGGGGGGTCGGTGGGAACGCATAGAGTAGCCCCTCAGACCACGAGATCAGGAAAGCATCTGCCGCCACTCTCTCTGGGTGCGGATGGCGCGAGCAGTAGTGAGGCAACTGCATGATATACGGAGGGGAAAATAGATCCATCACGGGCCTGCCCCAGAGGTGGAAGAGCCTTTTGGCCACCCTGGGGTTCAAGCGCCACTCATACGGCCAAAGGACTCTGCTCAGCCTGTTCACTAGGCAGTTGTCCTGGTCTGGGAAGTAAATTGCTCGCACGAGTATGCTGTTGCGAGCTGCAAAGGAAAGGAGGGCCAACGCCTCCTGGCAGAGGGAGTACGAGCCCTTGCCCTCCTGCTTGTTGCTATAGAACATGGCGACTTGATTGTCTGTATGGATCAGTACGGACCGGTGTCGCAGGTAGTGGCGGAACACTCATAGGGCTAGAAAGATTGCTCTGAGCTCCAGGAGATTGATCTGTAGGAGTGACTCCTCCTGGGATTGCTGCCCTGTGTACGGCGGTCCCCACAGTGCACCCCCCAACCTAGGAGGGAGGTGTCTGTAGTCAGGGTTCTCTGAGGTGTGGGTGCTTGGAAGGGCATTCCCACCTAGAGGTGGCGGAAGCATTGCCATCAGTTGCGGGATTTCACCAGTTGGCGGGTAACCCTGACCCTGTCCCATAGCCTGCCAGTGACTTGCATCCACTGTGAGCGAAGGCACCACTGGGCTGACCACATGTGCAAGTGGACTGAGGGTGTCATGGGACTACAGAGTCCATATGGCCCAGTAGGTGAAGGAGAAGATGAGCTGGCACTGACCAGCAATGTTGTACCCCCTCCTGCCAGTTGTCTGAGGCATTCTGCCCTTTCTCTGGGGAGGAGTGCCCTGACCTGCAGCATGTTCAGCTGAGAACCTATGTACTTCAGATTTTGTGCTGGAGAGAGGTGGGATTTGGGGTAGTTGATGACGAACCCCAGGTGCTGCAGAAGGAGGGATGCACGCTATGTCACCTGACTGGCCTCTGAGGTTGTGCCGCCCCTGATTAGCCAGTCATCTAGGTAAAGGAAAATGAAAGCCCCTTGCAGCCGCAGATGGGCAGCCACCACAGCTAGGAATTTGGTGAAGATCCTTGGCAAGGAGGCCAGGCTGAAGGATAGTACCCTCTATTGGTAGTGCCCTTCTCCTACCACGAACCTTAAGTACTGCCTGTAGGAGAGGTGGATTAGGATGTGTGTGTATGCATCCTTTAGATCCAAGGAGCAGAGTCAATCTCCCTGGTGGATGTAAGGCAGCAGTGCTCCAAGGGAGAGCATCTCAAGCTTCTCCCTAACCAGAAACATGTTTGTTTTGCAGGTCTAGTATGGGCCTGAGGCCCCCAGTTCTCTTTGAGACAAGGAAGTACCTGGAGTAGAAGACCTTTCCCCATAGGTGTTTGGGTACAGGCTCTACTGCGTTGTCTGTGATCAGACCTGTGAGCAGAAGAGTCTGGTGAAGGAGGGGTCGCACCGGCTCTCCTGGGAAGGACCTGGATGGTATCTGCTATAGGTAGAGGGGGTATCCTTCCCTTACCACTTGCAGTACCCACTGGTCCGAGGTGATGTTGGTCTATCTGTGGGCAAAGAGCACCAGGCGTCCCCCTGTTGGGCTGGTGAAAGTCTCCTGGGGGAGGGGAGGCCCTTCCCTGGGACTCAAAATCTCCCCCTGGTTTGGGCGGGAGCTGGGGCCTGAGGCTTTGGTGCTTTCGCCTTCTGAGCCCCATGGTTTTGCTTCTTAGGGTGAGAACCTGGTTGCTGGCCCGAGAAGGGCTGATAGTGGCGATTCTTTGGGAAAGGGCCCCTTTTTCCTCGGGAACAGGGGCCTTTTCCTCACTGATTTCCAGCAGGGAAGAGATGAGGTCTTTTTAGAAAGCCTCTGGCAGGTCATCATGTCGGCCTCGATTTCGTCCGTCTTGTTGACCTTGAGTTTGCCAAATAGGTTCTCCCCAGTTCAGGGAACGTTGAGCAGCTTGTCTTGGACCCATTGCTCGAGGTCAGAAGACTGTAGCCAGGCATGGTGTCGGGCACCAACGTCGGCTGTGTGACTCGGACTGCTGACACAAAGCTGTTGTAGGCTGCTCAGGAGAGGAACTTGGAGCAGTCCTTGATCTCCAAGGTCATGGAATGGAACCATTGGAGGGGTTCCCCGGCAAGACCAGCCAAAAACCTTGACAGCTCCTGGATTAGAGCCTTTAGGTACATACCTAATGTATCGTTCATAGGCTTGGATCCACACCTCAGCATGGAGTCCTGGTAACACTTGCGCCCGAGAGCGTTGAGAACTCTGGCCTCTGTTCTGGGGGGAACGGAGGAGTGGGTCTTTGGGCTATTAAGTTTTTGCATGGTTGACTCGATGACCATGGAGTTGTGTGGGAGCTGGGGTTTGTGGACCCCTGGGCCCTTCTAGATGTGGTACAAGACATCGAGACACCGGCTCAGCACCAGTACTGACGCTGGCGTCTCCCACATTCTGAGCAATAGCCACTCAAGGATCAGCTGCACAGGCACCATGAGAGTTTCCTTGGGTGGAGACTCATATTGGAGGAACTCCAACTCCTTGGTGCGCGGGTTCTTCTAAGCCTCGGTCTGAACCGAGGGGGCTCTGGCCATGTCCTTGACAAAGTCATGGAAGGCCACATCCTCTGGAGGAGAATGGCACCGGCGGAGGCGGGTCAGAGGGAATATCTTGGTGCCGTTTAGTTTCCGGGGATGCCTTGTCGTTGGTCTCCCACTCGGAGTCAAGTGGTGATGATGAGTCCGAGGCTCTGCGACTCACTGTCTCGAGGCCAGCACCGAGGGGTCAGCGGCCTCCAGAGGACCTGGGGTCAGAGTCACGTTAACTAGCCAGGGCGGATCGGATGCTCAAGGATTGGGACTAGGACCTTGACTGGTGCAGAGGGCTTACCCATGACTGATGGCTCTCGGAGCTGGACTCGACGACCGGGCACTCCCCCAAAGTCAGGGGCCTGGTCATTGGGGAAGATGATACAGATGAACCAGCAAATACTGCCTGCTACAGGGTCAGGATAGCAGTGATATTCTGCTCCAGGACCACCATTCTGGTTTCCAAGCCAGAAGGCTCCCGGCGGTTTTACCGGGTTTCTCCGGTGTGACCTTGGCAAACTTCGAGAAGTTTTTCTTCTTTTTGTTGGGGTCTGAGGTCTTCTTGGAGGAGCCGCTGCTGAGGACGTTTGGGCCTCATGGGAAGTGCTAGGCTTGGAGCTCGGCATTGGGGAGGTTGAGGCTGAGCCAGACCTGGGGAACAGTTTTTCCTGCAACTCCGACCTCTTTTTGTTGCGTCTTAGGTGTCGTGGCTTGGTATAGGTTGCAGGAGGTGCTGTCATGGTCTGGTCCCAGACAGAGCAGGCAGCAATCATGGGTGTCGGTCACTGACATAGTTTGACTACAGCGATCACATTTTTTGAACCCACCAGGGGATATGTTGGGGAGCACTGAGGCAGGGTCAACGATCCCCGGGCAAAAAATGGCACGTATGCCAGTCGAGGCAAGCCTCAATCAAAAAAGAAAAAAAGGGCCACGAACAGCGCGGAGTCTAGCGCCAGCTCGAGGTAGGTAGAGAAACCGGTACGCAAACCGGGAAAGCTAACTTTTTAAGGATAATTAGCAAGGATTTTTTTCCAGAGAAACAAGACAGACGTCCATCTGGCTCCATGGAAAAAGGAGACTGAGCAAGATGGCACCTTTGAGCAGGAAAGGGACCATGCATGCGTGGTAGCATGTCCCAAAGGCTTTCTTTGAAAGATGGGGAAATGCTCCGCGCGGGCTCCGTTGACACCAAAGTCACCCATATGTGAGGACAGACCCTGCTTATTTCTGGAGAACAGAAATGCATTTCCTGCCACCTAGGAGGGGTGTGGCTGCTGGGAACAGAAGCGGGGCAGTTGTGCATTGGCCAGACTGGCAAAGAGGTCCACCCTCAGGAGCCCCCAGTGCTGGCCGCTCACCCTGAGATCCAGCCTCCACTCATGCGGCTGGAGGACCCAGTTGAGCCAGTCCACCAGGGTGTTTTCCTGACCTGGAAGGTAAACTGCCGGCAGGAGAATCCCGTTGCTGCTAGCATATGAGCAGAGGCTTATCTCTTCCTCGCAGAGCAGGGCCGAACCCGATTCCCCCCTGCTTGTTAATGTAGAACATCGCCACCTGGCTGTCGGTCTGAACAACCACCTAGTGCTGCAAGTAATGGTGAAAAGTCCGAAGGGCTAAGATTACAGCTCAGAGCTCCAGGAGATTGATTTGCTGGAGACTCTCCATTAGTAACCAGCTGCCATGAGTGCAGAGGTCATTGCAATGTGCTCCCCATCCCAAATTGGAGGCATTTGTTGCGAGGATCCTTTGTGATGCAGGGGGCTGGAAGGGCATCCCAGCCAGTAGACACTGAAGGTTTTGCCACCAGTCGAGAGAGAGAGCAAGGGGATGGGTGATGAGCATCCTGTCCCGCAAGCATCCAGTGGCTTGGGACCACTGTGATGGTGGACCGTCTGCATTGCAGGTGAGCATCTGGAGTGACATGCACCGTGGATGCCATATGCTCCAGCATGCGGAACATAAGGCGGGTCGATGCCAAATGACAACAGTGTGTGCTGTGGCCAGCACTTGGAGGCATAGGGCACTGTCCCAAGGGAGAAAAGACCTGGCTTGGACAGTGTCCAACTGAGTCCCTATGAACTCCAGGTCCTGGGTTGGCTGGAGATGAGATCGGGTAGTTTACGATGAAGCTGAGGCACTGCAGCAAGAGGATGGTGCGTGCTTTCGCCTGATGGGTCTCGACGACTGTGCTGCCCTTTACGAGTCAGTCATCCAAAACAGGGGAAAATGAATACCCCCTGGAGTCTGAGGTGGGCTGCCACCACCACCAGGCACTTGGTGAATACCCTTGGGGCGGAAGGGTAGCACTCTGTACTGATAATGTTCTCTCCCGACCATGCAGCAGAGGTACTGCCTGTGTAAGGGGTTGACGAGAATGTGCATGAATGCATCCTTTAGGTCCAAAGAGCATAGCCAGTCTCCCTGATGGAGATATGGCAGCCATGTTCCAACAGAGTAACTATACAGCCATCATAAAATTAAACCCAATTACTATATTATTTGTCGGAGCCCACCGAGGGAGGGTTAGAACTGGTTTTCCCAACCCCCACCAGACGGTAGACTACTTTTATTTTTATATAGATTTCACCCTAGTGTAATAAAATATTTACTTATCTTCGCCAAAAATTGCACTTATTCTCCTCTATGTTGCAAATCATATAGGTACACGACGTGCACGTTTCGGGTGTGCGCCCTGTGTCAAGTGCTTTAATCCTTTCAAATATGCAACAAAAACGCCATCTTTGTGGCCTTGGGCGTTCTGTGGTCAATGGCATTAGCAAACACGGAGCTTTAAATAGGGGAAAAACCAATCAGAAGCGGGAAAGCCTCACTGTCAGAGGTGTCCACACCGCTATTGGTCCAATGCTTTTGGATAAGACTACAGATCTTCAAGCTCAGCGTCACAAAATGGTAATCCAATCAATGTCCCAATTCAGACCATAAGGTTGGATAGTATGTAAATCAAAAATCCAGTGCTGTTCTAAGCGTTGGAGTTTTTGTTCCCGATCGCCCCCCCATGGATCCAAGGGCACATGATCAATAACAGTCCAGATCAGCTCCTCAAAAGCATGGGATAAAACTTCACAATGTTCTACAATCGGAGCTGTTAGAACTTTGTTTTTAATACGTGAAGCATGCTCTGCAAGACGCTGTCGCATTGAACGGATGGTACGTCCCACATACAAAAGTTCACACGGACACTTCAGCACATATACTACATAGGAAGTGAGACATGTAGTCTTCCAACGCCGTGTATATGTGCGGCAAGTAGTAGGATGCTGCCAAATCAAACCAGAGAGGGTCCGTTCACAATGCTTGCAGGTGTTGCAAGGATAATGGCCCCCCGCATGACCCGGTGAAACGGGTCTGTCAAGAGACAAAGCTGTCTTTACCAGGTAATTATTTAAATTAATACCCCGGGTAAAAGCCAACCTTAAAGGCTGTTGAAAACAGGCATGTAAGGACAACATCCGCCAGTGAGACCGTAAGAGTTTGGCAACATCTGAGCTTCTTTCTGTATGAGGTAATATACCAACAATCGAATCCGATTCCAATGATCTCGTTGAAGAATATTGAGGGTCCAATAACCATTCTCTATGGATTGCACGATGAAAGGCTTGAGAAACGACTCTAAATGGATATCCTCTAGCCAACAACCGAGCTGTCAATTCAGAGGCATGCACTTTAAACTCCCCAATCAAATTCCACGTTCCTTCTTATTGGATTTGGCATGCACAGTATTGACCGAAAATTATTTTTTGGTAGAAGGAAATTTCTACAAACAAGTTTCTGGTATAGCAATGGGGGCCACTATGGCCCCATCTTTGGCTACCCTTTACATGGGAAAAATGGAAGAGGTTTTCATTCAACATTCCCCACTTTATCAACATGTGAAGTTGTGGCGAAGATTTTTGGACGATATTTTCTTTGTTTGGACATCTGATCGACCTACTCTCAATAGCTTCATTGGCTGGCTGAATCAGTTAAAATCTAACATCACATTCACAGAACATATTGCTAAAGATAAGATCGAATTTTTGGATATAATGGTTATAGTAGAGGATGGTAAATTAGTGTCCTCATTGTATCGTAAAGCGGTTCAGAGGAACAGTTTGCTACACTATTGAAGTTATCACCCTAGTCCCCTCAAGCGTGGTCTTCCTTTTGGCCAGTTCTTACGCCTCCGATGCCTCTGTCATTCGATTGGGGAGTTTAAAGTGCATGCCTCTGAATTGACAGCTCGGTTGTTGGCTAGAGGATATCCATTTAGAGTCGTTTCTCAAGCCTTTCATCGTGCAAGACATATCCATAGAGAATGGTTATTGGACCCTCAATATTCTTCAACGAGATCATTGGAATCGGATTCGATTGTTGGTATATTACCTCATACAGAAAGAAGCTCAGATGTTGCCAAACTCTTACGGTCTCACTGGCGGATGTTGTCCTTACATGCCTGTTTTCAACAGCCTTTAAGGTTGGCTTTTACCCGGGGTATTAATTTAAATAATTACCTGGTAAAGACAGCTTTGTCTCTTGACAGACCCGTTTCACCGGGTCATGCGGGGGGCCATTATCCTTGCAACACCTGCAAGCATTGTGAACGGACCCTCTCTGGTTTGATTTGGCAGCATCCTACTATTTGCCGCACATATACACGGCGTTGGAAGACTACATGTCTCACTTCCTATGTAGTATATGTGCTGAAGTGTCCGTGTGGACTTTTGTATGTGGGACGTACCATCCGTTCAATGCGACAGCGTCTTGCAGAGCATGCTTCACGTATTAAAAACAAAGTTCTAACAGCTCCGATTGTAGAACATTGTGAAGTTTTATCCCAATGCTTTTGAGGAGCTGATCTGGACTGTTATTGATCATGTGCCCTTGGATCCACGGGGGGGGGGGGGGGCGATCGGGAACAAAAACTCCAACGCTTAGAACAACGCTGGATTTTTGATTTACATACTATCCAACCTTATGGTCTGAATCGGGACATTGATTGAATTACCATTTTGTGACGCTGAGCTTGAAGATCTGTAGTCTTATCCAAAAGCATTGGACCAATAGCGGTGTGGACACCTCTGACAGTGAGGCTTTCCCGCTTCTGATTGGTTTTTCCCCTATTTAAAGCTCCGTGTTTGCTAATGCCATTGACCACAGAACGCCCAAGGCCACAAAGATGGCGTTTTTGTTGCATATTTGAAAGGATTAAAGCACTTGACACAGGGCGCACACCCGAAATGTGCATGTCGTGTACCTATATGATTTGCAACGTAGAGGAGAATAAGTGAAATTTTTGGCGAAGATAAGTAAATATTTTATTACACTAGGGTGAAATCTATATAAAAATAAAAGTAGTCTACCGTCTGGTGGGGGTTGGGAAAACCAGTTCTAACCCTCCCTCGGTGGGCTCCGACAAATAATATAGTAATTGGGTTTAACTTTATGATGGCTGTATAGTTACTCTTTGAGATTTTCCATCATAGGAGGGGTGTTATATTGTTATGTTCCAACAGAGAGCATTTTGAACTTTTCCCTCACCAGGAATCTGTTGAGGTCCCGCAGGTCGAGGATGGGGCGGAACCCTCCAGTCCTTTTTGGAAATAGCGGGAGGAGAAACCTGTGCTCCTGAGGTGGGCTGGGACGGGTTCCATTACCTGGTCATCCAGAAGGCCTACGAGTTCCTGCCAGAGCAGGTCCTGGTGGAGGGGAGTCCTGGGGGACTCTCCCAGGAAGAATGGTGGGGATGTTTGGTGGAGGTGGTAACCCTCTCTCACTACCCGAAAGGCCCATGTGTCAGTGGTAATGGGGGGGCCACCTGTGGGTGAAGAGCGCCAGATGCTCCCCTGTGTGCTGCCGGGCTGTGCCTCCTGGGGGAAGAAAGGCTATGCCCAAGGAGTCAATAAACCCCTACAGGTTGCGCTGGGGGTGCAGGCTGGGTTTTGGGGGTCTTAGGTTTACGTGGGTCATGCCCTTGTCCTGCTGGCCCTGTTGGGGAGCTGGGAAGGCCTGGTATTGAGGGTAGTTTCCGTAAGCCTTCCTCATCTTCAAGTATGAGGGCTTTCTACCCAAAGCCTTCCTCCGGGAAGGGTCAGCGGTCTTCTTGGAGAGCCTTGTCCAAGTCAGGAACTCGGACTCTAGATCAGTGGCCTTGTCTGTCATGGAATTGCTGAAGAGGTTCTCTCCACGGCAGGGAACGTCGACCAATTTGTCCTGGACCCATTGCTCCAGGTTGGAGGACTGTAGCAAGCCTGGCGCTGGGCACTAATGCCTGCTGCAGCTACTCTAGCTACCAACTCAAAGTCATCGTAGGCCACTCGAGTGATAAACATAGAGCACTCCCTGACAGCCAAGGCCAGGGTCTGGAACCACTGGAGGGGTTCTTCCGAGAGACAAGCTGAGAACCCAGCGAGCTCTTTTGCCAGGTCTTGAAGGTACAGTGCCTTGCGAAAGTATTCATCCCCTTGGTTATTGTCCTGTTTTGTCGCATTACCTACAACCTGGAATGAAAATGGAGGTACATTTGGATGTTAGGTAATGGACCTAGCAATATAGCCCAAATTGGTGAAGTGAAATGACAATAAAATACATTGTATATATAAAAAAACAAGTTGTGAGTGCATATGTATTCAGAACCTTTGCTAAGAAACCCCTAAATAAGATCTGATCCAACCAATTAACCTCAGAAGTCACATTATTAATTGCAATCAGTGTCACATGATGCCTGTATAAATATACCTGTTCTGAAAGGCCCCTGACTCTGCAACATCACTAAGCAAGCAACATGAAGACCAAGGAGCACTCCAAAACAGGTCAGAGACAAAGATGTGGAGAAGTATAGATCAGGGTGCATTATAAAAAAAATATCCCAAATTCTGAATATCCCATGGAGCACCATTAAATCCATTATAACAAAATAGAAAGAATATGGCACCACTACAAACCTGACAAGAGAAGGCCGCCCACCAAAACTCACAGAATGGGCAAGGAGGGCATTAATCAGAGATGCTACAAAGACACCAAGGAAAACACTGAAGGAGCTGCAAAGATCCACAGCGGAGATGGGAGTATCTGTCCATAGGACTACTTTAAGTCATACACTCCACAGAGTGGAGTTTTATGGAAGAGTGGCCAGAAAAAAGCCATTGCTTAAAGAAAGAAATAATAAAAAACATTTGAAGTTTGCACAACAGCATGTGACGGATCCCCCACACACATGGAAGAAGATTCTATAGACGTATATTGAACTTTATGGCCATTATGGAAAATGCCATGTGTGGCGCAAACACACTTCCCATCACCCCGAGAACACCATTCCCATAGTGAAACATGGTGGTGGCAGCATCATGCTGTGGGGATGTTTTTCATTGGCAGGGACAGGAAAACTGGCCTGGATTGAAGGAACGATGGATGGCACTAAATACAAGGCAATTCTTGAGGAAAGCATAGTTACTCACCTGTAACAGGTGATCTCCGGGAACAGCAGGAATTTAGTCTTCACATATGGGTAAAGTCGGTACCGACGGAGCCTGCACGGGAAAGCTCCCCAGCGTCCAATTAGAAAGCTTTTGGGAGCATCCCACAGCGCCTGCGTGCTGCCTTCCCGCCTTTCCCAATTGCCTCTCTCCAGTTGAGTTTTAAAGCTGAGACAAAGAGAGAGAGAGGGAAAGAAAAGAAAAGAAAAGAGAGATACAACTCTTAGGGGAGGTGGGTGGGTTGTGAAGACTAAATTCCTGCTGTTCCCGGAGATCACCTGTTACAGGTGAGTAACTATGCTATCTCCAGGAACAAGCAGGAATGTAGTCTTCACATTTATTTATTTTTTATTTACATTCTCTTATATACCGCGCTATTCTGCATCAGTGCGGTTTACATTGAACAAACTGAAATTACATTGAACAGGGCATTATAACTTGGAGATAACTATTTTACAGGGAACATGGGGACTCCCTAGCTACAGATGCCAGGGAGAGACCCCAGAAGTTGTGTGCCCTTGTGAAAGGGCTCCACTTCCCCCCATGGATCTCTGGCATCCTACCAGGAATGGTGGGTAGGAGTAGATTAAGTATGGAACAGGTGTTGTAGAACAGCCTGACCAAACAAGGCATCCCGGCGGGAGCCTTGTCTAAGCAGTAATGGGCTGTGAAGGTATGAACCGAGGCCCAAGTAGCTGCTCGACAGATGTCGTTGATAGACACAGAGTGTAGATGAGCCATTGAGGCTGCCATGGCTCTCACATTGTGAGCTGTGACATGGCCTTCCAGAGAAAGGTTCTTACTCTGATAGGTAAAAGAAATACACTGTGCAATCCAATTGGACAATGTTCACTTGGAGAATGGAAGTCCTAAATGAGAAGGATCATAAGCAACAAAGAGTTGAAAGGACTTTCTATGTTGCTATGTCCTTTGTAAGTAAAAAGCAAGTGCTCTTTTACAGTCCAAAGTATGAAGATTCCTTTCTGCATTTGAAGCATGAGGCCTTGGAAAAAATACAGGCAGGTAAACTGCTTGGTTTAAATGAAAAGGTGAGACCACCTTTGGCATAAAGTGGGATGAGTCCTAAGGACTACCTTATCATGATGGAACCTCGTATAAGGAGGATCAGTCATTAATGCTTGCAACTCAATAATGCGACGTGCTGATGTGATTGCAATGAGCGACAACCTTCCAGGAAAGGAATTTCAAGGAGGTAGTAGCTAGAGGTTCAAAAGGTGGCTTCATGAGCTGTCCAAGAACCAGATTTAGGTCCCATGCCAGTGGTGGCGGCTTAATGGGAGGCTTAGTTAGAAGGAGGCCCCTCATAAATCTCGCTGTGAGAGGATGAGAGGAAATAGGTTGTCCATTTAAAGGCTTGAAAGAAGCTGAAATAGCACTTAAATGGACTCGTACTGAGTTAGTCTTAAGCCCTGCATTAGATAAATGAAGGAGATACTCCAATAATGATTCCAGAGGTATCGCCAGGGGGTCAAGACCCTTCTGCGAACACCATATGGAAAACCTTTTCCACTTGAACGCATAAGAGCGTCTTGTGGAAGGCTTTCTAGAAGCACAAAGGATATCCTTTACTTCTTGAAACAGGTTAAGACCATGAAGGTCTAGGCCCTCAGAAACCAGGCCCTGAGATGCAGAGAGTGGGGATCGGGATGCCACAACATCCCGTCTTCCTGAGACAGGAGATCTGGAGCAGATCCTAACTCCAGAGATGGAGCTTGAGAGAGATATAGGAGCAGAGGGTACCACACCTGCCGTGGCCAATGTGGAGCTATGAGAATCATATGGCCTCTGTCTCTCTGAAGCTTGAATAGGGTTTTGGGAATTAGGGGAATGCGTGGAAAGGCATATAGGAAGTCCTGACCCCAATGGAGGAGGAAAGCATCCCTGGCCTGAGAACCCTGAGCCGGAATTCTGGAACAGAATCGGGGAAGTTTGGCATTCAACGGACTTGCAAAGAGGTCTATGTCCGGAGTTCCCCAAATTTGAAAAAGTTTTGCTACCTGGTCTGCATGAAGAGACCACTCGTGTGGAAGCAGAACTCGACTGAGTCTGTCTGCCCAAGAGTTTTGAATGCCTGGCAGATACACCGCAAGGAGATGAATCTGATGCTGTCTAGCGAGGGCCCATAGTCGCAAAGTTTTGTTGCAAAGCGACAGAGAGCCTGTTCCTCCCTGCTTGTTCAGAATGAACACAGCTACTTGATTGTCCATCTGAATTAGGACTGTCTTGTAGCTCAGCTGGGTGTGGAACACTCGAAGAGAAAGGAAGATTGCTCTGAGCTCCAAGAGATTGATGTGTAGATGTGTCTCCTGTGGAGTCCAGGTGCCTTGGGTAGAGAGATCTTGCAGGTGAGCTCCCCAACCCACCTGTGAGATGTCTGTTGTTAGAGTGACCTGGAGTGGGGGCTGTTGGAAAGGGGACCCCACCAACAGGTTTTGGGTTGACTGCCACCATTGTAGGGACAAAATAAGGCGACTTGAGTTTGCTATTTTGTCTGATAGGCAGCCTGATGCTTGAGTCCACTGAGTGGATAGAGTCCATTGGGCTGCTCTCATATGGAGGCGAGCATAGGGAACCACATGCACGGTAGATGCCATGTGGCCTAGCAATTGTAACATTTCCCGAGCAGTGAGATGAGTTTTTAACACTGCTTGGGAAGCTAACTGCACAATGCGAAGGCAGCGGGGCTGTGGGAGATAGGCCCTTGCTTTCCTGGTATCCAGCATAGCTCCTATAAACTCTAGAGTGGGAGTTAGGTTGGATTTTGGGATGTTTATGACCAGGCCCAAATACTGAAGTATATGCATTGTGCAAGATAGGGAAATTCTGGCCTCTGACTCTGATGGGGCTCGAATGAGCCAGTCGTCTAAGTAGGGGAAAACGAATATTCCTAGAGTGCGAAGAAATGCTGCCACTACAGCCATGCATTTCGTAAACACCCTTGGTGCTGAGGCCAGGCCAAAAGGAAGAACCCTGTACTGGTAGTGCTTCCCTTGAAATAGAAACCGAAGGAATCTTCAGTGAGTTGGACGGATAAGAACATGGGTGTACGGATCCTTGACTTCTAGAGAACAAAGCAAATCCTGACTCTTAAGGTATGGGAGAAGAGTTCCTAGAGAAATCATCTTGAATTTCTCCTTGAACAGGAATTTGTTAAATTCTCTGAGGTCTAAAATGGGTCTGTGTCCCCCTGTTTTCTTTGGAATAAGGAAATAGGGGGAGTAAAACCCCGTACCCTGTTGGGAAATGGGTAGGTCTTCTATTGCCCCCTGGGCAAGAAGTAAATTGACCTCTTGACCCAACTGATTTTCGAGTGAAGTCTGAGAATTGAACTGTCTTACAACTGTAGGAGGGGGCATGTTGAGGAAATGAATCTTGTATCCCTCCTTTACAATGGAGAGAGTCCATTCTTCTGCTGTTATCTGCTCCCATCTGCGGGCAAAATGACACAACCTTCCTGGAATGGTGGAGGGCTCTGGCCCGTTGAGGGCCAGGAAGGCCAAGTTCTCTAGATGGGAGTCAAAGCCCCTGTGGAAGCTGAGTCTGCTGGGCCGGTTGAAGCTTAGCAGACTTTGTTTTTCTTTGTTTTGGTGGCTGCTGTCCCTTTCGGGCAGACTGACCTGCAGAATGCCCCTGCTGGGTATAGGAGGGGTAAAACCTCTTCTTTTTAGAGAAGAATCATTTCTTGTAGGATTTTCTCCTTGCAGGATCAGCTGTAGCCTTGGATAGTCTATCCAAAGTGGTGTTATCAGCATCCAGCTCATTAGCTTTCTCTTGCCAATTTTTGCCAAAGAGATTTTCACCTGTGCAAGGGATATTCCCCAGTTTGTCCTGTACCCAGAGTTCTAAGTCAGATGCCTGGAGCCAGGCAATCATACGAGCACCTATGGCAATGGCAGAGGTTCTGCTTATGCATTGAAAGCAGTCAAAAGCTGCACGATTAACAAACTTGGAAACATCTTGGGCATGTTTGACAAGTGTAAGAAAATCTTGCCTCTCATCATCAGGAAGAAGAGGGCTCATAACCTCTAGATCTCCTGTAGCCTCCTTAAGGAACATTCCCATATATAAAATGTAGGAACTAATCCTGGCAGAAAGCATTGAGGCCTGGAAGGTTTGACGCCCAAAGGCATCAAGAGTCCTACATTCAAGTCCTGGCGGATTAGATGCATGTCTTTTTGCACTCTTGATCCTTCTCATACCTGATTCCACTACCATGGAGTGGTGTGGTACTCGATACATGGTATCAAGCCTACGAGAATGAGGAGAGGTGGTAAGAGGTGTTTCCCACATTCTTAGCATGAGATCATGCAAGATCTCATGAATAGGCAAAGTAGCTGCCTCCTTGGGAGCTTTAGGATATTGTAAAATCTCCAGGAACAAGCAGGAATGAGTCTTCACATATGGGTACGTCGGTACCGACGGAGCCTGGGCGGGAACGCTCCCCAGCTTTTGGGAGCATCCCACAGCGCCTGCGCGCTGCCTTCCCGCCTTTCCTAACCAGCTCTCTTCAGTTCTTCTTTGCCAGCAGGTCGAGCCCTGTCGCCGCTGAAGAAGTTCTTTATTTTATTTTATTTCTTTGGTCGCGTGTCTGCCTTCCCCGACTACGGACCGGTACCGCCGGTCTTTTTCTTTCTTTCTTTAAAAAAAAAAAAAATTAATCTATACTTTCCTCACTTAGTGTATTTTTCTTCATGGGCCTCAGGGCCCACAAGAAAATTTCCCTCATGGAAAACCAGCCTCCGGGTTCAAAAAATACACTAAGTGTAGCAGTACTATTTCTGTTACAGATACCCATGAATGGTGTCTTAAATGTTTGGGTCCTGAACACTCCATTCCGGATTGTCCGTCCTGCTCTCTAATGTCTAAACAGGGTTTACAGAACCGAGCAGCTAAGCTCCATGTGCTGTTTCCCGCTGATGCAGCGTCGGTAGCATCGACATCTTCCAGGTCTTCTTCTCCTGATGGATCTCAGGTAACCAAACATAAACCTAGCAGGTCCTCGAAGGGTAGATCTCCCTCTAAGCATCGAGATGCCTCCGGGCTTGCCCTCGAGGATCCTGCACCAGCCAAACAACCCCGGCGGGAAGCTCCGGCTTCCAAAGCTCCTCCTATGGGGTTACAGGTTGACATCGATGGCACGGCCTCGACCGATCACCTGTTAGAATGCTCTGGGGTACCGGCACAATCTCCCGGTACCGATTTCCAGGCATTCATGGCGTCGATGGATCAGAATGTTCTGTCCATGCAGCGGGCTATCACGGCCTTCATTCAAGCTGCGACGCCGATGGTACCACAACAAACTCCGTTGTCGGTATCGGCTCCGGTACCGGCACCAGCGCCGATACCGGTACCGACTGCATCGACATCGACCAGGATACCGGCTGCAGCGGTTCCTTGTCCAGGGCTACTTCTCGGTACCGATCCGGTACCGAGGACGCCCGATGTCGATACCGCTCGATACGCGTATTGAGCGTTAGAAGACCACCCTGACAGGCGATACTTCGATTCCTCTGGTGATTCTGATTCATCAGATGAGTCTCCTGAAGTATCCATAGCCCTTCCAGAAGAGCCTTCTTCTCCAAAAAGAAGAATGTCTCCTCCAGAGGACTTGTCCTTTCAAGACTTCATAAGAGAAGTAGCTAAAGGACTTTCTATTTCAGTAACCTCTGAATCAGAGCCTAGAGCAAAAAAATTGGATATTTTAGGCTATTCTAAGGCTCCTAAAGAGGCAGTCACCTTACCAATTCATGAGATTCTTTATGAACACATGATTGATCTATGGGAGACTCCTCTCACTCTCTCTCCTCATTCTCGCAGATTGGACACTATGTATTGTGTTCCTCCCTGTCCTGGATTTCATAAAACTCAGCTTCCTCACCATTCCATTGTGGTGCAGTCAGCTATGAAAAGGATAAAGAGTACAAAGAGTCACTCTTCTGCTCCTCCAGGAAGAGAATGCAGGACCTTGGATGCTTTTGGTAGGAAAATCTTCCAAGCCAGTATGCTTATTGCCAGAATCAACTCATATAGTCTTTACATGGGTATGTTTCTAAAAGAAGTTGCAGAAAAGCTGCACACTTTCCTCCCTTTTCTTCCAGAGGATAAAAGGGAGGAATTCCTCATTTGGCTTAAACATACCCAAGACATTTCAAAGTTTTCCAACAGGGCAGCCTTTGACTCCTTTGAAGGTGCCAGCAGAGCTTCGGGCACTGCCATAGCTGCTCGCAGAATTGCTTGGCTCCAGGCTTCTGATTTAGAACCCTGGGTTCAAGATGGCTTAGGAAATCTTCCCTGTACAGGTGAAAACATATTTGGCAAAGAATGGCAAATAAAAGTCACTCAAATGGATGCAGAAAACTCTGCTCTGGATAGACTTTCAAAGTCAACCTCCATTCCTGCCAAGAAAAAGCCTTTTAAAAAGTCTTTCTTTAAAAAGGGCAGATTTCCCTCTACTTCTGGCCAACAATCTTCTACAGGTCGCTTTACCACTAAGCGTCAGCAACCTAAACAGGCCAGGCCTAAGCCTACAGGGGCTGCTGCAACTCAGCAGGCCCAACCTCCTCAGGGTTTTTGACTTGATGCTAGAAAACTTAGCCTTTCTGGCTCTAAAGCAGCCAGAGCCTCTCGTCATTCCAGGAAGGTTGGCTCATTTTGCTCCCAGATGGGAGCAAATAACATCAGAGCAGTAGACCCTCTCCATCATAAGAGAGGGCTACAAGCTTCATTTCTCAGACCTTCCTCCCCACACCATGGTGAGACACTTCAATTCTCCCACATCTCTTCTCGACCTTCTAGGTCAAGAGGTAGCTACCCTTCTTGCCCAAGGGGCAATAGAAGAAGTTCCTCTTCTTCATCAAGGGTCAGGGTTCTACTCCCCCTATTTTCTCATTCCAAAGAAGACAGGGGGATACAGGCCCATCTTAGATCTCAGAGAATTGAACAAATTTCTATGCAAGGAGAAGTTCAAGATGCTTTCTCTGGGCACTCTCCTTCCATACCTTCAAAGTCAGGATTGGCTTTGTTCTCTAGATCTCAAGGATGCGTACACACATGTCCTCATCCATCCCTCTCACAGAAGATTCCTACGGTTTCTTTTCCAGGGAAAACATTACCAATACAGAGTTCTTCCTTTCGGTCTGGCCTCTGCTCCAAGAGTGTTCACCAAATGCATGGCAATAGTTGCTGCATTTCTACGCACTCTAGGAATATTTGTCTTCCCATACCTGGACGACTGGCTCATCCGAGCTCCATCCCAGTCAGAGGCCCAGATTTCCCTGGACCGCACAAGGCGCATTCTGCAGTATCTGGGACTTGTGGTAAACCTCCCAAAGTCTCAGCTCACCCCTACTCAGTCCCTAGAATTCATAGGGGCCTGGTTCGATACCACTACTGCAAGGGCCTACCTTCCTCAGGCCCGTTGCCAACGTCTAGTGCAGTTAGCCTCCCAGATTCTGTCAAAGAGCCACTTAACTGCCCGGGAGATGCTACAACTGCTAGGCCACATGGCTTCCACAGTACATGTGGTACCCTATGCTCGCCTACACATGAGAGTAGCTCAATGGACTTTGTCCACCCAGTGGACTCAAGCTTCAGGAGCTCTCTCAGACCAAATAGCGACCACCAAACGTCTCTTTTGGTCTCTCCAATGGTGGATGTCCACTCAAAATCTGTTGCTGAGGTCCCCCTTCCAACAGTTGTTGCCCCAAGCAACCCTCACAACAGATGCCTCCCAAACAGGTTGGGGAGCTCATCTACAAGACCTCTCCACTCAAGGCACTTGGTCCCCACAGGAGACCTCTCTTCATATCAACCACTTGGAACTTCGAGCAGTTTTTCTAGCTCTCAAGGTCTTTCATACCCTCCTCAGCAAACAAGACAGTCCTCATTCATACGGACAATCAAGTAGCCATGTTTTACATAAACAAGCAAGGAGGAACTGGCTCTCTGTCGCTTTGCAACGAAGCTTTAAGATTATGGGCCTTCGCCAGAGAGCATCAAATCCATCTCCTGGCAGTATACCTCCCAGGAATCCAAAACTCTTGGGCAGACTCAGTCGAGTTTTGCTTCCACACGAATGGTCCCTGCATATGGATCAGGTACTCAGAATCTTCCAAGAATGGGGAACCCCGGACATAGACCTCTTTGCAAGTCCGTGGAATGCCAAACTTCCCCGGTTCTGTTCCAGAATTCCGTGTCAGGGAGTTCAGGCCAAGGATGCCTTCCTCCTTCATTGGGGTCAGGGCTTTCTGTATGCCTTTCCACCCATTCCCTTGATTCCCAAGACTCTGTTCAAACTCCAGAGGGATCAAGGATCTATGATCCTCATAGCTCCACGCTGGCCACGCAAAGTGTGGTACCCTCTACTTCTGCATCTCTCCCAAGCCCCCTCCCTGGACTTGGGAGCTGCTCCAGACCTTCTGTCCCAGGAGGAAGGGACTTTGTGGCACCCAAACCCCAAGTCCCTTCACCTCAGAGCTTGGTTACTGAAGGCCTAAACCTTCAAGGCTTGAATCTTTCTCAGCAAGTGAAGGATATCCTCCATGCTTCCAGAAAACCTTCCACCAGGCGTTCCTATGCTTTTAAGTGGAAAAGATTTTCCATTTGGTGTGCTGAAAAGGGTCTTGACCCTCTAGCACTACCTTTAAATTCTCTGTTAGACTATCTCCTGCATCTTTCCAATGCAGGACTTAAGACAAATTCAGTAAGAGTCCATTTGAGTGCTATTGCAGCGTCCCTTAAGCCCATCAATGGACAACGTATCTCCTCTCATCCTCTCATTGCAAGATTCATGAGAGGCCTAACTTTAACTAAACCTCCCATTAGGCCTCCTCCAGTGGCATGGGACTTAAATTTGGTTCTTGGTCAGCTTATGAAAGCACCTTTTGAACCCTTAGCCACTACCTCCTTGAAATTTCTTTCCTGGAAGGTTATTTTCCTCATTGCAGTCACTTCTGCTCGCCGCATCAGTGAACTGCAGGCCTTAGTGGCTAATCCACCTTATACAAGGTTCCATCATGATAAGGTAGTCCTTAGGACAAATCCACACTTTATGCCTAAAGTGGTCTCACCTTTTCATCTTAATCAAGAGGTATATTTACCTGTCTTTTTTCCAGCTCCTCATGCATCCAGTGCAGAGAAGAATCTTCATACTCTGGATTGTAAAAGAGCTCTTGCTTTTTACTTACAAAGGACACAGCAACATAGAAAGTCTTCCCAGCTTTTTGTTGCTTTTGATCCTTCTCATTTGGGACTTCCAGTCTCTAAGAGAACACTGTCCAATTGGATTGCTCAGTGTATTTCTTTTGCCTACCAGAGTAAAAACCTTTCTCTGGAGGGCCATGTCACAGCTCATAATGTGAGGGCCATGGCCACCTCTATGGCTCATCTAAATTCTGTGTCCATCGACCAAATCTGTCGAGCAGCCACCTGGGCCTCGGTTCATACCTTCACAGCCCATTAGTGCTTGGACAAGGACTCCCGCCGGGATGCCTTGTTTGGTCAGGCTGTCCTCAAACACCTGTTCCATTCTTAAACAACTCCTACCCTCCTTCCCTGGATGGATTTCTGAGATCCATAGGAGGACGCAGAACCCTTCCCAGGGTCTCATATCCTTGGGGATCTCCCAGGCATCTTAGCTAGGGAGTCCCCATATGTGAAGACTCATTCCTGCTTATTCCTGGAGATAGCACAGTTACTTACCTGTAACAGGTGATCTCTGGGAACAGCAGGAATAAGTCTTCACAACCCTCCCACCTCCCCTAGGAGTTGTACCTCTTTCTATCTTTCCTTTCCTCTCTCTTTCTCTATTGTCTCAGCTTTAAACTCGAACTGAGGAGAGCTGGTTAGGAAAGGCGGGAAGGCAGCGCGCAGGCGCTGTGGGATGCTCCCAAAAGCTTTCCTTTTTGGGAAGCTGGGGAGCGTTCCCGCGCAGGCTCCGTCGGTACCGACGTACCCATATGTGAAGACTTATTCCTGCTGTTCCCAGAGATCACCTGTTACAGGTAAGTAACTGTGCTATCTCCAATTCCTTTGCTCTGGGCTCTGTTTCAGGAGCCACTGTGATGGAAAGACCTCTAGCCACCTCCCGGATGAAATCCTGAAAGGATATATCCTCTGGAGGAGACATCCTACATTTAGGAGAGGAAGGCTCCTCAGAGAGAAGTACTCCGGTACCGACAGAGCTGTCAGAATCCTCAGAGTCATTGAAGGATTCAAAATATCTCCTGTCCGGGTGCTCTTGCAAAGCACGATACCGGTACCGATTGAAGTCGGTATCGGCCTGTCGATACCGGAGGAAACAGCATGACTCTGTGTCGGTAACATAGTCGCCAATGTCGATGCTGTTGGTACCGGTATCGGTGCCGGAACCGGTGTTGATACCGGTTGAACCGTCTGAAGCGGTCCCGAAGGCACCGAAGCCGGAAGGAGAGCCGCCAGACTGCGTTCAATAGCCAAGATCCTCTGGTCTATTGACGCTGCTGATGCCTGTGTATCGGTACCGGATGAAGCGGCCAGTACCCCAGAGCTTGGCACCAGTAGTTCTGCCGAGGTTGAGGCCTCGAGAACATCCTGGAGCCCCGATTGTGCTTTGGCAGCCGAAGCCTCCCGCCGGGGCAATTTTGTCAGTAGAAGTCCCTCAAGGGCAATGCCAGAGGCATCTCGATGCTTAGGAGGATTTCTACCCTTTGAGGACTGGCCAGATTTATGTTTGGTTACCTGAGATCCATGGGAGGAAGACGAAGCCCTGGAAGACGTCGATGCCACAAATGCTGTATCGGAGGGAAAAAGGGTTCTAAGCTTAGCAGCTCAGTTTTGCCGACCCCTCTTCGACATCATCCCACAGGCAACACACTCCGAGATGGAGTGGTCAGGACCTAAACATTTAAGGCACCACTCGTGAGTGTCAGTGACGGAGATGGTACCGCCACACTTGGAGCACTTTTTAAAACCCGAGGCGGGTTTTTCCATTTTGAAGGAAAAGTTGGGCCTAGTGCCCAAAATGGCGCGTGGCACCCGACAGAAAAAAAGACTGGAAAGTTCAGAAAAAAGATTACAAATTTTTTTTTTTTTTAAGAAAGAAAGAAAGAACTGGCAGTACCGGTATAGTGTCGAGGAAGGCAGACGCTACCACAAAAAAGAATGAAAAAGATGGGATAATTTCTGCGGTGACAGGAAAAACAACTGTTGGCTCCGCGGAAAATGAAGAACTGGAGAGAGGCAGTTGGGAAAGGCAGGAAGGCAGCACGCAGGTGCTGTGGGATGCTCCCAAAAGCTTTCTAATTGGACGCTGGGGGGCATTCCCGCACAGACTCCGTCGGTACCGACGATACCCATATGTGAAGACTACATTCCTGCTTGTTCCTGGAGATAACCTCTTTCAGTCTGCCAGAGATTTGAGACTGGGACAAAGGTTCACCTTCCAGCAGGACATTGACTTTAAACATATTGCTAAAACTGGTTTAAGGGAAACCTTTAAATGTCTTGAAATGGCCTAGTCAAAGTTCAAACCTCAATACAATTGAGAATCTATGGTATTATAATTGAAGACTGCTGTACCCCAACACAACCCATCTAATTTGAGGGAGTTGGAGCAGTTTTGCCTTAAGGAATGGGTGAAAATCCCAGAGGCTAGATGTGCTAAGCTAAGAGACATACCCCAAGAGACTTTCAGCTGTAATTGCAGCAAAAGATGGCTCTACAACGTATTGCCTTTGGGGGTGAATACACATGCACACTCCTGCTTTCAGTTTTTTTTGTCTTATTGTTTGTGTCACATTAAAGGATATTTTGCACCTTCAAAGTCGTAGGCATGTTGTGTATATCATATGGTGCTAACCCCCAAAACTCCATTTTAATTCCAGGTTGTAATGCAACAAAACAGGACAAACAGAGAAGGGATGAATAATTTTGCAATGCACTGTACATGCCCATGTACAACTGGTAAGCCTGGATCCAGCCAACAAGCATCGATGGCAGCATTTTCTGCCCATGGCATGGGCCTCCCTGCCCGGGGGCACCAAGGAGTGCGTTTTTTGCTCTTGAGCCTCTGCATGGCTGACCACCACCATGAAGTTGTGAGGCAGTTAGGTTTTTTGGAAGCCAGTGCTCCAGTGAACTCAGTACACCGAGTCCAGCTGCCTGCTAACTATGGGCATTGATGCAGGGGTCTCCCACATGCGGAGGAGCAGCTGTTCCAGGATGGGGGGAATGGGCATCATGAGTGCCTCCTTTGGGAGGGCCTCAAATTTGAGGATCTAAATGTCCTCCATGCGAGGGTCCTCCTTCAACTCGTTAGCAAAGGATAGGGCCTTGGCCATGTCCCGCACGAAGTCCTTGGGTAGGGACCGGTGCCTTGACTCCTGAGTGGATGGGTCCGAGGGTACGTCGTGATGCCGGAAGGTATCCGGAGGGTTGTCGTCCTCGGTCTCCCAATCCGAGTCAGGCTCGGAGGAGTCGTCGGGGGTCCTCTGGAACTCGGGGTGCTGGACTGATCCAGAAGACTTCAGGGACACTGCATCCCAGCACTTGGAGATGAGGGCACTGAACGGTGAGGACCGTGGCCCCGAGGACCAGGACTGTGGCAGCGGCGTCTCTCAAGGCTTGTGGCGCTTCATGATCAGGAAAACCTCCGCGGAGTCCCTCCGTTCTTCAGCCACAGTACGCTTTTACACATACGTTTTAGGCACTGTTTCGATGGTTCAGTGTCAGTCCTTTGGCATTTCTTACTTTATAATTATTTTACCTGCCAGAATGAACATTATGCCATGTAGTTTTTTAGATCTTCGCTAGAAAACATATTTAATATTGAGTTTGTTTGTCCTCTCATAAGTATATAGGTTTTAATTATAGTTTTATTACATTGTAGTTCCTTCAACAAAGGATATGTTCAGTTTCATAATAACAAGACTCCTTCTCTGTCGGTTTAATGGTGACAGCTACTTAGATTTTACCATACGGGGAATTTTTCCCATGGTGTACTATAGTGAGTACCAATTGTTTAACATTCCTTTGAGTGTCTTCACCATTAGTCTGTGATTGTCTTTCTGCCCTGCGTCTATTTCTTTCTCTGTTGAGTTTGTGTATAAGTCACACTATACAACGTATATATGTATAATTTTATGTATGGCATTTTTTATGTAAGGTATTTTTTATCTACACACATGTTATTACTATTTAATTATTTATTTATTTATTGCTTTGAGTGTCATATGATGTAGATATGTTATAACTTATAACTTTTTACTGTGATGCCCGTTCAGTTTAGGTATGTTTTTTTATTCTTTTATCCTTTTATCTATTTTAAATTTGTTTTTATTTTATTTTTTTGTAAGTTATTTTACCCCCCTGAGGAAGGCGTTCGCCGAAACGCGTTGGGGAATTCCAATAAAGTATCTGTGTCATCATTACTCTTGCTCCTTGTGTTTCCTGATTGACTTTGCAAGAGCTGTTGCTCTTTCTGTGCCTGACCTTCCTGGTTTTGAGCCATGTTTTCCCCCTGGAGGGATTTCCTGAGTTTTAAGGAGGATGAACTGCAATCTTTATTACCAGAGGACCCCTTCTTCACTGAAGAAGCAGCCACACCTGACTTGGAAGAAGAATGGGGGAATTTAGTTCGTATGACACAGCGCTACATTAGAGAGGATCTTCATGCTGCATCTTTACTAGAATATTGCCGCAAGAAAATTATACCAAGAGGACTTAGAGTGCAAAAAGCTCCGGGCATGTTCAAGGACGATAAAACCGTCATGTCAGACTGGATTAAGATTCTCAACAAATGTTCTTTGGATTTAATGATTTTACTTATTAATACTTCTAGACGCAGGGCAGAAGTTTTAAAACCTTTAATGGATTCTTCCATGAATAAACTTAAAAAACAAGACACTCAATATGAGGTAGAGAAGAGGAAGTTTGACAAGAATACAAGAAGGAAATTAAAGATATTAAAATTAAGTAATTCAAGAGAGAAGAAGAGGACTACAAACTCAATACGGTTTATTATTGGACTCATGATGGAATTGATTTTAAAGGGAGACAGAGGAGTACTTCTTATAAGAGACCCCCCCAGTCTCCCGGGCCACAGCCTAGGACTCATTCTAGGAATAAAGTTAGATCTAAAGGCAGGTCCCCTTCCATATCTCCTAATCAAGAGAGAAGCCACAAGAGAACCAGACACCAATCTGGCGATCCACCTATTGATCCCTCGGGCTCCCTTTTCTCAGCAGCCCCACCATCCGCCTGTCGGCAGTCTGCTAGTCCCCAACGGGGTTTTCAGATGGACTCTCTCTGGAAAGGAGGTGGGCGCGACTCATATCACTACCCACACAAGTCACGAACTACACACGGAGATTACCAGCCCTACCCAAAACGGGGGAGGGGAAGAGGGCATGGCCTGATGTCCAAGAGACGGTTGGATTGGGATCTATGAGCGGTATAATTAATCTCTCCAATCATCAACTCACTAATATGGAAATACAAGTTCTAGAAAAATGACTGTCCTTCGTTCCTACTAGAAAACACGACAAATTTACAACTCATATCGAATTATTTAAGTTTTTTCATAAGCTTAAGATCGTAGATTATTTCCACAACACTGAGACGACTCACACTGACCCCTCAGTGATTAAAAAACCATCATCCTGGATACCTCCACTCAACATTAATCCACTCATTTCAGCTTATGAAAATGTCGTCTTGTCCAAAATACATAAGCTGTATCAGAAGAAAACCAGTCTTTTATAATTTTTCTAGGGCAGAGAAGTCTGCAATGCAGAACCTTCGTAATAATAACTCTATAATAATCAAACCTGCAGACAAGGGTGGGGCTTTGGTAATACAAGATCGTAAAGCCTATATTACTGAGGTATCACGTCAGCTCAATGACACTCAGTTTTATCAGAAGATCTATGACGACCCCACCAAACTTATACAGCAACTGATTGACACTCTTCTCTACATAAGGCAAGAAGCAGGTTATTTGACCCCTAAAGAAATATCCTTTCTGATGGTAACCCACCCAGTAATCCCAACTATATACATGATTTATTTATTTATTTTTATTTATTTACAGTTTCTTTTATACCGCGCTATTTGACATCAGTGCGGTTTACAATGAACATAAAACTACACGTCACAAAGATTGATCAGTGCTTACAATGAACAGGACAATAAACTGGGTATACATTAAACAGGTTTCATAAACATAGAACATGAGAACTATGTACAAAAAGCAACTATGTACAAAGCAACTAAATGCAGCTATATGTTTCTTGATGAGAGGAGGAGCAAGGTGAGATTGCAGTTCTGCGAGTTAAGACTATGGAGTGCATGGGTTTAATGTGTTGGCCTGGGGTGTAGAGGTGGGTTGGTGTGAGAAGGTGTCTGAAACATCGTAGTGCTGCAAGAACAGGTGATGCTTCAGTGCCTTCCTGAACTGGGAGAGGTCACTGATAGTTCTGATGCCTGTTGGTAGGGCGTTCCAACATGATGGTGCAAAGTAAGAGAAGGCTCTGGATCTGGTGACTTGAGAGCATTTTGTGATTGCCTTAGGTAGTACAAGAGAGTTGGAGGCAGTCGATCTCCTTGCTCGATTAGGGGGTGTAATTGATATCAGATCGGTGATAGAAGATGCGGAGTTGTTATTGATCGCTTTGTGAGTCATAGTTAGGATCTTGAAAGAGATCCTGGACTGCATAGGAAGCCAATGTAGCTGTTTCAGTATTGGAGTGATGTGGGTTCTCTTGGAGGCTCCATAAAGGATTCTTGCAGCTGAGTTCATGGCCAATTGTAAGGGGTTAATCGTGCTCTTTGGTAGGCCATGTAGGATCGCATTGGCGTAGTCCAGGTGGGGCATTATTAAGGCCTGAAAGACTGATCGAAAGTCATCTGGTTCTAGCAGCTGACGCAAATGACGAAGGGTCCGGATTTTATGATAGACAGATTTCGCTACGTTGCTGATGTGAGCCTTCATATTGAGTTGTTGATCGAGCGTAACCCCTAGGTATCTAACTGTAGTCTTGCAGAGGAGTTCAGCGTCACGCACCTTGATGGACCTTGGTGAGGTAAATGCAGGGTTTCTGGTCACGAAGAGGACTTCTGTCTTTTTAAAATTTATCTTAAGCATTTGTGAATTTAGCCAGTCTGTGACCGCGTCAAAGCACTTGATTAGTGGGGAGAGGTCAAGGAGTTCTGTCGAGAATGGCATATACACATAAGGACATCATCAGCATAGACCAGGCAGTTGATGTTAAAAGAGTGGATGAGGTCACAGATAGGCTGCATATAAATGTTGAAAAGTAAGGCGGAAAGGGAGGAGCCTTGTGGCACACCTTTAGTTTGAGGGAAGGGGTCAGAGGTTGAAGATCCAGAACGAACATGTTGCCAACGGTCTCTGAGGTATGAAGAGCACCAAGAGAGGGCTGATCCATGAACTCCCTTCTCTCTAAGACGTGACAGGAGTACTTCATGATCAACAGTGTCAAACGCCGCGGCAATGTCCATGAAGATTAAAGCAAAACCTTGTCTGACGTTGTCTAGGCCTATGGTTAGAGCATTAAACAGGGAAGTCAGTAGAGTTTCCACACCATGTGATTCACGAAATCCGTGCTGACATGGGTGCAAGGGTGCATTGGAGTCAAGATAATCTTGTAGTTGACGTTGGGTAATCTTTTCGATGATTTTCGAAAGGAAAGGAATGCTGGAGATGGGTCTGTAGGATTCCATCAAGGAGGGGTCCAACCTGCTGTTTTTTAGGAGAGGTCTGATGGAGGTCTGCTTCAGAGTGTGGGGGAAGGTCCCAGTAGAGAACGATACATCTATCATTTTAGCTAGAAATGGGCTGAGATCAGCCCGTAGTGACTTTATCCAGGAAGCTGGACAGGGGTCGGAAGGTGATGTTGTGGGGTTTATTTTTAAGATGGTGTCTTGAATGACTCTGTCATTTGGGGTGGCGAAGGATGAAAGAGTGTATTGAGTCTCACCTGAGAATTGGCTAGGTGAGGGTAGAGGGACAGTGTAGGGAGTGTTGGCTGAAGTAGGGGGCATAGAAGTTGGAGCAAGCTGATTACTTTTGCTTTGTAAGTAGTTGGCATATTCCTGAGGATCTAGGTGGGGTAGAGCACCCTGAGAAGGTTCCTTTGCTAAGGTTTTCACAATGTGGAAGAGCTCGTGAGGTTTGTTGAGGGAGCGCTGTAGTCTGCCTGCGTAATATTGTTTCATACTGGAAGATACGGATGAGCGATGTCTTGTTAATTGTGTTTTGAATGCATCATGATTTTCGGCTGATCTTGATCGTCGCCACCGTCTTTCTAGTTGTCTGAGGAGGAGGAGTGATTTTCGTAGCTCTGGGGAGTACCATGGTGCATTCTTTTTCTTATGAGGTGCTTTGATTGAGGTAGGAGAGTGGATCACAGCATCTAGGCAGGAGTTCCAAGAATCAACCATGTCATCAAGGCTTTTTTCAGGAGGGCAAAGTAGGTTCTGGGTCCTCTTTAGGATGTCTTCTCTGTTAAAAGGGTGAAAGCGTCTAAAGTGTTCTGGGGAGGGTGCATCTACTGGTAATGTCTTGGAAGATCTAGAACATATAGGCATCTGGAACAGGATTAGGAGATGATCAGACCATGGTACTGTGATTGAATTTAGGTAGGAATTGTGCCAATGAGTAAGAGCTGATTGTGGTGCAAAGATAAGGTCCAGTGTGTTACCTTTTGTATGAGTAGGAGTGTCGACCAACTGAACATAGCCTAGTTCACTGAGAGCATCAATAAAGGCATTAGTGTGGCTGTCTTGAATGATTGGGAGGTTAAGGTCGCCTAGAACCCAATTTGGGGTGTGTGGGTTCGTAGAGTTACAGGCAAGATCAATGATTGTGGCTAAATCGTCTGGTGAAGAGGATGGTGCTCTATAAAGTAAATTGATAGTGACCTGCTTATTTGTGATGGTCACAAAGTCAAGGGTCGAAGTGCTGTTTGAGGCTACAAGCTGGAACCTAAGGTCAGATTTGGATAAGATGAGTACCCCTCCACCACGGCGGTCAGTTCTGTGACATGAGTGACCTATGAAGTTGGGGGGAACAATCTGGTGGAGGAGCACAGAGTCAGAGGCAGATAGCCAGGTCTCAGTGACACATAAGATATCAAGGTTATGAGCTGAGAGAATATCTATTAATGCTGGCCATTTTTTCCGTATTGATCGAGCATTTATTAGTGCGCATTTGAGGTTAGAGGGATGGAGAGGCTGTGTGCTCTGAGGAGGGTTGTGCTGCTGTAGGGCAACATAGATCACATGTGGACCAGGTGGGCGCCGTGGTGGTTCAGTTTGATGGTTGGGGAGGCCAAAAGGTCTATTCCCTGGTCTATGAAGGATTGGAATAGTGTTGTGAAGTGAAGTAAAGGCTAGGGTGTCATAAGTTAAAGCTATTAACATATAACAGAGAGAGAGGGTAAAGGGGTATGAGGTTGAACAATATGGTAGCATGGTGAAGGTAAAGCGTGAGCTAGTGTAATGGTACTAGATAATCTCTGTGTGCACTAGGAAGTGTTCGAAATATATATCTAAACAAAAAGGCAGAATAAGTGATCACTTAATTGAAATAGCTAGAGCAAGACTGGAATAGTATCTATTTAGTATACACTATTAAACAGGATGCATAGCATTAGGAGACAAAGTAACTAGAAATAGTATACAATGTTGCCAGGTGACTGACTGACTCTAGCCTTATCCTCTAGTGAGAGGCTTGCATAGGTATACGGCATGCAATACAAAAACAAACCTGGTCAGGCATTATATGTGGGCTCCGTTTTGAATTGCATATTGTGCCCCGCCTAAGGGCCACGCCAAAGGGCCCTCTGGCGAGGCCCTCAGGCGCGGGCCCGCCTGTCGGCGGCTTGAAATTAATGGAGCTGCTGCTCCCCTCCCACAGCCCCGATTGGGCCGGAGGCAGGTAGATGGTCTGGCCCCTCTCACCGGGAGTCCAGCGATGGAGTCTTTCCCGCCGTCGGCGGCTTGAAATTAATGGAGCTGCAAATCTCTCCATAATCCACCGGGACGTCCGATAGTCTCGGCTATCGGATCGCTCCTTGAACCGATATCCAAATTTTTAGACGTCTTCTTAAGACCATTTGTCACTAAGATAGACTCCTATGTACAAGATTCCACCCACATCATTAACATCTTACGAGATTTTTCAGGATACCATGATGTATTACTATTAGTTACCCTAGATATCAATTCCCTATACACCAATATACCTCAAAAAGCTGCTATAGAAGTTCTAGCTAACCCCTTAATTCAGAGAACCAAACCCATCCGTACGCCCACATTTTTTCTCGTACAATTGGCCTCCATAGCAATGATGGAGAATTATTTTGCGTTTAAAGGGATTTTTTACAAGCAAATCAAGGGTGTGGCCATGGGCTCCTCCATGGCCCCCGATGTTGCTAACCTATATGTGGCTGATTTTGAGAAGCAACACCTCAGTTTCCACCCTTTTAAATCACATATACGCCTTTGGAAAAGGTATATTGATGACGTTTTGATGATATGGGATGGCACTGAACCTATGTTACTTGATTTTTTTAATTGGCTCAATACACTAGATCCCAACCTACAGTTTGAAGGAACATTTAGTACAGAACAGATAGCGTACCTCGATATCATGATAAGGAAAGGAGAAAATGGATTTCTTACAGATTTATACCGTAAACCCACAGACAGGAATACACTCTTACAATATGATACTTTCCATAATATTTCTCTAAAGAATAATTTGCCCACAAGTCAGTTTTTAAGAATCAGAAGACTCTGTACTACGGACACAGACTTTGAAAAACACGCAGCTGACATGCATCATAGATTTAAACAACGTGGATATCCAAAGCGCTGTATTAAGGAGGCATACTACAGGGCATGTACTGTAGATCGTGCTTCGCTTTTGCAGAAAAAAGAACGTCTGAAGACAGATAGGATTGTATGCTCTCTTACTTTTACTAATTATACCAAAGAAATTACCAATATATTGAAGCAAGAATGGCATTTATTATCAACATTACCGTCTTTTGCGTCCAAAAAAGTCATGGTAGCTCACAAGCGCAACCCGAATTTGGCAAACATATTAGTACCTTCTGCTCTCACATATCACAAACCACTACCAAAACTAAAGGGCCATTTTAAGTGCAGCAATTGCTCGGTATGCTCCCATACAATTTCAGTTAAAGATGTTTTTGTCCACCCGGTTTCACAACATAAGGTTTATATACACAATTTCTCCAATTGCAAAACAGAAAACGTGATTTATTTAATATTATGTCCTTGCAAATTAGTTTACGTTGGAAAGACCAAGAGACAGGTCCGCACCAGGATAATAGAGCATAGGAGCTGTATACAGAGAGAGGTTCCAGATAAGCCGCTTGTAGCTCACTGGCAGAAAAAGAAACATACCATTAGCGATTTGAGATATTTAGTTTTGAAAACAGTAGTACCACACTGGAGGGGAGGAGATGTCAACAAATTATTGTTGAAATTAGAACAACGTTACATATATGAGTTTAACAGTTTGGAGCCCAACGGACTGAACCAAGAAACAGACTTATCAGTGTTCTTATAAATAATGTTCATATCAATGCAAGGCATATATGCATACTTAATTAAGGGATGCTGTTATCATCTGCCTGGTCAACCCCTTTTTCCGTGTTATGTATTCAATAGATTTTTTTTGTCATTTCACCAATTTATTTAATGTACTAGTAGTTTAATTTAATAATTCCCTCTGGACTCCATTACAAATTTTTTTTAAGTATCCCTAGCATTTGATTGTATTTCACAAAGTCTACATCTATTTAAATGCATAGTGAGACAGCACTCCGGTTCGGAAGTTTTTTCCCGACTGCACAATACATGCATTAATCTCCGTTTAAAAGCATGACTTTTATCTAGGCTTTATAAGTACCATTCACTAGAAAGGTATATGAATTACAATGTATTTTGGTCCCCGCAGTTTTTCCGGGTCAGGTTTCGCATAAATTACTGACATTAAGAGTTTTTACTACATTGGGAATACCTAGCTACAACATGCAGTTCTTTCTATTCCTCTGAAAATTGACACCAAATTAGCCACGCCCCCTTTTTTTGGCACGCTTCGTAGCGTCTACAAAACCCTGCTCTTCTCACCAGCTGGCTTTTGCATATTGCATCAGATTTTGCGTTTCTTGGAAGAAACTGTGTCAGGTAATGCCAACAATCTTTTATCTTTTATGCAGTTTTTACTATTCCTCGGAGCAATTTTGTGCTTCTTATACTTGGTCATTTTCGAGCACATTATTAGGTGTACGGGGCTCTCTTTAGAGACGCATTTAATTCGCTAAAGGATAACATCCTTACTTTGTTACTATACGATGTCTAAACATAAGCAATATAACTGTCAATTTTGTTATCTTTTCTTTGACATTTCAAACTTAGTGTTTGTATCGTGTTTATCAAAACGAAATTGTCTTCCCTGACAGAGAACACAGCATTAATCTGGGAGTTACTCTGTTAGGTAAGTCTATGCCATTCCAGTTCCCCTTCTTGATAGGATCCTCTTGCCCTTCAGGGCATTGCTCTTTATGCCCCGTCACTATTACTGGGTTTAGTTAACAGCCACTTTTGTTTTATAAAGGATTGATCATATTATTCGGTTCTTCAGCCACAGTACGCTTTTACACATACGTTTTAGGCACTGTTTCGATGGTTCAGTGTCAGTCCTTTGGCAATTCTTACTTTATAATTATTTTATCTGCCAGAATGAACATTATGCCATGTAGTTTTTTAGATCTTCGCTAGAAAACATATTTAATATTGAGTTTGTTTGTCCTCTCATCAGTATATAGGTTTTAATTATGGTTTTATTACATTGTAGTTCCTTCAAAAAAGGATACGTTCAGTTTCATAATAACAAGACTCCTTCTCTGTCGGTTTAACGGTGACAGCTACTTAGATTTTACCATACGGGGAATTTTTCCCATGGTGTACTATAGTGAGTACCAATTGTTTAACATTCTTTTGAGTGTCTTCACCATTAGTCTGTGATTGTCTTTCTGTCCTGCGTCTATTTCTTTCTCTGTTGAGTTTGTGTATAAGTCACACTATACAACGTATATATGTATAATTTTATGTATGGCATTTTTTATGTAAGGTATTTTTTATCTACACACGTTATTACTATTTAATTATTTATTTATTTATTGCTTTGAGTGTCATATGATGTAGATATGTTTTAACTTATAACTTTTTACTGTGATGCCCGTTCAGTTTAGGTATGTTTTTTTATTCTTTTATCTGTTTTTAAGGTGTTTTTATTTTATTTTTTTGTAAGTTATTTTACCCCCCCTGAGGAAGGCATTCGCCGAAACGCATTGGGGAATTCCAATAAAGCATCTGTGTCATCATTACTCTTGCTCCTTGTGTTTCCTGATCCAGAGGAATTCAGGGACACTGCAGCCCAGCACTTGGAGATGAGGGCACTGAACGGTGAGGACCGTGGCCCTGAGGACCAGGACTGTGGCAGCGGCGTCTCTCAAGGCTTGTGGCGCTTCATGATCAGCAAATCCTCCGCGAAGTCCCTCGTGGTGGAGGGCCCAGTGGTTGGGAGTGATGACCTGGAGGAACTGGGCATCAGAGCCTGCTGCGGGGCCATGAAGACAGACAAACCTGGCATCTAGACCAGATGACTCCGCAGCCTTTGGCAAGGGCAGCGAGGACTTTGGGCCTGGCAACAACTCTGTCGAGGGGGGGTCCTCAACCAGGAAGGTCTCAGCGGTCTGAGACCAGTACTGGGGCATGGACAGTTCCTGTTGAGGCAACTTGGATGGCCACTTCTTGCCATTGCCCTCGGCCTCCCCACTTTCCCAGACTCGTCACCAGATGTCTCCCGGCCCTTCTTTGTGTAAAGCACAGTTACTTACCTGTAACAGGTGATTTCTGGGAACAGCAGGAATTAGTCCTCACATATGGGTACGTCGGTACCGACGGAGCCTGCGCGGGAAAGCTCCCCAGAAGGAAAGCTTTTGGGGCCTCCCACTGCGCATGCGCGCTGCCTTCCCGCCTTCCTGACCAACTCTCCTCAGTTCGAGTTTAAAGCTGAGACAATAGAGAGAGGAAAGGAAAGAGAGAGATAGATACAACTCCTAGGGGAGGCGGGTGGGTTGTGAGGACTAATTCCTGCTGTTCCCAGAGATCACCTGTTACAGGTAAGTAACTGTGCTATCTCCAGGAACAAGCAGGAATAAGTCCTCACATATGGGGACTCCCTAGCTAAGATGCCTGGGAGATTCCCTGAAGGGTATGAGACCCTGAAAGGTTCCTCATCTTCCTATGGATCTCAGGCATCCATTTAGGGAAGGTGGGCTAGAGTTGTTCAAGAATGGAACAGGTGTCTGAGGACAGCCTGACCAAACAAGGCATCCCGGCGGGAGTCCTTGTCCAAACAGTAATGGGCTGTAAAGGTTTGAACCGAGGCCCAGATGGCTGCTCGACAGATCTGGTCAATGGACACAGAGTTTAAATGAGCCATAGAAGTGGCCATGGCCCTCACGTTGGGAGCGGTGACATGACCCTCCAGAGAAAGGTTCTTACTCTGGTAAGCAAAAGAGATACACTGAGCAATCCAATTGGAGAGTGTTCTTTTGGAGACTGGAAGTCCGAAATGAGAAGGATCAAAAGCAACAAAAAGCTGAGAAGACTTTCGATGTTGCTGTGTCCTGTGGAGGTAAAAGGCAAGAGCTCTTTTACAGTCTAGAGTATGAAGGTTCCTCTCTGCACTGGATGCATGAGGAGCTGGAAAAAAGACAGGTAAATATACCTCTTGATTAAGATGAAAAGGGGAGACCACTTTAGGCATGAAGTGGGGATTGGTCCTAAGGACAGCCTTATCATGATGGAACCTTGTATAAGGTGGATTAGCCACTAGAGCTTGCAGTTCACTGATACGGCGAGCTGAGGTGACTGCAATAAGAAAAATAACCTTCCAGGAAAGAAATTTCAAGGAGGTAGTGGCTAAGGGTTCAAAAGGTGGCTTCATAAGCTGACCAAGAACCAAGTTTAAGTCCCATGCCACCGGAGGAGGTCGAATGCGAGGTTTAGTTAAGGTTAGGCCTCTCATGAATCTTGCAATAAGAGGATGAGAGGAAACAGGTTGTCCATTGATGGGCTTAAGTGATGCCGCAATAGCACTCAAATGGACTCTTACTGAATTCGTTTTGAGTCCTGCATTGGAGAGATGCAGGAGATATTCCAAAAGAGAATTCAATGGGAGTGCTAGAGGGTTAAGACCCTTTTGAGCACACCAAATGGAAAATCTTTTCCATTTAAAAGCGTAAAAACGCCTAGTGGAAGGTTTCCTAGAGGCATGTAGGATATCCTTTACTTGCTGCGAAAGATTGAAGTGGTGAAGATCTAGGCCTTCAGTAACCAAGCTCTGAGGTGAAGGGACTTGGGGTTTGGGTGCCACAAAGTCCCCTCCTCCTGAGACAGAAGGTCTGGAGCCACTCCCAAGTCCAGGGAGGGGGCTTGGGAGAGATGCAGAAGTAGAGGGTACCACACTTGGCGTGGCCAGCGTGGAGCTATGAGGATCATGGACCCTTGATCCCTTTGAAGTTTGAACAGAGTCTTGGGAATCAAAGGAATGGGAGGAAAGGCATACAGGAAGCCCTGACCCCAATGCAGGAGGAAGGCATCCTTGGCCTGAACTCCCTGACACGGAATTCTGGAACAGAACCGGGGAAGATTGGCATTCCACGGACTTGCAAAGAGGTCTATGTCCGGGGTTCCCCATTTCTGGAAGATTTTGAGTACCTGATCCATGTGCAGGGACCATTCGTGTGGAAGCAGAACTCGACTGAGTCTGTCTGCCCAAGAGTTTTGGATTCCTGGAAGATATACTGCCAGGAGATGGATTTGATGCTCTCTGGCGAAGGCCCATAATCTTAGAGATTCGTTGCAAAGCGACAGAGAGCCAGTCCCTCCTTGTTTGTTTATGTAAAACATGGCTACTTGATTGTCCGTGTGAATAAGGACTGTCATGTTGCTGAGGAGGGTATGAAAAACTTTGAGAGAGCGTAGTTACTCACCTGTAACAGGTGTTCTCCAGGAGCAGCAGGAATCAGTCCTCACATATGGGTGACGTCGGCGCCGACGGAGCCCTCGCGGAGCAATTTTCCCCAGCTTTCAAAGAAAGCCTTTGGGAATTGCAACGCGCATGCGCGGTCCTCTTCCCGCCCAAGGGTGCCATCTTGCTCAGTCAGATGACATAGCTAAAAGACAGCAAAAAAATTAGCAAAAAAAAGAAAGCATAGAACTGCAACTCCAAGGGGAGGAGGGAGGGTTGTGAGGACTGATTCCTGCTGCTCCTGGAGAACACCTGTTACAGGTGAGTAACTACGCTTTCTCCAGGACCAAGCAGGAAGTCAGTCCTCACATATGGGACTCCCAAGCTTAAGGCTACCGGAGACCCTAAGCACAAAAAGGAGCGCCCTCAAGCTCAGTAGCCCAGAAGGAAGGAATCTTCTCTGAATACGTCTCCAACCGGTAGCCCAACATCCGGGATGGAGGGTAGGAGTTGCCTATACCTCGAAGAGGTTACGGAGGACTGCCTGTCCGAAAGCACTGTCCCTGCGGGACTCCCTCTCCAGGCAGTAATGGGCCGCAAAAGTCTGGCTTGAAGACCAAGTAGCGGCCCGGCAGATGTCTGCCAATGGAACAGAGCGGAGGTAAGCCACTGACATAGCCTTCGCCCAAACACGATGGGCCGTGACTCGACTTTCCAACGAGAGGCCGGCTGCCTCGTAAGCCCAAGCGATACAGTCAGCAATCCAGATGGACAGAGTACGCTTGGAGACAGGGAGCCCCAACTTATTG
This sequence comes from Ichthyophis bannanicus, assembly GCA_033557465.1. Lineage (NCBI taxonomy): Eukaryota > Metazoa > Chordata > Amphibia > Gymnophiona > Ichthyophiidae > Ichthyophis > Ichthyophis bannanicus. Next base: position 129,869,941 of record CM066033.1, read on the forward strand.
GGGTCATAAGAGACGAAGAGCTGAACAGCCCTTCTGTGCTCCCGCGTACGGTCAAGGTAGAAGGTTAACACCCTTCTACAGTCCAGGGTATGCAGGACCATTTCAGCTCGGCTGGAGTGTGGCCTGGGAAAGTAGGTTGGAAGCACCACCTCCTGGTTGATGTGAAACGGGGAAACCACTTTGGGAAGAAACTTAGGGTGAGTCCGTAGGACTACCCAGTTCTTGTAGAACCTAGTGTACGGAGGATCAGACACCAGGGCCTGCAGCTCACTAACGTGTCTAGCAGAAGTGAGGGCCACCAAGAACAAGGTTTTCCAAGAAAGAAAACGAAGAGGACAGGTAGCTATAGGTTCAAAAGGCGGACAGGTAATCCACTGTAAAACCACATTGAGATCCCAGTCCGGGGCTGGTGGGCGCAAGGGTGGTTTAAGGAGAAGGAGGCCTCTGAGAAAACGAGCCACCAGAGGGTGGCCAGAAAGAGGTCTGCCATCCACCGGCATGTGATGCGCAGAAAGAGCACTGAGGTGGACCTTGACCGAGTTGGACTTAAGTCCAAGATTGGAGAGGGAAAGCAAGTACTGCAAGACCACTGATGCTGAACAGGAGAAGGGATCTTGAGACTGCTGAGCACACCAGATGGAGAACCGACGCCACTTAAGAGTGTAGGACTTCCGGGTGGAGGGCCGCCTGGAGGCCAAGACGACCTCCTCCACATCCGGAGGCAGGCGGAGGGGAGCAAGGACTATCCTTTCAGCAGCCAGGCCATCAGATGAAGGGACCGGAGATTGGGGTGCAGGAGAGTCCCCTGATCCTATGACAGGAGGTCGGGCTGAAATCCCAGAGGAAGAGGGGTGTCCACCGCCAGCTGCATTAGAAGTGGGAACCAAGGTTGTCTCGGCCACCGGGGAGCCACTAGGATCACCGAGGCTTTGTCTCTGAGAACCTTGAAGAGTGTCCGAGACACCAGCGGCATGGGAGGAAAGGCATATAAAAGGCCTGTGGACCATGGAATTAGAAAAGCATCCGCCGCTACTCTGAGAGGATGCAGTTGTCGAGAGCAGAATCTGGGAAGTTGCCGGTTCAGAGGACTGGCAAACAGATCCATGGTGGGAAGGCCCCACTTGAGAAAGATCCGCTGAACCACCAGCGGATCCAGCCTCCACTCGTGTGGCTGGAGGATTCTGCAGAGCTTGTCGGCCAGGTAATTTTCTTGACCTGAGAGATAGACAGCCTTGAGGATGATGTCGTGGTGGACTGTCCAAGAGCATAGTTTTTGTGCCTCCTGACAGAGAAGGAAGGAGCCTGTTCCGCATTGTTTGTTCATGTAGAACATTGCAATCTGATTGTCTGTCTGTATCAGCACCGACTGGTGAGAAACCAGGTGAGAGAATGCTTTGAGCGCTAGGCGGGTGGCTCTGAGCTCCAGGAAGTTTATCTGCTGAGCAGACTCCCAAGGAGTCCAGAGGCCTTGAGTACATGTCCCTTGGCAATGTGCTCCCCAACCCAGGAGAGAAGCATCGGTCGTCAGGACCTGAGAATGCGTAGGGGGCTGAAAAGTCACTCCTAGTACTAGGTTTGGCAAATGAAGCCACCACTGTAGAGAAGAGACCAGCTGGTCGGAGATCTGTACGGAGTCCGCTAGGCTCCCAGTGGCCTGATGCCATTGAGTGCGAAGGCACCATTGAGCAGGTCGCATGTTCAGGCGGGCATTGGGGGTCACATGGACCGTGGAAGCCATATGGCCGAGCAGTCTCAGAAATTGCCTGGCCGAGAGCAGGGCATTGCTGTGAAAGTGGCTGGCGAGATCCATGAGCCGCTTGGCCCTGTCCAGAGGGAGGAAGGCCCGCGCTTGAAGAGTGTCTAACCTGGCGCCGATGAATTTGAGATTTTGAGAGGGGAGCAAAGTGGACTTTGCGAAGTTTATGACAAATCCCAAGTGCTGGAGTAGAGTCACAGTGCGATGAGTGGCCTGAGTGACCCTCTTGTGAAGACTGGGCTCTGATGAGCCAGTCGTCCAGGTATGGGAACACAAAAAGGCCTTGAAGTCTTAGATAGGCCGCCACCACTGCCAGGCATTTGGTGAACACCCTGGGGGCGGAGGATAGGCCAAAGGGCAGTACTCTGTACTGGTAATAATTTCCTCCCACAACAAATCTGAGATATTGTCTGTGGTCTGGATGAATAAGGATATGAGTATACGCATCCTTTAGATCCAAGGAGCATAGCCAGTCGCCCTGCTGGAGGGAGGGCAGCAGGATTCCAAGGGTAAGCATCTTGAACTTTTCCTTTGCAAGGAACTTGTTGAGGTTTCGCAAGTCCAGGATGGGTCTGAAGCCTCCTGTTCTTTTTGGTATCAGAAAGTACCTGGAGTAAAACCCTTGACCCTTCAGGTGGTGGGGCACCGGTTCCACAGCCTGTTCCTGAAGGAGACTTGCTAACTCCTGAAGGAGTAAGTCCTTATGCAGAAGGAGTCTCGGAGGCTCCCCTGGAAAGTAGGAGGGAGGTACCTGGTGAAAGTGAAGAAGATAGCCCTTTCGAACTATGTGAAGTACCCAGGTATCTGTGGTGATGTTGGACCACCTTTGGGCAAAGTGGACCAGCCGGCCTCCTGTGCTGAGAGAAACCAGCTGAGGGGGAGAGGCTATGCTGATGAAGTCAAAAACCCCCACCCTGCTGAGCAGGGGCCGGTGGTGCAGGCTTGGGGGCTTGCTGCCTACGGGACCCATTACCCCGTCCCTTGGCCTGCTTACCCTGTGGGGGAGCTGGTGAGGCCTGATACTGAGGGTAGTATTTATAGGCAGCCGCCTTCCTCGGGTAAAAGGGCTTTTTCCCCGAGCCCTTCTTCTTTTGAGAAGGGGCAGAGGTCTTCCTTGAGAGACGAGTCCTGGTGAGAGTCTCGGTCTCGATCTGTGCAGCCTTCTCATCCATGGGCTTGCCAAAGAGGTTTTCACCCCTGCAGGGGACATCGACCAACTTGTCCTGCACCCATGGCTCGAGGTCGGACGTCTGAAGCCAAGCCTGGCGGCGTCCACCGATGCCGGCTGCGGCTACTCGAGCCGATGCCTCAAAACCATCATAGGCTGCTCGAGAGATAAACTTTGAGCACTCCCGAATACCAGTTGACAAGGTTTGGAACCTCTGCAAAGGTTCGTCGGAGACACCAGCAGAGAACCCGGCTATTTCCTTAGCCAGGTCCCGGAGATACATGCCCATGTAGAGCTGGTAGGTCTGGACTCGACAAGCAAGCATAGAGCCCTGGAAACACTTCCTACCGAGGGCATCCAGGCTTCGGGCCTCCCTACCGGGGGGCACCGAGGAGTGCATTTTTTGACTCTTTAGTCTATGCATGGCCGATTCCACCACCATGGAATGGTGCGGTAGTTGTGCCTTTTGGAAGCCGGGGCTCTTGCGGACTCGATAAATGGAATCAACCCGCTTGCTTAACACCGGCGACGACGCCGGGCTCTCCCACATGCGGAAGAGAAGTCGTTCCAGCATCGGAGGAACCGGTACAATAAAGGCCTCCTTCGGGGGAGAGTCATATTGGAGGGCATCGAGTTCTTCGACTCGAGGCTCCTCCTCGGGATCCGCGGGGAAGGCCAAGGCCTTGGCCATATCCCGCACGAAGTCCGAGAACCGGGTATCCTCCGGGGGGGACCGTCTCCGAGGTTCGGACTCGGGGGAGTCCGATGGGACACACCGAATCCGAAAGGAACCAGGTGACTCTTCGTCCTCGGATTCCCAGGCCGACTCCTCGGAGGAGGAGTCGAGCGGCTCCGGTCGGGCGGGCATTGATGCCACTCGCCCCGACGCCGAGGGAGTCGGCGTCGACGACCTCGGTCCCGAACGGGAGGCCGAAGGAGACCATGACCGAGGATCGACTCGAGCCCTCATGGACTCGAGGATCGGCTCAGTCTCCGGGGTCGACTTGGAGGTCGACATCCCGGCGGTCAGGGCAGAAGCACCGGCGAGGCCAGCGATCAATGCCCGCTGCTGGTCCATGAAGGCAGTCAGACTGCTCTCCAAGGCCGTCAACCTGAGTCCGAGCTCAGGAGACCCAGCAGCCGCCGACTCGGGCCCCGACGGCGTCGGGCCCGACGTCGGCTCCTTTGGAGGCGAGTCTACGAGGACAACAGTACTCATGTGAGCGGGCAAGTCCATCTCGAGATGAGGATGTTTAGAAGGCCTCTCCACCTCCGAGGACCCGGGACGGGAATCGGGGCTATGCGACCTGGCCCTCGAGGAACCAGGAGCGTCCACCGATCCCGCCCTCGCGGGTTTCTTCTTCCGATGATGTTCCCGGGTAGGAGACCCCCTTTCAGAGGAACTTCGACGATGCTCAGGACCAGAGTCCCGAGACGTCGAAGCCTCTGACGAGGTCCGAGCCCGGCCGGAGTCAGAGAAGATACGTTCCCGTTGATGCTGCCGACTCCTCAACGCTTTTGAGGACATTTTGCCACACGGACCACAGATCATCGGGTCATGATCGGGTCCGAGGCAGCGGAGGCATAAGTCGTGTGTGTCTGTAAGAGACATGAGTTTCTTACAGAGGTCACACTTTTTAAACCCGCTGGCAGCCATCGGGGGAAAAAGGGCCCCTGCGAGGTCAAAAGACTGGGCTGCCAGTGAAAAAGTAAAAAGGCGCGAAATCTGTCACGAAGGACAAAAAACCGAAAAATAAAGAACGGACTCGCAACCGGCGTCGCGGGTCCGGGCGGGAAAAGAACCTGCGTCGAAACCGAGAGAAAAAAGAGAAATAAAATCAACTTTTCTGCGGGGATTCGCAAACAACGTCTGTAGGGCTCCGCGGAAAAAAGAAGACTGAGCAAGATGGCACCCTTGGGCGGGAAGAGGACCGCGCATGCGCGCTGCAATTCCCAAAGGCTTTCTTTGAAAGCTGGGGAAAATTGCTCCGTGAGGGCTCCGTCGGCGCCGACGTCACCCATATGTGAGGACTGACTTCCTGCTTGGTCCTGGAGAACCAGAAAGATTGCTCGAAGTTCCAAGTGGTTGATATGAAGGGTGGTCTCCTGTGGAGACCAAGTTCCCTGAGTGGAGAGATCTTGGAGATGAGCCCCCCAACCTGTTTGGGAGGCATCTGTTGTGAGGGTTGCTTGGGGCAACAATGGTTGAAAGGGGGCCCCCAACAACAGATTCTGAGTGGATATCCACCATTGGAGAGACCAAAAGAGACGATTGGAGTTTGCTATTTGGTCTGAGAGAGCTCCTGATGCTTGAGTCCACTGGGTGGATAAAGTCCATTGAGCTGCTCTCATATGTAGGCGAGCATAAGGCACCACATGCACTGTGGAGGCCATGTGGCCTAATAGTTGTAGCATCTCTCTGGCAGTCAAGTGGCTTCTGGACTGAGTCTGAGAGGCTAAGTGCACTAGACGTTGGCAACGGGCCTGAGGTAGATAGGCCTTTGCAGTGGTGGTATCCAACCAGGCCTCTATGAACTCCAGGGATTGCGTAGGGGTGAGTTGAGACTTTGGCAGATTGATCACAAGTCCCAGATACTGCAGGATGCGTCTGGTGCGATCCAGGGAAGTCTGAGCCTCAGACTGAGATGGAGCTCGGATGAGCCAGTCGTCCAGGTATGGGAAGTCAAAAATTCCCAGGGTGCGTAAAAATGCAGCTACTATTGCCATGCATTTGGTAAATACCCTTGGAGTAGAGGCTAGACCGAAGGGAAGTACTCTGTACTGGAAATGTTTTCCCTGGAACAGAAACCGTAGGAATTTTCTGTGGGATGGATGGATGAGTATATGTGTGTACGCATCCTTGAGATCTAGAGAACAAAGCCAATCCTGACTCTGTAGGTATGGAAGGAGAGTACCTAGAGAAAGCATCTTGAATTTCTCCCTGTATAGAAATTTGTTCAATTCTCTGAGATCCAGAATGGGTCTGTACCCCCTGTTTTCTTGGGAATGAGAAAATAAGGGGAGTAAAAACCTGATCCCTGTTGAGGAAGAGGAACCTCTTCTATTGCCTTTTGGGCGAGAAGAGTGGTCACCTCCTGACTCAACAGGTCTAGGAGAGATGGGGGAGAATTGAAACTTCTCACCATAGTATGGGGAGGAAGGTTGGAGAAATGTAGTTTGTAGCCCTCTCTGATGATAGAGAGGGTCCATTGTTCTGATGTGATTTGCTCCCATCTGGGAGCAAAATGAGTTAACCTTCCTGGAATGGTGAGAGGTTCTGGTTTTAGAGCCAGAAAGGTTAAGTTCTCTAGATTTAAGTCAAAAATCCTGAGGGGGTTGGGACTGTTGGGCTGTAGCAGCCCCTGCAGGTTTTGCCCTGGCCTGTTTAGGCTGCTGACGCTTAGGAGCAAAGCGAGCTGCAGAAGATTGTTGGCCAGTATTTGTGGCAAATCTGGCCTTCTTGTAGAAAGGCTTTTTGAAAGATTTTTTCTTGACAGGGGTAGAGGTAGACTTAGAAAGTCTATCTAATGCAGCATTTTCTGCATCCATTTGAGTGGCTTTGATTTGCCACTCCTTACCAAACAGATTCTCACCTGTACAGGGCAAATTTCCCAACCCATCTTGGATCCAGGGTTCTAGGTCAGAGGCCTGGAGCCAAGCAATTCTGCGAGCCGCAATGGCAATACCTGAGGCTCTGCTAGCACCCTCAAAGGAGTCAAAGGCTGCTCTGTTGGAGAACTTTGAAATATCTTGGGTATGCTTTAGCAAAAGAAGGAACTCCTCCTTTCTATCCTCTGGGATAAAGGGGAGAAAATGGCATATCTTTAATGCAATCTCCTTCAGAAACATGCCCATATAGAGGCTGTATGAGTTGATTCTGCCAATAAGCATACTTGCTTGGAACATTTTTCTTCCAAAAGCATCCAGAGTCCTACAATCTCTTCCTGGGGGAGTAGAAGAGTGTCTTTTAGTACTCTTTATCCTTTTCATAGCTGACTGCACCACCATGGAGTGGTGAGGGAGCTGAGTTTTTTGAAACCCAGGAGAAGGGGGGACACGATACATGGTGTCCAGACGACGAGAATGTGGAGATAGGGTGAGAGGAGTCTCCCATAAGTCCATCATGTGTTCTTGAAGAATTTCATGGATGGGCAAGGTGACTGCCTCTTTGGGAACCTTAGAGTATCCTAAAATGTCTAACTTTTTTGCTCTAGGTTCTTTTTCAGAGGATACAGAAATAGAAAGACCTTTAGCTACTTCAATGATGAAGTCTTGAAAGGATAAATCCTCTGGAGGAGACATTCTCCTCTTTGGAGAAGAGGGCTCCTCAGGTAGAGTAAGGGATACTTCAGCAGAGTCATCTGATGAATCAGAATCATCAGAAGACTCAAAGTATCGTCTGTTTGCTTCCAGGGATCGATAAGCGTATCGACCGGTATCGACATCGGGGGTACCCGGAACCGGATCGGTATCGGGAAAAACCCCGGAACCGGGAACCGGAATCGGTATCCTGGTCATTGTGGAAGCCATGGGTACCGGTATCGGTTGTGGTACCGGAACCGGAGTCGGTACCGCAGGGTGCGGTACCGAGGGCGTCGCAGCCTTAATGAAAGCGAAAATGGCCTGCTGCATGGATTGAACTGTATGATCCATGGACGCCACGACTGTCTGGATGTCGGTACCGGATGAATGAGCTGGTACCCCAGAACAGTCTAACAGGTGATCGGTCAAGGCTGTGCCATCGATGTCAACCTGTAACCCCATAGGAGCAGCTTTGGAAGCCGGAGCTTCCCGCCGGGGTTGTTTGGCTGGGGCAGGGTCCTCAGGGTCAAGCCCAGGGGTATCTCGATACTTAGAGGGAGATTTGCCCTTTGAGGACCTGCCAGAGGAATGTTTGGTTACCTGAGATCCATCAGGAGAGGAAGACCTGGAAGATGTCGATGCTGGAGTATCTGTAGAAAAAAGCATGTGAAACTTGGCTGCCCGGTTCTGTAAGCCACGTTTAGACATCAAAGAACAGGATGGGCAATCCGGAATGGAATGGTCAGGCCCCAAACATTTAAGACACCATTCATGGGTGTCTGTGACTGAAATAGTACCGCTGCACTTGGTGCATTTTTTAAACCCAGAGGCTTGTTTCTCCATGAGGGAGAATTTGTGAAGGCCTAAAGACCTCACAAAACAAACACACACCAATTGAGGAAAAAAAGAAGATTTTTTTTTTTTTTTTTTTTTAGAAATAAAGGAAAAAAGACCGGCGGTACCGGTCTGGAATCGGGGAAGGCAGACACGCGGCCAAAGAAATAAATTAAAATAACAACTTCTTCAGCGGTGACAGGAACACGACCTGCTGGCTCCGCGGAAAAAGAAGAACTGAGGAGAGTTGGTCAGGAAGGCAGCGCGCATGCGCAGTGGGAGGCCCCAAAAGCTTTCCTTCTGGGAAGCTGGGGAGCTTTCCCGCGCAGGCTCCGTCGGTACCGACGTACCCATATGTGAGGACTTATTCCTGCTTGTTCCTGGAGATTCCTTGATACAGGAACTCCGGCCTGAGGGCCCATGGTCTCCACAGGTGCTCGAGGTCTTGGAAGGCATCTTGCAGTGGGACTCCAGGGCCGAGTTGGTCTTCTGGAAAAATTTATTTATTTAACTAGGCTTATATACCGCTTTTCTACCAGTCAAAAGGGTGTACTTTCAGGTACTGTATATATATTTTTTTTTTCCTTGTCCCCGAAGCACTCACAATCTATGTTTATGAACCTGAGGCAAAGGAGGGTTAAGTGGCTTGCCCAAGGCCACAAGGAGTACCTATGGGACTAGAAACTCCAGTCCTTCCGGCCCAAGGTTGCTGTCCTCTAGTGGTATTTGAACCCCTGGCCCTCTGGCCTGAGGTAACTTGCCCCAACCATTAGGCCACTCCGCTGCTGCTGATGCTTCCTGAGGACCTTAGGGGTCATCTGCTTACAGAGATCGCAGATGAAGTTATCATGGTCTGGTCTGAGGCATTGAAAGCAGCAGTAGTGCAGATCCGTGCGCTACCGAATTTTAAGCACAGCGGTCACATGGCTTGAAGCCACTGGCCGAGGCCATGGGAGGGAATACGGCCCCTGCGAGATAAAATTCACCAGGCCCAGCCAGGAAAAAGACGCAAACCTGTGCCAAATAAAAAAATAGGAAGAAAAACCCCCCAAGGACATGATGCCAAGGCAAGCAGGCTCAGGGGCAGGAAAAGGCACCGGTACGCTACCAGAGAAAGTAGAAGACAAAAATCACCAACTTTTTCCGGAGCAACAGACACATGTCCGATGGGCTCAATGGAAAAAAGGAGACTGCGGCAAGATGGCACCCTTAGGCTGGAAGGGGACCACGCATGCATGGTATATCTCCCAAAGGCTTTCTTTGAAAGCTGGGGAGAGGCTACTGTGTGATCTCCATCGGCACCAAGTGATCCATATGTGAGGACTGATTTCCTGCTTGTTCCTGGAGAAAGAAGGTTGTTGACAGAATAGAAAAAGAAATATTAAAAAAAAACCCCACGTTTTATATAACACATTTTGGAATCCTTGAGCTATTGGTAAAATAAATATATTAGTTTTATTTTCTGCAGTTTTACAAATTCTGTGAAAGAACCACACTGGAGATTCTTGAGGCATAAATTGAGGAACAGAGTATCACACCAGATTCCTTTCATGTCTTACAGCAGATAAGAATCTAAACTCACTCTGATATCTGGTTCTACTCGTAAACAATAGGGTTGGTTCTGGTACTGCTGGATCTCTCCGGTAATTTCAGCCACTTTCCTCCTCTTGCTAAAATTTACAAGCTCTTTTCCGTGTCTTTTTAGAAAGTCAGGGTTTCCTTCTTCTGTTTTCAAGATATTAGTCAAATAAATCCCTAGTGAGGAAAAAAATATTATCAAAATACATTTTGTAGCATTTCTAGGACTTTAAAAACTAGTATTCTACTAATCTTTTTTTATCAGACTTTTAAATAAGTATTCACAGAACTGCTTAACGGTATGTTTGTATCAAATTACCAACACTGTCCTGATGCCCAAATTAGTTGTGTTTTCAGAATATCGACAATAAATATGCATGATATACAGCTATAGGCAATGGAGGATATGCATGCAGATATAACACATGCATATTTATTGAGGATATCTTGAAAACATGACTGGTTGGGGGTCCCCTATGACAGGAATGGTGATCTACTGGTATAGATTAGAACAAACATATAATCAAGAGAATTGAGTTAGAACGTCTCCAACAAATCAAGTAAAAATAAAGTTAGCCATGGGGTAGTATATGGCTTAGGAAATGAGCACATTAAGGAGATAATCTTATAAAGCATTTTATATGCATAAATGGGCTCACCAAAATGTATGTGCAATGCAAGCTGGCCCGTGTACAGTAGGCATGCACAGGGGTGGCATTAAGGTAGAACATGTGTGGAATTGTGAAATACACATTTTATAAAATACACAATATGGGCATAAAATATGTGCTAATATTTACAACTGCTCTCAAGCAGACAATGTCTGCACCTTGAATGCAGGCAACATTGCTGCTGGATTTGAGCTACTGTAGTATTTTATAAAGACACATAAGCATCTATGCGTCTTCAAAAAACACCACCAAAGTAAGCACTTTCCTGGGTGCCCTGTTATAAAATTATCCTCTAAGGGTTAAATTTACTTTAGGGCGAGATAGATCGCACGCAGTTACAACAGGTTGATCTGTTGAGCACTCTCGTCTGGAGACCAAACGCCCTGGATGTGGTACCCCTGGCAGTGGGCTCCCCAGCCCGGCAGGGAGGCATCTGTGGTGAGGACTCTCGAGTGGTGAGGGGCCTGAAAAGGCATCCCCACTTCCAAGTGACAGGGAGAGAGCCATCAAGTCAGGGACTGCGCCAGGTGCCTGGTCACTTTGACTCTGTCCTGGAGATGCTCCGTGGCCTGGGACCACTGGTCCTTGAGGCACCACTGCGCAATTCGCATGTGGAGGTGGGCATCTGGCATGACATGAACCATGGAGGCCATGTGCTTGAGGAGGCGCAACAGGTGTCTTGCTGGCACTGAGGGCCGGTGCCGTATGTCTTTGGCCAGCGCTATGAGTCTGCCTACCCTGTCTGCAGGTAGGTAGGCCTTCGAGTGAAAGGTATTGATCCTTGCCCAGATAAATTCCAGCTCTTGAGCCGGGCGAAGGCTGGACTTGGGATAGCTGATAACAAAACCCAAGTGCTGAAGGACCTGGATAGTGCGTGCTATGGCCTGCTGTGCCTCGAGGGCCGTAGTGCCCCTGATGAGCCAGTGATCGAGACAGGGGAAGATAAAGATCCCCTGAAGCCTGAGGAAGGTGGTTACCACCGCTAGGCACTTTGTGAATACCCTGGGGGCCAAGGCGAGGCCGAAGGGAAGCACCCTGTATTGAAAATGATGGCTTTGAGGATCGGCTCGGCCTCCGGGGTCAACTTTGATGTCGAACACCTGGTGGTCGGGGAGGAGGAACCAGACGTGCCGGACACCAGCACCCGCTGCTGCTTTAGGAAGGCAGTGATCCTGCGCTCCAAGGACACCATCCTGGACATCAGTTCCGGAGGCTCTGCGGCATTCGGCTCGGGCACCGATGTGCTAGGGCCTGAAGCCGGTTCCCCTGGAGGGGAATCCTCAACTAGGATAGGGTGTACTTGCCAGGGCCGGTCCGCAACCGGTTCCTTTCGGGGAACCTTGACTGGGCGCACCTTCTCGGACACCCCGGGCCAGCGCTCGGGGCCCTGTGACTGGCCCCGCGAGGGACCTGTCCGTTCTGAACCATCCAGAGATGTGGCCGTCGAGGATTTCTTCCTTCTTTTCGGTTTTCTCCAGGGAGACCCCCTCTCCGAGGTCCCTCGACAACGCTCGGGTTTGGAGTGCTCCTCCTGAGGCGTGGAGGCCTCAGACAAGGTCCTGGCTCTCGGAGGCCTCAGTCAAGGTCCTGGCTCTCGGAGGCATAGGGAAATCAGGAAAAAAAATTTTTCATGTTGCTGCTGGCGACCTCTGAAGGCCTTCGAGGACATCTTTTTGCAGAGGCCACAGACCGCTGGGTTGTGGTGCGGGCCGAGGCACTGGAGGCAGCAGTCATGCGTATTGGTGAGGGAAATAATCTTCCCACACCTATCGCACTTTTTGAACCTACTGGTAGCCATGGGGGGAAAAAGGACCCCAGCAAGGTCGAAGACCCTTCAGGCTACCAGCGAGGAAAACAAGGGCAGAGACACCCAAAAGGAGAAAAAAGAAGAGGGCCGGCCCGATACTAAGGTACCGGGGTTGGGCGGAAAAGGTACCGGTGCTCAACTGGAAAAAACAGCCAAAAGGCAAAGAAAGAAAATTCAACGTTTTCCGGGACAGGGACAGACTACGTCCGATGGACTCCACGGAATAAAGGAGACTGATGGCTCCTTTGGGCGGGAAGGGGACCACGCATGCGTGGTAGCAACTCCCAAAAGCTTTCTTTGAAAGCTGGGGATTTGCTCCGCGCAGGCTCCATCGGCGTCGACGTGACCCATATGTGAGGACTGACTTCCTGCTTGTTCCCGGAGAAGTGACATCACTTTGTCACACCAGTCACACTTTTTGATGCCACTTGAGGCCATCGGAAAAAGGGGGTCCCCGCCTCCCAGCAGGGATTCAAGGCCTTTGGCTGAAAAAGGGCATGAATGCCGGTTGAGGTGGATCTCAGGAAAAAAGTGAAAAAATGGATAGACAAATATGAAAAGCGATGCTGAAGCAAGCTGGCTCAGGGGCGGGAAGGAACCGGAATGCAAATCGGACAAAATTTAACTAAGAAAATCAGATTTTTTTCCTGGGAAAAAAGGAGAATGAGGAAAAATGGCATCCTTGGGTGGGAAGTAGACCAGGCATGTGTGGTGCATCTCCCAAAGGCTTTCTTTGAAAGCTGGCGAGATGCTTCCAAGCAGGCTCCATCAGTGCCGACATCACCCATATGTGAGGACTCTCTTCCTTCTTGTTCCCGGAGAATTTGTATTTATTTTAATATCTGCAAATTAGGCATTATTACACTATGTTAAGCAAGAGAGCCCCCAAAGGGCTTGCAATACATAGATATGGACCATACCCTTTTATACATATCAGAAAAACTTAATACTTTGACTACATGGTATAGAAGTAGCACGGATCAGTTGAATGATGTCCACCTGCAAGAGCTGGTGAGAGTATGAATACAAGATGGAATGGAAGGGCTGACGAAAGATGAACTCAAAATGATCTTTGTACAAAGCAAAGAGGTTACAACAAACATGAATTTTCAGGAAATGCAATATAAAATTATGTACAGGGTCTATATAGTGAAAGAGAGGTCACAAAATAAAGCCATGGTGAAATGTCAGATATATGCATTTCTGGAATGTGTCCAACTTAAAATTTTGGGGGCTGGGGTTTTGATGATCACAGAAAAGACTGTTGGTGTCAACATTCAGTGGATGTAAGAACTTGATAATGTTAAAATACAAGGCCCCATTTCAGAGAAAATGTCTTTCAAAGAGCCATAGGAATTGTGTCCAGGTAACATTATTGTTAGCCAAAAGGTGTTTATTATTTTGGACTAAAAATGATGAATCCCCTCTACAGTTATGGATAGGATTGATGTGAGATGTACTATGAGCTTCTTACAAACAGACATGCTCGGAGAAAAGAGTGGCTTTTATGTATGCAATTGTGGCACAAACTCAATGTTATATGATCAGCACCGATCAAATAGACAATTCAAACAATTTGATAAAAACCTTTCCTCGACAATGTGATCCCCTCACTGAATACAAACACTGACAACACTGACACTCATATCCACCTGGAACCAAATCATTGGAGAAGCAGCAGCAACACCACCATAACAATACAAAAGCAATAAATATCCAAAGTCCCCATTGTACACTCTCAATCTCTGAGATTTCAAAAAACAATTCAGAAAACTAGAGCATAAATGGTTAAAATCCAAGCTCACAACTGACCGGAATAACTACATGTTCCTACTTAAAGAATACTGCACCGCAACCGACCAATGCAAACGTGCATACCACACCAAATTGATTAGCAGCTCACTCAACTGACCAAGAGAGTTATTTGACATAGTAAAAGATCTAATAAAAACCACCAAGGACAACTCGGACATCATCATCAATGCTCAACAACTGGCAAACCATTACAAAATGTTTTACAGACAATCACCGCCTCAGACCGCTCAGCTTCCACCCATTGCTTCCATGACCACTGCTGAATAAAATATAAAGTAATGCTCTTGACCTTTAAAAATCATCAATGATCACTTGCAAACATTACTACACACATTTCAAACCAACAGATCAAGACGACAATGCACCAAAAACATGCCGATCATGTTGTTGTTGTTAAGTGCCATTGAGTCGATGTTGATTCATGGCAACCCTCGGGACAGTTGTCCTAAACTGTGTTCAGTCTTCAGTCAGACATCTCATTGTTGATAGAGTGGCACTCATAGCTGCTGTTATTGTATCAGTCCATCTCATTGCTGGCCTTCCTCTCTTGCACTGCCCTTCCACCTTGCCATGCTTGATGTCTTTCTCTAACGATCTCTCTGTTTGCATGATGTGTCCAAAGTATGAAAGTCAAAGTCTTGTCATCTGATCTTCTAAGGAAAGCTTAGGTGTGATCTCCTCTAGTACTGACTGGTTTGTTCTTCGGGTAGTCCATGGTATACATAGTATTCATTGCCAGCACTATAATTCAAAGGCATCGATTTTCTTTCTGTCTTTTTCACTGTCCAACTTTCACATCCATATGACGTTACTGAAAATAGCATGGCATCTCTGCTCTTGAGAAGCTTGTCTAGGTCCTTCAAAGTCATTCTGCCAAGAGCAATGTGTCGTTGGATTTCTTGACTGCTTGTTATTTCATTATTGATTATTGATCTAAGCAGGTTAAAGTTGTCCACTATTTCAATTTCTTCTCCATTATTTATTTATTTACAAGCTTTGATATACCGCCTCTTCCAGAGAACATAACAAGTAACTTTACAATAAAACAATAATTGAACTCATTAACAAACTAAATTTGATATCAAAAACTATGTTACAAAAACTATATACAAGTAAGCAGTTTGCTGTATATTGAGCATTCTATTATATGAATTGACTTTGAGAATGGTAAGGGGCTTGTGGTGAAGCTAGGTTGTTTGAGAATGAGGATAATGGGTGGATGTACCATAGTATTCAATTAAAAGGTGAACGTATTGATTTTGCCAGTTGCCCAACATTGGATATTTGTCTTCTTTACATTAAGGTGCAGGCCCATTTTAAGACTATGTTTCTTGATCTTTAGAAGCAAATGTTTCAGATCGTCTTCACTTTCAGCCAGTAATTTGGTATCCGCAAAAACCAATCCCCAATTCAGTGATAATATATAGTATTATCAAAAACAATCACCAAAAAAACCCCGTGGAAAATGTGATACAAACTGCATTCTTTTTGTCGGATGTTACAGGAAAGGAACATGTACAATACTATGTCCACCACTCAGTTACATCCCTTTTATTAAATTTCTTATTAAAATCACGTCTACTTAGCTGAATAAGACGGTTGTCCAAAGTCCTTATCAAGCACCAAAGTCCTTGTCAAGCACAAAGGGTCCGGCTCTTCAAAGAATGGCTACATTCTGTCATCAATCACTCCTCACAACCAATGAAAACTCACAAGGATACCCCACTGAATAGGGGAAGCCCTGAGGTCATCAGAGCTACGTCAGCGTATGCTTAACCAATCGATCTCCTTGTTGAGACCAGAAGGATGTACTGATTGAAGTTGGAAAATCCATCGCTGTTCACAGCTTTGCAAACTATTGATACGATCTCCCCCTCGAGGATTAGGAGGTATGTGGTCTATAACAGTCCAACGTAAGTCTTGAAAATTGTGGCTGAAGGCTAAACAATGATCCACCATCGGAGCTGTCTCAATCCGTTGTCGTTTAAACTGTTGCTTCATGATCAATGTAAAGGTTGTGCAAGAGTACTATCAGGTGATCTGGTATACTCATGCTTCTTAATGTGGACCAGAGTTTCTCTTGTTTACACAGTCAAAAGCATTGCTGTAATCAATAAAACACATACAGATATCCTTTTGATATTCTTTTGTCTTTTCAAGAAACTCTGATCATACTGCATGAAGAAAAAAAAGGCAATCAACAGGCATGCACATGATCCTTTGAACTCTATGCACCAAACCTCTGGAATACCCTACCGAAGAAAATCAGAAACATCACCGAACTGATCACCTTCAGAAAACACTTAGAGACCCACATATTTACAGAACAATTCGGACACACTACATAACACCCCCCTTCCCCACTGTCTCCCCCACCCTCGTCCACTGTATCCCCTCTCTCCTGCCCTACCCCATTTCACATAAAATGTACATATTCAATGCTCAATGTAAATATCTGATCACAATGTTCAGTCACTCTGCCCCACCCACAAGGACGCTTGTGCTTGGGTAGAATGAGCGTGCAAATCCTCCGGAACCAGCCGGTTCTGCAACAAAGATACCGAGGCAATGGCTTCCTTAATCTAGCGACCTAAAGTACTACTATTGAACATTTATATAGCACTACAAGCTATAAATGAACATCAGAAGCTGTAAAGATGTCTTACACATTGGAACATGGAACGTAGGAAGCATGAACCAAGGGAAGTTGGAGGTGGTCAAGAATGAAATGGAATGTGTACAACTTGATCTGTTGGGTGTCAGTGAACTGAAATGGACTGGCATCGGGCACTTTGCATCAGATGATCAAATGGTCTACTATGCTGGAAATGAAAGACAAACAAGAAATGGTGTTGCATTTATAATAAAGAAGAAACTTGCAAGAACTGTAATGAAATACAATGCAGTCAGTGAACGCTTAATCTCTATTCGTCTACGAGGAATGCCTATCAACACAACTATAATTCAAGTATATGCCCCAACAACAGCTGCAGAGGAGAATGAAATTGAAGAGTTCTATGAACAAGTACAAGCTGAAATTGACAGAACATGCAAACAGGATATCCTGATAGTCATGGGTGACTGGAACGCAAAAATTGGCAACAAAGAAGAAGGCAACGTAGTTGGAAAATATAGACTTGGCAACAGAAATGAAGCTGGAGAAAGACTGATAGAATTCTGCAAGACCAACGATCTATTCATCTCAAACACCTTCTTCCAGCAACACAAGCAGCGATTGTACACATGGACTTCACCCAATAGATTGTATCAAAATCAAATTGACTACATCTGTGGAAGTCAACGATGGAAAAGCTCTATAACATCAACAAAGGCAAAACCTGGAGCTGACTGTGGTACAGATCATCAACTACTAGTATGCAAACTCAAGCTAAAGTTGAAAAAGAGCAAACCACTCATGAATGCAGCAAAATATGACCTTGAGAATATACCACTGGAATTTAAAGACTGCCTGCAAAATCAATTTGCTGCTTTAGATACAAATGACAGAGCTCCAGAAGAGTTATGAAATGACATCAAGAAGGTTGTGTTGGAAGAAAGCGAGAAGTCTCTACAAAAGCTGAAAAAGAAAAAAGGCCAAAATGGATGACGGAAGAAACTCTGAAAATTGCCCAGAAACGCAGAGAAGCTAAAGCCAGAGGAGAAAGAAAGACAATCACAGAACTCAACAGAGATTTCCAACGTGCAGCAAGACAGGACAAGGAAAAGTATGACGACGACACACGCAAGGAAATAGAAGCAGAAACTATAAGAGGAAGAATAAGATCGGCTTTCCTAAAGCTACGAGAGTTAAAGAAAAAGTTCCAGCCTCGAATTGGAATGTTACAAGATGCTCAAGGTTCTATGTTGAATGATGCTGAGAAGATCAAGAAAGGCTGGAAGGAATATACAGAGTTTTTATATGATAAAGATCAAGTGGACCAACAGCCGTTTCAACCTGTACCTTATGATCCGGAACCATTGGTGATGAAAGAAGAAGTTGAAGCAGCATTGAAAGTCTTATCAAAGAACAAAGCACCAGGCATTGATAGCAATCCCACAGAATTATTAAAGCAATCTGATGCAGCTGTTACCATACTTACAAGGCTCTGCCAAGAAATATGGAAGACAACATCATGGCCAACTGACTAGAAAAGATCTGTGTTTATACCAATACTAAAGAACGGTGATCCAACTGACTGTGGAAATTATCGCACAATCGCTCTGATCCCACATGCCAGCACGATTGTACTGAAGATTATTCAAAAGGAGAAATTTCACTTACCGTTAATTTCCTTTCCTGGAATACTGCTAGACCAGTCCAGACAAACGGGTTATGCACCCCTGCCAGCAGATCTTGGAGACAGAGAATTCTACCAGAGCTCTGATAGGCTGGAGCCTGGTGATATAATCCTACCCCTAGGGGTCTCCCTCAGTTACGTCCACAAGCTAATGCAACATGAACTATAACATCACCCCAGAGGGTCTCAAGTGAACTATATACAAGGGAGCCGAAGAACTCCCTAGAGCTGAAAACAGTATCCACCTACGAACCCATGGACTGCCCATGGCGAGGCATACCGGCAAAGAGAAGAACCGCGGTCGGCGGCTGCACCGCACCAGCGGCACTCCAACCAACAGCAGGGCGGGTCCTGGACTGGTCTAGCAGTATTCCAGGAAAGGAAATTAACGGTAAGTGAAATTTCTCCTTCCAGTTCATACTGCTAGACCAGTCCAGACAAACGGGCAGTACCCAAGCTACCTGCGTTCAAGGGGGGGCAAGGCCGCCGACAGCTCAGCAACTCCAAAACGGACCTCCTGATGGGCATGAACGTCCAACCTATAATGACTGACAAAGGTGGACAGCGACGACCAAGTCGCCGCCCGGCAAATATCGAGAGGAACTACATGAGACCTCCCGGCCTACAAAGTTGCTTGCGCCCGAGAGGAGTGAGCACAGAGTCCCGGTGGAGCTGGCTCTCCCAGAAGAAGGTACGCCACCTCACTGGCTTCCGTAACCCATCTAAAAATGGTAGATTCGGAGGCTGCGGATCCCCGACGAGAACCCGCGAACAAGACAAAAGAGCAACAGTCATATGGAA
This sequence comes from Ichthyophis bannanicus, assembly GCA_033557465.1. Taxonomy (NCBI): domain Eukaryota; kingdom Metazoa; phylum Chordata; class Amphibia; order Gymnophiona; family Ichthyophiidae; genus Ichthyophis; species Ichthyophis bannanicus. Next base: position 129,888,971 of record CM066033.1, read on the forward strand.
GGGTCCCGCGACCCCCAGATACCGAAAAAGAACCTTCTTAAGGTCCACCGCCCGCAACGGAAACCGACCACTGTCACACTGCGCCTTTGTTAAAGACGGAAAGAAAAGAGGCTGGTCAACAGCGAACGGCGTCAGCACTTTGGGCAACAAAGGAAGGGACAGTTCTCAGAGAAACACCTTCGGAGGAAAACGAGAGATAGGGATGTCGACACGAGAGAGCCTGGAGCTCAGAAAGACGGCGTGCCGAAGTTATGGCCACCAAGAAGACTGCCTTCAGAGTCAAATCTAGAAGAGAACATGCCCTCAGAGGCTCAAAGGGAGGAGCAACGAGGGCACAGAGGACAAGCACGAGAGCTCACGCCTGCACAGGCGAACGCAGAGGAGGCCGGAAGGCCTAACTCCGCGGAGGAACCGAGACACGTCCAAATGCGAAGCTATCGATCGCCCCGCTATAGGACTCCGAAAACAAGTTGAGGCGACCACTTGTACTCGCAAGGAATCGAGCGCTAATCCCTTATCCACTTCGGCCTGTAAAAAGGACAGGATATCTGGAACACCGCAACGCCAGGGTGAGAGGTTATTTCGCGAACACCAACCATCAAGAGACGCCAAACCCGAGCGTAAGTCAGCGTCATGGTAGACCGCCGCGCCGTGAGAAGCGTCACGACTACGCTAGGCGAATAGCCGTAGCGAGCAAACCGGCGGCGTGGAATTGCCAGGCCGTAAGCGAGTAAGGAGCCGGGTCTTCCATCTCCACCGGTCCCTGAATCAGAAGGCCGAGAAACGCCTCGAGGCGGAGCATCGACACCCCAGACAGACGGAATAGATCCGCATACCATGGTCCACGAGCCCAACTCGGAGCCAGCAGGAGTACAGGGTCGCGACGGTCTCGGAGCCGCTGGAGAACCATGCATATCACGGATCAGGGAGGGAAAACACACCGGAGAAGATGAATCGGCCACGGTTGAGAGAGAGCATCTATGCCGTGCGTTCCCTCGTCCCTCCAATGGCCGAAGTACAGCGAAGCCGTGGCAGTCTGTGCCGTAGCCATTAGATCCATGGTCAGTAGGCCCCACAGGTGAACAATGGACCGGAACGCATCCGGCTGCAGAGCCCAGCCCATGGGCTCCAGAGAGTGCCGGGTGAGAAAATCGGCCTACACATTGTTCACGCCTGCGATGTGCTGTGCCGACAGCATGAAGATGTTCCCCCGCCCACGGGAGGAGCAAACGCCTCTCCTGTGAGACATCCAGACATTGCGTGCCGCCTAGGCGGCTTAGGTAAGCAACCGTCGTGGCGTCGGACAGGATCCGAACCGCACACCGCCGCATTAGAGGCTGAAACTGAAGAAGGGCGAAGCGCACTTTCCGCGTCTCGAGAGGATTGATAGACCCTTGGGCTGCGCGAGGTGACCAACACCCCTGCGCCGAGGCTAAGCCGCAAGGCGCTCCCCAACCGGAGAGGTCGGCGATTGGCATCACCAAGATCCAGCGCAGAGACTTCAGAGGGACCGCCCGTAGAAGATTGTGTGCCTGAAGCCACCAGCGGAGGCTGCGGCGCACCAGCAGAAGCAAAGGCAACCGGATTTGATAACTCTCCGATACCGGCGACCAACGAGATAGAAGCGCCGTCGGCAAGTAGCGCAAGAGCGCTCTTGCCCACGGAACGAGGGCTATCGTTGCTGCCATGGACCTCAAGAGTTGAAGGTAGCCCCAAAGGCCGAGGCGCCGCTTGATCCAAGCAGCGGCGGAGCTGAAGAGAGATCTTCTGAAAACGTTCCTGAGGTAGAAACACCCGTCCCCTACGAGTGTCGCACCCAGCCCCGAGAGAATCCAGGACCTGAAGCATTCCAAAATAGACAGAGTAACGGCCCAGTCCTCCTTCCAACGGTGGACCGGGACGAATGGCATCTAAACGCTGGAGCCTTTAAATGAAGCAACATCCGCTGCCCATTGACGCAGGCTGAGCCATCTCCGAGCTACCGACACCGGTGCTAGGAAGCGAGCTGACAGCTGCAAGAGATCACAGAATGCCTCTGCCCGGAATGCAGCAATGGATTCGAAATGAACCAACTCGGGAACACCTGGAAGCTGCGGAATCCATCGAAGGGAGGCCCGAGCTGCCAGACCTCCGCACACCTGCAAGAAGGAAATAGCGGGCAAAGGAAAACCGGACTGTAGCAGTCTCCCAACTCTTCAGGTCTGGCTGGTCGTGGAGCGCCTCTCCGCCCTCAACCGGAAGTGTGGTATGCCTGATGACCCTGGTCAGAATGCATCAACCGTCGGGTATTGCAGCCAACGGTCCAAGTGAAAGGGAGACCAAGGGTATAACCGACCAATACCGCGTGCCGTACGAATGCACTGGAAAATGGGATGCGGCTGCAACCGGATTTGAGAATCCGAAGGAGCAGGCGTGTCGGCTAGGGGGAGCGACTCCATCACCTGTGTGATTAGAGCCGGCAACTCCTCTTACCGAAAAAGGCGGAGAACCGTCAGCGAAGAAAACAGATGGAGAATATTCCCCATCTCCGTACTCCAACGAGTCAGGGCTGACCTCCGAAGATTTAAAGTCTTCTTGAATATCCATAGTACCCCGCAAGGCACATGCTACGCCCCAAGGAGGACGTACTGCTCTAAGGTCTGAGGACTTATGGGACCACTTGCGAGACCACGCCATATGCTCGCCTGCTACTGGGCAGGTGTAGGAGATAATCCAAAAGACTCCAAAAGTCACAGGCGTCATGCCAGATGGAAGAGTGTGAGGAAGGCACTGTCAGTCAAGGCTGCTGTGGTCTCCAGCGGCTGTGGAAGCGACATGGGAGCTGACTGAATCTTCTCCTGCAGGAAGATCCTGCAGCAGGGGCTCTGAGTAGGGGGGAGATAAGGTGCTGATGAACCCAGCTAGCAACGCAGTGGGAATGGGGAAAGTCTCCGGGATGCAGCGTGCAGGTGGAACACAAGCAATCTATTAATGTCCCCTTCGGCTGATTACATATCACATATAATACAGCCAGAGAAAGAAGCATTGTAGAGACTTAAACCACCTTTCCCCTTCTTGTGTGGGTTTTTTTTTTTTTGCATTTAAAACAAAAAGCAAGGTAGGCTCAGGGAAACCCAAGACTCTTCAAGAAAAGGATTTTGAAACTCCACGTGCCTCCACAGCATGTTTAAATGTGTGGAAACTGCTGTTTAGAGCTGTTTCCTCCAAAAAGAAACACTGAAGAGAAAAACAAAACGGCCGCTGGCACCGAAAAACTGTCAGGTATTCACTGAGCTGAGAAGGGAACTGTCAGTCATTCACTGTGCTGGCATAGAGAAACTTTCAAAGTCAGGGTAAGGCAATTACAGTGACTGAAAGTAGGGAAATTAGAGTGTGATCCCTCCGCAGCCATTCAGACCTCCATGGTAGGGGCTGAAAGGTGTTTCTGGGGAGGGATGTAGAAGCTCAAATCCAGCCGTAGGAAGATTACAGTGAGCATGCTTAATTAGGCCGAGCCCAAAACAGTCAGGATCCAAAACACTGACTTAAAATTCCAATCAAATGGTATATTGAATAAGACAGGTACAATATTCAGTAGGACGTACAAAGTAACCCGGCTGCAGTTTGTGGACTAAAAATTTAAAGTAGGAACTTCAAAACTCAGAGGCAGCCGGTCCGGATGCAGTTGAAATCATCCCAGAGCAGCTGGGGCAAGTAAGAATAAAACAGGCTACTCACAGTTTTCTTTCAGAAAATGATACCTGAACTTCCTGGAGGTATCCAAACTCTCGTGGTAAAGACTCAGCGCAGCGTAAAGCCAATGGAGAGCTCCACTGAAGCCAAGCTCAGGAGTTCCCAAGTTCATCTGGGGAAGCAAGATGCTGGGGGAAGAGCAGAGCTGATTCATGAGGTCCCTGTGTTTCTTCTGACAGCCTATGCAACGTAAACCTGAATAAGGCACAGTGAGAACTAAAAACAAATAACTGCGTCCCACAGGAACAGGCATTTAACAATATTCCCCATAATAGGTAATGCCTCAGCCAGCCTTCTTTGTTGGGCACAGTGGGGGATGGAACCCATGAACCCTGCACCATTCATCAGTGACTTAGCATTGTACTGTGGCTCTGAATTGCATCCTGTTCTCTATCCATGCCTTCCGTACTTTTTATTCATTATGCTAATACATAGGCAGAGAAAAGGGAACCCCTTCACAACTCACAGCTAGCAAGTGTTGTGGAAAAAAAAACTTAAAACAGCAATATAGCTGTTAGAAGCCAGCAGAGAAGTAATCTGGCTTCCCGCCAAAAACCGAGGCTCATTAGCTATTCAAAATGGCCGCCGGCAAAAATAAAACACAAAAAGAGTGAATTAAAACCCCCAAAAGCTAAGGAATTAACTTAAAAAGTCAAAGGAGAAGGTGGGAGGGTTGCAGGCATGAGAGAAATGCCTAAAATCGCTGAAAAATCAAGAAAAATAAATCGAGTTACCACAGAGTTGCAGACAGCAGTGGGAGAAAGACAGTTTCTGTACTTACAGTACCGAAAGTGCAGAGAAGCCACGGACCGCTGCTCAAACCACTGCAGCTGCCTCACCACTAAAATCAGCCCCAGGGACTGGATTCTAGGAGGCTTACCATCCAGCTAAATAGCCCTCATGATTAGTGCTGGGGAGTCTGCACATCAGCGATCTCTACTGTGACAGAGGACACAGGAGCTTCAGCTGGAATCATCCTGGTGCTCAGATAAGTACACTGGCAACTCAGGGCATAATCTCTCCAAGAGAAATCACAAAGAAATAAAGCATTTTAAATTTTGTTTGAAGGAGCAAAAAAAAAAAAAAGCATCCAGATCTGCTGGAGACAGAAAAAAACTGAGGGAGACCCCTAGGGGTAGGATTATATCACCAGGCTCCAGCCTATCAGAGCTCTGGTAGAATTCTCTGTCTCCAAGATCTGCTGGCAGGGGTGCATAACCCGTTTGTCTGGAATGGTCTAGCAGTATGAACTGGAAGAGACTACAACCATACCTGGAACAAGAACTACCTGAAGTGCAAGCAGAGTTCAGGAAAGGGCAGGGAACATGAGACGTCATTGCGGATGTGAGATGGATCCTTGAAAAGACTAAAGAATACCAAAAGGATATCTATTTGTGCTTTATCAACTATAGCAAGGCTTTTGACTGTGTAAACCATGAGAAACTCTGGGCCACATTAAGAAGCATGGGTATACCAGAACACCTGATAGTACTCTTGCACAATCTGTACATTGATCAAGAAGCAACAGTTTGAACGGAACAAGGAGAAACAGAATGGTTTAAAATCAGCAAAGGTGTAAGACAAGGCTGCATACTTTCCTCCTACCTGTTTAATTTATAGCAGAACAAATCATCAGAGAAGCAGGATTGTATGAAGACAACAGAGGTGTGAAGATTGGTGGAAGACTCATCAACAACCTTCGCTATGCTGATGATACCACATTACTGGCTGCAAGTGAAGATGATCTAAAAAATTTGCTTCTCACAATCAAAGAACATAGTCTCAAAATGGGCCTGCACCTTAATGTAAAGAAGACAAAGATCATGACAACTGGCATAATCAACAGGTTCATCATTGAAGGAGAAGAAATTGAAATTGTGAACAACTTTAACGTACTTGGATCAACTATCAATAAAGAAGCAACAAGCAGTCAAGAAATCAGACAACACATTGCTCTTGGCAGAATGGCTATGAAAGACCTAGATAAGATTCTCAAGAGCAGAGATGTCTCTCTCCATAAAAAGATTTGACTTGTTCAAGCCATGGTATTTTCAAAATCATCATATGGACGTGAAAGCTGGACAGTGAAAAAGATAGACAGGAAGAAAATTGATGCCTTTGAATTATGGTGCTGGCGGCGAATACTGTGTATACCATGGACTGCCTGAAGAACAAACCAGTTGGTACTAGAGGAGATCAAACCTAAGCTTTCTTTAGAAGCTCAGATGACAAGACTTCGACTTTCATACTTTGGACACATCATGCGAAGAGAGAGATCATTAGAGAAAGACATCATGCTTGGCAAGATAGAAGGTCAACGCAAAAGAGGAAGGCCAGCAATGAGATGGATCGATACAATAACAGCAGCTACGGGTACCAGTCTGTCAACAATGAGCCTCCTGACTGAAGACCAAACACAATTTAGGATAGCTATCCAGTGGGTCGCCATGAGTCGATTCCGACTCAACGGCACTTAACAACAACAAGCAGCTATACGCAGTGCTGCACAGAAACCTTTAAAAGGCGGTCTTCTGCTCATCAGAGCCTACAATCTAATTAAGAAAGACAATACAAAAGGTAAGGACAAGGATACAGCTAGGAAAAGGTAAGGAGACATATAGGAGACTAAGCGGATGAGGATCCAAAACCAGCTTCAAAGAGGTGAACCTTTAGCATGAATTTGAAAAGGGGCAGAGATGAAGCTTGACGTACAGACTCAGGTAGTTTGTTCCAGGCATAAGGAGCAGCAAGATGAAAAGATCAGAGTCTAGAGTTGGCAGTGGAAGAAAAAGGGACAGAGAGAAGCGATCCACCAAAAGAGCAGAATTCACAGGGTGGGGTGTAGGGAGAGATGGGAGAGGAAAGGTAGAGAGGAGCAGGAGAATGAATGCATTTATAGGTCAGAAGCAGTAACTGGATACGGAAACGGAAGGGGAGCCAATGAAGTGACTTGAGAAGAGGGGTTATATGAGCATATCGGGACTGGTGGAAGATCAGCCGCGCAGCTGAGTTTTGAACAGATTGAAAGGGAGAGAGATGATTCAGGGGGAGACCTGCAATAGCCAAGATGAGAGGTGACTAAAGAGTGGATAAGTGTCTTAGTAGTGTGTTAAGAAAAGAAGGGGCAAATTTTGCTGATGTTGTAGAGAAAGAAATGACAGGTTTTAGCTATCTATTGGATGTGTATGGAGAAGGAGAGGGAGGAGTCAAAGACAACCCCAAGGTTGCGGGCTGAGGAAACAGGAAGTGAAGAGTTTTATCCACAGAGATTCAGAAAGGAGGAAGGGGTAAGTGGGTTTAGAGGGAAAAATAAGAAGCTTGGCTCTGGCCATATCCAATTTCAAAGGACAGTGAGACATTCAGGCAGCAATATCAGAAAGGCAGGCATAGATTAGGGCCTGGATTGCCAGAGGTATATCAGGTGTAGAGAGAGAGAGATCTGAGAGTCATCAGCATAACAGTGGTACTGAAAGCCATGGGAGGAGATGAGTGCACCAAGGGACTAGGTATAGAGAGAGAAAGAGTAGTTACTCACCTGTAACAGGTGTTCTCCAGGAGCAGCAGGAATCAGTCCTCACATATGGGTGACATCGACGTCGATGGAACCCCTGCGGAGCATTTCCCCAGCTTTCTATGAAAGCCTTTGGGAATACTGCACGCATGCGCGGTCCTCTTCCCGCCTAAAGGTGCCATCTTGCTCAGTCTGATGACATAGCTAAAAAACAGCACACAAAAATGTAAAAACAAACTATGTACAACTGCAACTCCCAGGGGAGGAGGGAGAGTTGTGAGGACTGATTCCTGCTGCTTCTGGAGAACACCTGTTACAGGTGAGTAACTACTCTTTCTCCAGGACCAAGCAGGAAGTCAGTCCTCACATATGGGTGACTCCCTAGCTCTGGGCTACCAGGAACCCAGGCTGAACAAGAGAACTCCCTCTAGTCCCAGCAGCAGAGAAAGGCTTTTCACTGAAAACAGAACCTCCACCGGTAGCCCAATGGAGGGCTGGAGGGCAGGAGTTGCCTAAACCTCAAAGAGATTCCGGAGTACTGCCTGGCCAAAAACACTGTCCCTACGGGACTCCTTCTCCAGACAGTAATGGGCCGCAAAAGTCTGGCTTGAGGACCAAGTTGTAGCCCTGCAGATGTCTGCCAACGGTACAGAGCGGAGATGAGCTACTGAGGCAGCCATAGCCCTTACACGGTGGGCCGTGACCCGACCCTGCAAGAGAAGGTCAGCCGCCCTGTAAGCCCAGGTAATACAGTCAGCCACCCATATGGACAAGGTACGCTTGGACACAGCCAACCCCAAATTATTAGGGTCAAAAGATATGAAGAGCTGAGTAGCCCTTCTATGTCCCTGCGTACGGTCAAGGTAGAAGGATAAGGCCCTCCTACAGTCCAGGGTATGCAGGACCGCTTCAGCCTGGCTTGCATGAGGCCTAGGGAAGAATGTTGGAAGAACCACCTCCTGGTTGAGGTGGAAAGAGGAGACAACTTTTGGGAGGAACTTTGGATGAGTCCTAAGGACCACCCTGTTCCTATAGAATCTGGTGTAAGGCCTGTCACAGACCAGGGCCTGAAGCTCACTCACTCGTCTGGCCGAGGTTAAGGCTACCAGGAAGAGTGTCTTCCAGGAAAGGAAGCGGAGAGGACAAGTAGCCATCAGCTCAAAAGGAGGGCAAGTTAGTTGTTGTAAGACCACATTCAACTCCCACTCAGGGGCTGGAGGACGGACAGGAGGCTTGAGCAAGAGCAAACCCCTGAGGAACCGGGACACCAAGGGGTGAACCGACAGAGAGTGTCCTTCCACCAGAGAGTGGTGAGCTGCCAGAGCTGAGAGGTGCACCTGAACAGAATTGGACTTAAGGCCCTCATTGGCAAGTGCAGCAGGTACTGAAGCACTACTGGTACAGCACAGGAGAAAGGATTTTCTGTACGCAGCTGACACCACACAGAAAATCTTTTCCATTTCAGGGTATAGGTTTTTCTAGTAGACTGCTTCCTAGAGGCCAGGACGACCTCTTCAACTTCTGGAGGTAGGCCCCAGGGAGCCAAAACTACCCTTGCAACCTCCAGGCCATCAAATTGAGAGATTTTAGATTCGGGTGCAGAAGAGAACCTTGATTCTGAGAGAGAAGGTCGGGCTGCAACCCCAGAGGCACTGGGGGGGTCCACTGCCAGTTGAAGCAGAAGTGGAAACCAAGGCTGCCTCAGCCACCTGGGATCTACTAGGAGTACTGAGGCCTTGTCCTTTAGAACCTTGAACAGGGTTCGGGCCACCAGAGGCGTGGGAGGAAACGCATATAGGAGGCCCTGAGACCAAGAAATCAGAAAAGCATCCGCTGCCCACCTCATGGGATGCAGGTGCCTGGAGCAGAACCTGGGCAGCTGCTTGTTCAAGGGACTGGCAAAGCGATCTATGGATGGAAGTCCCCATTTCAGGAAAATCTTCTGAACCACTAATGGATGGAGTTGTCATTCGTGGGGCTGCAGAACTCTGCTCAACCTGTCTGCCAGGCAGTTCTCCTGGCCAGGGAGATAAACAGCTTTGAGAAACATGCTGTGCTTGAGCGCAAACAAGCAGAGGTCTTGTGCCTCCTGACAAAGGAGCCTGGACCCAGTGCCGCCCTGCTTGTTCACATAAAACATGGCTACTTGGTTGTCCGTCTGTACTAAGACAGACTGGTGAGCCAGGTTTTGAGAGAAAGTCTTGAGGGCTAAGCGAATAGCCCGGAGTTCCAGTAGGTTGATCTGTTGCGTGGCCTCCCAGGGAGACCACAGGCCCTGGGTGCACTTGCCCAGACAATGTGCTCCCCAGCCCTGCAAAGAGGCAACCATGGTCAACACCACTGTGAACCCAGGAATTTGAAAAGGCACCCCTTGCAGAAGATTGGGGGGGTGCAGCCAACAGTGTAGGGAGTTCAGGAATGGTCTGGACACCCTTAGTCTGTCTCTGAGGCGTCCTGTGGACTGTGACCACTGAGTCCTGAGGCACCACTGTGCAGGCCTCATATGGAGTCGGGCAATGGGAGTCACATGCACTGTCGAAGCCATGTGGCCCAGAAGCCGCAGCCAGAGTCTAGCGGAAACCAGTGGCCTTTGGAGAAAGCGTAGTTACTCACCTGTAACAGGTGTTCTCCAGGAGCAGCAGGAATCAGTCCTCACATATGGGTGACGTTGGCGCCGACGGAGCCCTCGCGGAGCAATTTTCCCCAGCCTTCAAAGAAAGCCTTTGGGAATTGCAGCGCGCATGCGCGGTCGCCTTCCCGCCCAAGGGTGCCATCTTAGCCAGTCAGATGACATAGCTAAAAAGACAGCATAAAAATTTGCAAAAAAACTTAAGCAGATGATTGCAACTCCAAGGGGAGGAGGGAGGGTTGTGAGGACTGATTCCTGCTGCTCCTGGAGAACACCTGCTACAGGTGAGTAACTACGCTTTCTCCAGGACCAAGCAGGAAGTCAGTCCTCACATATGGGACTCCCAAGCTTAAGGCTACCGGAGACCCTAAGCACAAAAATGAGCTCCCTCTAGCTCAGCAGTACAGAAGGAAAGAATCTTCGCTGAATTATTACCCACCGGTAGCCCACATCCGGGATGGAGGGTAGGAGTTGCTCAAACCTCAAAGAGATTACGGAGGACTGCCTGTCCGAAAGCACTGTCCCTGCGGGACTCCCTCTCGAGACAGTAATGGACCGCAAAAGTCTGGCTCGAAGACCAAGTAGCGGCCCGACAGATGTCTGCCAGCGGAACAGAGCGGAGGTAAGCCACTGACGTAGCCTTTGCCCGAACACAATGAGCCGTGACTCGACCATCCAAGGAGAGTCCGGCTGCCCCATAAGCCCAAGTGATACAGTCCGCAACCCAGATGGACAGAGTATGCTTGGAGACCGGGAGTCCCAATTTATTGGGATCAAAAGACACAAAAAGCTGAGTAGCTTTACGGTGCTCCCGCGTACGGTCAAGGTAGAAGTTTAATGCCGTTCTACAGTCCAGGGTATGGAGGACCATTTCAGCTCGGCTGGAGTGTGGTCTGGGAAAGAAGGTCGGAAGTACCACCTCCTGATTGATGTGAAAAGGGGAGACCACTTTTGGAAGAAATTTTGGGTGAGTCCGTAGGACTACCCTATTTTTGTAGAACCGAGTGTAAGGGGGATCAGACACGAGGGCCTGCAATTCACTTACGCGCCTAGCGGAAGTGAGGGCTATCAAGAACAATGTTTTCCAAGAAAGAAAACGGAGAGAACAGGTAGCCATAGGTTCAAAAGGCGGACAGGTGATCCGCTGTAAAACCACATTCAGATCCCAGTCAGGCGCTGGCGGGCGCAGAGGTGGTTTAAGTAGAAGGAGACCTCGGAGAAACCTCGCTAAGAGAGGGTCGCTGGAAAGAGGTCTGCCGTCCACCGGCACATGATGTGCTGAAAGAGCACTGAGGTGAACTTTGACGGAGTTGGACTTAAGTCCCAGATTAGAGAGGTAGAGCAGGTACTGCAAGATCACCGACACCGAGCAGGAGAAGGGATCCTGAGACAGTTGGGTACACCAAACGGAAAAGCGACGCCATTTAAGGGCGTAGCATTTGCGGGTAGAAAGTCGCCGAGAAGCTAGGACGACCTCCTCCACCTCTGCCGGCAGGAGAAGGGGAGCAAGGACTACCCTCTCAGCAGCCAGGCCATTAGATTGAGAGATCTGAGGTTGGGGTGTAGCAGAGACCCCTGATCCTGAGTGAGGAGATCCGGTTGAAACCCCAGAGGGAATGGATCCTCTACCGCTAATTGCAGCAGGAGTGGAAACCACGGCTGCCTGGGCCAGCGAGGGGCCACCAGGATCATGGAAGCTTTGTCTCGGAGAACCTTGAAAAGAGTTCGAGAGACTAGCGGTATGGGAGGAAAAGCATACAGGAGGCTCTCCGACCATGAGAGTAGAAAAGCGTCTGCCGCAACTCGAAGGGGATGTGGCTGACGAGAGCAGAAGCGAGGGAGTTGCCGGTTGAGAGGGCTGGCAAAGAGATCCATCGTGGGGAGGCCCCACTTTAGAAAGAGCTTCTGAACTACCAAGGGATCCAGGCGCCACTCGTGCGGCTGGAGGATCCTGCTGAGTTTGTCCGCCAGGCAATTTTCCTGGCCTGGGAGATAAACTGCCTTGGGAAGAACGCCGTGACTGACGGCCCAAGAGCAGAGCTTCTGTGCTTCCCGACAGAGAAGGAAGGAGCCCGTACCCCCCTGCTTGTTCACGTAGAACATGGCAACTTGATTGTCCGTCTGGACAAGGACGGACTGGTGAGAGGTCAGGTGGGAGAAAGCCCTGAGAGCCAGGCGAATCGCTCTGAGCTCCAGGAAGTTGATCTGCTGAGCAGACTCCCACGTGGTCCAGAGGCCCTGAGTACGTGCCCCTTGGCAATGTGCTCCCCAACCCAGGAGGGACGCATCTGTCGTCAGCACCTGGGCCGGCTGAGGTGATTGAAAAGGCATGCCGAGCACCAGGTTCGGCCGATGAATCCACCACTGGAGAGACGAGGCCAGCGGCTCGGAGACGCGCACTAGGTCTGTCAGGCCGCCTGTGGCTTGTTGCCACTGCTTGCGAAGACACCATTGAGCAGGCCGCATATTCAGGCGGGCATTGGGGGTCACATGGACGGTGGAAGCCATATGGCCGAGCAGTCTCAGGAAGCGCCTGGCGGAGACCAGGGGCTGGCTGCGAAAATGGTCGGCTAGGTCCATGAGCCGCTGAGCCCTGTCGAGAGGCAGGAAAGCTCGCGCCTGAGGAGTGTGCAGTCTTGCACCGATGAACTCGAGATCCTGTGAGGGGAGCAAAGTGGACTTTGCGAAGTTTATGACAAAGCCCAAGTACTGCAGAAGAGTCACCGTGCGGAGTGTGGCGTTGGTGACCTCCGGAGCGGACGCTGCTCTGATGAGCCAGTCATCGAGGTACGGAAAGACATAGAGGCCGTGAAGCCGGAGATGGGCCGCCACCACCGCGAGACATTTTGTGAAGACTCGCGGTGCGGAGGACAGGCCAAAGGGCAGTACTCTGTACTGGTAATGATTTCCTGCCACCACAAACCTTAGGTATTGGCGGTGGCTTGGGTGGATGAGGATGTGCGTGTAGGCATCCTTTAGATCCAAGGAGCATAGCCAATCTCCCTGCTGGAGGTAGGGCAGAAGGATTCCAAGGGTAAGCATTTTGAACTTTTCCCGCACGAGGAACCTGTTGAGGTTGCGCAAGTCCAGAATGGGTCTGAGGCCTCCTGTCCTTTTTGGTACTAGAAAGTACCGGGAATAAAAGCCTTGACCTCTCAGGTGGTGGGGCACCGGTTCCACCGCCTGTTCCTGTAGAAGACCTGCTAACTCCTGAAGGAGTAAGTCCCTGTGCAGAGGGAGTCGTGGAGGTTCTCCCGGGAAATAGGAGGGAGGGACCTGGTGGAAGTGGAGAAGATAGCCTTCTCTTACGACTTGAAGCACCCAGGCATCTGAAGTGATGCTGGACCACCTGTGGGCGAAGTGAACCAGCCGGCCTCCGGTGCTGGGAGGAGCCAGCGGAGGGGGAGAGGCTATGCTGAAGGAGTCAAAAGCCCCCACCCTGCTGAGCAGGGGCTGGTGGTGCAGGCTTGGGGGCTTGCTGCCTACGGGACCCGTTACCCCGTCCCTTGGCCTGCTGGCCCTGTTGGGGAGCTGCGGGGGCCTGATATTGGGGGTAGTGTTTATAGGCAGCTGCCTTTCTCGGGTAAAAGGACTTCTTTCCCGAGCCCTTCTTTTTCTGGGAAGGGGCGGAGGTCTTCCTAGAAAGCCTAGTCCTGGTGAGAGTCTCAGTCTCAAGTTGTGCAGCCTTCTCGTCCATAGGTTTGCCAAAGAGGTTTTCACCTCGGCAGGGGACATCGACCAACTTGTCCTGCACCCAGGGCTCAAGGTCAGACGACTGAAGCCAAGCCTGTCGGCGGGCACCGATGCCGGCTGCGGCCACTCGAGCCGATGCTTCAAAGCCATCATAGGCTGCTCGGGATATGAATTTTGAGCATTCCCGAATGCCAGTGGACAAGGCTAGGAACCTCCGCAAAGGTTCCTCGGACAACCCAGCGGAGAATCCGGCTAGCTCTTTAGCCAGGTCTCGGAGATACATGCCCATGTATAGCTGGTAGGTCTGGACACGACACGCAAGCATAGAGCCCTGGAAACACTTCTTACCAAGGCCATCCAGGTTACGGGCCTCCCTGCCAGGAGGCACCGAGGAGTGCATCTTCTGGCTCTTAAGACGATGCATGGCCGATTCCACTACCATGGAATGGTGTGGTAGCTGTGCTTTTTGGAAGCCAGGGCTCTTGCGGACTCGATAGATAGAATCGACCCGCTTGCTCAGGACCGGCGAGGAGGCCGGACTCTCCCACATGCGGAAGAGTAGTCGTTCCAGCATGGGAGGAACCGGTACAGTAAAGTGTTCCCTGGCGGGAGAGTCATACTGGAGGGCGTCGAGCTCTTCAGCTCGAGGCTCCTCCTCGGGATCCGCAGGGAAGGCCAAAGCCTTGGCCATATCCCTGACGAAGTCTGAGAACCGGGCATCCTCCGGGGGGGACTGCTTCCGAGGTTCGGACTCAGGTGAGTCCGAGGGGACACACCGAGTCCGAAAAGAATCAGGTGACTCTTCCTCTTCAGACTCCCAGACCGACTCCGACGAGGAATCGGTGGGGTCGGCCCGGGCAGGCCGCGGCGTCGGCCGCCCCGACGCCGAGGGAGTCGGCGACCTCGGTCCCGAACGGGAGGCCGAGGGTGACCTCGACCGAGGATCGACTCGAGTTCGCATGGACTCGAGGATCGGCTCGGTCTCCGGGGTCGACTTAGATGTCGACGTCCCGGCGGTCGGGGCAGCGGCGCCAGCGAGGCTAGCGAGCAGTGCCCGCTGCTGGTCCATGAAGGCAGACAGTCTGCTCTCCAAGGCCGTCAACCTGAGTCCGACCTCAGGTGACCCAGCAGCCCCCGACTCGGGCCCCGACGGCGTCGGGCCCAACGTCGGCGGTCTCGGAGGCGAGTCCAGAAGGACCACAGGACTTACCCGAGCAGGCAGCTCCGACTCCATGCGAGGTCGCTTCGAGAGGTGCTCCTTCTCCAAGGACCCGGGACGGCTATCGGGGCTATGCGACCTGGCCCTCGCGGAGCCAGGAGCGTCCACCGACGCCGCCCTTGCGGGTTTCACCTTCCGTCGATGGTCCCCGGAGGGAGAACCCCTGTCGGAGGAACTCCGGCGACGGTCCGAGCTGGAACCTCTGGACGCCGAGGCCTCCGACGAGGTCCGGGTACGGCTGGGGTCAGCGAAGATCCTATCCCGCTGATGCCGCCGACTTCTCAACGCTTTGGAGGACATTTTGCCACAGGCCCCACAGATCATTTCTTCATGATCCGGGCCCAGGCAGCGGAGGCAATTATCGTGTGTGTCAGTTAGTGACATATTTCGGACACACTGACCACACCGCTTGAAACCACTGGCAGCCATCGGGGGAAAAAGGGCCCCTGCGAGGTCAAAGGACCGGGCTGCCAGTGAAAAAACCGAAAACGAAACTGACTAAATCAGAAAAACCGAAAAGAAGAAGAGGACTCGTGACCGGCGTCGCGAGTCCGGGCGGGAAAAAGACCGGCGTCGAACCGAAGGAAAAAAGAGAAAATTATGAATAAAATCAACTTTTTCGCGGGGACAAGACGGGTACGTCTGTAGGGCTCCGCGGAAAAAAGAAGACTGGCTAAGATGGCACCCTTGGGCGGGAAGGCGACCGCGCATGCGCGCTGCAATTCCCAAAGGCTTTCTTTGAAGGCTGGGGAAAATTGCTCCGCGAGGGCTCCGTCGGCGCCGACGTCACCCATATGTGAGGACTGACTTCCTGCTTGGTCCTGGAGAAACTGGTTTGCCAAATCTATCAGTCTTTGAGCTCTGTCTTCTGGCAAGAAAGCCTTTGCCTGCAGAAAGTCCAGCCTCGCCCCTATGAACTCCAAGTTCTGGGAGGGGAGCAAAGTGGACTTTGCGAAGTTTATGACAAAACCCAGGTGCTGAAGAAGAGAAATAGTTCGGAGGGTGGCTTGCCTGGCCTCCTGGCACGTCTGACCCCTGATGAGCCAGTCGTCCAGATAGGGGAAGACAAAGATACCCTGATTTCTCAGGTAGGCCACCACCACCGCCAGGCATTTGGTAAAGACTCTGGGGGCGGAGGTGAGGCCGAAAGGCAGCACTTTGTACTGATAATGGTTTCCTCCCACAATGAACCTGAGGTACTATCTGTTGTCTGGATGAATGAGGATGTGAGTGTACGCATCCTTTAGATCTAAGGAACATAGCCAATCTCCCTGCTGGATGTACGGCAGAAGTGTTCCAAGAGTAAGCATCTTGAACTTTTCTTTCTCTAGGAACTTGTTGAGATTTCTGAGGTCGAGAATAGGCCAAAGACTTCCGGTTCTCTTTGGTACGAGGAAGTACCTGGAGCATAAAGATTCCAAATTACCCCTGCCTACCAATAGCCAGATTAATAAGAATAAAATACAGTCTCTAAAATGCTTGTATGCCAATGCTAGAAGTCTAAACAATAAGATGGGAGAGTTAGAATATATAGCACTAAATGAGAGGTTAGATATGATTGCACTCTCAGAGACATGGTGGAAGGAGGATAACCAGTGGGACACTGTGATACCTGGATACAAACTATATCGTAATGATAGAGCTGATCAAATTGGTGGAGGGGTTGCGCTCTATGTTAGAGAGGGCATTGAGTCAGAAAGGATTAAAGATTTGCAGGGAACAAAATTTGCTGTAGAATCTCTATGGATTGAAATCCCATTTATGAAGGGGAAGGCGATGGCAGTGGGAGTATACTATCGACCGCCTGGCCAGAATGAACAAATGGATGATGAAATGCTCAAAGAAATCACGGAAGCTAACAAAAGTCACAACAGAGTAGTAATAATGGGTGATTTCAATTACCCCGGTATCGACTGGGTCAGTGTCACGGCAGGACAAGCTAAAGAGATAAAGTTTCTAGATGGAATAAATGACTGCTTCTTGGAGCAGCTGGTTCATGAACCGACCAGAGGGGAAGCCATACTGGACCTAATCCTTAGTGGAACGCCAGATCTGGTGCAAGAAATAAGGGTGTTGGGACCACTTGGCAATAGTGATCATAGTATGATCATGTTTGATTTAATTAGTGGAGGACAGATAGTAAAGGAATCCACAGTATTACCTTTTAACTTTCAAAAGGGAGACTATGATAGAATGAGGAATATAGTTAGGAAAAAACTAAAAGGAGCGGTTCCAAAGGTTAAAGACTTACAGCAAGCTTGGGTGTTATTTAAAAATACTATCCTCGAAGCCCAGACCAGCTGTATTCCACGCATTAAGAAGAGTGGAAGAAAGTCCAAAAAACTGCCAGCATGGTTTAAAGGTGAGGTCAGAGAGGCTGTTGCTGCCAAAAAAGCAACCTTCAGGAAATGGAAAAAAGAGCCAAATGATGAAAACTGGAAACAACACAAGCACTGGCAAGTTAAATGCAAAGCATTGATAAGGCAGGCAAAGCGGGAATTTGAGAAGAAACTTGCTACGGAAGCAAAAACACAAAATAAAGACTTTTTCAAGTACATTCGTAGCAAAAGGCCGTGAGAGAGTCAATTGGACCGTTAGATGATAGAGGGGTAAAAGGGGCAGTAAGAGGAGACAAGGCTATAGCAGAGAGACTGAATGAATTCTTTGCTTCGGTCTTTACTGAGGAAGATGTAGGGATGTTACCCATGACTGAAGTGGTATTTAAAGGTGATACTGCAGAGGAATTGAGAGAAATATCACTACACCGGGAAGATATATTACAACTATTTGATAAACTGAATAGTAGCAAATCACCTGGACCGGATGGTATACATCCCAGAGTGTTGAAAGAACTGAAATATGAGATTGCAGACCTGCTATTGGTAATCTGTGAACTTTCATTAAAATCATCTGTAATACCTGAAGATTGGAGGGTCGCCAACGTAACACCAATTTTTAAAAAAGGTTCCAGGGGTGACCCGGGAAATTACAGACCGGTGAGCCTGACGTCAGTACCAGGGAAAATGGTAGAAACCATCATAAAGAACAAAATTACACAACATGTAGATAGTCATGGCCTAATGGGAGACAGCCAACATGGCTTTAGACAAGGAAGATCTTGTCTTACTAATCTGATATGTTTCTTTGAAGGTGTGCAAAAACAGGTAGACAAAGGTGAGTCGGTTGATATAGTGTATCTGGACTTCCAGAAAGCTTTTGACAAGGTCCCCCATCAGAGACTTTTGGCAAAGCTAAAAAGTCATGGGATAGGAGGCAGTGTACTATTGTGGATCGGGAACTGGTTAAAAGATAGAAAGCAGAGGGTAGGGCTAAATGGCCAATATTCCCAATGGAAAAAAGTGAATAGTGGAGTACCCCAGGGATCTGTACTGGGTCCGCTACTTTTTGACATATTCATAAATGACCTGGAAAAGGGAATAACTAGTCAGGTTATCAAATTTGCAGATGACACAAAACTGTTTAAAGTTGTTAAAACCCAAGAGGATTGTGGAAAACTGCAGGAGGATCTGGATAAATTGGAAGACTGGGCATCCAAATGGCAGATGAAATTTAATGTGGACAAATGCAAAGTTATGCACCTAGGAAAGAACAACCCACACTATAGTTACACGATGCAAGGCTCCACATTAGAAACCACCACCCAGGAAAAGGACTTAGGAGTCATCGTGGATAACATGTTAAAACCCTCCGCCCAGTGTGCAGCGGCGGCCAAGAAAGCAAATAGAATGCTAGGTATCATAAAGAAAGGGATGGAGAATAAAACAAAGGATATTATAATGCCTCTGTATTGCTCCATGGTACGACCGCACCTTGAATATTGTGTGCAATTCTGGTCGCCGTATCTTAAAAAGGACATAGCGTTATTAGAAAAAGTACAGAGAAGAGCCACCAAATTGGTGAAGGGGATGGAAGGCTACTCCTATGAAGAGAGGCTAAAAAGGTTAGGGCTCTTTAACCTGGAAAAGAGACGGCTGAGGGGAGATATGATAGAGGTCTATAAATTAATGAATGGAGTGGAACGGATAAACGTGGATCAATTGTTTACGCTATCAGAATATAGAAAGACTAGGGGACATGTAATGAAGCTACAGGGTAAACTATTTAAGACAAATAAGAGAAAATATTTTTTCACTCAACGTGTAATCAAACTCTGGAATCTGTTACCGGAGGATGTAGTAAGGGCTGTTAGTATAGCTGGGTTTAAAAAAGGTTTGGACAAGTTCCTGGAGGAAAGGTCCATAAACCACTATTAAAAAGGGACCCAGGATATCAATGCTTGACCCAGTACAAGCATTGTGGAACCTGTGTCTTTCGGGGATATTGCTAGGTACGTAGGACCTAGATTGGCCACTGTTGGAAACAGGATACTGGGCTTGATGGACCTCGGTCTGACCCAGTATGGCATGTCTTATGTTCTTATGTTCTTATGAGTAGAAACCGTGACCTTGGAGGTGCGGAGGCACAGGCTCCACCGCCTTGTCTCGCAACAGACCCTGAAGCTCTTGAAGGAGGAGGTCTGTGTGGAGAGGAGGCCTTGGAGGCTCTCCAGGGAAGTAAGGAGGAGGCAACTAATGGAAATGAAGCATATAGCCCTTGTGGACTATGCTTAAGACCCAATTGTCGCCTGTAATGGGTGGCCACCTGTGGGCAAACAGGGTTAGTCGACCTCCTGTACAGGGATGGGACAGCAGAGACGGAGAGGCTATGCTTTGGGAGTCAAAACCCCCCACCCTGCTGAGTGGGAGCAGGAGCCGGAGGCTTGGGGGCCTTCTGCCTATGGGGCCCATGTACCTGCCCCTTGGCCTGCTGACCCTGTGGGGGAGCTGGGGAGGCCTGGTAAGGTGGGAACTGTTTGTAGGCAGTCACCTTCCTCGGGTAAAAGGACTTCTTACCCGAGCCCTTCTTTTTATGAGAAGGGGCAGAAGTCTTTCTAGACAGCCTTGTCCTCGTGAAGTGCTCGGTCTCGAGCTGTGCAGCCTTCTCGGCCATGGGCTTGCCAAAAAGGTTCTCACCTCGACAAGGGACATCGACCAACTTGTCTTGAACCCATGGCTCGAGATCCGATGACTGCAGCAATGCCTGGCGTCGAGCTGCGATGCCGGCTGCAGCAACATGGGCTGAGGCCTCGAAGCCATCGTAGGCTGCGCGGGACATGAACTTAGAGCATTCCCGAATCCCCGAGGACAAGAACTTGAACCTCTGCAAAGGTTCCCCGGAGAGACCAGCAGAGAACCCGGCAAGCTCCTTCGCCAGATCCCGCAAGTACATGCCCATGTACAGCTGGTAAGACTGGACACGGCAAGCAAGCATCGAGCCCTGGAAGCACTTTCTACCAAACGCATCCAGGTTCCGGGCCTCCCTGCCAGGGGGTACCGCGGAGAGCATCTTCTGACTTTTCAGACGATGCATGGCCGATTCCACCACCATGGAATGGTGTGGTAGCTGTGCCTTTTGAAAACCAGGGCTCTTACGGAGTCAATAAATGGAATCGACCCGCTTGCTCAGAACCGGCGCTGAGGCCGGTGCCTCCCACATCCGGAAGAGGAGCTGTTCCAGCATCGGAGGAACCGGCACAGTAAAGGCTTCCTTCGGAGGAGAGTCATACTGGAGGGCCTCGAGCTCCTCGGCTCCTCCTCGGGGTCCACGGGGATCGCCAAAGCAGTGGCCATATTCCGAACGAACTCCGAGAACCGGGTATCCTCCAGAGGGGATCTACTCCGGGGCTCAGACTGCGGTGAGTCCGATGGGACGCACTGAGTCTTGAAGGTATCAGGGGACTCCTCGTCCTCCGTCTCCCAGGCGGACTCGTCCGAAGAGGAGTCGGGCTCCGACCGCGCGGGGCCCGGCAGCACCCGCCCCGATGCCGAAGGCACCGGCATCGACGCCCTCGGTCCCGACCGGGAGGTCGAGGGTGACCGCGACCGAGGACGACCTTGAGCCTTCATGGTCTCGAGTATCGGCTCGGTCTCCGGGGTCGACTTCGACGTCGATGTCCCGGTGGTCGGGGCAGATGCGCCAGCAAGGCTGGCCATCAGCACCCGCTGCTGATCCATGAAGGCAGACAGTCTGCACTCCAAGGCTGTCAGCCTGAGGCCCAGCTCAGGAGACTCAGCAGCCACCGACTCGGGCCCCGGTGGCGCCGGGCCCGACGTCGGCTCCCTGGGAGGAGAGTCCTCGAGGACAACAGGACTTACGTGTCCAGCAGAGTCCGGCTCCACACGAGGCACTTTTGACGGCTTCTCCTGTTCCACGGGCCCGGGACGGCGGTCGGGGGTCCGAGACCTAGCCCTCGAGGAGCCAGGGACCTCCTCCGACGCCGCCCTCGCGAGCCACTTCTTCCTCTTTCGCTCCCGCTCAGGGTCAGACTCCCGAGACGTCGAGGCCTCAGACGAGGTCCGGGCCCGTCCGGATGCCGAATCAGAGAAAAGCCTTTCCTCTTGATGCTGGCGACTTCGCAGTGCCTTAGTGGACATTTTGCCACACGGTCCAGAGATCTTAGGATCATGATCAGGACCGAGGCACCGAAGGCAGCAGTTGTGTGTGCCGGTGAGAGACATTAGTTTCTTGCATCGATCACACTTTTTAAAACCACTGGAAGCCATCGGGGAAAAAAGAGCCCCCGCGAGGTCAAAGGAGCAGCCTTCCAGGGAAAAAGAGAAAAAAAGGGCTCGAACGCCAGCCACGAAGGGCAAAAACCCGAAAAAATGAGAACGGGTTCGATACCGTTGTACCGAACCCGGCGGGAAGGGGAACCGGTGTCGAACTGGGCAAAAGGCCGCGATGAAATCGCAGGAATAGCAAGAAAAAATCTAACTATTTTCCGGGTGAACTAGGACAGATGTCCGACGGGCTCCATGGAAAAAGAGAGACTGAGCAAGATGGCACCTTTAGGCGGGAAGGGGACCGCGCACGCATGCAGTATTCCCAAAGGCTTTCATAGAAAGCTGGGGATATACTCCGCAGGGGCTCCATCGACATCGATGTCACCCATATGTGAGGACTGACTTCCTGCTTGGTCCTGGAGAAAAGGAGTGGGCCCAAGACAGACCCTTGGGGTACTCCAACTGAGAGTGGGATAGCAGTAGAGGAGGATCCACCAGAGCAAACACTGAAAGAGTGGTAGAGAGATAAGAGGAGAACCAGGATAGGGCAGAGCCCTTAAAACCAACTGAGGACAAGGTCTCAAGGAGAAGATGGTGGTCAAAGGTGTCAAAAGCAGCAGAAAAGTCAAGAAGGATGAGGATGGAGTAAAGGCCCTTGGATTTTGCCCATAACAGGTCACTGGAGACTTTGGTAAGAGCAGTTTCGTAGAATGTAAAGGACGAAAGCCAGATTGCAGTGGATCCAGAAGTGCTTGAGAGGAGAGAAAGTCAAGGCAACAGCAGTGAACCACACTTTCAAGAAGTTTAGAAATGAAAGAATTTTCCAGAATTTTCTAAAGAAATGGGAGATTGGAGAAGGGCCGATAGCTGGCCGGATCCAAGGGATCTAGGGAGGGCTTCTTCAAAAGCAGACAAACCAGTGCATGCTTCTAGACTGTAGGAAAAGATACGGAAGACAGACTGGGAAGAACCGAGGTACAGAAATTAGAAGTTAAACAATCAGAGAAGAAAACAAGATCAAGGCAGTGACCAAGCTGGTGAGTGGGTACAGTAGAGGTAATCTGGAGGTTGAATGAGGAGGTAAGGTAAAGGAGCTTTAAAGTATAAGGTTCAGAGGGGTTTATCAATATGAATGTTAAAATCACAAAGAAAAAAGGAAGGGGAAGATGAATCGAGAAAGAAGGAAAGCCACGAGACAAAGTCAGTGAGAAAGGTAAAGGTGAACTTGTTTGGAGGTCAATAAATAGTAGCTATCCAGAGAGGTAATGGATTAAAAATGGCGGAAGGAGTGGACTTCAAAGGAGGGAAAGGAATGGGATGGAGGTGAAGGAGGGGTTGAACTGGCAGGAAGGTGGGACGAGGCATGTGGGAGAATTGGTAGCCGCCATGACAGAGGACAGCAACTGAGGCTGAGTCATCAGGGAGGAGCCAGGAATAGTTAAAGCCAGAAGATGAAGAGCATGAGAGATAATGAGTGAATGCAAGGTTATTAGAAATGGAGTGTGCGTTCCATAAGGCACATGAGAAGGGGAGAAAGTAAGGTGAAAGGAGAGGATATGAATGAGATTTGAGTATCTGCGTGGAGAACTGTCATGAGAGTGAGAAAAAAATCTAGGAGGCCAGGATTGGGATTAATATCACCAGTAGAAAGGAGAAACAGAAGAGTGTGGGGTAGAGAGGAGACGGCATGACGGAAAAGAGGGTGAGGTTCTTTAAGAAAGAGAGGAGAGGAATGAATGAGAAGAAGAAAAAGGTGAAGCTCAAAAGCAGATGAAAGGGTGGATGATAAGATAGGGGAAGAAACTAGGGTGGTAAAGGGGCGGGGGTTTGAAGTTGAAGATATGAGGGGAGAAGATTAGGAATTGTCAATAGTAGGAAGAAAAACTGATGTGGAGCCATAAGAAATGATGAAGAGGACAGAAGAAATAATTAAGGTACTGTGGATTGAGGTGATAGGGACAATCTGGGAGTAATCATGGTATAAAAACTCCCATTAAGAGGTGGTTGTGTAGGAGGGTGAGGTACTAATATAGATAGGAGTGTAGGAGGGTAACGTTTTATCAGAGAGAGAGGAGAGCAATGAGGGTAAAAGTTCAGCTAGTATGTGAAAAACAATTATTATCAAGAAGAAAAACAGTTGAAAATTCTTAGTTTTTTTAATTTGTATTTTTTATAAATTTCTGTTCCCTTTATAGGCAGTTTGTTCTAGCCAATATGAAGGACGTGGAGGCAGAGTACTGGGATGCTGTTCTACTACTACTGATCATTTACATAGCGCTAAAAAGTGTTCTAGTCACAGGAGGTGATCTGGGGGAAGTTTCTGTGCTGTACAAGTTAAACTTGAGTATGGCCACCATTTCACCCTTGCACAGGCCAGCAAATAGCACAAAAAGATGGTAAGACTTAAGAAGGGACTTCGTAACTTCCACGTAACCAGAGAGGCACCCTCTGGACATCCACAAGGTGAAGATCCTTATCCCTCCCCCAACGCTGCTGGAGGAGGAGGGCAGGCAGACCACCTGGTTCACATGACGAGGACAGGCAGACCACCTGGTTCACATGATGAGGACAAATCACCTTTGGCAAGAAAGACGGCACAGACCAAAAGGAAACAGCCTCCATAGAAAAGACAGATAAGGATCTCAGCAAGACAGAGCCTGTAGCTCGGAAATCACCTTGTGGCACAAATCACAACCAAGACAACCATCTTGAGCTTCAAATCCTTTAAGGTAGTGCACTTCAATGGCTCAAAAGGCGCCACCATCAGAGCCCTCAGCCTCAGACACAAATCCCAGGAAGAGATCACAAACTGGAGGGGAGGATGCAGATGCCAAACCCCCTAGAGAAAGAACAAGACATCCGGATGCAAGACTAGAGACTTACCTGCCAGCGGACCTCTGAAACATGCCAAAGCTGCCACCTGAACTTTCAGGGAGCTAAGAGAAAGGCCCTTCTCCAGGTTGTTCTTTAAAAAGACCAACAGAGGGGGCACCTCAGGAGCCAACTATAGAGTTCTGCACCATCGCTCAAAGGGGCACCAGATCTGCATGCATGCTATATCTTGGTAGACCTCCTCTGTGCTCCAAGCAGACTAGAGGCCATTACTGGAGAGTAGCCCGTAAATGCTAGCAGTCTCCTTCCAAGAGCCAAGCTTAAAGCGAGAAGTGAACCATGTCCTCCAGGACAATTGAACCCTGCCACAATAGACCCCTAGATGGAGACAACTGAAAAAGAGAGGCCTGCAGGAGCCGCATCAGGTCTCCAAACCACGCTCTCCTCAGCCAACATGGTGCCACCAGAACAATCCTGCCTGGGTGACATTTCATATGCCAAAACACACACCCCACCAGAGGCCACAGAGGAAACATGTACAGCAGGTTCCAACTCGGCCAAGGCTGGGTCAGGGAGTTGACACCCTTGGCCCCATCTCTGTGCGGCAACTGAAGGAGCAGCAAACTTTGGCATTGCTGGGTCGCCATCAGAACCATTTTGGGGTGATCCCAGTGGCACAGAACTAACTGAAATGCCTCCTGACTCAACTCCCACTAGGATCCAGAGAGTGACAGCTGAGGGAGTCCGCCTCCACATTGTCCCCCCTGACAATATGCTGAGCAGACAAGGCTAGGAGGTTCCTTTCCACCCAAAAACAGGAGAGCCATCTTCACAGCTACCCTGGCACTCCTCATGCCGCCTTACTGATTGACATAAGCCACCAACATGGCATTGTCTGAAAATACTTGAACTGCCTGGCTCTCGAGCAGGAGCCAGAATGCAGAAGAGACAACTTGATGGCTCTCACTAATGGCCCTGGGCTGTATGGTCCTGGCAATGGGCTCCCCAGCCCGAGAAACTGGCATCTGTTATCAGGAGGGTCCATGAGAATTCGTCCAGTGGTACTCCCTTCCTCAGATGACAGGGCTGCGGCCACCACCGCAGGCTGAATTTCATCATCAATGAGAATGGGAGCCTGCGCTTGAACACCTGGAACTTGAGGACCATTGAGCCAGCAAGGACTGCTGGAGTAGTCTCATGTGAGGACATGCCCACGGCACCATCTCTATGGTCGCTGCCATCAATCTGACGAGGTGAAAGTAATCCCAGATTCTGGGAGCCCGCTGTGTACAGAAGAGCGCCAGGCAATCCAACAGTCTTTGACTTTCTCCTCTGGCAGGAAAATTCTGCCCACTCGAGCATCAAAACGTGTTCCCAGAAATTCCAGGGACTGGGAAGACAACAGCAGGCTCTTTCTCTGATTAATCACCCAGCCGAGGATTTCCAAAATGGACACCACTTGGGATGTCATCCTAGACGCCTCTGAAAGGGAATTGGCTTGGATGAGCCAGTAGTCCAGATAGCGGTGGACATAGATCCCTAGGCGCCACGGTTGCCACTACCATGACTTCGGAGAACGTCTTTGGGGCAGTGTATAGCCAGAATGGGAGAGTGGTGAACTGATAGTGAGAGCCAAGCATCGTAAAACTCAGATACCTTGCTGATCCACTCGGATCGGGATATGAAACTATGCCTCGGCCAGATCCAGAGAAGCCAAGAACTCCCCTTGACACACTGCTGGAATCATGGAGTGCAAGTTTTTCATCCGGAAGCACATAAGAACATAAGATATGCCATACTGGGTCAGACTAAGGTCCATCAAGCTCAGTATCCTGATTCCAACAGTGGCCAATCTAGGTCATATTGTATCTAGCAGTTTCTCCAAAAGACAGTTTCCTCAATGCTTGTATTGGATCAAGCAGTGCCCAAGATGCCCAAGTATTCATCGACCCCCTTGAGGTCCAGAATGGACAGGAAGTAAGTGTCTTTTTTTGGCACCACAAAATAGACGGTGTATCTGCCCTTGCCCCGCTTGTCTGGCAGAACGGGCATCACCATTATGCACAGCAACTTATCCATGGTGGTCCACACAGCGGCACTTTCGATCACAGACCCACAAGGGGAGATTATGAAAGCATCCAGAATCAGTTCTTTGCAGCCCAGGACACAGCCAAACTGAACGGTGTCTAGTACCCAGCAATCCTTGGTAATCCGGGCCCATTCCTGAAAGGGTGAAGCCTGCTTCCAATCGGAGGAACTGGAGAATGAGCTTCCAAACCTTCAATGCGCAGCCTGGAAGGGTCCTTCTTTGGGCAGGACAGAGTCCCTGGGACCACGCGCTCCAGGAAAGGACTGAACACATCTGAAGCCCAGAAGCAGAGGGGAAGAAAGGTTTTTTTTCTTCTTTTCAGGTCCGTAACGACGAGATTCCTGAGACTTCCAGGGATCTGGTCAACATGCTCTCAGTTGATGAATGAAGACGGATGAGAAAGGGGCACCAGCCCGCTTCACTGGCCCCTTGGATCTGTCTTCCAGAAGGCAGTAAGATTCTGTCTTGCTCAGGTCCTTTACCAGCTTCTCCAAATTGGCTCCAAAAAGATGATTCCTCTTAAAAGCCAGTTGAGCCAACCGGGTTTTGGAAGATGTATTCGCTGTCCAGTGCCAGAGCCAAGTCCAACAATGTGACACTGTCGTCAGGGTATATACTTCTGGGAATTTTCTGTAAGGAATTCTTTGTATTAAAGCTAATTAATCTGTGAACCCACTATTTTTTGTTAAATCAGGCAGGGCCTAGTAGCAGCAGTTTAAGTTTAAATTTAAAACACAGAAGACAACTTTCTGGTTACATATCATACCCAGCAGAGAGCTTGTAGTTTAAATTAATAGTCACTCAGGGCCTAGCATCAGCAAAGTACTTTTAGTTTAAATTTAAAACACAGAAGAGAGCTTTCTGGTTAAATTTAGAACCCAGCAGAGAGCTTGTAGTTTAAATTTCATAATAAGTTAGAGCCTAGCAGCAGCAAAGAGTTATAATTTAAAATTTAAAATCAAATAAGAATATAGCTTACCTCAGCAGCACAGGACAGGGTACTGTGAAGCAGCCCTCTTTTAATAAATGTTATTTCCCTCCCTCCCTCCTCACACCCACCCAACCCCTGGGATAATCGTAGCTTTATAGGTACTTACACATCTTAAAAGACAGGGGGTGCTCTCAGGTGCAGCTCGTTACCCAAATCAGTCATACACTAAGGACCTGAGATTAATTAAGCTTCAGGTGAACAAGGTATATTAAACGTATTAGGTACAGTTTTATTAGTATAAATATCCATAGCAACCCTTAGGAAGTAAAGAACTTAAAGATCTAAACAAAAAATTAAAACTAAAGATGCAGATAGCAGTCCAGCAGCGAGATGGGGGCTTTCCAGTCTTTTGCATTGAGTGTCACAAGTATGATTTTCTCCCAGTTGGTGAGAGGTCTTACATGTGCAATAGGTGTAAGGAGCTCTTTGCTCTCAGGGAACAAGTCCGTTCTCTAGAGGCTAGAGTAGCAGACTTGGAAAACATAAGAAAGACAGAGAGGTACATAGACGAGACCTACAGGGATATAGTCCTGAAGTCCCACCTCCAGTCTGGCAGCATCCCTGTTGCCATGGAGGAGAGAGGTCACGTGACACCCTGGTGTGCCAGGAAATGATCCTGTAACTAGGACCTGTCCTCCAGGTGATGTAAAACCCTCTCGCACCGAGGAAGTTTCTCCAGGGCCATGTGCCCATGAGGGAAGGGTTAGGACAGCCGTTATAGTTGGTGATTCGATCATTAGGCATGTAGATAGCTGGGTGGCTGGTGGACGTGAGGATCGCCTGGTAACATGCCTGCCTGGTGCGAAGGTAGCGGACCTCACGCGCCACCTAGATAAGGTCTTAGATAGTGCTGGGGAGGAGTCTGCTGTCTTGGTACATGTCGGTACCAATGACATAGGAAAATGTGGTAGGGAGGTTCTGGAGGCTAAATTTAGGCTTTTAGGTAGGAAGTTGAAATCCAGAACTTCCAGGGTAGCTTTCTCCGAAATGCTTCCCGTTCCACGTGCAGGACCCAAAAGGCAGGCAGAGCTCCGGAGTCTCAGTGCGTGGATGAGACAATGGTGCAGAGATGAGGGTTTTGGATTTGTTAGGAACTGGGGAACATTCTGGGGAAAGGAGAGGCTCTTCCGAAGGGATGGGCTTCACCTTAACCGGGATGGCACCAGGCTGCTGGCATTAACCTTTAAAAAGGAGATAGAGCAGCTTTTAAACTAGATAATAGGGGAAAGCCGACAGTCGCCCAAGAGCGGATGGTTTGGAAGAATGTATCCTTGAAGGATACTACCAAAAGCAGAGGTTCCAAAAAAGAGTAAAGTAGCCCAAATGCCCTCGAGTATGGAGCAGACAGAGCTTAAAGATCCCAAATTACCCATGTATACCAACAGACAAACTAATATGAATAAAATACAGTCTCTAAAATGCTTGTATGCAAATGCTAGAAGTCTAAAAAATAAGATGGGAGAGTTAGAATATATAGCACTAAATGAGAGGTTAGATATGATTGGGATATCAGAGACATGGTGGAAGGAGGGACAACCAGTGGGACACCGTGATACCTGGATACAAACTATATCGTAATGATAGAGCTGATCAAATTGCTGGAGGGGTTGCGCTTTATGTTAGAGAGGGCATTGAGTCAGAAAGGATTAAAGTTTTGCAGGAAACAAAATTTGCTGTAGAATCTCTATGGATTGAAATTCCATGTAAAAAGGGGAAGGTGATGGCAGTTGGGGTGTACTATCGACCGCCTGGCCAGAATGAACAAATGGATGATGAAATGCTCAAAGAAATCAAGGAAGCTAACAAAAGTTACAGTGCAGTAATAATAATGGGTGATTTCAACTACCCCTGTATCGACTGGGTCAGTGTCACGTCAGGACATGCTAGGGAGATAAAGTTCCTAGATGAAATAAATGACTGCTTCTTGGAGCAGCTGGTTCATGAACCGACCAGAGGGGAAGCCATATTAGACCTAGTCCTTAGTGGAAAACCAGATCTAGTGCAAGAGATAAGGGTGTTGGGGCCACTTGGCAATAGTGATCATAGCATGATCACCTTTGATTTAATTAGTGGAGGAGGGATAGTAAGGAAATCCACAGTACTACCTTTTAACTTTCGAAAGGGAGACTATGATAAAATGAGGAAAACAGTTAAGAAAAAACTAAAAGGAGCAGTTGCAAAGGTTAAAGACTTACATCAAGCTTGGGTGTTGTTGAAAAATACTATCTTGGAAGCCCAGACCAGCTGTATTCCATGCTTTAAGAAAAGTGGAAGGAAGTCCAAAAAACTGCCAGCATGGTTTAAAGGGGAAGTCAGAGAAGCTGTTGTTGCCAAAAAAGCATCTTTCAGGAAATGGAAAAAAGAGCCAAACGACAAAACCTGGAAACAGCACAAGCACTGGCAAGTCAAATGCAAGGCATTGATAAAGCAGGCAAAGGGAGAATTTGAGAAGAAGCTTGCTGCAGAAGCAAAAACACGAAATAAAGATTTTTTTCAAGTACATTTGTAGCAAAAAACCTGTGAGAGAGTCAGTTGGTCTATTAGATGATAGAGGAGTTAAAGGGGCACTAAAAGGCGACAAGGCGATAACGGAGAGACTGAATGAATTCTTTGCTTCAGTCTTTACTGAGGAAGATGTAGGGATGTTACCCATGACTGAAGTGGTATTTAAAGGTGCGGAAGAATTGAAGGAAATATCAATACATCAGGAAGATGTATTACAACTATTAGATAAACTGAAGAGTAGCAAATCACCTGGGCTGGATGGTATACATCCAAGGGTGTTGAAAGAACTGAAATATGAGATTGCAGACCTGCTATTAGTAATCTGTGAATTTTCATTTAAATCATCTGTAATACCTGAAGATTGGAGGATCGCCAATGTAACGCCAATTTTTAAAAAGGGTTCCAGGGGTGATTCGGGAAACTACAGACCGGTAAGCCTCATGTCAGTACCGGGAAAAATGGTAGAAACCATCATAAAGTATAAAATTACTCAGCATGTAGATAGTCATGGCCTAATGGGAGACAGCCAACATGGTTTTAGACAAGGAAGATCTTGTCTTACTAATCTATTATGTTTTTTTGAAAGTGTGAATAAACAGGTGGACAAAGGTGAGTCGGTTGATATAGTGTATCTGGACTTTCAGAGGGTTGGGCTAAATGGTCAATTTTCCCAATGGAGAAAAGTGAATAGTGGTGTACCCCAGAGATCTGTGCTGGGTCCGCTGCTTTTTGACATATTCATAAATGACCTGGAAAGTGGAATAACGAGTGAGGTTATCAAATTTGCAGATGACACAAAACTATATAAAGTTGTTAAAACCCAAGAGGATTGTGGAAAATTGCAAGAGGATCTTGATAAATTGGAAGACTGGGCATCAAAATGGCAGATGAAATTTAATGTGGACAAGTGCAAAGTTATGCACCTAGGGAAGAACAACCCAAACTATGGTTACACGATGCAAGTTCCACATTAGGAACCACCACCCAGGAAAAAGATTTAGGCGTCATTGTGGATAGCATGTTAAAACCCTCAGCCCAGTGTGCAGCGGCAGCCAAGAGAGCAAATAGAATACTAGGTATCATAAGGAAAGGAATGGAAAATAAAACAAAAGATATTATAATGCCTCTATATCGTTCCAAGGTGAGACCACACCTTGAATACTGTGTGCAATTCTGGTCGCCGTATCTTAAAAAGGATATAGCGTTATTAGAAAAGTTTCAGAGAAGAGCCACCAAAATGGTAAAGGGGATGGAAGGATACTCCTATGAAGAAAGGCTAAAAAAGTTAGGGCTCTTTAACCTGGAAAAGAGACGGCTGAGGGGAGATATGATATTAGTCTATAAATTAATGAACGGAGTGGAACGGGTAAACGTAGATCGATTGTTTACATTATCAGAATATAGAAAGACTAGGGGACATGCAATGAAGCTACAGGGTAAACTATTTAAAACTAATAAAAGAAAATATTTCTTCACTCAACGTGTAATCAAACTCTGGAATTTGTTACCGGAGGATGTAGTAAAGGCTGTTAGTGTAGCTGGGTTTAAAAAAAGGTTTGGACAAGTTCCTGGAGGAAAGGTCCATAAACCATTATTAAGAAGGGACCCAGGATATCAATGCTTGACCCAGTACAAGCATTGCAGAACCTATGTCTTTTGGGGAAACTGCTAGGTACGTATGACCTAGATTGGCCACTGTTGGAAACAGGATACTGGGCTTGATGGACCTTGATCTGACCCAGTATGGCATATCTTATGTTCTTATGTTCACTATCCCTGACTGCCAAAACAACCAGGTCATACATGGCATCAGAAAGGAAGACCATAGCAGACTCCAAAAGAGGGGTAGAAACATTGGGTGGAAGAGAATGAATCCACTGGAGTAGGGCTCAAGACGTCAGGCCTGCACATACTGCAACTGAAGAATAGCAGTCGCTGCAGTGAACTGATTCTTCAACACAAATCCACCTTTTTTTCCAGAGTATCTTTTAAGGTCCATCCACCTTCCATAGGAATGGTGGTCCATCTGGTAACTGCCATGAACTGCATATCCACCTTGGAAATATCGACCACACAATGCACTCACTCTCTATGAGAGTGTGCATCTTCTTATACACCCTAAGCCCCCTTAAGCGGGAGGGGGGGGAGTTGGGTTAATCCCACTCCAACCAGAAAAGGCCCTTGAGTACCTCCAAGAAGACAGTAGTGGATTTTTGAATCTCTTGCAGGAGGAGATGCCTTTTCAGTTCCTGCTTCATGACTGGTGCATCCACCAAGCTCGAAATGGATAAGATCCTGGGACCAACACTCCCAGTTCCTACTCCTAGAACAGGCAAATAACCTCGGCCTCCTCACAATTCTCTGAAGGTGAGAGTACTTCTTCATTCACATCAGACATCTCAATCCAAACCACATCTGATCCCATCCCTGGGAGAAGGGAGGCACCCCTACCAGAAACACTGCCATCAATCAAGGTGGCTTCCACTCTCAGCCTGCCCCCACAAGACTGCACACAGGGGAAAGAAAAGGCCACAACAGAAATGTCCAGGCCTGCTGCAAAGGGAAAGAACTCAGAGGAGGCAATCCAGACTCCGGAAACTCTCCTCACAGAAATGACTGCCCTACACTCAGGGGCATAGTCGCCATAAATCCCCTAGAGGACAGGGAGAGGCCCCCAGCATGGATGCCAGATCCTCCATTTCGCTGAATATCCTTACCCATATCGCCATCCACTACTTCTTGCCCCGAAGCAGGCAAGGTCGGGCTAACAGCATCCCTGGTCTGAGAGAGAGGAAGTTGGCCCTCCAGGGTTAACTCAGAAGCAGCCATACAGGAAGAGAAGAAGCCAGAAGCTGGAGATGAGGCACCACACTTGCCACAGATCAAACAATGTCACCTTGAAGAAGACATAAGGGTTAAGGCAAGTGTCACATAGCATGTCCTAAGGCCGCACCGGCCCGAAGGGCACGTTAACTACGCTTTTACTACAGCATGCGTTATAGGCGCTAGGGTAGAAGCACGCATTGGAGCCACTTGGGCGGAACACATGCAAGGACTGCGTGACCACTAGGTGCACAATAGAGAAAATGCTATTAACGTGTGCAGAAATGGCAGGAAACTCCCACCCAGGGTCAAAGGTCACCAGAGGTCTCATATCCCCTCGTGTTAAATGTATCCCCCAATTGTAACCGCTTTGACCCAGAGAAAGGCGGTATATAAATATGGCTAAATAAATAAAATAAATAAATTGGAGCCCCAACAAGAACAATGATGAGGTCGAGCCTTGGTACCCACCCCCTGACAGCCCCATGCCGACTCAGATCTACTCCCCTGGAACTGTTTGGCAGGCTTTGCAGCACTACATGTAAGGTGGCTGGCAGGCAGATCCCTCTGAGTGTCTTCTGCAATCTTTGGGAAAGAGCAGGGGGGGACAGAGAAGGATGGAGGGGTCACTGAGGTTGTGTGAGGAAGTTGTACTCTTCCAGATCCTTCCAACTTCTGGTTGCTCAACAGGCCCTTATCCAGGGTAAAAAAAGTCAAGCTGAACCAATTTTCCCTACTCCTATGGCTACCGAAAAGACTGCAGCTAGTGGAGCTTTCCACGTCATACCCTAGTGAGGGATCGACCCGCAGGCTGATGTTCATGAGCATTTTAAATCAGCCTTTTCCTCTCAAATCTTCAGAATTTTCTTCAGAGAGAAGAAAATCTATCCACCATGTGCTGGAGACAAAGAAATACTGAAGGGACCTCTGTGGCAGAGGCTAATAGAAGCATGGGAGTGATATAATTGAAACCTGGGCTTTTCATTGGTTCTTTATCTCCATCATTCTGCTGGTAGGGGAACAAAACCCAGTTGTCTGGACCAGTCTTGCAGGACGATATGGAATGAAAAACTTAGCCAGGTGCTATTGTCGGTGGGAGACAGTAAGAAAAGAACTATTTCTGTAAGTGGAATGGGCCTATCAATCCTTAAGTGTGCCCTGACAGAACAGGTCCCACTATATCATGTGCTTTCATGATTATACCATAAAGGAGCATATCATGCTTAAAGCAATGGAGATAGGTTCTTTTCTTTGGGAAGGATATAAGACTGAAAATTTTGCAGACATCTCCCCGATAATACTCCGTTGGAAGCATGAGTTTATGCAGGTTACCAAGTGCATGTGGACCGAGAAAATCAAGTATTAATGGGCTTTTCCATTTGCATTGGTTTATATGATGGATGGATCTCCTGTCCAGGCAACAGTAGAGGAGGCCTGGGGATCCCTGTGGAAGTCAGGCTTGTCAGAAGTACCAGAGCCCACCAAAGAACAGTCAATTGTTGTACCCAAGGAATACCCTCAATG
The DNA here is from genome assembly GCA_033557465.1 of Ichthyophis bannanicus. Classification (NCBI taxonomy): domain Eukaryota; kingdom Metazoa; phylum Chordata; class Amphibia; order Gymnophiona; family Ichthyophiidae; genus Ichthyophis; species Ichthyophis bannanicus. The sequence goes on from CM066033.1 coordinate 129,923,142, forward strand.
GCAGAGAGTGAACAAAGGTGGAAAGTGGCTCTGCAGGAACTCAGATACATCCATAATTACAGAGAGAGGAACTGTTTGCAAGTACCCAAAACAAGAAATGAAAATAAACAAACATAAAGCTTATGGCATGGTGACTAATATATATATATATATATATATATATATATATATTGTCACGGGGTAGAGCAGGAATTACCTATGGAAACAGAAAGGGCAGGGCTAGGTAGATCTGAAACTGACAGATCCAAGCACATGCTGCAGGGTTGCTATAAGCAACCATGGAAAACAAACGTAACCAGAGGTAGAACGGGCTCCTGCAAAGGATTACCTCATCCTCAATCAGTTAATGAAAGGCAGCTGAGAGCAGGGCAAGGTCAACAGAATGCAGGTAGTGACGCAGTTAAAATGCATACAGAGTCACTTACCGGCAGAACTAAGCAGGATTTCTCAGAGAGCAGAACTAAGCAGGATTTCTCAGAGAGCAGAACTAAGCAAGATTTCTCAGAGGAGAGAGACATTAAGGATACTACAACAGCTGGGGCAGAAAAGGAGAATACTTCTCATTGGAGTTTAAATAAAGTTCCTAAGGAAAGAATATCCAAGGGCAATTGCAGGGTGCTAGGAAGCACGGAGCAAGAGGCCAGTGAAAAGAATCACAGAGGAATTCAATCCAGCAGGAAAGAGAAACCCTTGAGAGACGGTCCTTCTGCTAACAGGTACCCAGAAAACAGTAAGGGGTTTAGAAGGGACACTTACCTGTTTAAGAACCAGCCAGTGGCTAGAGGCAGTAAGAAGCCTGCTTTTAGAAGTATCAACGCTGACTTTCCATGCTGTAAAAGCTCGAGAGAAATCCTCCCTGAGGACTGGCTGAAAGCCTGTAATAGAGAGGGCCTTAGAAGTATAAGTTTTCCCTATACACAACTAGGAAGGTTGGGTCCCCTAGGGGCAGACTGTGAGAAATACGGTAACTTCCCATCCTACCTTGGTGAAGGGGGGAAGGGAAGTCTTGCAGAAGACGGAAGCTTGCACAGCCAAGAAAGGAGACACAGCTGTTCAGAGAGTAGCAACCAGGGAAGCTACGAGGCAATGGACTTTGAATTAGCTGAAGATAATACAGAGGTATCTCAAATGGAATGTGCTTTGACCCTGGCTAATGATGTGTCTTCCTTATGCTAAGCTGTGCTAAGAAGATAACCTTTTAAAGAAAAAGGATTTCTGAAAACTACCTGTATAAATTTAGTAGCTGTTATATTTTGAGTTAAGCTGAAATGAAGCGCTTTTGGTTCCAGTAGTATTTTTATTTGTACCAGAAAACATGGTCTGTTTCTGTTAATTTCTCACGTGCAAGAATCCACCCGGAAAGGGATAATAAAAATACCTCTTACTAAAAAACCTGGCTGCTCGTCACAACTACAACCTTTAGAACGGCTAGTGGGAGATAATTCCCAGGAGGCCTTAAAAGAGCCCCAGCTACATTAAAGAAGAGGCCCCACTGAAAGTCCCCTAGGCTGCCTCCTAGCGGGGTAAGTAGGTGGGTGAGAAATGGCGCAGTTGGCAGGATTTTTGCCTGAGGATTAATAAAGAAGCACTGCAAAAACTACTAGGCTGCCGGAAGCACTGTATCCAGACTGTGGAGCACCACAAGAGAAGATTCTCCGTGCCAGACGCTGCGAAGACCAGCTGACTTTCTCACAGGCTGAACCCTGCCTGGAGCCTCAGGTAAAGGGTACCTGGGCATAACCGGGGCAGGACAAAAAGTGAGAAAGAGGGTGCTGGTAGGCGGTGGAAAGTTTGGCAGAGGGGAGAAAGAAAAGGGTTGTGGTATCGCCCTTGGTTTTTTTTCTCTTCTTTTCTCCACAGGGACGTCTGTAGCAGGAATGGATCCACAAGACGTCGCGGCATGGATGCAGAGGCAGTGGGACAAGCAGATGGACTTGATCCGGTATCTGCAAGACCAAACTACTGCCAATATGAGGGAGCAACAGAAACCTCTAATGGACACCATGGAGGCCTTACTGAAAAGGCCAGTGGAAGCCAGAGCGGACATCTCCATGTTTCAAGGAATAGGACTGAACCATCAAGGTGCCCTGTCGTTAGGACAGTTAAAACCACATGATGATGTAGATGACTACATTGACGCCTTTGAGCGGATAGCCGCAGTGTTAAAATGGCCGGAAGAGCAATGGGCAACCAGGTTTGCCATATCTTTATCTGGTGAAGCTCTTTCTGCATATAAAGCCATGCCAGCCACCCTGGCGACTGAGTATGCAGAAATAAAAAAGGCTGTTAAAGATAGGTTAGGGCTGACTCCTATTTACTATCATAAGATGTTTAGGGAGGCAAAAATAAAGCCTCAGGAGATCCCTAAGGCCCTATCACAGAGGCTAAAAAGTTTGGCCAGAAAATGGTTGGTTCCGGAGAGAGCTACTCTAGAAACAATCATGGACCAAATTGTATTAGAACAGTTTATGCAAGCTGTCCCCCAGGAGGTTAAAACATTTATTTCACTTCAGCACTGTCAGACCACCGATGAGGCAGCCATCCTTGCTGAAAGGTTCCAAGCAGCGGGGATGACTGACGCCTCGGGGGTAGGGTTATGGCGGGCGGCTGGGATGAAATGTTTTAACGGAAAAGGGTATAAAAGAAATGTTAAAATGTTTGATGTTAATGCTGTGAATACTAATGTTTTGCATAGGCCCAAAGATACATGTTTCACCTGCGGGAAGGCTGGGCACTTCCAGAGGAGCTGTCCTGAGAAAACTGTACTTATGTCAGGAGAGAAAGAGGCGAACCTGGATGGGTTCTTCCTACCCGTTAAGATAGCAGGTAGCAACACACGGGCACTACTTGACTCGGGGGCTGACCAGAGCATGGTTTCGAAGAAGCTCTGGGAGGCTATTTGGGAGCACCGTTCGTCGCCCCCGAGTCAAGCAGAAAGCCGAGTCCGTATTAAGTGTGTGCATGGAGCGGGCTCATATTATCCCCTACACAACCTAGAAGTAGAAGCACTAGGAACAAAACAGCAGTTGTTGATGGCTGTCGTTCCAGGACTACCTAGAGAAGTGGTATTAGGCCGAGATTGGTCACCATTTTTTCACAAAATGGAGAAGGGGTTTCACAAGCTGGATCAAGGAGCTTGTCAACATCAGATAGCTCCTAGAGTAAAAGGATCCGAGGCCTTAGCAACCAAAATCCCCAGTCCTTTATTCGGGAAGATATCACAGGCTAGAGTGCCCACACAAGTATCTAAGAGGGGGGGTCCCTTAAGAAAGTCCAAGTTTGTGCTTCAGTTCTGCAAGGTATCAAAGCGAGCGAAGAGCCCACAGAGAGCTTCCCCAGAGGCTGCAGGGTATGACCTCTACAGCGCAGAGGAAGCCATAATAGTGAGGGGAGGAAAAGCTTTAGTAGATACTGGCATACAGGTTAAAATGCCGGAAGGCTGTTACGGCCGGATTGCCCCAAGATCAGGCTTGGCAGTGAAGTTTTTTCTAGATATAGGGGCAGGGGTTATTGACCCTGATTACAGGGGCTGCATTAAGGTCCTAATATTTAATTTTGGAAAGCAGGACTTTAAAGTTCAGATAGGGGACCGCATTGCTCAACTAATTTGTGAGCGTGTGGGCTTTCCTGCTGTAGAGGAGGTAGCAATGTTACCATCCACTACTCGAGGAGACCAAGGGTTCGGGTCTACAGGGCAAAAGGAAGTAAAAATTATGACAGCCTTAGCGGAAGAGGAAAGGGAAGAAGACCTGGGTCCTCAGATTTCCGATTTAAAAGAGCGACCTAAACCTAGGTTAGGGGCAGGGCTTTCCCTGCAGCAGCAGCAGGAATTAGCCCAGGTCTTGGATAGATTTGCTGATGTCCTGACCACCAAGCCCGGAGAAACCCATATTTTGGCCCACGAAATAATTACGGAGCCCGGAAGGGTGATCCGACAGCGCCCTTATCGTATGCCGGAAAGTAAAAAGAAAGAAGTAATAAAGCAGGTGCAGGAGATGGTCACTATGGGAATCATAGAAAAATCGCATAGTCCCTGGTCGAGCCCCATAGTGCTGGTGCCCAAGCCAGATGGAACTCAGCGGTTTTGCATAGACTTTCGGAAAGTAAATGACATTTCCCAATTCGATGCGTACCCGATGCCCCGCATCGATGATTTACTAGACCGTCTAGGACAAGCCAAATATTTAACAACACTTGACCTTACGAAAGGGTATTGGCAAGTTCCATTAACAAAGCAGTCCAAACCCAAAACAGCGTTCAGCACGCCTATAGGGCTTTTTCAATTCAAGCGCATGCCCTTTGGGTTGCATGGCGCCACTGCCACCTGCCAGCGCCTGGTGGATCAGATATTAAGACCCCACCAGGACTATACATTAGCCTACATGGATGATGTAGTGATATTTAGCACCACTTGGACCCAACACCTGGTGAGAATAGAGGCGGTTTTGAGAGCACTGCGTAAGGCTGGGTTAACACTTAACCCCGCAAAATGCCTATTCGCCAGTGAAGAGGCTAGGTACCTGGGCCATATGGTTGGGAGGGGGGTAGTACGGCCCCTAGCGAGCAAAATTGAATGTGTACGAGACTTCTCCAGGCCAGGAACAAAAAAACAGGTCCGTAGTTTCCTTGGTCTAGTGGGGTACTACAGGAGGTTCATTCCTAAGTTTGTGGAAGAAAGTCTTCTCTTCACCGAGATGCTTAGAAAAAATGCTTCAAACACTGTAAGGTGGACCCCTGAAGCTGAGGAAGCCTTCATTACCCTAAAGGACAAGTTATGCAAGGCTCCTGTACTAAGGGGAATTGATTTTAGCCTACCCTTTGTAGTCCAAACGGACGCATCTGAAACAGGGTTGGGGCGGTCATGTCCCAGGTGTTCGACGGGGAAGAACATCCAGTGACTTACTTAAGCCACAAGCTATCAAAGGCCGAGAGAAACTACTCGACGATAGAGAGGGAATGCCTCGCGATTAAATGGGCAGTGGAGTCCTTACGCTTTTACCTGACTGGGAGGAAATTCCTGTTAGTAACTGACCATGCCCCCTTAACATGGTTGTCCCAAATGCACAATAGTAATGCCAGATTGACCCGATGGCATCTTGCACTCCAGTCCTTTGACTTCTGGGTACAGCATAGGGCCGGAAGACTTCATGGGAACGCAGATGCCTTATCACGGATTACGTGCTGGCCGGAAGCTACGGCAGCCCGTAATATTTTAAGGGGGGGGATTTGTCACGGGGTAGAGCAGGAATTACCTATGGAAACAGAAAGGGCAGGGCTAGGTAGATCTGAAACTGACAGATCCAAGCACATGCTGCAGGGTTGCTATAAGCAACCATGGAAAACAAACGTAACCAGAGGTAGAACGGGCTCCTGCAAAGGATTACCTCATCCTCAATCAGTTAATGAAAGGCAGCTGAGAGCAGGGCAAGGTCAACAGAATGCAGGTAGTGACGCAGTTAAAATGCATACAGAGTCACTTACCGGCAGAACTAAGCAGGATTTCTCAGAGAGCAGAACTAAGCAGGATTTCTCAGAGAGCAGAACTAAGCAAGATTTCTCAGAGGAGAGAGACATTAAGGATACTACAACAGCTGGGGCAGAAAAGGAGAATACTTCTCATTGGAATTTGAATAAAGTTCCTAAGGAAAGAATATCCAAGGGCAATTGCAGGGTGCTAGGAAGCACGGAGCAAGAGGCCAGTGAAAAGAATCACAGAGGAATTCAATCCAGCAGGAAAGAGAAACCCTTGAGAGACGGTCCTTCTGCTAACAGGTACCCAGAAAACAGTAAGGGGTTTAGAAGGGACACTTACCTGTTTAAGAACCAGCCAGTGGCTAGAGGCAGTAAGAAGCCTGCTTTTAGAAGTATCAACGCTGACTTTCCATGCTGTAAAAGCTCGAGAGAAATCCTCCCTGAGGACTGGCTGAAAGCCTGTAATAGAGAGGGCCTTAGAAGTATAAGTTTTCCCTACACAACTAGGAAGGTTGGGTCCCCTAGGGGCAGACTGTGAGAAATACGGTAACTTCCCATCCTACCTTGGTGAAGGGGGGAAGGGAAGTCTTGCAGAAGACGGAAGCTTGCACAGCCAAGAAAGGAGACACAGCTGTTCAGAGAGTAGCAACCAGGGAAGCTACGAGGCAATGGACTTTGAATTAGCTGAAGATAATACAGAGGTATCTCAAATGGAATGTGCTTTGACCCTGGCTAATGATGTGTCTTCCTTATGCTAAGCTGTGCTAAGAAGATAACCTTTTAAAGAAAAAGGATTTCTGAAAACTACCTGTATAAATTTAGTAGCTGTTATATTTTGAGTTAAGCTGAAATGAAGCGCTTTTGGTTCCAGTAGTATTTTTATTTGTACCAGAAAACATGGTCTGTTTCTGTTAATTTCTCACGTGCAAGAATCCACCCGGAAAGGGATAATAAAAATACCTCTTACTAAAAAGCCTGGCTGCTCGTCACAACTACAACCTTTAGAACGGCTAGTGGGAGATAATTCCCAGGGGGCCTTAAAAGAGCCCCAGTTACATTAAAGAAAAGGCCCCACTGAAAGTCCCCTAGGCTGCCTCCTAGCGGGGTAAGTAGGTGGGTGACAAAATATATATATATACTGTGCCTTAAAGGGCACATTGGCCTCTTTGTGAGCACTTATTTAACGGCAGGGCTCATTACTGCCATTGCTCTTGAGGTGCTTATGTCCTTTTTTGATCTGCATTGGGTTAATGCAGATTTTGAGCTTGTGGGGTGGAGGGTGGGGTAGGATGGAGATTGTACGAGTGAAAATCTGGTGGTGATGGTGAGGCTTGTGTGCTTAGATGAAGGTAACATTTTACTTACTCCTTTCCTTGAGTCTTGCTAGACCAGTCCAGACAAGTGAATTGTACTCCCCTACCAGCAGATTGGTGGAGACGAAGAACCAATGAAAATTCCAAGTTTCAATGACATCACTCCCATGCCTCTATCCACCTCAGCCACCGGAAGCTCTTCATTATCCATCCCAAAGCATATGGGAGAACATGACAAGGCTCACACAACTGCAACGTGGGCAACAATGAGATCAAACAGAGAGAACCATGCACAGGAAAGCATACATAGAAGACTGTGCATAGAATATGGACCTGCAGATCCAAGCATATAAATCATAGTGGACCCAAAGGTACTGCCGCAGAATCACAAAGAAAACACAGTTCCAGGGACAGGCCCTGGACTGGTCTAACAGGACTTAAGAAAAGGGCTCCTGCCTGCTTCACAGGCCCCCTGGATCTGTCCTCTGTAAAGTGGTAAGGTTTTGTCTTGCCAAGATCCTTCACCAGCTAATCCAAAATGCCCCAGTGGGCCAACTGAGCTTTCAGAGATGTGTCCGCTGCCCAGTATCTTAGCCAAATCGAATGCCATGTCACAGTCGACAGGGTACTATCCCTGGCCGCTAGACATACCAGGTCATACATGGCATTAGAAAGGAAGGCCACAACTGACCCCAAAAGAGGGATAGTATCGTCTGGCAGGAATGAATGAATCCACTAGCGCAGGTAAAGAGATGTCAGGCCTGCATAGACCACCAACTGAAGATCAGCAGCTGTTGCAGCGAACTGATTATACCTTCCACAGGAATAGTGGACTGTCTGGTAACCACCGTGACCTGTGCATCCACCTTGGAAATATGAAACCACTCAATGCATTCCTTCTCCAGGAGAGTGTACATCTGTTTATACACACCCTTAGCCCCTTAGGTGGGGAGTAGTGAGAATCCCACTCTGATTGGATACCTTGATCACCTCTGGGAGCAGAAAAAATGTAGTGGATTTTGCACCCCTTGCAGGAGTGGATGAACCTTCAGCCCCTGCTCTGTGTCTACAGCATTGCCAAGTCCAAGGAAGATAAGACTCTGATAATCAATGCCACCAGTTCCACCTTCCAGAATGGGCAGATATCACCAGCTTCTTCATAAGTCTCTGAAGGCAAGAGTACTTCGTCATCCACAGCAGAGCCCAAGTCGCAGACCAGATCTCAGACAGGCCCCAGCTGCTCCAAATCTGCAGGAGGTGACCTTCGCTAGGAATGCTTAACCAGAGGCAACGGAAACAGGGTTTCCACTCTCAGCTTGCCCCTCATGAGACTGCGCTTACAGGCACTCAGAGGCTGCAGAGTCTGAATTTCCATACCAAAAGGAACAGGCCTGTTGTCAAAAGGAACAGTGTTCTGGGGAAGACAATCGAGGTTATGGAAGCTCTCCTCTTGGAAATGACCCTCCAACAACAGGGGACATAGTTGTTGCCCAACCTCTAGAGGAAGAGAGCGGTCAACAGCATGGTTGCTGGAACCTCCGACCGGCTGGTCATCCTTACCCACAGTGCCATCCACCATCTCCTGCCCTGGGGTAGGCAAGGCTGGACCAACTGCATCCCCCTGCTGAGAGGGGGGAAATGGGCTCTCCAGGATGATTCAGAAGCTGCGTTGCAAGAAAAGCAGTCCAGAAGATATACCTTGTTTGCCACAGGTCAAGCAACATTTTCTATAAGAGGAGAAAGAATTAAGGCAAGTGCAATAGCAGCACACACTAAGGCGGCAGCCGCAAACAGCACTTGTACAGCAATGAGTGAAATGGGTGCTTGGGTAAGAATGCATGTTGGAGCCACTCGGGCTGAACACACGCTATGTCTGCGTGACTGCCAGGTGCATAATAAAAACCACTAGTAACGTGTGCAGAAAAGGCAGGAAACCCCCACACCATGCCAACAGTTGTCAGTGATCCACTCTGAATTGCAAACAGACGGATGGAATCAGGAGCCCCCAAAAATGACAAGGTCGAGCCTTGGTACTTACCCTCTGAGAGCCCCAGGGAGAAAGCCACGTTGGCCTCAGCTCTATTCCCCGGAAATTGTTTCTTTTTCTTTGCAGGCACTGTGTTTAGGGTGGCTGGCAGGCAGATTCCTCTGAGAGCTGGCTTCTGCAATCTTTGGGAGAGGGCAGGGGGGTAGAAGAGGAGAGAGGGGGCGTTGAGGATGTTTCAGAATGCAGAAATCATTAAATCTTTCCATTTTTCTGACAGCTCTTTTCATGATAAGAACGTGGAGCTGAACCAATTTTCCCTCCTCCTATGGCTACCAAAAAGACCGCACTAGACAGCCCAACAGGTCAACCAGAAAAGCGAACTGTAAAACAGTGGGAAACGCTGAGGTTCTGAGAGCCACCACCATCCCCAGGCATCAACCAACAGTCGACTCTCTGGTAGCCTGGACAGACAGAAGGGTCAGAGAGGAGGAGTTGCATTAATTCCTAAAGAAATGCCAGAGTAAGGCTTGGCCAAAGGTGCTGTCATGCCAGGAATCCTTATCCAGGCAGAAGTGGGCTGCAAAGGTGTGGACAGATGACCAAGTAGCAGCCCTACAAATCTCCACTGTGAAGATGGAGTGCAAGTGAGCCACTGAGGCTGCCATAGCACGAACATTATGCGCCAAGACGCTCTCTAAGGTAAGCCCAGCCTAGGCATAAGCAAAAGAGATGCAGTCAGCCACCCAGATGGAGAGGGTGCGCTTAGAGATGGTGACCCCCAGTTTGCTGGGGTCGTATGAAACAAATGCTGAGAGGAACGGTGATTGGACTTCGTCCTGTCAAGATAAAAAGTGAGCGCTCTCTTACAGTCTAAAGTATGGAGAGAGGCCTCTGCCCTGGAGGTATGAGGCCGTGGGAAAAAAGTGGGCAGTACCACAGACTGGTTTAACTGAAATGCAGAAACCACCTTAGGGAGAAACTTAGAATGAGTGTATAGCACCATCCTATTTTTGTAAAACCTGGTATAAGGTGGGTGCACTATGAGCGCCTGCAGATCATTGATTCTGCACGTTGAAGTAAGCGTCACCAAAAAAAATTACTTTCCAGGTGAGGAACATGAAAGGACAGGAGGCCAGCGGCTCAAAGGGTGCCAAGAACGTCTTGAAGGACTAGAAAAAGGGACTGTTACTTTTGAAGAGAGATCTGCAACTGTGAGTATATACTTCTGGTAATTTTCTAAAAGGAATTCTTTGCATTAAAGCTAATTAATCTGTGAACCCACTATTTTTTGTTAAATCAGTCAGGGCCTAGTAGCAGCAGTTTAAGTTTAAATATAAAACACAGAGGAGAACTTTCTGGTTACATTTCATACCCAGCAGAGAGCTTGTCATTTAAATTTAATAGTCACTCAGGGCCTAGTAACAGCAAAGTACTTTTAGTTTAAATTTAAAACACAGAAGAGAGCTTTCTGGTTACATTTGGAACCCAGCAGAGAGCTTGTAGACTAAATTTAATAGTCACTCAGGGCTTGGCATCAGCAAAGTAATTTTAGCTTAAATTTAAAAAACAGAAGAGAGCTTTCTGGTTAAATTTAGAACCCAGCAGAGAGCTTGTAGTTTAAATTTCATAAGAAGTTAGAGCCTAGCATCAGCTAAGAGCTATAATTTAAATCAAATCAGAATTTAGCTTACCCCAGCAGCACAAGGCAGGGTACTGTGTAGCAGCCCTCTTTTAATAAGTGTTATTACCCTCCCTCTCCTGGGATAATCGTAGCTTTATAGGTACTTACACATCTTAAAAGACAGGAGGTGCTCTCAGGTGAAGCTCATTACCCAAATCAGTCATACACTAAGGACCTGAGATTAGTTAAGCTTCAGGTGAACAAGGTATATTACACGTATTAGGTACAGTTTTATTAGTATAAATATCCATAGCAACCCTTAGTAAGTAAAGAACTTAGATCTCAACACAAACTTAAAACTAAGATGCAGACAGCAGTCCAGCAGCGGGATGGGGGCTTTCCAGTCTTTTGCATTGAGTGTCACATGTATGATTTTCTCCCAGTTGGTGAGAGGTCTTACGTGTGCACTAGGTGCAAGGAGCTCTTTGCTCTCAGGGAACAAGTCCATTCTCTAGAGGCTAAAGTAGCAGACTTGGAAAGCATAAGACAGACAGAAAGGTACATAGACGAGACCTACAGGGATATAGTCCTGAAGTCCCACCTCCAGTCTGGCAGCATCCCTGTTGCCATGGAGGAGAGAGGTCACGTGACAGGAGAGCATCACCCTGGTGTGGCAGGAAGTGATCCTGTAACTAGGACCTGTCCTCCAGGTGATGTAAAACCCTCTCGCACCGAGGAAGTTTCTCCAGGGCCATGTGCCCATGAGGGAAGGGTTAGGACAGCCGTTATAGTTGGTGATTCGATCATTAGGCATGTAGATAGCTGGGTGGCTGGTGGACGTGAGGATCGCCTGGTAACATGCCTGCCTGGTGCGAAGGTAGCGGACCTCACGCGCCACCTAGATAAGGTCTTAGATAGTGCTGGGGAGGAGTCTGCTGTCTTGGTACATGTCGGTACCAATGACATAGGAAAATGTGGTAGGGAGGTTCTGGAGGCTAAATTTAGGCTTTTAGGTAGGAAGTTGAAATCCAGAACTTCCAGGGTACCATTCTCCGAAATGCTTCCTGTTCCACACGCAGGACCCAAAAGGCAGGCAGAGCTCCGGAGTCTCAATGCGTGGATGAGACAAGGGTGCAGAGATGAGGGTTTTGGATTTGTTAGGAACTGGGGAACATTCTGGGGAAAGGAGGGGCTCTTCCGAAGGGATGGGCTTCACCTTAACCGGGATGGAACCAGGCTGCTGGCATTAACCTTTAAAAAGGAGATAGAGCAGCTTTTAAACTAGATATTAGGGGAAAGCCGACAGTCGCCCAAGAGCGGATGGTTCGGAAGAATGTATCTTTGAAGGATACTACCAAAAGCAGAGAGGTTCCACAAAAGAGTAAAGTAGCCCAAATGCCCTCAAGTATGGAGCAGACTGAGCTTAAAGATCCCAAATTACCCATGTCTAACAATAGCCAAATTAATATGAGTAAAATACATTCTCTAAAATGCTTGTATGCAAATGCTAGAAATCTAAAAAATAAGATGGGAGAGTTAGAATATATAGCACTAAATGAGAGGTTAGATATGATTGGAATATCAGAGACATGGTGGAAGGAGGACAACCAGTGGGACACTGTGATACCTGGGTACAAACTATATCGTAATGATAGAGCTGATCAAATTGGTGGAGGGGTTGCGCTCTATGTTAGAGAGGGCATTGACTCAGAAAGGATTAAAGTTTTGCAGGAAACAAAATCTGCTGTAGAATCTATATGGATTGAAATTCCATGTAAAAGGGGGAAGGCAATGGCAGTGGCAATGGCAGAATGACCAAATGGATGAAGAAATGCTCAAAGAAATCAAGGAAGCTAACAAAAGTTACAGTGCAGTAATAATAATGGGTGATTTCAACTACCCCGGTATCGACTGGGTCAGTGTCACGTCAGGACATGCTAGGGAGATAAAGTTCCTAGATGAAATAAATGACTGCTTCTTGGAGCAGCTGGTTCATGAACCGACCAGAGGGGAAGCCATATTAGACCTAGTCCTTAGTGGAACACCAGAACTAGTGCAAGAGATAAGGTTGTTGGGGCCATTTGGCAATAGTGATCATAGCATGATCGCCTTTGATTTAATTAGTGGAGGAGGTGTGATAGGCGATGGCCTACTTCATCTTGTAAATGTAAGATTGTGGCAGAGGCCTGTCTCTGCCTGCCTGTCAGCTCTGCGTGAGTCCTTCCCCCCTCCACCTCAGAGTATTATAACTGACTCTGGAATATTACAGAAATTATCAGTAGCTGTTAGAAACACTTCTCAGCTTTGCTTTGCCTTGAAGAATGTCTTCTGATAAGAACGTAAAACTCTTCCACTGTTTTGTTATGTTTTAAGCACAGATGTATGTCTCAGTATTTCTCAGTATTATTGCTTCCACACTGTATCCTTGCAAATACACTGACCTTGTAAAGAGAAGCAGATTGAAATTCAGCAAGAATATGTTATGTCTGAAGTTTTGAGCCATGGCGAGAGAGATGTGCACGGGGGGGGGGGGGGGGGGGGAACAAGGGGGTAAGCCCAGTCACAGATGGCTATTGGATGAAAGTAGCTGGGCCACCAAGACCAATGAGGAGTTTTGCCTGTATTAGACTGGAGAAGAAAGGTATATAAACTGTCATTTTTCTGAGCTCTGGGCTCAGCCATTTTGTATGTATCATTGTCTGAGTCTGTGCACATTAAACTGGCTTGAATTCTAGTCAATAGACTCCGGGTTTTATTGGTTGCGGACACTTCGCTATTACATATTCTTGGTGCGTTGGGCCGGGAATGGCGTAATCCGCAAATGGTCCGCAAGTGATACTACCACGTATTACCGCCTCCAGGTTTGGTCCGGCTGGGACCACAGCCGACCGACATGGAGAGGATCCCAGGCGCCGACCAGTCCCTTGCATCGGAGGGTTCCGCACTGCCTCGGCAGCCTGCTGGGTCCAGCTGGCCAAAACCTCAAACCCAGGGGAGTCCAGGATTCAACCCAGAGGAACTGGTTGCGCAGCGCATTAGCTACCGGATCCGGTGAGTATTGATTTTTCTGGTTCTTAGTCAGATAGCTTTGGGAAAGTCTCGAGACAAATTTGGTACAGTAACAGGTAAAAGAAGTCTGATCAACTTCCAGGGCGGCATTAGTACCCCTGCATGAGTAGGCGCGGGGCGAAGCTGCTGACCCTTTTGGTTTGGTAATTTTGGTTTAGTCAGTTAGCCAGGGAGTTTTGGAATTTGGGAAATGCTAGCATGTTTGGTTGTGTGAAGTGTGCTTGAGAGGCCTTGCAATACAGGCCAAGCGAGAGCGGTCTCCTAAGTAGCGCAGTTCCTGGGCAGGGCGACCTGGAAGCGTTTGTTGTTTGTCCCCCTCATTGTTTTTGTGGGCTACGCGGACCCCTTACCTGTAGCCATCCTACCTACCCTTTCTGTTTGCTGTCTTGTACGTTATACGTTATAATGGGAGGGGCGGAGTCCGTACAAACTCCGCTGAACTGTATGATCACGAATTTTAAGAAAGGTTTTAGTGGTGATTATGGGATAAAGTTGACAGCAACCCACTTAGAAATATTGTGTAGTAGGGTGTGGCCGGCGCTGGACGCCGGGTGGCCACCAGAAGGTACTTTTGATATCCAAACTGTGTCCCGTGTGCACAAGGTGGTGCGCAGCTATAGTCCTGAACAGTTTTCCTATATAGATTCCTGGTTAGGTATCTGTGAGAAGCAGCCCTCCTGGATGAAGAATTGCAGTGAGGGACAGAGAAAGATTATATTAGCAACTGCCACAAGAGTCCCTGTCAAGAAAGAAAAAACCCCTATTTATGTAGCCCAAGAGTCTCCAGAGATCCCAAAGTATCCACCCGCCTTTCTGTATACTCCAGTCCCGTCAGCACCACCCCAAGTACCCCCATTAGTACCCCGAGTAGAGCCGGAGGTAGCGAGCGTACCTCCAGCCGAGGTGCCTCCACCGCAGCAAGTGAGCGTACCTCCAGCCGAGGTGCCTCCACCCGAGCAACCACCTCCAACACTTGAAGAGCAGACCCCTCCCCGCAGAAGTTGGAGCCCTAGTCCTGAGCAGCGCTCTGATGAGGAACAATCATCCCCCGAAGAATCCGCTAGTGGAGGGTCAGATGCCAGTCCAGGGCCATCCACTAGTTCAGACACCGGTAGTAGAGCCACCCCCAGGTCCGCTAATCTGCGTTACGTCCTCAGAAGCAGAAAAGCGGGCCCGAAAGAAGTCCGCCAACTGCCACTGCGGCAGGTCCCAGGATTACCCATTCAAAATGGGGAGGGTCAGGTTGTGCCCGGACCTACCAGTCTAGTCTATGTGCCTTTCTCCACAACAGATTTATTGAATTGGAAAACGCATTATGCCTCCTATACTGATAAGCCTCGAGATTTGACAGAGTTAATGACTAGTATTATGCAAACTCATCAGCCCACCTGGTCTGACTGTCGCCAGCTCTTGGCTACCCTCTTCACTACTGAAGAGCGGGCACGGATAGTGCGAGCAGCCACTAAATGGTTAGAAGAGAACCCTGAAGTTGGAAGAAACCTAAATCTAGATCCCCGACAGGCAGCAGCCGCAGATTTCCCCAATGAAGATCCCGGATGGGACCCGAATAGTGATGTAGGAGAAAAAGCCCTCACACGGTTCCGCCAGGCTCTACTGCAGGGCCTAAAGAAGGGAGGCCAGAAAGCTATGAATATTGGAAAAGTAGCGGACGTTCTTCAGCGCCCAGATGAGAGTCCAGCTGCTTTTTATGAACGACTGACTGAAGCCTATAGACTTTACACCCCCTATGATCCAGCAGCCCAGGAGAATTTACGCATGGTGAATGCTGCTTTTGTGAGTCAGTCCCAGGGAGACATAAAGCGAAAACTGCAGAAATTGGAAGGATTTGCGGGAATGAACTCAACACAGCTAATGGAAGTCGCACAAAAGGTATATGTGAATCGTGATCAAGAAAGCAAACGTGAAAGTGAAAGAAGGATGAGGAAGAAAGCGGATTTGCTCGCTGAGGCACTAGTGGAAGGACGCGGAGGAGGATATCCTAACCGAAGAGCCAGACGACGGGGAAGGGGCCGAGGGAGCTCTCGGCCCCCCTTAGGTGCAAATCAGTGTGCTTATTGTAAAGAGGAAGGACATTGGAAGGATACATGCCCAAACCTGAACTCCGCCCCCTGGAGGGGACACGGGAGCGCCAGGAGAGCGGGGGGGGGGGGCGGCGATTCCAGCAGCAAGGGGGGATGCAGCGCGCACAGTCTCAACAGTTCCAGCAAAATGAGACTGCCATGCAGGGAGTGGCAGTCACCGAAGCAGATTTCATGGATGATGAGGAATAGGCCAGACTGGGTTCCAAATTCTTCTTAGGTCTCCAGGAGCCTATGGTCAATGTAAAAATTGGAGACCAGCATATGGACTTTATGGTAGACACAGGGGCTGAGCATTCAGTAGTAGCCAAGCCGATGGCCCCTGTGTCCTCTCGATCTGTTACAATCGTGGGAGCTACAAAGCTTCAAGCACAGATATCCTTTGTTGAAGGGGGAAAAATGGAAATGACTATAAACTCAAAAGCCGCTGGCTTGATGGTGTTAACTGTCCCCCGAGAAGAAGAATGGCGGTTCTATTCACCTACATCCAAAGCAGCAAGTTCCTGTATACTTACCAGCATTGCAGCCCCACCTGGAGTATGGGCAGAGAATAATCCACCTGGCCTAGCAAAGAATATAGCTCCTGTACTTGTTACCCTTAAGCCCGGAGCAGAACCAGTGCATGTGCGTCAGTATCCCCTCCCACGACCAGCAATTTGAAGGTATTCATCGTCACCTGAAGAAATTGTTGCAGTATGGACTTCATAGAGAATGCCAATCAGCCTGGAACACCCCCCTTCTCCCAATCAAGAAGCCTGGGACAAGGTGACTACCGCCCAGTGCAGGATTTACATCGAGTAAACAGTGCAGTTGAAACTATACATCCTTACACCCTCCTGGGACTGATTCCAGCAGAAGCCACTCATTTCACTGTTTTGGACTTAAAAGATGCTTTTTTCTGTATACGCCTGGCAGAGGCCAGTCAGCTTTTGTTTGCATTTGAATGGGAAAACCCTACCACAGGAAGACGAGGACAACTCACTTGGACTCGATTACCACAAGGATTCAAGAACTCGCCCACTATCTTCAGTGCAGCCCTCAGTCAAGATTTGTCAAGTTACTCTGTAACTCCGGGAAAAAGAATTCTACTCCAATATGTAGATGATCTGCTCATAGCCACCAACAACGAAACTGATTGTGTGCAAGCTACAAGTGATCTCCTGCACCTTTTGAATGAAGCTGGATACAAGGTCTCAAGAGCCAAGGCGCAGCTGTGTCAGACAGAAGTGAAATACTTAGGGTTCCACCTGTCCAAAGGAACCCGGAAATTAGGACTCGAGCGGAAGGAAGCAGTATGCCGCATCCCAACCCCCACAACCAGAAAACAGGTGCGAGCTTTCTTGGGAGCGGCAGGCTATTGCCGAATATGGATACCTAATTTTGCGCTCATGGCAAAACCCTTGTACCAAGCCACCCAGGGAGTTGAACGATCCCCCCTGGAATGGGGCCCAGAACAAGATAAAGCATTCAAATCATTGAAAACAGCATTGATGTCATCCCCAGCCTTGGGCCTACCGGATGTGCAGAAACCCTTTCGTCTATATGTCCATGAGTCAAGCGGAAACACATTGGGAGTCTTGACCCAGCCTCTTGGGTCCTGGCAGCGACCTGTGGCCTACCTGTCAAAACAATTGGATCCTGTTGCCAAAGGGTGGCCACCTTGCCTGAGAGCTGTAGCAGCCACAGCCCTCTTAGTGAGCGAAGCTGACAAGCTCACCTTAGGACAAAATCTTCGAGTCACTGTACCACACTCTGTTCTAACCCTGATGGAACACAAAGGAAACCATTGGCTCACTAATGCCCGAATGTTGAAGTATCAAAGTATGCTATGTGAGAATCCGCAATTGCAATTAAGTGTCAGCCAAACTTTGAACCCAGCTACCCTATTGCCAACTGGTCCAGGCCCTCCTGACCATGATTGCTTGGAAGTAATGGACACTGTATATTCAAGTCGCCCAGATTTAACTGATGTTCCCCTGAGCCATCCAGACAAAACATTCTTCGTGGATGGGAGTAGCCTCATAATTGAAGGACAGCGATGTGCTGGTTATGCAGTGGTGACTCTGGACATGGTAGTAGAATTGTCAGCCCTAGCCCCAGGAACCTCAGCACAGAAGGCTGAATTGATAGCTCTCACACGAGCACTCAGAATAGGAGCAGGAATTAGCCTGAATGTATATACAGACTCTAAATATGCTTTTACAACACTACATGCCCATGGGGCCCTGTACAAAGAACGTGGATTGATCACCTCAGGAGGCAAGTCTGTCAAGTATGGCCCAGAAATATTGACTTTGTTGGAAGCAGTATGGGCCCCCAAACACGTTGCTGTAATGCATTGCCGAGGCCATCAAACTGGAGATGGAGAAGTGTCCCGAGGAAACAGATTTGCTGATGCCTCAGCCCGAGAAGCAGCTATTGCAGGACAAGTTATCACCCCAAATGTCACAATACAAGCAGCCATATTTCCAGTACCTCTTAGTGCGTGGACACCCAGATATACCAAAATGGAGATGGACCATTACTGTCAAAAGGAGGGGGGGGGGGGGCAATTATCAGAAACTGGATGGATAGTGTTGCCACCGCCTGAAGGGAGCTCCACCCCTGGTATGACCGTGATTCCTGAAGCACTAGGCCCTGCCTTTGTTCAAGCCTTTCATCAAGCCACACATTATGGAAAATCAAAGATGGCAGATGCTCTGAAGCCATATTTCTATATCTCCTTGTTAGGACCTTTGACCACCTCAGTAGCCCGAAGATGTGTGACTTGTGCCAAGAACAATGCCCGGCAAGGTCCTGTACCACCCCCAAGAGTTCAGTCAGTAGGAGTTACCCCCATGGGAAATATCCAAATAGACTTTGCAGAAATGCCACGAGCAAATGGATATCGTTACTTGCTAGTCCTAGTTTGTACTTTTTCTAGATGGGTGGAAGCTTTTCCCACCAGAACTGAGAAGGCCAGAGAAGTCACTAAGGCCTTGCTCCATGAGATCATCCCCCGATTTGGAATACCATTGACTATGGGGTCTGACAATGGGCCCTCTTTTATATCACAAGTAACCCAGCAGCTAGCCCATGCCCTGCAAATACAATGGAAGTACACACAGCCTATAGGCCCCAGAGTTCAGGGAAAGTAGAGAGAATGAATCGTACCCTGAAGTCTCAGATATCCAAACTTTGTCAGGAAGCCCACCTGAAGTGGCCCCAAGCTCTCCCCATTTCCCTTCTCCGAATACGTTCAGCCCCCACCACGCCATTAGGAGTATCCCCATTTGAGATTTTGTATGGGAGGCCCTCGCCAATAATACAGGGGATAAGAGGGGATATGAATCAGATTGGATCAGAAATCACTAGGCAAGAATTGTTGGCTCTAAGTTCTGTTTTGCAGAGCCTTCATACCTGGGTGCAGGACCAGTTGCCTATCAATCTAACAGAGCCATTGCATCCTTTCAAGCCTGGAGCCTCAGTGTGGGTAAAGGAGTGGAAGAAGACACCGTTGGCGCCTCATTGGAAGGGACCATACATCGTTTTGCTATCCACCCCAACAGCAGTTAAAGTGGCCGAGATCGACTCTTGGAT
Organism: Ichthyophis bannanicus; assembly: GCA_033557465.1. Lineage (NCBI taxonomy): Eukaryota > Metazoa > Chordata > Amphibia > Gymnophiona > Ichthyophiidae > Ichthyophis > Ichthyophis bannanicus. The sequence continues at coordinate 129,942,282 of CM066033.1, forward strand.
TCATCACAGTCGAGTGAAACCAGCAACAGTACCTGAGAGTCGTCCCTGAACTTCGATCGCTAATCCTGCAGCACCATTGCGACTCACGCTGCGAAGAAAAGATCCGTCATCGTAAAGACTCTGCCAACCTGCTCCTGAAAGAGACATCCTTCAGTTTTGTATTACCCTATCAATCCTTATCTATCTACCTCAATCAACCATTATCTACCTCAGTAATCATCAGAGACTATAACCATGATGATTACGAATTGCTGCTATTTCCTTCTTGCGGTAGCCCTGGGACACTTGAGAACCACTCTTGCCTTGCCCCCTTGTGTAGCCTGTATAACCACCACCCGAACTGGAATGCAAGTCACTCAGACTCTACTCTATCACTCTTACTACACTTGTACCGGTGTAGTCAGCCGGTGTATCTATAATGGTACAGAACTGAATGTCTGCACAAAGGGAAAGACTCGTACTTGCTTCAGACCTCGCCAGAATCCATCTTACTATGTCCTGGAATTGAGATGGAATGATGAAGATGGAGCCCTTATCAATGCTCTCTGATCCCAGCCAACCTGCTTACCTGTATTTTGATGCTTGTGACTTGATTAATAGAAATAATTATTACAGGTGTGGATCATGGGAGCAAGCTTACTATTATGATGAGAAGTATATGTGTCCTGAAGGTGCGCACAACTGGGGAATATGCACTGGGATACATTCCCCAACAACATATAGCAAATCATCAGAAGCAGATTATTTCTGTCCGAAATGGGATTGTGTGTACTATGCTACCTGGTCTGGTAGCCCTACAGGACAGACTGGAGATGATCGCAAGGCGCTGCTGGAAAGATTACCCTTACTGAAACCTGCACAGTGCAAGAAAAGTGCCTGCAATCCCCTACGACTTCAGATCTTTGACCTCAGCCAGTGGAAGCAAGGATTTCGATTCGGCCTGCGCATAGCAGGAGGTGGAACTGATCCTGGAACCATTATATTCATCCAGCTGAATGTAAAGACTCATGTTTCTTCACCTTATCACATACATCATACCTTCTACGAGGCCATTAAGGCAGAATTTGTTGTTCCCCACACCTCGCAGAATTTGTTCATCGAACTAGCTGGAGCTGTGGCATCCAGCCTCCAGATCTCGGACTGTCTCTTTTGTGGAGGAACTCAAATGGGAGACCAGTGGCCTTGGGAAGCACAAGAACTGAATTATTCTGTACCATATAACCAAACTGATGTGCATAACACTACCAATGAATGGGTCCTAGCCCACTCCATAGTGGGTAGACTGTGTTTTGTACGAGCAGGACCACAATTAACTGCATTGGTAGGGAAATTGGTCTGTTTGAACCAGAAATATTACAATGCCACAACTGGAAAGACTTCTTGGTGGTCAGGTGCCAATACTCCAGAACCTTCTAATCCTCTGATCACCTTTCCTTATTTGGCCAGGATATGGACAGATCTGGCTACACACAGCACTTGGCAAGCTCCACCTGGACTATATTGGATTTGTGGCACCCGAGCATATGCTAAACTCCCTGCCAAATGGGGAGGAGCATGTGTTCTCGGAACAATACGGCCATCTTTCTTTCTTTTGCCCCTATCCCACGGAGAACAATTGGGGTTCCCTGTATATAAAAGTCGACAGAAACGAGAAGCTCTGAGAATCGGCCAATGGGACAAATGGGATGCAACCTCTGAAGAATGGCCACCAGAGAGAATTGTTTCTTACTATGGACCTGCTACCTGGGCGCAAGATGGTTCTTGGGGCTACCGCACCCCTATATATATGTTAGACCGTATTATACGTTTGCAAGCTGTTGTTGAGATTATAACCAATGAAACTAGTAGAGCACTAACCTTGTTAGCTAAACAAGCCACTCAGATGCGTACAGCCATTTACCAGAACCGCTTAGCTCTAGATTATCTGCTTGCAGCTGAAGGAGGAGTATGTGGCAAGCTGAATTTAACTAACTGCTGCTTGCAAATAGATAATGAAGGACAGGTTGTAGAAGACATAGCCAATCACATGAGAAAACAAACTTATGTCCCAGTCCAAACATGGCATGGCTTGCAACTAGATGGCTGGTTTGGTTCTTGGTTTTCAGGCCTAGGCGGCCTGAAGACACTTGTCATACTTGTATTCCTGATTGTAACTGTTTGCTTATGTATCCCATGTTTCCTTCCCCTATGCTTGCGTATGCTACGCTCCATTATTGATAATAGTCTTGACCGCAGGGAAGCAGCACAAATATTAGCAAGATGGGATTACTATCCCATACCCCGAAGCGATCCTTCTACTATAGTTTAAAGTACCGCCATATATATGTGTGATTAGATTCTCACCCTTTCTCATGTGCGGGTGTGAATAATCAAAAGGAGGGAATGTGATAGGCGATGGCCTACTTCATCTTGTAAATGTAAGATTGTGGCAGAGGCCTGTCTCTGCCTGCCTGTCAGCTCTGCGTGAGTCCTTCCCCCCTCCACCTCAGAGCATTATAACTGACTCTGGAATATTACAGAAATTATCAGTAGCTGTTAGAAACACTTCTCAGCTTTGCTTTGCCTTGAAGAATGTCTTCTGATAAGAATGTAAAACTCTTCCACTGTTTGGTTATGTTTTAAGCACAGATGTATGTCTCAGTATTTCTCAGTATTATTGCTTCCACACTGTATCCTTGCAAATACACTGACCTTTTAGAGAGAAGCAGATTGAAATTCAGCAAGAATATGTTATGTCTGAAGTTTTGAGCCATGGCGAGAGAGATGTGCATGGGGGGGGGGGGGGGACAAGGGGGTAAGCCCAGTCACAGATGGCTATTGGATGAAAGTAGCTGGGCCACCAAGACCAATGAGGAGTTTTGCCTGTATTAGACTGGAGAAGAAAGGTATATAAACTGTCATTTTTCTGAGCTCTGGGCTCAGCCATTTTGTATGTATCATTGTCTGAGTCTGTGCACATTAAACTGGCTTGAATTCTAGTCAATAGACTCCGGGTTTTATTGGTTGCGGACACTTCGCTATTACAGAGGGATAGTAAGGAAATCCACAGTACTACCTTTTAACTTTCGAAAGGGAAACTATGATAAAATGAGGAAAACAGTTAAGAAAAAACTAAAAGGAGCAGTTGCAAAGGTTAAAGACGTACATCAGGCTTGGCTGTTGTTGAAAAATACTATCTTGGAAGCCCAGACCAGCTGTATTCCACGCTTTAAGAAAAGTGGAAGGAAGTCCAAAAAACTGCCAGTATGGTTTAAAGGTGAGGTCAGAGAGGCTGTTGTTGCCAAAAAAGCATCTTTCAGGAAATGGACAAAAGAGCCAAACGACGAAACCTGGAAACAGCACAAGCACTGGCAAGTCAAATGCAAGGCATTGATAAGGCAGGCAAAGGGATAATTTGAGAAGAAGCTTGCTGCGGAAGCAAAAACGCGAAGTAAAGACCTTTTCAAGTACATTCATAGCAAAAAACCTGTGAGAGAGTCAGTTGGTCCATTAGATGATAAAGGGGTTAAAGGAGCACTAAGAGGCGACAAGGCGATAGCGGAGAGATTGAATGAATTCTTTGCTTCAGTCTTTACTGAGGAAGATGTAGGGATGTTACCCATGACTGAAGTGGTATTTAAAGGTGCAGAAGAATTGAAGGAAATATCGATACATCGGGAAGATGTATTACAACTATTAGATAAACTGAAGAGTAGCAAATCACCTGGGCCGGATGGTATACATCCAAGGGTGTTGAAAGAGCTGAAATACGAGATTGCAGACCTGCTATTAGTAATCTGTGAACTATCATTAAAATCATCTCTAATACCTGAAGATTGGAGGATCGCCAAAGTAACACCAATTTTTAAAAAGGGTTCCAGGGGTGATCCGGGAAACTAAAGACCGGTGAGCCTGACATCAGTACCGGGAAAAATGGTAGAAACCATCATAAAGAATAAAATTACTCAGCATGTAGATAGTCATGACCTAATGGGAGACAGCCAACATGGCTTTAGACAAGGAAGATCTTGTCTTACTAATCTGTTATGTTTTTTTGAAGGAGTGAATAATCAGGTGGACAAAGGTGAGTCAGTTGATATTGTGTATCTGGACTTTCAGAAAGCCTTTGACAAGGTCCCTCATCAGAGACTTTTGGCAAAACTAAAGAGTCATGGGATAGGAGGCAGTGTACTATTGTGGATCAGGAACTGGTTAAAAGATAGAAAGCAGAGGGTCGGGCTAAATGGCCAATTTTCCCAAAGGAGAAAGGTGAATAGTGGTGTACCCCAGGGATCTGTGCTGGGTCCGCTGCTTTTTGACATATTCATAAATGACCTGGAAAGTGGAATAACGAGTGAGGTTATCAAATTTGCAGATGACACAAAACTATTTAAAGTTGTTAAAACCCAAGAGGATTGTGGAAAATTGCAAGAGGATCTTGAAATATTGGAAGACTGGGCATCAAAATGGCAGATGAAATTTAATGTGGACAAGTGCAAGGTTATGCACCTAGGGAAGAACAACCCAAACTATGGTTACACGATGCAAGGTTCCACATTAGGAACCACCACCCAGGAAAAAGATTTAGGCGTCATTGTGGATACTATGTTAAAACCCTCGGCCCAGTGTGCAGCAGCAGCCAAGAGAGCAAATAGAATGCTAGGTATGATAAGGAAAGGAATGGAAAATAAAACAAAAGATATTATAATGCCTCTATATCGTTCCATGTTGAGACCGCACCTTGAATATTGTGTGCAATTCTGGTCGCCGTATCTTAAAAAGGATATAGCAATTTTAGAAAAGGTTCAGAGAAGAGCCACCAAAATGGTAAAGGGGATGGAAGGATACTCCTATGAAGAAAGGCTAAAAAGGTTGGGGCTCTTTAACCTGGAAAAGAGACGGCTGAGGGGAGATATGATATAAGTCTATAAATTAATGAACGGAGTGGAACGGGTAAACGTAGATCGATTGTTTACCTTATCAGAATATAGAAAGACTAGGGGACATGCAATGAAGCTACAGGGTAATCTATTTAAGACTAATAAAAGAAAATATTTTTTCACTCAACGTGTAATCAAACTCTGGAATTTGTTACCGGAGGATGTAGTAAAGGCTGTTAGTGTAGCTGGGTTTAAAAAAGGTTTGGACAAGTTCCTGGAGGAAAGGTCCATAAACCGTTATTAAGAAGGGACCCAGGATATCAATGCTTGAACCAATACAAGCATTGTGGAACCTGTGTCCCTTGGGGAAACTGCTAGGTACGTATGACCTAGATTGGCCACTGTTGGAAACAGAATACTGGGCTTGATGGACCTTGGTCTGACCCAGTATGGCATATCTTATGTTCTTATGTAAGAACAGTTGTCCCAGGATGACACCGAGATCCTATGCCACCAGTGATGGTCGACTAGGGGGATGAAAATGCAGAAGGCACCGCATAAAGAACAAGCATTCTGACTATAAGGAATGAGTGAAAATCCACAAGCACGAACAGGGAAGACAGTAACAGAAGTTGCAAAATAAGAAAAAAACTCTTCAAGGAATTAGATGGAAAAACAAGTGGCAGATGCACAAGTAAAGTGGGAAATACAGAGTGTTACTCCAGGAACACTTTGTCGAACAAGAACGGATACTTGAATGGTTAAGGAGGGGTGGACTGACAACAGTTACAGACGAGATGGTTTACAGCAAGCATTGAAAAAACTGGCAACACAGACATATGTCGATTCGGTAAGAAAGACCTGGAAACAGTGATTCACCTCATAGCTGGCTGTGAAGTTCTGATGGCAGAAAATTTCTATACAGAAATACATAATAAAGTAGCGTACCTCATCCATTGGAAACTCTAAGCACTACAACATCACTGTGCCCAAAAAGCACTGGGATCACGACCCTAAGAGTATTACAGAGAATGAGGTTATGATCACCTGGGATGCTCCCATTTCGACTGATAAAAAGCTGGATGCGAGGAAGCCTGATATAGTGGTTAAGGAAAAAAACATCAGAACAGTATTGATAATACAGGTGTCAGTTCCAAGCGACTACTCTGTGAATCGCATGGAGAGGCAGAAGGTCCTGAAATATTAGGAAATGCAGTCAGAGACCAAGAAAATGTGGCAGAAAAATACAGAAATATTTCCCATCGTATTGGGTACCACAGGCTTGATAAAGAAGAATTTCCAAGCACATCTCGACAAACTACCCATACATGTTACATCTTACGAACTTCAGGAGGCCCTCTCTTTTGCACGATGCAAGTACTACGCCGAGCCTTAGCAGTAAATTTGAGAGACTGAGATCATACTCCACATGCCCTGGCTTATAAGGGAGGCTCACGACTGTCATGGTATGCGCAAAACTAATCTTTAGGTAAACCACAACCCCTTGTTACTACAGCTGTCTCAGGTACCGCCCCCTTCATCTGTGCTGTGCCCCAGATCTATTCTCTCAGGAGGAGGGCACGCTACTGCACACCAGCCTCCTCTCACTCACAACTTGACTGCTGAGAGGATAGCTCTGGTGGAGTTCCACCTGCCCATAGATGTAGAGAATATCCTCCTGGTGTCTCGCAAGGATTCCACCAGGAGGGCATATGCCTTCAAGTGGTGCAGATTCTCAGTCTGATGTGCAGACCAGGCCTTCAACCCCTTTACTTTGCTCGTTGCAGTCAGTGCTGAGTTACTTGCTTCACCTCTCCAACTCTGGATTGAAGTCTAACTCTGTCAGGGTGCACCTGAGTGCTCTTTCATCAGTTCACCACAACATTGATGCTGGCCCTTTTCTGCTGACCACTGATATGCCGGGGCAGTTTCTCCAAATGGGTTAGTTTTGCACATATCAATACAAACTACACTGCATTAAGGGGGTACTATAACAAATTAAAGAAAAAAAACTCTTAGGTAAACCACAACCCACTTTTACATTTAAAGACGAACCACTCCCACTCTGTATAAGTAGAAATATACAAAGACAAAGATTACTGTACCTTTTTAAAGGGAGAAAAAGACCTCAGGATGACTTTTACTCCCACTACGTGGCAAACTGAATTGCCATAGGGGAACACATCTCTCTCACATCACTGGTCTTTAAAAAAAAAACTCTTAAATCTCCATAGTCAAATTCAGCTCTATCCACTTTATTATTTTATATATCTCAAAAAAGTACTTTTTTATACAGAATTACAAAATTTGTTTTATTTTATTTTTAAATAATTTTGTGATAATTTTAATGGTCTCACATATTTAGAATTCATAAAACAGAGAACCATTCTCTTCCGCACATACAGCAACCAAACTCTTTCATTGGGTCAGCAGACCTCACATTTAAGTCAATAGTCCTCAAAACAGCCACCTGTAACAAAGCAAACCACCAGGTGACTGTACAGAAGTTACGAATCAAACGTTAAGCAGACTGACACTTATCTGATCAAAGATCGCCAAACGTCTTTAGTCAAAGTCGCCCAACAAAGATCTTCATTTCTCCCATGCAGGGCTTCTTCAGAGGCGTTGTGATTTACTTCAGACAAAACCTCCAAGGATCCAAAGGTCTTTAAATGTAAAAGTGGGTATCAGTTGCTGGGGCCACTGTGGGGCAATGAGTATCAGGACAGCCCTGTCCGCTTGGGCCTTGAAAAGAGTCTTGGCCACCGGGGGGGGGGGGGTTGGTGGGTAAGCGTAGAGGAGGCCCTCGCTCCAGTCCAGGAAGAAGGTATCGAATGCCACCCAACTGGGACAGGACATCCTGGAGCAAAACAGTGGTAGATGGGCACTGAGAGGAGATGCGAAAAGTTCCATGGTGAGCGTGCCCCACATCTGAAAGATCTTGCGGACTACCTGGGAGTTAAGAGCCCAATCGTGCGGTTGCAGGACTCTGCTGAGCTAGTCCGCTAAGTCATTGTCCTCCCCCAGGAGGTACACTAACCAGAGAAGCATAGCTGGATTGTCACCCAACAGAGGAGGTACGAGCCCATGCCCCTTTGCTTGTTGATGTAGAACATTGTGACTTGATTGTCTGTATGAGAACAACCGACCAGATGTATCCGGAAGGCCCATAGCACATTCGCATTAGTTCGAATTTCGAGAAAGTTTATCTGGTGGAGGCTCTCGCCCTCTCACTAGAGGCCTTGCATGGACCACTGAGATGGGCTCTCCAGCTGAGCTTGGAGGCATCTGTTGTCATAATTTGCTGGTGCAGGGGTGCTTGGAAGGGCAGCACCGCCAGATGCCGCCCTTGCCACCACGGGAGAGAGTTGAGCAGTGGTGGAGTTACATACACCCTGTCAGAAAGACTACCCAATGCCTGACGCCACTGAGTACAGAGGGTCCACTGTGCTTGCCTCATATGCAGGCGGGTGAATCGAGCAACATGGACTATGGAAACCATGTGGCCCAGGAGGCGAAGCATCTCGCGAGTGGACACCATTAAGCAGCACTGAACCTGGTGTGCCAGAGAAGCGAGTCAGTGGGCCTAGTCTGTCGGGAGATATGCCCCAGCCAAAGTATCGGGGAGAGCCCCAGTGAGGTGCTGAGTGGGTTGCAGGTGGGAGTTTGAGTAGTTGATAATTTATTTATTTATTTATTTTATTTGCATTTCTTATATACCGCACTATTTGCGATCAGCGCGGTTTACATAAAACAAAAGGTATCCGACAATGAACAAAAGTCAGGTCATTACATTGAACAGGAACAAGTAACTTGGAAAACAGGGTAAACTATATACATATGCGTAGCATTGAATAGGTAACTATATACATGTCAGATGGAGTTACTGGGTATTGATCATACTTGGTGGCTGGGGTTCGGGGCAGTCAGTGAGGTATTTGATAAAGAGGAAGTGTTTTAAGGCCTTCCTGAACTGGCTCAAGTTAGGGATTGCTCTGATGTGTGGTGGTAGGGAGTTCCAGAGACTTGGGGCGCATAGTCTAAAGGCTCTGTTCGATGTTGCTTTGGAGCATTTTGTCATGTCTCTCGGTATCACTAGCATGTTGGCTACTGAGGTTCTTCTTAGCCTGTTGGGTATGGGTGGTTGGATGAGGTCACATAGTGAAGAGGAGGAGAGCCCCTTGATGGCCTTGAATGTCATCACTAGAGTTTTGAAGCTTAACCTGGCTTCAAAACCCGGGCTTCAAAACCCTAGATAATGAAGCTCAACTGCTCCAAGACATGGTTGGTATGCTGTGCGGCTGGGCAAACTTTGTCCAGAGAGCCGCCCCTCATCAACCAGTCATCCAGGTAAGGGAACACAAAAATCCCTTGCATCCAGAAAATAGCGGTTACAACTACTAAAGCACTTTGTGAAAATCTTGGGAGCGGACGCTATTCCGAAGGGAAGAACCCTGTACTAGTAGTGCCTTCGCTGATTATGAAGTGGAGATATTGTCGGTGCAGTGGATGAATGAGGATGTGTGTGTAGGCATCTTTTAGATCCAAGGAGCATAGCCAATCTCCCCGCTGGAGGTAGGGCAGCAACATTCCAAGGGATACCATCTTGAACTTCTCTCTGACAAGGAAGCGATTTAGATTGAGAAGATCTAGTATGGGTTGGAAGCCGCTCGTCTGTTTGGGGACCAGGAAGTATCGGGAGTAGAACCCTCTTCCTGCCTCAGATGGAGAAATCAGTTCCATCACTCTGGCTTCCATAAGGTTTGCTACTTTCAAATAGAGAAGCTCCCGATGGTGAGGTTCCAGAAAGCATTCCCCTAGAAAGAATGGAGGGGAGAGGGAGTCTGCTTGCAGTGTAGGAGGTAACCCTTCTTCACTATCTGCAATGCCCAGGTATCGGTGGCGATGCTGAGCCAATGGTGGGCAAAGAACTGGAGATGGCCCCCAATGTGCTGCGGAACTGAGCCTGAAAGGGGAGAAAAGGTCGTGGTCTGGGAATGAAACCCCCCTTCCCCAGGCTGTGGCTGAGGAGCTAGTTGGGGTTTTGGGGTCTTAGGCCTACACTGCTGTCTTTGGCGTTGGCCTTTGGCCTGCTGCCCCTCTGGGGTCGCCTGGTAGGAGTGATACAGGGGATAGGCACCATAGCCCTTCTTCTTCGGGTAGAAGGACTTTTTCCCCAAAGCCTTCTGATGGGAAGAGTCAGCAGTCTTCCTGGAAAGCCTGGTTATGGAAAGTTGTTCCATCTCCAACTCAGCAGTCTTTTCAGTCATGGGTTTGCAAAACAGGTTCTTTCCCCAGCATGGGACATTAGCCAATTTGCCCTGAACCCATTGCTCCAGGTCAGAGGATTGTAGCCATGCCAGGCAGTGGGCATCAATACCCATTGCAGCCACTGGACACGGTCATAGGCTGCCCGAGTTAGAAACTTGAAGCTTTCCTTGGTTTTACTGACCAGACTCTGGAGGATCTTGAGATGTTCACCAGAAAGCCCAGCCAAGAACCCGGAAAGCTCCCCTGCCAGGTCCCTCCAGTTCATATTCATGTACAGCTGGTATGCCTGGATACAGGTCACGAGCATCGAGCCCTTATAACACTTCCTGCCAAAGCCAACCATGGTGCGGGCCTACCCACCCAGGGGCACCAGGGAGTGCATCTTATTGCTCCTGGTGTGGCACATGGCCGACTCCACCACCATGGATTTGTGAGGCAGTTGTGTTTTCTCAAATCCCGGGCACTTGCAGACCCAATACATGAAATCAAGGTGCTTGCTCACTGCAGGCACGGTAAGCGGAGTCTCCCACATCCTCAGAAGGAGCCGCTCCAGAATGGGGTGGACAGGGACCATGATGGCCTCCTTTGGTAGGGTGGGATACTGGAGGATCTAGAGTTCCTCAGCTCCTCCTCTGCCTCAAGGGTGAAAGGCAAGGCCTTATCCATGTCCCTCACAAACTCCAGGAAGGACAGGTCTTTGGGAGGAGATATTCGATGCTTAGGAGGAGGTGAGGGATCTGAAGGCACATCGCAGTGCCTCGTCATCTCTGGAGACTTGTCCTCAGTCTCCCAGTCGGAGTCTGAGTCACTGAGGAACTCGAAGTATCGATGGGATTGAGAACTCCGTCGATGATGGGAAGGGGTCCTCGGTTCTCGATGCTCGGAACAGGAGGAGATGGGCTGAACCAACCAGGGATCGGGAGCAGTTTTGGGATCTCAAGGAAACCAAGGATCGGCTGCACCTTGGCTGTTGAGGCCTCCGCCATGGATGGGGCTGTCAACGGCACCGAGGAACCGGAGTTACCCGGTCTTCGGAGGGGGGAGGATGTTGCGCTGTGAAGGCAGCCATGCTTTGCTCAAGAGCCAGCATCCTCTCTGCCAGGATACAGGCTTCACAGCTGCCAGTGTCACATCAATGCTGGAACCAATGAAGCCAATGCCGGCTCCTCAAGGGTTATAGACTCGGGAGCCCCACTCCAAACCTCCAAGGTCTCAGGAGGCAACTCTTCCCGCCGGGGCAGCCTGGAAGGCCACTCCTGGCCTTCGCCCTTGGAGTCACGTCGAGGGCTCTGAAGACGATGATCAGGGATTTTTCCTCTGGTATCGGCATTGCCCCTCAATGCTGACTCGGATGGAGTCTGTCCCTTCCGGGGGTGCTCCTCATCAAAGGAGAGCCGCTGGTGCAATGTCCTGCGACCTCGAGGCTCGGAAGTCGCCCAGTCCCTTTTTGGAGCCGAGACAAGGCCTTTGAGGGCACTGAAGCAGAGATTGATGCAGGGGATGGTGCTGAGGTCTTGGAATCGAACAACGATTCCAGCTATTTTTCTTGGTTCTTGTACTCCTTGCGCATCATCTGCAAGCAGAGAGGGCATGTAGAAGGCTCATGGTCTGCCCCAAGACATTGAAGGCACGAACTGTGGCAGTCGATGATCGAGATGGTCCGACCTCACTGAGTGCACTTTTTAAAACCACTGGTTGGGTTTGAACGTGCGGTTCACCGCCGTTACCTTGACTTTCTCTATTCTCAAGCCCTTCTGGATCCATTGCAATCTGGCTTTCATCCTTTTCATTCTACCGAAATGGCTCTTGCCAAAGTCTCCAGTGACCTGTTCTTGGCAAAAATCCAAGGGTCTTTACTCAATTCTAATCCTTCTTGACCTTTCTGCTGCTTTTGACCACTTCCTTCTTCTTGATACCTTGCCCTCACTTGGTTTTAAGAGTTCTGTGCTATCCTAGTTCTCTTCTTATCTCTCCCATCGCTCTTTCAGTTTTTGTTCTGGTGGATTCTCCTCGACTGCTAGCCACGCTCAATTGGTATACCCCAGGGATCTGTTTTGGGCCCTCTCCTTTTGTCTCTCTATACCCAATCCCTTGGTGCACTCATCTCCTCCCATGGCTTTCAGTACCATTTTTACTCTGATGCTCTCAGATCTCTCTCTCTCTACACCTGATATCTCTCCGGCAATCCAGCCCGGATCTCTGCCTGCCTATCTGACATCGCTGCCTTTGTGTCTCACTGCCATTTGAAATTGAAAATGACCTAAACCGAGCTTCTTCTTTTTCCCCCTAAACCCACCTCTCTCTTCCTCCTTTCTCAATCTCTGTGGAAAACAATCTTCTACTCCCTGTTTCATCAGCCCGCAACCTTGGGATCATCTCTAACTCTTCCCTTTCCTTCTCCACTCACATCCAACTGATAGCAAAAACCTATTGTTTCTTTCTCTATAACATCAGCAAAATTCTCCCCTTCCTTTCTAAGCACACTAAGACACTTATCCACTCTTTAATCACCTCCCATCTAAACTATTGCAACCTCCTCCTTGCTGGTCTCCCTCTGAATCATCTCTTGCCCCTTCAATCTGTTTAAAACTGAGCTGTGTGACTAATCTTCTGCCAGCCCCGATATGCTCATATAACCCCTCTTCTCAAATAACTTCACTGGCTTCCTGTCCATTTCCGTATCCAATTCAAATTTCTCCTACTGACCTATAAATGCATTCATTCTATTGCTCCTCACTACCTTTCCTCTCTCTCGCATCTCTCCCTACAATCCTCCTCCTGAACTCCGCTCTTCTAGTGGATTGTTTCTGTCTATGCCCTTTTTTTCTATTGTCAACTCCAGACTTAGATCCTTTCACCTTGCTGCTCCTTATGCCTGGAACAAATTACCTGTCTGTACATCAGGCTTCATCCCTGGCCCTTTTCAAATCCACGCCTTTGGAGGAAGCATCGTTCAGCTGCCTCCTATTCTGCTTTTCGTCAGGCACACCTCTTCTATTGCTCCCTGATAACGACGGCTAAACACTCATTACTCTCATCTCATAGCTTCCTCCTCTAATTCTTCTAGGCGCCTTTGTCACATCCTCAAGTCTTTCTTCCACTTCCTCTCTTCCTCCCCATCCACCCCACTCCTCCCCCAGTCCTTCTACCCTTGCCTCCTTTTTCACCGATAAAGTTCTCTCCCTTCGCTCTTCCTTCCCTGCCTGCCCTCCTCCCCTCTCTCCCCTTCCTGACCCCCCCATTCCCTCTGCTGCTGTCTCCATGCCCCCTTCCTGTACCTTTCCTCATATTTGGCGCTCTTTCTGGCCCATCACTTCCCCTGAACTCATCAAAGCTATCTCATCTGCCCATCAGACCACTTGTCCTCTCGATCCCCTACCTTCTTCTTGGTTGCTCAATCCAGATCGTGCACTTATCCCTTACATTCTCTCCATTTTCAATTCCAGTCTTACCTCCGGTCACTTCCCTTCCAGCTGGAAACACGCCATAGTCTGCCCTCTTCTGAAAAAACCTACCCTCGATCCCGCCATCCCCGCTAACTGGCGGCCAGTTGCTAATCTTCCTTTTCTCTCAAAAATCCTCGAGAAGCTTGTCTTCTCCCAACTTGCTATTCATCTTGACTCCACCTTTGCACGTCACCCACGTCAATCAGGCTTTCGTGCCGGCCATAGCACAGAGACTATTCTCATAGCACTGCTCTCTGAACTTCACCGCGCTCACGATCGTGGTGACTTCTCTCTCGTGGTTTCTTTGGATCTTTCCTCTGCCTTTGACTTTGTTGACCACCGCACTCTTCTCACCCTTCTGTCTGATTTCAGTGTTCATGGCACAGTTTTGCAGTGCTTCAGCTCCTTTCTTTCCTCTCGCTCGTTCTCTGTTCATTACGGTTTCTCTGCTTCCCTCCCTTCCCCCTCAATCTGTAGTGTTCCTCAGGGCTCTATTCTTGCCCCCTTGCTCTTTAATGTCTTTCTCGCCCCACTTGCCTTGCTTATTCAAGAGTCTGGAATTTCTGCCTACATTTACGCCGATGATATTCTTCTGGTTCATCACACCTCCTCCTCCTCCCCTGACCTCATCCCACTCAATCTATGTCTTACCTCTGTTGCTTCCTGGTTCGACCTAAACTTTCTCCACGCCAATCCCGCTAAATCCTCTGCGATCTGGTTTTCTTTCGGACTTCCCCCTCCCGATCTGTCACCTGTTATGTCCTCACGCCCCATCCCCCTGGTGTTGACTCTTCGCTACCTGGGTGTGACCTTGGATTCTTCTCTTTCTTTTCACCAACACATTTCCTCTGTCGTACGTACTTCCTTCTACCTCCTTCGTCAGATAAGGGCTGTTCGGTCGTTTCTTCTCCCTCCCTCCGTTGTCACTCTTGTTTTGTCGCTTGTGATCACACGTTTGGACTACTGCAATGCTATTTATGCAGGCCTCCCCTCCTTTCAGCTCCGCTGTCTCCAACTGGTCCAAAATGCAGCCGCTTGTCTCGTTACTTGCTCCCCCGCTCGTTCTCACATCACTCCCTGCCTCTTCGCCCTTCACTGGCTTCCGGTTAAGTTCAGGTTTATCTTCAAATTGCTCATCATCGCGCACAGAGCTCTTCATGCTAGCACCCCCCAGTATTTGGCTGATATCATCCATTTTCAACCCCCTCCACGTCTTCTTCTCTCGGCTCATGGCAACCGTCTCTTCCTCCCTTCCCAGGCCCATTTGGAACTTACCCATCACTCTGCTTTCTTCTTTCTAGGCCCCGCTTTATGGAATTCGCTCCCGCTATTGCTTCGCACTGAATTGTCTCACCCCCGCTTCAAAGCCCTCCTCAAAACTCATCTCTTTTGTCAAGCTTTCGATCTCTCCTCACCTGCCGATGGTACCTTGTCCCCCAGCCGCGCCCCCCACCCTCCTTAATATCTCCCCCTTATACTTTCCATCCGCCCTTTTCCCTTATTCCCTCCCCATCCCCCGTCGTCCTGTTCTCTCTCTGGATCTTTTCTGTTTTCTATCTTCTTAACTGTCTCTCCCTGTCCTGTCGTTGATGGCGTTCTTTTCTGACTCTATTTTCAGTAGCCTACTCTTTTTGTATTGTAAACCGCCCTGACACCCTGGCATGGGCGGTTTATCAAATTCTGTGAATAAAGATAAAGATGCTAAAAGCTCACCTCTTTGAGGCTGCTTTGGGATCCTGATCTGCTTAATCTCCTATGTTCCTCCTTACCTTTCCCCTAGTTGTATCCTTGTCCTCAGCTATTGCATTGTCTATCTTGATTAGATTGTAAGCTCTCACGAGCAGGAACCGTCTTTACATGTATCTGTACAGCATTCCGTATGCCTTGTAGCGCTATATAAATGATCTGCGGTAGTAGTAGCACTTTTTGACAACTCCTTGACCCTCCTAATATTAAGAAAAATCTAAGCTGAAGGTATTTATATCATCCAGTCTCATGTAAGATGTATGTAGCCTTAAGGATATCAAAGTCCAAGGCATGATTTGACCCAGACTACAAAGGCTGTTGCACTCCCATTTTCTAAACTCTATTATCAGTGATACCTAATGGAAAGTCAAGATTAAATCGTATGGGGTGAATTGGAATAAATGCTTCCCTTGCAAGAGCTGAATCCTGTAGCATTTCCCTAACTCCACTGTCAATTTGAGAAAAGGACTCTTAGTCGCAACTTGTGCTTTTGGTAGCCAGGGAATATGATATAAGAGAGGACCTTGCATGGTAGATTGCTCCAACACCATCCCCTGCTTTTTCTGAGGTGACATCTGTTCCAGCAGACATCTCAATTGCGCTGCATTGTAATATGTGCTGAGGTCCAGGGCCACTTTCCTGCATCTTGGATATTATTGACCAGGAAACCCTCAGAAGCCCCCTAAACCTAATAAACTTAGCCGGCAAAGGGAAAAGACGTGAGATCACTCCTCCGGCACTCCGCATCCATCGCCAATTTTAAACCCCCCAAACGCTGATTGAGCCAGTAGCAGCACAAACAAAATCATGCTGAAGCTGGAGAAGACAAAAACGATAAGAGATATATGCCGCCAAAGGGAGAGGAAGGGAAATACCCACAGAAGCAGGATTGCAAACACCATCTCCGGGCCTAGCAAACGTGAGCACGAGGAAGGAGTTGCAGAAGGATATGTGCTTCATGAAATAAGAAGCTCTAAAAGAGATAGTGAAAAAAGTGCTAAATAAAATATAGGAGAAATTTGGGGTGATGAGAGCGCGGCTAGATGAGGCAGAATCAAGGATAAATGAGAGAGGAAAATCAAGAGAAAATCATGGCGGATGTAAGTGTGCTGCAAAAACAGGTCACCACAATGCAAGGAAGCCGAGGACAGAGACCGGAGATCCAACATCAGAATTTTCGATATCCTGGAGGGGGAGGAAGGGACAACTCCACTAGATTTAATAAGGACTTTTCTGCTGCAGTGCTTTCCAGACCCTCCACAACCAGGAGACTATGAGATTGAGGGCGCCCATCGGGAGCTAAGGCGGTGCCCAGATGCCAAAGACAGACCAAGAGCTTTTATTGTCAAAATGCTCCATTTTCAGGACCGGGAGCATATAATTGGGGCTGCCAGGAAAACAGGACACGTGAACTATCGCAATTGTAAAGTAATGGTATTTCCAGACCTGGTTGCAGAGACTGTACGAAAGCACCAGGCACTGCTGTGCAGTAGAGAACAGTTGGCAAAGCATGGGATTAAAACAGCAGTGTGATACCCAGCGAAACGGACTTTTCAATTACATGGGTGCGAAAGTTCTTTTTTACACCAGAAGCAGTGGACAAATACCTGCAGACTGAGAGGCTAACTTCACAGACCAGCCCAGGTACAACACAGCGAGAGAATAAGAAGCACAGGGAGAATAACCATACCAAGCAAGCAGAAGCCACAGGAATGATACAAGGGCTGGACACCCTCCAGAACGAAACTGGAACCGAAAGAGAAGGAGAGGGAGGACAGGGCAGAGCAGCAGAGCTCAAGGCCTGGTCTGGGAGCAGTGAGAGTGAAGTTGGAGAATGAGATCGACCATACTGACGACAGATGGATTTTTTCAGCTGAAAGTACCGAAGACGAATGAAAAACTGAGAACAGTTGGAGGATAGATAAATTAAAACGGGAGCATAAGCTGGAATGGGCAGGGAAAGATACAGCAAAGGTAATGTGTTGAAGAAAACTGGGGGGGAATTAAGAGGAATGTTCAGGGGATGCGGGGGAAGGGTACAAATGAAAGTAGTACAAACGAAAGATTGCAGCAGGTCAAAGGAAGTCCAAAAAGCAAAAAATGAAGAGGGGAAGTTCTGAATGGAGTGGGAAAGGGAGAGATGTAAGAAATAAGAAGGGAGGAAAGAAAAGAGGAACTATTTATGTTGTAATAATGGACAAGAAGGAAGTAAAACAGGCTCTTGGAGGGGAGATCACTCAATGCCAAACTACAGGTAGATATGTTAAAAGGGAAAATAAGGTACGATGGGGGTTAAAATGGCTTCCCTCAATGTCAGAGGCATCCATGGCCCAATAAAAAGGAAACAAATACTCTCCTATCTCTAGAAAGCATATATAGATATAGCCCTACTCCAAGAAATGAACCTGACAAAACCAAAACATGATAAACTAAAGGCCATGGGATACGAGCAGATGTACTGCTCAGCTTTCAACTCCAAAAAGTGTGGGGTAGCAATACACATTCATAAACGAGTGGCATATCAAACGGAAGGAGACACCCAAGGGAGGGTAGCATGGATCACAGGCAGAGTGGAACAAAGAGAACTCTTGATTATGAACATATATGCACCAAATGGGCCGAAGGGGAACTTCTTTAAGGAATGGTTAGGCAAATTTGAAGAGGTGGCAAAGGGTGACTGGGTGGTGGGAGTAGATATGAACTGTGTGCTGGGACCAGAGGACAGATCAAATTATGAGGCACGGTTACACCATAGAGAAGGGAAGGCTTTGAGAGAATGTATATTGGAAATTGGAACCTGGAGGATGTGTGGAGAAAACAGAATGGAAGGAGCAGGGAGTAAGAGTAGTTACTCACCTGTAACAGGTGTTCTCCAGGAGCAGCAGGAATCAGTCCTCACATATGGGTGACATCGACGTCGATGGAGCCCCCTGCGGAGCATTTCCCCAGCTTTCTAAGAAAGCCTTTGGGAATGCAGGCACGCATGCGCGGTCCCCTTCCCGCCTAAAGGTGCCATCTTTGCCAATCAAATGACATAGCTAATAACAGCACTTAAAATGCAAAACAATAAACTATGTACAACTGCAACTGCAAGGGAAGGAGGGAGGGTTGCGAGGACTGATTCCTGCTGCTCCTGGAGAACACCTGTTACAGGTGAGTAACTACTCTTTCTGCAGGACCAAGAAGGAAGTCAGTCCTCACATATGGGACTCCCCAGCTTCAGGATACCGGGGACCCCAGAGCTGAAAAATGAGTTCCCTCTAGCCACAGCATCAGAGAAAAGGATTTCACTGGACTACACCTCCACCGGTAGCCCAACCAGAGGGCTGGAGGGTAGGAGTTGCCTAAACCTCGAAGAGATTCCGGAGCACTGCCTGACCGAAAGCACTCTCCCTACGGGACTCCCTCTCCAGGCAGTAATGAGCTGCAAAGGTCTGGCTTGAGGACCAAGTTGCAGCCCTGCAGATGTCTGCCAACGGTACAGAGCGGAGATGAGCTACTGAGGCAGCCATAGCCCTGACACGGTGAGCCGTGACCCGACCCCGCAAAGGAAGGTCTGCTGCCCTGTAAGCCCAGGTGATACAGTCAGCCACCCAGATGGATAAAGTATGCTTGGCAACAGGCAACCCTAAGTTATTAGGGTCAAAAAACACGAAGAGCTGAGCAGCCCTTCTATGCCCCTGCGTACGCTCACGGTAGAAGAACAACGCACTTCTACAGTCCAGGGTATGCAGGACTGTCTCAACCCGGCTAGCATGGGGCCTAGGGAAGAAAGTTGGAAGAACCACCTCCTGGTTGAGATGGAAGGAGGAGACAACCTTAGGGAGGAACTTAGGATGAGTCCTAAGGACTACCCTGCTCCTATAGAAGCGAGTGTAAGGCCTATCACAGACTAAGGCCTGAAGTTCACTTACTCGCCTGGCCGAAGTCAAGGCCACTAGAAAGAAAGTCTTCCAAGAAAGGAAGCGAAGATGGCATGTAGCCATCGGTTCAAAAGGTGGGCGAGTTAATTACTGCAAGACCACATTCAACTCCCACTCAGGGGCTGGTGGACAAATAGGAGGCTTGAGCAGAAGCACGCCTCTGAGGAACCTGGACACCAATGGGTGAACGGACAAGGAGTGTCCCTCCACCAGTGAGTGGTGAGCTGCTAGAGCAGAGAGATGTACCCAAACAGAATTAGACTTAAGACCCTGACTGGACAAATGCAAGAGATATTGAAGCACCACTGGTACAGTGCAGGAGAAGGGATCTGCTTGGTGTTCTTGACACCACAAGGAGAATCTTTTCCATTTCAGGGCATAGGTTTTCCTGGTGGATTGCTTTCTAGAGGCTAAAACCACCTCTTCCACTTCCTTCCTGAGGCAGGCCCCAGGGAGCTAATACCACCCTTGCAGCCTCCAGGCCATCAAATTGAGAGATTTGAGATTGGGGTGTAGAAGGAAACCCTGATCCTGAGACAGGAGATCGGGCTGTAACCCCAGAGGTATTGGGGTGTCCACTGCCAGTTGAAGCAGAAGGGGGAACCAGGGTTGCCCCGGCCATCTGGGGGCTACCAGAAGCACCGAGGCTTTGTCCCTTACAATCTTGAACAAAGTTCGGGCCACCAAAGGCGTGGGAGGAAACGCATAGAGAAGTCCTGGTTCCAGGAAATGAGAAAGGCATCCGCTGCTACTCTTAGGGGATGCGGTTGCCTGGAACAGAACCTGGGTAACTGGTGGTTCAGTGGACTGGCAAAGAGATCTATGGATGGAAGTCCCCATTTCAGAAAAATTTGTTGAACCACTAATGGGTACAGCTGCCACTCGTGGGGCTGCAGAATCCTGCTCAACCTGTCTGCTAGGAAGTTCTCTTGACCTGGCAGGTAGACCGCCTTGAGCACCATGCTGTGCTTGAGCGCAAAAGAGCAAAGGGCCTGTGCTTCCTGACACAGGAGTCTGGACCCAGTGCCCCCTTGTTTGTTCACATAAAACATGGCCACCTGATTGTTCGTCTGTACCAGAACAGAATGGTGAGCCAAGGTGTGAGAGAAGGCCTTGAGGGCTAATCGAATGGCTCAAAGCTCTAATAGGTGATCTGCTGAGTGGCCTCCGCTGGAGACCACAGGCCCTGGGTGCACTTGTCTTCACAATGAGCACCCCAGCCCTGCAGGGAGGCATCCGTGGTCAACATCACAGTGGAGACAGGAACTTGAAAGGACACCCCCTTTATTAAGTTGGGGGGGTGTAGCCACCACTGAAGGGAGTCCAGAAATGGCTTGGACACCCGCACTCTGTCAGTGAGGTGTCCTGTGGCCTGCTGCCACTGAGTCCTGAGGCACCACTGGGCCGGCCGCATATAAAGACGAGCATTGGGGGTCACATGCACTGTTGAAGCCATGTGGCCCAGAAGCTGTAGGCAAAGCTTGGCAGACACCCTTGGCACAGTGAGAAATTGGTGTGCCAAGGTGATGAGCCTCCGTGCTCTGTCCTCTGGCAAGAAGGTATTCGCCTCCTTGGAGTCCAGCCTTGCTCCTATGAACTCTAGGTTCTGGGAGGGGGGCAAAGTGGACTTTGCGAAGTTTATGACAAAGCCGAGGTGTTGCAGGAGGGACACCACTCTGGAGGTGGCCTGTCTGGCTTCCTGGTACGTCTGACCCCTGATAAGCCAGTCGTCGAGGTAGGGGAAGACAAATACCCCCTGATTCCTGAGGTAGGCTGCTACTACTGCCAGGCACTTTGTGAAGACTCTTGGTGCGGAGGTGAGGCCAAAGGGCAGTACCCTGTACTGGTAATGGTTTCCTCCCACAATGAACCTGAGATACTTTCTGTGGTCTGGATGAATGAGGATGTGAGTGTACGCATCCTTTAGAACCAAAGAGCATAGCCAATCTCCCTGCTGGAGGTAGGGCAGAAGTGTTCCAAGAGTAAGCATCTTGAACTTTTCTTTCATTAGGAACTTGTTGAGGTTCCTGAGGTCGAGAATGGGCCGGAGGCCCCCTGTTCTCTTTGGTACCAGAAAGTACCTGGAGTAGAACCCTTGCCCTTGCAGGTGTGGAGGGACAGGCTCCACCGCCTTGTCCAGAAGCAGGCCTTGAAGCTCCTGAAGGAGAAGGTCTGTGTGTAAGGGAGGCCTTGGAGGCTCTCCTGGGAATTAAGCAGGAGGGAACTGTTGGAAATGGAGCATATAGCCCTTGTGGACTATGCTCAGCACCCATGCATCTCCTGTTACTGGTGGCCACCTGTGGGCAAACAGGGCCAGATGACCTCCTGTGCAGAGAGGGGACAGCAAAGGAGGAAAGGCTATGCTTAGGGAGTCAAAAACCCCCTCCCTGCTGTGCAGGAGCAGGAGCCGGAGGCTTGGGGGTTGGCTGCCTACGGGGCCCACGACCCTGCCCCTTGGCCTGCTGCCCCTGTTGGGGAGCTGGGGAGGCCTGGTAATGAGGGAAAGGTTTGTAGGCAGCGGCCTTCCTCGGGTAAAAGGACTTCTTACCCGAGCCCTTCTTTTTCTGAGAAGGGGCAGAAGTCTTTCTGGACAGTCTGGTCCCAGTAAGGTGCTCGGTCTCGAGCTCAGCAGCCTTCTTGGCCATGGGTTTGCCAAAAAGGTTCTCACCTTGGCAAGGGACATCGACCAACTTGTCCTGAACCTAAGGCTCGAGGTCCGATGACTGCAGCCATGCCTGGCATCGGGCGGCGATGCCGGCTGCTGCTGCTCGGGCCGAAGCCTCTGAGCCATCGTAGGCCGCTCGGGACATGAACTTAGAGCAGTCCCGGATCCCTGTGGACAATGACTGGAACCTCTGCAAAGGTTCCCCGGAGAGGCCAGCCGCCAACCCGGACATTTCCTTGGCCAGGTCCCGAAGGTACATGCCCATGTACAGCTGGTAAGACTGGACACGGCAAGCAAGCATCGAGCCCTGGTAGCACTTTCTGCCGAAAGCATCCAGGTTACAGGCCGCCCTGCCGGGAGGCACCGCGGAGTGCATCTTCTGGCTTTTCAGACGATGCATGGCCGATTCCACCACCATGGAATGGTGCGGCAGCTGTGCCTTCTGGAATCCAGGGCTCTTCCTGAGTCGATAGATGGAATCGACTCTCTTGCTTAAAACCGGCGCCGAGGCCGGTGCCTCCCACATCCTGAAGAGGAGCCGTTCCAGCATTGGAGGAACCGGCACAGTAAAAGCCTCCTTTGGAGGAGTCATACTGGAGGGCCTTGAGCTCTTCGGCTCGAGGCTCCTCCTCAGGGTCCGCGGGAATGGCCAAAGCCTTAGCCATATCCCTGACGAACTCCGAGAACCGGGTATCCTCCGGAGGGGACCTACTCCGGGGTTCGGACTGCGGTGAGTCCGATGGGACGCACCGAGTCCGGAAGGTATCAGGGGGACTCCTCGTCCTCCGTCTCCTAAGCAGACTCATCCGAGGAAGAGTCAGGGGACTCCGACCGCATGGGTCTCGGTGGCACCCCCCCCGACGCCGAAGGCACCGGCGTTGACGCCCTCGGTTCCGAACGGGAGGTTGAGGGTGACCGCGACCGAGGACGACCTCGAGCCTTCATGGTCTCGAGTATCGGCTCGGTCTCCGGGGTCGACTTCGACGTCGATGTCCTGGTGGTCGGGGCAGATGCGCCAGCGAGGCTGGTCATCAGTACCCGCTGCTGCTCCATGAAGGCAGACAGTCTGCACTCCAAGGCTGTCAGCCTGAGTCCCAGCACAGGAGATGCAGCAACTACTGACTCGGGCCCCGGCAGCGCCGGGCCCGACATCGGCTCCCTCGGAGGAGAGTCCACGAGGTCTACAGGACTTACGTGTCCGACGGACTCCGGCTCCACACGAGGCATTCTGGTCGGCTTCTCCGGCTCCAAAGGCCAGGGGCAGCGGTCAGGGGTCTGAGACCTGGCCCTCAAGGAGCCAGGGACCTCTTCCGCCGCCGCCCTTGCGAGCCGCTTCTTCCTCTTGCATTCCCGGTTGGGGGACCCCCTCTGTCCGAGGAACCCCGGCGATGTTCAGGATCCGACTCCCGAGACATCGAGGCCTCAGACGAGGTCCGGGCCTGGCCGGAGGCAGAGTCCGAAAAAATCCTTTCCTTTTGATGCTGTCGGCTGCGTAGTGCCTTGGTAGACATTTTACCATATGGGCCACAGGACTGAGGATCATGGTCCGGGCCCAGGCACTGAAGGCAGCAGTCGTGTGTGTCGGTGAGAGACATGAGTTTCTTAAACCGATCACACTTTTTGAAACCACTGGAAGCCATCGGGGAAAAAAGAGCCCCTGCGAGGTCAAAGGACCGGCTATCCAGGGAAACAGAAAAAAAGGCGCGAACGCCAGCCACGAAGGGAAAAAACCCAAAAATAGAAAAACGAGCTAGATACTGGTGTACCGAACCCGGCGGGAAGGGGAACCGGCGTCGAACCGGGGAAAAAACGAAGAATCGCTGAAGAAGAAAGTCAACTTTTCCGGGCGACTAGGACAAGCGTCCGAAGGGCTCCACGGAAAAAGAGAGACTAAGAACATAAGAACATAAGATATGTCATATTGGGTCAGACCAAGGTCCATCAAGCCCAGTATTCTGTTTCCAACAGTGGCCAATCTAGGTCATATGTACCTAGCAGTTTCCCCAAGAGACACAAGTTCCACAATGCTTGTACTGGGTCAAGCATTGATATCTTCGGTCACTTCTTAATAATGGTTTATGGACCTTTCCTCCAGGAACTTGTCCAAACCTTTTTTAAACCCAGCTACACTAACAGCCTTTACTACATCCTCCGGTAACAAATTCCAGAGTTTGATTACACGTTGAGTGAAAAAATATTTTCTTTTATTAGTCTTAAATAGTTTACCCTGTAGCTTCATTGCATGTCCCCTAGTCTTTCTATATTCTGATAACGTAAACAATCGATCTACGTTTACCCGTTCCACTCCGTTCATTAATTTATAGACTTCTATCATATCTCCCTCAGCCGTCTCTTTTCCAGGTTAAAGAGCCCTAACCTTTTTAGCCTTTCCTCATAGGAGTATCCTTCCATCCCCTTTACCATTTTGGTGGCTCTTCTCTGAACCTTTTCTAAAATCGCTATATCCTTTTTAAGATACGGCGACCAGAATTGCACACAATATTCAAGGTGCGGTCTCACCATGGAATGATATAGAGGCATTATAATATCTTTTGGCGGCACCTTTAGGCGGGAAGGGGACCGCGCATGTGTGCCTGCATTCCCAAAGGCTTTCTTAGAAAGCTGGGGAAATGCTCAGCAGGGGGCTCCATCGACGTCGATGTCACCAATATGTGAGGACTGACTTCCTGCTTGGTCCTGGAGAATACATGCTATACACACAGAATGGACACATACTCAAGGATAGACTATCTGCTAGTAAAAAAGGCCGATCCGCTTCAACTCAGGGAAGTGCAAATATACCAAATTATACTCTCTGACCATGGTATGGTGGCAGGTACATGGGATCCGAGAGGAAAATGGGAGGAAACTAGAAAACCAGAGTGGAGAGTCAACGTTTCTCTGCTGCAGAAAGAAAAAGTGATTGAAAAGAGAGTAGCATGCTTTTATTGAAATCAATGACAATGGAGCAGTGTCTGAGAGCACCCTCTGGGACACGGGAAAGGCAATCATAAGGGGATGTTTAATACAAATAGCTGCAGAATGGAAAAAAGAAAGAGATTAGGAAGAAACAGAACTAAAAGAACAAGTCCAGCAACTACAGGCAGCACATGTTAAAACAGGCTCCTAAATAATCTTGAGGAAATTAGAGTCTGCACGTGCACAATTGCAAGCCAGGGATGCAGAGGGAATAGCAACCCTTCTCCGCCTTACCAAATGAAATTACATGGAGCATGGCAACAAAGCAGGAAGATTATTAGCATGGAAGCTTAAGAAACAGAGAGTCACCCGACTAGTTAGAGAAATAGAGGGGGAAGGAGGGAAGAGGAGCTGCACAACCCCGGACATATGTGAGGAATTTCACAAATTTTACACACAGCTTTATGCTACTCGACAGAGTTTTATCACATAATGAAAGATGAGGTGGCACCACTACTCGCTCAGGTCTTCTCAGGAGCATTAAAGGGGGAGCCCCTTCCAGTTACCATGGCACAGGCAAATGTGATAGTTATCCCAAAAGAAGGAAAATCCCCTAATCAATGTGATAGCTACCGCCCTATAGCATTAATTAACACGGATGCAAAACTATATGCAAAAATACTGGCAAGACGACTAGAAAGAATATTTCCCTCTTTAATACATCCAGATCAGACAGGGTTTATTGGCGGATGAGCCATCTCGGATAATGTACGGAGAGCGGTGAATGTGATGGATTCTATTCGACGCTTGGGGGAACCTACCCTATGTGTAGTGCTAGATGTTGAGAAAGCTTTTGATAGGGTGGAGTGGGGTTTTCTGTTTGCCATGATGGATGGCTAAGTTTAATATGGGGGAAGGGTTTATGAGAGGGGTACAGGCCCTCTACAAGGCCCCGACAGCAAAAATAATGGTAAATGGGGACAGTTAGCATAGTTACTCACATGTAACAGGTGTTCTCCAGGGACAGCAGGAATCAGTCCTCACTTATGGGTGATGTCAGCACTGACGAAGCCTGTGTGGAGCAATTCCCCAGCTTTCAAAGAAAACCTTTGGGATTGCTGCCAAGCATGCGTGGTCCTCTTCCTGCCCAAAGGTGCCATCTTGGGGGGGCGCTCGTAAGCCTGAACAAGATGGCCACGAATCAGTAAAGCTCCTCAGCCTCCTGTTCCGTTTTGGGAAACAGCCCCTTCTTTTTTACCACCACCGGGTCCAATTCACTGCCTTTGCAGAAGTATTGGGGTAGCCCAATGATGCGATCGCTTTTTTCTTAGCTCTTACAGCTTGGATGCTGAGAAAACCCCTCCTCCCTGCCTCTGCCGGTGATCGCAATGTGCATTGAAGCCAAGGCTCACCCGTATGCCATGCTGCTTCTCCCCTGCTCTCAGGAACTCTGATCACTCGATGCCGTGACCCCCCCAAAGTCTCAAACACCTGCAAGCGTTGCTATGGAGGGGGTGAGTAATGACCTCATATAAGAGTCTGATTCTCCGGGGAAATGGTTGCCTAAACTCTCCCTGTTACCGCGGCGAATGTGAGAATAGCTTTATCTTTTACATATGAACGTTTTTGTGAAGCCGAGCTGACATGCATAGTCCTCACAGGGTCACCGGAGTGAGTTTAAGAGGTCTCTGATCCTCCACTTGATATACTCCTCAGCTAGAACGCATTCTAGAACGCAGGAGGGAGGGCTGCTTCGGTGGGAAATGTGTTGGAATACATAGCTGGCATGCATAGGGCTATCAGACCGCCTTTGGCTCTTTTGCTTATCCTGACCTCAGAGAAGCCTGCATTGAGATTTTTTTTATTCAAGGAAGAGGAGAAAAAGGGGGGCAAGTGTGAGGAGCTGCAGAGTCGCTGAGGCCAGTTACTTTAAAAGTAAATTTAAGCAACAGACCTCTTTGGTTTCAGCTTTTACTTTTTGGTCGTTTCAATAAATAAGCTTAGGGCTCCATCTTGTGGCCATACAAGGAATTGCCTGCCAAGATTCTCTTGCAATCTTTGTTCTTTTATCATTATTTATTTGTTTATTTAAACTTATTTCTATACCGCCTTATCCTGCAATCAAGGCGGTCTGAACAGCAAACAATCAATAAGATACAGGGTATAGTGTGTACATGCAGTGAGTAGTGTATGCGTGTGAGTGTGTCTGGACGTTGATTCTTGTGGTGCTATTTACAGCGTGCGCTATTTACAATGCTATGGGTATCAGTTCCTTGCTTAATTACAATTATAGTGACATGTGGGGGGAATTGAGGTGTCTGTTGCATGGTTTAAGTAATGTCACCGTAGTGTTCTGTAGGGCTGGTACCCCTGCAATTCTACATGCAAATCTCCGGCCTGCTCAGCAACTCAGGCCTGAACCAAACTGCAGATGGATTCTTCACTACACTTTTGCTGTGTTCAGCTACAAACGACCTCCAAGCAACTGCTGGCGCAGCGTTTCTAAGCATACATACAGAAGCTATTGTCCGTGGCTGGCCTTGGACACTTTGTACATGCCCAGAAGTTACATACTGTTGCCTCGGCCTGACTTCTTACTATGGCTTCTTTGTTTGCAAGAAGCTGCTCATCGTCTACCTCCTGATTCGCTGAGAACACCTCAGACTGCCTGGTGCCAACCAATCATCGGACCTATGACGGAGGATTCTTACACAGAATAATGCAATCTGCACTGGAACTTTAGAGAGATTGGGGGGTTTTTTTTCCCACCTGTTCATACAGACTTCTGCACCGGTTCCTCCCTGCTGTGCACGGCGTACCTGATTCCTGCGACCTGAGCCTTCCGCAAGACGGCCACTAAGTGTGGGCTAGGCCGTCCTCCAAAGGTCTGAGATAAGACTTTCACAGATACCTCCTGTTCGGACTTACTGCGGCTCGTCTCTGATGGGGCTGGAGCCGCATTAGCTAGGAGCTGCCTCCTTGGACTGCGTTGTTCCTGAGTGCCCAACAGAGCTAAGGTACTGGCTTATCTCTCCTCCTCCGGATGGGCAAGGGGTTAGCAATATATTTCTTACTTTTCCTCAGTGCAGAGCGAATCAGTGACGTCTGGTTACTAATCAGTGATTTATTACGTTGTCCAAGTGTACATCTGTACTATAACAAATTTCTACCTCATGTTTCTAATTAGCTATATGTGTGTGTGTATATTTTTCCACCTGGTTGCCTATAATAAAGTCTAATATATATCTGCAGACCAGACTTCTTTCGTGGCTCATTGCCAGAATAACTCACCGAACTTTGGGCTGGGAATTAGTAGCTATTTCCCCTGGACAACAGAGAGTCTAACTTATTTTTATGCTACTAATATACCCTACATAATAATGGTGGTCTCGTCCAAGGGATGAGTATTTCTGAATGTGCTACGTCTCTCAGAATTTGTGTAATATTTCTGAATTGTCCTATTGTGGTCAAAGCAGCTGTTTATGCTGAGGTTTGTGGCTAGAGAGCATTGTCTGTTGAGACGGCTTTGGAACCCACATTACAGGATCTCTGCATTAGAGTAATTCTTCAGCAGCTATTCCTGTGTTTGTTCTTACAGACAGTCTCAGCTATTGATTTACGATGGCTCACGCAGATAAGGTTGATTTGGCATTCCAGAAATTAGCTTCCCTATGTTGGTCGAAAGATACCACTGCCAACCACATTGAAAGAATTTCTACGTGCCTTACAACAGATACGCAAGAGCTTGTTAGGGCTGATAGCTTTTTCAGTGAGTTCCTAGACCGGCTTCTTGCTCATAAGGCTAAATTACTGGTGGATATGGTAGCCGAGCATGCCTGTGTGCTGCATATTATTACTGACAAACTGCAGAAGGCATTATGTCACCTGCAAACTAAATCTGAATCGCTAGAGTCTGATTTAAGGACAGCTCACAGTCAGCTACAGTGTGCCAAGGATACAGCAAAACAGTGTGAAAAGGAGAGTGCTGAATTACGTCATCAAGTTGACGAACTTCAGGCTGAGGCGACCAGACGGGCTAGCAGTAGCCTCTTTTCCCCAGGTACTACTAGCCTGTGGTGTCTGCGATGCCAAGAGTTAGTGGCTCAGGTTTCCGCTCTTAAGAAGCTGGGTGCACAGGATCAAAAGGAATTGCAGTTTCTGACAGTTTGTAGAACTGAACTAGCCGCCCAGACCAAGAGGTTAAAAGCGGACGCTGCTCTTTATGAGCAGCGAGAGAGTGCTTTGATGGCTGAGCTCGAGTCTACAGAGACTGCTCTAAGTGCAGCGAGACGGCGTACAGCCGATCTGCAAAGGGAGCTAGTTGTTGCACATCAGGAATGTGGGCAAGAAATACAGAGAGTTAACCTCGAAATCCAGCAATTAAGAGCTAATTGTTTTGAATTGGCATGTGTGTCCACCTCTCAGAGTAATGAGACAGAGTACAGGGATAATTTGATCCCTCTAGGCTTCTCGAATTACCGGAGGGTAGATGACGGCAGTTTGCCACTGGAAACCCTGCCCAGTGTTGAAAGGCAGCTTTTCCAGAACAAAGTCAGTTCCCTCCCATCAGCGCATGAGCACAGGGGAGAAACAGGGCGGAGTGAAACACCCTACTCTCGACCCCTCCCCATACAGGGAGCGGTGGAGGGGGGGTGGGAAGTCCCCCTAGTGATGGCCAACTGTACCAGCAGCGACCACCAGAAGGAGCTGAAGGCAAGCGAAATCCTCTATGCTCCAGTGTCCTGCAAGGGAAACAAACAAATGAAGGTGCTTCTGTCGCACAATTACAAATTATCAAGACCTTGCGGAGCATGGTCACACCTTTTGAGAAAACTGGTCATGCCACCATAAATGAACATTTAGCTGCAGTCAAAGATGCCTTTCGGGCACTGAACATTACTAGGGGGAGGACATGGTTCTGTATCTTCCATGGTCCTTTGATGTACCTTGTCAGCAATTTATTCGGGCCACGGCAGACGATGAAAAGAAGGACATCGTCATCTTTGAACAGGCACTAAAGAAACATTATAGGCCATACCTTGATGATATTGCTGCAAAGCAGGCAGCATTTAGTATGACTCATAGGGAAAATGAAACACCCCGAGAGTTTGCTTACAGACTTAGGCAGACCTTCTTCCAGAGTGACCCTTCTTGGGAAACAATAGAACACCATCAGGAGTTTCGTAATCTTTTCTGTCAGTTGCTCCTTCCATCTATTAAGCCTTATATGTCTGACAAGCGTCACGAACCCCTGTCACGTGTGATAGAACATGCTGAGTGGATTTGGGAAGCTGTTCCTACCATGAGAGCAACCAATACTGGCAGCACAGTAAGGGCTCCAAGCAAAGCCAAAGAGCCAAAACAGTGTGTTAGTGCTGTAAAATCCACTCTTTCGTTGGAAAATAACTCTTCTCCTTCTGCTGTACAGAATCCTCCCAGGCCACCCCAGAATAACCAGTCATCTGGGTCTAAGCAGCGCTCTGGGAATCAGCGTTTCACTCCGCAGAACCGGAACTGGAAGAGAAAGCCCAGTTTTGACAAATTCCAGAAGCTAGAGAAGAGAATAAGCGAGTTGACAGATATGATGAAGGCAACTATTGCATTAGAACATAAGAACATAAGATATGCCATACTGGGTCAGACCAAGGTCCATCAAGCCCAGTATTCTGTTTCCAACAGTGGCCAATCTAGGTCATACGTACCTAGCAGTTTCCCCAAGGGACACAGGTTCCACAATGCTTGTATTGGTTCAAGCATTGATATCCTGGGTCCCTTCTTAATAATGGTTTATGGACCTTTCCTCCAGGAACTTGTCCAAACCTTTTTTAAACCCAGCTACACTAACAGCCTTTACTACATCCTCCGGTAACAAATTCCAGAGTTTGATTACACGTTGAGTGAAAAAATATTTTCTTTTATTAGTCTTAAATAGTTTACCCTGTAGCTTCATTGCATGTCCCCTAGTCTTACTATATTCTGATAAGGTAAACAATCGATCTACGTTTACCCGTTCCACTCCGTTCATTAATTTATAGACTTCTATCATATCTCCCCTCAGCCGTCTCTTTTCCAGGTTAAAGAGCCCCAACCTTTTTAGCCTTTCTTCATAGGAGTAGCCTTCCATCCCCTTTACCATTTTGGTGGCTCTTCTCTGAACCTTTTCTAAAATGGCTATATCCTTTTTAAGATATGGCGACCAGAATTGCACACAATATTCAAGGTGCGGTCTCACCATGGAACGATATAGAGGCATTATAATATCTTTTGTTTTATTTTCCATTCCTTTCCTTATCATACCTAGCATTCTATTTGCTCTCTTGGCCGCCGCTGCACACTGGGCCGAGGGTTTTAACATGGTATCCACAAGGACGCCTAAATCTTTTTCTTGGGTGGTGGTTCTTAATGTGGAACCTTGCATCGTGTAACCATAGTTTGGGTTGTTCTTCCCTAGGTGCATAACCTTGCACTTCTCCACATTAAATTTCATCTGCCATTATGATGCCCAGTCTTCCAATTTATCAAGATCCTCTTGCAATTTTCCACAATCCTCCTGGGTTTTAACAACTTTAAATAGTTTTGTGTCATCAGCAAATTTGATAACCTCACTCGTTATTCCACTTTCCAGGTCATTTATGAATATGTCAAAAAGCAGCGGACCCAGCACAGATCCCTGGGGTACACCACTATTCACCTTTCTCCATTGGGAAAATTGGCCATTTAGCCCTACCCTCTGCTTTCTATCTTTTAACCAGTTCCTGATCCACAGTAGTACACTGCCTCCTATCCCATGACTCTTTAGTTTTGCCAAAAGTCTCTCATGAGGGACCTTGTCAAAGGCTTTCTGAAAGTCCAGATACACAATATCAACCGACTCACCTTTGTCCACCTGTTTATTCACTCCTTCAAAAAAACATAACAGATTAGTAAGACAAGATCTTCCTTGTCTAAAGCCATGTTGGCTGTCTCCCATTAGGTCATGACTATCTATATGCTGAGTAATTTTATTCTGTATGATGGTTTCTACCATTTTTCCCGGTACTGATGTCAGGCTCACCGGTCTGTAGTTTCCCGGATCACCCCTCGAACCCTTTTTAAAAATTGGTGTTACATTGGCGATCCTCCAATCCTCAGGTATTAGAGATGATTTTAATGATAGTTCACAGATTACTGATAGCAGGTCTGCAATCTCAAATTTCAGTTCTTTCAACACCCTTGGATGTATACCATCCGGCCCAGGTGATTTGCTACTCTTCAGTTTATCTAATAGTTGTAAGACATCTTCCCGATGTATCGATATTTCCTTCAATTCTTCCACACCTTTAAATACCACTTCAGTCGTGGGTAACATCCCTACATCTTCCTCAGTAAAGACCGAAGCAAAGAATTCATTCAGTCTCTCCGCTATCGCCTTGTCGTCTCTTAGTGCTCCTTTAACCCCTTTATCATCTAATGGACCAACTGACTCTCTCACGGGTTTTTTGCTACGAATGTACTTGAAAAGGTCTTTATTTCGCGTTTTTGCTTCCGCAGCAAGCTTCTTCTCAAATTCTCTCTTTGCCTGCCTTATCAATGCCTTGCATTTGACTTGCCAGTGCTTGTGCTGTTTCCAGGTTTCATCATTTGGCTCTTTTTTCCATTTCTTGAAAGATGCTTTTTTGGCAACAACAGCCTCTCTGACCTCAGCTTTAAACCATGCTGGCAATTTTTTGGACTTCCTTCCACTTTTCTTAAAGCGTGGAATACAGCTGGTCTGGGCTTCCAAGATAGTATTTTTCAACAACACCCAAGCTTGATGTACGTCTTTAACCTTTGCAACTGCTCCTTTTAGTTTTTTCTTAACTGTTTTCCTCATTCTATCATAGTCTCCCTTTCGAAAGTTAAAGGGTAGTACTGTGGATTTCCTTACTATCCCTCCTCCACTAATTAAATCAAAGGCGATCATGCTATGATCACTATTGCCAAGTGGCCCCAACACCCTTATCTCTTGCACTACATCTGGTGTTCCACTAAGGACTAGGTCTAATATTGCTTCCCCTCTGGTCGGTTCATGAACCAGCTGCTCCAAGAAGCAGTCATTTATTTCATCTAGGAACTTTATCTCCCTAGCATGTCCTGTTGTGACACTGACCCAGTCGATGCCGGGGTAATTGAAATCACCCATTATTATTACTGCACTGTAACTTTTGCTAGCTTCCTTGATTTCTTTGATTATTTCATCATCCATTTGTTCATTCTGGCCAGGCGGACGATAGTACACCCCCACTGCCATTGCCTTCCCCTTTTTACATGGAATTTCAATCCATAGAGATTCTACAGCAAATTTTGTTTCTTGCAAAACTTTAATCCTTTCTGACTCAATACCCTCTCTAACATAGAGCGCAACCCCTCCACCAATTTGATCAGCTCTATCATTTCGATATAGTTTGTACCCAGGTATCACAGTGTCCCACTGGTTGTCCTCCTTCCACCATGTCTCTGATATTCCAATCATATCTAACCTCTCGTTTAGTGCTATATATTCTAACTCTCCCATCTTGTTTTGTAGACTTCTAGCATTTGCATACAAGCATTTTAGAGACTGTATTTTATTCATATTAATTTGGCTATTGGTAGACATGGGTAATTTGGGATCTTTAAGTTCTGTCTGCTCCATACTCGAGGGCATTTGGGCTACTTTACTCTTTTTTGGAACCTCTCTGCTTTTTGTAGTATCCTTCAAGGATACATTCTTCCGAACCATGCGCTCTTGGGCGACTGTCGGCTTTCCCCTATTATCTAGTTTAAAAGCTGCTCTATCTCCTTTTTAAAGGTTAATGCCAGCAGCCTGGTTCCATCCCGGTTAAGGTGAAGCCCATCCCTTCGGAAGAGCCCCTCCTTTCCCCAGAATGTTCCCCAGTTCCTAACAAATCCGAACCCCTCATCTCTGCACCATTGTCTCATCCACGCATTGAGACTCCGGAGCTCTGCCTGCCTATTGGGTCCTGCGCGTGGAACGGGAAGCATTTCGGAGAACGCTACCCTGGAAGTTCTGGATTTCAACTTCCTACCTAAAAGCCTAAATTTAGCTTCCAGAACCTCCCTACCACATTTTCCTATGTCATTGGTACCAACATGTACCAAGACAGCAGACTCCTCCCCAGCACTATCTAAGACCTTATCTAGGTGGCGTGTGAGGTCCGCTACCTTCGCACCAGGCAGGCATGTTACCAGGCGATCCTCACGTCCACCAGCCACCCAGCTATCTACATGCCTAATGATCGAATCACCAACTATAACTGCTGTCCTAACCCTTCCCGCATGGGCACTTGGCCTCACAGGAGGCTTCTGCTAGTAGTGCGCCACCTAAGCCACGAGCAAAGCCTCAGAAGCCAGAGGATGAACTGGTTGACTCCTCTTCCCCTTCTAATGCGACTGAATGACTAACCGACTTTGTTTCTGTCCCACAGGTCACTATTGCACAGGTGCAGCCAGCTGGAGATGCCACCCCAGGGACACAGAGTGACAGTCCCGCAATGGACAGCGAGGGTCCAGCCTTCAACACCATCAGGAAGCACAAGTACTTTCTAGGTAAACTCAAGCCAAAAGGACAGAGGTACACTGTTCCTGTTACAATTCAGCAGGCATTTCTCTGTGAGGGCCTGATAGATTCCGCCTCTGAGGCTACCCTGATTACCTCGAGTCTCTTTGATAGACTCACTGCCTCATTGGGGAGTCAGAGGACCCTACACGTCACACCCAGTGATTTGTCACTCGCAGCTTATGGGAATCAGCCCATAGAGTCTATGGGGCAGGTCTGGCTTAACCTCCAAATTGGAAAATTACAGGTGAAACATCCTGTCATCATTACCAAGTGCCCTGGGGAAGAATTCTTGATTGGCAATGAGCTCCTGAAATGGTTACGCCCCATTCTGGACTACATCCATGAAGTGATCTGGACACAGGTCACACATCCCATACCTTATGCTAGGGTAAAACATGACAGCAGAGTCAGTGGTCCTTGTTCGGTGGAACGCACAAACAAGTCCATCAGGATTAATTTCCAGAGGTCAGCTGATCCCCAAATCCTTCAGCTCCAGTATGAAAGGGCTGGAAATGAGGATCAGGGCATCAGCGACGTGGTTTCCATTGCAGTGGGTTCAGTAGCTAACATTGTCCTTGATACTGACTGCCTGCAGATATTCCTGAAGGAACCTGTGGAAGGTTGTGAGGTGCAAACCCCTCCTCCATCCCATCCCTGCCTAGATCACCCTAGGAGACTGACGGACATATTCTCGGCTGAGAAAGGTTCCTTTATATATGTGCAGGTGGGCATGTCCCAAAAGGAAAGGGCCTACCTATTACCCCACTGTGACCACTCCCTCATCAGTGAGACTCTTTTCTATAGGCTCAAACAACAGCTTACCCTTGATTGGGTAATGGGAGCGAAGACTTCATTCCAAGTGCCTGGGGAAGGGCTCAAGACATTAATGGGCTTCTGCAATCTCCCCTTGCAAATTGGGGTCAAAGGTTTTCGGCACACCTTCTCCATCATCAGAGGACTTGAGGTGCCCCTCTCCTTAGGCTCAGATTGCCTTGTTCGACTGGGAACTTATGTGGATTTTGTGAACATCATCCTCTGGAGTAGGATGTTAGGAGATCCGGTGGATTTCTCTGGTGCCCGCCCATCCCTACGGGCTGGTCAGACTATTCCTCAAGTCTGTGAAGTGGTCAGTGCAGAAGACACCCACATACCTGGGAGGGTACAGGATTGTCCCCTGCCGATACAGGTGACCCGAGGACATGTGGTCTCAGACAACTTGGTCTTCTTCAGTCCAAATTCCCGTTTAGAGGAGCTGGGCCTAGCCATGGGTCCCATACCCTGCATGGAGGCCACAGCTCCCTCCTTACACTTATTGCTCACCAATCCAAACCCAGATCGCATTCACCTTGTGAAGGGCGAACCTCTGGGATTCCTAGTGGGAGAATCGTTCCCAAGTGTGGAATTGAGTCTCCAGATTATTGGGGAAGCCCCTGTTTCCTGGAACATCTGTGAAGGGGGGGCGGGGGAACCCCTGCGTGTGTACGATCCTCACCCCGAGGCCTCCTCACCTTACCGTTTGTCTGGCCACATAGTGCTGTGACCTCTCAGGTGGACCTCGAGTCTGACCATCTGATTTTGTCAAGTAAACTCGATGAGGCTGTTAGTTCCCTCACCCACCGGAGGGGGGGGGGGGGAGTCCCATGCTGTCCAAGCCATCCAGGTCTCCTCTCTCCAAGATGAGATTGAGGAGAAGGTTGAAATACCCTCAAACACACCTGTCCTGGGATTTGACGAAATGGTTGCGGGAAAACTTGCTGAAGCGGACGCCTGCACTGATGAGTCAGAAAAGGCCCAATTAAAAGAACTGCTGTACCGTCACAAGGACCTGTTTGCCACTGACACCTATGACTGTGGTCTCACCGACCTACATGTCACCCGTATTCCTACGGATCCAGACAGTAAACCCGTCTTTGTGAGGCAGTATAAAATCCCATTGGCCTCCTATGAATCCGTTCAGGAAATCATTAATTCCCTGGAACAAAAGGGAATTATACGTCAATGCAACAGTACTTACAATGCCCCACTGTGGCCTGTCATCAAGAAGGATTCTAGCTGGCGCTTAGCTTTGGACTATCGCCAGCTTAATAAAAAGGTGCCTCTATCCAGATGGCCTATGGCACATCTGGAACAGAACTTAGCCACCATCAAGGGTGCAAGGTACTTTACAAGCCTGGATCTGGCCTCAGGATTTTGGACTATACCTGTCCATCCAGAAGATCAGCATAAGCTGGCTTTTACCTTCGGTAGGCGACAATATACTTGGAATCGGACACCGTTTGGTTATTTGAATGCCCCAGCAGACTTCAATATTTTCCTGCATAAGGCTTTGCCTGATGCTGAGACTAGAGGCACCCTCGTCTATGTAGACGACATTCTGGTGAAGAGCACCAGTTTCACTGACCATTTGCAAGAAATAGAGCATGTTTTCCAGCAACTGAAAGCTGCGGGAGCAAAGCTGTCCTTGTCAAAGGGCCAATGGTGCCGGAAATCCCTCAATTATTTGGGTTACGAAGTTTCTGCTGAGGGACTGCGGCCTCAAAGGAATTGAATTGTGGCCTTGCAACAACTCAAACGTCCGACCAACGTGAGTGAGCTGCGCTCATTCTTGGGCATTTGTAATTATTCACGCCAATTTGTGGATCAATATGCAGAGATTTCCCGACCCCTGGTCAAACTCCTCAAAAGAGATGAACCTTGGGCATGGAATCCCGACCAAGAGGCAGCTCTAGAAGAGCTGAAGGCAGCTTTGAGTCGAGCTCCCTGTCTTGCCTATCCAAAGAGTGGCAGAGAATTCTTCGTGGAACTAGGTTTCACTGATCACTCTATGAGTGCTGTTCTGTACCAGATGCATGACACAGATAGGAAAGTTATTGCCTATGCCAGCAAAGCTTTAACGGAAGTGGAGAAGAAATACTCTGACTGTGAGAAATCCTTGTTGTCCACAGTCTGGGCCTCCAATATTTCCGCAGTTATATCCAAGGTGAGAGGCTGGTTGTTGAGACTCACCACCAACCCATCAAGTTCCTAGGCAGTGATCGGATTAAATCGGGACAAGTGTCAAACAGTCGCATTGTCTCCTGGACCTTAGCACTTCAGGGCTGGCCCCTAGAAGTAAGGTATTCTCAAAACCGCAAGGATGCCGCCGCACAGGGCCTGGCTGAATTGCACGATTGCACTGCCAGAGAACCTTTAGTGGGTAATTTAGACACCGATATGGAGTCCTGTACGCCTGAGCCTTCTCGTCATCGTCCTTATGATGAGAACCTCTGTAAAGGCTACCCCAAGGTGTATGTGGGACGGTTGTGCTTACCGTCGAGAGCCTGACCATGAACTGGTAGCAGGTATAGGTGTAGTTTGGAACCAGAACCACCCTTGTGAACCCTTCAAGTACCGTCTGGGTACCAAGACTAATCAGTATGCAGAGCTAGCTGCAGCCCTGGCAGCTCTCCAGTCTGCTGCTCAGGGAGGGGTTCACACCCTAACCATCTGTACTGATTCAGACTACGTCCGACAGAATTTTGTTTCCCACTTACCTATTTGGAAATCTAACAATATGCTGAATTCCAAAGGGAAACCTGTCAAACATGCCGGATTGATTCTGGCCTTGGACAAGGTAGCTCATGAAAATGACATGACCATCTACTGGAAGAAAGTGAAAGGTCATTCCCGTGTTGATAATCCTGACAAGATTGGAAATGATCTAGCTGATCAGCTTGCCAAGGAGGGTGCTGTCTCTGGAGACCTCTGGCAGTTGGAGGCCCCCGAGACCAATGGGCTTCGAATTGTGACGGCGGTTACCCGGCGACAAGCTCAATTATCCACCATGCCCCCTGTGGTTCAATGGTGTGGCGAGAGCACAGATCTCGACCTCGTGCAAGCCCAGAAACAAGATCCTACTCTTGGACGTTTCTACCTTTTTCTGCAGAACCTCCAGGAACACCCATTAACTCTGGAGGATTGTCAGGACGATGAGGAACTGAGGATCCTCTACATCTCCAAGGACATGTTCCATCTCCAGAAAGATCTGTTGATACGGACGAGTAAACATGGTATTGTGCAATGGGTGGTACCTCGGGCCTTCCGAGGAGTTATGTTACAGCACGCTCATGATGAACCTTGTGACGGTCATAGAGGTGACCGAATAACCTATGAAACATTGAAACAAGTGGCCTACTGGCCCCACATGTACCAAGATGTACAATTGTATACTAAAGGTTGTCTGACCTGTTGCAGATTTCAACCTGCGGCTCCTTCTCATAGAGCTCCTCTGAGAAACAGAGGTCTGACCATGCCTTGGTCTGATCTCCAGATTGATTGGATCGGCCCCGTGCTGTCTTCAGTAGTTTCCTGAACTCCTTAAGGTCTGTTGTTGAACGCAGTTCGTCGGGGAGGGCGTTCCAGATTGTTGGTGCCGCCTTTGATAAGGCTCGTTTTTCGGTGTCCTTGCGTACCCTGTTGATATCTTTAGGTGTGTTGACACGGTTGGATGTGCCTCTTCTTCTTGGTCTTGTGCTGTTGTCTGGTTGTATGAGTGGATGTAGGCTGAAAGCTGATGATTGATGTTTGATTTTGAAAATGTTTATGATTGTCTTAATTTAATTTTAATTTAATTAATTTAATTAACAGACGCTTATATACCGCACCTTCCAGAGATCAGGTGCGGTTTACATTTAACAACAATATAACAGGCTGATGTCTGTTTTACAATGAACGTCTGAAACAGTGTAACTATTATACAACAAAACCGTCAGTAATCATTTACAAGGAACATCTTAAAACAAAGAAAAATTGTGCAAAAACAAATAACATTTTGGTAACTATATACAATTGGGGTATGAGTGCATTACATAAGACGTAAAAATATATTATAAATTTCTAAACTAGTGTATTTCTAAACTTGTATCTAATGTGGGCACTGATAGGCAGCCAGTGGAGCTCTTTTAGGGTGGGTGTGATGTGTTTTTGTCTTGTGGTGCCAGCAATTTTGCGTGCTGCAGTGTTTTGTGCTAGTTGCAATGGTCTTAGTGTCTGTTTCATTATACCTAGATAGATTGGGTTGCAGAAGTCTAGGATTGGGGTTATTAGTGCTTGACAAACTGTGCGGAAGTGTTCCTGAGTGAGGAGGGGCTTGAGACGTCGTATTAGTCTCATCCTGTGGTATGCATTTTTGGTGGTTCTTTCTGATGTGGGACTGAAGGTTAAGTTCTTTGTCCATTGTCACTCCAAGGTATTTCACTTCTGATTGTATGGGTATGCTTGTGGTACCTATCTTGATGTCGCGGGGGGTGGGGGATGAAGTCGGAGTTTTGTGGTGAAATATGGTTTGTTTTCTTTCTGATCCTGTGATTACAGGGTTTTGTGAGTATTTAAGATATTTTATTTGTATTTGCTTTTTCATATATGCTACTTGCAACTGGAATGATTGTATTCAGTCTATATTGTATTCAGAATACATTGTATTCAGATGGAGTGGCGGCCTAGTGGTTGGGGCAAGTTACCTCAGGCCGGAAGGTGGGGGGTTCAAATCCCACTAGAGGACAGCAACCTTGGGCCGGAATGACGGGGGTTTCTAGTCACACAGGTGCTCCTTGTGGTCTTGGGCAAGCCACTTAACCCTCCATTGCCCATGTTCCCTGTAAAATAGTTATCTCCAAGTTATAATGCCCTGTTCAATGTAATTTCAGTTTGTTCAATGTAAACCGCCTTGATATCATGAAAAGTGGTATATAAGAAATGTTAAATAAATAAAATACTCTGCCAACGACTTCCCAAGTCCATGTATCAGGCCCTAATTACGGTGTTACCTAAGAAAGGAAAAGACCCGCTATGGTGTAGCAATTACAGACCGATCTCATTGCTTAATACCGATTATAAATTTTTCACAAAAATTCTTGCACTGCGTCTAAATTCTAAAGTGCAGGAGGTTATACATCCAGATCAGACTGGATTCATAAAGGGACGTCATGGATTCGAGAATGTATTCCGCCTACTTAATATCATGTTAGGCCTCCATCGGGTGGAGGGTAATTATGCAATCTTATCTTTAGATGCGGAAAAAAGCTTTTGATAAAGTAGAATGGCGCTATTTATTGAGTGTTCTACAGCACTTTGGTTTTGGCCCTTCTTTCTTGTCTTGGATTGTCGCTCTGTATAAGGCCCCCTCTGGAATGGTTCAGGTAAATGGCTTCCTATCGACACCGTTCTCCTTAAAGCGGGGAACTAGACAAAGGTGCCCCCTCTCTCCGCTTCTTTTTGAGCTTGCACTTGAGCCTCTAGCTATACAGCTTCGCTATCAGGATACTTCTCGGAATCTCTTTAGCCAACCGACACCACATTGTATCTCTCTACGTGGATGATACTTTAATTTTCCTTCGAAAGCCCTCTACTAATCTACCTATTCTGGTGTATTCTGAAGGAATTCTCTCGTCTATTGGGATACACGATTAATTTTCAGAAGTCAGTTCTGCTACCATGCCTGGCGGCTTGAGGGATATTTATTTTATTTAGAAGGATTTAGTATACCGCCTTATCATTAAATCAAGACGGTGTGGCACATCAATCAAAATCAATAATAAAGTGTGGTTTGTAGTATGCAGTGTGAGAACTGAGAAGTGTAGTGTGTGGGGCAGTGCGTTAGATTATATCGGTGAACTATTTACATAATGAACTATATACATATATACAAAATGGGGCTGTTTGAGAGGCGTGCTAGGATTAAGATTCTGTAATGTCTTGGGGGTAGGATCGTGATCCTGTAATGTCTTGAGGTAGAAAATTTATGTGAGGTCCTTGAAATGTACTGTAAATAGATCAGTCTTAAGAAGTTTTCTGAAGTCCTTGAGGTTCTTGGTTGATCTTATGTGGTCTGGGAGAGAGTTCCATATAGCAGGTGCTGCCAGGGAGAGTGCCCTCCTTGATGTGGCCAGCTTTGTTTTAGCAAATTCTTTTGGTGTTCTGATGGTGTCTGAGGTTCCTTTTCTTCTTGGTCTCCTGTTGTCATCGGTTTTTATGAGAGGGCGTAGGCTGTCTGCTGATAGGTTGTGTATTATTTTAAATATGTGTAAAAGTACTTTGAATTGGATTCTGGAGCTGATTGGGAGCCAGTGTAGGTGGTACAGTATGGGGGTGATGTGATCGTGAATTGTGTGATCTGTCGTGAGTCGTGCGGCTGTGTTTTATGCTAGCTGTAGTGGTTTTATTGTCTTTTTAGGTAGTCCTTGGTAGATGTGATTACAATAGTCTAGGGTTGGATACTTTCCAAGGTGGAGGTGGGTAGTTTTCCTATAGTCTCTCATATACTGTATCCTTGTACTCAGATTACTCAATGCCTGGAAG
Organism: Ichthyophis bannanicus; assembly: GCA_033557465.1. Taxonomy (NCBI): domain Eukaryota; kingdom Metazoa; phylum Chordata; class Amphibia; order Gymnophiona; family Ichthyophiidae; genus Ichthyophis; species Ichthyophis bannanicus. The sequence continues at coordinate 129,984,026 of CM066033.1, forward strand.
ACCTTTATGTATGAAATTATTCTCCCATGTTGACATCTATAGCTAGGGAGGTAGTGACTTGGCAGTCTCTGTTGGGTAGAGTGCATACAAAAAAAATGCTAGGGAGGTAGTGACTTGGCAGACTTGGTTGGGTAGAGTGCATACAAAAAAATGCTCTTACTAGCAAAGATCCTCTTCTTATTCCAACAGCTTCCTATCCCAGTACCGCGTTCCTTTTTTTTCAATTACAACGGGTTCTCATGGGGTTTGTGTGGTGGGGATGTCGTCCTCGGCTCAGCTGGCATATGATGACTCGCACCAAGGTGGCAGGAGGTATTGGTCTCCCTGATTTTGAACTTTATTATTTATTTTCATGCTTAAGAGTGGTGACATTATGGTTTACTAATGCCTTCTCATGGGTTGACCTAGAGGCAGATTGGGTTTCTCCGATTCCTTTAGGTGTTATTCCCTTTATTAACGAGGAGCCGATGGTGCATGCCATACAAACCCATATTTTTCTAGGCCCGATCTGGAAAGCTTGGCGAAGGGTAAGGTGGCGCTACCTTCCTTTTGGTCGCCTTGTGCTGTGCTTGGAGCATTTACTTTCACTAGGAATCTGAGATCATTTCTGTGATAGGCAGTCACAAACCTACATCTAGTTTTGCTATATGACCACTCTATCTTCCTATCCCAGCAACGGTCGGAATCAGTATTACAATCCTCTCTTTCATCATTCCAATATTATCAGTTTCGCCATTGCTTCTCTTCCAGATCTCTTTTAGACGCAGCTACATGGACACCCAGAGCATGGGAACGTATTATATTTGATTCCTCGAACAACAAGGCTCTTTAGGCGCGTCTGTACTGCTCAATATCCAAGGATGTATCTTCTGTCTTACCTATTCCATCCTTCCGTACTTGTTGGGATGGAGACCTGCCGGATAAGTCTGAAGATTTCTGTGTGGATACTTTCCACTACTCCCATACCTGCTCAATCTCTTTATCACTGGTCAATACCCAGCTACATGTCGTATTATGAATGTCTGTAGTTCCGACTTCTCTGTATCGGTGGGGCCATGCTGACGATCTCCTTTGTTGGAAGTTATGCGGGAGGAATGAACAAAACTTCACGTTTTTTGGTTGACGGTCCACACCAGTATCATCCAGAAATTACAGGTCACCTTTCCCTTTGATGCTGAACATTGTGTGCTAGGATTTTTTTGACTTAGACTTACTTCCTCGGGGCTACTTCAGTGTCTACTATTGGCAGTCCAATCGGTGATTAGTCGCTACTAGTAGCGGTGTGCTGCTCCCACACGTATGGAATGGATGGTGAAGGTCTGGGATATATATCAAAGGGAAAAGATGACTGCAGAATTGAGGGGTAAAATAGACGCTTTACAGAGTCTTTGGAGCCAATTTTTGCCAATCTAACCTGAAACGCATCACTTTGTACTGGCTAATATTTGGATTCTTGACACTTTTATATCTCTAGACACTTTTTGATTTCCCATATTTATTACGACTTGGATGAACTCCTGGATTCTTATCCCTGCAGCACTCCTATTCTCACATTCAACATTGAGTTACGGGGGGGAGGGAGGAGGGAAGGGAGAGGGGGTTAGGAAAAGGAGGGTCATCAGGACGCTCAGGTTGTTAAAATCTGTAACTTGGTTCTCCTCTCCTGAGGGTCATATTACTTGTACTTGTAGCTAAGCATCCCTTGTTTTGCTGATATCTGTCTTTAACTGATGAAAATATTGTTGCTCCTATCTTCCTAAGTTCCTTTTCAATGATAGGATGTCATTTATATTTTTATCATGTTCGTCTTCTGGGGTGAAGGTTAACTATATTACTGCTGTTATCATCTATACACGCTGTCTAGTGTGATATGCACGTTTGTATTATTCTTGCAATTATTGTGTTTGCCATTTCCATTGTTTTTCATATTGGCATAGATAGGCGCATGGCTTGAATATTAGAAGGAGGAGTGGGTGAGCTGTATATTGTACCTGAGCTGTTTATGTTTGTTGATTTTCGTGTCATGTCATGTTATTGACTTTCAATAAAATTCTATACACAAAGGTGCCATCTTGCCCAGTCAGGTCCCCTAGCTAGAGCCCTACTAAGCAGAAGTCCTACTAAGCAGATGGCAAGGGAAGGACAAAAATAACAACTCTTCAGGGAAGGTGGGAGGGTAGTGGACTGATTCCTAATGTCCCTGGAGAACACCTGTTACAGGTGAGTAACTACATTTTCTCCAGGAACAAGCAGGAAGTCAGTCCTCACTTATGGGACTCTCCAGCTATAGGCTACCAAGCCTGTACCCAAAAAATGCCTTTGTGAGGCCGTGAGCAGGTCGATGCCCAGAGGAGCCTGAGTCTTCGGGTCCCCGGGGTGAAGCTCTCGATAGCCATCGAAGAAGGGTCGGAGGGCAGGAGTTGCTTATACCCCGAATAGATTACGGAGTACAGCCTGCTCGAAGGCACTGTCCCGGCAGGATTCCCTCTCCAGGCCATAGTGGACAGCGAAAGTGTTCGCTGAAGACCAGGTCACAGCCTGGCAGATGTCTGTTAGAGGCACTGAGTGCATTGAAGCCACCAATGCTGCCTTGGCTCGGACGCTGTGAGCGATGACCCGCTGATCCAGTGGGGCGCCAGCCTTTGCTTGGTCAAAGGCAATGCAGTCCACTACCCAGACGAAGATGGTGTGCTTGGTGACTGCCTGCCACTGACGATTGGGGTCGTAGGCGACAAAGAGCCAATCAGACTTGCGATGAACCTGGGTACGCTGCAGGTAGAAGGCAAGAGCCCTCTTGCAGTCGAGTGTATGCAACACCGCTGATGCCTGTTCGGCATGCGGTCTCGGGAAGAAGGTCGGTAGGACTATCTCCTGGTTGAGATGAAAGTCCGACAACACCTTCAGTAGGAACTTGGGCTGGGTGAGGAGGACCACCCTGTTCCCATAGAACCTGGTGTATGGAGCCTCAGCCATGAGGGCCTGAAGTTCGCTGACTCAGCGAGCCGAAGTCAAAACCACCAGGAAGACCACCTTCCAGGAGAGATGCCAAAGCGAACATGTCACCGTCGGCTCGAAGGGTGCTCACATGAGCTGCATCAGCACCACGTTGAGGTCCCACTCTGCCGGTGGAGGCCGGATGGGAGGTTTGGAAAGCAAGAGACCTCGCATAAAGCAAGAGACCAAGGGCTGCCCCGAGAGGGGTTTCCCCTCAATAGGGAGGTGGTTTGCCGAAATGGCGCTCAGGTGTACCCTGACCGAATTGGATTTCAACCCTGCAGAAGGTACTGGAGGATCCACTGGGTAGAACAAGAGAAAGGGTCGATCTGAAGCTCAGAGCCACCAGGTTGAGAAACATCGCCACTTAAAGGCATACGCCCGTCTCATTGAATTCTTCCTCGACACGAGAAGAATCTTCTCGACGTCCACCGGGAGGTGCAGCGGAGCTAAGGCGACCCATACAGCCTCCAGGCTGTAAGGGACAGCGAGGACATGTTTGGGTGGAACAACCGACCCTCCTCCTGTGTCAACAGGTCCGGGGCACAGCCCAGGCGGACTGGGGGCTTGGACGAGAGCCGGAGCAGGAGCGAGAACCAAGGCTATCGAGGCCACGAGGATCACCGAAGCTCAGTCCCGCTGAGCCTTGTGGAGGGTCCTCACAATGAAAGGAGTGGGAGGGAACGCGTAAAGATGTCCGGAGGTCCATTTCAAGAGGAACGCATCTGGTGCCACGCTGCTTGGGTGCGGAACCGGGCCACAGAAGTGGGCAAGCTGCGTGCTCACTGGACTGGCAAACAGGTCCATGGATGGGGTCCCCCACCGATGGAACAAGGTGCCAGCCACCGCTGGATCCAAGTGCCACTCGTGTGGGTGAAGGATCCTGCTGAGTTTGTCTGCGAGGACATTCTCCTGGTCTGGGAAGTAGACTCCTCGCAGGGTCATCCCCCGGCGAGACGCAAAGAAGCAAAGGAGGATCGCCCCTCGGCAGAGGAGGCGTGATCCTGTACTCCTCCTCCTTGTTGATGTAAAACATGGCTACCCTGTTGTCTGTTTGCATGAACACCGACTTCCCCCTCAGGTAGCCCTCGAAGGCCCTCAGAGCCCATTGGACCGCCCAGAGCTCGAGCAGGTTTATCTGCTGCCGAGACTCCTCGGGCAACCACTGCCCCTGGGTGCACATTGCACCACAGTGGGTTCCCCACCCCAGCAGGGAAGCATCTGTCGTTAGGACGAGCTCGCACTGTGGGGTCTGGAAGGGTATTCCTTGAAGGAGACTTCGGGGGTCCTGCCACCAGCCCAGGGAGTCGTGGAGACTGTGGGAGATCTGGATAGAGTCTCTGAGGTGGCCAAAGGCCTGGTTCCATTATGCCCTGAGGCACCACTGGGCTGCCCAATGTGCATGCGAGTGTGAGGAACCACATGGATGGTGGAGGCCATGTGTCCTAGGAGGCGCACCCTGCTCTGGACCTGGGCCGCCATGGCCTGGAGGCGATCCGCGGGCAGGAAGGCGGTTGCTCCGTGTTGAGGTGGGCACTGATGAACTCCCTGCATTGGCTCAAGGTGGGACTTGGAGTAGTTGACCAAGAAGCCGAGGCGTTCGAGGAGGCGGATCATCCGCGATGCCGTCAGGTGGGCTGCATCGATAGAGATCCCCGTGACGAGCCAGTCATCGAGGAAGGGGAAGATGGGTATGCACTGCCACCTGAGGGAGGTGGTGATCGCGGAGAGACGCGAGCCCGAAGAGAAGCACCCTGTACTGGTAGTGTTCCCCTTGCTCTCTGAAACGCAGGTATTGCCTGTGGTGAGTGTGGATTAAGATGTGGGTGTAAGCGTCCTTGAGGTCCGAGGAGCATAGTCAATCGCCCTGCTGAAGGAAGGGCAGCAAGACGCCAAGCGATAACATTTTGAACTTCTCCCGCACCAGGAACTTGTTTAGGTTCCGGAGGTTGAGGATGGGGTGTAGGCCCCCTGTCTTTTTCGGAATGAGAAAGTAGCGGGAGTGAAACCCACGGCCTCGAAGGTACAGCAGTACCTTCTCGACCGCCCGTTGGGTGAGGAGGTTGGACAGCTTCCGCTGCAAGAAGGTCTGGTGCGAAAGGAGTCGAGTAGGCTCCGCTGGCGAGAAGGGAGGAGGGCACCTGTCCAGGCAGAAACGATATCCATCCCAGATCACTCGTAGGATCCAGGTGTCCGACGTGATCGACACCCACTGAGGGGCGAAGAGGGACAGGCATCCCCCTACTGGGGAAGTGCTGCCGGGGGGCAAGAGGCTATGCTGTCGGCGTCAAAACCCCTGCGCCGGTTGGGGTGGCGCCAGTTGCTGGGCCTTAGGCCCTTTAGGCGTGTGGTGGCTATGCGTGCCAGGAACCAGTGCAGGGCTGGGCGGGAAAGGAGGGTAACCTCGGTAGGGGAGTCCCTTCCTTTGGAAGAACAGCTTCTTTGTTTGCTCTTTCTTCCGAGGGAAGGAGGAGGTCTTACACGAGAGACGGGTTCGGTTGACGAACTCCATTTCTATCACAGCGGCCTTATCCTCCATAGGTTTACCAAACAGCTGCTTGCTGAGGCAGGGGACGTCCAGGAGCTTCTCTTGGACCCACTGCTCCAGATCCAAGGACCGTAGCCACACCTGGCATTGGGCCCTGATGCTGGCTGCTGTCACTCAGGCGGAAGACTCAAATCCATCATATGCAGCGTGGGAGAGGTACTTTGAGCACTCTGCGATGGATCTTAGGAGGGTTTGGAACCGGAGAAGGGGTTCATCCCCGAGACCCGCCGAGCTCTTTGGCGAGGTCACATAGGAACATGTCCATATACAATTGGTAGCCTGGATGTGGCATGTGAGCATGGACCCTTAATAGGCCTTGCGCCCAAAGGTGTCGAGAGCTCTCGACTTTCTGCCCGGGGGGACCGGCAAGTGCGACTTTGGACTCTTTTGCTTTCGCATTGCCGACTCCACTACCATGGAGGTGTGGGGGAGCAGGGTCTTCCTGAACCCTGGGCCCCGTTGGACCCTGTACATAGTGTCGAGGCACTTGCTCACTATGGGGACCGAAGCAGGTGTCTCCCACATGCAGAGGAGCAGCCTCAACAAAATGGGAGGAACTGGAACATTAAGAGACTCCTGAAGTGGGGACTCATACTGTAGAATGTCGAGCTCTTCAGCTCATGGCTCCTCTTCGGCCTGCGTAGTCAGGCTGAGGGCCCATGCCAGGTCCTGCATGAACACTAGAAATGATGTATCCTCGGAAGGCGAATGACTTCAAGGGGTGGGTCGGAAGGGAGGTATCCCCATCCGATTCCCAGTCTTAGAGGTCCAAGAAGGAGTCTGACTTGGGCTGATCACCCCATCCAGAGGTCGAGTCCCGCTTGGAGCCAGCCTTGGAGGATCTCACTCCCGAGGACCGGGAAGGTGAGTGAGACCAATGCCGAGGACCCTCATGAGGTCCACGGTCTTGAGGCGCGGACCAGCCATGCTGGACAAGAGCGCCTGCTGGGCAGCTAAGAAGGCAGAAACGCTGTGCTCCAGTGCCAGCAAACGGGACTCCCATGTGGACATGGGTCCCTGCAATGTGGACACTGGGATTACTGGGTCTGGCATGGAGGAGGAGAGGGGGTCCTCACTGGGACAGCACTCAGGAGACCGGGTGCCATCGCCAGAGGCCTCCGTATCCATACAAGGTACCTTACGAGGCCGCTCCTTGTCTCTCAGGAATGCCGAGGGGGCTGAGTGGCAGAGGGCGGGAGCGCTCACGCTTCTCTGGGCCCGTGACAGTGATTTTGAGGTCTTCTTCTTACACCTCTCCACTTCAAGGGACCTGGTCGGAGTGCCGCCGAAAGCGCAGGGCCAAGGTGGGGGATCCTACCAGCGGACAGATGACCGAGGGTGCCGCCGGGGATTCCAGGGCTACCTTCCGGAAAATGTCATTGGACTTCTTTTTACGACTTAGCAGGGCCTTGGAGGACATTTTCTTACAAAGAGAGCAGAGCTCCGGGTCATGGTCGGCCCAAGACATCGAAGACAGCAATCGTGGGTATCCGTGAGCGATATGTTTTTGGAGCATCTGTCATATTTCTTAAATCCGGTGGCCATTGGGGCAAAAAGGGCCCCCGCTAGGTTGAAGACCTTTGCAGCCAGTGGCTGTGGAAAAAAGGGTGCGAAGCCCGGAAAAGGAGTAAAACTTTTACAGAAAAAGACATCCCCTCGCCCAAGGAAAAACAGAGCAGGGGAGGACGGGTAGAGGACCGATATTACCGGAAAAACCACAGGCCAGAGGCCAAAAACATAACACTTTTTCCGAGGGACGAGGATGTACATCCAAAGGGCTCCATGGAAAAAGAGAGACTGGGCAAGATGGCATCTTTGGGCGGGAAGAGGACCATGCATGCGTGGCAGCAATCCCAAAGGCTTTCTTAGAAAGCTGGGGAATTGCTCCACGCGGGCTCCGTTGGTGTCGACGTAACCCATAAGTGAGGACTGACTTCCTGCTTGCTCCTGGAGAATGAAGGAGTTCACCCTGGCAAAAGGGACGAGGCACGGATGCCCACTCTTGCTCATGCGCTTCGCAATAGTCATTGAGGCCTTTGCGGCAAGGATACATCAGAATAAAGAGATTTGTCCATTGGAATTAGGGAAGTCAGAGCATAAGATTTTGCTTTACGCGGACGAGACCTTGTTCTTTTCTAACTAAGCCCCAGAAGTCAATACCTCCTTTGTTGGCGGAGCTGAAGGCATTTTCCAGGGTGTCAGGATTTAGGGTAAACCTGGGGAAAACAGAAGCATTCAAATTGGGAGGCCTGTCTGAGGCGTGCTTGCCAAACTTCCTTTCCGTTGGGCACAATATAAGATTAAGTATTTGGGGGTTTACCTCTCAGACAACCCAGAGGACCTGCACAAATGGGGTTCGCTACATCTGAGTTGGATGGGGAGAATTGCTGCACTTAAGATGAACATTGTACCAAATTTCTTATTTTTATTTAGTCAGCTCCCAATCGCCATCCCTGCCAAGATGATACGCCAATGAGAGAGACAACTAGTAAGATTTGTATGGGGAGGAAGACGAGCTAGGGATAAGAACTAAGGTGAACTCGGACCGAGTTTAACTTGAGGCCTAAATCTGAAAGGTGAAGCAGGTACTGCACCACCACAGCCACCTGGCAGGAGAATGGGTTCTCACTCTGCTGAGTATACAATACCTCAAACCTACGCCATTTAAATGCGTAGGTTTTCCTAGTCGATTGCCTTCTAGAGGCTAGCAACACATCCTCTATCTTTTTGGGGGGAAGAAGTGGTGCAAGGACTACCCTTTCAGCAGTCATGCCATCAGGTTGAGAGACCTGAGGTTGGGATGCAGAAGTGAGCCCCTGTTCTGCGACAGGAGATTGGGCGGAAATCCCAGAGGAATTGGAGCCTCCTCTGCTAGCTGCAGGAGGAGTGGAAACCAAGGCTGTCTCGGCCACCTGGGGGCCACCAGGATGACCGAAGCCTTGTCCTGAAGGATCTTGAATAAGGTCTGAGCTACCAGTGGCATAGGAGGAAATGCATACAGGAGGCTCACAGACCATGATATTAGGAAAGCATCTGCAGCTACCCTGTGTGGGTGAGGTTGTCTGGAACAGAAACGGGGCAACTGGTGATTTTGAGGGCTCGCAAACAAATCTATGGATGGTCGCCCCCAAACTCTGGAAGAGTTTCTGGGCAATGTTAGGATTCAGTTGCCACTCGTGTGGTTGGAGAATTTTGCTTAGCTTGTCTGCTAGGAAGTTCTACTGACTTGGTAAGTAGACCACCTTGAGGAACATACCCTGGCTGACTGCGAAGGAGCATACGTCCAGGGCTCCCTGACACAGGATGCGAGAGTCTGTGCCCCCTTGTTTGTTCACAAAGAACATCGCTACTTGGTTGTCTGTTGAGTGCGTGGGAGGATGAAAAGGCACTCCCCTCCAGAAGGTTGTGAGGTTGAAGCCAACATTTTAAAGACTGTATGAGGAAATGGGACACCTTGATGTTGTCTCTGAGTCTGCCTGTGGCTTGTGTCCACTGGTCCCTGAGGCACCAATGAGCTGTTCTCATGTGTGGTTGAGCATTGGGTGTCACATGCAATGTGGAGGCCACATGACCAAGAAGGCGCAGAAAGTGTCTTGCTGAGATGCGAGATCTGCAACTCACTTGCTGCACTAAGGCTACCAGTCTTTGTGCCCTTTCCTCTGGTAGATAAGCCCTGGCCTGAAGGGTGTCTAACCTTTCCCCTATGAACTCCAGTCCCTGAGAGGGAACCAGAGTGAACTTTGTGTAGTTGATCACAAAGCCTAGGTGTTGGAGCAAATGGATAGTGCGGGACGTGGCCTCTTGGGCTTCTAGAGTTGACTGGGCTCTGATGAGCCAGTTGTCTAAGTAGGGGAAGACAAATACCCCTTGAGTTCTTAGAAAGACTGCCACCACCACAAGGCACTTTGTGAATACCCTGGGTGCCGAGACTAGGCCAAAGAGCAGCACTTTGTACTGAAAATGGTTTCCTCCCACTACAAATCTTAGATATTGTCTGTGGTCTGGATGAATGAAGATGTGTGTAGACGCATCTTTTAGATCTAAGGAGCATAGCCAGTCTCCCTGGTGGAGGTAAGGCAGCAAAATAAATAAAATAAATAAATAAATAAATAGTCCAAGGGAAAGCATCTTGAACTTTTCCCTCACCAGGAACTTGTTTAGGCTTCGCAGGTCAAGGATAGGTCTTAGGCCTCCAGTTCTCTTTGGTATCAGAATTTACCTGGAGTAGAAGCCTGTGCCCTGTAGGTGGTGAGGCACCGGTTCTGCTGCCTGATCCTCGAGAAGACCTGTTAACTCCTGCAAGAGGAGGTCTCTCTGAAGAGGGGGTCTGAGAGGCTCCCCTGGAAAGTAAGAGGGAGGCACCTGGCTGAGATGTAACCATTTGGACTATCTGGAGAACCCAAGTGTTTGTTGTAATAGCTGGCCACCTGTGGGCATACAGGGTCAGCCTTCCTCCTGTGCAGGGCCTTGCGTCCTTTGGGAGAAAGACTATGCTCTGGGAGTCAAAAGCCCCCTCCAGGCTGGGCCGAAGCCGGTACCTGGGGCTTGGGGGCCTTTTGCTTACGCGGGCCTTGCCCCTGTCCCTTGGCCTGCTGCCCCTGCTGGGGAGGCCTGATACGTGGGGTAGTTTCGGTAAGCTGATCCTTTCCTTGGGAAAAAGAACTTCTTACCCGAGCCCTTCTTCTTAGAAGGGGCTGATGTCTTCTTCTCGAGTCTTGTCCGGGTCAGGTACTCGGACTCGTTCTCGGCAGCCTTCTCAGTCATGGGCTTGCCAAAGAGGTTTTCACCTCAGCAAGGGACATCGACCAACTTGTCCTGAACCGATGGCTCCAGTTCTGACGACTGTAGCCATGCCTGGCGTCGTGCACCGATGCCGGTCCCCGCTACCCGGGCCGAAGCCTCGAAGCCGTCATAGGCTGCTCGAGTCATAAACTTCAAGCACTCTCGGATCCCAGTGGACAAAACCTGGAAGCGCTGCAAAGGTCCTTTGGAGAGACCAGTGGAGAACCCAGCAATCTCCTTTGCCAGGTGTCGCAGGTACATGCCCATGTACAGCTGGTACGTCTGGATTCGGCATGACAGCATCGAACCCTGGTAGCACTTTCTGCCGAGAGCATCCATGTTGCGGGCCTCCTGGCCAGGAGGCACCGAGGAGTGCGTCTTCTGGCTCTTGAGCCGGCGCATGGCCGATTCCACAACCATGGAGTTGTGCGGCAGCTGTGTCTTTTGGAACCCAGGGCTCTTGCGAACTCGATAGATGGAATAGATTCGCCTGCTGAGGACTGGCATCAAGGCCAGTGTCTCCCACATTCGGAGCATCAGCCATTCCAGAATGGGGGGCACCAGTACAGTAAGGGCTTCCTTTGGAGGAAAGTCATACTGGAGGACCTCGAGCTCCTCAGCTCGAGGTTCCTCCTCGGCATCTGCCGGGAATGACAAAGCCTTTGCCATGTCCCAGACGAAGTCCAAGAACCGGGTGTCCTCCGGGGGTGACTGCCTCCGAGGTTCAGATCCCGGGCAGTTTACATTGAACAAACTGAATTACGTTTTGGACAGCTCGCATATTCTCTGTTCTGGATGATTTATTAAATTTGTTACACTCAAACAACTATGAAATACAGGCAATAAAAAAAAATATTAAAAATTTTCAGAAAATAGAAGTTTCACATAGTGTATGTTTTTCATACACTGGTCCAATGTCCGTCTTCCAAGTGATCAGAAAAGTTATGATTCAGTATCAATATTCATTGACATAAACATACTGTATGATACTATTGAAACTGCAGTTTTCATTTCATTTATTATGATATAATATAGTTTGTCAACAGTCCATTCTGACGGCGGAATATGATACACATGAAAACACCTCTGATGCAGTGCGTCGATATTGCACCATAGAAACACCTAGAACCGAACAGCAATTAGTCTCGACAACATATTAGCCCAGCATATGAGAAACATACAAGGCCGATATATGCACCAATAACTCTGACACTAAGTAACTTACAGTTATCTAAACCTATTTTCTAAAGTCTACGAATACTTTTATTTGCATAATAGTAGCTATTACAGCATTATAAGCTACTTACTATTTTTTGTGATCTTTTTATATTGAGCCGCCAGTACCGTCAAAATCAGCAAACTTTGAATACCTATTAAACTAAATAAATCTCAAACAAAAAATCTGTATATAACGCTTTCTGACATAACGATAATAGCTAAACATAGTTCCATTTAATTTATAACCATTAATTAGTAAACAGTTGAGTAGTAAGTATGGAAACCTTATGTCTGTAAGATATACGCTGGTCCAAAACGGGAGGCCCACTGGTAAATCTATTGGCAAAGTTTGGAATATATATAAACATTTTGGTAAAACCATCATCTTAATGGCGGTTATGGAGGAGTAGCCTAGTGATTAGAACAGCAGCCTAGTACTTAAGAGATTAGCATTCAATTCCCGCTGGCACTCCTTGTGACTTTGGGCACATCACTTAACCCTCCATTGTCTTGAAAGAAAAGGCCTGGAAATCTGCTTACAGTGTGACGTAGAAGCCCACACAGAACCTAGGCAAATAGATAGAAAGGAGGAATTTACCTTTGAAACTGTTAGTCAGTCAGCATATACAGCTCATGAGAAACAGGGAAAGAGAGGAGCAGAGCAGACACACCCAAGCTCTGACGTAACAGCAAGCTCAGAGCTTGATTAACACTCACCTGGGCAAGAAAGCCGAGCCAGCCTGCAGGGAACAGAGAGATAAAAGCCGGAGGGTAGCTCCAGCAAAGGGGTGCTGTGATTCCCCAGAGAGAAGCAGTGGGCGTGTCAGAGAAGCAGGAAGCAGCAGAGGAGAAGCCTCAGAGAAACGTGGCTGGAAAAGCACACAGACTACAGGCAGCTGGAGGTCCTGTGAGGAACCAGGTTGCAGCTCAGAGAGAGAAACCAGGGCAGCGGAAGGAAGGAAGGCACACCCTGTGGCTAGGAACCTACCTGGACCAAGAGAGCAGGGGAGTCTCCCAGACCTCACTGCCAGAGGAGAGGCTTCAGCATTCATACAGGTGGGAGCCTAGCACTATAATAAGGAAAGCCAGAAGTTCTGTTTGGAACAGAGGGCCAGGGCACTGCTCAACACAAGAAGTGTCAGCAGAAAGTTATAAAGGAGTTCCTGATAACTGGAGGGAACAAAAGGAGCCGGGGAAGAAACACCACAGCTACAGGTACTTTTAAACCTCACTGAATGGAACTGTGTTCTTACGAGATACCCAAGTTCTCAGCGAGGGTTTTTTCCAGAGACAGCAGTAAAGGTCCGAAGCCAAACCCCACACACACTGAATGTGAGGATATGCAATGGGAGTGTAGCCCTAGTGAACCTGAATATGCTCCTATGGATTGTATGCTATGCCTTGCAGACAACATTGAGTCTTTATGCTAAGTTTTGTATATAGCAAAGAAAAAAGAAGATATTTTTCTTTCAGAAGAAGCTGTTTGTTTTCCATGTTTTGTTTTGCACTTAAAAATCCTTTGGGAAGGGGAATAAATTCCTTGTTATGTTTTGCCTTGAACACTCGACTTACGACTATTATTTGCTAACAGAAGATATCAGGGTAACCCCAACCTTCACACCCTAGGCGAAGGCCTGGCACCCGTTTACAACAGTCATACCTTGCCAAGAAAAGCCAGAGGCTGCTGGGTCGCCAGGAGTCAGCATTGACTTGATGGCATTAAAAGGAAAAAATGGCAACTATCCAGCCCATTCACGAGAGGTATAAAAACAAAGTAAATAACAGGAGATTAAGACCAGCATTGTTCATTTAGCCAGCCCAGTAAGATGGCTAGTGTTGTAGAACTGCACCTACCCCTCTATACATTTGCTTACAATTGTACCTGCCACTCCAGGGAGATTACCCCTCTCTATTTTGGAGTGGAGGAATAGCCTAGTGGTTAGAACATTGGCTTGGTAACCAAGAGACCAGGGTTCAATTCCCACTAGCACTACTTGTGGCCTTGGGCAAGTCACTCAACCCTCCATTGCCTTGGAAGAAAGGCCTGGCAATCTAACTTCTGGACATACTGCCAAGAAAACCCAGGAGCTGCTGGGTCGCCAGGAGTCAGCACTAACTCAAAGGCATACACTACATTTATGAAGTTATTTACATTTGCTTTGATTCCATCCTCTTATTGTGTAGTGATCCTCTGTGCTTGTCCCATGCCTTTTTGAATTCTGTCCCTGTGTTTGCTCCCACTACCTCCTTCAGGAGGGCATTCCAGGCATCCACCACCTTTTCTATGCTGAAGTATATCCTGATGTTGCTTTTAAGTTTACCTCCTTGCAGCTTTATTTCATGTTCTCTAGTTCTACAGTTTCCCCATCTTTGAAAAAGGTTTGCTTGTTCATTAATATCCTTTAAGTATTTAAAGGTCTATATTATATCCCCCGTGTCTCTCCTCTCCTCTAGGGTATACATATTTAGGCCTTCACATCTTTCTCATATGCCTTCTGGCGCAGGCTCCATATCGTCTTGGTCACCTTCCTCTGAACAGTTTCAAGTCTTTTAATATCCTTTGTAAGGTATAGTTTTCAAAAATGAACACACTACACCAGATTAGGCTTCACCAACAACCTGTACAGAGGCACTAATGCCTCCTCTTTCTTGATGGTTCTTCCTCTCTGTATACAGCCTAACATGCTTCTGGCTTTGGCTGCTGCCTTGTCACACTGCTTTGTCACTTTGAGATCCTCAAACACTATCACTCCAAGGTCCCTCTCTTGGTCCATACATACCAGCCTCTCATCTCCTATCATGTATAGCTCCTTTGGGTTTCTGCATCCCAAATGCATCACACTGCACTTCTTTGCATTAAATCTCAATTGCCAAGCATTTGACCATTCTTCTAATTTTTGTAGATCTTTTCTCATGTTGTCCACTAAGTGTCTACTCTGTTATAAATCTTCATATCATCTGCAAAAATGCAAACCTTTCTTTTTAATCCGTCAGCAATATCACCCATAAAGACATTGAACGGTAGCGGTCCCAGAACCTGAGGCACTCCATTACTCACCCTCCTTTCTTCAGACTGAGTTCCATTTACCACTACGCTCTGTAGCCTATCAGTCAATGATCCAATTCACCACCTTGGGATCCATCCCTAGACTGCTCAGTTTAATCACAAACCACTTATGAGGAACAGTATTCAAAGGCTTTGCTGAAATCTAAGTAGGCCACATCCACTGCATGCACTTGATCTACTTTTCTGGTAACCCAGTCAAAGAAATCAATCAGATTTGTTTGGCACAATCTTCCCTTGGTAAAGCCAAGTCACCTAGAATCTCGCAACCTGTTGGCTTCCAGAAAAACTACTATCCTTTCTTTCAGCAGCATCTCCATTACTTTATGGACCTGTAGTTTGCCACCTCATCTCTTTTGCCACTTTTATAAAGAGGGACCACGTCAGCCCTTCTCCAATTCCATGGTATCTCCCCAATCTCCAGGGAACTATTAAACACATTACTTAAAGGTCCTGCCAAAACCTCCCTGAGCTCCTTAAGTATCCTGGGATGCATCTGATCTAATCCCATGGCCATGTCCACTTAGTTTTGCAAGCTGTTCCTAAACATCTTCTGTGAATGGTATTACATCTACTCCATTCCCCTTGTTACCTTTATCAGTCACGTGTGGCCCTTCTTCAGGATCTTTTTGGTGAACATGGATCAGAAGTATTTGTTTAACAGTTCCACTTCATTCTAAATCTCTGGAGAGTCCCTGTAACAAGGGCCCCAAATTCAATTTATATAACATGGTTAGATTTGAATGAATATGAATCTCCAGATACTTAATACTTCTCTGAGCCCACTTAAAGGGGAAATGTCAGGCAAGCTAACATTTAGTGCCTCTGACTTAGGGTATCAAGCTTTAAAGTTAATATGTCTAACATACAGATGCAGCTCTTTAATTAAGTTGGACAGATATCTGTGGTTTCATTATAGCAAACAAAATGTCATTGGCAAACAAGGCCATTTTAACTTGCCTTCCATCTCAGCCAAGACCCTCAATATTCACTGAAGTCTGTTTCCTAACTGCCAGAGGCTCCAGCGATACTGCAAATAGTAGTGGGGATAGAGGACACCCCTGCCTGGTGCCTCTCAAAAGGGGAAATAGCTCTGAGCATAATCCATTGACCTTCACACAAGCAATGGGGATTGTATATGGGCTCATCGCCCATGTCAGGAAATTTATTCCCAGTCCCATCTTTTCTAAACCTTAAAACAAAAATGATCAGCTAACCTTATCAAACACCTTCTCGGTATCGATTGATAAGAGTTCAAGAGGAATCCAGTAAGACTGAGCAATCCAAATCGTGTTTACACCATTCTATAGTTTGTCTAACTGGAATAAATCCAGCTTGATCTGAGTGGATGAAGCATGGAATAACCATTTGTAGCCTACGCACAGGCCAAAATCTTTGCCAATAGCTTACATCAATATTTAGTAGAGATGTAAGTCTGTATGCGCTACACTGATTCCGATCTCCTGTTTTGGAATCACAGTTATGGAAGCCACTTCCATGGATTCAGGTATTCCTCCATCCTTCAAAACAATATTAAAGAGCTTTGTTAAGGGCTCGACCATACTTTTTATAGAATTTTGCTGTAAACCATCTAACCCTGGGGACTTACCCAACTTTAATGCCACAATAGCCTCTCTTAATTCCTTAACCATAATTGGGGAGTTAATTGTTGCTCTTGCTCAGACAAGGTCGGAAGATTTACCCATCTGGAGAAACTCCACTATCTCGGAATTTGGGTCCTGTATCTTAGGAGTATACAGTTTCTTAAAGCTTTAGCAATATCTCATCCTCCCTCAAAAATCCCCTTTGACCCCAAGAGATTTGCAGTATAGGATTATGCAAGTGTTGCTCCTTCAGTTGATAAGCAAAGCAGCTTGCCGACTTTACCACCTGATTTAAAATAATTTTGTTTCACTAAGCTCACTGTATATACTATATCATCTACCATAAGAGCTTTTAAATGAGAGCATAACAACTCTAATTTATCTTGACCATCACTATACAATGTGCCTATGCTCCATTTTACCAGTTTGCTCATAAAGAGCCACAGCCTCTTTCCCGCTGCTTTTTCCGCTTGGATGCCAAAGCTATCAGCCCCACATTTTCTAATAGAGTACTTCATCATTATCATTGATTTGGAAGTAATCCACGATCTCTTGGCATATCCTCTCCCAAACTTCCTATCCTTTAACACAGGGCTCAACAAATTCCAGGCACCAGGTCACTATGGCACTCTGAAATTCACACATGACGCCTGAGATGTGCTTCAAACAGCCCCCCCCCCCTTTAAAAAAAAATACGATCACGGGTAGAAGATTGACTGCTCACAGGGATCCAATCTGATCACCCATGGACTGAACAGGAGGAATCTTAATTCAAGCAGAAGAGGAGAAAGCCACAATCGCGGCAGTCTGTCTGCGGGAGATCAAATCCCCACTGTCTGTCTTTTGCATCTAAGCCCCGATCGCAGCAAAGATCCCACCTGTTCTGCCCAAGGGAGATCAGATCGGATCTCCGCAGGCAGACAGGAGTCTTCTGTCTGTGATCATATTTTTAAGCCCAAAGCAGCAGAGAGCCCACAGGGATTAGAGCCTTCAGAAAAAAAAGAAGTCAGGGAGTGAAGCAGCAAAAATTTAAAGGGGCAATACCTTAAAACAAAAGTGAGAAAGAGGGGGAATGGAGGGCAGAGGGCAGGCGTGCTTGGGGGAGGGAGAAGGGGAGAGAGTCCAGAAGGAGAACAGAGAGTGGGAAGGGGTTGAAGTAGGGAGGGAAGAGTGCAAGGTGGAGGTTAAAGGGATGAATGAATGGGAACAAGTACCTCATCCCTACATTACATACACCCCCCCCCCCCCCCAAATCTTCACATGAGACACACACACAGAGGTTTCCCAGCTTGGCAGTACACACACATATGCAGCACAGCCTTGCATCCCACCTACAACAAGGCACCCACCGCCATATCCCACACACAGATAGGTACACCACTGTTGCACCACACAATGTAAGGTTTTTTAGTTCATGATCTGATCTCTGATTATCATTTCACTAATTTTTGCTCAACTAAGACTTGGCTGCATGAAGGCAGTGAGCTCTATAATGCCCAGGGAGCTCCCTCTGGATTTCATTTTGAATTTAGACATCAATCTAAGAGATCTGATGGTGACATTTCTTTGCTATTTAAGTTGCCTTTTAACTTCAATTTACAAGCATAAGTAAAACTTTCATAGCACTTCAATCTCAGAAGCAACTACATATAAGGAGAAAAAACCCAATAATATTACAGACCATAACAGTCTGAAATAATAAATCTTAAATAATAAACATCTCCTATTTCAAGAAAAATAAAGTACTGGGAGGAGCCAAACCTAAATTACCCACAAAATGCAACGTAATTAAGCCAGGAGACAACCAAGTCACCTGGCTACATACTGACATCCCAATTCGGTAACCACTTTAAACCCACCCAGCAAAGCTGTAAGTTAGTCAGGAAAAAATAATACACAATATTATTATTATTGGCCCCTTCATGTGATACTATAAGCATTAATAATTGAGAAGGATCCATAACCTCATAATCTTTACCCAACTATTTTACATAGCATCTACGAGGATACTTTAGAAAGAAGGTCATTCCCAGAGACAAAGCACGGGGCTTTACAGTAACTATAGGAAGGCCCTCCGAAATTGTTGGGTCTTTGGTGAAACATCAAGAAATCTCCTCAAAGTCTCCAGACATAAAAACAACCAGTACGCAAGAAACATGCCATTGCACCTTTTCCATATACGGACCTACCTTATGGAGCTCCCTTCTGGCTAATCTCAGAGCAACTACTGATCTGAAGGACTTCAGGAAGATGCTAAAAACGCACATATTCCAGAAATGTTACGGGACAAACTGCTAATCTCCGTCACACCCAAATGCCTGAAATATACCAAAAACTGGACTCTATACCATTTCAAAATGTAAATAGTTAACAGCCCATGATCAGACAGTAAATTATCAGACAGTAAATTATCAGACAGTTAATTGCATAAGGATTCAAATTGCATGTAACTTTGTAGTTGTACCATGTTCTATGTAAACCGCCTTGATACCACTGAAAGGCAGTATATAAGAAATGTACATAAATAAATAAAATACACATGAAAGGACATCAATCTCTCTTTAAGGAACACTGAAAATATCCTTTCTTTATCCAGAGATCCACGAAAGGTTACCATCAAGATACCCCTATTGATGGTCTCCTTAATCGAAGTCTCTAGGAGAGCTGTTAAATTGCCATCCGGAGGCCTAAACAAACTATCACCCATAATATTTTTGATCGAAGACTTAATATAATATACGCTCATTTCGGATGCAAAAATTGAATTATAAAATGGAAAGTTTACAAATGCAAATTCAGCGCCCTAAGAGAGTTCTTGACCCTTTCAACTTCGTTTTCTAACAGCAAATTACCCTTCACTAGGGCACTATTAGCCGCATCCAGGGCCAGAACCTTACCACTGGCTGCGTCTATCAACCCTCTCTGAGATCGAGTTCTCCCTCTAAGGAGGTCAACCGATTAACAGTTTCACCCAAGAAATGACATAATTGGGCCAGACAATTAGACAGAGTAAACTCCATCTTTGCCATTACCCTCCATATCTCTAAATTAGTGACCTCCCTGGGGAGGAGGAAGGGTGTGATGGAATAGAATACTCATTCCCCAAAGTCCTGGAAAAAACAACAGGCTTTAGGGGAGCCATTACAGGGTCATCAAACCTGAGTCCAACTGAGAGGAGTGACGAAGCCAATGGACTACAAACAGAAACATTTCCCGGTCCAGGGTCCCTTTCTTGCCAGTCAGAGTGGCCCCACTACTCTCTGGAGTGGACTCCAGGCTGGCACCACCCTGTGGCACCATCAGGGGAAGAGGAGGGGGCCTGGGGTCTGGGCTCAGGGAAGGAGCCTCAAGGCTGGTATTATTTAAGTACCCAGTAGTACCCCAACTTGGATCTGTCTTCCCCTGAGTCACCACTAAGGAGTCCATTGGGCCTTGCGAGCCTCCTAGTCCATCTTTAAACTTGGCTTTTCTTTTACCCATATTACCCCTACACACAGTACCTCTATGGTGGTAATAACAATTGGAATATTTCCAGGAGACAAAACTGATTCTGAACTCTCAGGACACTGCTCCGGTTCCTACGATGGCTCCTAAGGGGCGCCAAAGGGGCCTGCACACCCCTTTGGTCATGCCTCTTAGGACATGCAACTGCAGGACTGCATACTGTGGTGCAGAAAGATATTTATAGTTGCTGGAGCAGAAGTGACGCCGTCGATGATCTCTAGTGTCCTCCAGTACAGGTGGAATAGTTGGAAAGCAAGGTATTCCCCCAAGGGCTCCTCAATGGTACCTCCACTCTGCCCATGAATGTCCATACAGTTCAGCTACTCCAGATGAAAGCCAGACTGCAAAATCTTTTGTAGTCGCCAGAGCGGAAGTGACACCGCCGATAATCTCTAACGTCCTCCGGTACAAGTGGGATAGTTGGAAAGCAAGGTATTCTTTCAAGGGCTCCTCTATGGTACCCTCCATTCTGCCCATTAATGTCCAGATAGTTCAGCCCCTATCAAGTTGCCTTCAGTTGTGGAGGTAACATTATCTGACCACCTACATTTTTGAGGTCCAGTATTTTGAAGTTGTTCTAAACGAGTGAAATTGAAGGAACCAAACCTTTTATGTTTGCTAATCTCAGATGAGTGCCTTCAGTTCCTGATGGCTTATTCAGGTCCTCTGAGAGCCTCGGTAACTTGGCCTCTATTGGTTCTTTTACCAATTTCTCTATCTCCTCATCAAACAGGAACCTGCCTTTAAAAGAGCCTGGAGTGCCTTGGATGCCAAAATTACTGCCATGTGCCACAATCATAGTCACCTCTGGACTATCACCCAAGAACTCGGACTCCTGGAAGAGATTTGGATGAGGTCATAAAGGGTGTCTGCCAAAAAAATAGTCCTTGCCTCCAGTCACATTGACTCCTCATTCTCCAAGAGTTGCTGAATCCATTGTAGCGCTTTCTGAGCTACAGGTAGTACAGGGTAAAGATAAAGTGTAGTTACAGCAGGAATCAGTCCTCACATATGGATGACGTCGACGGAGCCCCCATGCAGAGCAAATCCCCAGCTTTTGAAGAAAGCCTTTGGGATTGCATCACTCATGTGCGGTCCCCCTTCCCGCCCAAGGGTGCCATCTTGCTCAGTCAAATGACATAGCTAAAAACACGGCAAAAGGATAAAAATGAATCAAAGGACTGCAACTCCAGGGGAGGAGGGAAGGTCGTGAGGACTGATTCCTGCTGTCCCTGGAGAACACGTTACAGGTGAGTAACTACGCTTTCTCCAGGAACAAGCAGGATGTCAGTCCTCACATATGGGACTCCCTAGCTATAGGCTACCGAGAACCCATAACTGAAAAATAGGCTCCCTCTAGAAGAGCCGCAGCAGACATGATAGGAGTTCAACCGAGAATAGAAACATAGAAACATAGAAATATGACGACAGAAAAAGACCACATGGCCTATCTAGTCTGTCCTTCCATAACAACTACAACAGTCCACTTTTTGCCTTTAGAGATCCTCTGTGTTGGTCCCATGCTTTCTTGAATTCAGTTACTGTCCTCATCTCTACCACCTCCACTGGGAGACTATTCCACGGATCCACTACTCTTTCCGTAAAGAAATATTTCCGCATATCACTCCTGAATCTATCTCCCTTCACCGTCATCCCATGTCCCCTCGTAGCAGAACTTGCTTTCAATTGAAAGAGGCTCTCTCCCTGAACATTTATGCCACGGAGGTATTTAAACATCTCAATCATATCACCTCTATCCCGCCTTTCCTCTAAGGTGTACATATTAAGATCCTTAAGTCTGTCCTCATATGCTTTATAATGAAGCCCATTAATCATTTTGGTAGCAACCCTCTGCACCGACTCCATCCTGTTCACCTCCTTTTGAAGGTGCGGTCTCCAGAATTGCACACCATACTCCAAATGAGGTCGCACCAAAGACTTATACAGAGGCATTATCACCTCCTTTTTTCTGCTAGCCATTCCTCTCCGTATGCACCCAAGCATCCTTCTAGCTTTTGCTGTCGCCTTTTCCACCTGTTTAGCTACTTTAAGATCATCAGACACAACCACGCCTAGGTCCCGCTCTTCTTTAGTGGACAAAAGTACTTCACCTCCTATACTGTATTGCTCCCTTGGATTGCTGCAGCCCAAATGCATGACCTTACATTTTTTAACATTAAATCCCAGCTGCCAAATTCTAGACCATTCTTCAAGCTTAGCTAGATCCCTCCTCATGTTATCTACCCCTTCCTGGGTGTCTACTCTATTGCAGATTTTGGTATCATCCGCAAAGAGGCAAACCTTACCCGACAGCCCTTCCGCTATATCACTAACAAAGATGTTAAAAAGAATTGGACCAAGGACAGATCCCTGGGGCACACCACTGGTAACATCCTTCTCCTCAGAGTGAGCTCCATTTACTTGTACTCTTTGTCGCCTCCCACCCAACCAATTTCTAACCCAAGCAGTAACTTTAGGGTCCATCCCTAGGGTGCTCAGTTTGTTTATAAGTCGCCTGTGAGGAACAGTGTCAAAGGCTTTACGGAAATCTAAATACACCACATCTAGAGCTCTCCCTTGGTCCAACTCCCTGGTCACCCAGTCAAAAAAATCAATCAGATTTGTCTGACAAGACCTGCCTCTGGTGAATCCATGCTGCCTCGGATCCTGTAATCCGCTGGACTCCAGAAACCTCACTATTTTCTCTTTCAGCAGCGTTTCCAATAATTTACTCACCACCGAAGTTAAACTAACCGGCCTGTAGTTTTCAACCACATCCTTACTTCCGCTTTTGTGTAAAGGCACCACATGAGCCTCTCTCCAGTCCTTTGGCACCACTCCTGACTCCAACGAGGCATTGAAAAGGTCAGTCAGTGGAGCTGCTAGAACGTCCCCAAGTTCCCTCAGTATTCTAGGGTGTATCCCATCCGGTCCCATCGCTTTGTCTACTTTAAGTTGAGCTAGTTTCTCACGAACACAGTCTTCTGAAAATAGTTCAAGATGTCCCTCGCTTCTGTTCTTATTTGTGGGTGTTTTCTGAGGTCCTGCTCCTGGTTCTTCATCTGTGAACACAGAACAAAAATATTTGTTAAGCAATTCCGCTTTATCCTTATCAGCTTCTACATATTCCCCCCCTGCACCCTTGAGTCTGACAATACCACTTTTGCTCTTCCTCTTCTCACTAATATATCTGAAAAATGTCTTATCCCCCCATTTTATTGCATTGGCTATTTCCTCCTCCTTTTGAATCTTTGCCTTCTTGACTACTTTGCTAGCTTCTCTAAGTTTTTCCAAATACAGATGCTTGTCTTCTGCTCTCTGTGATCTCTTGTATTTCATGAAGGCCTCCCTCTTTTTCTTCACTTTTTCAGCTACTTCCTTCGAAAACCATAGCGGTCTCCTGTTCCTTTTGCCTTTATTTACCATTTTAACAAAAAGGTTGGTTGCCCTTAAAATACCCCCTTTCAGTTTTGCCCACTGTTTTTCTACATCCCCCAGCTGTTCCCATCCCACTAACGACTCCCTGAGGTATTGGCCCATCTTCGCAAAGTTAGTCTTCCTAAAGTCTAAGATCCTCACCTTGGAATGGATTCTAACAGCCCTAGTCCTAATACTGAACCACACCATCTGGTGATCACTGGAAGCAAAATGATCTCCCACTACAACATCAGAAACACTTTCACCATTGGTAAGCACCAAGTCCAGTATGGCCCCTTCACGTGTGGGGTCTGTTACCAATTGCCTGAATAGTTCTCCCTGTAGAGAATCCAGGATCTCCTTACTTCTAGATGATACTGCAGCAGGAATGTGCCAATCAACATCTGGCATATTGAAATCTCCTATCAGTAGCACTTCCCCTTTCTTAGCAATGCTGCGTATGTCTTCAATTAACTCTCTGTCCACCTCTTCCTCTTGTGAGGGAGGTCTGTATATCACTCCAATGCAAATAGATTTCTCTTTCCCTCTTTCTAGTTTAACCCACAATGCCTCCTCTCTCCCTTTTAAGCTCTGTAATTCCAAAGCTTTAATAGTAGTTTTTACATATAGTGCCACTCCTCCTCCTCTTCTTCCTACCCTGTCCTTCCTGAATAAAGTATAGCCAGGTATAGTTACATCCCAGTCATTGTTTTCTGTGAACCATGTTTCTGTAACTGCCACTAAATCCAAGTCAGCCACTCCCACCAAAGCTTCAACCTCAGGGATCTTATTTCCCATGCTACGGGCATTAATACACACTGCTTTCCATATGTTACCCCTGTTACCCATTTCCATAAAGGTATTTAATGTATCACCTACCTGGGGGCTTTCACTTACCTGGGGGCTTTCTTCACCCATCCCCAAGGAATCTAGTTTAAAGCCCTCTTCAGTAGATTAGCCAGTCTACTACCAAAGATGCGTTGACCTCTCTTGGACAGATGGATGCCATCTCTGCTTTGCAACCCTTGGAAAAGCATCCCATGGTCTAGGAAACCAAAACGCTCTCGATGACACCATCCACGCAGCCATGCATTTGTCTCCAGGATGCGAGCCTCTCTGCCTTGGCCTTTACCCTCAACAGGGAGGATTGAAGAGAACACCACCTGTGCACCTAACTGCTTCACCCTCTGTCCCAGAGCCATGAAGTCACTTTTGATACGTTCCGAGGTATACCTGGCAGTATCATTTGTTCCAACATGGATTAGCAACATTGGGTAATAGTCTGTGGGCTTGATGAGTCTCGGCAAACTCTCCGTAACATCTTGGATTTTGGCACCAGGCAGACAGCATACCTCTCTGGACATCAAGTCTGGTCGGCAGATGGACGCCTCAGTACCCCTCAGAAGAGAGTCTCCAACCACCACCACCCTTCGTTTCCTTCTGGTGACTGATTCCGCAACTTTGGGGTACTTGAACTCTGGTTCTTCCCTTTCCAGGGATGCTTTCACCTCCTCCACTTCCAGGGCTGCATAATGGTTCTTCAATTCAAGGGATGGAGAAGTTGGATTGGTGATTTTGCAGGCCCTGGTGACTTGTGTCCAACCATCGACATTCTGTTGGCACCCATCTTCTCCGGAGCTGGAGAGCTTGGTTGCTGCAAGTAGC
Source organism: Ichthyophis bannanicus (assembly GCA_033557465.1). Taxonomy (NCBI): domain Eukaryota; kingdom Metazoa; phylum Chordata; class Amphibia; order Gymnophiona; family Ichthyophiidae; genus Ichthyophis; species Ichthyophis bannanicus. The sequence goes on from CM066033.1 coordinate 130,008,822, forward strand.
ATCTCATCAATGTACTTCTCACTGTCTTGAATGCTCCTCAGCCTCGCCACCTCCTCTCTGAGTTCCTCCACCTCTTTCCTCAGAGCTTCAGCATGCAGGCACCCTGCACATGGAACCGGTCCTTCAACCGGCATTAGGACCTCTGTCTGGACCGAGGCAGAAGCTGTAACGGGAGCAACAGCTTTAGCAATACGATTTTTCCCAGCCATTGTTCTTTTCGTGGAGCTTAGGTATGTGTTAGAGCAAAAGAGAGAGATCTACCAAGTACCAGCTGGTTTCGCAGCTGTCTTTATAGAGAAAAAGCAGTTAAAACACTTTAATTACATACAAATGTGCTGGTCCAATTCACTGTGATTTGTGAAAGGGGAGGCGCCCTATAAAGCAAGGCTGCTCACTAGGGGTGGGTGGGAGTCGGGGTGGGTAGGGCGGGAACTAACACCTGATTAGGTGTTAGCAGCTTCTAAAGCTGAGGAGGTCACTGGAGTCAGCAACCTACTGTGCTCAATTAAGGTTCCCCTAAAACAGCAAAAATGAAGTAACCTTGCTTTTAAAAATATACACAAAACCCTTTTAAGAGCTCCCAGTCAGAGAGCTAGCAATGTAATAAAAACAAACCAAACAAAGAAACCCTCAAAACCTTACTTACTGTTTGATGTGTGGAGCCCTGGTTAGAAAAGCCTCAAAGGGGCAGGGCACAGGAGCCTATTTATGCAGGCTTCAACTGCACTCAGGAAACAGGCCCACTAACACCTGATTAGGTGTTAGCAGCTTCTAAAGCTGAGGAGGTCACTGGAGTCAGCAACCTACTGTGCTCAATTAAGGTTCCCCTAAAACAGCAAAAATGAAGTAACCTTGCTTTTAAAAATATACACAAAACCCTTTTAAGAGCTCCCAGTCAGAGAGCTAGCAATGTAATAAAAACAAACCAAACAAAGAAACCCTCAAAACCTTACTTACTGTTTGATGTGTGGAGCCCTGGTTAGAAAAGCCTCAAAGGGGCAGGGCACAGGAGCCTATTTATGCAGGCTTCAACTGCACTCAGGAAACAGGCCCACTAACACCTGATTAGGTGTTAGCAGCTTCTAAAGCTGAGGAGGTCACTGGAGTCAGCAACCTACTGTGCTCAATTAAGGTTCCCCTAAAACAGCAAAAATGAAGTAACCTTGCTTTTAAAAATATACACAAAACCCTTTTAAGAGCTCCCAGTCAGAGAGCTAGCAATGTAATAAAAACAAACCAAACAAAGAAACCCTCAAAACCTTACTTACTGTTTGATGTGTGGAGCCCTGGTTGGAATGTAACACTCCGGTAGCCTGACACCAAAGGGTCGGAGGGTAGGAGTTGCCTAAACCTCGAACAGATTACGGGGTACAGCCTGGCCGAAAGCACTGTCCCGTTGGGACTCCCTATCCAGGCAGTAATGGACTGCAAAAGTCTAGCTTGAAGACCAGGTTGTGGCCCGGCAGATGTCTGTCAGTGGAACAGAGCGGAAGTGAGCCACTGATGCGGTCATAGCCCTGACCCAGTGGGCCATGACTCGACTCTGCAAAGGGAGATCAGCCACCCTGTATGCCCAGATAATGCAATCTGCCACCCAGGTGGACAATGTAGGCTTGGAGACAGGCATCCCCAGCTCACTGGGGTCATAAGAGACGAAGAGCTGAGGAGATCTTTGATGTCCCCGTGTACACTCCAAGTAGAAGGCCAATGCCCTCTTACAGTCCAGGGTATGCAGAACTGCTTCTGCCTGGCTAGCATGGGGCCTAGGAAAGAAAGTCGGAAGCACCACCTCCTGGTTGAGATGGAAAGAGACCACTTTCAGCAGGAACTTCGGGTGCATGCTGAAGGGATAATTGGAATAAAGGGATAATCAGCTCAGATCTGCTTTATATGTTTCCCTTTATTCCAATTATCCCTTCAGTGCGAAGTACCACCCTGTTCCTATAGAACCGTGTGAACAGTCTATCGGACACCAGAGCCTGCAGCTCACTCACTCGTCTAGCCGATGTGAGTGCCAACAAGAATAGCGTCTTCCAAGAAAGGAAGCGGAGATGGCAGGTAGCCATTGGCTCAAAGGGTGGGTGAGTAAGCTGCTGCAAGACCACATTCAGATCCCATTTGGTCGCTGGAGGGCGAACCGGGGGTTTCAGCAGAAGTAGACCTCTCAGAAACCTGGACACCAAGGGGTGTACAGAGAGAGGTTGCCCTTCCACTGGAGAGTGGTGTGCTGATAAAGCACTAAGGTGAACTCGGACTAAGTTTGACTTGAGGCCTAAATCAGAAAGGTGAAGCAGGTACTGCAGCACCACAGCCACCTGGCAGGAGAATGGGTTCTCACTCTGCTGAGTATACCATACTGCAAACCTACGCCACTTAAATGCGTGGGTTTTCCTAGTCGATTGCTTTCTAGAGGCTAGCAACACATCCTCTATCTTTTTTGGGAGGAGAAGTGGCGCTAGGACTACCCTTTCAGCAGCCATGTCATCAGGCTGAGGGACCTGAGGTTGGGATGCAGAAGTGAGCCACTGTCCTGCAACAGGAGATTGGGCGGAAATCCCAGAGGAATTGGAGTCTCTTCCGCCAGCTGCAGGAGGAGTGGAAACCAAGGCTATCTCGGCCACCTGGGGGCCACCAGGATGACCGAGGCCTTGTCCTGAAGGATCTTGAATAAGGTCCAAGCTACCAGTGGCGTGGGAGGAAATGCATATAGGAGGCCCACAGACCATGATATTAGGAAAGCATCTGCAGCTACCCTGTGTGGGTGCGGCTGTCTGGAACAGAAGCGGGGCAACTGGTGATTTTGAGGGCTCGCAAACAAATCTATGGATGGTCGTCCCCAACACTGGAGGAGTTGCTGGACTACGTTGGGATTCAGTTGCCACTTGTGCGGCTGGAGAATTCTGCTTAGCTTGTCTGCTAGAAGTTCTCCTGACCTGGTAAGTAAACCGCCTTGAGGAACATACCCTGGCTGACTGCGAAGGAGCATAGGTCCAGGGTTTCCTGACACAGGATGCGAGAGCCTGTGCCTCCCTGTTTGTTCACACAGAACATAGCTACTTGGTTGTCTGTCTGAATCAAGGCAGATTGATAAACCAGGGTTTGGCAGAAGGTAAGAAGAGCTAGGCGGATCGCTCGAAGCTCTAGGAGATTGATTTGCTGTGTGCTCTCCCATGGAGACCACATACCCTGAGTGCAGATCTGTTGGCAATGCGCACCCCATCCCAGCAGGGATGCATCCGTAGTCAGCATCCCTGAGTGGGTGGGAGGCTGAAAAGGCACTCGCTCCAAAAGATTGTGAGGTTGAAGCCACCATTTCAAAGACTGTATCAGGTGATGGCACACCTTGATGTTGTCTCTGAGTCTGCCTGTGGCTTGTGTCCACTGGTCTGAGGCACCACTGAGCTGTTCTCATGTGAAGTCGAGCATTGGGTGTCACATGCACTGTGGAGGCCATGTGACCAAGAAGGCGCAGAAAGTGTCTTGCTGAGATGCGGGATCTGCAACACACTTGCTGCACTAGGGCTACCAGTCTTTGAGCACTTTCCTCTGGTAGATAAGCACTTGCCTGAAGGGTGTCTAACCTTGCCCCTATGAACGCCAGTCCCTGAGAGGGAACCAGAATGGACTTTGTGTAGTTGATCACAAAGCCCAGGTGCTGAAGTAACTGGATAGTGCAGTATGTGGCCTATTGGGCTTCTAGAGCTGACTGGGCTCTGATGAGCCAGTCGTCTAAGTAGGGGAAGACAAATACCCCTTGAGTTCTTAGAAAGGCAGCCACCACCGCAAGGCACTTTGTGAATACCCTGGGTGCCGTGGCTAGGCCAAAGGGCAGCACTTTGTACTGAAAATGGTTTCCTCCCACTACAAATCTTAGATATTGTCTGTGGTCTGGATGAATCAAGATGTGTGTATACGCATCTTTGAGATCTAAGGAGCATAGCCAGTCTCCCTGGCGGAGGTAAGGCAGCAATATTCCAAGGAAAAGCATCTTGAACTTTTCCCTCACCAGGAACTTGTTTAGGCTTCGCAGGTCAAGGATAGGTCTTAGGCCTCCAGTTCTCTTTGGTATCAGAATTTACCTGGAGTAGAAGCCTGTGCCCTGTAGGTGGTGAGGCACCGGTTCTACCGCCTGATCCTCGAGAAGACCTGTTAACTCCTGCAAGAGGAGGTCTCTCTGAAGAGGGGGTCTGAGAGGCTCCCCTGGAAAGTAAGAGGGAGGCACCTGGCTGAGATGTAACCATTTGGACTATCTGGAGAACCCAAGTGTTTGTTGTAATAGCTGGCCACCTGTGGGCATACAGGGTCAGCCTTCCTCCTGTGCAGGGCCTTGCGTCCTTTGGGAGAAAGACTATGCTCTGGGAGTCAAAAGCCCCCTCCAGGCTGGGCCGGAGCCGGTACCTGGGGCTTGGGGGCCTTTTGCTTACGCGGGCCTTGCCCCTGTCCCTTGGCCTGCTGCCCCTGCTGGGGAGGCCTGATACGTGGGGTAGTTTCGGTAAGCTGATCCTTTCCGTGGGAAAAAGGGCTTCTTACCCGAGTCCTTCTTCTTAAAAGGGGCAGAAATCTTCTTCTCGAGTCTTGTCCGGGTCAGGTACTCGGACTCGTTCTCGGCAGCCTTCTCAGTCATGGGCTTGCCAAAGAGGTTTTCGCCTCAGCAAGGGACATCGACCAACTTGTCCTGAACCGATGGCTCCAGTTCTGACGACTGTAGCCATGCCTGGCGTCGTGCACCGATGCCGGTCCCCGCTACCCGGGCCGAAGCCTCGAAGCCGTCATAGGCTGCTCGAGTCATAAACTTCAAGCACTCTCGGATCCCAGTGGACAAAACCTGGAAGCGCTGCAAAGGTCCTTTGGAGAGACCAGTGGAGAACCCAGCAATCTCCTTTGCCAGGTGTCGCAGGTACAGGCCCATGTACAGCTGGTACGTCTGGATTCGGCATGACAGCATCGAACCCTGGTAGCACTTTCTGCCGAGAGCATCCATGTTGCGGGCCTCCCGGCCAGGAGGCACCGAGGAGTGCGTCTTCTGGCTCTTGAGCCAGCGCATGGCTGATTCCACAACCATGGAGTTGTGCGGCAGCTGTGTCTTTTGGAACCCAGGGCTCTTGCGAACTCGATAGATGGAATAGATTCGCCTGCTGAGGACTGGCATCAAGGCCAGTGTCTCCCACATTCGGAGCATCAGCCGTTCCAGAATGGGGGGCACCAGTACAGTAAGGGCTTCCTTTGGAGGAAAGTCATACTGGAGGACCTCGAGCTCCTCAGCTCGAGGTTCCTCCTCGGCATCTGCCGGGAATGACAAAGCCTTTGCCATGTCCCAGACGAAGTCCAAGAACCGGGTGTCCTCCGGGGGTGACTGCCTCCGGGGTTCAGATCCCGGGCAGTCTGACGGGAAGTACTTGGTACGGTGGGTGCCCGGGGACTCCTTGTCCTCCGTCTCCCAACCGGACTCTGAGGAGGAGTCGATCGGCTCCGGACTCGAGGGCTTTGGTCTCGATCGCCCTGACACCGAGGGAATTGGCGTTGATGACCTCGGTCCCGAACAGGAGGTGGAGGGAACCTCGGCCGAGGATCGACTCGAGACCTTATTATCTCGAGGATCGGCTTGGCCTCCGGGGTCGACTTGGATGTCGAAGTCCCAGTGGTCGCGGCAGACGGACGTGTGAGACCGACCATCAGCACCCGCTGCTAGTCCATGAAGGCAGACACGCTGCGCTTCAAGGCCGCCAACCTGAGACCGAGCTCAGGAGGCTCCACAGCCCCCAGCTCTTCCGGAGGAGAGTCAACAACGAGGACAGTGCTTACCTTTCTCGGTGTCTCCGGGTCCTTTCAAGGGAGTTTGGCAGGCTTCTCCGACTCAGAGGATCCGGGGCAGTGAGCCGGGCTCTGCAACTGAGCCCGTGAGGGACTAGGCCATTCAGAGCTCTCAGATGACACTGCCCTCACAGAATTTTTTCTTCCTCCGGTGTTCCCGCGAGGGAGACCCCCTTTCAGAGGACACCCGACGCTGCTCGGGATCAGACAGCTCCCGAGAGGTTGAGACCTCTGATGAGGTATGGGCCCAGGCGGTTGCAGACTCAGGAAAACTCCTGTCATGTTGCTGCTGCCTGCTCCTCAATGACTTGGAAGACATCTTTTTGCATGGTCGGGCCTGAGGCATCCGAGGCAGCAGTCATGTGTGTCGGTGAGACACATTAGTTTTGTGCACCGATCACACTTTTTAAACTTGCTGGCAGCCATCGGGGGAAAAAGGGCCCCTGCAAGGTCGAAGGACCGGGCTGCCAGCTAAAAAGAAAAAAAGAGCGCAAACGCTAGTCACTAAGGACAAAAACGAAAAAATAGACCGGACTCAATACCGGTGTACAGAGCCGTAGGCGGGAAGGGGAACCGGCGCCAAACCAGCAAGCAGAAAAACACAATTTTTCAACTTTTATCACTTTTTCCACAGGGAAACTAGGACAACGTCCGTTGGGCTCCGCAGAAAAAAGGAGACTAAGCAAGATGGCATCCTGGGGGGGGGGGGGGGGGGGGGGGGGGGGGGGGAAGGGGACCGCGCATGCGTGATGCAGTCCCAAAGGCTTTCTTCAAAAGCTGGGAATTTGCTCCGCATGGGGGCTCCGTCGATGTCACCCATATGTGAGAACTGACTTCCTGCTTGTTCTTGAAGAAACGGCGCTTACTCTGAGGAGAAGGATGTTACCAGTGGTATGCCGCAGGGATCTATTCTTGGTCAGATTGTTTTTTTTAATTTTTCTAACTGATATGGCGGAAGGGCTATCGGGTAAAGTTTGCCTCTTTGCAGATGATCAAATCTCACACAATAGATCAGTACAGGGATAAAATATTCGACAAGTGGAGGAGTGGCCTAGTGGTTGGGGCAAGGTACTTCAGGCCGGAAGGTCGGGGGTTCAAATCCCACTAGAGGACAGCAACCTTGGGCCGGAAGGACTGGGGTTTCTAGTCCCACAGGTGCTCCTTGTGGTCTTGGGCAAGCCACTTAACCCTCCATAGCCCATGTTCCCTGTAAAATAGTTATCTCCAAATTATAATGCCCTGTTCAATGTAATTTCAGTTTGTTCAATGTAAACCGCACTGATGCAGAATAGCGCGGTATATAAGAGAACGTAAATAAATAAATAAATAAGTGACTCAAACATAATCCCATACAATAAGCCTGCCTTTCCAAAATAATTTTCCAAAACAATTTTTGTTGGACTATATTATTAAAGGCTACTATAGAAAAGTCTTTTTAATTCTTTTTAAGTGATCATGCAAACAAAGTTTTGTTAAAATTATGTGAAAAACCAACACTACTGTCACATTTCGAACCTGCAAATGCTAAGTTCTGCTTCAGGGTAACATTGATAAATATAACATAGTATTACTTATCTTAGTTATAATTCTCATCTACTTTGGAGCCATTCCCTCACTATTCCATTGAGCAACAGGGAACTGCAGTCCTCATGTAGGGAGCTTCAAAGACTTTTAACTAAAAAAATGGCCGCGGTGTCTTTTTATCTTAATAAACTCCTCCCAAAAGGAAATTCTTAAAGGGAAACAGCTTGCATTAATAGCTTAGAGCAGTGATGGCTAACCTTTTTGAGCCCGAGTGCCCAAACTGCCGCACAAAACCAAAGAATTTCCTCAAAGTGCCAGCACGTCAATTTGCATAAATATTTGCATAATGCTAACATACACTAACTTTTAGTAAACATGTCTCTTAATGAGTGTATGGATAAAGACAGACTAAAAGATTTCTACATTACTATAATCCAGTGCCAACCGCCAGGCACATTAGGAACTACTACAAACACTGCCCATTTAGAACCAATAGCAAACCCGCCGTATCCTAACAGCACTACCAGGACTCACAAAGCACCACACCATACCTATCAAAAGGCAACACTGCAAATATTAAACCAATACATTTCAGACAATAACAATACATGACCTACTGGGGAAAGAGAACAAGTGGCAATGTCAAAAAGGAATTACATAAACAGAATACCTCAGCTCAGTTACACAGTTGCAATTGCTCCAGCCACTTTCTTCTGGTTTCTTCATGTTTTCTGCTAACTCTCCATCATCTGCTGTCCATTTGTCCTTTCTTCTCTCTTCTAGTTTTTTTTTTCCATTCTCTCTCTCTACATCTGCTTTAACATACTAATCTTTCTCCTTTTGCTCTTTCCTCATTCCTATTTCATCCACTCAAATTTTACCCCTCCATCCTCAATCCCCACTTACTCTCCCAATACCCGGCCAATTGTAGATTTTTTATCCCTCCCACACAAAATATTTTTCCCCTCTCCATTTTACTCTCCCAGCCCCATCCCATTCTAATCCTCCCCCAACATCAGCTCCCTTCTAGTTCCAGCCTCACCCAGCATCCATTCCCTTCTAGTCCCTGCATCAGCCCATTTCCAGTCCTAGCAACCCCCCAACCCAATACCAGTCCTAGCCCCCCCCATCAACTCACTTCCAGCCCTAAACCCCCATCACCCCATTTCCAGACAGCCCCCATCAGCCCACAGCCCATTAGCAGTCCTACCCCCGCCCGCCCGCCCATTAGCAGTCCTAACCCCCCCCCACCCATTAGCAGTCCTAACACCCCCCCCTCCTGCCCATTAGCAGTCCTAACCCCCCCCTCCTCCTGCCCATTAGCAGTCCTAACCCCCCCCCTCCTCCTGCCCATTAGCAGTCCTAACCCCCCCTCCTGCCCATTAGCAGTCCTAACCCCCCCTCCTCCTGCCCATTAGCAGTCCTAACCCCCCCTCCTCCTGCCCATTAGCAGTCCTAACCCCCCCCCTCCTGCCCATTAGCAGTCCTAACCCCCCCCCCTCCTGCCCATTAGCAGTCCTACCCCCCCCCCCTCCTGCCCATTAGCAGTCCTAACCCCCCCCGGCAAATTTAAAAAAAAAAAAAAGCAGGCTCTGGCTGCTGCCGCGGCAGATTGCAATGTCCCGCGGGGCCCCCTCCGCCCGCTAAGCCCCTCTGCAAGGGCTTTCAGATTCGCGAGGGAGAGCATCTCCCTCGCGTCGCTGTTAAGCCCGCAGGGCTAATGGGAAATTTCCCATCAGTCCCTCGCGTCTAAAGGGGCTGATGGGAAATTTCCCATTAGCCCCTGCGGGCTTAACAGAGACGCGAGGGAGACGCTCTCCCTCGCGAATCTGAAAGCTCTTGCAGAGGGGCTTAGCGGGCGGAGGGGGCCCCGCGAGACGCTGCATTCTGCCCTTGCCGCGTCCGCAGTCAGAGACAGCTTTTTCTTTTTTTTGCGGACCTATGGCCCGCGTGCCAGCTGCAAGGCCTTCGCGTGCCACAGCTGGCACGCGTGCCATAGGTTCGCCATCGCTGGCTTAGAGCAACGTATAACAGTCTATCTGCTGGTTTAATCCATTAGGTTTCACTGAAGAGTGAAGATCGGGGCAAGATAGTAGCTGCGTGAGCCCGCGGCACTTACCTCTAGGAGATATTATTCCCATTGGTGTGAGTAGCGCTGATTCGGCCAGTGGAGATGGGCCAGAGGAAGCGCAAATAGGCGTGCCTACTTGCCAACGTAACAGATCGAACAAATAGCCATATTGAACACAATGGGTGCCCCTCTATTCTGAGTGTTAATACGAGAATGATGTTCTCTCAATCGATGTAGCATAGTGCACTTGGTGCGGCCTACATACGATTTCTTACAAGGACAAATCAGTATTTACACAACATATATGGTTTGACAGGTGGTATAACTTTTTGATCTCTATATTTTATTAGAAGAAGGATCTTGCCATATCTCCCCTTCCAATGTAGATGGACAAAATTCACAGGTTCCACATGAAAAATGTCCACAGATCACTAAATGCAGTGCCAGTAAAGATACCTCAGCGGAGTGCCACCACCTTCTGGTCCTGCAAGTTCTTGATGGAAGCACCCTCCCTCACCGGGACGGCCATCCTTCTCGTCACCACAGAAATAGGAGAAGTCACCCTGGACATGGGGGAAAGTGTCCTTTTTCCTCCTTAGGAAGGAGATAACGCTTAGGAATGACTCTCCTGCCTTCACAAAACCCTCAGGAGCCTCCCCATTCAGCTGTGTTCATCTTTTGAATGGAAACCTCCTCCTACCTATCTCTCTGCTGTCACCTCAGATCTTCAGGTTGGAAGAAACCCAGTCAAACAAAGGAAGCGCCTGCTTTCTATAAAGCCAAAACACTGGAAAGTCCTCTTCTTTTGAAAGGATCAACTTCCCCCCTTCTCCAGAAACTCTTCCTCTGGATCCTCAACCACCCCCTGCTTGGCCTTAGTATTCTCTTGGCTTAGTGGCCTAGTCAGACATCTTAGTTTCTGATTTGGTTGCTGAAGGCCCCAACAGGGGCTCTCTCTGCTCCTACTCCTGTGGTCTTACGCCTCGGGACTTCGGAAAGGAGAGGAAGACCTAATACATAATAGCCCCAAAACTCGGGCAGAAGAAAACCACCCTGAAGGCTTCCTTCTGAAATTCAGGATCCTCTCCCTGTTCAATGTGAGAACCTGGGGTTCTGATTTTTTTTTGCCATTCCTCATCGTGTTCCCACTGCCAAACATCTGTTCAAGATGGCAGTGGGTCCAGCCATGAGCTGTGGTAAACGTGAGGTCTCAAGCTTCCTAGTCTGTCACGCACATTAATGCTGCTGGGGTAACTGATACTAGTGCTTGAAGGAGCCCACCTTTCAAAGGAAAGCCTACCCATTGCAGTTGGGGCAGAAGGAGCCTTTTGTGCTGCTAAGATCTTTGCTCCCACAGCCCCCGCATCTCCACCCACAGATTTCCATCATTGATTTTTCTCTCTGCTCTGCTGGGCCTCACTTTTTTTTTATTTTTTTAAACTTACAGATTGCTTGACTTGCTCAGATGCCCCAAGAGTGCCTTACCACTTACAGAAGTGGAGTGGAGGAGTAGCCTAGTGGTTGGGGCAAGGTACTTCAGGCCAGAAGGTCGGGGTTCAAATCCCACTAGAGGACAGCAACCTTGGGCCGGAAGGACTGGGGTTTCTAGTCCCACAGGTGCTCCTTGTGGTCTTGGGCAAGCCACTTAACCCTCCATAGCCCATGTTCCCTGTAAAATAGTTATCTCCAAGTTATAATGCCCTGTTCAGTGTAATTTCAGTTTGTTCAATGTAAACCACACTGATGCAGAATAGCGCGGTATATAAGAGAATGTAAATAAATAAATAAAATAAAATAAGAAGAGGGGAGAGTAGCAAAGTGAAGGGCCTCTATTCCCTCTTTGGAAGTAGGCTTACTCAGACCCTGAAAGACTTGGGTGGCACTGAAAGGAGACATCACTTCTGAACCCCTGAATCTTTGTCCTGAAAGTTTGCTACTTTGTGCCACTTTTGATCCTGCTGCATCCTCCGGACATGTTCCCATTTTCTGGAAGCAGAGAATACTGTCTGGCTATCCAGCTGAACTCCAGCATCTATTATACCAAAGACTGAGCATGGCATAGGAGGTCTTCTCTGCCTCTATCTGCTAGTAGAGGGACAAAATCTGCATGCCTGGTCTGATTGGCAGAATAAGAAGAAATGACTCTTTTCCAACTGGAAAACTGACCATTCGGTCCTACTCTTTGCTTCTTGTCTTTTAGCCAATTTCCAACAGGGCACTGCTTCCTATGACTCTCTCGTTTCCCGGGGGAGTTTCTCATGAGAGATTTCATTAAATGTCTTTTGAGAATCCAAATATACTATGACTTGGCTACACATGCAAATAGTGATTTTAGAAAGCTGCTATCAATGGAGTTCTACATTACATCCTGATTTCAAGGTGGTGTGTTTCGGGCGGGTTGAAAATCTAGAGGTGTATTCCCTATTTAACAAGTGAAATATATATTTAGATCTAAAAATTTCCATGGCAGTTATTACAACTACCTGGAGGCATGCAGAAGCGTTAGCATGAAATGGCAAGTGCAATACCATTAGTGCCTTAATCCCCCCTCTCTCAACAACATCAATACCCCTATTGCTCTGACCACAAACCTGACATCAAGACTTCCCCCGACACCCCACCTGATATCAATACCCCCACAATCAACCCAGCACCACATACTCTACCCAACACACTCTGCCTCTATCCCCCCCAGTTTTACTGAAGGCCCCTGGTAGGCTAGTGGGAGTAGGAGCAATCCCTAGTCACTCCCCTCTTCACTGTGGCTCTATTTTCAAAATAACAATCTTGGAAAGGGGTTTGGAGGAGCTTCCATGTCATTTGAAGCAATGGCAGCAGGACTTGGGAAACGCTTTGGACCTCAAGGAATGGGGAAACATATTCGAAGGGCTTCAGTGGTCACAAATATAGTGGAAAATGGCTTGAAACCATTCCACCATTGGCATTTGACTCCTCAGCAGTTGAGCAAGATGCAGGGGAGTTGATCAGTGCTGGAGAGCCCTTAGGGAAGGCAGGAACCTTTTACCATATGTGACGGGGGTGCCCGGAGTTCAGTGTCTATTGGGAGAGGTGCATCGCAGGGATAGAAAAACTCGTGGGCTTTCTTCTGGAAAGGGATCCCCCAAAGGTTTTTTTTGTAACATAAATATAAAAGCAATATACGGATATAGTATTGTGAATTCTTGAAGTATGCCATAGTGGCTGTGAGGAACGAGATTGCAGTGCATTGGAGGCAGCATAGAATGCAGTCAACAGAAGGGTTTTATTGCAGGTTGCATAGTCGCTATGAGCTACAGAGGCTTACAACTCTATGCCAGAGAAAGCATGAGTGGGTGGATGAGATTTGGAAAGAGCTTTGGGCCTGGTGGTGTAAGCACTGGAATAGGAGGTGACATGGTTTGGACTGTGTGAATGAGAGATGGATAGGAAGGAAGGCTGGTGTTTAAACCAAGGTGTTTTTTATTGTTGAAGGGAATAGTCAATAAAAATTATGTTTAAAAAATGGCAGTAAGTTTTGCAATACTATCTCTAAGTGTCAAGCTACCAAATAGCAGCAATTTGGCAGCTTGACCCATAGCAATAGTATTGTGATATTATCGCTAAAGGACAAGAGTGCCATTCTGAACCCGAGTCACAATGAGCCGAAGTGCCTGGATATCTCTCCTACTCCCACTAGACCAATAGAGACCTCCAGTAAGAGCTTTACAAGTTAGTTGAATAACAAAAAAAATATATACGCACATACCGCAGAAAGGCACACATGGTGGATTAATTGACCTGAGCTTTGCCAAATATTTTTTTTGGTGATCTTCACTCAGTTCATGAGCCTCTTCTAATATCTTCTTTTGGCGACTTGGTACTTGCTAAAGAATGGAAAATGATGCAAAAATCAAACCCATGACAACATGATCTATAGAAACCTAAAGTTTAGGTATTATAGTGCAGAATACTCATAGCAATATTTGCCCTGGAGAAAAAGCATAGTTACTCACCTGTAACAGGTGTTCTCCGGGGACAGCAGGAACCAGTCCTCACAATCCTCCCTCCTCCTCTTTATCATCTTTTATTTTTGCTGTCTTTTAGCTATGTCATCTGACTGAGCAAGATGGCACCACGCTTGCGTGGTGGCATCTCCCAAAGGTTTTTTTTGAAAGCTGGGGGGATGCTTCTGCGAGGGCTCCGTCGGCGCCGACATCACCCATATGTGAGGGCTGACTTCCTGCTTGTTCCCGCAGAAAAAAATATTTGTAAGGTGTGATACCTTTTATTGAACAACTATTAAACATTATCTAAAAGGGATGTAATATAAACGTATTCAAGACCAAACATATTCATCCTGCGAACTGCCATGACTCAAAGATGCCGAGGAATGATATGTGGCAGTGACAAGGAAAAAACATAAATGTCAAGTAAATACTTCTGTTCTCTGTCCACAAAAGAAAATCCTGGAGATGGATCACAGACTGACAGAGGTACTAATGGGAATGGCGTAGATAACACACCAGTCACATTTTCAAATGCTCAGAGAGATGCTTAGAAACAGCCTATAGTTGACAGAACAGTAATGACAGACTTAGAGATTAGAAGGCTCAGAATATTTGTTCAACTGAGGAATTGCCTTTACCTAATTGAAGGCCAAACAAGTCACTAAACATCTTGGGCCTTATTAAGTAGTAATGAATCAACTGGATTTCCAAACTTTTGTACCTTCTATATTTACTTTATACTTGTCAATCTCTTAAATCTGCAAATAAACAGTAATTGTACATTACAATTTGCAGAAAGTTGTCATATTTAACTTTGTACCTTGTAGTGGGTTGTATTTGCTTCTGTTCACTTAGGGATTCATTGAAAACACAATATAACCAAGGGTGCCTAAATGTCTGCATACAACTGTACATCATAATCTTATTTTTTATATTTAAATTTGTTTTAACATCAGATATATAGAAAAGCCATACAAACAATATAACTCAACAATTATAGCAGACTTCCAATCGGCCAAAACCAAAAACCATTTGCATTTTTACAATTTTCATTCCCCCCCCCCCCTCCAATGCTCAGCCCCATCTACCCCCACACCTAATTCCAGATTAATACAGACCTAGATACGAGAAAACAGCCCAATCACCCCCCTCTGAGCTACTCCTAACCATTCCAAACCCCCATCCTAATCCCCCCTTCCCTACTCTACTCCCCCTCCTTCTATCAACCCCTCCAGGATTCAGTGACTCTGATTGACCCTGTGGACCCCCCTCCCTTAAACCAAAGCCCTCTCCAGGAGTCAAGTGCAGTCTCAATCACACCGCTCCCCCCTCCAACTCCTCCACCCAACATCTTCAAAATGTGTTCACTACTAGGCTGTGGGACTGTGAAGGTAAAGACTGTAGATATTTTTCCCACATCAATATAAATTTAGCCCTATGTCTCCATTTGTTCCATAAGCAGCAGCTCATGCAAGGCATTCCAATGTCAATATAAGGGCCCCTCTGGGGATAGCCAGGACTGCATGACCACTTTTTACCCAACTAAAAGGGCCTTCTGAACCCAAAGCACTTCAAACTGTCCCTTAATGCTATAGACCCCTGGTGCGTTGGAAATGACCACCCTAGCCCCTCCTTGAACTTCCTGTCCCACAGTATCATTAATGAAGCCTAACACCCTTTCACAATACCTCCTATAATCTTAATTTTTTATTTGCACAAGGAGTAGAAGTCATCCACAGTTACAGCTACAGTGAGAAGAGACCACAATAAACCACTGACATATTTTATTTTATTTATTTTTTATTTAACATTCCTTATATACCGCCTTTCATGGTACTTACACTGAACAAACTGAAATTAAATTGAACAGGGCATTATAACTTGGAGATAACTATTTTACAGGGAACATGGGCAATGGAGGGTTAAGTGACTTGCCCAAGACCACAAGGAGCACCTGTGTGACTAGAAACCCCCGTCATTCCGGCCCAAGGTTGCTGTCCTCTAGTGGGATTTGAACCCCCGACCTTCCGGCCTGAGGTAACTTGCCCCAACCACTAGGCCACTCCTCCCTCTGAATACAATGTATTCTGAATACAATATAGACTGAATACAATCATTCCAGTTGCAAGTAGCATATATAAAAAAGCAAATACAAATAAAATATCTTAAATACTCACAAAACCCTGTAATCACAGGATCAGAAAGAAAACAAACAATACTTCATCACCAGAAACACCAGCAGGCCTCTTGTCCTGACAAGATTCCTACTCCATGTAACTTTCTTCTCTCTCTAAGTCTCAACTTTCCTCCTTTCCTTCTTCTCTAGCCCCCTTTCCCCAACATATTACCATGGCACAGATAGAACAAGTGCATACATTAGATTGTAGCATAATCACCCCTGAAAATCAGGACACAATGATCAATCAAGGACCATATCTCACTTAGATTTTCAGGCTTATGGAGGCAGCCTGGGAAATAGGCTCCAATTCCAGTGCATTATTTTTCTCTCCTTCAAGCGACTAAAGCAACCAGCCTGTTTCTGCTTTGTGCGTAAGTAGAGGAATATCTGTTTGGAAGCGGCTCGAGAAGTCGTTGTGCAGGAGCAAAGCCCGGGTTGGTTGGAGAGACACAGGAAACAGCATGGCCACGGACTCTGATTTAGAGGAACTGCAGGGGGCAGGTGGAGGAACTTGTATCCGGGCAACCTTTGGAGAAGAAATAGCATCAGTAGGCAAAGATGTTAGAGAGCAATAGCAGAGGTGCGCTGCAATCTACAGGACCCTCAGACAGCGGCTCGATCTGGTGGAACAGCACATGGAGTGTCGAAGCAAACACAACCAGCGAGTTTTGTGGGGCTTTGGAGGAACTGCAATGGGACCAAGAGTTGATGCGCAAAAAGATCGAAACCTTGAGAACAGATCCCGGAGATGCAATATCCATACTGGGGATGGGGGTGGAGGTGGGGTGTTCCGGGAAGCTGAAAAGTACAAGCAAGCTGGAAAAGTGGTTTTTAATGTCTGCCAATTCTACTGGAAGGGAAGGAGGAGGGACAAGGGGTCGCAGAACAAGGCATGGAGAGAGCACACAGGGAACTGTGGGCCTCTTGGAAATAAGCCCTGGGATACTGTGGCTTACCTCTAGCATTTTGCAGAGAAGAAAAAGATAATGAGAGCTGCTGGTAAGAAAAGGCATTTCAAAGGGAACAACTGTGAAATTAAGATTTCTCAGTATTTGGTCCCTGCAACCCTGCAGCAACACCAGGCTTCTAAAGAAGTGACTTAATAAGGACAAATATGTTACAAATGGCTCTTTCCCTTTGGTTTGCAGTTTGAAATAAATAGCAACACTAAAAGAGTGTGCATTGTGACAGAGTCATTGCTCACCTGCACAAGGAGGGTGTGATGAATCTTCCTCAATACACTGAGCCAGAGAAAGTGTCTGGGAAAGCAACCACACTACATCCAAGATGGCAGCGAATCCAGGCCAAAGGGCAGAGACTGCACTGTTTATCTAAGAGTGGAGCCAACACAGAGTGATGGGAGAGTCCGATGCTGGGACCTGAACTGATATCATTCAGTATGCTGATTAAGAGCACAAAGTAGTTTATAAGTGGAGAAGCAGCGAATGGGGGTTTTGGTGCGGGTGGAAGAAAGAGTGACTAGGAGGAATTAATGTAGGAACTGTGGTTGAGAAGAGAAGAATGAGTGTGATTAAAATTTGATGAGTGGCTGGTGTGTGAATATGTATAGGTTGAATGGGAAGGGGGTAAGAGAACTGCACTCATCCAGGGTCTTTCCTAAATGGAACATAAGAACATAAGATATGCCATACTGGGTCAGACCAAGATCCATCAAGCCCAGTATCTTGTTTCCAACAGTGACCAATCTAAGTCACAGGTACCTAGCAGTTTCCCCAAAGCACACAGGTTCTACAATGCTTATATTGGAGCAAGCAGTGGATTTATCGGGACCCTTTAATAATGGTTTATGGACCTTTCCTCCAGGAAATTGTCCAAACCTTTTTTTAAAGCCAGCTACACTAACAGCTTTTACTACATCCTCCAGTAACGAATTCCAGGGTTTGATTACTCGATGAATGAAAAAATATTTTCTCTTATTAGTCTTAAATAGGTTACGCTGTATCTTTATCTTTATTTAACACTTTATATACCACCCTTGTTGAGACGTGAGAGCGGTTTACAATGAGAAAAATATATAAATGCTAGCGCCAGAAAAGAAAGGAACTCCAATAAAATAAAAGGAAAGACTGACCAAAGGGGCCACTAGAGACAGACAGAAAACAATAACTTAACCAGGACTGTTGAGGCCACTAGGGACAGACAGAAACAATAACTAAACAGGACTGTTGGGAGGGAGGTCATAAGCCTGTTGGAACAAATGTGTTTTCAATAGGTTTTTGAAATTATGGTATGAGGGCTCTAACTGGAGAAAAGGTGGTAAAGAATTCCAAAGTGAAGGTCCAAGGAAAAAGAATGCGGCATGGTGGCTGGTGGACGTGAGGATCGCCTGGTAACATGCCTGCCTGGTGCGAAGGTAGCGGACCTCACACGCCACCTAGATAAGGTCTTAGATAGTGCTGGGGAGGAGTCTGCTGTCTTGGTACATGTCGGTACCAATGACATAGGAAAATGTGGTAGGGAGGTTCTGGAAGCTAAATTTAGGCTTTTAGGTAGGAAGTTGAAATCCAGAACTTCCAGGGTAGCGTTCTCCGAAATGCTTCCCGTTCCACGCGCAGGACCCAAAAGGCAGGCAGAGCTCCGGAGTCTCAATGCGTGGATGAGACAATGGTGCAGAGATGAGGGGTTCGGATTTGTTAGGAACTGGGGAACATTCTGGGGAAAGGAGGGGCTCTTCCGAAGGGATGGGCTTCACCTTAACCGGGATGGAACCAGGCTGCTGGCATTAACCTTTAAAAAGGAGATAGAGCAGCTTTTAAACTAGATAATAGGGGAAAGCCGACAGTCGCCCAAGAGCGCATGGTTCGGAAGAATGTATCCTTGAAGGATACTACAAAAAGCAGAGAGGTTCCAAAAAAGAGTAAAGTAGCCCAAATGCCCTCGAGTATGGAGCAGACAGAACTTAAAGATCCCAAATTACCCATGTCTACCAATAGCCAAATTAATATGAATAAAATAGTCTCTAAAATGCTTGCATGCAAATGCTAGAAGTCTACAAAACAATATGGGAGAGTTAGAATATATAGCACTAAACGAGAGGTTAGATATGATTGGAATATCAGAGACATGGTGGAAGGAGGACAACCAGTGGGACACTGTGATACCTGGGTACAAACTATATCGTAATGATAGAGCTGACCAAATTGGTGGAGGGGTTGCGCTCTATGTTAGAGAGGGCATTGAGTCAGAAAGGATTAAAGTTTTGCAAGAAACAAAATTTGCTGTAGAATCTCTATGGATTGAAATTCCATGTAAAAAGGGGAAGGCGATGGCAGTGTGTGTGTACTATCGTCCGCCTGGCCAGAATGAACAAATGGATGATGAAATGCTCAAAGAAATCAAGGAAGCTAGCAAAAGTTACAGTGCAGTAATAATAATGGGTGATTTCAATTACCCCGGCATCGACTGGGTCAGTGTCACAACAGGACATGCTAGGGAGATAAAGTTCCTAGATGAAATAAATGACTGCTTCTTGGAGCAGCTGGTTCATGAACCAACCAGAGGGGAAGCAATATTAGACCTAGTCCTTAATGGAACACCAGATGTAGTGCAAGAGATAAGGGTGTTGGGGCCACTTGGCAATAGTGATCATAGCATGATCACCTTTGATTTAATTAGTGGAGGAGGGATAGTAAGGAAATCCACAGTACTACCCTTTAACTTTCGAAAGGGAGACTATGATAAAATGAGGAAAACAGTTAAGAAAAAACTAAAAGGAGCAGTTGCAAAGGTTAAAGACGTACATCAAGCTTGGGTGTTGTTGAAAAATACTATCATGGAAGCCCAGACCAGCTGTATTCCACGCTTTAAGAAAAGTGGAAGGAAGTCCAAAAAACTGCCAGCATGGTTTAAAGGTGAGGTCAGAGAGGCTGTTGTTGCCAAAAAAGCATCTTTCAGGAAATGGAAAAAAGAGCCAAACGATGAAACCTGGAAACAGCACAAGCACTGGCAAGTCAAATGCAAGACATTGATAAGGCAGGCAAAGAGAGAATTTGAGAAGAAGCTTGCTGCGGAAGCAAAAACGCGAAATAAAGACCTTTTCAAGTACATTCGTAGCAAAAAACCTGTGAGAGAGTCAGTTGGTCCATTAGATGATAAAGGGGTTAAAGGAGCGATAGCGGAGAGACTGAATGAATTCTTTGCTTCGGTCTTTACTGAGGAAGATGTAGGGATGTTACCCATGACTGAAGTGGTATTTAAAGGTGTGGAAGAATTGAAGGAAATATTGATACATCGGGAAGATGTCTTACAACTATTAGATAAACTGAAGAGTAGCAAATCACCTGGGCCGGATGGTATACATCCAAGGGTGTTGAAAGAACTGAAATTTGAGATTGCAGACCTGCTATCAGTAATCTGTGAACTATCATTAAAATCATCTCTAATACCTGAGGATTGGAGGATTGACAATGTAACACCAATTTTTAAAAAGGGTTCGAGGGGTGATCCGGGAAACTACAGACCAGTGAGTCTGACATCAGTACCGGGAAAAATGGTAGAAACCATCATAAAGAATAAAATTACTCAGCATGTAGATAGTCACGACCTAATGGGAGACAGCCAACATGGCTTTAGACAAGGAAGATCTTGTCTTACTAATCTGTTATGTTTTTTTGAAGGAGTGAATAAACAGGTGGACAAAGGTGAGTCGGTTGATATTGTGTATCTGGACTTTCAGAAAGCCTTTGACAAAGTCCCTCATGAGAGACTTTTGGCAAAACTAAAGAGTCATGGGATAGGAGGCAGTGTACTACTGTGGATCAGGAACTGGTTAAAAGATAGAAAGCAGAGGGTAGGGCTAAATGGCCAATTTTCCCAATGGAGAAAGGTGAATAGTGATGTACCCCAGGGATCTGTGCTGGGTCCGCTGCTTTTTGACATATTCATAAATGACCTGGAAAGTGGAATAACAAGTGAGGTTATCAAATTTGCAGATGACACAAAACTATTTAAAGTTGTTAAAACCCAGGAGGATTGTGGAAAATTGCAAGAGGATCTTGATAAATTGGAAGACTGGGCATCAAAATGGCAGATGAAATTTAATGTGGAGAAGTGCAAGGTTATGCACCTAGGGAAGAACAACCCAAACTATGGTTACACGATGCAAGGCTCCACATTAGGATCCACCACCCAGGAAAAAGATTTAGGCGTCATTGTGGATACCTTGTTAAAACCCTCGGCCCAGTGTGCAGCGGCCGCCAAGAGAGCAAATAGAATGCTAGGTATGATAAGGAAAGGAATGGAAAATAAAACAAAAGATATTATAATGCCTCTATATCGTTCCATGGTGAGACCGCACCTTGAATATTGTGTGCAATTCTGGTCGCCGTATCTTAAAAAGGATATAGCGATTTTAGAAAAGGTTCAGAGAAGAGCCACCAAAATGGTAAAGGGGATGGAAGGCTACTCCTATGAAGAAAGGCTAAAAAGGTTGGGGCTCTTTAGCCTGGAGAAGAGACGGCTGAGGGGAGATATGATAGAAGTCTATAAATTAATGAACGGAGTGGAATGGGTAAATGTAGATCGATTGTTTACCTTATCAGAATATGGAAAGACTAGGGGACATGCAATGAAGCTACAGGGTAAACTATTTAAGACTAATAAAAGAAAATATTTTTTCACTCAACGTGTAATCAAACTCTGGAATTTGTTACCGGAGGATGTAGTAAAGGCTGTTAGTGTAGCTGGGTTTTAAAAAAGGTTTGGCCAAGTTCCTGGAGGAAAGGTCCATAAACCATTATTAAGAAGGGACCCAGGATATCAATGCTTGAACCAGTACAAGCATTGTGGAACCTGTGTCCCTTGGGGAAACTGCTAGGTACGTATGACCTAGATTGGCCACTGTTGGAAACAGAATGCTGGGCTTGATGGACCTTGGTCTGACCCAGTATGGCATATCTTATGTTCTTATGTCAGGGGTGTGGGCACGCCATACCGGGTCAGGTTGGTCCGACGATCCCCGGTGAAGAGTGGAACACTCGACACCGACGCCAATGCCAGGGAATCGGCACCGCCGAAAGCGGGTACCGCCCCTGCGCAGGGCTGGGATGCCGTAGAGCCAGACTGGGTCGAGTCGATCGGCCCCAAAGGCACCGAGGACACCAGCTGACAGTCCCTGGCGAAGAGTGGAACACTCGACGCCAGCGCCGATGCCGAGGGATCTGCACCGCTCGAAGCGGGTGCCACCCTCCAGCATGGCTCGGGAATGTTCTGTGAGGAGCGAACCTCAGGAACAACCCGAAACCCCGTGGAGGCTCTGGAGCCCGAAGACTCCCTCCGGGGTGTAAGGGACTGGAGGGGGAGGCCGGAGCCGTCGTCATGCAGCGCATGAGACTCACCCCTCAAGGCTCGGTTAGTCTTAACAGACTGTTGTTGGGTTACCTGATCCTGGCGAGGAGAGAAAGCCGACGACCGCACCTCAGAGGGAAAGACGTCATCGAGGGACACTCGAAACAGGGAGGGTCTTCTCCCGACGCTGAAGCCCGGGGAACCGGGGGAGAAGGGGTCAGGGCCCAAACAGGAGAGACACCAGGCGTTGGAGTCGAAGAAGAAGACAACGTTTCCACAGTGGGGGCACTTCTTAGGGGAAGAAGGCTCCATGCTGGAAAGCCCGGTAGGCCTCAGAATAACACGAGGAGGATGCTCCTCGAAGGAAAATAAAGGAAAACAAAAAATACGGAAAAAAGGGAGGCACCAGCGGTGCCAGAGTCAGCGGGAAAAAAAAACGCGCCCACCGGAAACAAGAAAAGAAGAAAAAGTTTCTGCGGTGACAGGAGGTACGTCCTGTCGGCTCCGCGGAAAAACGAAAACTGGGGAGAGGCAGTGGGAAGGGCGGGAAGCTACCGCGCAGGCGCGAGGGATGCTCCCAAAAGCCTTCTGATTGGATGCTGGGGAGCATTCCCGTGCGGGCTCCGTCGGCGCCGACGAACCCCATATATGAAGACTCATTCCTGCTTGTTCCTGGAGATACACTTCTACATTCTTAGGTAGGAGAAGAGGAGCCAGCATTACCCTTTCAGCAGCCATGCCATCAGGTTGAGGGACCTGGAACTCGTTCAGTCCCGAACCTCTGGAGTTGTGCACCTCTCACAGCAGCTTGGAGACTGAGAAACTTCACTTTTGTGATGTCACTGGTATATATCCACAGGCAGCTCCTCTTCACACCAGTAACCTAATGACAAAGCAGACTCACTGGAGCAACAATTAAGTAACAACTGTCTCTATATAATTAACACCTATTGTAACTGCCTAAACAAATAACCAAAGAGAAAATTCAGAACTAACAGCGTAGTGTCACTGTTCTCACAAAACTAACCAGAAAGGCACATGTCCTACCTCCCCTCTGTATGGAGAATGTGGCCTTTACAACTATCTTCCCCGTCGATATCCCGCCCATGTGGATCCGACCCTACACCACCAATCTGTTCTCTTACCTGTTTGAAATGCTTCTGCTTCAGGCCGGCCTCCATTAGACAGAAACCTGGGCGGGATACGGGACTGGACTGGAGTTCCTCCAGGAACTACAATTAGCAGGTAAGACTAATTTAACTTTCCTTATTGTCCCTCCAGTCCAGTCCCGAACCTCTGGAGATGTAACAGAGCAGTACCCACGAATTCACTGGGAGGGATCCGCTAGAGCAGCCTGAAGCACCGACGATCCAAAACAGGTACCCCTTCGTGCCTGGACATCCAGCCGGTAATGCTTGACAAACGAATTCAGAGACGACCAGGTCGCTGCTCTACAAATGGCTTCCACTGACACTCGTCCGCGTTCCGCCCAAGACGCTCCTTGTGCTCTAGTGGAATGCGCTCTTAGACCTTCTGGCACCGTCCTGCCCTTCAGCAGATAAGCTGACGCTATCACCTCTCTAATCCACCTGGCAACGGACACTTTCGACGCCATCTCACCCTTCCGCACTCCACCAAACAACACGAACAACCTGTCCGACTTGCGGAATGCCGCCGTTCGAGCCATATATTTCTTTAAGGTTCGAAGGACATCCAACCGACGTAAATGGTCCGACGAAGCTCCCTCCTTGCCCTCCCGGAAAACCAGCAAGGAGACTACCTGACTCATATGAAACGCTGATACCACCTTGGGCAAAAAGGATGGCACCATTCGTACAACTACTTTCGAGTCCTGAAAAGATAGAAAAGGCTCCCTACAGGAAAGCGCTTGCAATTCTGAAATCCTCCAGGCCGAACAGATAGCCACCAGGAACACAACTTTAAGAGTGAGATCCTTTAGCGTTGTCCTAGACAAAGGCTCAAAGGGCTCGAGACTCAGCACCTCCAACACCACGGAGAGATCCCACGCCGGAACTAGCCGCCTGCTAGGAGGCCTCAAGAGAGTTATGGCCCTTAAAAAACACTTAGTACTACAATTGGGTGCCTAGGTTTGGCTGCGGCACTGGTAGCTTGGTGACTGTATTAGTGTGAGGTTCTTGGGGTGTTCCTGTTCGGGATTGGATGTGACTATAGGGAGGGGGTGGGGGGCTGGGCGGCTGGGGGAGGGGGTGAGGGGGGGGGATAAACTATACTGGGTTAAAATGCACCTGTAATTGTGGTAATCCAAAAACACAATGGTCAAGTTGTAGAGTGTAATAATCCACAAAACAAAAAACTCACTCTAATGCAACAATATTTGTTTCTTTGTCAAAACAACATGTGAAATTACTGTTGGTGCTCATATGGAACGGAGGTGGCAAGGTCTCAGTTATACTCGGGCGAAGGCACACATCATCAGGACCAAAGTCCAGATTTTACTGCCAACCACAAGCCCATTCACATCAATGACCTGTTGCCTCCTCCACCATATGCACATTTAAACACAAATTGTAGCAGAAAATACGTTTTCAAAGGCAACTGCGGCCCGGCCCCTATATGTCACACTTAGCTTGAAAAAACATTTCAAGGTGATCGGACCACAAACTGCTCCCCGACGTCAACCATAGAGCTCCCATACGTTTCGCAATCAACGCTGCATCAGGGGAATTCTGCTGCAAAACAAAAGCCAACATACACACTCAACCACAAAATTTAAAAACCAGAAACAAAAACCAAACCCCAACCCATCACATATTCAAACCACCCAAACCGAGAACACTGCTCACCTCAAGCGGCAACCAAATCCATGCTTCACTGTTCCTGCACAAAAACGCCGCGCATGCTCAAATCACTACAATTGGCACCCCCCAGAAATACTCTGCGGCTGACGTCAACAGCTTCAAACTCCGCCCCCCTACCTAAAGGCAGACTACCCAATCAATACGAAGGTTCAATCCTGCTGGAACCACTGTATTGAGCCGAAAAATGTGCCGCTGCTCACACAATAACAAAGACTGCTCTCTGCTCTTGCCGTCCCTGCCTGACAGCACCCGATCCAAACCAAAACAGCGCAAATCGCCAAACTGATGTTTATATTCCAAGCAGTGTGGGACCAAAGGGGCCTCCCGAACTGCACATTTAAGTCTACTTTTGTGTTCAATGAGGCGCTTACGAAGCGGCCGGCATGTGCTGCCAACGTACCCTGCCAACGTACCCTGCCAACGTACCCTGCATTGTATTTAGTTTCCCCTATTTCGCCAAGTTATACTTCCTGTTAAATGTAACGACCAGACATGTGTAAACTGTCGGATGTTTTCTGTTCAATGTAAACCGCGCTGATGTCTAATAGTGCGGTATATAAGAATTGTTAATAAATAAATAAATAAATAAATAAATAAGAGACCGCAAGGGCAGAGAATCCCATACACCAAAAAGGTGGAATCACAGGAAGTCCAATGTCTAAACGTGTGTTTGACACCGCAATAGGCAAACTGGGAAAGCTCACTAGACACCCCACAAATAGAGCAGTGCCCACAAGGGCGATGACCCCCTGCCCTGTGGATCGTATCACCAGAAACTGCCCGCAAAACCAAAGGACTCAAAATTTCCCGCAAATTGCGGTGCCGCCGCCAAACACACCGGACCTTTCTTCCCTCCAACCCCGGAAGGGTGCACAATAACCCCGAGTGTCTGCGTATACTTCGCTCTATGAAAAAACTCAAAGGGGAGTATTTCGAGATCAGATTTATAGGCTCATCTACATCCACTACCCGCCCTCTATTTTTAGGGACTAGCAATAGGGAGCGATTGTTATACAAAGCTCTCCGGTAAGCATCGCGCACAACCCTCTGGGGATACCCCCTAGCTAACAGACTACAAGCCAGAGACTTGGACTGATGCTTAAAATCGGAAATATCTGAACAATTCCTCCTAAACCGGATGAATTGGGAAAAAGATAAACTGTTGCGCAAACCCACCGGATGCGCACTCCCATAATGTAATAGAGTGTTCTTATCAGTCAACTTTCTATGAACACTAGTTGCCCAACCAGAACAAGCCCTAACCACTACCACGTCCAAAAACACAATTTGGATGGAACTGTGCACACTGATAAACTGAATGTGAGGCTCACAACCATTCAGCCAAACGACAAACTCCTGAAAACTATCAGAGGTATCTTGCCACAAAACAAACACGTCGTCGATGAAACGATGCCATAAACGCAAGTGGGCTGAAAAGGGAGAAGCATAAATCCACTTTGCTTCATAGTTAGCCATGTACAAATTGGCCACCGAGGGGGCACAGGTGGCACCCATGGCCACCCCCGATAATTGAAGATACAAAAGATCCTCAAACATGAAATAGTTCTCAAAAATGGCAAAATGAGCCAAATGAGTTACAAACTCTACCATCGCACATGACAAATCTCCCCTGCGCCGCAAACAATCTTCCACCACTGCTACTGCATCCCCCTGCGGAATCGACGTGTACAATGAAGCCACGTCCAAAGTGGCCAACAAAATTTCTGAAGAATTCGCCAAATCAGAGTGCTGATCCAAAATGTTCAAAAAATGCATAGTATCTCTAATATATGCAGGGATGTCCAACAATAAAGGCCGTAAGAAAGAATCTACGAACACTGAAAGTGGTTCTAAAACTGTACCACGTGTGGAGACAATAGGTCGCCCCGGAGGACGTTGCAAGCTTTTGTGAATTTTAGGCAACAGATAGAACCTAGCTAAAGGAGGACTCCGTACACTGAGGAACAGATACTCTTTTTTAGAAATCAATTTGGCTGTTAGGGCAGCCTCAGTCAGATCTTTAATTGCTGTTTGTAACCGTATGGTGGGATCTTGAGGTAAAACCTCATACGTGGTTAAATCAGAAAGCTGACGATGAGCCTCCTGTACATAATCCACGCGGGGCCACACAACCACTGCACCCCCCTTATCTGCATTTCGAATTACTAAATCAGATCTCAAAATTAAATCATCCACTGCCTTTCTCTCGACTCTAGTTAGAGCCGAAAAGGAAGGCCTTACAGAACACTCAAAATTCTGCACATCCCTTAAAACTAACTCTTTAAAAATTGCCAAAGCTGGAGGTACCTGTCCAGGTGGACTCCAGGAGGATCTCAAAGGCAAAGGCGTCCGCCTCGAAACTGAAACATCACCCACTACCTCACTGCTGACATCGTCCCGCTTGTAGGCAAAATACATTTTTAGATGCAATTTGCGAATGAGACCCTCCAAATCTAAACGAAACTGAAATGAATCAAAAAACGTATAGGGCACAAATGATAAACACTTATTGAGGACCCGCAAATGGGACTCCGACAAAGCAACTGAGGACAAATTAATAACAGAGGAAGAAGCTAAACACCCCCCTGAAGAACCCAAATCAACTATCGATCCCCTCCTCGGGTCTTGGGACGGCTTCGGGCTCCTCCTTTCTTCTCTTGGCCCGAACCCTCGGCCAAAAAAGCACTCTGAACAGATCTAACCGAACCCCCAGAGGAGGAATCGTCTGTAGACTGGTCAAACTCTACTCGTCGTCTCTGTCTCTGCTGAAATTTGCGATTGGGGTTCATCCAGGGATACACATAGCCGCTGGTATAGTCCTCATAGTCCCGTTTTAACTTCTTGGCCTTAGCCAATTTAACTTCCTCTCGAAGTTGATCCAGCTGTTTAGACATATCAGCTCTTCGAGACTTAAAGATGGCATCAGTTTCCTTCAATTTTAATTCATCCAGTAAAACTTGAGCTTCCTTATTAAGATCTTCCAAAGTCAATTTAGCAGTGTCCACAATCAAGACCATTAGGTCGCACGAACATTTATTAAGGATGCAATTCCATTTAGACAAAAAAGCAGCATTTGAAGCAAATAACCGAGGTTCCTTATAAACACGCAGCCCACGGGGTATATGTTGGCGGCGCAAATATTCAATTAAGGAAAGTCTATGCAACTCAGAACGAATCAAGCGCTTCTGTATGGCCACCAACTTGTCCCAGGTGGCAGTTTCTCCCGACGCCCCCGACTCCTCCAAGCCGAAAGGGGTCTGCTCAACACATAAATTGGAAATGTGATCGCTGGAAAAACTAAAAATCTCCTTCCAGGATGAATGACCTTGCTCCATTATTGGTAATCCAAAAACACAATGGTCAGGTTGTAGAGTGTAATAATCCACAAAACAAAAAACTCACTCTAATGCAACAATATTTGTTTCTTTGTCAAAACAACATGTGAAATTACTGTTGGTGCTCATATGGAACGGAGGTGGCAAGGTCTCAGTTATACTCGGGCGAAGGCACACATCATCAGGACCAAAGTCCAGATTTTACTGCCAACCACAAGCCCATTCACATCAATGACCTGTTGCCTCCTCCACCATATGCACATTTAAACACAAATTGTAGCAGAAAATACGTTTTCAAAGGCAACAGCAGCCCGGCCCCTATATGTCACACTTAGCTTGAAAAAACATTTCAAGGTGATCGGACCACAAACTGCTCCTTTTTTTTTTTTTTTTTTTTTTTTTTTATTCATAGGGAACGGAGGTGGCAAGGTCTCAGTTATACTCGGGCGAAGGCACACATCATCAGGACCAAAGTCCAGATTTTACTGCCAACCACAAGCCAACCACAAGTATGGGAGCTCTATGGTTGACGTCGGGGAGCAGTTTGTGGTCCGATCACCTTGAAATGTTTTTTCAAGCTATGTGTGACATATAGGGGCCGGGCCGCAGTTGCTTGTGTTTTCCCTTGAGACAGTACCAGGTTTACAAGCTAAAAAAGTGCGATGTGTGTGGACGAAGAGTAAGAGCTTCAAAGAGTATCTATCCCCTACAGTTTTAAGACCACTTGATTGGGCTATGAGAAGTCAACTCCAGGGAAAACACAGGCAATGTGGTCAATGCAGTGTATGTGCAGTGATGTTAGAAATTTCAGAGTTTGCCTACCGAGGAAGAACCTATAGTTTGAGACACGTCACTACTTGTGAATCGCAATTTGTAGTGTAAGCAATACAATGCCCGTGTTCTCTTATTTACATTGGTAAAACTATTAGGGCTTTAAAAATTTGAATAAAGGAACACGAAAGCAGAATACGGTGCCGACGGATGTAAGCACCGATAGTACAGCACTGTTTGGATTTAGGCCATACTTTTAATGAGTTGCAATGTTGGTGTGTAGAACAGATATTAAAAGGATTAACCGGGAGATCCCGAGAACAAACTCTCTTGTACCGCGAACAATGGTGGATACATCATTTAGAAACAGTTCAACCAAGAGGATTGAATGTCAGTGTGGATTGGCTGGCCTGCATCCGGTAGTTCCCTCAGATGGAGATAATGGGAGGGTATTTAAATTGGAAGTTTCAGGCGCATGCGTTGGCATCTTTCGTTACCTCAGAAAACAACGGTTAACAGCAGTGAGGACTGACCGAAAAAGGAATATAACAGAAGAATATGAAAAAATATGGGTTTGCCCTCAACAGTTTTTGTGGTAAAATACTTCATTAGTGATGATATAAGTTAAGAGATAAAAAGTTGATAAAATTTAATCAACCATATGACTTTTTCTGCTTTTGTTTGTATTGATAGAATTAAAAGTTTTGAGTATATAGAAGAACAACGAATGGAATAATAGCCCTGGAGAACAACATCGCTAATATCCCTTTGAAGAACCCAACAGGAGAAACGCCAGAGCGCTTGCAGAGGCGTTGGGGTGTTTTATTTCATCGCATGTCAAAGGGGCATTTGAACAAGCACCGTTCTGCTTCAGATAAGTAGAATGGCGTTGTGTTCTGGTTTTAAATGATTTTTCAGTAGATAAGAATATTTAGAAATACTTAGAAAGCATAAAGAAACTTTGTTTAAGAAAACAGTTCCGGTCATTGATGTGAACGAACACCGTATTGGGTGAATTACCATACCCATAGTAAGGTGTAAAAGACAAGTATCGTTTATCTGAGACCGGTGGTGAAGAGTTAGAAGCATTTAGGTTGAAAAGAAAAAAAGAAAAAAAAAGGTATAATATTTATAATGACTACCCACAGGATTTCATGCCATGTGAATTACAGTTGTGATACTCAGTGAAAATTGGGTGCTTAAAGTTTTTATATAGCTTTTTTATACAAATTACCCAAGAGTTAATAGCAAATATTACGCAAGACAGCCAAGAGAGGTATTTGCACTATTCATATTTCTTTGTGAGTGTTTAATTGTTGTCTCATCATTAATATAAAGTGTTTTATTTTGATATTGAAGATTTTAATGGTATTTGTTATTTTAACATGCATGTATTTATTATGTAATAATTTATATGAGTGTATATATCATTATGTTTATTTCCTTCCTTGTTCTTATATAATTCATATACAATTCATTGGTCTATATATATGTTTTTAATGTATTTTTATGGCTAATTATATGTGTTTTAATAATGTCTGTTTTATTATTTTAGTAGGGACTGGATATATAGAGAGAAAAGGAGCAGACCCAGGACGGATCCCTGGGGTACACCAACTGGGAGCAGGGTAGGAGAGGAGGAGGAGCCACTAGAACACACACTGAAGGAGCGGTGGGAGAGGTAGGAGGAGAACCAGGATAGTACAGAGTCCTTAAGGCCAATCAAGGACAGGGTATCGAGGAGAAGGTTGTGGTCAACGGTGTCGAAAGCAGTAGATAGGTCAAGAAGGATGAGGACAGAATTTAGGCCCTTGGATTTAGCCATGAACAAGCCATTGACTTTGACAAGAGCGGTTTCTGTGGAGTGTAGGGGATGAAATCCTGACTGTAAGGGTTCCAGGAGTGCATGAGAGGAGAGGAAGTCAAGGCAGCAGCGGTGAACCACACGTTCAAGTAGTTCAGAAATGAAGGGAAGGAGAGAGATGGGTTGATAGTTAGAAGGACAGGTAGGATTGAGTGAGGGTTTCTTGAGGAGAGGTGTGACCACGGCATGCTTGAAGTCTGCAGGGACAGTTGCAGTGGAGAGCGAAAGATTGAGAATATGAGAGATGGCGGGGACAACGGTGGAGGAGATGGGGCTCAGGAGGCGGGTGGGGATAGGATCAGAGGAGCAGGTGGTGAGTTTGGAGGAAGAAAGGTGTGCAGTTTCATCATCAGAGATGGCAGGGAAGGAAGAGAGGGTGGGAAGGGAGGGTTGGGGGTGGAAGGGGGAGGAGGGACAATAGCTGAGTTTGTGGGGAATATAAGGGTGATCTTGTGGATTTTGTCGTGGAAATAGTCACCTAGGGTTTGGGCAGAAAGGGAGGGAGGGATCGGAGGCGGACGTACTTTAAGGAGGTAGCTGAGAGTAGTAAAGATACGGAGAGGATTGGAGGCAAGAGAAATTAGTCAGTTGGACATAATAGTCTTGTTTGGCAAGAGCTATGGCTGATTGGAAGGAGACAAGCATGAATTTGAAGTGTAGATTACACAGGTACACTACCAAAAAACTGCCTCCAGTTTTGCAACTGATTCCTATAGATTTTGGGGTGCTGAATCCAGGAAAAATAGCCAAAATGTTCCATCACGTCACGTTTTCTTGCAAAATTAGATTTCTTACCCATATAAGGAATGTTCACATAATTTCTTTTTAGCCGACTGCAGTTTATTTTCTTGGCCCAAAATAGAGGTTGTAATGGTTAACTAACTAGAAGCACTCCCTCATGATATTTTAGAGTGTTTTGTATTCATTTTATACATTAACAGGACAATTGGGAGGCGGGGGGCTAAATCCAGTACTCGCGCTGGCGCATGTTCTTTCCTGTTCGCCTCGCCTCGTTCGCTCGCTCAAACACGGTGGTTGCGACATGAACGTTCCTGTCAAATTTCAGTTTCTTGCAAGTTCATTATTACCTTTTGTTTGCTCAGTCGTAATCCAGCTTTATTCCGAAGTGGTTCACTACAGTTGTAGTTTGCAGTGCTGTGTATTTGTGATGGCTCACAGAGCCAGAGGTTGCGTCAACTCTCCGGACAGTTTTTGTTTTATTTGTGGGGAATATACCGTGAAAAAGCGGCAGAGGAACATTTCTGCATTTATTAAAAAAGTATATTTCGCCTATTTCGGTTTGAAGTTAGGCGATCAAGACAAACCGTGGGCTCCTCACAAAGTGTGCAAGACATGTGAGGAAGATCTACGCTTATGGATGAAAGGTAAAAAACAAGCATTTCGTTTCGGAATACCTATGATGTGGCGTGAACAAAGAGACCACAGCAGTGACTGCTATTTTTGCTCTTGCATTGTGAAGGGATACAACTTAAAAAATAAGAACGTAATAAGTTACCCCAACCTTCCCTCAGCAATTAGGCCTATGCCTCATAGCAACGAAGTACCTGTGCCTGAACCACCAAAATCTTTGGATCATATTTGTGTGGACGGTTCTGATCATGATGAGACTCATCAGATGGCTTTTCCCGATGAGTCCAGTACTTCCGAGTTTGAAACTGAACCAGATCCGAAACCTGAACTTTTCTCTCAAGCTGAATTGAATGATTTAGTCCGGGATTTAGGACTCCCAAAAGATGCTGCCCAACTGCTAGGTTCTCGGCTTAAACAGAAAAATCTATTGTCACCAGGAACAACTTTTTATTGGTACCGCAACCGCGAGACACAATTTTTGAAGTATTTCAGCAAAGAGGAAGATTTGGTATTTTGCAACGATATATACGGAGTGATGGAAAAGTTTAAACTCAAGTATGATCCTACTGAATGGCGGCTGTTCATTGATTCGTCAAAAGACAGCATAAAAGGTGTTCTTCTTCATAATGGCAACACATTCGCTTCAGTTCCTATTGCTCACTCTGTTATTCTCCAAGAAAAATACGAGAATTTGGCCCTGATTCTTCAGAAGATTCGTTATGATGAGCATAAGTGGATGATTTGTGGAGACTTTAAAATTCTATCCATGCTATTAGGGCAGCAATCCGGTTTCAACAAATATCCCTGCTTCCTTTGCTTGTGGGATAGCCGGGCCCGCGACCTACACTGGGGGAAAAAAGACTGGCCAATTCGGGAGTATTTGAGACCCGGTGAGAAAAATGTTCTTCATGAGAGCTTGGTACCTCGTGATAAAATTCTATTACCACCTCTCCACATTAAGTTGGGTCTCATTAAGCAATTCATCAAGTCCCTTCCAAAAGATGGTGAGTGCTTTCGGTACCTTTGCTCAAAGTTCCCCCGACTTTCTGAAGCAAAGCTAAAGGAAGGAGTGTTTGTTGGCCCTGATATAAGGAAACTCATTTCAGATGGAGCATTCGCTGAAACGATGTCTGAGAAGGAAAAAGAAGCCTGGGATTCCTTCAAGGATGTTGTTCTCAAATTCTTGGGGAACAGGCGGGATGAGAACTATAAGGATATTGTTGCCAGGATGCTCAATGCCTTCAAAGAACAAGGCTGTAACATGAGCCTGAAAGTCCATTTCTTGCACTCCCATGTGAACTACTTTCCCGAAAACTTGGGGGCGTACAGTGAAGAACAAGGTGAAAGGTTTCACCAGGACATCAAGGACGCAGAGAGAAGGTACCAAGGAAGATGGAACACCACTATGATGGCTGATTTCTGCTGGTTGCTGCTGCGGGAAACCCCAGATGAAAAATACGCCAAGCAGCGCACCAAGAGAAGCATTCGGGGGAAGAAGAAACGGGCCCACCAGGAGATTGATTGACCCAAGAATGACTTTAAAATCTAAACTGTGTTGACAAATATCGTGTTTTTACTAAACTTTGAAATAAAAATTTGCTTGTTATTACCACAGTGTCGGATCTCATTTATTAGAATTTTATTTTCATACCATCAGGTGTTTGTCTTCATGTATTGCAATGGTGCGGTTTGCGTTTTCTATTCTTACATACATACCTGTACAACATTTTTTGCACATTTCTTTGCTTTGCTTTGTGTCTAACCTCGCTCTTATATGCTCAATGTTTGTGCACATGTATGTGGCTGTTTTAAGTGCAGACAATTTTGCTACCATCACAGTGTGTTTTGTTGACATTACTCTATTCTTATGTGCTGCCTTGTTACAATTTTCTTTATTCTTATTTGAATAACTACTAAACAATTAGTATAAAGAATTCATCCAAGAAACATTTATCTCGATCGCACTCAATCTGAAACGTTCACCTCAAACTGCTAACCCAATGTAGCAAAAAATCTGTACGTGATGGAGCAAATTGGTTACCAGATTTGGATTCAGCGCACCAAAAAACGTAAAAATCAATTGAAACATTAGAGGCAGTTTAAAAAAAATTTTTTTAGCGTACCTGTGTTATTTTCAGGGGAGCGGAATTTGAGCCAGGCATGCTCAGCACAACGGCCACAGGAACATAGGTAACGGGTGGTGGGTGAGAGCCAGGGCTGGGGTACGTCTCACAGAACGTGGGGTGGGTGGAGCGAGAGCATCCAGAGCTGAGGAGAGTGCAGCATTATAGGAGGTTACCACCTCGGTAACAGACTTGGATGACATAATGGTAGAAAGAGATGGATAAATAGTGGAAGAGAGGGTTAAGGGATCAATAGCATGAAGATTTCCGAGTAGATTAGTGGAGATGGGACGGGGTTGAGGCAGCGGGAGATGAAGATTAAAGCTTAAAAGGTGATGGTCAGATAAGGGAAGAGGTGAGTTGCGGAAGTTCAAGGGTGAGGAACTAGAGAAAAATATCAGGTCCAGGCAGTGGCCATGCTGGTTAGTGGGGGCAGTGGAACAAAGTTGAAGGTCAAATGAGGAAGTGAGGGAGAGCAGCTTTAGAGCATGAGGATCAGAGGGGTTATCGACATGAATGTTAAAATCCCCAAGAATAAGAGTGGGGGAAGAGTCGTCAAGAAAGAAAGTGAGCCAGGAGTCGAAGTCAGAGAGAAAGGTAGAAGCAGACTTGTCGGGAGCGCAGGGCCTCCACTGAGCGCAGGGCCCTTGTGATTGGGTGATGGGGCTGCCGGCGGGAAGGCGTCTGGTTCCCGGGCTCGACCCTGATCGCACAGGGGAGCGTGAAGTGTGAAGGAGATGGTGCTGGCTCGACCCTGATCGCACAAGGGAGCTTGAAGGAGATGGCGCTGGAGCCGGCGGCTGGTCTGCGTCTGTCTCAGCGTTGCCCGATGGCACCTCCCTCCACTGAGTGCAGGGCCCTTGTGATTGGGTGATGGGGCTGCCAGTGGGAGGGCGTCTGGTTCCCGGGCTCGACGCCTGAAGCTCGAGCAGGTTGATCTGCTGCTGAGACTCCTCGGGCGACCACTGCCCCTGGGTGCACAATGTGCCGCAGTGGCTTCCCAACCCCAGCAGGGAAGCATCCGTCATTAGGACGAGCTTGTGCTGCGGGGTCTGGAAGGGCATTCCCAGAA
The DNA here is from genome assembly GCA_033557465.1 of Ichthyophis bannanicus. Classification (NCBI taxonomy): domain Eukaryota; kingdom Metazoa; phylum Chordata; class Amphibia; order Gymnophiona; family Ichthyophiidae; genus Ichthyophis; species Ichthyophis bannanicus. Next base: position 130,044,075 of record CM066033.1, read on the forward strand.
GGAGACTTCGGGGGTCCTGCCACCAACCCAGGGAGTTGTGGAGACTGCAGGAGACCTGAATAGGGTCTCTGAGGTGGCCGAAGGCCTGGCTCCATTGTGCCCTGAGGCATCACTGGGCTGTCCGCATATGCATGCAGGCATGGGGGACCACATGGACAGCGGAGGCCAAGTGCCTGAGGAGGTGCAGCATGGCCTGCACCGTGACCCAAGTCTTGTTTTGGACCTGGGACGCCACGGTCCGAAGGCAGTCTGCTCAGTCCGTGGGAAGGAAGGCTGTCACCAGCACCGTGTCGAGGCGTGCGCCAATGAACTCCAGGGTCTGCACCGGCTCGAAGTGGGACTTGGAGTAGTTGACCAGGAAACCGAGGCGCTCAAGAAGAAGGATCGTGCGTGATGCGGGCTTCGCCGGTCGAGGGCCCCATGATGAGCCAGTCGTCGAGGTAGGGGTAGACCGGTATGCCCTACCGCCTGAGGGAGGCGGCGGCTGCAGAGAGACACTATGTGAAAACCTGTGATGCGGACGTGAGCCCGATGGGAAGCATTCTGTATTGGTAGTGTTCCCCCTGCACCCTGAAGCGCAGGTATTGCCTGTGCTGGAGATGAACTAGGATGTGGGTAACAGTTGTTTTAACTTTCAAAATAACACTAAAACAAGACAACAATCCATGAAACTTAGCACCCAGAAGACTGAAAACAAATTAGAGGAAAGCACCATTGCTTACTTGTAACACATAATTTCTTTAATTAGTAGGATTGAACAGCACACAATTAGACAATGTCATCGCATATTGTTGGCATAGTATAGCTCTCCCTGAGCTCAGAACTTAATGTAACATTCTAAGCATGTGCAGCTCGTCTTGCATATAGCAGTCTTCTCAGGTCCTTATCTTTAGTTCCATAACTCAAGAATTAATGCAACTCTCAGGGAAATGGTAATGATGATGTTACTGATCAATCATTTTTCTCTCAACTAGCAGGACAGAGTCAGGCACAGGCCTAGTGCAAGGACTGGAAGCGCCCTAGGTGGGCTCTTCCATCCTGCCGCCCCCTGCCCCTATTGCCACTGCCCCTCTCCGGGGCTTGCAACGGTGACAATAATTTAGAAACCGTAAGGCCTCTCTGCTCCGATGCACAATTCTGATTTGAAGTGTACATCTGAGGGGGGCAAAAGAGGACAAGGGTTGCGAGCAGAAACAGCAAAGCAGTGCCAGCATCTTAAAGTGCTGCCTCGTGGTTTCTAAATTATTGCCACCGCTCTGGAGAAGGGCAGCAGCGGAGGCAAAATGTGCCCCCAGAGGGCCAGTGCTCTAGGCAGCCGCCTAGTTTGCCTAATGAAAGCGCCGGCCCTGATAGGCACACAAGTAGATAATTTCCAAGCTCAGGGCTGCTCATCTCTTTATATATTCTGTTGTTTAGGAGCAGCCAGTACATCAAAAAAGGCATGAGAGTTGCACAGTCAGGTTGGCCAGCACATTTTGACCAAAAGCATTCTTTCTTACTAATGACTGGTTCAAGTAACAGTAGTGCAAATTAAAAGTATGAAATGAGAACTAGGTTGCTGCTTTAAAACAATATCCAGTGAAGTAGATTTTGGGAGAGCCACAGTAATTGCAGTGTTCCTAATCTGAAGAGATTTCATTTAGCGTTTAGAGGAGCAGTTGCTTGATCTAAGATACTGTGCCAGAAATGTGAGTCTTATGTGGACAAGAAACATAAGTGCAAGGGAGACATTTGATGTCATAGCCATCCAAAAGGACTACACAAAACCTGATGAAATAAACACATTTAAATCTGTTATACAAACTATGGTGGGCTGTATTATCAAGAAATGCTGGCAGGGCGTTATGCATAGAGATTGTGCAGCTTGTGTAATACATGCTCCAGGGCAAAGATATCATGATTGCCTAAGGTGGGGACACAAGGAAATATAACAGAAAATCCATAAAACTTGTAACAGGTTGTGTCTAGGACCTATTGTAAATGTTGCCATGATTGTTGGTCATAAAATGAAAGCAACTGCCCTAGTTTATGAAAATTTGAATTTTTTGTTTGAACTCATCAGAGATTTTAATACCAGTAGAAATCCAGGACAACTGCTCAATATTTTGCTTAGATCTGTGGCAGACTGTGATATGGAGCTAGTGGAAGGTTTAATCTGTGACAGAGATTATAGATCGTTCTTTAAAAAACACCAAGTTCTGTAAAAACTGACTTTTTATGAAAATGTATGTATTTCCAGAATCTATTAGCCGAACATACAGATGAACAAAAAATTATATGTATGCCTTTATATTTTTTTAAAAACTTGCAATGCTCAAATGAATCATTTCACAAGATGAAAACATTCTATTTGAAATAAAACATTTTGAACCTACAGCTTTGTGTGGTGTGTTTTAGGATTGCCTAGTTAATTAAACCTACAATGGGGTGTCTGTAAAAATGGGACCTTGTGATTTATCTAAGTGTGTCCCACACAATAGGACATATGATAAGAATGTGAAGAGCAGAGCTCTATTGTAGAAATAAAATCCACTTAAGGCGTCTGGGAATGGGGGAATGTGTATTAGCCACATAGGTCCACATACACAATATATAGCATCTATTACAATGTACTGTCTGCGAAAAAAAAAAAGGCAGTGTGAATTAGCCAGGTCGTATGATAAGATTATGAGATCCAGAGATGTTTCAGTTAAAGAGTCTGGGGGCTGTAAACCCCATCAAAGAATTTCATTTAAAAAGGTGCAGTACATTTCAGCAGACAGAAAAGACCACATAGCCTCTATAGCTTGTAACATCTGCAACTCTCTTCAGACATGGTGAGTAGATATGAGTCTTACTTTTTAAAAATATTGGCTATGTAATGTTTCTGTCTCTTATGATTGTCTTTAAAAATAGGAGCAGAAATTGCGGGGTACAAAAACTCTCTCTTACAAAAAGAAGACAGCAAAGAAAGTTAAAAGGTATGTCATGTGTTTTTTAATTTTCCAATAGCTATTCTCTTTTATAATGTGTCTTATGGGTTTGTTTTTTTTAAATATTAAAGACCAAAAAGCTGCTACAAAACAAGGTGACCAGCCTAATCAACAGACGGCACCTTACAGAAAGCCAACAGACAAGCAGAATAGTGAGTATTCCGATTTTATCCAGCACCTAGATTTTAAGGCCGCTGTAAAAGAAAAAAGTATTAGCCCCTACGTTTTCTTTTTCAGATCGAGAAAATGTTAGAAAACCAGAAACTATGGGAGAGAAGTCTAACAGGAAAAGATCACACAGCGAATGTTTTTCTGACGGTGAATCTACACACGCCGGTACAGAAGAGCAAACAGTTCCATACCGAAAACTAAAAGACAAGCAGAATAGTGAGTATTCCGATTTTATCCAGCACCTAGATTTTAAGGCCGCTGTAAAAGAAAAAAGTATTAGCCCCTACGTTTTCTTTTTCAGATCAAGAAAATGTTAGAAAACCAGCGCCTATGGGAGAGACGTCTAACAGGAAAAGATCACACAGCGAAAGTTTTTCTGATGGTGAATCTACACACGCCAGTACAGAATACGGCAAGCATGGTGAAAGCCGTGTCTCTGATCACAGTGTTTCAGAGGACAGAGCAAAGAATCTTGCATTAGGCCCCGCTGAAGAATCAGAACCAGTTAGCTATGTTCAGTTTGTGAAAAGGTGGGATCGTAAATTGAACAAGTTTAATGGTGTAATTTATTCAGAGGAATTTCGGTTTATTAATTTAGACAGGGTAACATCATTATCTGAGGCTCAATTCGCCATTCAGCAAGGTATTCAACATATTCTGGATGAGGTTAGCAGCAGGGTTTCACCTGGTGATTATGTACAGGTGCAGCTACACTCATCTCTTTTTCACAATTCCTTGTATTCTGGAAAGTTAAACCCAGAAGCATTAGACGCTGAACGATTTCTTAAATCAGATCGCTAAACTCCTTCAGAGTCACAGAGAAATCCAGGTTTGTGATATATTCCGTGTTGTTGTACTTGTCATAAGAAATCAGGGTGGAGGAGCTCGTAGGGTCTTAAAGACTATACCATTTAGCCATATTATTCATAAAAAAAGGATGTATTTGATAGACTTGAATAACACTGATAACAACCTGTGTTTTGCAGGTAGCCTCACTGCCCTCATGTCACAGGTAAAAATGACAGATGTCGAATTGTTAGAAGGTGCTAAAAAAGTACATAATGAATTGGGGTGGCCGGTACATAGAAAAGTCATGCTCGATGATGTAGCAATATTTGAACAGCATTTAAAGATAAACATACGCGTTGTGTTTTACACAAATTCTTGGGTTTGTTTTAGGAAAATCATGTTTATTGGTTTTACACAAAGCCAACACCAATACTTATGATTCCAACGCAGTAATAATACAGGAAACATAACACCAAAATAACATTAATCCACATACAGGTAAACCAAGCGCTACTGATCCTATAGCTAAACTAACTAATGCAGACACTGTGCTGACTAGAATATAGTAACACCAGAGTCCAGAGCCCCCATTTCCCCACTACCCTATCCCCCCTTCCCCCCTACCACCCCCCCTACCCCCACTCCCCACCCCTCCCCTTCGCACTGACCAAGCTTACGAAGTCCCAGGGCTTCTGGAAGGTCCCTCAGTGCAGATCAGCGATTCAACCCTGCTGACAGGTCCCCACACCTTCAGATATTGATCCCATTTATGCCCCCCCAACAACTTAGCTGAGCGCCTCTCCATCTCCATCAACTCTACCATTGCCCGCTCCCATTTCCCCACTGCGGGCGCTGTGTCCTTCAGCCAATGCCTCAGTATAATTTGCTTCACCACTACAAAGCCTTTGGTGCAGAGTTTACGTGCTGCGCCACCAAGCGGTATCTCCCGCTCATAGGAGTCAAACAGACACCATTCTGGGCTCATCTCCAAGTCCTCCCTTAGCCACTCCCCCAATTTCCCCCCGACACCCAGCCAAAGTCCCTGAATATGGATACAAGCCCAAAACCGATGTGCCAGGCCCCCCTTTTCCACCTTGCAGAGACTACACACATCTGTCGGTACCAATCCCACTTTGGCTGCCCATATATTGTGCACATATGCCCGCCAGAGGAATTTATATTGGATTTCCTGTAACTGCACCGCCTCAGAGATCCTTTTGATAGCAGCAAGCGCTCCCCGCAAGCGCTCCTCCGTACCTTGTGGCACTCCATCCTTCTGCCATTTCTCCCCTAAGGCAACCAATCGTGTATTATCCCCCTCCAGACAAAGCGCCAGCCCCAACCTCCTCGACGTTATTTTCCCGTCCAAACTGTTAAACAGCTCCAACATTCCGCCCCGTGCCAAGACTTGCCCATGTTCCTTCCTGAGCCTAAGGGTTTAGTGCCGGGCCTGAAAATAGAAAAATTGATCATGGGTTCCTAAATCAAACTTCTTCCGCAGAGAGGCAAAAGAGTCCAGCGCCTCGCTCCCCTCCATACGGAGTTGTCCTAGATATCGAAGCCCCCTATCCGCCCACCTCCTTGCCACTGCTGAGGCCAGCCCCGGGGTAAAGGCCGCTTTCCCCATCAAAGGGATACAGTCAGTCATACGCCATGGGACTTATCTGCATCGACAGATGGCCTTCCAAGCGACCCCCGCTGCCCACCAGAAGCCGGATAGTTTACAACTCTCCGGTGCAGCTCCCCGGGTCTCCTGCAGAACTGCCATTCTGTGATGCTGGGCCGCCGCTTCATCCAGAATTTTCAAAGGGACTACTTCCGAACTTCCTTCTACCATATCCCACAAAATCCTTGTCCAACACACCATATTATACCCTCGCACCGACAGTAGCCCGGCCCCACCATGCTCTTTGGGCTGTGACAGGACGTCCAGCACTATACGCGCCCGCCGGCCTTGCCATAAAAACCGAGACAAATGACGTTGCAAAGTCAGTGCCTCCCCCCGCCTAATCCACACTGGCAGGTGCCGCAAGATATACGCCCATCGGGGAAACTCCACCATGTTAAATAACGCAATCCTGCCACTAAGTGATAGCGGCAACGGTCTCCATCTCCGCAGCCGATCCATAGTCCCCTCAAGGAGGGTCTGGATATTCACTCTGTATAACTGATCCAATCTCGCCGGGATGTGAATGCCCAAGTACCGGATCTGCCCATCTGCCCAACTCAATGGGAAGGTGCCCCGCCAAATCGCTCGGTTCCACCCTCCCACATCTAACCCTAATGACTTGGCGGTATTGATTTTCAAACCGGAAAAAGTCTCAAATCTTTCTATAATTCGTAGCGCCCCTGGCAATGATTGCTGCGGATTTGTTAAACAAAGAAGCATATCATCTGCGAAGGCACTTATTTTAATTCCATCCATCGACCAGGTAATCCCTGTCACCTCCTCCTGATGCATCAACTTCACTAGTAAAGGCTCCAGATGGAGTATGAAAAGGAGGGGCGACAGGGGGCACCCCTGTCTGGTTCCTCTTTTTAACACAAATGCAGGCGAAACCTCTCCCCCCATAGCGATAAACGCGCGAGGCTCTGCGTACAGCGCTCGGACCCAACCCACAAACTGTCCCTCAAAGCCAAAACGTCGCAAAACTTCAAACATATAATCCCACGAGACACGATCGAAGGCCTTTTCGGCGTCTAAGCTGGCCAGCAGCAAAGGTGAATCTCGCTGGAGGCAGCATTCCATGCCTAACAGGACTTTCGCAATGTTACAGGCCGCCCCTCTGCCTTTCACAAACCCGGCTTGGTAGTCCCCTATAAGGCGTGTCAAGACAGTCTGTGCCCGCTCCGCCAAAATCGAGGCCAAAATCTTCATGTCAAAATTAATAAGGGAGATCGGCCTATATGAGGCGGGGTCTTCCGGGTCCTTCCCCGGCTTGTGGATAAGCGAGATAGAGGCTGTCCGCATATCTCTCGGGAAACTCTCGGTATCTAACGCTTCAGCGTATACTGCCGCCAGAATAGGCACCACCTGCCCACCAAGAATTTTATAGAATTCTGACCCATACCCATCGGGGCCTGAGGCCTTGTGTACCTTCCCTGCATTAATAGCCAGCTGGATTTCAGCCCCTGAGATCGGTTTATTTAAAGCCTCTCTTTCTTGTGGTGTCACCTGTCGAAGGGATACACTATCCAAAAAGCAGCGTTCCTGTTCTCTATCCTCCCGCTCCGGCGTGTAGAGTGCGAGGTAAAAACGAATAAACTCCCTCACTATAGCTTCCGGTTCCGTAACTTTACCTCCCTTACTGTCCTTAAGAACAGTCACCAAGTTAGAACCCTTCCAATCCCGCACCAGCTGGGCCAAAAGTGTCCCTGATCGGTTCCCGAACCTAAAAAACTGGTGGCGGTAATACTGCATATCAAATACCGCTCTGTCATGCAAGATATTATTCAATTGCCTCTGAGTCTCCAAGTACCTCCCTCAGCCCCCCGTCATGCGGCTTTCGAAAGGACTCCCTCTTTGCCTCCTGTAGCTCCTGTGCCAGCCTCACCACCTCTTCATTTACTCGCTTCCACTCCTTAGCCACATAAGCAATAATGTGACCCCTAATTACTACCTTCCCCGCTTCCCATAAAGTAGACTCAGAAGACACACTTCCCTCATTATCAGCAAGATATTCTCTCCATTTCTCTCGCACAAAGTCTTGAAACGCCTATCGGTGCCATAACTGCCGTGGAAACAACCATCTTCCCCCAAGGGAATGACGCCCTTTTCAGCAAATACTGACCATCGCATGGTCCGAGACCTGGATGGTGCCAATCTCGGCACTCCTGACCCTACCAAGATCTGCTTGAGTCACTAGTATATAATCAATTCTGGACCAGGTGTGATGGGCTCTGGACAGATGGGTGTAGTCTCTCTCCCCTCCATGCAAGGCTCTCCACACATCTAGTAGCCCCCTCATCTGACACAAGTACGATATGCCACGGGCCGTCCAACCCCCTACTCCCGGGGGCGTCACCAATTTGTCCAACAGAGGGTCATGTGGGCAATTAAAGTCCCCAGCTAAGATTGTGGGCAAACTGGGTATGTTGCCCAACTTCCGCCCCAGGGACTTAAAAAAGCCATGATTATATACATTAGGGGCATATACATTCCCCAATATCATTTCTTCCCCATTGACCCTTGCATGCACTCAAATGTATCGCCCCATGGGGTCACCATCTTCCCCGATAATCTCTACTTTCAGTTGCCGGTGGAACAAGATTGCCACACCCTTTTTCCTGCCCCCTGGCTCTGCCGCTGCATGTACGTGCCCCACCCAGGTCCTTTTAAGTTTGGCATGCTCTCGTTCACTAAGATGTGTTTCCTGTAGGAACGCTATATGCGCTCCCTGCTTCTTCAAGGCCTGCAGCACTTTGGTACGTTTTATTGGCGTGCCAAGGCCCCCCACATTCCAGGAAATAAATCTCAGGTCAGCCCCCATCGGCCTTCAGCCCTCCTCCCAAACTCAGCAACAACTCTAACTCACCACTCTTAGCTGTGAGCTGCCCAGCCTCAGCTCCCAGCAGTAATCTCTCCCTGGCCTTCCCTCGAAGTTTCTTCTGCCCAGACCCTCTGCTAGTTGGTCCACGCTCTTCCACCGCCCTCCCAGACTCCCCCCGCCTTCTCCCCCCACCCTCAAAACAGCTCCAACCCTACTATAGTCAGCCTTCCCCCAAGCATCCCCCCATTCCCCTCGCCTATACCCCCCTCCCCCCCTCCCCTGCCCCTCTGCACCATCCTCTCCCATCTCCTATGCCCCCCATCCCTCCTAAAATCACTAACCATTTTACTCCTGGCGTAACCCGCCAGACTCGGATCCCACCACTGTGTGCTGCAGGGCTGCCCCACCCCCCCCGTCCCCAAGTACTATGTTCCTGCCGGGAGGCGAACAACTCCGCCATCTAAACCAAAACCATATCGGTACAGGGTTTGGGTCATGTCTCCAGACAGCAGCTGTGGATAGAGCCCTCCCAGCATATTGTAAACCACAACAACATTCTGCAAACACTCTCACCATAAAACTATAAAGAACAGTAAACTTATTGGCACGCCACAGCGCAGACCTAATAGGCCCACCGCAATCACTCTGAAGCAGACCTAGAGTGAGCTCCTGCAATGTCCCACTGTCTCATACACATCGTGCAGCCAAATATAGAATAGCCAAATGCCCAGTAAGTCCCTTCTACAGGCCGCACCATCTTCCGGCTGCGCTGCTAAATGCTGCGGCTGCTGTCTGCGTCCAGGATCTGGTATGCAACCCCTCAGGTCTCCCGCCAGCTCTCCACCCCAGACTTCTCCAAGTCCTCCATGAACATCCGTGCCGGCGCGGCCGTTGCCAGTACATGGTTTTTCCCTTCATGGTGCACCCGGAGCATTGCTGGGAACGCTAAGGTGAAGCGTAGTTGCTTCCGGAATAAAGCCGAGCAAATCAGGGAGAATTCCTTTCGCTTCGCCACCACCATGGCAGAATAGTCTTGGAATAAGAGCACTTTATGGTCATCCATCATCAAAGTCCGCTTTTTCCGGTAGGCCTGCAGTAGCCTCCATTTGTGGTGAAAGTTCAGTATACGCGCTATGATCACTCTGGGCCATTGGATGTTCTCTGACTTAGGCCCAATACGATGCACCCCCTCCACTTTTATTTCTCCCACTAAGTTCTCAAGGCCTAGCTCCCGGGGAAGCCACGTTTCCACCATGGGCAGTAGCATAGTGTCAGTATTAGACTCCGGGACTCCGACCAATCTCAGGTTGTTCCTACGGGAGCGGTTTTCCAGGTCATCCACCTTATCTCGGAGCATCTCAATTGTCTTTAGCATCGTGGCCTGTTTCCGGGCCTGGCTGCCCTCTGTGTCTTCTAACGCCGAGACGCGGTGTTCAAGCTCGTCCACCCGATGCCCAAATTCCATCAGTGTTTCTCCCATCGTCTCCAGCTTTGTGAGAATCAGGTCGAACTTCGGCTCCAAACGTTTTGCCACTTCCCGCGCCAGCTCTTCAGACCCAGATTCCACACTCTCCGCACCTGGAGAGCGTGGTTGTGCCATGCTGGATGTCGGCTTCCCAGCCGAGGAGGGCCCACTCTTCAGAGCTTTCTCACGCTCCTTCCGCGCTGTGAGAGGCATATTTTTGAGTGGATTTTGCAGCAACCACCTCCAGAGGCTTATACCTTTCTACCCGTACTCTTTGTGTTATCGTTCAGCTGGAAAGGCTCTTAGAAAAGATTAATTAAGAGTAGGGCAGCCCCGGAGCGAGCAGAGAGACCTCTTACTCGCTCATGCGTCACGTGGTCTCCTTGATGGGTTTGTTTTAAGACATCAGACAGACCTGTGTTCCCTAAGACTGTGTTCTTGTTGCTACACGATGACCATTTCTATGGTATAATCGATATCAAAAATTTCTATGGGGAGCGCAACTTCTGTAGTTACTGTCAGAAACTGTACAGCCACGATCATAATTGCACATTGTGGTGCCGTCTTTGTTTGACACTAACGTGTGCGAATAATGTTGGTGTACAACAGAGATGCCCTAATTGCAAACTCTTTTGTCATTCTAAAGAGTGTTTAGATAGACACACGTATTTGGCTCTGAAAAAAGAAGTGGCATGTTTATCTAAGATACTGTGCCAGAAATGTGAGTCTTATGTGGACAAGAAACATAAGTGCAAGGGCCGGCATTGTAAACTATGTCGTGAACCCCTAACCGGGGATGACGTCCACTTATGTTTTATGACCCCTATTGGTAAAACTGAAACATCTGAAAAGTATATTTTTTATGATTGTGAATGTATGCAAGAAACAGGCTGGCATGTCCCTAATTACATATATGCGACCGACTTAAATGATGAAAGAAACTGGGAATTCAAGGGTCTCGAATGTATTTCTGCCTTTATACAGATTTTTTGTGACAAAAATTTTAAAGGCTACACCTTCACAGTCCATAATTCCAAAGGTTATGACGGGTATTTTGTTCTTAAACAACTGCTTAAGGAAAAGATGAACACAGGGCTGCTGGTTCAAGGTGCTAAACTTTTACAAATTACCGTTGAACCTTTAGCTATCCGTTTTATAGACTCTCTAAATTTCCTGCCTATGAAATTTAGCAAACTTTCACAAGCCATGGGTTTTACAGGCAGCAAGGGGTACTTTCCGCACTTTTTTAATACTCTGGAAAATCAAAATTATGTGGGCCCCATGCCGGGTGTTGAACATTACGGTGTGGGTAACATGCTGCCTGAAGAAAAAGAGGAATTTTTACTATGGTACAAGGACAATCAGCATAAAACTTTTAATTTGCAAAAAGAGTTGGCCTATTACTGCCAGCAGGATGTATCTATTTTGCGGCAGGCCTGTGTTCTCTACCGAGCTGAAATCATGAAAATGACAGAGAAAGAAGTGTTTGTAGAGCAGGGTGACATCTCAGAAATTTTAAGATGTTTAGACCCTTTCCAATATATAACCCTTGCATCTGTATGTATGGCTATGTTCAGATTAATGTTTTTAGAACCCAAGACTGTGGCAATCATTCCACCAGATAACTATCACCGGCAGACAAAGAGGTATTCATCCCCCTCTATTCAATGGCTGATGTATGTAGAGGTCAAAGAAAACAAAGATCACACATGCTCTGAAAGGTGGCGAAAAAAAGGTGGGGTCTTATTTTCTTGATGGCTATGCAGTGATTGATGGCGTAGAAACAGCTTTTGAATTTAATGATTGTTTTCATCACGGCTGTCCAAGTTGTTATAACGATAAAGACCAGAATCCTGTAACAGCCACGACCTATGGTTTTCTTTATTACAAAACACAGCTAAAAGCTGCATTCTTGGAAAGCCGGGGGGTTCAAGGTCAGACGTCTATGGGAGCACAAGTGGAAGCGGATGGTAAAAGAAAATGGCGGGGGCTGTGCAGATTTCCTGGCTGACTCCGCATTACCGCAACCTCTGATTCCACGAGACGCCCTTTTCGGGGGTAGAACAAATGCCATATGCCTGTACCACAAAACAAGACCTGGGGAAAAAATACACTACTATGATTTTACCAGCCTATACCCTTTTGTCAATAAAACAAAGGAATATCCAATAGGCCATCCACAAATCATTTATGACAAATTTGGCCCCCCTACAAAATACTTTGGTTTTATAAAAGCAAAAGTATATCCTCCATGAAAGCTCTTTTTCCCAGTGTTACCCATACGGTTGGGCGGTAAGCTTATGTTTCCACTGTGTCATACGTGTGCTGACAAGAGGCAATAGGAAATGTGTGCCCACACGGATGAGGAGAGAGCTATTGTGGGGACATGGTGTATGGTGGAGATGAATTTAGCCATTGCAAAAGGATATGTGGTTGTTCAAATCTATGAAATCTGGCATTTTGAGCAAAAATCTGATAATCTCTTTTCCGAATACATCAAAATGCACCTCCGTCAAAAACAAGAGGCTTCTGGCTACCCTCGATGGTGCAATGATACTGAAAAACAAATGTACATAGCTGATTTCTTTAGAAAAGAGGGGGTGTGTTTGCATGCAGACCAGATTAATGTAAACCCTGCTAAGCGTCAAATAGCAAAACTTTTCTTAAATTCCCTGTGGGGTAAATTTTGTCAAAGAACAAACCTGCCTACCACAAACATTGTGAGAGAACCTGTTAATCTCTTTTTTTTTTTTTAAATTTTTTATTTATGAAATTTCAAAATTAAACCAAGAAAGTTACAAAACTATTCTTGTCAGAAATAGAGCAGAAACACCAGGAAAATAAAATAAAGAGAAACATTAACACAGCAATTCACATTATACAAAGTGTCTGCTCACCCTAGCCCACAAAGCAGGGGGGAGAAACTATTAACTGTATTAACAAAGAAATAGAAATTAATCGGTAAACATACAACCCGACTGAAATTTCAAATGAGCCCAGATGGATCCACAATTGGGACCTCAGAACGTCTAGCACTAATAAAAGCAGTCAGCTGAGGGGGGTCATAAAAAATATAAGAAACAGACTGGTATTTAACCAAACATTTGCAAGGATGCTTCAAAAAGAAAAGCCCCCCTAACTGAACAACTCCAGGACGCAAAAGAAGAAAATCTCTTCGGCGTTTCTGGGTTTCTCTTGCTAGGTCCGGATAGATACGAATCATCAAACCCTTAAACAATAAATTACGTTTTCTAAAGAAAAGCTTCAATAACCATTCTCTATCAGAGTACAATGCAAAGGTGACTAACAATGTACAGGGAACAGGGATCTCTGAATCAGACTGTTCTAATAATTCAGATACATTTAATAAATCCCCCTGTTCCCGAGACAAATTAGGCATTAATTTAGCTTTAGGCAGATAATAGACTTTTACCAAAGGTGGTATCAATTCTGAAGAGACATCCAACACCTCCACCAAATACTGCCGAAACATATCTCTAGGAGAAACAGTAGATAATTTAGGAAAATTAATCACTCTTAAGTTATTAACCCTAGAGGCATTCTCTAAATGTTCCAATTTCACTTGCACAGAGGTAAAGTTCTTCCGAAAGGTCTCAGATTGATCTGAAAGTTCAGAAATTCTTCTCCGGTTCTCCCCTTCCTCAGAACGAACTTCCCCCACCCGCTGCTCCAACTGCTCCACCATCACAGCTGAATTCGCCACCTTAGTTTCCAACACTGAAATCTTCGGCATCAAAGCTTCTCCCAACGATAATATCGCCTGCCATATAGATTCTAAGGTGAAGTTCTCCGGACGCTGCAAAGAGAACATACCCGGAAGCGCAGGAACCGAAGAAATGTCCATATGTGTTGGCGTTCGGCCTCCAACCGGCACAGGCTGCACTCCACCTGCGCAGACCACCCTCAATGGCTCCGAGCCCAAAACTGGGCTATGCTGCTCAATGGCAACGCTCTCCCGCTGTTGGCCCTCCACCACACCTGACCCTCTCGAGCCGGACACGTCTCCCATGGAAACAGGGACATCCAACTCCAGGAAATCTTCAGGTAGGAGCTGTCGGGAGACCTTCGGAGCAGGGCTCAAAGAGGAGATAGATATATCCGAAGTTCCTGCCGAGTCACCCAACTCCGACACGGAAACAGCTCGGCGTTCGTCCTTCTTAATCGGGTCCCGGGCAGCACGAACCACGAAGGAATCTATAGGACCAGTAGAAACCGGTGTAGAGGTCGAGGAGGGCTGGGAGGGTACCAGCCCACCTTTCCCCTTACGCTTATTGCCCATAGAGCAGACCAAGAAAAACGTGCTGCTACCGACTAGATGGTTACCGCCATCTTAATCAAGCACCTCCCCCCACCTGATGATCTCTTTAAATATCTGTTTTCTCCTGAATTCGAGGTTTCATCATGCGATTTTATTGATGATGAAACAGCCTGTGTGTCTTGGAGGCACTCAAAAGGCCGCTGTATATTGTCGGGTAGCACCAACGTTTTTATTGCCTGTTTTACAACGGCTTATGCACGCCTGGAGTTGTACAATCTTCTAGATAGTTTGCAAGAGCGCTGCCTGTACCATGATACAGATTCTGTGATATTTCTAAGTCGAGAGGGTGATTGGAACCCATCTTTGGGTGATTATTTAGGTGAGCTCACAAGTGAGATACCCTCAGATGAACATATCACAGAGTTTGTATCAGCGGGGCCTAAAACATATGGTTACAAGCTGTCAAGCGGGAAGATCTGTATGAAAGTGAAAGGGATTAAGTTAAACATAGAAAACTGCCAGAAAATCAATTTTACTAGTTTGAAAGATCTAGTTTTGGACTACAAGCCTGAGGCAGCAGATTTATCCCAGAAAAAGATAGGAGTACAGCAACCTGGTATTATAAGAAACAAAAAGGGTTGGACAATAGAGACTGGTGTGATTAAAAAAAACATAAAGGGTTGTGTATGACAAAAGGGTGAAGTTGGAGAATGGCTTTAGCACATTACCCTACGGATACTAGCATGGTGAATGTGCGCTGTCACATCCTTTTTCTTGTATTTTAGCTGGGCCATCCAATTCAGGCAAGAGCTTCTTTGTTAAAAAGCTGTTAGAACACACTGGTCGTGTATTGACTGTCATGCCTAACAATATTGTGTGGTGTTACAGTTGCTGGCAACCTCTGTATAAAGAAATGTTAAATAAATATCATTTTATTACATTTATGGACACTTTGCCTGATACTTTTAATGATGAATGAATGTTTCCAACCAATAAAGTAAACTTGGTTATTGTTGATGATCTAATGGATTCTGTCTGTAAAAGTGATGAAATAGAGAAAGCCTTTACCAAGTATGTGCATCACAGAAACCTGAGCATCATATATACTGTTCAAAATGTTTTCTGCCAAGGCAAAGCAAACCGAACTATAACTTTAAATACCAAATGCATTGTGCTCTTTAAGAATCCTAGAGATAAGTTACAGATTGCCATTCTAGCCAGGCAGATGTACCCTGGAAAATCAAAATTCTTTTTAGAAGTCTTTGAGGATGCCACCAGAAAGCCGTTTGGCTATCTCGTTGTGGATTTAAATAACACAACGCCTGAGGCTTACAGACTGAGGACGGATATCTTCCCGCCAGATTGGACCACTGTATACTGTGAAAAACCACAAATCTCACATAAAAAGAAATGAATATGTAACTGGCCCTTCATACATGCTTGTGTGTCTCAGACAACATGTCTCGCCGTGTAAAGAGAAATCTGCCCCTTTTAAAACTTTTGGTTCAAGCCTCTCTGCAGCACAGAAGAGCCATCCTGAATACAGCTTCTAATGATTTGGTAGCCGCTATAGTTGAAATCGCTCTCAACACCCTAAAAGGTAACATTCCTCTTTCACAACAACAGATAAAGGTTTTAAAAGGGAAGCGTCACGCCATAAAGAGTCTGTGCAATAAAAGACTACCCATTAAAAAAAAAAGAAGCAATTGGTGAGACAGTCGGGTGGATTTATCGGGCCCCTGTTAAGTTTTGAATTACCATTGATAACGGGGCTTCTGTCAAACCACTAATGCAGCACGCTGAAAAAATGTACATAGTCCCTAGTCAACAACTCGAGCGCTTGAGAAACCCGCCAGATCGGGATGAAAACATTAGAACCACGACCATTCATAAGTTAGATGAAGAAATGAAAAACATCCTGCAAAGCGTTGGTATGTCTGAACACGAAAAGGCTAAATGTTACTCAGAAGTGTTACAGCGCTATCTCGTGCTTAACAGACAAAGAGATATGGAAAAAGAAAAAATAAACTTGTATCTACAGGCACAAGATGAGACATCAACGGCAGCATCTCTAGAAAATATTATACCTCCAGACCATGTAATACAAGAAGTGTTAAACAGCATCAATATGTGCTATAGGAAAAATGCTGAGTTGCTGCTTAACAAACTGTTAAGAAACAAGGATGTGGCATCCTGGGAGGGAAATGGAACATTTATATACCGGGGAAACCCTGTCAATGGCTCTAACCTACTTGACCTCGTTCGTGGGGCTACGCCGCCCCAAGCTCTTTCACAACGAAGAATACCCAGGGGCTGGGAGGAGTTCATGCAAACCCTAGCGGAATTAAATATGCCCTCTACGGTGATGGGTAATGGGTAATGCAGCCAACAGAGATGTACTGGCACGCCTCAAAAAGAACCCATCTGTGAAGGCTACTAAAATGTACACGCATCTGATAAAGAGCAAAGAGCTACTCCCTCACAAAAAATGTAAATTATCCCACAGATACCAGTGGTTGAGTGCGTAAAAATGTATTTTCAATAAAATGTTAAAAACATAAATAAAAGACTAGACAGTGGTTTCTTTTCAAAAAACCTCCTTAGAGGGGTTACTTTTTATTTAGAAACAGCAAAACATTCACGATAGGAAACACACACTTGCTGGTTATGAAACGGATTTCTAAAAGATCTACACAAAGTTTGTTTGTTGTGTTTTACAAAATGTAACACCATATCATCATTTTGCATTAAATCTTCAGAATACATTTCTAAAATATTTTCAAAAGGCACCCCTTTACAGCGGTGGTGCAAGAAAAATACACAGTGATATCCACAAGCCATAGACAATGGGTGTTGTAATTGTCTGTTGTGGTATAAAACAGCTTTACAATGCTTGTTGAAAAAGCTCATAATGCTGGTAGGAAAGAATAAGTTATCAGGGGGTTGTCCATAAGAATCAAAAAATTCCCCTGTTCCATCTCCACATATATAGATGGCTAACCAGTGTTCTCCAGGTAGGTTATGAGGGTGTGTATTTACCACCAAACACAAGGGCTTCCTTGATATTTGTACATCCGCTAACCAGTCGCTGGGTAGCACATCTAAAAAGAAATCTGCAACACAGGAGTCCTTCTTTAAAATACGGAAGATCTACAGGGTGTTCATTTTCACGAATGATCAAAAAGAACATTCCTTCTATGATTAATTTCTATCACACTGTCAAAACCCCCATAAACAACCATGTTAACTGTATGGGGTAAGGCGCTGGCAAAACGTATTTCAGCCCGCAGGTTACCAGTTTTAATCAGCGAGTAATGGTCTGCACACTTCTGATCCGGTGAAAGGTCAAACGCCAACAGGGTATAACCTTTGCAAAACTCCTGACGGTCAATCAGCAACGCTGTGTCTTTCAGATGTTTGCCACTTGCTTGTACCAGTTGCATATATTCTCTTACACAACATCCATTTTGAAAGTCAGGTTGAAGAGGTTTCCCGGGTACTTGTTCACCATCCACATATAGAGCGGCAAAATTAATATCATAATGTTTAAAATTGAAGGTGTTTTTAGCATAATTACCACTGAAAGCATCATTATCCACAAACCCCAGCACAATGAGTTTTGGTAGCTGCCCCAAAAAGAGATTTTCCTGGTTAGTCACACGGGCTCCGGCTGGTATGCTAAACACCTTCAGCCCCACACGGTCAATAGCATACTTGACATTAGCTTTCAGCAGAGCTTCCACATGTCCCAGGCGCACTCCGGGGGAAACTAACTCTCTTTACAAAGACCGCAGCGTTTAGGATAAGAATTTTATAACTTTCTTCGGCATCACCGCTCATTAAACAGAAAGAGTTTTTGTTGCGGGTCAATTTAATTTTGAGATCCACACCATTAATCAATAGCTTTTCTTGAAAAAATAGATCGCTATGTAAATGCCCCAATAGCTCTACCTTGTGGCTAGAGACCGTAAATCGGGCCCTTTCAGTAAAGCCGACATTGCGAGATCCTATCTCTCTCACTTCATGCTGCCCGGCTGTGTCTTTATAGAACAGCCCGCTTGTAAACTGTGATTTGAGGGATCCTTCGCCATAACTGAGAAGCAGCTCTATGAGGGCTCTGTAGGGGTAGCAATTGTTGCTCTGGCTAATGAGTTGGTCTCCCAGGGTAACATCCAGCTGGCTAAACAGAGCTGCGATTGGGTAGTTCACCAGTGCTACTTTTACAGGTCAGGTGCAAAAGTGTACTATTTAAATCAATGTAGTTCTTCACCATGACCTGCAATATAGAAGTCCAAAGGGGCCGTTTCCGACAAAGCCGATAATGGCGTAATTTCCACATAAATACTTTTTTCAATACTTGTTTGGGTCGGTGCTAGTTGAAACAGGTCCAGTTCTGATTTAACACACTCTTCAGAGCCGTGGTGTACAAAAGCCATCGTGCTTTTTAGAATATATCTCGCTGCCTAGAGCTAGTGCTTCTCTTCTTAGACCGGCGGTTAAGCTTCTGAGACCTGTCACCCACGGGTTTCTTTCTTTTAAAAGACTTGGGCGGTCCTTGCGGTAACTCCTGAGACTTGGTTCTCTTTCTTTTAACAGCTCTTCTAATCACAGCCAGTCCTGATCCTGCCTGTTCTGTAGACTGGTTCATTTTATTTAGAACAGCCGTTGTGACATGACTCATGACATCCTTGACTATGTTTTTTGCGGCGCCTTTCACGTGTGGTTTAATAATTTCAAAACCCCTTCTCAAAAACGGCATAGCTTTTCTAAAGAGGCTGCGAAAAACACCGCCAACACCGGCCCCGTACATGGCCAGTACTCCATGATATCCTGAAAGTCCATAGCCGGCTTGTGTTGTATAATAATGCCTGTATGCTTTGTGGTCTCCGTAGTCTTTAGCCACAACCATTTTAAAAAACAGCCACCCTCCGGGGGCACAGATGAAGCTTAAGGATCACCTTCCCGTAACGAAATGAGACGTGCCTGTTCTGATCCGTCTTTATTTCAAATGTGATGGTATCAATATGCTGTTTGTTCACAGGGATATAGTGCAGCTTATCATAAGTTAACGTGATAAACTCATCCCTAAACCCCTTAGTTGGAACACAGCGCAGCAGTGGCACAAAATGGTCACCTACTAACTGGTGCTCTACAGTATCTGTGTACAGGTAGAGGGTATTAAAACCAACCGTGATATCTGCTGGAAAATGGGAACGCTGTGTATTAGCGTAAGCTTCTATTCCCAAAATGGTTGCCAAATCACCATACGCATAAATAGTAGACCTATCTTCCGATTTTATTCGAATTCTTCGCGCATGGGGTTCATAAATGATTAGTGGTGCCGTCGATTTATAGATGTTGCTAATGTCCTGGTTCATGGATTCCACTAAACTCTGCATGGTCGCGTAATGTCCTCTCCTGACTATAAGGTGGTTCTGTATATTTCCTCCTGCGGAGGTGACAGCATACTTATGATTTTCCTTAATATTCTCCCAGGTGTTGGGGTATTGTATTTCCACGAGCCCTACTTCCCACTGTCCTTGTAAGTCCAAAGGCCTTGCTAGTTGTATGGTAAAATTAGAGCTGATATTTTGGGGAAACACACCTGCTGAGGCATTGCTAGGCAGTGTGATATAAAAGCCACCATCATTCATTTTAAATTTTATTTTAATGCTGCTTCAAAAGAAAGAAAGAAATCAGATGTCTTGAATCTCTGATGCTTTAACCCAACTATTAAATTTAACAGGCCATCCCCTCCATTTCACGAGGTAGAATCTGTTCCTGCCACATCCTTTTACCTTTAGAACCTTTTCGATACGGTATATTCTGTCCTGTTGCGGGGTGACTTTTAGCAATTCTTCAGGATAAAAAGAACCTTGTATGGCTTCACCGTCATAATCAAGTAGCTTGTATGTCGCTTTCTGTCCCCTGTTTAAAATGTCCGTTATTATAAATACCTCGTCAGTCCACGTTTGCTCGTAACCTTTTTCAAATTTTCCTTTAGTTTTTGAAAGTCTTACATGATCTCCTTTCTTTAAGGGGTTCTTGGTATGCTTGCGCTTGATGCTATCACCGTAGACTCTTTTCCAGATCTGCAGGGAATTTGTGCATTTCACATCTACAGGCCTCGTCTTTATTGTTCTGTGAAAACTGTGATTATAGCTGTGCACAAAAGCCTGCAGTACGTCTTGGTACCTAAAGGTGTTGTGTGTAGTAAAATAACGCCACATTTTGGATTTCAAAGTCCTGTTAAACCTTTCTACCACCGCTGCTTTAACATCGTTATTGGTTACAAAATGATGACCCCCTCTTTGTTTTAATAAATTCTTCAGGGGCCTATTTAAAAATTCTTTACCCTTGTCTGTCTGTATTTTTTCAGGTATATGACCTAGATTAAATATTATTTCAAAAGCTTTAGCAACTTCATGGCCGGTTTTCGATTTTAAACTTGCAGCCCAAGCATATTTTGACAGGATGTCTACCACTGTTAATATGAATTTGTAGCCATTGTTATAATGGGCCAAGGCTGCCATATCAACTAAATCAGCCTGCCATTGCGCATCCACATCTGACACGATCGTCTTGTTTCTTTTAAAACGGACCCTAGCAGGCCTGTGTAAAGTATAAGCATCTTGTCCTGTAGCCCATCTAACTACATTGTTTCTGTTGACTGTTTTATTGTGCTTTTTAGCAGCTTGAAGTAGAGGATTTATGCCCCCAAAGCTCCCTATTGCTTTGGGGTCATAGTAAATGCTCTTTAATAAGGTTTCCTTCATGATTGCCGTGCTTTGACTATTCTTTTTATTTTGCCAACATCTTCAGAATGGATTTATTCTACAAACCCTATGTGTTTTAAAGTATAACCTGTTCTTTCTACCAATCACGTGTTACCATATCCTAGAAGCATGCTCAGAACAAGTCTCTTGTTTCAACCAATCACGTGTTGCCAAATCCTAGCAGCATTCCTAGTAAAAGCATGTCCAGACTTCAAAAGCCACTAAACAATAGCTGTAGTAGTGGGATTTGAACTCGGCTCTCTCTGTCTGTATTTCAGTCTGAACTACACTGTTGCCAGAATACTTCTCTCTAACCATGAGGTCTTAAAAGCAAACTTCTATCACATGGACAGCACTGGTTTCTCTAACAAAAGATGTGCTAATTGCATTTGGAAAGAAAAAGCTTCTATGCCAAGGGGGGTTGTGCCTCTGTGAAAAGCCTGTATACCCATGTGCTGTGTTAAGAATCAGTTCTAAATAGCCTGCAATAAAAGCATTGCACGGCTTTGTGAGAAAAAAGAACTGGGGCAGTGTGGGGAGAGAAAAGCATTTTTTGTTTTCCAGGGTTCCTGCTTTTTTGCAGATGTCAGCATTAACCAGAAGCAAAACACATTTCCGGAGTCAGTCACTCTGCTTCTGCTGCTGTCAGCAAAAAGCGACACTGTCCTTTTCCGATGACACCCTGTTTCCGGTGATGTCAGCTCCGATGATGTAGGCAGGGGTGTGACACAAACCCCGGAAGTGGGGGTGGGGCGTGTCAAAGTTGGGGCTGTGGCCATGCCTGGGGGTGGGAGTGGGCGGGGCTAGATCACCAGTCACTTCTATGGGAGGGGCGTGGCCTTCGGTGGAACATACACCAGAAGTGAATGCTGATTGGATCCCAACATCCTTATCTCATCTGTCAATCAGTTTGACGAGTAGTGTACCCATTATACTACTACTGATGACAGAAGAAACTCTGAAAATTGCCCAGAAACGCAGAGAAGCTAAAGTCAGAGGAGAAAGAAAGACAATCACAGAACTCAACAGAGATTTCTAACGTGCATCAAGACAGGACAAGGAAAAGTACTACAACAATGCATGCAAGGAAATAGAAGCAGAAAGTATTAGAGGAAGAACAAGATCGGCTTTCCTAAACCTACGAGAGTTAAAAAAAAAGTTCCAGCCTTGAATTGGAATGTTACAAGATGCTCAAGGTTCTATGTTGAATGATGATGAGAAGATCAAGAAAAGGTGGAAGGAATATACAGAGTTTTTATATGATAAAGATCAAGTGGACCAACAGCCGTTTCAACCTGTACCTTATGATCGGGAACCATTGGTGATGAAAGAAGAAGTTGAAGCAGCACTGAAAGCCTTATCAAAGAACAAAGCACCAGGCATTGATAGCATTCCCATAGAAGTATTACAGCAATCTGATGCAGCTGTTACCGTACTTACAAGACTCTGCCAAGAAATATGGAAGACAACATCATGGCCAACTGACTGGAAAAGATCTGTGTTTATACCAATACTAAAGAAAGGTGATCCAACTGACTGTGGAAATTATCGCACAATCGCTCTGATCCCACATGCCAGCAAGATTCTACTGAAGATTATTCAAAAGAGACTACAACCATACCTGGAACAAGAACTACCTGAAGTGCAAGCAGGGTTCAGGAAACGGCGAGGAACGAGAGACATCATTGCGGATGTGAGATGGATCCTTGAAGAGACTAAAGAATACCAAAAGGATATCTATTTGTGCTTTATCGACTATAGCAATGCTTTTGACTGTGTAAACCATGAGAAACTCTGGGCCACATTAAGAAGCATGGGTATACCAGAACACCTGATCGTACTCTTGCACAATCTGTACATTGATCAAGAAGCAACAGTTCGAACGGAACAAGGAGAAACAGAATGGTTTAAAATAAGCAAAGGTGTAAGACAAGGCTGCATACTTTCCCCCTACCTGTTTAATTTATATGCAAAACAAATCACCAGAGAAGCAGGATTGTATGAAGACAACAGAGGTGTGAAGATTGCTAGAAGACTCATCAACAACCTTCGCTATGCTGATGATACCACATTACTGGCTGAACATGAAGATGATCTGAAACATTTGCTTCTCACAATCAAAGAACATAGTCTCAAAATGGGCCTGCACCTTAATGTAAAGACGACAAAGATCATGACAACTGGCATAATCAACAGGTTCATCGTTGAAGGAGAAGAAATTGAAATTGTGAACAACTTTAACCTACTTGGATCAACTATCAATAAAGAAGCAACAGGCAGTCAGAGATGTCTCTCTCCATACAAAAATTTGACTTGTTCAAGCCATGGTATTTTCAATAACATCATATGGATGTGAAAGCTGGACAGTGAAAAAGATAGACAGGAAGAAAATTGATGCCTTTGAATTATGGTGCTGGCGGCAAATACTGTGTATACCATGGACTGCCCGAAGAACAAACCAGTCGGTACTAGAGGAGATCAAAGCTAAGCTTTCTTTAGAAGCTCAGATGACAAGACTTTGACTTTCATAATTTGGACACATCATGCGAAGAGAGAGATCATTAGAGAAAGACATCATGCTTGGCAAGATAGAAGGTCAACGCAAAAGAGGAAGGCCAGCAATGAGATGGATCGATACAATAACAGCAGCTACGGGTACCAGTCTGTCAACAATGAGCCGCCTGACTGAAGACCGAACACAATTTAGGATAGCTATCCAGAGGGTCGCCATGAGTCGACAGCATTTAACAACAACAACAACAACAAAACATTGCAACTTCATTGTCCATTTGAATTAACCCTGGGGTGTCTCATAGAAAATGGACAAAGACTCAAAGGACATAAATATGGTTCAAAGCTCCAAGTGACTGATATGTAGAAGCCTTTCAAACTTTGATCACATGTCCAGGGTAAGGTGAGGATCTAAGTGATCTCCTTGGCATTGGACTTCTCGGCTGGATGCAAAATGGGACATCTGCGGTCAGGTTGGGTATGGATATCCACTTACTAGCTTGAATTTGTAGTTATTGATATGGAGGGACAGACTAGATAGGCCATGTGGTCTTTTTCTGTCGTCATATTTCTATGTTTCTAAGCTGAACTGAGAGATCAACAATGGTTGAAAGAGGATGGGCATGCTCGCTCCAGTATCACTTTAGGTCTTTTCATTTTCAATTAAGCAAATGAAACTACAAGGACAGTAATGGCCATATAGTCCATCATTTTTAAGTGGACTCTAACTGTGACCACTGTGGATGTTGAACATTATGGGCATGCACAATCAGCACCTGCTGGCAGTAAAGCTTTTACTTGAACTGTGTCTAGAATTCCACCTATAATGAAATCTTGTTTGTAGGATATAAAGATGATTTCTAGAAGTTGACAATGAAGCCCAGACCCTGGAACAGGTGAACTATCATCCTTGATGTCTAGAGCTATGTTTGCAGAGGAAGCTGCCAGGGGCCAGCAAGAAAGCGGGGAAAAAAACTAGATGACCATGCCTGTGCAGATGGGAAGCCACTGCTACCAGTTATTTTGGAAATATTTCTGGAGCTGAAGAGAAGGATCTTGTATTGATTATGGTTCGTATGAAGGAGGAAGTGGAGATATTTTTTGCAATGAGGATGTGTTGGAAAGTGTGTATGAACATCTTTTAGATTCAGTGTTCACAGCTAGTCTCCCTTCTTGAGAAATGGCATAAGTAGAGAAAGTATTCATCCTGAATTTCTCCTTACAGAGAAAGCGTAGTTACTCACCTCTAACAGGTGATCTCAGGGAACAGCAGGAATCAGTCTTCACTTATGGGTGAACATTGCTGATGAAGCGTGCGTGTGAATGCTCCCCAGCGTCCATTAAGAAAGCCTTTGGAAGCACTCCATGGTGCCTGCGCATCTGCCTTCCCAACTTCTCTCCTCAGCTGAGTTTGTAGCAGAGAAGAAGAAGAAGAAAACAAAAGAACCCTACAACCACGGGAGGAGGGTGGGTTGTGAAGACTGATTTCTGCTGTTCCCGGAGATCACCTGTTACTGGTGAGTAACTATGCTATCTCCAGGAACAAGCAGAAATACAGTTCTTCACTTATGGGCTCACTAGCTCCCAGGAACCAGACTGCACTTGGGGGAAAGTAGTACAATCCCTGAGGTAGAAAACGTGTAGCCAAAGAGTTTGAAAGAGTTGTGGGCCATTGAACTCAATTCCAGGAGCTGATACTTCCCCAATGATTGTCGGGTATCTTGCAGACATCTGGGACAAAGAGTAGGAGTTGCATCTAAGTGTGCTGGAATACCGTATGGCCAAATACAGCGTCCCAATGGGAATCTCTCTCCAGACAATTCTGTGCAGCAAAAGTGTGAATGGAGGACCAGGTAGCTGCCCGGCAAATGTCCTCAATGGTTACTGAATGAAGATGGACTACAGAGGTTGCCATAGCCTGCACATTATGAGCAGTGACATGACCCTCTAATGAGAGTCCTGCTTGTGCATAAGCAAAAGAAATGCAATCTGCTATCCATTTAGATACACTATGTTTTGTCACTGGTAGACCCAGGTGACTTGGATCAAAGGAAATGAACAATTGAGAGGTTTTCTGTGAGCTTTAGTCATAGCCAAGTAGTAGGCCAGTGTTCGTTTGCAGTCTAATGTCTATAGCGCTGCTTCAGCCTGAGACGCATGTGGTCTATGGAAGAAAATGGGAAGGATCACCAACTGGTTTAGATGGAAGGAGGAGACAACTTTCGAGAGGAAATGTGGATGAGTATGGAGAATCACTTTGTCATGGTGGAACAGAGTATAGGGGGGATCTGCAACTAGAGCTTGCAGCTCACTGATGCGGCAAGCTGAAGTGACAGCAATAAGGAAGATAACCTTCCAAGACAGAAATTTCAGTGAAGTGGTGGTTAACGGTTCAAAAAGTAGCTTTAGAAGTTGTACCAGAACTACATTCAAATCTCAGGCCACCGTATGAGGCTTAATGAGTGGCTTGGACAGCAGGAGACCCTGCATGAAGCATGCTACCAAGGGGTGTGAGGAGATAGGCTGTCTATCCACTGGTCTGTGAGAGGCTGCAATAGCACTAAGGTGAACTCTCACTGAGTTCGTTTTAAGACCTGTCAAAGATAAGTGGAGGAGATACTGTAGAAGCGTCTCCACTGGGCAAGAAAAGGGGTCAATGCTCTTTTGGGAACACCAGAGAGAAACCTATGTCATTTGAAGGCATAAAATCACCTGGTAGAATCCTTAGAGATACAAGGAGGACATCCTTGACCACCTGTGGTAGGTTGAGATCTGCAAGAACTAGCCCTTCAGCAGTCATGCTGTCAGGAGAAGGGAGTGAAGATTGGGATGGAGGAGCGTTCCATGATCCTGAGAGAGGAGGTTGGGCGCAAGACAAAGAAGCACAGGAAACACCATGGTTGATGGAGCCAAAAGGGGGCTATGAGAATCATCAAGCCCCTGTTGGCCTGTAGCTTGAACAGCGTCCTGGATATCAAGGGGATGGAAGGGAATGCGTAGAGCCATCCCTGTCCCCAAGGAAGGCATCCGGGGCTTGTCGGTGCAATGATGGAGCCCTGGAACAGAAGAGTGGAAGCTGTGTGTTTTTGCGGAGTGGCAAAAAGATTTTTGAGTGAGGTTCCCCATGTTTGGAAGATCCAAACAGCCATCTCCTGATGCAAGGTGGTCCATTTGTGTGTATGGAGGATACAGCTTAGCCTGTCTGCTAGGACATTGAGCTCACCCAGGAGGTACACCACTCTGAGGTGAATGTGGTGAGAGATGGCAAAGGACCATAGGCGAATCGCTTCTTCACAGAGGGGACAGGACCCCATTCTCCCTTGTTTGTTCACGTAGAACTTGGCAACTTGGTTGTCCGTTCTGACTAGAACAGGTTGCCCTGATAGTTGGAGTTGAAAAACCCGAAGAGCATTTGTCAGTGCTCGTAGTCTCAATGCGTGGATGAGACAATGGTGCAGAGATGAGGGTTTTGGATTTGTTAGGAACTGGGGAACATTCTGGGGAAAGGAGGGGCTCTTCCGAAGGGATGGGCTTCACCTTAACCGGGATGGAACCAGGCTGCTGGCATTAACCTTTAAAAAGGAGATAGAGCAGCTTTTAAACTAGATATTAGGGGAAAGCCGACAGTCGCCCAAGAGCGGATGGTTCGGAAGAATGTATCCTTGAAGGATACTACCAAAAGCAGAGAGGTTCCAAAAAAGAGTAAAGTAGCCCAAATGCCCTCAAGTATGGAGCAGACAGAGCTTAAAGATCCCAATTTACCCATGTCTAACAATAGCCAAATTAACATGAATAAAATACATTCTCTAAAATGCTTGTATGCAAATGCTAGAAGTCTAAAGACTAACATGGGAGAGTTAAAATATATAGCACTAAATGAAAGGTTAGATATGACTGGAATATCAGAGACATGGTGGAAGGAGGACAACCAGTGGGACACTGTGATACCTGGGTACAAACTATATCGTAATGATAGAGCTGATCAAATTGGTGGAGGGGTTGCGCTCTATGTTAGAGAGGGCATTGACTCAGAAAGGATTAAAGTTTTGCAGGAAACAAAATCTGCTGTAGAATCTATATGGATTGAAATTCCATATAAAAGGGGGAAGGCAATGGCAGTGGGGGTGTACTATCGAGCACCTGGCCAGAATGACCAAATGGATGATGAAATGCTCAAAGAAATCAAGGAAGCTAACAAAGGTTACAGCGCAGTAATAATAATGGGTGATTTCAAATATTCCGGTATCGACTGGGTCAGTGTCACGTCAGGACATGCTAGGGAGATAAAGTTCCTAGATGAAATAAATGACTGCTTCTTGGAGCAGCTGGTTCATGAACCGACCAGAGGGGAAGCCATATTAGACCTAGTCCTTAGTGGAACACCAGATCTAGTGCAAGAGATAAGGGCGTTGGGGCCACTTGGCAATAGTGATCATAGCATGATCGCCTTTGATTTAATTAGTGGAGGAGGGATAGTAAGGAAATCCACAGTACTACCTTTTAACTTTCGAAAGAGAGACTATGATAAAATGAGGAAAACAGTTAAGAAAAAACTAAAAGGAGCAGTTGCAAAGGTTAAAGACATACATCAAGCTTGGGTGTTGTTGAAAAATACTATGTTGGAAGCCCAGACCAGCTGTATTCCACGCTTTAAGAAAAGTGGAAGGAAGTCCAAAAAACTGCCAGCATAGTTTAAAGGTGAGGTCAGAGAGGCTGTTGTTGCCAAAAATGCATCTTTCAGGAAATGGAAAAAAGAGCCAAACGACGAAACCTGGAAACAGCACAAGCACTGGCAAGTCAAATGCAAGGCATTGATAAGGCAGGCAAAGAGAGAATTTGAGAAGAAGCTTGCTGCGGAAGCAAAAACGCGAAATAAAGACCTTTTCAAGTACATTTGTAGCAAAAAACCTGTGAGAGAGTCAGTTGGTCCATTAGATGATAAAGGGGTTAAAGGAGCACTAAGAGGCGACAAGGCGATAGCGGAGAGACTGAATGAATTCTTTGCTTCGGTCTTTACTGAGGAAGATGTAGGGATGTTACCCATGACTGAAGTGGTATTTAAAAGTGTGGAAGAATTGAAGGAAATATAGATACATCGGGAAGATGTATTACAACTATTAGATAAACTGAAGAGCAAATCACCTGGGCCGGATGGTATACATACAAGGGTGTTGAAAGAACTGAAATATGAGATTGCAGACCTGCTATCAGTAATCTGTGAACTATCATTAAAATCATCTCTAATACCTGAAGATTGGAGGATCGCCAATGTAACACCAATTTTTAAAAAGGGTTCCAGGGGTGATCCGGGAAACTACAGACCGGTGGGCCTGACGTCAGTACCAGGAAAAATGGTAGAAACCATCATAAAGAATAAAATTACTCAGCATGTAGATAGTCACAACCTAATGGGAGACAGCCAACATGGCTTTAGACAAGGAAGATCTTGTCTTACTAATCTGTTATGTTTTTTTGAAGGAGTGAATAAACAGGTGGACAAAGGTGAGTCGGATGATATTGTGTATCTGGACTTTCAGAAAGCCTTTGACAAGGTCCCTCATCAGAGACTTTTGGCAAAACTAAAGAGTCATGGGATAGGAGGCAGTGTACTATTGTGGATCAGGAACTGGTTAAAAGATAGAAAGCAGAGGGTAGGGCTAAATGGCCAATTTTCCCAATGGAGAAAGGTGAATAGTGGTGTACCCCAGGGATCTGTGCTGGGTCCGCTGCTTTTTGACATATTCATAAATGACCTGGAAAGTGGAATAACGAGTGAGGTTATCAAATTTGCAGATGACACAAAACTATTTAAAGTTGTTAAAACCCAAGAGGCTTGTGAAAAATTGCAAGAGGATCTTGATAAATTGGAAGACTGGGCATCAAAATGGCAGATGAAATTTAATGTGGACAAGTGCAAGGTTATGCACCTAGGGAAGAACAACCCAAACTATGGTTACACGATGCAAGGTTCCATATTAGGAACCACCACCCAGGAAAAAGATTTAGGCGTCATTGTGGATACCATGTTAAAACCCTCGGCCCAGTGTGCAGCGGCGGCCAAGAGAGCAAATAGAAAGCTAGGTATGATAAGGAAAGGAATGGAAAATAAAACAAAAGATATTATAATGCCTCTATATCGTTCCATGGTGAGACCGCATCTTGAATATTGTGTGCATTTCTGGTCGCCGTATCTTAAAAAGGATATAGCGATTTTAGAATAGGTTCAGAGAAGAGCCACCAAAATGGTAAAGGGGATGGAAGGATACTCCTATGAAGAAAGGCTAAAAAGGTTAGGGCTCTTTAACCTGGAAAAGAGAGACGGCTGAGGGGAGATATGATAGAAGTCTATAAATTAATGAACGGAGTAGAACGGGTAAACGTAGATCGATTGTTTACCTTATCAGAATATAGAAAGACTAGGGGACATGCAATGAAGCTACAGGGTAAACTATTTAAGACTAATAAAAGAAAATATTTTTTCACTCAACGTGTAATCAAACTCTGGAATTTGTTACCGGAGGATGTAGTAAAGGCTGTTAGTGTAGCTGGCTTTAAAAAAGGTTTGGACAAGTTCCTGGAGGAAAGGTCCATACACCATTATTAAGAAGTGACCGAAGATATCAATGCTTGACCCAGTACAAGCATTGTGTCTCTTGGGGAAACTGCTAGGTACATATGACCTAGATTGGCCACTGTTGGAAACAGAATACTGGGCTTGATGGACCTTGGTCTGACCCAGTATGGCATATCTTATGTTCTTATGTAGTTCTAGCAGGTTGATCTGCAGGGCAGATTTCTGTAGTGTCCACAGTCCCTGTGTGGTCAGGTTGTTCAGATTCACCCCCAAACCCAGCTTGGAAGCATCCGTCATCAGGGTGAATCGAGGTGGAGGCATCTGAAAAGGTGACCTGGGGAGTAGGTTTTGTGGGAGAAACCACCATTGAAGGGACTTTATTAGTTGAGGAGTGATGTGAATCTTGTCCCTGAGACGTCCGCTTGTTTGCATCCATTGAGAGGACAGTCCTCTGCGCTTGTTTCATGTATAATCGAGCATAGGGGATAACATGGACCGTGGAGGCCACGTGTCCTAATAGTCATAACATCTCTTGAGCTTTTACTCAGCTTTGCTATTGTACCCCTTTTGCCAGCTTGATGAGGCAGGCACAGCGATCCTGCAAAAGAAAAGCTTGGGCCTGTTGAGTGTCTAGAAGCATTTCAATGAACTTTAGACTTTGGGTCGGAGTGAGGTGAGACTTTGGAAAGTTTATGACAAAGCCCAGGTGTTGCAACACTGCAATGGTGTGGTGAAGATGGAGCTGTACCTCTTAATGGAATTCTCCCCTGATCAGCCAATTGTCTAAGTAAGGTGCATAGGTAGGCAGTGATGACTGCATAGCATTTTGTGAAGATCCTTGGGACAGAGGCTAGACCAAAGGGAAGGATCCAGTATTGATAATGGTTTCCTTGAAACTTGAAGTGCAGATACGGTCTGTGCAAGGGATGGATCAGTATATGCATGTACACCTCTTTTAGGTCTAGAGAACATAGCCAATCATGTCTCTGGAGGTATGGAGAAGAGTTCCTAGAGAAATCATCTTGAATTTTTCTTGGACTATGAATTTGTTGAGATCTTTGAGATCCAAAATAGGCCTGAAGCCTCCTGTTTTCTTTGGAATGAGGCTTTTGAGGAATCGGTCATCTCGTCCAGTAGTTATCTGTCTGCGCCCACATTTCGGACGACGTGTATGGCCACCTGATTTCAGAATATTCTGAACTCCACATCTTGATAAGCAAATGTTCTGCAATAGCACATTGCGAATATCCTTCAGCATGCAGTGTGACGTCCCTTTAATATCGCACTTTCTACCCATCTTGATTGTATATTTTACATGTAACTTTCAATCTTTTCCTAGTTGTAAAAATTCAAAACTTCATCCAAGAAACCTACTACAGAGTGTAAGTAAACTAAATTGGATGCCAGACGCTTGGTGTGACTAATCGCCATGCTGATTAAATAAGTAAGCACGTGTGACATCTCCACAGTACATTATTTAACAATAAATTGTAGAAAAAGATACCTGCCTTAATTTTTTGGCCACTACTGTATAGCATATAAGAGTTGATTCTGGAGGCCAACATGCAAGCTTGGAAGCACCGATGACCAAAGGCATCGAGTGTTCTCGAGTTTCTGCTGGGAGGCATTGACGAATGGTTTTTTGGGCTCTTTATTTGGCGCATCGCCAATTCCACCACCATTGAGTGGTGGGGGAGCTAAGGTTTTTGGAAACCTGGGCACTCTGGTATTCGGTACATGGAGGTCTGTGAGTGGGGCACTCTGGTACTTGGTACATGGCGGTCTGTGAGGTGGAATTGTGAGGCGGAACTGTGAGAGGGCCTCCCACATGTGAAGCATAAGATCCTGCAGGATATGATGCACCAGTAAGACAGCTGTCTCTTCGGGTGTGGGAGGGTATTGGAGTATTTCCAATTCCTCTGCCCTCTGTTCCTTTTCTGAGGCCACTGTGATAAAGAGCCCCGCTGCCATGTCCTGTATGAAGTCTTGAAAGACACATCTTCTGGTGGGGACCAATGCTGTTTCTGAGGCGGCAAAGGGTCTGAAGGGAGGTCAAGAAGTTCTCAGAAATCGAGTGATCCCCCTTCAGATTCTGATGAAGTTGAATCAGAGTCTGACAAGAAATCAAAGTATTGGTGGTCTTGTGTTCGATCTTGATGCTTTGTGGAAGTCAATGGTCAATACCGATACGCAGAGGTATCGGAACAGAGAGCCTGAGTTTGTTGGAACCCGGGGGCATTGACCAGTTCCAACAGAGGAATCATCCTCGAGTGCTCTGATGATGCTAGTTCGAGGGCTGGCATCAGCCCTGATATGACTGGCTGTAGGCTCGGTGCCGAAGCCTGTACTCCTGAAGCTCTCGATGTTATCGGTACTGAGGCTGCCAGAAGTGCTGCCAAACTCCTCTTGAAAGCCAGCATGCACTGTCTAGGGAGATGGCCGATGTCTGGGTGGAATCATGTACGGGGCTCTGAGCCACGTACCAGAACATGGAACTGGCAGATCTCTGGAGGTGGATGCCTTGGGAGCGTCCCAGAACTCCACGTGCTTTGGAGGACAGATCCTCCCACCGAGGCTGTTTGGCTGACTGGTCTGCATCGGAAGCATCTCTAGGGGAATATCGATGCTTATGTTGGGACTTTTCCCTGGCTTTGGAATCGGTCTTCAATACTGAAGATTTGGAAACAGCCCCAGACTTTGACTTACTCTTGCATTTGGACTTTGAAGAAGCCTGAGAAATCATTGATGCCCTCAATGAAGTGGAAGTCATTAAGACAGAGTCCAAGGCAAACAATGACCCAAACTGTTTGGCTCAGTTCTTTAGGCCTCTTTTTGTCATTTGTTGGCACAAAGAACAAGCTGTGGGTTCATGTTCAGGACCCAAACATTTTAGACACCAGTCATGTTTGTCAGTGGCTGAAATGGTACTGGCAAACTTGGTATATTTTTCTTAAAACCACTGACTTTTTACCATGCCTGAAAGTTTTCTGCAAGATTAAAGAGAAGGCTGTGGAGGCCTAGTTTAGTGGCGAGAATCACTTGAAAATCAGAAGAAAGAAAAATGAAAAAGAAAAAAAAATATCAGGACCTGTGTCTGATTCAATAGAACCGGCGTCAACGGAAAGGCAGAAGCACAATGTACCCTGAAGAGCATAAAAAAGAGAAGATTTTCAGTGCTGACAGTTCGAAGCATCCTACTGACTCCACAGAAAACAAAGAACTGAGGAAAGGAGTTGGGAAGGCAGACACGCAGGCGCAGTGGAGTGCTCCCAAAGGCTTTCCTACTGGATGCTGGGGAGCGTTCCTGCGCGGGATCCATCAGTGATGTTCACCCATAAGTGAAGACTGCATTCCTGCTTTTCCTGAAGATAGGTTTAGGTCTCTGAAATCTAGAATTGGGTGCAAGTCTCTCATTTTCAGGAAGTACCTTGAGCAGAAGTCTCAGTTTGTTTCCTGTGGTGGGACTAGCTCTATTGCACTGGGCCAGAGGAGACTGACCTTTTCCTTAAACAGGCAAGTGTGGGTCTGCAGCAAGTGAGTCCACTATAAGGGCCAATCTAGTGAAGTGAGTAACCTCAACTGGAGACATGTCTTTACTGTGCAGGACTCAGGAATCCATGGTGATCTGTTTCCACCACCAAAGAAAATAGTGAACATGATCCCCTACAAGTAAGGCAAGTTGCATGCTTTGACGAGAGACTGACTGTAATAGCAGTCAACCATAGAAAAGAAATCTGCTGTTTTGTTTGAGCAAACATAACCTTCTTTAATTGCCCTCTGTCTTGTTATTTAATTACATTCAGACCTAAGAACTCCTCCAACACACTTTATCACGTTTCAGAACCTGGCAAAGAAGGCATCAACAAATGTAGCTTCAGGCTCTGGATCTGAAGTAGACAGCAGAGAGATTAGAGGATCTTGTGAATGAACATCTTTCAGCACCAGAATTACAAGAGTTGATGGAAATAGAGTTGTGCTGATTTGTTAATATTGAACATTTATTATAAATGGTCAATTTATGAACGATAAATATCTCAAAAATATCACAAACTCGTTCAATAAAACATAAAGGATTTTTCTGAAATGAATTCTTTTCTTCTTCAACAAAGCACCAGTAAGAAGTTTGCCAGGAGGTCTCAGACTATGAACGGCACTGAACATTTGGTAAAGTTCGTGCAATAGTTTTCATAACCACAAACAACTTTTGCATGAAAGAATGAGGTTATTCAGGAAGGGATAGTGACACAGACCAGATTCATCTATTATCACCACCAGGACTGGGCCGCTGAGTGCTGTGCAGAGGAATCCTGAAAGATAAGCAATTTAGAAAAATCCTGCGCTGGTACTACACCATCAGTACAGAAGAGATTTTGCACTGTGTATCCATCTGTGTTGTACTTGCACTGAGTCAGGATGTTGGCACTGGTACTTTGACACAGTAACTTGCGTCAGAAATGGCTGCACAGGTCTATGGTTGGGAGATACTCATTGAGGGACTTCAATGCTGGCATGTCTCTGCTTCTTATGTGCTTTGGGAGGAATCAAGGATGCCGCCTCCTACTTAGGCCTGTATGAGAGCTTGAAAGAATGTCATACTTGGGACCTGGAAAACTCCAAGGAGTCATGTGCCAGTTTAACTGGCCATCCTTGGCAGCTGGACTTTTAGGAGCTGACTTTATAAGCAGCCGCATAACAATACGCCATTAACGTGTTTAAGTCACTTTTTTTCAAGGATTTAAGCAGTTGCGATTCTGTAAGTGCATGCATAACTCGGATTGCACATACTTTCAGTGTGAGCATGCAAAAAGGAAGAGTTTGGGCAGAGTATAGGTAGAATGTAAATTTACACTCATAAGCTATAACATACTATTACTTACGTATGTTCTATACATGCCATAGAAAAGGCACCAGTGCTTGTATCTAGTTTGCATGCATTTTTACTACAGTACACCCCTCTCTGTTGATTTCTATACAGAGGAGGTCATCTCTTATTTCTGCAACAGAAGTAGCTTCTGTACAGCTTCATAGTGACTGCAAAGACTGTTGAGGTGGTCCTTTTGGGGTCATGGAGACATTCAAGTACAATGCTTGCATTCGGCTTAATTATGGCCAGAACCAAGACAAGTGTGACTGTGTCAAAATTCTGAAATTTTCTATCTGTTAGAATCCATTCCAAGGTGAAGATCTTAGACTTTAGGAAGACTAACTTTGCGAAGATGGGCCAATACCTCAGGGAGTCGTTAGTGGGATGGGAACAGCTGGGGGATGTAGAACAACAGTGGGCAAAACTGAAAGGGGGTATTTTAAAGGCAACCAACCTTTTTGTTAAAATGGTACATAAAGGCAAAAGGAACAGGAGACCGCTATGGTTTTCGAAGGAAGTAGCTGAAAAAGTGAAGAAAAAAGAGGGAGGCCTTCATGAAATACAAGAGATCACAGAGAGAGGAAGACAGGCATCTGTATTTGGAAAAACTTAGAGAAGCTAGCAAAGTAGTCAAGAAGGCAAAGATTCAAAAGGAGGAGGAAATAGCCAATGCAATAAAATGGGGGGATAAGACATTTTTCAGATATATTAGTGAGAAGAGGAAGGGCAAAAGTGGTATTGTCAGACTCAAGGGTACAGGGGGGGAATATGTAGAAGCTGATAAGGATAAAGCGGAATTGCTTAACAAATATTTTTGTTCTGTGTTCACAGATGAAGAACCAGGAGCAGGACCTCAGAAAACACCCACAAATAAGAACAGAAGCGAGGGACATCTTGAACAATTTTCAGAAGACTGTGTTCGTGAGAAACTAGCTCAACTTAAAGTAGACAAAGCGATGGGACCAGATGGGATACACCCTAGAATACTGAGGGAACTTGGGGACGTTCTAGCAACTCCACTGACTGACCTTTTCAATGCCTCGTTGGAGTCGGGAGTGGTGCCAAAGGACTGGAGAGAGGCTCATGTGGTGCCTTTACACAAAAGCGGAAGTAAGGATGTGGTTGAAAACTACAGGCCGGTTAGTTTAACTTCAGTGGTGAGTAAATTAATGGAAACGCTGTTGAAAGAGAAAATAGTGAGGTTTCTGGAGTCCAGCGGATTACAGGATCTGAGGCAGCATGGATTCACCAGAGGCAGGTCTTGTCAGACAAATCTGATTGATTTCTTTGACTGGGTGACCAGGGAGTTGGACCGAGGGAGAGCTCTAGATGTGGTGTATTTAGATTTCAGTAAAGCCTTTGACACTGTTCCTCACAGGCGACTTATAAACAAACTGAGCACCCTAGGGATGGACCCTAAAGTTACTGCTTGGGTTAGAAATTGGTTGGGTGGGAGGCGACAAAAAGTACAAGTAAATGGAGCTCACTCTGAGGAGAAGGATGTTACCAGTGGTGTGCCCCAGGGATCTGTCCTTGGTCCGATTCTTTTTAACATCTTTGTTAGTGATATAGCGGAAGGGCTGTCGGGTAAGGTTTGCCTCTTTGCGGATGATACCAAAATCTGCAATAAAGTAGACACCCAGGAAGGTGTAGATAACATGAGGAGGGATCTAGCTAAGCTTGAAGAATGGTCTAGAATTTGGCAGCTGGGATTTAATGTTAAAAAATGTAAGGTTATGCATTTGGGCTGCAGCAATCCAAGGGAGCAATACAGCATAGGAGGTGAAGTACTTTTGTCCACTAAAGAAGAGCGGGACCTAGGCGTAGTTGTGTCCGATGATCTTAAAGTAGCTAAACAGGTAGAAAAGGCGACGGCAAAAGCTAGAAGGATGCTTGGGTGCATACGGAGAGGAATGGCTAGCAGAAAAAAGGAGGTGATAATGCCTCTGTATAAGTCTTTGGTGCGACCTCATTTGGAGTATGGTGTGCAATTCTGGAGACCGCACCTTCAAAAGGATGTGAACAGGATGGAGTCGGTGCAGAGGGTTGCTACTAAGATGATTAGTAGTCTTCATTATAAAGCATATGAGGACAGACTTAAGGATCTTAATATGTACACCTTAGAGGAAAGGCGGGATAGAGGTGATATGATTGAGATGTTTAAATACCTCCGTGGCATAAATGTTCAGGGAGAGAGCCTCTTTCAATTGAAGGCAAGTTCTGCGACGAGGGGACATGGGATGAGGGTGAAGGGAGATAGATTCAGGAGTGATATGCGGAAATATTTCTTTACGGAAAGAGTAGTGGATCCGTGGAATAGTCTTCCCAGTGGAGGTGGTAGAGATGAGGACAGTAACTGAATTCAAAAAAGCATGGGACCAACATAGAGGATCTCTAAAGGTA
The DNA here is from genome assembly GCA_033557465.1 of Ichthyophis bannanicus. Lineage (NCBI taxonomy): Eukaryota > Metazoa > Chordata > Amphibia > Gymnophiona > Ichthyophiidae > Ichthyophis > Ichthyophis bannanicus. The sequence continues at coordinate 130,081,369 of CM066033.1, forward strand.
AAAAGTGGACTGTTGTAGTTGTTGTTATGGAAGGACAGACTAGATGGGCCTTGTGGTCTTTTTCTGTCATCATGTTTCTATGTTTCTATCACACTGCAGACAGGGCTGGAACCCTGACTTCAGTGACATGATTAAATTTAAAAAACCCTTTTCTTTATTTTTCTTTTTAAAGAAAGATAGATGCCAAAAATGTTGGAAAACAGAGGTAACAAAATTTTCAAAACAAATTGGGAGAGTTTTGTTTTTGCATCCATTTGACAGAGCAGACAAAACAAAACTGAGGAGCTGAAGAGACTGTTATGCATGGGAAGAGACACGTATGCTCAGAACTTTACATTAAGTTCTGAGCTCTGCGACAGAAACATAAAACGATGTTAGCCAATCGTATGCCTGACGCAGTCCTTGTGAACAGAAAAAGTGTAGTTACTCACTTGTAGCAGGTGTTCTCTGTGGGCAGTAGGGATAAGTCCTCATGATGGGTGATGTCACCGAGGAGGCCAAAAAAGCCCAACAGGAGCAAATGAAAGAAGAACTGGAGAATGAGCAGCATAGATAGTTCCCAGGGGGAACTCAACTGATTCAATATCTTCATCATACAGTTCCACACAATAGCACTTGTGCTCTATGAAGTCTCTTTTTGGTAGCCTGGACAGCAGTAGGGCCTTGGTGGGATGGAGATGGAACGTAATCCACAAAGAGATGCCCGAGTATGGAATGGCCGAAGTTGCTGTTGCATCGGAAATCCCCATCCAGGCAATGTGATGTGAATGTGTGGACCAAAGATCATGTTGCAACCCTGCAGATCTCCTCCATTGAGACCGAGCGTAAATTGGCCACCAACGAAGTCATGGCTCTGATGCTGTGAGCTGTGACCAATGTTCCTGCTAAGCTGCGCTGAGTCTTCAGCCAGCATTCCTGCCAGTGGGGGGAGATGCAAAGCGATCACGCTTAGGACTGCACAGCATAGGCAGGTCCTCAATTCTAAGCGTGATCACTTTCATAATCGCTTTGTACCCCCCTCCCCCACTGGCAGGAATGCTGGTGAAGGACTCAGTGCAGCTTAGCAGGAACACTGACTGTGATATGACCATCAAGACTCAGGTCACCTTAGGCATAAGTGAAAGAGATGCAGTTTGCCAGATGAACTGACAAAGTGCATTTGAAATGGCAGCCCTGAGCTTGATGGGGTCAAAAGAGACAAACAGCTGGATACACCTTCGTCCGCTCAAGATAGAAGGTCAAGGTTTGTTTGCAAAGTCCAGCATTTGCAGTGCCGACTCCTCCCTGTGGGCATGAGGCCTGGAGAAGACGTTGGGCAGCACAACTGACTGGTAAAGATGGAGAGCAAAAACCACCTTCGGAAGGAAGAGCGGATGAGTGCAGAAGACCACTCTATTATGGTGAAACCTGGTATAAGGTGTATGAGCCACCAGGGCCTGGAGCTCACTGACATGGCATGCTGACATAACCGCCACCAGAAATAAGACTTTCTAGGTTAGGAACTTCAGAGGGCAGGAAACGAGCAACTCAAAACACGCTGATATGAGCTGTACCAAAACCACGGTGAAGTCCAAAGCCACCGCAAGGGGCCTGAAAGGAGGCTGAGAGGAGCAGGCCCTGCATAAAGCAAACCACCAGAGGTTGAACCGAGATGGATTTCCCCTCTAAGGCACAATGGTAGGCCCTGATTGTGGTCATGTGGACCCGGACAGAATTGGGCTTCAGACCAGACTCCGCGAGGTGCAGGAGGTACTCGAGCAACCTGTCGAAAGAGCAAAAGAAGGGGATCCAGGGCCTGGTCAGCACATCAGAAGGCGAACCGCTTCCAATTGAAAGCATAAAACCTCCTCGTCAAAGCCCTCCAGGAGGCCAACAGAACCTCCGTGACTCCCTCAGGCAGGTTAAGTTCCAACAGGATTAACCACTCAACATCCATGCCATGAGGGCCAAGGACTGGATGCTGGGGTGGAGCAAACCCCCATCTTCCTGTGAGATGAGGTCTAGAACGGGGCCCAACTGCAGGGGCTCCCATTAAGAGAACTGAAGCAGCAGGGGAAACCATGGCTGTCTGGGGCAAAATGGCGCAATGAGCATCATCGAGCCCTTGCTGCCCTGGAGTTTTAACAGGATCTTCGCTATGAAAGGAATGGGGGATATGCATAGAGCATAACCATTCCTCAGTGCAGGAGGAAGGCATCTGGTACCAGCCTGTCCCTCAAAGTGACCCTGGAGCAGAACTGATCCACTTGGGCATTGTAAGGCATGGCAAATAGATCGAAGGGGTACCCCATCACTCAAAGATATGGGTGACGACCTCCCCGCTCAAAGTCCACTAGTGCGTCTGGGGGATGCAGCTCAGCTAATCTGCCAGGGAGTTGAATTCCCTGGGCAGAGAAGTGACTCCCAACTCCATATTGTGAGCAATGGCAAACTTCAAGTGGGCCACCTACTAGCACAGGCCCCCTGTTTGTTGATTTAGTACATTGCACCTAATTGTCGGTCTGAATCAGAACAATCTGGTTGGCTAAGAACATAAGATAGGCCATACTGGGTCAGACCAGAGTCCATCAAGCCCAGTATCCTGTTTCCTACAGTGGCCAATCTAGGTCACAAGTACCTAGCAGTTTCCACAAAAGACAGGTTCCACAATGCTTGTATTGGGAAAAGCAGTGGCTTTCCCGGGTCCCCTTTCATAATGGTTTATGGACCTTTTTCTGTCATGTTTCTATGTAATAGTTTATGGACCTTTCCTCCAGGAACTTGTCCAAACCTTTTTTAAACTCAGCTACACTAACAGCTTTTACTACATCCTCCGGTAACGAATTCCAGAGTTTTATTACGCATTAAGTGAAAAAATATGTTCTCTTATTAGTCTTCAATAGGCTACACTGTAGCTTCATTGCATGTCCCCTAGTCTTTCTATATTTTGAGGGCATATACAATCAATGTTTACCCTGTTCCATTCCATTCATTAATTTATAGACCTCTATTATATCTCCCTTCAGCCATCTCTTTCCAGGTTGAAGAGCCCTAACTTTTTTAGCCTCTCCTCATGGAGATATCCTTTTATCTCCTTTAACATTTTGGTAGCTCTTCTCTGTAGCTTTTCTAATAACGCTACATCATTTTTAAGATATGGCGACCAGAATTACACCAAAGAACCAGAGGCATTAAAATATCCTTTGTTTTATTCTCCATCCTTTTCCTTATGATTCCTAGCATTCTATTTGCTTTCTTGGCTGCTGCTGCCCACTGTGCGGAGGGTTTCAATATGTTATCCTTGATGACGCCTAGATCTTTTTCCTGGGTGGTGGTTCCTAATATGAAACCTTGCATCGTGTAACTATAGTTTGGGTTGTTCTTTCCTAGGTGTAGAACTTTGCACTTGTACACATTAAAAATCATCTCCCTTTGAACATCCAGTCTTCCAATTTATCAAGGTCCTCTTGCAATTTTTCATAATCCGATTCGGTTTTAACAACTTTGAATAATTTTGCATCATCTGCAAATATGATTACCTCACTCGTTATTCCCATTTCAAGGTCAATTACAAATATGTTAAAAAGCAGTGGACCCAGCAGAGATCCCTGGGGTACTCCACTATTCACGTAAGAACATAAGATATGCCATACTGGGTCAGACCAAGGTCTATCAAGCCCAGTATCCTGTTTCCAACAGTGGCCAATCTAGGTCATACATACCTAGCAGTTTCCCCAAAAGACACAGGTTCCTCAATGCCTGTATTGGGTCAAGCAGTGATATCCCGTGTCCCTTTTAATAATGGTTTATGGACCTTTCCTCCAGGAACTTGTCCAAATCTTTTTAAACCCAGCTACACTAACAGCTACAAGTTCCAGAGTTTGATTACACGTTGAGTGAAAAAATATTTTCTCTTATTAGTCTTAAATAGGTTACCCTGTAGCTTCATTGCATGTCCCCTAGTCTTTTTATATTCTGATGATGTAAACAATCGATCTACGTTTAACCGTTCCACTCCATTCATTAATTTATACACCTCTATCATATCTCCCCTCAGCCGTCTCTTTTCCAGGTTGAAGAGCCCTAACCTTTTTAGCCTCTCTCATAGGAGCATCCTTCCATCCTCTTTACCATTTTAGTGGCTCTTCTCTGTACCTTTTCTAATAATGCTATATCTTTAAGATAAGGCTGACCAGAACTGCACACAATATAAAAGGTGCAGTCGCACCATGGAACGATACAGAGGCATTATAATATCCTTTGTTTTATTTTCCATTCCTTTCCTTATGATACCTAGCATTCTATTTGCTCTCTTGGCTGCCATGGCACACTGGGAGGAGGGTTTTAACATGTTATCCACGATGACACCTAAATCTTTTTCCTGGGTGCTGGTTCCCAGTGTGGAACTTTGCGTCGTGTAACCATAGTTTGGGTTGTTCTTTCCTAGGTGCATAACTTTGCACTTGTCCACATTAAATTTCATCTGCCATTTGGATGCCCAGTCTTCCAATTTATCAAGATCCTCTTACAATTTTCCACAATCCTCTTAGGTTTTAACAACTTTAAATAGTTTTGTCTCATCTGCAAATTTGATAACCTCACTCGTTATTCCCTTTTCCAGGTCATTTATGAATATGTTAAAAAGCAGCGGACCCAGCACAGATCCCTGGGGTACTCCACTATTCACCTTTTACCACTGGGAAAACTGGCTATTTAGCCCTAACCTCTGCTTTCTATCTTGTAACCAGTTCCTGAGCCACAATAGTATATCACCTTCTATCCCATGACTTTTTAGTTTTGCCAAAAGTCTCTGATGAGGGACCTTGTCAAAGGCTTTCTGATAGTCCAGATACACTATATCAACCGACTCACCTTTGTCTACCTGTTTATTCACACCTTTAAAAAATATAACAGATTAGTAAGACAAGACCTTCCTTGGCTAAAGCCATGTTGGCTGTCTCCCATTATGCCATGACTATCTATATGTTCAATAATTTTGTTCTTTATAATGGTTTCTACATTTTTTCCTGGTACTGACGTCAGGCTCACCAGTCTGTAGATTCCCGGATCACCCCTGGAACCCTTTTTAAAAATTGGCGTTACCCTGGCCATTCTCCAATCGTCAGGTGTTACAGATGATTTTAATGATAGTTCACAGATTACTAATAGCTCTGCAATCTCATATTTCAGTTCTTTCAATACCCTTGGATGTATAACATCCGGTCCAGGAGATTTGCTACTCTTCAGTTTATCAAATAGTTGTAATACATCTTCCCAGTGTATCGATATTTCTTGCAATTCTTCTGCAGCATCACCTTTAAATACCATTTCAGCGATGGGTAACATCCCTACATCTCCCTCAGTAGACTGAAGCAAAGAATTCATTCAGTCTTTCTGTTCTGGCCTTGTCCCCCTCTTAGTGCTTCTTTTATTCCTCTATCATCTAATGGTCCAACTGACTCTCTCACAGGTTTTTTGCTACGAATATACTTGAAAAAGTCTTTATTATGCATTTTTGCTTTCACTGCAATTCTGTCTTTGCCTGCCTTATCAATGCCTTGCATCTAACTTGCCAGTGCTTGGGCTGTTTCTAGTTTTCGTCATTTGGCTCCTTTTTCCATTTTCTGAAAGATGCTTTTTTGCAACAGCCTCCTCTCTGACCTCACATTTAAACCATGCAGGCAGTTTTTTGGATTTTCTTCCACTTTTCTTAGTGGTCTGGGCTTCCAAGATAGCATTTTTAAACAACACCCATGCTTGATGTAAATCTTTAACCTTTGCAACTGCTCCTTTTAGTTTTTTCTTAACTATTATCCTTATTTTATCATAGTCTCCCTTTTGAAAGTTAAAAGATAGTATTGTGGACTCCCTTGTTGTTCTGAGGGAGTTTGCTATGACTCGGAGATCCAAAAGGTTGATCTGGTGGAGGGTCTCCTGCTTGGACCACACATGCCTTGTATGAGAAGGCCGTCTAGATGTGCCTCCAAAACCAGATTGGACAACTCTGTGGTCAGCATCCTCTGGAGAGGTGACACCTGAAAGGAGAGACCTCTGAGAAAGTTCTGAGAATCCAGCCACCAGCACAGGGACTGGACCAAAGGAGTGGTGACTATCACCTGGTACCGGAGAGAGTCAGAGGCTTGCTTCCACTGAGTACTCAGAGTCCATTGAGACGTGCACTATCAAGGCCAAATGACTGACCACCATCAGTTGTCTGATGCCTCTGCTGGGCATCGCAGATCAAGGCTGTCATCCTCCACAGATGGTCCAGCAAAAGAAAGGCCTGAGCCAGAGTGGTGTCAGGGAGGGCCCCTATGAAGGGCTGCAGGTGGGATTTGGGGTAGTTGACCATGAACTCCAACAGCTTGAGCACCTGAATAGTCAGCCAAGTTGACTGCCAGAATCTATCTGGTGTGGAGCTCTTTATGAGCCAGTTGTCCAAGTAAGGATAGATGAATACCCCCAGGGTCTGGAGATAAGTGGCCACTACCACAAGGCACTTCGTGAAGACACAGGGCGCCGAAGCCAGACCTAAGGGAAGCACATGGTACTGGAAGTGTTGGCCCCCAGGACAAATAGGAGATATTTCCTTTGGGTGAGATGGATCGGTATGTGTGTGTATGCATACTAGAGATCCAAGGAGGATAGCCAATCATTTTCTGAAGGTAAGGGAGCAAAATCCCCAATGAGACCATCTTGAATTTTTCGTGCACCAGGATGGTGTTGAGATTTCAGAGGTCCAAGATGGGCTGAACCCCCCCTGTCTTCTTTGGAACCAGGAAGTACCTGAAATAGACCCCCCCCCCCCCCCCCCCCCGCCTGACCTGAGCTAGACGCACAGGCTCTTTGGCAAGATTGCACAGAAGGGTGGAGATTTCTCCATGCAAAAGGTTGAGGTGCAGAGGGTCGAGGGGATATTCCCTTGGTGGGGGGAGGGGGATCAGTGGGTCAGTGGTGCAACATGTAGCCACTCTGGACTATCTGTAAAACCCATGAGTCAGAGGTGATGAGAGGCCACCTGTGGGCTAAAAGGACAAGCCTCCCCCCCACACCAGAGGGTTTCCCTCTAAGGTAATTGGTAGATTGGCTATGCTCTGGAGGAGCCCGGCTTGGGCTGCAGGGCAGATTGAGGCTTCTCTTGCTGCTGCTGATGAGGGGCTTGCACCTTTTGCTGAGAGCTTTGAGAGCTCTGGTAGTAAGACTTCTTCAGCCCCTGGTACCTCTTGTGAGAGAGATCAGATGTCTTCCTGAAGAGTCTGGTAAGAGTGATATGCTTCTCTATATCACCAGCTTTGGCCTCCACCTGCTCCTCAAAGAGATTCTCCCCTCTGCATGGCAGGTCTGCCAGTTTAGTCTGCACAAACTGTTCCAACTCTGAAGATTGCAGCCAGGTGAGCTGGCAGGCCCAATGACCACTACTGCTGCCTTGCAGGCCAACTCAAAAGTGTCATAAGTCGCCCAGACCATATACTTTAAACAGTCCTTGTTGTGGCCCACTAGGGCACGATAAGAGTCCACCTGCTCTGAGGGAAAGCACAGTTACTTACCTGTAACAGGTGATCTCCGGAACAGCAGGAATTAGTCTTCACACTTGGGAGACGTCGCCGACGGAGCCCGCATGGGAATGCTCCCCAGCATCCAATCAGAAAGCCTTTGGGAGCATCCCCCGTGCCTGCGCGGTGGCTTCCTGCCCTTCCTACTGCCTCTCCCCAGTTGAGTTTCATAGCTGAGCCGGAAGGAGAGGAGAGGAAGGAATAGAGAAAAAGAGAGATACAACTCCCAGGGGAGGTGGGCGGGTTGTGAAGACTAATTCCTGCTGTTCCGGAGATCACCTGTTACAGGTAAGTAACTGTGCTATCTCCAGGAACAAGCAGGAATGAGTCTTCACACGTAGGGACTCCTTATGGGATCTCCCCGGGCATCCTTAGCTAGGGAGTCCCTACGTGTGAAGACTCATTCCTGCTTGTTCCTGGAGATAGCACAGTTACTTACCCCAGTCACCCGACGACGAGTCCCTGCGGGGGGGGGGGGGGGGGAGTGCAAAGCCCCTGCGCCGACGTCGGTGTACCGTTGCAGGGCGGCGCAGACCCAGATTGGGTTGAAGCGGTCGAAGACCCCGAGGCCCCTTCTCTAGGAAAGGGCGGGGCCCTCGACGGCCACGTCGATGCCGGGGAGCCGCCCGTGCGCTGGCCGACATACCCCGAGGTCCCCGGGGAAGGTCGATGGCGGTCCCTCGTGCTCGACGCCCCTGCCGTCGCCGGCGGAGCGGCGCCGCTCGAACCCGGTACCACCCTTGCGCAGGGCTGGGATACCGGCGACCCAGCGCGGGTCGAAGCGAGCGGCCCCGATGGGAGGGAGGCCAGATGACCATCCCCGGCACGGGGCGGAACCACCGACACCCGCGCCCTCGAAGCGGGTACTACCTCCGCGCATGACCTGAACATAGGGCCGTCAGACAGTGTCGAGTCGATCGGCCCCCGAGGTGCCGAGGGCAGCGGCTGGCGATCCCCGGTGGGGAGCGGGTCACTCGACACCGATGGGTTGGCACCGCCCAAAGCGGATACCACCCCCGTAGGAACGCCATACCGGCGCGAGTCGGTCGGCCCCGGAGGCGCCGAGGACCGCAGCCCCCAATCCCCAGTGAGGAGCGGAACGCTCGACACCGACGCCGAGGGGTCGGTACCGCCCGAAACGGGTACCGCCCACGCGCATGGCAGGGCTGGAGGAACGCCAGGCTGGACTGAGTCGATCGGCCCCGGAGGCGCCGAGGACAGCAGCCGACGATCCTCGGTGAGGAGCGGAGCGCTCGTCACCGACTCCAATGCCGGGGGCTCAGTACCGCCCGCAGCGGCTACCACGCCCGAGCATGGCTTGGATGTAGGGAGGTCAGACCCGGTCGAGTCGATCGGCCCCAAAGGCGCCGAGGACACCGGCTGACGATCCCTGGCGAAGAGTGGAACACTCGACGCCGATACCGGGGAATCGGCACCGCTCGAAGCGGGTACCTCCCTTGGGCATGGCTCGGGAATGTTCTGTGAGGAGCGAACCTCAGGAACATCCCGAAACCCCGTAAATGCTTTGGAGCCCGAGGACTCCCGCCGGGGTATATCAGCCAAGGAGGACTTGAGGGGTTGGCCGGAGCCGTCGCCATGCCGTGCATGAGACTCGCCCCTCAAGACTCGGCTAATCTTAACAGACTGTTGTGTGGTTACCTGATCCTGGAGAGAAGAACAACCCGACGACCGCAGCTTGGGCGCGAAGACGTCGTCGAGGGATACCCGAAAGAGGGAGGGTCTTCTCCCGACACTGTAGCCCGGGGAATCTGGGGAAAAAGGGTCAGGCCCCAAACAGGAGAGGCACCAGGCATTGGAGTCCACGTGGAAAATTAAGTCCCCGCCGTGAGGCTGGGGGGAAGAAGGCTCCATGCCCCGGTCCTCAACGCCCGGAGGGGGCGACGAAAATTAAATGAAAAATAATTAAAAAAAAGAAAGAAGAAGGGGGCACGGAGGTGCCACCGTCGGCGGGAAAGCCGCGACTACAGAAAAAAGAAAAAATTTCTGCGGTGGCAGGAGGGATGTCCTGCCTGCTCCGCGGAAAACGAAAAACTGGGGAGAGGCAGTAGGAAGGGCGGGAAGCCACCGCGCAGGCGCGGGGGATGCTCCCAAAGGCTTTCTGATTGGATGCTGGGGAGCATTCCCGTGCGGGCTCCGTCGGCGACGTCTCCCACGTGTGAAGACTCATTCCTGCTTGTTCCTGGAGATTGAACGAGCCCAGCTCGGCAAGATCTAGCATGATGTCCTTCAAGAACATGATCATGTACAGCTTGTATGATAGGACTCTGGCCACCAGTATGGAGCTCTTGAAGCACCACCTGCCAAAGGAATCCAAAGTCCATGCCTTTCTACTCAGGAGCGTCGAGGAGTGAGTTTTATTGCTCTTGATTCTCTTCAGGGCAGACTCCACCACCAGAGTGGTGTAGAGGTTGAGGATTCTCAAACCCTGGGGGCCTTCTAGACCCAGTACCTCAAGTCCAGCCCCCTGCTGACAGAGGGTAGTGTGAGAGGGTTTTCTCACATCCTCATTTGCAGCCTCTGCAAGATTCAGTGCATCGGTACCATCACAGCCTTCTTAGGGATGAATTGTACTAAACGATCAGTTCCTCCGCCCTGGGCTCATTCTCTTCCTCCAGGGAAAATGGGATGGCCTTGGCCATATCCCTCATGAAATCCTGGAATGACACATCCTTAAGAGGAGACTCCAATGTTCATGTGGAGGAGAGGGGTCCAACAAAAGCTCAGGAGACCTGCTGTCCAACAGGACCACCGATTCCATATTGGTCATCCAACCGTCCGAGTCCAACTCCGACAGAAAGTCAGAGTATCACTGGGACTCCTCCAGGTGCTCCCTCCAATTGCACAGAGAGGGAGAATGTCGATGGGATCGATGAGGCATTGAGTGCTTTCTAGGTTTCACTTGAATATCGGACCCTAACACACTCGACAAGGAAATGGCCCTAGTGGAGACTGATGTCCCAATGCTCCTGCCTCCACAAGCAACGCATGGATCTCAAAAATCAGTTGCATGATGTACGGTGATGATGCCATGGGCACCGAGGGGCCAGTCTGCTGCTTTGCCAGCACTGTTGCCATAAGGGCCTCGAGAGCCCAAAGGCGTTCCTCCAAAAGCTGCTTCGGAAGTCTTTGGGGCTGGAGCTGCTTTGGCCATCGTCTCAGGCATCCCTATGGGGGCATCAGCAAGACCATGAATATCGGGGAATGAACGGTGTTCCTCTAGCACCCTGGGAGTCAATTGCTCCCACTGGGGCATCTTGGTGCGCCATTCCCAGCTATCGCTCTCAACGTTGCATCGGGAAGGGCTCCATGTCGATGCACATGGGGTTTAGCCTGCTGCTCAGAGAGGTCCCACTTGGATGTCGACAGAGTCGATGTCGATTCCTTCATCAATTCCGTACAAAGGTCAACTGAGAGCCACTGCTCCGGGCCACCATGGCCCCTGGCTCCAAATGAGCTTGAGCGCCCCTTGATGTCAACATCTAAGCGGGTCCTAGTGGGGCCATCGTGACCAATGCCAGAGCCAAAGATGTTGAATCAGAGGGCTGGCCAAAGAGGGACACTCTTTGCTTTTTCCGACCCTTCAGGCCCCTCCTTATCATCTGTAGACACAAATTACAAGAGGAGGGTTGGGGATCAGGCCCTAAACACTGAATGCACCAATTGTTTGTGTTTGTGACTGAAATGGTCCTGACACATTTGGTGTACTTGAAAGCACTGGCTGGCTTTAGGGACATGTCCAGAAAAACGGCTGTGGCAAGATCAAACTGTTCGATGCTACCAGCCACAGGAAACAAAAGGAAGAGTAAAATTAATTACCAAAAGAAAAGACAAGAAGCGTCAGAACTGGAGTGGAACCATTAGGATGGGACTAATGCTACTGAGAGCAGGTGGAAAAAAACAAACAAAACCGACCTCCGGAGGGGAAAAAAAAAAAGACACATTTACTGGTGGATAGCGAAACATGTCCTAGGGGCTCCATGGAAAATGAAGACTGGAGAAGATGGCGCCGCGGCAGGCAGGAAGATAGGCGTGCAGGTACAATGGAGCCTCCTAAAAGCTTCCAATAGAAGCTGGAGAGTATTCACACGCAGAGCTCCATCGATGACATCATCCATATGTGAGGACTTCCTTGCTTGTCCACGGAGAAGTACTTTTTCACACAGGTGTAATTAAGCTGTGAAATCTGTTGGAGCTGTGGTCAAGACAACTAAAGCGGTGGGGATCAAAACAGGTGTGGACAAATTCCTGAATGCGGACTCCATTAATGATTATCCAGATAAACCTAGAAAATCCATTGTTTATCCCTAGAAATGAGCTATTAGAAATTTCATCTATTCTTTGGGATCTTCTGGGTACTTGTGACCCAGATTGGCTCCTGTCAGGGGACTGGATTCTGGTCTATATAGGTCTTGTTCTGTCTCAGCAGAGCTTATCTTATATCCTAATGCCAATGTCTCAACTAGTTTGATCAGATGTTGAGAAGGGACCTTGAGAATCCTCCAGTCTAATTCCTGCTCAAAGGTTTCAGACACCAACAATGGGAACATGGTGTGGACTCCCTGCAGCTAGGTCAATGGCACTCAGGCTTAACTCACCTCCAAGTGAAGCTGCTTTGGAAAGGTAGCATTTCCACAATTTTCTCCAAACTCTTAGCCTTAAGCACAAGGAAGAAACACTTTCAAATCTGATTCTTCTTCATGATGCCATGTTCCTTTGAGACTGAATCTGACTCTTCATCAAGATGGATGAGTAAAATGGTATTCTGCTTTTGAATTACTTTTTGAATCTCAGTTCCGAGGGCAGTCAGCAATGCAGACCCTGGGTCCCTAGATGCCACTGTGGAGTTGCAATATATGTTGAGGTCATTCTGAAGATGTTTAGCACCTTCAGATTTCATAGCATGATAGCCTTGGAAACATCTTAGTGCAGTTGCCACCACTAGGGATGTCATACTCAGGCCCCAAAGACTGGATTAAAATATCTGTGATGGTCTGTCTTGGACATCTTCCTATTGTATAAGAAGCATCACGGAGTTACCGTTCTGCTTCTCTGATACTGTGAGAAAAACAGATGATGTGACAGCAGAAAAAAGGCCAACACAAAACTTACAAAGCCTCAAGGGTTAAAAAAAAGAACACTGGAACAATGGTGATGACATCAAAAAGTTAAAGACTTAAGCGATATTTAAAATATGATCGAGCAAGTTGGAAGGGTGACAATGAAGCCCAAGAAAACAACCATAAACTATTTTGCCAGAAAACAGCAAAAACAGTGAAGAGTAAGTAGTTGATTTATTTAGCCAACAAGCAACTGATCAGATAAGCAGAGAAAACCAAACTGAGGGTACTCTCATGGCTGTGCATATTCACAGATGTCTGCTAGTCTTTATGTTATACCAAGTTCAGATTACCAATTTGCATATATAAGCTTTTCTGGAGCTTTGCTAGAGGCTGTTTGCATTTCATTACTGTCAGATGACATCGCCAGCTTCAGTGGCTGATCAGCCTGCCTATGGATGGAGAAACTATGCCCTATTCTGCAGGACGTTTTTCATTTGCCAATATGTTTTCTCTGTTGAAGAAAAATTGCTGATAGGAATGGTGGAAACAGACTATAACCATGCATTATTGCTAAGCATTCCTTTACTTAATTTGTTTATTAGCAGGCATTGTCATTAAACAGAAAATAGGAATTACACTTACCTGGTAATTGTGATTCCTTGAGTGACTCCAGTTTAGTCCTCAACCTCTGGGTAGTGAACCTCCTCCTGCAGCTTGGAGACTGGGCATGTCAAAACCCCATGACATAACTGGATATAGCCTGCTGGTCTCTCCCATCAGCTCCCAGTGAACTACTGACAAAGCAGACTCAAAGGAGCAAAAAATCAGTAACCTTTTTTTTTTTAAAACTTAACATTATATTCAAGGGCACGCAGAACATATAACCTATCTACCTACTACTCCCCCTTCCAGAAGGAAAGGGACTGCTTTCTGCATGCTCTCCTTTCCATTGAATGCCTAGCCCTAAACAATCCAGAGCAATATAGCAATATATATAACAATATCATAATATAATAATATAACAATATAGCGCAAAACAAATGGAAGCATCAAAACGACTGAACACCAGTGAAGGCATATATCCACTTTTAACCTTGCACTTCCCCCAACAGAAAAACCACTGCTAAGACCCCATCCCCGGGTGGGAATGAGGACTAAACTGGAGTCACTCAAGGAACCACAATTACCAGGTAAGTGTAATTCCTATTTCCTTATCGTTCCTCCAGTTTAGTCCTCAACCTCTGGGATGTATCAGAGCAGTAATCATTGGGAGGGACCTTTCCAGCCGGATCTCAACACCGCCTCCCTGAAAACGGCATCCTTAGCCACCAGAACATCTAGGCGGTAGTGCTTACTGAAAGTATGGAGACACAACCAAGAGGCCTCCCTACAGATGTCCACTGGCGGAACCAAACTGTGTTCTGTCCAAGACGGCGCTTGCACTCTGGTTGAGTGAGCTCATAAGCTCCCTGGGACTGTATGGTCCTGTAGAAGATAAGCCGACGCACTCGCCGCTCCAGTCCATCCAGAAATGGACTCCTTTGCCACCGCTGCTTCCCTTTGCAGGGCCCTCCGAACACCCCGAAGAGAGACGATCCACCTTGCGAAAGTTTCTGAAACCTTTAAACACTGCCGCAGCGCTCTCTTGACATCCAAACAGCGCAAGCTATGGTTCAATACGCTCCCCTCCGCCGCATCTAGCGCTGGAAGACAGACCATTTTAGTTAGGTGAACGTAGAAACCACTTTTGGCAACAACGACGGAACCAGCCGCCAGGCCACCTTCTGTCTGGAGACAGACAAAAAATGATTCCTGACAGATCAACGCCTGCAACTCCGAAAATCGCCTCGCCGAACAGATGACCATCAAACATACTGTCTTCAAGGCAAAACCCTTAACCTATGCCTATTGCAAAGGCCCCAATGGCACGCTAGCTAACGCTCCTAAAACCAACTTGAGCTTCCCCGGTGGAATTAATATCCTACGACAGGGCTACAGGCTGGTAACCGCCTGAGAAAGTGTACCACATCGACCTGTGCATGAGAGCCACTCCCTGTCCTTTGCCCCTATAGCAAGACAGATCTGCTAACTGAACTCTCCAGGACCTGCCTTTACCAAACCCATCCTGCAAAAAACTTAATACCAAGGGAACTGACACTGTTGTCGCGTGAGCGTGCCTCTGCGAGCACCCGTCCTCAAAGATACGCCATATACGCACACATGCAAGGGATGTAGACTTTTTTTTTTTTGCGGCAAGGTGGCAAAGACTGCTGTCGAGCAACTCTTTTTCCTTAAGCTTGCCCTTTCAATGGCCACCCCGTAAGCAAAAAACGATGCACCTGAGGCATTCGTAGGGAACTCCGTAGCAACAGAATCTCCAATGTTGGAAACCTCCATGGATTCCCGTCGAGCAACCGTATGAGGCAGACATACCATAGGCGCCTCGGCCAGCCCGAGGCCCCCAACCACATGTTTCCCTGAAGTGCTTTGATACGCAGAACCACTCGACCTATGCATGCCCCAAGTGGAAAGACAGAGAAGACCGGACGACGGCCACCGTTGAAACAGTGCGCCGATGCCTTCCGACCTCCTTTCGCATCGTCTGCTGAAGAAGTGACCTGTTTATGCAGAGTGAAACGTCACCATGAGGTCCATTACTGGCTGTCCCCATATGCAACCGATCTGTGCGAACACCTCCGGATGCCACTCACATTCTCTGGCATCTACTGGGACCCAGCTGAGGAAATCCGCCATCACGATGTCCTTACCTGCAACATGCGCCATCGAAAACACTGGCAGCCAAAGCTCTATCCACACACACAGACCCTCTGTCACGGCCTCTATGGCCACAATTCCGGTTCTGCCCTGCCGATTGATGTAGGCCACTGCTGCGGAGTTGTCGGACAGTACTCACACCGCTCGACCTGTCACCGTAGCTTCGAACGCCTGCAACACCTGGCGTATCGCTCACATTTCCAGTCGGTTGATTGACCACTGGGTCTCCTGTGTACTTCAAGAGCCTTGCGCGAAACGATCTCCGAAGGTAGCGGAGTTTAAAAAAATGTTTGGCCAAGCTCCCGGAGGAAAGGTCCATAACCTTTTATTAGAGAGAAGCTGGAAAATAATAATTTTTTTTTTATATACCAACTTTCATCAATTCAAGATGTTCTACAAGGCACACAACCCAACAGAGCGTCACATCTGTTGTACATTGCAACGGAACCCTTAAAATAAGAGCATACATGAATCCACCGCTTGCCCCGATACAAGCATTGAGTAGCCTATTCGTCTTTTTGGAAACCAGCCAGATCCTTAAGACCTGGACTGGCTACCCTAGGAAACAGGATAATGGACCTGAAAGAGCTTGGACTGACCCAGTATGGCATTTCTCATATCCTTATGAACGGAACCTCCCCAAGGTCTCTGCCTTGGAAGTAACAGGCTGTGCCTGGCCCTATGGCCCTGTGGCTAGCTCACACGGAGCAGTGTGGCCTAGTGGTTGAGGCAAGTTGCCAGAGGACCAAGGGTTTGAATTCCAATCGAGACCACCAACCTTGGGCCATAAAAACTGGGGTTTCTGGTATCACAGGTGGTCCTTCTGGCCTTTGTTAAGTGACTTAACCCTCTGCCTCAGGTACCAAAACATAAATTGAGCCCTTCAGGGACAAGGGAAATAGAAATACCATAAAGAGTAGTTATTCATCTGTAACAGGTGTTCTCCAGGAGCAGCAGGAATCAGTCCTTACATATGGGTGACGTTGGCGCCGACGGAGCCCTCGCGGAGCAATTTCCCCAGCTTTCAAAGAAAGCCTTTGGGAATTGCAGCGCGCAAGCACGGTCCCCTTCCCGCCCAAGGGTGCCATCTTGCTCAGTCTGATGACATAGCTAAAAGACAGCAAAAAAATTAGCAAAAACAAAATCAGAGGACTGCAACTCCAAGGGGAGGAGGGAGGGTTGTGAGGACCGATTCCTGCTGCTCCTGGAGAACACCTGTTACAGGTGAGTAACTACTCTTTCTCCAGGACCAAGCAGGAAGTCAGTCCTCACATATGGGACTCCCAAGCTTAAGGCTACCGGAGACCTCAAGCACAAAAATAAGCTCCCTCTAGCTCAGCAGCACAGAAAGAAGGAATCTTCTCTGAAAACGCCCCCGACCGGTAGCCCAAGACCAGGGCTGGAGGGTAGGAGTTGCCTAAACCTCAAAGAGATTATGGAGGACTGCCTGTCCGAAAGCACTGTCCCTGCGGGACTCCCTCTCCAGGCAGTAATGGGCCGCAAAAGTCTGGCTTGAAGACCAAGTAGCGGCCCAGCAGATGTCTGCCAACGGAACAGAGCGGAGATGAGCCACTGACGCAGCCTTCGCCCTAACACGATGAGCCGTGACTCGACCCTCCAACGAGAGGCCGGCTGCCCCATAAGCTCAAGCGATACAGTCAGCAACCCATATGGACAAAGTACGCTTGGAGAAAGGTAGCCCCAACCTATTGGGGTCAAAAGAAATGAAGAGCTGAACAGCCCTCCGATGCTCCCGCGTACGGTCAAGGTAGAAGGACAAGGCCCTCCTACAGTCCAGGGTATGCAGGACCATTTCAGCCCGGCTGGTGTGCGGCCTGGGAAAGAAGGTCGGAAGAACCACCACCTGGTTGAGATGAAAAGGAGAAACCACTTTTGGAAGAAAGGGTGAGTCCGTAAGACTACCCGATTTCTGTAGAACCTAGTTTAAGGAGGATCAGACACTAGGGCCTGCAGTTCACTAACGCGCCTAGCAGAGGTAAGGGCTACCAAAAACAAGGTTTTCCAGGAGAGAAAACGAAGAGGGCAGGTAGCCATAGGCTCAAAGGGCGGACAGGTAATCTGCTGTAAGACCACATTCAGATCCCATTCTGGGGCTGGTGGGCGCAAAGGAGGCTTAAGGAGAAGGAGGCCTCGGAGAAAACGAGTCACCAAATGGTGGTTGGAAAGAGGCCTGCCGTCCACCGGTGCGTGATGCCCAGAGAGAGCACTGAGGTGGACCCTCACAGAGTTGGACTTAAGGCCAAGATTGGAGAGGTAAAGCAAATATTGCAAGACCACTGCCACCAAGCAGGAGAAAGGATTCTCACACTGCTGAGCACACCATACGGAGAATCGACACCACTTAAGAGCGTAGGACGTCCGGGTGGATGGCCACTTGGAGGCCAAGATGACCTCTTCCACCTCCCGAGGCAGCAGGAGGGGAGCAAGGACTACCCTTTCAGCAGCCAGGCCATCAGATGAAGGGACCGGAGGTTGGGGTGTAGGAGAGTCCCCTGATCCTGTGACAGGAGATCGGGTTGAAACCCCAGAGGAAGAGGAGTGTCCACCGCCAGCTGCAGCAGAAGCGGGATCCAGGGTTGTCTCGGCCACCTGGGAGCCACCAGGATCATCGAGGCTCTGTCCCTGAGAACCTTGAAGAGCGTCCGAGACACTAGTGGCATGGGAGGAAAGGCATACAACAGGCCCGTGGACCACAGAATCAGAAAGGCATCCGCCGCTACTCTTGAGAGGATGCGGTTGTCGAGAGCAGAATCTGGGAAGTTGCCGGTTCAGAGGACTGGCAAAAAGATCCATGGTGGGGAGGCCCCACTTGAGAAAGATCCGTTGAACCACCAACGGATCCAATCTCCACTCGTGTGGTTGGAGGATCCTGCTCAGCTTGTCTGCTAGGTAATTTTCCTGACCTGGGAGATAGATAGCTTTGAGGAGGATGCCGTGGCTGACGGCCCAAGAGCACAGTTTTTGTGCCTCTTGACAGAGAAGGAAGGAGCCTGTGCCTCCTTGTTTGTTCACGTAGAACATTGCAACTTGATTGTCCGTCTGGACCAGCACAGACTGGTGAGAAGTGAGGTGGGAGAAGGCTCCCAGAGCTAGGTGGATGGCTCTGAGCTCCAGGAAGTTTATCTGCTGAGCAGACTCCCAAGGAGTCCAGAGGCCTTGAGTACATGTCCCTTGGCAATGTGCTCCCCAACCCAGGAGAGAAGCATCGGATGTCAGTACCTGAGAAAGCGGAAGAGATTGAAAATCCACTCCTAGTACTAGGTTTGGCAGATGAAGCCACCACCGCAGAGAAGAGACCAGCAGGTCGGATATCTGTACTGAGTCCGCCAGGCTCCCTGTGGCCTGATGCCATTGAGTGCGAAGGCACCACTGAGCAGGTCGCATGTTCAGGCGGGCATTGGGGATCACATGGACCGTGGAAGCCATATGGCCGAGCAGTCTCAGAAATTGCCTGGCAGAGACCAGGGAATTGCTGTGAAAGTGGCTGGCGAGATCCACGAGTCTGTGGGCCCTGTCCAGAGGCGGGAAGGCCCGCGCCTGAAGAGTGTCCAACCTGGCGCCTATGAATTTGAGATTTTGAGAGGGGAGCAAAGTGGACTTTGCGAAGTTTATGACAAATCCCAAGAGCTGGAGTAGAGTCACAGTGCGATGAGTGGTCTGAGTGGCTTCTTGGGAAGACTGGGCTCTGATGAGCCAGTCGTCCAGGTATGGAAACACAAAAAGGCCTTGAAGTCTTAGATAGGCCGCCACCACTGCCAGGCATTTGGTGAACACCCTGGGGGCGGAGGATAGTCCAAAGGGCAGTACTCTGTACTGGTAATGATTTCCTCCCACAACAAACCTGAGATATTGTCTGTGGTCTGGATGAATAAGGATGTGAGTATACGCATCCTTTAGATCTAAGGAGCATAGCCAGTCTCCCTGCTGGAGGTAGGGCAGCAGGATTCCAAGGGTAAGCATCTTGAACTTTTCCCTCTCCAGGAACTTGTTGAGGTTTCGCAAGTCCAGGATGGGTCTGAGGCCTCCTGTTCTTTTTGGTACCAGAAAGTACCTGGAATAAAAGCCGTGACTTCTCAGGTGGTGGGGCACTGGTTCCACAGCCTGTTCCTGAAGAAGACTTGCTAACTCCTGAAGGAGTAAGTCCCTGTGCAGAGGGAGTCTTGGAGGCTCCCCTGGAAAGTAGGAGGGAGGTACCTGGTGAAAGTGTAGAAGATAGCCTTTTTGAACTATATGAAGCACCCAGGTATCTGATGTGATGGCTGACCACCTGTGGGCAAAGTGGACCAGTCGGCCTCCTGTGCTGAGAGAAACCAGCGGAGGGGAAGAGGCTATGCTGACGGAGTCAAAAACCCCCACCCTGCTGAGCAGGGGCCGGTGTTGTGGGCTTGGGGGCCTGCTGCCTACGGGACCCATTACCCCGTCCCTTCGCCTGCTGACCCTGTTGGGGAGCTGCAGAGGCCTGATAATGAGGGTAGTGTTTATAGGCAGCTGCCTTCCTCGGGTAAAAGGGCTTTTTCCCCGAGCCCTTCTTCTTCTGAGAAGGGGCAGAGGTTTTTCTGGACAGCCGAGTCCTGGTCAGAGTCTCGGTCTCGATCTGTGCAGCCTTTTCAGCCATGGGCTTGCCAAAGAGGTTTTCACCTCTGCAGGGGACATCGACCAACTTGTCCTGTACCCATGGCTCGAGGTCGGATGACTGAAGCCATGCCTGTCGGCGGGCACCGATGCCGGCTCCGGCTACCCGAGCCGATGCTTTGAAGCCATTGTAGGCTGCTCGAGAAATAAACTTCGAGCACTCTCGAATACCAGTGGACAAGGCCTGGAACCTCTGCAAAGGTTCCTCGGAGAGGCCAGCAGAGAACCCGGCAATCTCCTTTGCCAGGTCCCGGAGATACATGCCCATGTAGAGCTGGTAGGTCTGGACTCAACAAGCAAGCATAGAGCCCTGGAAGCACTTCCTACCGAGGGCATCCAGGTTCTGGGCCTCCCGGCCGGGAGGCACCGAGGAGTGCATCTTCTGACTCTTGAGTCGATGCATGGCCGATTCCACCACCATGGAATGGTGCGGTAGTTGTGCCTTTTGGAACCCGGGGCTCTTGCGGACTCGATAAATGGAATCAACCCGCTTGCTTAACACCGTGCCGACGCCGGGCTCTCCCACATGCGGAAGAGAAGTCGTTCCAGCATCGGAGGAACCGGTACAGTAAAGGCCTCCTTCGGGTGAGAGTCATACTGGAGGGCATCGAGCTCTTCGGCTCGAGGCTCCTCCTCGGGATCCGTGGGGAATGCCAAAGCCTTGGCCATATCCCGAACGAAGTCCAAGAACCGGGTATCCTCCGGGGGGGACCGTCTCCGAGGTTCGGACTCGGGCGAGTCCGATGGGACGCACCAAGTCCGAAAGGTACCGGGTGACTCTTCGTCCTCTGTCTCCCAGCCCGACTCCTCAGAGGAGGAATCGAGCGGCTCCGGTTGGGCGGGCACCGATGCCCTCCGCCCCGACGCCGAGGCCGGTGTCGACGACCTCGGTCCCAAACGGGAGGCCGAGGGAGACCGTGACCGAGGATCGACTCGAGCGCGCATGGACTCGAGGATCGGCTCGGTCTCCAGGGTCGACTTGGACGTCGACATCCCGGTGGTCGAGGCAGATGCACCGGCAAGGCCAGCGATCAATGCCCGCTGCTGGTCCATGAAGGCAGCGAAACTGCTCTCCAAGGCCGTCAACCTGAGTCTGAGCTCAGGAGACCCAGCAGCCCCCGATTCGGGCAACGACAGCGTCGGGCCCGACGTCGGCTCCTTCAGAGGCGAGTCCACGAGGACTACAGTACTCACGTGTCCAGGAGACTCCATCTCGAGACGAGGATGTTTTGAAGGCCTCTCCGACTCCGAAGACCCGGGATGG
The DNA here is from genome assembly GCA_033557465.1 of Ichthyophis bannanicus. Lineage (NCBI taxonomy): Eukaryota > Metazoa > Chordata > Amphibia > Gymnophiona > Ichthyophiidae > Ichthyophis > Ichthyophis bannanicus. The sequence continues at coordinate 130,102,674 of CM066033.1, forward strand.
CCATCGGGGCTATGCGACCTGGCCCTTGAGGAACCAGGAGCGTCCACCGATGCCGCCCTTGCGGGTTATTTCTTCCTATGATGTTCCCGGGCAGGAGACCCACGCTCAGAGGAACTCCGACGATGCTCGGGACCGGAGTCCCGGGACGTCGAAGCCTCTGACGAGGTCCGGGCCCGGCCGGACGCGGAGTCAGAGAAGATTCTTTCTTTTTGATGCTGCAGACTCCTCAATGCTTTTGAGGACATTTTGCCACACGGACCACAGATCATCGGGTCATGATCGGGTCCGAGGCAGCGGAGGCAGCAGTCGTGTGTGTCGGTAAGAGACATAAGCTTCTTACAGCGATCACACTTTTTAAACCCGCTGGCAGCCATCGGGGGAAAAAGGACCCCTGTGAGGTCAAAAGACAGGGCTGCCAGTGAAAAAAGAAAAATGGCGCGAACGCTAGTCACGAAGGACAAAAACTGAAAAATAAAGAACGGACTCGATACCGGTGTATCGGGCCCGGGCGGGAAAAGGATCCGGCGTCGAACCGAGAAAAGAATACTAAATAAAATCAACTTTTTCAGCGGCGATCACAAACAACGTCTGTAGGGCTCCGCGGAAAAAAGACGACTGAGCAAGATGGCACCCTTGGGCGGGAAGGGGACGGCACATGCGCGCTGCAATTCCCAAAGGCTTTCTTTGAAAGCTGGGGAAATTGCTCCGCGAGGGCTCCGTCGGCGCCGATGTCACCCATATGTGAGGACTGACTTCCTGCTTGGTCCTGGAGAATCGACTGTATGCCACCCTGACCTGTAGGCAATCAGTATACTCAAATAAATAACTGACTGGGAATATGTGACCGTAGCAAACACTGGCAGTGGAGAGACATCAGAGCTGGTGCTGGTTCCTGGTCTTCCTTTCTCGCTCTCCCAGTCCTTCTGCCAGCATTGAGAAAAGGCTGAGAATAGATTTCCAGTGAGTCGGGGACCTTGCGTCCTGGACATCAGAGAGAAAGAGGGGCTAGGATCTGGGAGCAAAGCCCAAAGAGAAAGGGAAACTGGTGACTGTGACACTGTAGCTCCTCCGGACGGCTCACTCCACAGCAGATCCCACGACTACATCTCCAACCCCATGTAACACCATGAGGACCTCATGCACTTTATTACAATCGACATCCCCCCATTACTAGATAAATTACCTTAGTCTGATAATACAATCTGAGCAAAGAAATGCAGTCTCACTCTGCAAAGAGTGCACCCAGGAATCATGCCTAAACAATTGTGAGCACATACAAAATGCACATCTACATATACGGGTGACCCAGCACCTGTCACCCAAACACAGTGCAGTGAGCATGCTTGAACATAGGCTGAATGCATGGAGCATACACAGAGTATGGACTTCCTCTATGAAACCTTCCAGTGCCCTGGAGCGCTAAGCCCCAGACTGTGCTACCTAGACGTCCTTCTCTTCACCCTCAGCATGGGCCCTTTAACAAGATGGCACAGACGGGTCAGTGCCCCTGCTAAGTGCTTAAAGCCGTGCTCTGACAGCATATGCTCTAGAAATAGATGAGAATTTCCTGGGAGGGGCATGCTAAGTGGAGCTATTAAACACACAGGCACTCCCTCGGCCTTCCTGCAGTCAGAGAAATAGCAGTGGGATACACCGACAACCTTGCAAGTGGAGGTCTTAGAGGTTGCTGCCTGTGTGAACCTGATGAAGAATACGATTTTGTATTTTACCCCCCCCCAGGGATGGGGGCACTGAATACTATATGTGATTCATGAGCAGCGCTGCCATCCGGTGGCCTTTAGGGCACAAGAGCCCAACAAACGATACAGAAGTTAAGAGCTTTAAATCTTGGTCATATAATCTTGATTTGCAGAACATTACAGTTGCTTGTTTAGTCACTAACCCCTGAGTGCCCATGAGGTGGCCCTGTGGTTATTTCTTCCCTGACTTGCAGAGAATGAGATCAATCTGATGATGGCTGCATACACACGGTCACAGAAAGGCACTATTGAGTGTACCAGCTGCCCTCTGGTGGCCATAGACCATAGCACAAGCACTTCTTGGTTGACAGTTTAACTGTCATTATTATTATATATTTTCATATCCTAAGGTTTCCTAAACCTGTCCCTTGTGAAACCACAGGCGTTTGGGCAACTTTCACTATAGAATACACAAAAACACACTTCCAGCCTGTCCCTCCTTCTACTTACAAGTTAGGGCTCTGCTCTTGAAGAACCTAAAAGCTGGCAATTTGCCTAATATCCCGGGACTTAACAGATGCTCCTCAGAGACATGATTAGGAGGGAGAGAACATGTGGCGTCAGATATCAATGTCAAAACTGCTGTCCTATAAAACTAAGAATAAACTTAAAAATAAAGAGGACTGACAACAGCCCCCTTAAGGCTGAGGAATCCCCTGAGCCTCAAAAAACCTACAAACAAAAGAAAGAAACACTAGACCTAAAAATCTAGCTATTCTGCCTGTCATCTTCCTCACACAGGCAGCTCACTGCAACTCTCGCCATGCGGTCCAAATACCTAGAGAGAAAATGGCCGCCCCTTTGCCAACGAATTTTGGCGCCAAGAACAGCAGCCACTGCAAAAAGGAGGCCTCAGCAGACCGACAGAGCCCACAGGCCTTACCTGCAGGGCTGAAAGCCACGCAGCCTGCTCCTACCACCTTGAATTCATCTGATCCTCAAGCCGTGCTGCCACGCCTGGCAGCCGCAATGAGGACCGCTCAGCCGGTTCCACAGAGTAAAATTAAAATCCCGCAGCAACGGAGAGGCTCCGTCTCTCACACAGCTTCAGTGTGGCTGTACGGGTCCCGGAGCTCTCTCCCGTACCGTCAAGGTAGAGAGATCCGCACCGGCGAATGCCTGCAGCAAGTGAAAATAACTGACAAGGAGGGAAGGTGAGAGCTGCTACTAATTTAAAGAGCCAGGCTCAAATTTAAAATTACTGTAGATATAAGGAAATTTGCTCTTAACAACTAAAGGGAACTAATCCCTGATTGCCAATTAACCAAAGGTAACTGAATTAAATGTAAAATTACAGGTAAAAATCAAAAGTAAAATCAGAATAGAATTTGTCACACTAAATGCTCCTTATCTGTTCCCCCAAGTGAGCCCAGAAGCTAGGCTCACTACGTCCTCCTGCTACATGGAGACTGGACACACTGGGGGCTGATGGGAGAGACCAGCAGACTATATCCAGTGATGTCATGGGTTTTTGACATGTCCAGTCTCCAAGCTGCAAGAGGAGGTTCAATACCCAGAGGTTGAAGACTAAACTGGAGGAACGATAAGGAATTACTTTATATTATACAAATAATTCAGCATAAATTACCACAATTTTTATTTGGGCTACCTACCTCAAATGTGTTGTCTAGTCTATATATAGGTGAAGAGTTCATGGCACTGACAACCTCAAGGACACCATTAAAATTGTTAAGCTCTTGAAAAACTTGCAGGATTTCAATTATACGGCTCACCACAACAACTCTTTCCTCTAGGTTTTCTGTTTCTACAATGCACCTGTAGGGTATAGAGAAAAGAGAATTTTGTATTTTTACCAAAAATGTCAACATTTTTCTTAGTACTGCAATTTTAAGAAAATAAATTCAAACACAAAATAGATACATCTCTGGATATGCTTTGGTCATGTCCAGAACAGTCAAGTTACAATACCAACATGGAAAAAAGATGATATGTGTCTCATTTTTTTATTTATAAACATTTGGCTCGGAACAGCATACAAATAAGAAAGTTGCCCTACAGGATTTAAAAGGGTGAAGGATACGGGAGGGGGGGGGGGGGAGAGCATACTTTAAACAGATATCTGATGCTTCATTAACTCAGCGTATGTTGTCTGCTCAATTAAATAGTATGTGTGTATGGTTTATTTTAAATACAGCAAGATAAAATGTCATTCATTTGGATAACTTACATCTATTTCAAGCCTTCCGTTATGTGCTAAGGTATTATAGCAAGGGGTTGAGGGCCCAGTCCACATACCAGACTGAGAATCTGCTTGGAGGCATCCATCGTCAGAATTTGCTGGTGTAGGAGGCACTTAGAAAGGCAGTCCTGCCAGAAGATGAACCAACTGTTACCACCATGGGAAAGGGTCGAGCAGTGTTGGAGTTACGCTCACTCTGTCGGAGAGGCGGCCTGACGCCACTGAGTGCAGAGAGTCCACTTAGCTTGCCTCATATGCAGGCGGGCAAATGGAGTAACATGGACTGTGGAAGCCATGTAGCCCAGGAGGTGAAGCATCTGGCGGACACCATTGAGCAGCACTGAACCTGGTGTGCCAGAGAGGCAAGTTGGTGGGCCCAGACTGTCAGGAGATATGCCCTGGCCACCAAAGTGTCGAGGACAGCCTCAATGAACTCAAGGCACTCAGCAGCTTGCAGGTGGGACTTTGGGTAGTTGATAACGAAGCCCAGATGTTCCAAGACCTGGATGGGATGTTGTACGGCCTGGTGAACTTTGTCCGGAGAGCCGCCCCTCACCAACCAGTCGTCCAGATAAGGGAAGACAAAAATCCCCTGAACCCAGAGAAAAGTGGTTACGACCACTAGGCACTTTCTGAAAACTCTGGGAGCGGATGCTAGTCCGAAGTGAAGAACTCTGTACTGGTAATGGCTACCGCTGATGATGAAGCAGAGGTATTGTCAGTGCAGGAGGTGAATGAGGATGTGTATGTAGGCATCTTTTAGATCCAAGGGGCACAGCCAATCTCCTCACTGGAGGTAGGGCAGCAACGTTCCAAGGGATACCATCTTGGAAGCGATTTAGATTGCGAAGACATAGAATGGGTCGGAAGCCACCAGTCTTTTTGGGGACCAGGAAGTATAGGAACTAGAACCCTCTTCCTGCCTGAGAAGGTGGAACCAGTTCCACCCCTGGGTTCGCTACTTCCAATTGGAAAAGTTCCCAAACGTGAAGTTCCAGAGGGCATTCCCCTGGAAAGAACTGAGGGGGGGGGGCGGGTTTGCTCGTAGGAGGTAACCCTCCCTCACTATTTGCAATGCCCAGGTGTCTGTGGTGATGCTGAGCCAACAGTGGGTAAAGAACTTGAAACGCCCCCCCCCAATATGTTACCGAACTGGGCCTGAAAGGGGAGGAAAGGACATGTCCAGGAGTCAAACCCCCTCCCCTCCAGGCTGCGCCTGAAGAGCTGGTTGGGGTTTTGGGGTCTTAGGCCTATGCTGTCTTTGTATCAAACAAAAAAATAACTCTGGGTCTGTTGGAGCAATAAAACTAAACAAAACAAGATATTACTCCACTCTCTCACTATCACAAAAAATACAAGAATTTCGGGGAACAGGTCTCAGACTGTGTTGGGAATGGAACCCAGGAGGTATACCTCTGCTGTGGTTACCAAACCACTCAATTGCATCAAGGACCCCGTATATTCCCTCTTCTTGTTGCTAAAATAAAACCAATCCAAATCGTATTTAACCAAATGTTTGTCTTTTCAAGGCAGAATTCAGCCTGGTAGGAGTGATACAGGGATAGGCACTGTAGGCCTTCTTCTTCTTCGGGTAGGAGTGGAGGAGTAGCCTAATGGTTAGAGCATTGGCTTGGGAACCAAGAGACAAGGGTTCTATTCTCACTAGCACTCCTTGTGGCCTTTGTCAAGTCCCTTAACCCTCCATTGCCTCAGAAAAAATCCAAGCTATCAATGTCCCTGTTTAATGTACATCACTAAGTTTACATTATTAAGTTACAATGTAAACTGCTTTGACTGAAATGATAAAGCGGTATAAAACCCCTGTTAAATAAATAAATAGGAGGACCCCCCCCCCCCAAGCCTACAGACGGGAATGGTCAACACTCTTCCTGGAGAGCCTGGTCATGGTGAGTTGTTCCGTCTCCAACTCAGCAGCCTTTTCCATCATGGGTTTGATGGAACATCAGCCAATTTGTCCTGAACCCACTGCTCTACGTCCAAGTACTGTAGCCATATCAAGCGGTGGGCACTAATGCCCACTGCAGTTACTCTGGCCACTGACTCAAAACTGTCATCGGCTGCCTGAGTTAGAAACTTGGAGCATTTCTCAGTTTTACTGACCGGACTCTGAAGGTTTTTGAGATGGATCAGAAAGCCCAGCTGAGAATCCATCAAGCTCAACTGTCAGGTCCCTCAAAGTACATGCTCATGTACAGCTGGTATGCTTGTACATGGGCCATGAGCAAGAAGCCCTGATAACACTTTCTGCCAAAGCCATCCATGGTGCAGGTTTCCTGACCCGAGGGCACAGAGAAGTGCATCTCATTGCTTTTGATGCGGCGCATGGCCGATTCCACCACTACTATGTAGCTGTGAGGCAGTTGTGTTTTCTCAAAGCCCAGGCTCCTGTGGGCCCGATACATGGAATTGAGCCACTTGCTCACTGTAGGCATCATAAGCAGAGATTCTCACATTCTCAGGAGTCGTCGCTCCAGAATGGGTTGGACAAGGACAGTGATGGCCTCCTTTGGGGGGGGGGGGGGATACTAGAGGATCTCGAGCTCCTCAGCTCAAGGCTCTTCCTCCGTCTCAACGATGAAAGGCAAGGCCTTATCCATGTCCCTCACAAACTCTAGGAAGGAGAAGTCCTCGGGAGAGGACCTTCAATGCTCAGGAGGTGGTGAGGAATCCGAGGGCACATCTCGGTGCCTCGCTGTATCTGGGGACTTGTCCTCAGTCTCCCAGTTGGAGCTCGAGTCACTGAGGAAGTCAAAGTATCGACAGGATCAAGGATTCTGTTGATGATGGGAAGGGGTCCTTGGTTCTCGATTCTCAGAACCAGAGGCTTCCGAGGAAATGGGCTGCAACGACTGGGATCGGGTGCGGTCTCGGGATCCCAAGGAAACCGCGAAGGTTTCGAGGATCAATTGCATCTCAGCCGGTGAGGCCTCTGTCATGGACACCTCCCCCACCATCCACATTCCACTCACTCAATCTCAACTGCTCACATGACACCCTCTTCTCCACCAGGTCCAAAACCCCTCCGAAGTAGCTTTCACACTCTCCCTTTTACCATGCCTCATAGCTGTTAGCCATAGCTCATAATTACTATACAATCTGCAATAGAAAGCCTCCATGGAAGGCAAACTCTTCTGCCTCCAATGAGCTATTTCACAACAAGCAGCTACTACTACTATTGAACATTTATATAGCGCTACAAGGCATACGCAGCGCTGTACAGCTACATGTAAAAAATGGTCCCTGCTCATCAGAACTTACAATCTAGTTAAGATAGACAATACAACAGCTGAGTACAAGGCATGGCCCTTAGGTGGGGACCAAACAGGTTCATCGATTCAAGCTCGAACGCCTTTCCAGCATCTTTACAGATGGAAGCAACACATGCACAGCTGTCAGCAAACCAGGTTTAACCCGACGATCTCCACAAACAGGTTTGCCATTCCAAATGCTTCAGTAGTTTAACTCACTAAAGTCCACCACTGGTGCTCCATCCCTTCTACCACCTAAGGCCAGTCCCATAGACATGCAGAATCCAAACTCGTCAATGGCGGATCCAGTGTTACTGAAGACAGTTCCTGTGCCACCACGCACCAGATCACAAGAGACTGCCTTCAGGCCTTAAACATGGGAAAAACTACCCAGACACTTCCCCAACTGCCTCATCATCAGTGCTCCATGCTGAACTGCCCTCCACGTCTACAGCGCTCAACAGCAAGCCACTTAGGCCACCAGACAACTCTCCTCCAAAACACACTTTATCTTTATCTTTATCTTTATCTTTATTTAAAATTTGATAAACCGCTTAGGCCGAAACATAAAAGCGGTGTACAAAAAATAAAAGGTCAACACTGCAAACTATAGAAAAAGGAACGCCAAAATATAACAGGAAAGCAAAAGAAAGGACAGTGCAAAGCAAAAACAACAAACAATAATCGCAACCAAAACACAGACTGACTCAATTAGAACAACGACAGACAGGGGGAAAACAGGACCAAAATCTAGCTGAGACAAGACAACAATAAAAACAATGAAACTACTACGTCAGGGGGGGGGGGTCCAAGGGAAGGTCAAATGCTTTTTGGAAGAGGTAAGTTTTAAGGGATGCTTTAAATTGAGAATAGGAGTTTTCAAGACGAAGAGATGAAGGTAAAGTATTCCACAACCAGGGACCAAGGAAAAAGAAAGCAGAGTGACGGGTCTTTTCAAGATGTGCATGGGAGGGGGGAGGCAGAGACAGACGATTAGCGTGAAGAGCACGGAGCTGGCGATAGGGTGTGTGCAAGGAAACCAAATCAGCCAGATACAAAGGGTTATGGGTGTGGATGGCACGGTGTGTGAGAATGAGAATTTTGTAATGAAATCGGACAGATAGGGGCAGCCAGTGTAGACGAAAGAGGATAGGAGTGATATGATCAAAACGGCGGGCAAAAGTGATGATACGGGCAGCGGTATTTTGAATTAGTTGGAGGCGTCGGAGTTGATACTTGGGGAGGTTGGCTATGAAAACATTACAATAGTCGAGTCGGCTGGTGATCAGGGCAATGACAAGAGTAACTAATGATTCTAAGGGAAGAAATGTGCGGATAGCTCGAATTTGATGAAGGGTAGCAAAACAACGCCTAGTGAGGGAAGAGATATGGTCGTGAAAAGAAAGAGAAGGATCAAGAACTACTCCAAGATACCGAAAGGAGGATACAAGAGGAATGGGTACAGAATCGATCAAAGGGGCAAAGGAGGGGCAAGAACCAGTGAGGGATACCCACATAGCCGTGGATTTGGATGGGTTCAGGCGTAAGAAATGCTGGGAAAGCCAAGAAGCCACATGTGAGAGACAGATATTGAAAGGGGAAAGATCCAGAGAAAGTGGGGAAGTGTGATAGAGTAATATGATGTCATCTGCGTAGACATAGGGAGATACTGGGTACTGCTGCAGTAAGAGAAGTAGAGGGGCCAAAAAAATATTAAACAACAGAGGAGACAGAACCGAGCCTTGAGGGACACCACAGGTGAGGGGAAGAGGGGAAGATGATGTTCCATTAAGAGTGACGGAAAAGGATCGGGCCGTAAGAAAGGAACGAAACCAAAGAAGAACCGTATCGTGAAGACCCACCTCCGCAAGACGAGTGAGAAGCAGGGTGTGATCGATTAAATCAAACGCAGCAGAAAGATCCAGGGAAACCAACAGAGTAACATCACCACGATCATGTGCAACGTGAAGCTCATTCAAAACCGCAAGAAGAACAGTCTCGGTGCTGTGGCCCTGTCGAAATCCGGCTTGCCGAGGGTGAAGTGCGTTAGTGGATTCTACGTGAGAAGACAACTGATTAAAAACAAAACGTTCCAGAAGTTTAGATAAGAAGGGGAGATTTGACACAGGACGCCAATGTGCAAGGACAGAGGGATCAAGAGATGATTGTTTTAAAAGAGGGTGAACAATGGCAGACTTCCACGAGGAGGGGAATAGACCGGAGGATAAACTAGAATTTATGATGGTAGTGATAATTGGGATGAGCTGAAGCGAGGGCTCTGACAGCCAACGAGAAGGAATTGGGTCCAGAGCACATGTGGTCTTTCGAGAGGTAGACAGCGTGGAAAGTATTTCAGCAGAGGACACCGGATGGAAAGAGGACCATATGTGAGCAAGAGCTCGATTTGGCGCAGGGGAAGAAGGCGGGGGTGAGCGATCAATGGCAAGCGAACTACAGATAGTAGGAAGTGGTGCTAATGGAGGTGGAGGAGGAATAGGGAAGGAGGCACGTAAGGTAAGGACTTTGTCTGAGAAGAAGGTAGCCAGAGAGTGAGCGTCAGGGGCCCCCATAGTTGAGGTACTATGGGAGTTAGTGGATGAGAGTTTCCGCAGGATAGTGAAGAGCTAGGCCATCTCAGTCCATCCACCCCCACTCAGAATCCTGATTCCCTCAAGCATAATGTTCTGCATAGTCTCATACATCCTCCTCCTTCTTCTTGCCAGCCACATCATCATTCAATCCTCAGGTCTTATCACATCATTCATCCCAATTATATATACATCAATCATACGACAATAGGCTCCAGCCCACCATACTCAAGTGTAGAACAATGAACGCTCACAACCTAATCAACATACAGCCCTCTCACGGTCCCCACCCCCCTCCACAACTAGCATACCACCACTCAGATGTGCCCTTATAAACACCAGGTCAGTACGCAACAAGATCCCCATAGTCACAGACTACATTAAAAAAACATATTAACATTTTTTGCATAATGGAATAATGGCTTGAGGAAGAGGATAATGTCCTACTAAACCAGCTTGCCATCCCTTCATACCAGCTTTTCCACCAACCAAGATCACATAAAAGAGGAGGAGGAGTAATCATAATGGCTAGAAAAGACCTCCACTTCAAAGCCGTTACATAATGCTCTCTTGGCGCTCTGGATATCATTTCTATAACCAATTCGTATTTATCAATATGCCTCATATATAGATCTCCATCAATAGGGGCCCACTGACCTTTCACCACTCATCGAAGTAGTATGCTCAGAGCACCACAAAAACAAATGGTTCAGTTTCCTGGGTGACTTAGCGTAGTTACTCACCTGTAACAGGTGCTCTCCAGGGACAGCAGGAATCAGTCCTCACATATGGGTGACATTGATGCCGACAGAACCCCTGCGAGGGTCATTTCCCCAGCTTTCAAAGAAAGCCTTTGGGAATGCTACCACACATACGTGGTCTCCTTCCCGCCCGAGGGTGCCATCTTGTTCAGTCAGATGACATAGCTTAGGCAATGGTGAAAAGGTAAAGGAGGCAACTCCCAGGGGAGGAGGGAGGGTTGTGAGGACTGATTCCTGCTGTCCCTGGAGAACATCTGTTACAGGTGAGTAACTACCCTTTCTCCAGGAACAAGTAGGAAGTCAGTCCTCACATATGGGACTCCCTAGCTCTAGGCTGCCGGGGACCAAATCACAACAGCACCAACGGCTACCCATAGGGAGGCCATGAGTTGCAGAGGATGAGACCCCAGCGTCCAGCATCATCATTACTCCAGTAGCCAGACAGGTCGGAGGGCAGGAGTTGCCTATACACTGAGAATGCTTCTGATTACTGCCTGGCCGAAGGCACTATCCCTGCAGGACTCACTCTCGAGGCAGTAGTGAGCTGCAAACATATGCACTGAAGACCATGTGGCGGCTTTACAAATTTCTGTCACTGGTACTGAGCATGGGTTGGCCACCGACATTGCTATAGCCCTCACACGATGAGCAGTGATCCGGTGCTCTAGGGAGAGGCTAGTTCGCTCATAAGCGAGGGCAATACAGTCTGCCACCTAAGTGGATAGGGTTCGCTTGGTCACAGGTAGCCCCAGACTGCTGGGATCATAAGAGACAAAGAGTTGAGGAGCTTTGCGATGAGCATGGGTCCTCTGTAGATAGAAGGACAGAGCCCTCTTACAATCCAGGACCGACTGCCTTACTAGCATGAGGTCGTGGGAAGAAGGTGGGGAGGACATCCGCCTGATTGAGGTGGAAAGCCGACACCACCTTCAGGAGGAACTTGGGGCACGAGCAAAGCACAACCCTGTTCATATAGTACATGGTATAAGGTGAATCCGCCACCAGGGCCTGCAGCTCGCTCACTCTCCAAGCGGATGTCAAGGCCACCTTCCAGGTAAAGATACCTCAGGTGGCAAGTCGCCAAGGGCTCAAATGGCGGTCTAGTGAGCTGTGAGAGCAGCACATTGAGGATCCCACTGGTGAAGGCGGGCGCAGGGGGGGTTTCGATAGCAGCAGGCTGGCTGGAAAGGGCCTCCCCTCCACAGGGTGATGGTTAGCTGCTATGGCGCTGAGATGCACCCTGACCAAATTAGATTTCAACCCTGAGTGGAAGAGATGCAGCATGTACTGCAGATGACAGGAGAAAGGATTCACATTCCACTCTGCACACCATAGAGAGAATCTCCTCCACTTAAAGGCATATATCCTCCTGGTGGAGGGTTTCTGGGAGGCCAGGAGGATCTCTTGCACTTTGTCTGTGAGACTGAAGGGGGCCAATGCTACCCTTTCAGCATCCATGCAGTTAACATCAGGGATGCCAGGTTGGGGTGGAGAATAGAGCCCCCTCCTGCAAAAGAAGATCTGGCTGATGTCCCAGTGCCATCGGGAATGCCACTGACAGGGAGAGTAGTAGGGGGAACCAGGGATGTCTGGGCCATCTGGGAGCAACCAGGATTACTGCAGCATGGTTGCTCTGGATCTTGAAAAGACACCTGGCTATTAGAGAGGTCGGTGGGAATGCATAAAGCAGGCCCTGTGACCATGAGACGAGGAAGACATCCGCTGCCGCCACCCTGTTGTGGTGTGGCTGAGATGAGCAGAATCTGGGCAGCTATGCATTGTTTGGGGAAGTGAACAGGTCCAGCCAGGATCTGCCCCAGAGGCGGAAAGCCTCTGTGCCACCCTGGGATCCAGATGCTACTTGTGTGGGCAAAGGACCCTGCTGAGATTGTCTGCCAGGAGGTTGTCCTGGCCCGGCACATACATCGCTCTGAGGAGCATGCTGTTGCGCACTCCAAAGGAGTGGAGGGCTACTGCCTCCTGACAGATGCAGTAGGAGCTCATGCCCTTCTGCTTGTTCACACAGAACATGGCAACCTGATTGTCAGTCTGTATGAGGACCGAGAGGTTGCTCAGGAGGTAGCAGAAGGCCCTGAGCTCGAGGCAGTTGATTTGTAACCACAACTCTTCTGGGGACCAGTTGCCCCGAGTGCAATGGCCCTTGCAATGTGCACCCCAGCCCACCAGGGAGGCATCTGCTGTCAAGATCCTTTGTGGTGCTGATGCTTGGAAAGGCATCCCCGTCCTTAGGTGTTGTGGGGTCTGCCACCAGTTGAGGGAGGCCGCCAGTTGGTGGGTGACCCTTACCCCGTCTCTCAGCTTGCCTGTGGCCTGTGTCTATTGGGATCTGAGGCACCACAGGGCTGCTCGCATGTGTAGGCGAGCCCAGGGCGTGACATGAACCGTTGAGGCCATATGGCCTAACAAACAGAGGAGCAGGCAGCTGGCATCGACCTGCAGCTTTGGACCTTCTCTGGTAACTGCATCATGTGATGGGTCCTCTTTATCGGGAGGAAGGCCTTGACCTGCAGAGTGTCCAGTTGGGCTCCTATGAACTCCAGGTCTTGAACTGGGGAGAGGCTGGACTTGGGGTAGTCGATGATGAAGCCTACCTTCTGCAGGGTGTGAATTGTAAGCCTTGTGACTTGGCTGGCCTCGAGGGCCATGCTGCTTCTGATGAGCCAGTTGTGCAGGTAGGGGAAGACGTGGGCCTCTTGGAGGCACACATGAGCGGCCACGACCGCTAAGCACTTTGTGAAGACCCTTGGAGGGGAGGCGAGGCCAAATGACAATACCCTGTACTGATAGTGCTGCCCCCCCCCACCCCGAATCTCAGGTACTGTCTGTGGAAGGAAAGGACCAGGATGTGAGTGTATGCGTCCTTGAAGTCCAAGGAACACAGCCAGTCTCCCTGGCGGAGGTAGGGCAGCAGTGTCCCAAGGGAGAGCAGCTTGAACTTCTCCCTCACCAGGAACTTGTTCAAGTTGCACAGGTCCAGGATGGGCTGAAGGCCCCCTGTTCTTTTTGGGACAAGGAAACACTTTGAGTAGAACCCATTTTCCCAGAGGAGTTGGGGTACAGGCTCCACTGCCCTGTCCCTGAGTAAGCCTGCGAGTTCTGCGACGAGCAAGGCCTGGTGGATGAGAGGCCGTGATGGTTCTCCTAGGAAGAAGTCTGGAGGGTTCTGCTATAGATGGAAGTGGTAACCATCCCTCACCACCTGCAGGACCCACTTGTCCATGGTGATGCTGGACCAGTTGTGGGCAAATGACACCAGCCGACCCCCTGTGGGCTGAGGTGGGACTCCTGGGAAAGGGGAGGGCCTGCCCAGGGAGTCAAAATCTTTCCCCCTGTTGGGTGGGAGCTGGTGTCTGGGGCTTGGGGGCCTTGGGCTTCCGGGGCCCATGCCCCTGACTTTTAGGCTGTGAGGCCTGGTGCTACTGTCCCAAGTAAGGCTGGTAGGGCCCGGTCTGGTGTTAGTCCTTTTTTCTTAGGAAAAAGGGCTTTTTCCCCGAGGATTTTTTCTTGGGAAGGATTAAAGTCTTCCTGGACAGCCTTTGCCAGGTCACTACCTCGACCTCGATTTCAGCCACCTTTTCGGCATCAGTTTCCCAAAAATGTTCTCGCCATTGCAAGGGACATCCAGCAGCTTTTCTTGTGCATACTGCTTGAAGTCCGAGGTTTGTAACCATGCCAGGCGCCAAGCGCCGATGCCGGCGGCTGCCACCCTGGCAGCTGACTCAAACCCATCGTAGGCAGCCCTAGAGAAGAATATGGAACAGTCTTGGATGCCTGCTGCCAGGGACTGCAATCTCTGCAGGGGTTCCCAGGCGAGGCCCATAGAGAACCCCAAGAACTCCTGGATCAGGCCTTTTAGGTGCATTCCCATGTACAGTTCCGTATGCCTGGATACGGCAGCCGAGCATGGCACCCTGATAACACTTGCAGCCCAGGACGTCGAGGGCCCAGGCCTCCTTGCCGGGGGGGGGGGGGGAACCGAAGGGTACATTTTTTGGCTCTTCAGTTTCTGCATGGAGGACTCAACCACCATGGAGTTGTGGGGGAGTTGCTGTTTATGGAACCCAGGGCCCTTACGGACGCGGTAGATAGGGTCCAGGCGCCGACTGACCACTGGCACTGAGGCTGGGTTCTCCCACATCCTGAAGAAAAGCCTCTCGAGGATGGGCGGAACCGGAACCATGACAGTCTCCTTGGGAGGAGACTCATATTGCAGGATCTCGACTTAACCGGTGAGCGGATCCTCCTCTGACTGGACCGAAAGAGCACCAACCCAGACTACTCCATGATCAGTGGATGCCTAGAAGTGATCATCCAATGGCTCAACACAATATGCACATCAACCCCAGCAAAACAGACGACTTTCTCATAACCAAACATCCATCCTTCACTCTTCCAAATACAATCAATCTAACCGCTTTATCACTACAAGTCAAACAACAAGTAAAACATTTTGACATCACCCTAGATCAGCACCTCAGCTTCCACCACCACATTAATCAGGTTATTAAAGCCGCCTACTTCAAGATGAGAACACTCCGACACCTGCACCCACTACTGGATTCTAATGACTTCAGAAACGTCTGCGAAGGGGGCGTGACAAGACGGCGACGGGACGCTCCAAATCGTGAAGCAGCTCTCTCTTGGTTGAGCTTGTGCCGAATCGCTCCCTGCCTGTTGGAATGGGGCGGAGGATGCGAAAGCACGCTGTGGATCCTCCCGGGATGGTCATGCTGCGTCTTACGGCTCAATGAACCTTGGGGGAGTGTGGTTTTCGACGCGGAGCAGAAGCTGTGTCTTCGGCAGTGCCGGTTGCTGAGACGTCGGTGCTGAGTGTGTCGGGGGTTTGGCTTTCGCCGGAGATGCGAACTCCCCCCCCCTCTACCGCGACCCGGAAGTTTTGTAGTACCAGATGCTGGTTCCTTTACAGGCCTGCCGTCGAGCACGCCGAAGGAGGGGTCCTCGGGAGGAGCGTTGGTCAATGTATCTTCCCCTGTGATACTGGAGCAGCGGCAGAAAACAACTGAAGCTGGTGTGGTGATGGAGGAAATTGAAGTGGACGCCGCGCAGGGAGAGGACCTTTCGGGGAGGCTTTTGCTGGTGAAACCTGCGGTTATAACTTTGGAGACACTGTGGGATGGTCTGGCTTCGCTCAGTTCCTCTTTTAAGATGATGTTTGGTGTGGTGAATAATGATTTGCTTGGGGTTAAGTCTATGTGTGGAACTCTGTCTAACGACCAGTCTAGTCAGGTGGAGAGACTGTCTAAGCTTGAGCAAGAAGTTGGGCATTTGCATGAAGTAGTGAATGCCCAGGTTGTGGATAGGAATGTGTCCGCCAGAAAAATAGAATATTTAGAAAACCAGGTTAGACTTTGTAACCTTCGTTTTCTAAATTTTCCACGGTCACCCCTACTCTCTCCATTGGAGATGGTGAGGAGATATTTTGGGGAGGTGCTTAAGCTTCCCCAGGATCAGTTTCCACCTCTGGTTCGGGCACAGTACTTGTCTGCTGGGTTGAGGGGTGGTGATTCCAATACCCTTACTGCTCATGCTGAGAAGGGTGACCTGACGGGGTTTTTAGAGTCTTCCCTGGAGGTCATCACTGATAAGTCAACTCTGCTAGTTACCCTGGCGTTGGAATCAGATACATTTTTTATACTTTGATTGTACTTTAAGAATATCAATGTAGAATTTCTAGGTTTTAAAGTGCGAGTTTTTCCTGATCTTTCACGAGTTATGTAGATGAGAAGGAAAAGTCTTTTGGCTTTTCGCCCCAGAGTTTTGGCTCTGGGTGCAACTTTTCTTCTGAAATTTCCTGCCAAATGTTATGTGGTTTATAAGCAAAAAAGTTATGTTTTCTTTGAATCTAGGCAGCTCAATGAGTTCTTAATGGCTAGGGAGGAAATTGTGGTAGAAGTTTCTAAGACATCCCATACGGCTGACATTTAAGTCTTTACCTGTTTCGCCTACTTTATAATTACTGTGGTGATGATTTTGCACCAAGTGTTATGTTACCTAATACGCCCCTATTATTTCCTATTGTATTGGGGACTAAATGATTGGATGACATGAATCTTGATTTTTGTTTAAGGATATTTGATGTTTTTTTGGTTTGTTTTGCTGGTCATGTTATAATCCATTGTTTTTCCTTTCATTCATGTTATTTTGCCTGGATGTAGCAATTTATATATAATTTATAAATAATAAATTTAAAAAAGAAAAAAAGAAACGTCTGCGAAGCACTCATAACCCCCATCTTGGACTATGTAAACATAAAATACCAGGGACTCCTTAAGCTACCTTATTCCCCTTACAGCTTGCCCAAAACTCTGCAGCCAGAATAATAGCAGGCATGGGCCCTTGAGAGCACATCACACCCACTCTGAAACATCTACAATTTACAAGAGGAAATAGACATTGAAATAAATTTGTTTCTAGAGAGCTTTTCATTTAAATCTAATGACAGTTTAGCTTAACCTAGAAAGTAAAATAAAGTAAATAGTTAATAAAATTAATTTATTTCTAAGGAGCTTTTTTACTTAAATCAAATCAGAATATAGCTTAGCATACAAGTAGAATAGTCTCTGAATAGAAAGAAAAATAAACTTCTTTCTAGTGATCTTTACAAAGAGCCCTTCCAATTAGGAGGCAAAAAATCTGTGAAGTTGCCTTAAATAGGCGTTAAAGGCAAGGGACAGATCAAAGGGGCAATTTAAAAGGCCGCTTCCATCAAACCAAGGGTTGTGTGAATCACCCAGGAAATTGGTAAGACTTTACTTTAGAAACATATGACAGCGCACTGTGTAGCAGCCAACTTTTAATAAGTCTTCTTTCCCTCCCTCCCTCTCTCCCCGACTCCCACCCACCCCTGGGATAATCAAACCTCTTAAAGGAAAGGAGGTGCCTATATTCACTCTCAGGTGCAGCTATTTATCTTCATCAGGCATACATTAAGGACCTGAGATTAATTAATCTTGAGGTGAACAAAGTCAATTAAATGTATTAGGTATAGTTTTATTAGTATAAGTATCCCCAGCAAATCTAAGTAAGTAAACAACTTAAATACCTAAACACAACCTTAAAACTAAGATGCAGACAGCAGTCCAGCAACAAGATGGGGGCTTTCCAATCTTTTGCATTCAGTGTCACATGTATGATTTTCTCCAAGTTAGTGAGGGGTCTTACGTGTGCACTAGGTGCAAGGATCTCTTTGCTCTCAGGGAAGGAGTCCGATCTTTGGAGGCTAGAGTAGCACACTTGGAAGACATAAGGAAGACAGAGAGGTACATAGACGAGACCTACAGGGATGTAGTACTGAAGTCCCACCTCCAGTCTAGCAGCATCCCTGTTGCCATGGAGGAGAGAAGTCACATGACAAGAGAGCATCACCCTGGTGTGGAAGGAAGTGATCCTGCAGCTAGGACTTGTCCTCCAGGTGATGTAAAACTCTCTCACACCTAGGTAGTTTCTCCAGGAAGGGAAGGGTTAGGACAGCTGTTATAGTTACTGATTTGATCATTAGGCATGTAAATATCTGGGTGGCTGGTGGACATGAGGATCGCCTGGTAAAATGCCTGCCTGGTATGAAGGTAGTGGACCTCACGCACCGCTTAGACAAGGTCTTAGATAGTGCTGGGGAGCAGTCTGCTGTCTTGGTACATGTCGGTACCAATGACATAGGAAAGTGTGGAAGGGAGGTTCTGGAGGCCAAATTTAGGATTTTAGATAGGAAGCTGAAATCTGAACTTCCAGGGTAGCATTCTCCGAAATGCTTCCCGTTCCACATGCAAGACCCAAAAGGCAGGCAGAGCTCTGGAGTCTCTATGCGTGGATGAGACGATAATGCAAGGAAGAGAGTTTTGGATTTGTTAGGAACTGGGCAACATTCTGAGGAAAGGAGGGGCTTTTCGGAAGGGATAGGCTCCACTTTAACCATGATGGAACCAGGCTGCTGGCATTAACCTTTAAAAAGGAGATAGAGCAGCTTTTAAACTAGATGATAGGGGAAAGCCGACAGTCACCCAAGCGCGCATGGTTTGGAACAATGTATCCATGAAAGATACTAGCAAAAGACTGAAGTTAGGCATATCGACAGAGAGGTTCCAATAAAGACAAAAGTAACCCAAATGCCCTTGAGTACAGAGCAAACAGAGCTTAAAGATTTCAAATTTCCCCTGCCTACTGATAACTAGATTAATATGAATAAAATACAGCTTCTAAAATGCTTGTATGCAAATGTTAGAAGTCTAAAAAATAAGATGGGAGAGTTAGAATATATAGCACTAAATGAGAAGTTAGATATGAATGGTATCTCAGAGACATGGTGGAAGGAGGACAATCAAGGGGTCACTGTGATACCTGGGTACAAACTATATCGTAATGATACAGCAGATCAAATTGGTGGAGGGGTTGTACTCTATGTTAGAGAGGGCATTTGAGTCACAAAGGATTAACGTTTTTCAGGAAACAAAATACACTGTAGAATCTCTATGGATTGAAATTCTATATAAAATACACTGTAGAATCTCTATGTATTGAAATTCCATGTAAAAAGGGAAAGGGGAAAGTGATGGCAGTGGGGTTCTACTATCAACCGCCTGGCCAGAATGAACAAATGGATGATGAAATGCTCAAAGAAATCATGGAAACTAGCAAAGGTTATAGCACAGTAATAATAATGGGTGATTTCAATTACCCTGGTATGGACTGGGTCAGTGTCATGGCAGTTCATGCTAGGGAAATAAAGTTTCTAGAAGAAAAAATGACTGCTTCTTGGAGCAGCTGATTCATGAACAGTCAAGAGGGAAAACAAACACAAAGATAGCAGTGCCCTCGCAAAGAGATACAAGCAAACACAGGAGGCGAGGGTCAGGCGAGGTCACTGGTGCTATTATTTATTCAAAACAAACCCCAACGCGTTTTGGTGGAACACCTTCTTCAGGGGATACGTGTTAAGGCGGAACGCCTTCCTCAGGGGGGTGCACATTTTAAAGAAATAAAAATACATAAATATACATAATAAAATTAAATTGTATCTTAAAAATTATATGATATTAAAAATTAAAAGCACAAATAAGACTACATTTATTAAAGTGGACTAATAAATAAAGAATAATGTAACCAATGCATCATCTGAAACCATCAGACAATGAAAAACAACTATGTATGAAACAATAAATAAATAATGTTGATGATCATAACTTTAAAACTTAAAATAATACGTAACGTACATATAGAAACCGTTGAAAGCATTCTAAAAGAATTAACTGTATTGGAAACTCATAAAACAAATATAGAGCAAGTATACAGACAAGGAAGACATACTTACAAAGGCACCGTGAATGTGTGCAATCTTTAAAAAGACTTCAGTCAGTGCTGGAAGACTAAAATTATATAAAACATAGTAGAATTTATTAGATCCCAGAGCCAGATGGGAGCAACTTAATAAATATGTATTATAAATAAGGTAAGGGAGTGGGATGTATACAGTAAAACAAGCTTGTGTCAAGCATATGCTAGCAATTTGTTTTTAGTCTAAATCTGTCGTTTATATGCCTTGTTGGATTCCAGAGGCATTATTACAGTATAGTATAAACCTATTACATTACAGTATAAACCTTATATGTTGTTCACCTGTGCTTCAATATACTTGACAGTAGAACTCAGTAAAAAGACTAGCTGAGATTTTCACGACTCCTATTTCATAATGATGGCTTACTTATAGTTCCATATCCATGTTTGTATATCTATGACATTAGTTAATATAGTTTCCCTGCTCTCACATTAGTTTATTAGCTTCTATACTAGTCCCAGCACTAATATATCATGTTTTCCCTTTATGCATCTCCCTTACATGAAAGAATCTGAACAGTTTCATGTTAATACACGTTTGTTTTACTGTATACACTCCCTTACCTTATTTATAATACATATTTATTAAATTGCTCCCATCTGGCTCTGGGATCTAATAAATTCTACTATGTTTTATATAATTTTAGTCTTCCAACACTGACTGATTGAAGTCTTTTTAAAGACTGCACACATATACTGTGCCTTTGTAAGTACGTCTTCCTTGTCTCTATATACTTGCTCTATATTTGTTTATGAGTTTCCAATACAGTTAATTCTTTTAGAATGCTTTCAATGGTTTCTATATGTACGTTATGTATTATTTTAACTTTTTAAAGTTATGATTAGCGACTTATTTATTTATTGTTTCATACATATATGTTTTTTATTGTCTCATCATTTCAGATGATACATTGGTTACATTATTTCTTTATTAGTCCACTTTAATAAATGTAGTCTTACTTGTGTTTTTAATTTTTAATATCATATAATTTTTAAGATGTAATTTTATTTTATTATGCATATTTATGTATTTTTATTTCTTTAAAATGTGCACCCCCTGAAGAAGGTGTTCCGCCTTAACGCTTTGGGGTTTGTTTTGAATAAATAATAGCATCAGTGACCTCATCTGATCCTCAGACAAGAGGGGAAGCCATTTAGAGTAGTTACTCACCTGTAACAGGTGTTCTCCAGGAGCAGCAGGAATCAGTCCTCACATATGGGTGACATAGACGTCGATGGAGCCCCTGCGGAGCATTTCCCCAGCTTTCTAAGAAAGCCTTTGGGAATACTGCATGCATGCGCGGTCCCCTTCCCGCCTAAAGGTGCCATCTTGCTCAGTCAAATGACATACCTAAAAACAGCACATAAAAATGTAAAAATAAACTATGTACAACTGCAACTCCCAGGGGAGAAGGGAGGGTTGTGAGGACTGATTCCTGCTGCTCCTGGAGAACACCTGTTACAGGTGAGTAACTACTCTTTCTCCAGGACCAAGCAGGAAGTCAGTCCTCACATATGGGTGACTCCCAAGCTCTGGGCTACCAAGGAACCCAGGCTGAACAAGAGAACTCCCTCTAGTCCCAGCATCACAGAAAGGCTTTTCACTGAAAGAACCTCCACCGGTAGCCCAACGGAGGGCTGGAGGACAGGTGTTGCCTAAACCTCAAAGAGATTCCGGAGTACTGCCTGGCCAAAAGCACTGTCCCTATGGGACTCCCTCTCCAGGCAGTAATGAGCTGCAAAAGTCTGGCTTGAGGACCAAGTTGCAGCCCGGCAGATGTCTGCCAACGGTACAGAGCGGAGATGAGCTACTGAGGCAGCCATTGCCCTGACACGATGGGCCGTGACCCGACCCTGCAAGGGAAGGTCAGCTGCCTTGTAAGCCCAGGTGATACAGTCAGCCACCCAGATGGACAAGGTACGCTTGGACACAGCTAACCCCAAATTATTAGGGTCAAAAGAGATGAAGAGCTGAGAAGCCCTTCGATGTCCTTGCGTACGGTCAAGGTAGAAGGATAAGGCCCTCCTACGGTCCAGGGTGTGCAGGACCGCTTCAGCCTGGCTTGCATGAGGCCTAGGGAAGAATGTTGGAAGAACCACCTCCTGGTTGAGGTGGAAAGAGGAGACAACCTTAGGGAGGAACTTTGGATGAGTCCTGAGGACCACCCTGTTCCTATAGAAGCGAGTGTAAGGCCTGTCACAGACTAGGGCCTGAAGCTCACTCACCTGTCTGGCTGAGGTTAAGGCTACTAGGAAGAGAGTCTTCCAGGAAAGGAAGCAGAGAGGACAAGTAGCCATCGGCTCAAAAGGTGGGCGAATCAGTTACTGCAAGACCACATTCAACTCCCACTCAGGGGCTGGAGGGCAGACAGGAGGTTTAAGCAAGAGCAAACCTCTGAGAAACCGGGACACCAAGGGGTGAACCGATAGAGAGTGCCCCTCCACCAGTGAGTGGTGAGCTGCTAGAGCTGAGAGGTGGACCCGAACAGAATTGGACTTAAGGCCCTGAATGGACAAGTGTAGCAGGTACTGAAGCACCACTGGTACAGTACAAGGATCTTCTGTATGCAGGTGACACCACACAGAAAACCTCTTCCACTTCAGGGCATAGGTTTTTCTAGTGGACTGCTTCCTAGAGGCCAGGACGACCTCTTCAACTTCGGGAGGTAGGCCCCAAGGAGCCAAAACTACCCTTGCAGCTTCCAGGCCATCAAATTGAGAGATTTGAGATTGGGGTGCAGAAGAGACCCCTGGTCCTGAGAAAGAAGATCAGGCTGCAACCCTAGAGGTAGTGGAGTGTCCACTGCTAGCTGAAGCAGAAGTGGGAACCAAGGTTGCCTCGGCCACCTGGAGGCTACCAGAAGGACCGAGGCCTGGTCCTTTAGAATCTTGAACAGGGTTCGGGCCACCAGAGGCGTGGGAGGAAACGCATATAGGAGGCCCTGGGACCAGGAAATCAGAAAAGCATCTGCTGCTAGTCTCAGAGGATGCGGTTGCCTGGAGCAAACCTGGGCAGCTGTCTATTCAGGGGACTGGCAAAGAGATCTATGGATGGAAGTCCCCACCTCAGGAAGATCTTCTGAACTACCAAGGGATGGAGCTGCCACTCGTGGGGCTGCAGAATTCTGCTCAACCGGTCTGCTAGGTAATTTTCCTGGCCAGGGAGATAAACCACCTTGAGCAACATGTTGTGCTTGAGCGCAAACAAGCAAAGGTCCTGCACCTCCTGACAAAGGAGCCTGGATCCAGTGCCTCCCTGTTTGTTGACATAAAACATGGCTACCTGGTTGTCTGTTTGCACTAAAATAGACTGGTGAGCCAGGGTTTGAGAGAAAGTCTTGAGGGCTAAGCGAATAGCCCGAAGCTCCAGTAGATTGATCTGCTGTTGGGCCTCCAAGGGAGACCACAGGCCCTGGGTGCACTTGCCCAGACAGTGTGCCCCCCAGCCCTGTAGAGAGGCATCGGTGGTCAATACCACTGTGAATCCAGGTGGCTGAAAAGGCATCCCCTCCAGCAGGTTGGGGGGGGGGTGCAGCCACCAACGTAGGGAGTGCAGGAACGGTCTGGACACCCCTACTCTGTCTCGGAGGCGCCCAGGCATTTGGTAAAGACTCTGGGGGCGGAGGTGAGGCCAAAGGGCAGCACTCTGTACTGATAATGGTTTCCTCCCACAATGTACCTGAGGTACTGTCTGTGGTCTGGATGAATGAGGATGTGAGTGTACGCATCCTTTAGATCTAAAGAGCATAGCCAACCTCCCTGCTGGAGGTAGGGCAGAAGTGATCCAAGAGTAAGCATCTTGAACTTTTCCTTCTGTAAGAACTTGTTGAGATTTCTGAGGTCGAGAATAGGCCTGAGATCCCCTGTTCTCTTTGGTACTAGGAAGTACCTGGGGTAAAACCCGTGACCTTGGAGGTGGGGAGGCACAGGCTCCACCGCCTGGTCTCGTAACAGACCCTGAAGCTCCTGCAGGAGGAGGGCTGTATGGAGAGGAGGTCTTGGAGGCTCTACTGGAAAATAGGGAGGAGGCAACTGATGAAAATAAAGCAGGTAGCCCTTTTGGACTATGCTTAAGACCCAGTTGTCCCCTGTAATGGGTGGCCACCGGTGGACAAACAGGGCTAGGCGACCTCCAGTGCAGGGATGGGACAGCAGAGACGGAGAGGCTATGCCTTGGGAGTCAAAAACCCCCACCCTGAGTAGGAGCAGGAGCCGGAGGCTTGGGGGCTTTCTGCCTACCGGGCCCATGTCCCTGCCCCTTGGCCTGCTGACCCTGTGGGGGAGCGGGGGAGGCCTGGTAAGTCGGGTACTGTTTGTAGGCAGTCACCTTCCTCGAGTAAAAGGGATTTTTACCCGAGCCCTTCTTCTTGTGTGAAGGGGCAGAAGTCTTTCGAGACAGCCTTGTCCTCGTGAGGTGCTCGGTCTCAAGCTGTGCAGCCTTCTCGGCCATGGGCTTGCCAAAAAGGTTCTCACTTCGACAAGGGACATCGACCAACTTGTCTTGAACCCATGGCTCGAGATCCGATGACTGCAGCAATGCCTGGTGTTGAGCCGCGATGCCGGCTGCTGCAACATCGGCTGAGGCCTCGAAGCCATCGTAGGCTGCGCGGGACATGAACTTAGAGCATTCCCGAATCCCCGAGGACAAGGACTTGAACCTCTGCAAAGGTTCCCCGGAGAGACCAGCAGAAAACCCGGCAAGCTCCTTCGCCAGATCCCGCAAGTATATGCCCATGTACAGCTGGGTAAGACTGGACACGGCAAGCAAGCATCGAGCCCTGGAAGCACTTTCTACCAAACGCATCCAGGTTCCGGGCCTCCCTGCCAGGGGGGGCACCGCGGAGGGCATCTTCTGACTTTTCAGACGATGCATGGCCGATTCCACCACCATGGAATGGTGCGGTTGCTGCGCCTTTTGAAACCCAGGGCTCTTATGGAGTCGATAAATGGAATCGACCCGCTTGCTCAGAACCGGCGCCGAGGCCGGTGCCTCCCACATCCGGAAGAGGAGCCGTTCCAGCATCGGAGGAATTGGCACAGTAAAGGCCTCCTTCGGAAGAGAGTCATACTGGAGGGCCTCGAGCTCCTCGGCTCGAGGCTCCTCCTCGGGGTCCGCGGGGATCGCCAAAGCAGTGGCCAAATCCCGCACGAACTCCGAGAACTGAGTATCCTCCGGAGGGGATCTACTCCGGGGCTCAGACTGCGGTGAGTCCAACGGGACGCACCGAGTCTTGAAGGTATCGGGGGACTCCTCGTCCTCCGTCTCCCAGGCGGACTCGTCCGACGAGGAGTCGGGCTCCGGCAGCGCAGGGCCCGGCAGCACCCGCCCCGGTGTCGACACCCTTGGTCCCGACCGGGAGGTCGAGGGTGACCGTGACCGAGGACGACTTCGAGCCTTCATGGTCTCGAGTATCGACTCGGTCTCCGGGGTCAACTTCGACGTCGATGTCCCGGTGGTCGGGGCAGATGCGCCAGCAAGGCTGGCCATCAGCACCCGCTGCTGATCCATGAAGGCAGACAGTCTGCACTCCAAGGCTGTCAGCCTGAGACCCAGCTCAGGAGACTCAGCAGCTACCAACTCGGGCCCCGGCGGCGCTGGGCCCAACGTCGGCTCCCTGGGAGGAGAGTCCTCGAGGACAACAGGACTTACGTGTCCAGCAGACTCCGGCTCCACCCGAGTTATCTTTGATGGCTTCTCCTGTTCCACGGGCCCGGGACGGCGGTCGGAATTAGTGGAGGAGGGATAGTAAGGAAATCCACAGTACTACCCTTTAACTTTCGAAAGGGAGACTATGATAAAATGAGGAAAACAGTTAAGAAAAAACTAAAAGGAGCAGTTGCAAAGGTTAAAGACGTACATCAAGCTTGGGTGTTGTTGAAAAATACTATCTTGGAAGCCCAGACCAGCTGTATTCCACGCTTTAAGAAAAGTGGAAGGAAGTCCAAAAAACTGCCAGCATGGTTTAAAGGTGAGGTCAGAGAGGCTGTTGTTGCCAAAAAAGCATCTTTCAGGAAATGGAAAAAAAGAGCCAAACGATGAAACCTGGAAACAGCACAAGCACTGGCAAGTCAAATGCAAGGCATTGATAAGGCAGGCAAAGAGAGAATTTGAGAAGAAGCTTGCTGCGGAAGCAAAAACGCGAAATAAAGACCTTTTCAAGTACATTCGTAGCAAAAAACCTGTGAGAGAGTCAGTTGGTCCATTAGATGATAAAGGGGTTAAAGGAGCACTAAGAGGCGACAAGGCGATAGCGGAGAGACTGAATGAATTCTTTGCTTCGGTCTTTACTGAGGAAGATGTAGGGATGTTACCCATGACTGAAGTGGTATTTAAAGGTGTGGAAGAATTGAAGGAAATATCGATACATCGGGAAGATGTCTTACAACTATTAGATAAACTGAAGAGTAGCAAATCACCTGGGCCGGATGGTATACATCCAAGGGTGTTGAAAGAACTGAAATTTGAGATTGCAGACCTGCTATCAGTAATCTGTGAACTATCATTAAAATCATCTCTAATACCTGAGGATTGGAGGATCGCCAATGTAACACCAATTTTTAAAAAGGGTTCGAGGGGTGATCCGGGAAACTACAGACCGGTGAGCCTGACATCAGTACCGGGAAAAATGGTAGAAACCATCATAAAGAATAAAATTACTCAGCATGTACATAGTCACGACCTAATGGGAGACAGCCAACATGGCTTTAGACAAGGAAGATCTTGTCTTACTAATCTGTTATGTTTTTTTGAAGGAGTGAATAAACAGGTGGACAAAGGTGAGTCGGTTGATATTGTGTATCTGGACTTTCAGAAAGCCTTTGACAAGGTCCCTCATGAGAGACTTTTGGCAAAACTAAAGAGTCATGGGATAGGAGGCAGTGTACTATTGTGGATCAGGAACTGGTTAAAAGATAGAAAGCAGAGGGTAGGGCTAAATGGCCAATTTTCCCAATGGAGAAAGGTGAATAGTGGTGTACCCCAGGGATCTGTGCTGGGTCCGCTGCTTTTTGACATATTCATAAATGACCTGGAAAGTGGAATAACAAGTGAGGTTATCAAATTTGCAGATGACACTAAACTATTTAAAGTTGTTAAAACCCAGGAGGATTGTGGAAAATTGCAAGAGGATCTTGATAAATTGGAAGACTGGGCATCAAAATGGCAGATGAAATTTAATGTGGAGAAGTGCAAGGTTATGCACCTAGGGAAGAACAACCCAAACTATGGTTACACGATGCAAGGTTCCATATTAGGAACCACCACCCAGGAAAAAGATTTAGGCGTCATTGTGGATACCATGTTAAAACCCTCGGCCCAGTGTGCAGCGGCGGCCAAGAGAGCAAATAGAATGCTAGGTATGATAAGGAAAGGAATGGAAAATAAAACAAAAGATATTATAATGCCTCTATATCGTTCCATGGTGAGACCGCACCTTGAATATTGTGTGCAATTCTGGTCACCGTATCTTAAAAAGGATATAGCGATTATAGAAAAGGTTCAGAGAAGAGCCACCAAAATGGTAAAGGGGATGGAAGGCTACTCCTATGAAGAAAGGCTAAAAAGGTTGGGGCTCTTTAACCTGGAAAAGAGACGGCTGAGGGGAGATATGATAGAAGTCTATAAATTAATGAACGGAGTGGAACGGGTAAACGTAGATTGATTGTTTACCTTATCAGAATATAGAAAGACTAGGGGACATGCAATGAAGCTACAGGGTAAACTATTTAAGACTAATAAAAGAAAATATTTTTTCACTCAACGTGTAATCAAACTCTGGAATTTGTTACCGGAGGATGTAGTAAAGGCTGTTAGTGTAGCTGGGTTTAAAAATGGTTTGGACAAGTTCCTGGAGGAAAGGTCCATAAACCATTATTAAGAAGGGACCCAGGATATCAATGCTTGAACCAATACAAGCATTGTGGAACCTGTGTCCCTTGGGGAAACTGCTAGGTACGTATGACCTAGATTGGCCACTGTTGGAAACAGAATACTGGGCTTGATGGACCTTGGTCTGACCCAGTATGGCATATCTTATGTTCTTATGACACCTAGCCCTCGAGGAGCCAGGGACCTCCTCTGACGCCATCCTCGTGAGCCGCTTCTTCCTCTTTCGCTCCCGCTCGGGGGACCCCCTATCTGAAGAACCCCGACGATGCTCGGGGTCAGACTCCCGAGACGTCGAGGCCTCAGATGAGGTCCGGGCCCGGCCAGAGGCCGAGTCGGAGAAAAGCCTTTCCTTCTGGTGCTGACGACTTCAGAGTGCCTTAGTGGACATTTTTCCACACGGCCCACAGATCTTAGGATCATGATCAGGACCGAGGCACCAGTCGTGTGTGTCAGTGAGAGACATTAGTCACACTTCTTAAAACCACTGGAAGCCATCGGGGGAAAAAAAGAGTCCCCGCGAGGTCAAAGGACCGGCCTTCCACGGAAAAGGAAAAAAAGGGCGCGAACGCCAGCCACGAAGGGCAAAAACCGAAAAAAGAAGATCGGGCTCGATACCGGTGTACCGAACCCGGCGAGAAGGGGAACCAGCGTCGAACAGGACAAAAACCGATTAGAAAATTGCGAGGTATAGATGAAAAAATCTGACTATTTTCCGGGTGAACAAGGACACACGTCCGAAGGGCTTCACGGAAAAAGAGAGACTGAGCAAGATGGCACATTTAGGCGGGAAGGGGACCGCGCATGCGTGCAGTATTCCCAAAGGCTTTCTTAGAAAGCTGGGGAAATGCTCCACAGGGGCTCCATTGACGTCGATGTCACCCATATGTGAGGACTGACTTCCTGCTTGGTCCTGGAGAGTGGAAGACAATATCTGGTGTAAGAGATAAGGGTGTTGGGGCCACTTGGCAATAGTGATCATAGCATTATCACGTTTGATTTAAGAAATGAAACAAGGACGGCAAGGAAATCCACAGTACTACCCTTTAACTTTCAAAGGGGATACTGTGATAAAATGAGGAAAATAGTTAAGAAAAAAATAAAAGGAGCAGTTGCAAAGGTTAAAGATTTACACCAAGCATGGGTGTTGTTTAAAAATACTTTCTTGGAAGCCCAGACTGGCTGTATTCCATGCTTTAAGAAAAGTGAAAGTAAGTCCAAAAAACTGCCAGCATGGTTTTCAGGTGAGAGCAGAGAGGCTGTTTCCAAAAAAGCATCTTTCAGAAAATGAAAAAAGAGCCAAATGACAAAAACTACATAAGCACTGGTAAGTTAGATGCAAGGTATTGATAAGGCAGTCAAAGAGAGAATTTGAGAAGAAACTTGCTGTGGAAGTAAACACACTTTTTAAAGTACATTTCTAGCAAAAAAACTTGTGAGAGAGTCAGTTGGACCATTAGATGATAGAGGGATAAAAGGGGCACTAAGAAGGGACAAGGCCAAAGTGGAGAGACTGAATGAATTCTTTGCTTCAGTATTTACTGAGGAAGATGTAGGGATGTTACCCATGGCTGAAATGGTATTTAAAGGTGATGCAGCAGAAAAATTGAATGAAATATTGATATACCAGGAAGATGTATTACAACTATTTGATAAACTGAACAGTAGCAAATAACCTGGACCAGATGGTATACATCAAAGGGTGTTGAAAGAACTGAAATATGAGACTGCAGACCTACTATTAATAATCTGTGACTATCATTAAAATCATCTGTAATACCTGAAGATTGGAGGATGGCGAATCTAATGCCAATTTTTAAAAAGGGTATTAGTGGTGATCTGGGAAACTACAGACTGGTGACCCTGACGTCAGAACCGGGAAAAATGGTAGTAATCATTATAAAGAACAAAATTACTGAGCATGTAGATAGTAGTGGCTTAATGGGAGACAGCCAACATGGCTTTAGCTAAGGAAGGTCTTGTTTTACTAATCTGTTATATTTTTTTTGAAGGTGTGAATAAACAGGTAGACAAAGGTGAGTCGGTTCATATAGTGTATCTGGATTTTCAGAAAGCTTTTGACAAGGTCTCTCATGAGAGACTCCTGGCAAAATTAAAAGTCATGGTATACTATTGTGGATCAGGAAATGGTTAAAAGACAGAAAGCAGAGGACAGGGATAAATGGCCAATTTTCTGAATGGAGAAAGGCGAATGGTGGAGTATCCCAGGGATCTGTGCTGGGTCCACTGTTTTTTAACATATTCGTAAATTACCTGGAAATGGGAATAACAAGTGAGGTAATCAAATTTGCAGATGACACAAAATTATTCAAAGTTGTTAAAACCCAAGAGGATTGTGAAAAATTGCAAGAGGATCTTGATAAACTAGAAGACTGAATGTTCAAATGGCAGATGAAATTTAATCTGGACGTGTAAAGTTATGTACCTAGGAAAGAACAACCCAAACTATAGTTACATGATTCAAGGTTCCATATTAGGAATTACCACCAGGAAAAAGATTTAGGAGGCATCGTGGATAACATGTTGAAACCCTCCGCCCAGTGTGCAGCGGCAGCCAAGAAAGCACACAGAATGCTAGGAATCATAAGGAAAGGAATAGAGAATAAAATAAAGGATATTATAATGCCTCTGTATCGTTCCATGGTGCAACCGCACCTTGAATATTGTCTGCAATTCTGGTCACCGTATCTTAAAAAGGATATAGCGTTATTAGAAAAGGTACAGAGAAGAGCCACCAAAATGGTAAAGCGGGAAGGATACCCCTATGAGAAGAGGCTAAAAAGGTTAGGACTCTTCAACCTGGAAAAGAGACGGCTGAGGGAAGATATGATAGAGGTCTATAAATTAATGAATGGAGTGGAACGGGTAAATGTAGATCGATTGCTTATGCCATCAAAATACAGAAAGACTAGGGGACATGCAGTGAAGCTACAGGGTAACCTATTTAAGACTAATAAGAGAAAATATTTTTTCACTCAATGCGCAATCAAACTCTGGAATTCGTTACCGGAGGATGTAGTAAAAGCTGTTAGTATAGCTGGCTTTAAAAAAGGTTTCGACAAGTTCCTGGAGGAAAGGTCCATAAACTATTACATAGAAACATGACAGAAAGAGACCACATGGCCTATTATCTAGTCTGTCCTTCCATATTAACCACTACAACAGTGCCCTTTTTTCCTATAGAGATCCTCTGTGTTTATCCCATGCTTCTTTGAATTCAGATACTGTCCTCATCTCTACCACCTCCACTGGGAGACTACTCCATGGATCCACCACTCTTTCTGTAAAGAAATATTTCCGCATATCATTCCTGAATCTATCCCCTTTCACCCTCATCCCATGTCCCCTTGTAGCAGAGCTTGCTTTCAATCGGAAGTGGCTCTCCTCCTGTGCATTTATGCCACGGAGGTATTTAGACATCTCAATCATATCACCTCTATCCCGCCTTTCCTCTAAGGTGTACATATTAAGATGCTTAGGTCTATCCTCAAATGCTTTATTATGAAGACCACTAACCATTTTAGTAGCCACCCTCTGTACTGACTCCAGCCTGTTTATATCCTTTTGAAGGTGCGGTCTCCAGAATTGCACACAGTACTCCAAATGAGGTCGCACCAAAGACTTATACAGAGGCACTATCACCTCCTTTCTTCTGCTGGCCATTCCTATCCCTATACACCCAAGCATCCTTCTAGCTTTTGCTGTCGCCTTTACTACCTCTTTAGCTACTTTAAAATCATCAGACACAATCATAGCTAGGTCCCGCTCTTCTTTAGTGGATAAAAGTACTTCACCCCCTATACTATATTGCTCCCGTGGATCGCTGCAGCCCAAATGCATGACCTTGCATTTTTTAACATTAAATCTTAGCTGCCAAATTCTAGACCATTCTTCTAGCTTACCTAGATCCCTCCCTCATGTTATCTACACTTTCCTAGGCATCTTACTCTATTGCAGATTTTGGTATTATCTGCAAAGAGGGAAACCTTACCCGACAGCCCTTCCACTACATCACTAACAAAGATGTTAAAAAGAATATTAAAGGGGACCTGGGAAATCCACTGCTTGCCCCAATACAAGCACTGTGGAACCTGTGTCCTTTGGGGAAACTGCTAGGTACTTGTGACCTAGATTGGCCACTGTTGCAAACAGGATACCGGGATTGATGGACCTTGGTCTGACCTAGTATGGCATTTCTTATGTTCTTTTGTCAGTCTAGTCCCACCTTTTCAGAGAGACTCTTTTCCTTTCTGCTGATGTTGCCCATCTGAATAACACAGGTACACTACCAAAAAACTGCCTCCAGTTTTGCAACTGATTCCTATAGATTTTGGGGTGCTGAATCCAGGAAAAATAGCCAAAATGTTCCATCACGTCACGTTTTCTTGCAAAATTAGATTTCTTACCCATATAAGGAATGTTCACATAATTTCTTTTTAGCCGACTGCAGTTTATTTTCTTGACCCAAAATAGAGGTTGTAATGGTTAACTAACTAGAAACACTCCCTCATGATATTTTAGAGTGTTTTGTATTCATTTTATACATTAACAGGACAATTGGGAGGCGGGGGGCTAAATCCAGTACTCGCGCTGGAGCATGTTCTTTCCTGTTCGCCTCGCCCGTTCGCTCGCTCAAACACGGTGGTTGCGACATGAACGTTCCTGTCAAATTTCAGTTTCTTGCAAGTTCATTATTACCTTTTGTTTGTTCAGTCGTAATCCAGCTTTATTCCGAAGTGGTTCACTACAGTTGTAGTTTGCAGTGCTGTGTATTTGTGATGGCTCACAGAGCCAGAGGTTGCGTCAACTCTCCGGACAGTTTTTGTTTTATTTGTGGGGAATATACCGTGAAAAAGCGGCAGAGGAACATTTCTGCATTTATTAAAAAAGTATATTTCGCCTATTTCGGTTTGAAGTTAGGCGATCAAGACAAACCGTGGGCTCCTCACAAAGTGTGCAAGACATGTGAGGAAGATCTACGCTTATGGATGAAAGGTAAAAAACAAGCATTTCATTTCGGAATACCTATGATGTGGCGTGAACAAAGAGACCACAGAGCAGTGACTGCTATTTTTGCTCTTGCATTGTGAAGGGATACAACTTAAAAAATAAGAACGTAATAAGTTACCCCAACCTTCCCTCAGCAATTAGGCCTATACCTCATAGCAACAAAGTACCTGTGCCTGAACCACCAAAATCTTTGGATCATATTTGTGTGGACGGTTCTGATCATGATGAGATTCATCAGATGGCTTTTCCCGATGAGTCCAGTACTTCCGAGTTTGAAACTGAACCAGATCCGAAACCTGAACTTTTCTCTCAAGCTGAATTGAATGATTTAGTCCGGGATTTAGGACTCCCAAAAGATGCTGCCCAACTGCTAGGTTCTCGGCTTAAACAGAAAAATCTATTGTCACCAGGAACAACTTTTTATTGGTACCGCAACCGCGAGACACAATTTTTGAAGTATTTCAGCAAAGAGGAAGATTTGGTATTTTGCAACGATATATACGGAGTGATGGAAAAGTTTAAACTCAAGTATGATCCTGCTGAATGGCGGCTGTTCATTGATTCGTCAAAAGACAGCATAAAAGGTGTTCTTCTTCATAATGGCAACACATTCGCTTCAGTTCCTATTGCTCACTCTGTTATTCTCCAAGAAAAATACGAGAATTTGGCCCTGATTCTTCAGAAGATTCGTTATGATGAGCATAAGTGGATGATTTGTGGAGACTTTAAAATTCTATCCATGCTATTAGGGCAGCAATCCGGTTTCAACAAATATCCCTGCTTCCTTTGCTTGTGGGATAGCCGGGCCCGCGACCTACACTGGGGGAAAAAAGACTGGCCAATTCGGGAGTATTTGAGACCCGGTGAGAAAAATGTTCTTCATGAGAGCTTGGTACCTCGTGATAAAATTCTATTACCACCTCTCCACATTAAGTTGGGTCTCATTAAGCAATTCATCAAGTCCCTTCCAAAAGATGGTGAGTGCTTTCGGTACCTTTGCTCAAAGTTCCCCCGACTTTCTGAAGCAAAGCTAAAGGAAGGAGTGTTTGTTGGCCCTGATATAAGGAAACTCATTTCAGATGGAGCATTCGCTGAAACGATGTCTGAGAAGGAAAAAGAAGCCTGGGATTCCTTCAAGGATGTTGTTCTCAAATTCTTGGGGAACAGGCGAGATGAGAACTATAAGGATATTGTTGCCAGGATGCTCAATGCCTTCAAAGAACAAGGCTGTAACATGAGCCTGAAAGTCCATTTCTTGCACTCCCATGTGAACTACTTTCCCGAAAACATGGGGGCGTACAGTGAAGAACAAGGTGAAAGGTTTCACCAGGACATCAAGGACGCAGAGAGAAGGTACCAAGGAAGATGGAACACCACTATGATGGCTGATTTCTGCTGGTTGCTGCTGCGGGAAACCCCAGATGAAAAATACGCCAAGCAGCGCACCAAGAGAAGCATTCGGGGGAAGAAGAAACAGACCCACCAGGAGATTGATTGACCCAAGAATGACTTTAAAATCTAAACTGTGTTGACAAATATCGTGTTTTTACTAAACTTTGAAATAAAAATTTGCTAGTTATTACCATAGTGTCGGATCTCATTTATTAGAATTTTATTTTCACACCATTGGGTGTTTGTCTTCATGTATTGCAATGGTGCGGTTTGCGTTTTCTATTCTTACATACATACCTGTACAACATTTTTTGCACATTTCTTTGCTTTGCTTTGTGTCTAACCTCGCTCTTATATGCTCAATGTTTGTGCACATGTATGTGGCTGTTTTAAGTGCAGACAATTTTGCTACGATCACAGTGTGTTTTGTTGACATTACTCTATTCTTATGTGCTGCCTTGTTACAATTTTCTTTATTCTTATTTGAATAACTACTAAACAATTAGTATAAAGAATTCATCCAAGAAACTTTTATCTCGATCGCACTCAATCTGAAACGTTCACCTCAAACTGCTAACCCAATGTAGCAAAAAGTCTGTACGTGATGGAGCAAATTGGTTACCAGATTTGGATTCAGCGCACCAAAAAACGTAAAAATCAATCGAAACATTAGAGGCAGTTTAAAAAAATTTTTTTTTAGTGTATCTGTGTAATTTGACCTGTCCTCCTCCCTAAGAATACAGTTCATGCCCCCTGCAATGATCAAGTCTCTCCTCGCCACCTTCTTGAATGTCTTCGTCCAACTCTTAAAACAGGTACCCTTATTTATTTATTTATTTTATTTAACATTTCTTCTATACCGCACTCTTACCATCAGCGCGGTTTACATCGAACATAACATATACATACAGGAAACTGTAGTGTATTTTACATTTAACAGGACATTTGGACTTCGGCCCATTTGGGACATTCAGGTTCAAGAAGAAAATTTCCTCCTGATCCACTCTGCCAGGCACAACACACTACCCTCCCTTGACTGCCCCCCCCGCCCCAGTCTTGTACAATATGAAGGACATGCTCTTATGGGTCAGTATAACAACCCCCCTCTTATAGGCTGAGCAGAACGGACCCAGTGTGAACTGAGAGCACGCCCAGAGGCAAACGCTAGACCTCTTATAGGCTGAGCAAAACATCTGCTCATAGCCCTGGTTCTGCAGTTTCTGATGCTCCTACCTAGTTAAATGGGTTTCCTGGAGGAATGCCACATAGACATGTGCTTTGGACAAAGTAGTAAGTACCTGCTTTCATTTAATTGGGCTATGTATTCCCCGAACATTAAAGGAAGCAATTTTACAGCCAACAATCCTCAATCTCATTCATAACCCGTCAGATACACCATGCCAGTCTCCCGTTCCACCCATCTGTGCACTCTTGCATTTTCTCTGTTCCATCAGACATCACTGAGCATATTAACATTAAAGAAAATAAAACTAACCTCAACCCAACATCATACAAACTCCTTCTACCACCTTAACTATTCCCTCCTCTTTTATATTTCTGACTTTCAAAGGCTTTATCCATTAACCCAAATCGCCACCCTCCTGCCACCATTTATCATACAATTTCCCCTTCAACTCCCCTCTTCCCCCATGCCCGTGGCTTTCCGGATGATATCTCTCCTGTAAAAGGAGTAGCATCCCCACTTTTCATCCATACCACGGGGTGGGAGGAGGGTCCAGGGTAGGCCATGTTGCCCACAGGTGCAGTCACCACCCCACAAAAAAACAGCTCATCAGAGTCCTCAAAGACATCACTTCCTGTCTGCCCATCTGGATGGATACAGTGCAAGGGCCACCAAAACCATGGCCAGGCAGCCCAATTGCACCGGGTCTATACAGTCAAGACCACTGTTCCCTCTAAGCTGTGCGCGTGTGCGCGCGCACACACCTCACTGAGCGAGCGCACATACTTTACAACAGAGCGCACAAAAATTACGGCTCTGATTCTGATAGAAAACAACAGACGTCTTAAAATGTAAAAGTTATGATTGAAATTACTAGAAATTTCCCGCTTCATTTAGTAATCGTCTATTTTCATTTAATTTGATTAAAATCAATGTGGTGTACATACTGTATTCTGACGTGTAGTCAAATGTTAAAGTATATAACTCCGAGTGTCATTATGTGGTGCACAAAAATTTAACCTTCCTTCAAAAGCTGCACACAGCTGATATTTTATGCACACGCAGCCTACAGAAAATTAGAGGGAACATTGGTCAAGACATAGTCCACACATTGTCCTCAAACTCCCGACAGAGCTGTCATAGCCGAATCCACCATCTTCATCAGGGATGTCTCCTCTGCCCCTAGACCTCCAGCCCCTCCGGTTCGAAATGAGCGGTCTGATCACTCCTCCCCTCCAAGTCTTGCCCATCATGGGCTCCGGAGGACGGTCCACTCTCTGACCTGTTGAAGGCCACAGCATCAGAGGTCCTCGGGCTCCGCGTCTCGTGCTGAGCTGTACCTCCGGGTAGAAAGCATGAGGCCTTGATAAATTTTTGCAGGCCCTATGGCGAATGAAAAAAACGCTGCTCCATTTTCAACCTAAGTGAATTGTGCAGGATACCAAATGGCCATTTTAATCCCCCTCTGAACCAGTGATTTATGGTATTTTAGAAGGTTCTTTCATCATCGCACCATCTCTGCTGTTAGATCTGGAAAGATAAACACCTTCCATCCTTTGTACATGACATGGCCCGTTTTCTGGGCTTCTTGGATGATGTGCTCCCTATCCTGAAAACGTAGCAATTTGACCACAAAGGCCCTTAGCCTAGCGTTTGCCTCTGGGCGTGCTCTCAGTTCACACTGGGTCCGTTTGATCTCATACAGTGCTGGCGATGGGCAGCCTGGGAAACAGGCCTCAAACAGTGCATAAAAGCTTTTGGGTCCGCACCCCTTCACCCTCCAGTATTCCAAAGATCCGTACATTTGATTGCTGATTGCTATTTTCACGGTCCTAGATCTTCTCGTAGCCAGTCTACTTGCTTTTGTCGCTTGGCCACGCCTTTCAAGTCCATCTGCATGCCCTCCGTTTGGCTGATATGGGCCTCTGCGTCATCCAGTTGTGTGCCAACTACAGCAGATTTCTCCTCTATTTTCCCCAGTACTTTCTCCATGATCTCTTTTTTTGATTCTTGAATTTCCCGAAGTGCTTTAAAGAGAATAGAGACTCTCTCAATGCCTGGATCATCCAACTCACTAGCAGCCAAAGAGGCTGGCGATGGTGGCACGCCGATATTGCTGTTGGTCCCGCTGCTTGTGCCTTTGCCGCATACAGGTCCTTAATCATTTTTGTGGCTTTAATCCTTAATGTTTTAGGCATGCTACCTAGTTTTTATGATGTGACTGCATATTTCCAGCTGAATGACTACCTGCTGTGTGGTGGCCCCCAGGAGCAACTTTACTCACGTCGACTCTCTATGCTGGCCAAACCGGAAGTCTCGAAGTGGTATTCTTGATCAGCCAATCATCCAGATAGGAGAAGACCAACACTCCCAGCGTCCGGTAGTAAGCAGCTACTACTGCAAGGCATTTTGTGAAAACGTGAGGTGCTGAGGAGAGTCAAAAGGCAACACTCGGTACTGGAAGGGTTGTTCCCCCAGGAAAAATCTGAGATACTTCCTGTGAGCAGAATGTATCTGTATGGGGGTGTATGCATCCTTCAAATCCAGGGAGCACAGCCAAGGTGATGTTTTATTTAAGTTAATGTCCTTTCCTTGAGTCCTGCTAGACCAGTCCAGACAAGTGGGCTTTGTTTCCCTACCAGCAGACTGGTGGAGACAAAGGATCAATGAAAAGCCCAGGTTTCAATGACATCACTTCTATGCCTCTATTCGCCCCAGCCGCCAGTCTTCTCTTCAGTATTTGTCCCAAAGCAAGCCTCACACAACCTTGATCATGGGCAACAAGGAGTAATTAACAGTAGAGAACTATGTACAGGAAAGCATAAACAGAGATAAACCTGCAGAGCCAAGGATAAAAATCATAGCAGACCCAAGAGCACCGCAGCAAAAATTCCGAGCAATACAGTTCCAGGAGCTTGGCTTGGACTGGTCTAGCAAGGCATTATCTGGTAAAAAATGTCACTTTCCATAATTTTATTTATTTGGAAACTTTTCTATACCGCCCCTTCCAGAGATCAGGGGCGGTTTACAGAGAACAGTAAAACAATGACATTGAACATCTTGTAACCTAGTAACTATTTACAATAAAAACAGTTAAACATAGCAACTATTTACAAACTCATAAATTATAATTGTGGCACTCAAAGTTTTATTGAAAGCACTTAAATTTGTAAGAGGTGAAAAATCTTTATGAGGAAGTGTGAGGTTATGACTGAGTTTGTGTAGGCGGGATATTAGGTGGGATGGTCAGATTGTGCTTGTGGGGCATGATCAGAGGTGTGATCTAGATTATAGAAATGCTGGATGAACAAGCATGTTTTTAATTCCTTTTGGAAGGTTTGGAGGTCTTTGATCGCTCTTAGATTCACTGGGAGACTATTCCATTGCACAGGTGCAATATATGAAAAAGCACTGTTGCTTATTATCTGTTTTATTTTTCGTATTGAGTCAGGGACTAAAAGAGTGTTGAGGTTCCTCCTTCTTCTCGTTCTGTTTTCAGGGGGGGGGGGTTGAATCAAAGTTGAAAGATGAGATGGGGCAATGTTGTTGATTAGCTTGAAGCTAGTCACTGGATTTATACTGAATCCTACTGGCAACAGGGAGTCAATGGAGGGTGTATAAAATGGGAGAAATGTAGTCAGATAGCCTGGCTTTAAAGATTATTTGTGCAGAAAGCATAGTTACTCACCTGTAACAGGTGATCTCCGCGAACAGCAGGAATTTAGTCCTCACATATGGGTATCGTCGGTACCAACGGAGCCTGCGTGGGAACGCTCCCCAGCGTCCAATTAGAAAGCTTTTGGGAGCATCCCCACAGCGCTTGCGTGCTGCCTTCCCGCCTTTCCCAACTGCCTCTCTCCAGTTGAGTTTTAAAGCTGAGACAAAGAGAGAGAGAGGGAAAGGGAAAGAGATAGATAGAGAGATACAACTCCTAGGGGAGGTGGGTGGGTTGTAAGGACTAAATTCCTGCTGTTCCCGGAGATCACCTGTTACAGATGAGTAACTATGCTATCTCCAAGAACAAACAGGAATGTAATCATCACATATGGGGACTCCCTAGCTTTAGATGCCAGGGAGAGACCTCAGAAGTTGTGCATCCCTGAGAAGGGCTCCACTTCCCCCCATGGATCTCTGGCATCCTACCAGGGATGGTGGGTAGGAGTTGATTAGGTATGGAACAGGTGTTGGAGAACAGCCTGACCAAACAAGGCACCCCGGCGGGAGTCCTTGTCCAATCAGTAATGGGCTGTGAAGGTATAAACCGAGGCCCAGGTGGCTGCTCGACAGATATCGTCGATAGACACAGAGTGCAAATGAGCCATTGAAGCTGCCATGGCTCTCATATTGTGAGCTGTGACATGGCCCTCCAGAGGAAGATTCTTACTCTGATAGGCAAAGGATATACACTGAGCAATCCAGTTAGATAGTGTTCTCTTGGAGACTGGAAGTCCCAAATGAGAAGGATCAAAAGCAACAAAGAGTTGAGAGGACTTTCTATGCTGCTGTGTTCTTTGTAAGTAAAAGGCTAAAGCTCTTTTACAGTCCAAAGTATGAAGGTTCCTTTCTGCATTTGATGCATGAGGTCTTGGAAAGAATACAGGTAGGTAGACCGCTTGGTTTAGATGAAAAGGCGAGACCACCTTTGGCATAAAGCGTGGATGAGTCCTAAGGACTACCTTGTCATGATGGAACCTTGTATAAGGTGGATCAGCTACTAATGCCTGCAACTCATTGATGCGACGTGCTGATGTGATTGCAATGAGAAAGATAACCTTCCAAGAAAGGAATTTCAATGAGGTAGTAGCTAAGGGTTCGAAAGGTGGCTTCATGAGCTGACCAAGAACCAGGTTTAAGTCTCATGCCACCGGTGGTGGCCTAATGGGAGGCTTAGTTAGAAGAAGGCCTCTCATAAATCTTGCTATAAGAGGATGGGAGGAAATAGGTTGTCCATTTAGAGGCTTGAAAGAAGCTGCAATAGCACTCCAATGGACTCTTACTGAGTTAGTTTTAAGTCCTGTATTGGATAAATGAAGGAGATACTCCAGTAAAGATTCCAGAGGTATCGCAAGGGGGTTAAGACCCTTCTGCGAACACCATATGGTAAAACCTTTCCACTTGAAAGCATAAGAGCGTCTTGTGGAAGGCTTCCTGGAAGCATAAAGGATATCCTTTACTTGCTGAGGAAGGTTAAGATCATGAAGATCTAGGCCTTCAGCAAACAAGCCCTGAGATGCAGAGACTGGGGATTGGGATGCCATAACATTCCGTCCTCCTGAGACAGGAGATCTGGAGCAGACCCTAACTCCAGGGAGGGAGCTTGAGAGAGATGTAGAAGCAGAGGGTACCACACTTGCCATGGCCAATGTGGAGCTATGAGAATCATACGGCCTCTGTCTCTCTGAAGCTTGAACAGGGTTTGGGGAAATAGGGGAATGGGTGGAAAGGCATACAGGAAGCCTTGACCTCAGTAAAGGAGGAAAGCATCCCTGGCCTGAGCCCCCTGAACCGGGGTTCTGGAACAGAACCGGGGAAGTTTGGCATTCCACCGACTTGCAAAGAGGTCTATGTCCGGGGTTCCCCAAATTTGAAATATCTTGGCTACCTGGTCTGCATGCAGAGACCACTAGTGTGGAAGCAGAACTCGACTGAGTCTGTCTGCCCAAGAGTTTTGTATGCCTGGAAGATACACTGCCAGGAGATGAATCTGATGCTCTCTGGTGAGGGCCCATAGTCGCAAAGCTTCGTTGCAAAGCGACAGAGAGCCTGCTCCCCCCTGCTTGTTCACGTGGAACATGGCTACTTGATTGTCCGTATGGATGAGGATTGTCTTGTAGCTGAGCAGGGTGTGGAACACTCGAAGAGCAAGGAAGATTGCTCTGAGCTCCAAGAGATTGATATGTAGATGAGTCTCCTGTGGAGACCAGGTACCTTGGGTGGAGAGGTCTAGCAGATGAGCTCTCCTCAACCCATCGGAGACGCATCTGTTGTGAGAGTTGCCTGGGGTTAGGGTTGTTGAAAAGGGGACCCCAGCAACAGGTTTTGAGTGGACTTCCACCACTGGAGGGACAAAATAAGGCGACTTGTGTTTGCTATTTTGTCTGACAGGCATCCTGATGCCTGGGTCCATTGAGTGGATAATGTCCACTGAGCTGCCCTCTTATGGAGGCGAGCATAGGGAACCACATGCACAGTAGATGCCATGTGGCCTAGTAGTTGTAGCATTTCTCGGGCAGTGAGATGAGGTTTTAGCACTGCTTGAGAAGCTAACTGCACCATGCGAAGGCAACGGGCCTGAGGGAGATAGGCCCTTGCCTTTCTGGTATCCAGCAACGCTCCTATGAACTCTAAAGACTGAGTGGGAGTTAGACTGGATTTGGGGATGTTTATGACCAGACCCAAATACTGAAGGATACGCATCATGCAGGATAGAGAAGTCCTGGCCTCTGACTCTGTTGGGGCTCAAATGAGCCAGTCGTCTAAGTAGGGGAAGACGAATATCCCTAGAGTGCGGAGAAATGCTGCTACCACAGCATGCATTTCGTGAACATCCTTGGTGCTGAGGCCAGGCCAAATGGAAGCACCCTGTATTGGTAGTGCTTTTCTTGAAAAAGGAACTGAAGGAACCTTCTGTGAGTTGGATGGATGAGAACATGTGTGTACGCATCCTTGAGATCTAGAGAAC
This sequence comes from Ichthyophis bannanicus, assembly GCA_033557465.1. Classification (NCBI taxonomy): domain Eukaryota; kingdom Metazoa; phylum Chordata; class Amphibia; order Gymnophiona; family Ichthyophiidae; genus Ichthyophis; species Ichthyophis bannanicus. Next base: position 130,144,794 of record CM066033.1, read on the forward strand.
AAAGCCAATCCTGACTCTGAAGGTATGGCAGCAGAGTTCCAAGAGAAATCATCTTGAATTTCTCTTTGACAAGGAATTTGTTCAATTCTCTGAGGTCCAGAATAGGTCTGTATCCCCCTGTTTTCTTTGGGATAAGGAAATAGGGGAGTAAAACCCTGTACCCTGCTGATGGATGGGTACTTCTTCTATTGCCCCTTGGGCAAGAAGGATAGTGACCTCCTGACCTAACAGGTTGATGAGAGAGGTCGGAGAATTGAACTGTCTTATCATTGTGGGAGGGGGCATGCTTGAAAAATGAAGCTTGTACCCCTCTTTTATGATGGAGAGTGTCCAATGCTCTGCTGTTATCAGGGGGCAAAGTGACACAACCTTCCTGGAATGGTGGAAGGCTCTGGTCCAATGAGAGACAGGAAGGCTAAGTTCTCTAGCTGAAAGTCAAAGGCCTTGTGGAGGCTGAGACTGCTGGGGCTTAGCAGTCTTTGCTTTTCTTTGTTTGGGTGGTTGCTGACCTTTCCTGACAAGCTGACCTGCAGAACGTCCCTGCTGAGAATAAGCAGGATAATATCTTTTCTTTTTAGAAAAGAATGGTTTCTTGAAAGATTTATTTCTAGCAGGATCAGCTGTGGACTTGGATAGTCTATCCAAGATGGAGTTGTCAGCATCCAACTCATTGGCTTTTTCCTGCCAATCTTTACCAAACAGGTTCTCACCAGTACAAGGGATATTTCCCAGTTTGTCTTGTATCCCCAGAGCTCCAGATCAGATGCCTGGAGCCAAGCAATTCTACGTGCACCTATGGCAAAGGCAGAGGTTCTGCTTATGCACTCAAAACAGTCAAAAGTTGCACGGTTGACAAATTTAGAAACATCTTCGGCATGTTTGACCAATGTGAGAAAATCCTGCCTTCTATCCTCAGGAAGAAGAGGACTCAAAGCCTCTAAATCACCTGTGACTTCCTTTAGGAACATTCCCATGTATAGACTATAGGAACTGATCCTGGCAGGAAGCTTGGAAGACACGACGTCCAAAAGCATCCAAAGTTCTGCACTCACGTCCTGGAGGATTAGAGGCATGTCTCTTTGCACTCTTGATCCTTCTCATTGCTGATTCCACTACAATAGAGTGGTGAGGAAGCTGAGTTTTTTGGAAACCAGGACAAGGAGGGACTCGATACAGAGTATCCAGTCTACGAGAATGAGGTGAGGTGGTAAGAGGTGTCTCCCACATTCTTAACATGAGATCATGCAAGATCTCATGGATGGGCAGGGTAGCTGCCTCCTTAGGAGCTTTGGGATACTATAAAATTTCCAACTCCTTTGCCCTAGGCTCTGTTTCAGGGGCCACAGTAATGGATAGACCCTGAGCCACCTCCCTGATAAAATCCTGAAAGGAAATATCCTCTGGAGGAGACATCCTGCGCTTAGGGGAGGAGGGCTCCTCTGGGAGAAGCATTCCTGCATCGACAGAACTATCAGAATCCTCAGATTCTTCTGAGGACTCGAAGTACCGCCTGTCCGGATGCTCTTGAAGAGCCCGATACCTGTACCGACCGAAGTCGGTACCGGGAGTAATCGGTACCAAAGTATCGGTACCGGAAGGCATTGGATGACTGGGTGCCGGCAATGCGGACAACGATGTCGATGCTATCGGTACCGGTACCGATACCAGTGCCGGAGTCGGTACCGGTTGAAATGTCTGACGCGGTTCCGAGGGCGTCGATGCCGCAAGGAGAGCCACCAGACTGCGTTCAATAGCCAGGACTCTCTGGTCTATTGACGCTGCCGATGCCTGGATGTCGGTACCGGAGAAGATCGCCGGTACCCCAGAGCATGGCACCAGTAGTTCTGCCGAGGTCGAGGCCTCAAGAACGTCCTGGAGCCCCGATAATGCTTTGGAAGCTGAAGCCTCCCGCCGGGGCAATTTTGCTGGTGCAGAATCCTCAAGGCAACGCCAGAGGCATCTCGATGCTTAGAAGGAGATCTACCCTTTGAGGACTGGCTAGACTTGTGTTTAGTTACCTGAGATCCACGGGTGGAAGACGTCAATGCCACCGAGGCTGCATCAGGGGAAACAGGGTACTGAGCTTGGCAGCTCGGTTCTGTCAACCTCTCTTGGACATCATGGCTCAGGCCATACATTCCGAGATGGAATGGTCAGGACCTAAACATTTTAGACACCACTCATGGGTGTCGGAGATGGTACCGCCACACTTGGTGCACTTTTTAAAACCCGAAGAGGGTTTTTCCGTTGTGGAAAAAATCTTGGGCCTAAGGCCCAAAATGGCACGTGCACCTGGAAAAAAATGGAAAAAAAGTACTAAGAATTTTTTTTTTTTTTAAAGAAAAGAAAGAAAGAAAGAAAAACCGGCGGTAGCGGTAAAGCGTCGAGGAAGACAGATGTGACCACAAAAAAGAAGGAAAATTTTCTGCGGTGACAGGAACATGACCTGCTGGCTCCGCGGAAAACGAAGAACTGAAGAGAGGCAGTTGGGAAAGGCGGGAAGGTAGCAAGCAGGCGCTGTGGGATGCTTCCAAAAGCTTTCTAATTGGACGCTGGGGAGCATTCCCGCGCAGGCTCCGTCAGTACCGACGATACCCATATGTGATGACTACATTCCTGCTTGTTCCTGGAGATCATGTTGAGCATGTTTTGGTTTTTCTTGGTTATGCCTTGCAGTATACTGTTGCAATAGTCTAGGTGTGGTGTGATTAGAACTTGGACAACAGTTCTGAAATCATCTCTGTCTATAAGTGGTCTGAGTTGTTGAATAGTCCTAAATTTAAAGAAGATGGTTTTAGCTGTTTATTTTGTGTGTGCAGTTAAGCTGAGTGTTCTGTCAAGGGTAACTCCTAAATATTTTACCTCCTGTTTAACTGGGAGGGTGATATTTTGAAGCTTGATAACTGGTGGGGGGGAGGGGGGTGAAGTTAGGGTTTCTTGAAGTAAAAAATACTTCCGTCTTTTTGAAATTGATGTACATATTCTTTGAACAAAGCCATAGTTCCGCTTCAGAGAGACAGGCTGCTAAGATTGTCATAATTGGGGTTAGATAAATGAGGGTCAAATGATGGGAACAACATGATGCTGTCCTCATAAATGTGATAGCTTATATTGTCTCTTTTGAATATGGAGCATATGGGCTGAAGATATAGGTTAAAAAGGATAACAAAGTGCAGAGCCTTGTGGAATTCCCTGTTCTTGTGGGAAGGGTGATGAAGAGTCTTGATCGATTTGTACATATTGGACACAGTTAAATATATATGATTTAAGCCAATCGAGAGTTATTTCCTTTATACCTAACTGATTAAGCCTAGAAATGAGACACGGTCAAAAGCAGAGGAGATGTCGAGAAATACAAGTATAAAGACTTGCTTAATGTTGTCCATGCCTCTGATGAGAGAGTCAAAAAGGGCCAGGAGGAGGTTTCCACACCATGGAAAGGATGAAACCCATATTGATGCTCCTCTAGAGGAGCAGTTGTGTCTATAAAGTACTGAGCTGGAGTTGGACAACCTTTTTAATGATTTTGGCCAGAAATGGAATGCTGGCGATGGGCCAATACGAGGTAGGGTCATTATTGTTTAGCGACTTGTTTTTAAGTAAAGGGCGAATTGCTGTGAGCTTGAGGTCATTTGGCATGAAGCCTTGGTGTAATGATTGGTTCACTATGTTTAGAATGTAAGGGGTTAGTTCTGATTTTGTTGCCTTGATCCAGGCTACAGGGCACAGATCTAAGAGTGATGTGGTTGTATTAAGCTTTGCAATTGTCTCCAGCAGTTGTCTGCAATTAATCAGGTGGAAAGATTTCCATTCATTGGGGTTATTCGTTATTGGAGATAAAGGGTCATGTACAGAGGGGAACCTTTGTTTTAGCTTGTTAGCAAAATGGTTAGCTAGTGTCTGGGGATTGATAGGAATCTTGTGGAGGTTAGCGGCAGGAGCTTTAGCTAAGGATTTAACAATCTCAAATAGCTCCCATGGATGGTTGATGGCTTTCGATAGGATTCTTGTATGGTGTTGTTTTTTGGCATTATTTATAGCTTCCTTGTAGGAGTTGAGAGTTGCAAAATATAGTTTTCTGAGTTCTGGGGGGTTTTTTGTTCTCCATTTATATTCTAACTTTCTGAGTTCCTTTTTTAAGGTCGTTAGTTCAGCAGTTTACCATTTTTCAGATACTTTGCGATGGGGTCTTTTATTTATAGGAAATGGTTCAGAAGCTATCTTTACAGCAGCGTTCCAATTTGTTACTACTTCATTAAGGTTGTTTGAATTTTCATCTGACTTTGGGATAGTGGTTTCTAGGAATTTTTCCTTAACAAAGGGTAGGAATCTCTGCCCTTGGTGTGTAGTAAGTGTATGTAAGATGGCAGTATGAGGGATGTGTAAAGAGAAGCGTATCATAAAATGGTCAAACCAGGGGACTTGAGTTATAGCTGGTGGACTATATTGAGGTAGTTCGGTTATCTGTTCTGGGAGGAATACCAAATCAAGGGTGTTGCCTTTAATGTGTGTCAGGTAATTTGCCTGAAATTCATTTCTTCCACTGAGTCGAGGAAAGCTGTCAATTGGTTGTTGGAGAGGTAGGCTAGGTTAAAGTCCCCAAGAATAATATGGGGTTTTCTAAATGGGGAGTTACAGGCAGATTCGAGGATTATAATTATATTTTGAATATTAGAGGTGGGGGGTCTGTAAATAAGGTAAATAGCTATGTTTTTATTTTGTTTTGAGGATTTCCATTCCACCCTGGTGGGGGAGAAGTTGAGACCAGATTTTGCTATTGTGAGTACTCCCCCTCCTCTTTTACGATCCCTAGAGCAGTTGAAAATAGTATATCCATGCACTTTAGTTGGTTTAGGAGAACCGAATCAGATTCTGTTAACCATGTTTCAGAGATATAGGGGAAATCTGGTTTTTCGTCAGTAATGAGGTTATCAGTGGGATTTTATTTCTAATGGACCTGGCGTTGATGAGGATGAACTTTAGTGTTGCAGAGGGGTTAGGGTTCTTTTTGAGGTTATCCTTTGGTGTTAGGTTTATATGGATAAGCCTCTCGTTCTGACTACTCTGGTTTGGGAGTGTTCTCTCCATGAATGGATATCTGTTATAATAGTTATGGTGGTCTTGTCTGGGGTGGTAGGGAAAGAGTAGTTACTCACCTGTAACAGGTGTTCTCCAGGAGCAGCAGGAATCAGTCCTCACATATGGGTGTCATCGGTGCCGATGAAGCCCCAGCGGAGCATTTCCCCAGCTTTCCATGAAAGCCTTTGGGAATGCTGGCACGCATGCGCGGTTCCCTTCCCGCATAAAGGTGCCATCTTACCTCAGTCAAATAACATAGCTAAGAACAGTACACAAAAATGTAAAAACAAACTATGTACAACTGCAACTCCAAGGGGAGGAGGGAGGGTTGTGAGGACTGATTCCTGCTGCTCCTGGAGAACACCTGCTACAGGTGAGTAACTACTCTTTCTCCAGGACAAAGCAGGAAGTCAGTCCTCATATATGGGTGACTCCCTAGCTCTGGGCTACCGAGGAACCTAGGCTGAACAAGAGAACTCCCTGTAGTCCCAGCAGCAAAGAAAGGCTTTTCAAGGACACAACCCCCACCGGTAGCCCAACAGAGGGCAGGAGGGCAGGAGTTGCCTAAACCTCAAAGAGATTCCGGAGTACTGCTTGGCCAAAAGCACTGTCCCTACGGGACTCCCTCTCCAGACAGTAATGGGCCGCAAAGGTCTGGCTTGAAGACCAAGTAGCAGCCCTGCAGATGTCCACCAAGGGCACAGAGCGGAGATGAGCCACTGAGGCAGCCATGGCCCTCACACGATGGGCCGTGACCCTACCCTGCAAAGGAAGGTCAGCCGCCTTGTAATCCCAGGTGATACAGTCAGCCACCCAGATGGACAAGGTACGCTTGGACACAGCTAACCCCAACTTATTGGGGTCAAAGGAGACAAAGAGCTGAGTAGCCCTTCTATGCCCCTGCGTACGGTCAAGGTAGAAGGATAAGGCCCTCCTACAGTCCAGGGTATGCAGGACTGCTTCAGCCTGGCTAGCATGAGGCCTAGGGAAGATTGTTGGAAGAACCACCTCCTGATTGAGGTGGAAAGAGGAGACAACCTTAGGAAGGAACTTGGGATGAGTCCTGAGGACTACCCTGGTCCTATAAATCCTGGTATAAGGTCTATCACAGACCAGGGCCTGAAGCTCACTCACTCGCCTAGCCGAGGTGAGGGCTATCAGGAAGAGAGTCTTCCAGGAGAGGAAGCGTAGAGGGCAAGTAGCCATCGGCTCAAAGGGTGGGCGAGTCAGTTGCTGCAAGACCACATTCAGCTCCCACTCAGGAGCAGGAGGACGGATGGGGGGCTTGAGCAAAAGCAAGCCCCTGAGAAAGCGGGACACCAAAGGGTGACCGGACAGAGAATGTCCCTCCACCAGTGAGTGGTGAGCTGCTAGAGCTGAGAGGTGGACCCGAACAGAAATGGACTTAAGTCCCTCATTGGACAAGTGCAGTAAGTACTGAAGCACTACTGGCACAGTACAGGAGAAAGGATCCTCTGTACGTAGCTGACACCACACAGAAAACCTCTTCCATTTGAGGGCATAGGTTTTCCTAGTGGACTGTTTCCTAGAGGCTAGGACAACCTCCTCAACTTCCTGAGGTAGGCCCCAGGGAGCCAAAACTACCCTTGCAGCCTCCAGGCCATCAAATTGAGAGCTTTGAGATTGGGGTGCAGAAGGGAACCCTGCTCCTGTGAGAGAAGGTCGGGTCGTAAACCTAGAGGTAGTGGGGAATCCACTGCCAGCTGCAGCAGAAGTGGAAACCAAGGCTGCCTCGGCCATCTGGGAGCTAACAGCAGGACCGAGGCCTTGTCCTGAAGAGTCTTGAAAAGAGTTCGGGCCACCAAGGGCGTGGGAGGAAACGCATACAGGAGGTCCTAAGACCAGGACATCAGAAAAGCATCTGGTGCTGTCCTCAAAGGATGCGGCTGCCTGGAGCAGAACTTGGGCAGTTGCTTGTTCAGAGGACTGGCAAAGAGATCTATCCCAAGAGAGACCCCACTTCAGGAAGATCTTCTGAAAGACCAAGGAATGCAGCTGCCACTCGTGGGGCTGCAGAATTGTGCTCAACCGGTCGGCCAGGCAGTTCTCCTGGCCTGGAAGGTACACCGCCTTGAGAAGCATGTTGTGCTGCAGGGCAAAGGAACAAAGGTCCTGAATCTCTCGACAAAGGAGCTTGGACCCAGTTCCGCCCTGTTTGTTCACATAAAACATGGCTACCAGGTTGTCTGTTTGAATCAAGACTGAGCGGTGAGCCAGGGCCGGAGAAAAAGCTTTGAGAGCTAAGCGGATAGCTCGAAGTTCCAGGAGATTGATTTGTTGGGCTGCCTCCCAGGGAGACCAGAGGCCCTGAGTGCACTTGTCTAGACAATGAGCACCCCAGCCCTTCAGAGAGGTGTCGGTGGTGAGGACCACCGAGTATTCTGGCATTTGGAAGGGCATCCCCTGCAGCAGATTGGGTGGATGTAGCCACCAGATGAGGGAGGTCAAGAGGGGTCTGGACACCTTTATCCTGTCTCTTAGGTGGCCTGTGGCTTGAGACCACTGAGTCCGAAGGCACCACTGTGCAGGCCTCATATGGAGCCTTGCATTGGGAGTCACATGCACTGTCGAGGCCATGTGGCCCAGAAGTCTGAGGCAGAGTCTGGCGGAGACCAGGGATCTGTTGAGGAACTATTTGGCCACGTCCATCAGTCATTGAGCCCTGTCTTCTGGCAAGAATGCCTTTGCCAGTTGAGAATCCAATCTTGCCCCTATGAACTCCAAGTTCTGGGAGGGGAGCAAAGTGGACTTTGCGAAGTTTATGACAAAGCCCACGTTTTGAAGCAGAGCAATGGTTCTGAGGGTGGCTTGTTTGGCCTCCTCGCACGGTTGACCCCTGATGAGCCAGTCGTCTAGATAGGGGAAGACAAAGATTCCCTGATTTCTCAGGTAGGCCGCCACCACTGCCAGGCATTTGGTAAAGACCCTGGGAGCGGAGGTGAGGCCAAAAGGCAGGACTCTGTACTGATAATGGTTTCCTCCCACAATGAACCTGAGGTACTTTCTGTGGTCTGGATGAATGAGGATGTGAGTGTACGCATCCTTTAGATCTAAGGAGCATAGCCAATCTCCCTGCTGGAGGTAGGGCAGAAGTGTTCCAAGAGTAAGCATCTTGAACTTTTCTTTCTTTAGGAACTTGTTGAGGTTCCTGAGGTCCAGAATGGGTCGAAGGCCACCAGTCCTTTTGGGTACCAGGAAATACCTGGAGTAGAATCCGTGACCTTGCAAGTGGGGAGGCACAGGCTCCACCGCCCTGTCCACCAACAGACCTTGGAGCTCCCGAAGGAGACGGTCTGTGTGCAGGGGAGGCCTCAAGGGCTCCCCTGGGAAGTAAGGAGGAGGCAGTTGATGAAAATGCAGGGCATAGCCCTTTTGGACTATGTCCAGTACCCAACTGTCGGTGGTAATGAGAGGCCACTGGTGGGCAAAGAGTACAAGGCGACTGCCTGTGCAGGGCTGGGAAAGCAGGGACGGAGTGGCTACGCTCAAGGAGTCAAAAACCCCACCCTGCTGAGTGGTAGCAGGGGCCTGAGGCTTGGGGGTTCTCTGCCTACGGGGCCCATTACCCTGGCCCTTGGCTTTCTGACCCTGGGGGGCAGCTTGGGCAGCCTGATACTGAGGGTACTGTTTGTAGGCAGTGCCCTTCCTCGGGTAAAAGGACTTTTTATCCGAGCCCTTCTTCTTATGTGAAGGGGCAGAGGTCTTCCTCGACAGCCTTGTCCGGGTAAGGTGCCCGGTCTCGAGCTGAGTGGCCTTCTCGGTCACGGGTTTGCCAAAAAGGTTCTCACCTCAGCAGGGGACATCGACCAACTTGTCCTGAACCCATGGCTCGAGGTCCGATGACTGCAGCCACGCCTGGCATCGAGCCGCGATGCCGGCAGCCGCAACTCAGGCTGAAGCCTCGAAGCCATCTTAGGCGGCACAGGAAATGAACTTGGAGCATTCCCGAATCCCCGAGGACAAGGTCTGAAATCCCTGCAAGGGTTCCCCGGAGAGAGCAGCAGAGAATCCGGCCAACTCCTTGGCCAGGTCTCGCAAGTACATGCCCATGTACAGCTGGTAAGACTGGACATGGCAAGCAAGCATAGACCCCTAGAAGCACTTCCTACCGACGCCATCGAGGTTGCGGGCCTCCCTGCCGGGGGGCACCGCAGAGTGGATCTTTTGGCTCTTCAGACGATGCATGGCCGATTCCACAACCATGGAATGGTGTGGTAGCTGTGCTTTCTGGAAACCAGGGCTTTTGCGGAGTCGATAAATGGAATCGACTCGCTTGCTTAGAACCGGCGCCGAGGCCGGGGCCTCCCACATACGGAAGAGGAGCCGCTCCAGCATCGGGACAGTAAAGACCTCCTTTGGAGGAGAGTCGTACTGTAGAGCATCGAGCTCCTCAGCTTGAGGCTCTTCCTCGGGATCGTCAGAGATAGCCAAGGCAGCGGCCATATCCCGGACGAACTCCGAGAACCTAGTGTCCTCCGGAGGGGATGGGGACCAGACTGCGGTGTGTCCGACAGGACGGACCGAGTCTTAAAGGTATTGGGAGACTCCTCGTCCTCTGTCTCCCAGGTGGACTCGTCTGAGGAGGAGTCAGGGTCCGACCCCGCGGGGCCCCGAGGCACCCGCCCCGACGCCGGGGGCACCGGCGTCGACACCCTCAGTCCCGAACAGGAGGTCGAGGGAGACCTCGACCGAGGACGACTTCGAGCCGCGAGGGTCTCGAGTATTGGCTCGGTCTCCGGGGTTGACTTCGAAGTCGACGTCCCGGTGGTCGGGGCAGATGCACCAGACAGGCTGGCCATCAGTGCCCGCTGCTGCTCCATGAAGGCAGACAGTCTGCACTCCAAGGCTGTCAACCTGAGACTCAGCTCGGGAGACGCAGCAGCCACCGACTCGGGCCCGGCACGTCGGCTCTCTGGGAGGAGAGTCCATGAGGACTACGGGGCTTACGTGTCCAGCAGACCGGCTCCACGTGAGGAACTTTGGCAGGCTTCTCTTGGTCCACAGGCCCGGGGCGACGGTCAGGGGTCTTAGACCTGGCCCTCGAGGGACCAGGGACCTCTTCCGACGCCGCTCTCGCGAGCCGCTTCTTCCTCTTACGTTCCTGGTCAGGGGACCCCCTGTCCGAGGAGCTTCAACAGCGCTCGGGATCGGAATCCCGAGATGTTGAGGCCTCTGACGAGGTCCGGGCCCGGCCAGAGGCAGAGTCCGAGAAAAACCTTTCCTTTTGATGCTGTCGACTCTTTAGTGCCTTGGAAGACATCTTCCCACATGGCCCACACGACTTTGGGTCGTGGTCAGGGCCAAGGCACCGAAGGCAGCAGTCGTGTGTGTCGGTGAGAGACATAATTTTCTTACACCGATCACACTTTTTTAAACCACTGGAAGCCATCGGGGAAAAAATAGCCCCAGCGAGGTCAAAAGACCGGCCTTCTAGTGAAAAAGGAAAAAAAGGCGCGAACGCTAGCCACGAAGGGCAAAAACCGAAAAATGAAGAAAACGGTCTCGATACCGGTGTACCGAACCCGGCGGGAGGGGAACCGGCGTCGAACCGGAGAAAAAAGAGCGAAAATCGCCGAAGAAAAAAAATCACTTTTATCCGGGAGAACAGGACACACGTCCGATGGGCTTCTCGGAAAAAAAGAGACTGAGGTAAGATGGCACCTTTAGGCGGGAAGGGAACCGCGCATGCGTGCCAGCATTCCCAAAGGCCTTCATGGAAAGCTGGGGAAATGCTCCGCTGGGGCTTCATCGGCGCCGATGACACACATATGTGAGGACTGACTTCCTGCTTGGTCCTGGAGAATGATATGGATGTAGGCAGCTTCAAAGAAATTAAGAGGAGGAGAGAGGGTGTGGAGGAAGGGGGTGGATGTGAGTAAAAGACCAATTATGTAAAATAGTGCATTTAGGGTGAGCGTGAACATTTTTCTGAGCTCCATCCTGGTGCAATTCAAAAACAGAGAATCAATGTGTGACAGTGTAGCATGGGTTTGAGTATATGAGCAGATCAAAAAACAACAGGCAGTACAGAATAAAGCTTGCTAGTGTGCGGGAATGCAAGTATCGTTCAGGCAAGATTGTGAAAATTTACTGACTTATAATAGACAACTGGTGTTTAAAGATTTGATTATTATTATTCTTATTACATTAATACTTGAGATCCTACCTCGGTTCCCCACCGAAGGGCCACACCAAAGGGCCCTCTGGCGAGACCCTCAGGCGTGGGCACGCCTGCTGGCGTTCAGGCTTTTAAAATGGAGGTGAGCCCCGACTGGTCCTTGATGGGGGGAGTGGGAGGGGCAAGCAGCTCCCGCTTCCTCCCCCGATGTCAGATCGCTGGGCCAGTGAGAAGAGGTCCGATGAAGAGGCTCCTTGTGCTGGCGTGCAGGCTTTTAAAATGAAGGTGAGTCTCCAATTGGTCCTTGGTGGGGGGAGTGGAAGGGGGCAAGCAGCTCCCGCTTCCTCCCCTGATATCTGATCGCTAGGCCGGTGAGAAGGTGAAGAGAGGTCCGATAAAGAGGCTCCTTGTGCTGGCGTGCAGGCTTTTAAAATGGAGGTGAGCCCCCGATTGGTCCTTGGTGGGGGGAGAGGTAGGGGCAAGCAGCTCCCGCTTCCTCCCCCGATGTCCAATAGCTGGGCCAGTGAGAAGGTGAGGAGAGGTCTGATGAAGAGGCTCCTTGTGCTGGCATGCATGCAGGCTTTTAAAATGGAGGCGAGCCCCCGATTGGTACTTGGTGGGGGGAGTGGGAGGGGCAAGCAGCCCCTGCTAGACCAGTCCAGACAAGCGGAATGTACCAAAGCTACAATTCCACTGGGCAGAAAAGTGTAGTTACTCCCCTGTAGCAGATGTTCTTTGGGAACAGCAGGAATCAGTCCTCAGATATGGGTGATGTCACCAACGGAGCCTGCGTAGGAACACTTCCCAGATTCCAGAAAGTGAACCACGCAGGCATGTTGGTCTTCCAACCCGAAGAAGCCATCTTACCTCAGTTTTTTTTTTTTTCTGCAGATCTCTTCGGATGCTGTCTGATTCCTGGAAAAAGATGAAACCCTTGCGGTATGTTTTATTGTGTCTTTCATTAGTTTTTTCAGCCGTGTGTTCAATCGCAGTCTTCTTGCCCGTCCCCGGGAGCATCAGTGATGTCACTCATATGTGAGGATGGACTTCCTGCTTGGTCCCAGAGAAGAAGACACAGCAGTTCGCAAAACCAAAAATAGTGTCCACCTGAGCGTGGACATCCAAGCGGTAATATTTGACAAAAGTGTAAAGTGATGTCTGCATTTCTCCCCAAGAAATGTATGCAGAGGCTACCGAGCTTTGCTCCGCCCACGAGGACGCCTGTGCTCAGGTAGAATGGGTGCGGAAACCCTCTGGAACTGGCTGGTTCCATAGCAGATACACCGGGGCAAAGGCCTCCTTAATCCAGTGCCCCATAGTTGACTTAGCCGCCGTGTCAAGCTTGAGCAAGTAAACAGCACAAAAAGATGGTCGGACTTACGAAAGGAATTCCTAACCTCCAAGTAATGGAAGATGCACCCTCCGGACATCCACAAGGTGAAGATCCTTCTAACTACCTGTCCCCCAACACTGCTCCTTAGAGGAGGGGGGCAGGCAGTTCACCTAGTTCATGTGAAAGGGGGTAAGCACCTTAGGCAAAAGGAAGGCACAGGCTGAATGTAAATGGACTCTTTTGAAAAAAACAGATAAGAATCTCAACAAGACAGAGCCTGCAGCTCGGAAATCCTCCTTGCGGAACAAATCCATGACCAAGAAGACAGTCTTGAACATCAAATCCTTCAAAGCAGCACCACCATCAGGGCCCTGAGTATCAGACACAGATCCCGGTAAGGGATCACAGACCAGAGGGGAGGACGCAGACCCCAAACATCCTGGAGAAAGCATGAGACGTCTGAGTGTAAGGCTAGAGATTTACCAGTCACTGAACCTTGGAAACAGGCCAAAGCTGTCACATGAACTTTCATGGAGCTAAGGGCCCTTCTCCTGGCCATCCTGTAGAAAGGCCAACAAAGATGGTACCTTGGTCCACCTCATGAGACAACTGCCAAGCGCTGCACCATCGCTAAAAGCAACATCAGATCCGCAAGTATGCTATCTTGGTAGACCTCCTCCGGCTTCCAAGCAGAGTGTAGATCTATGCTGGACTGCAGCTCTCACGTGCTAGCCATCTCCTTTCAAGAACCCAACCATAAGCGAGAAGGGAAATGGGTCTTCCAGGATGACTGGTCACTGCCGCAATAGGCCTCGAGATGGAGGCAACCGAAGAGGCGGCGCCTGCAGGAGCCACATCAGGTCTTCAAAACAGGCTCTCCTTAGTCAGTCCAGCACCACCAGAACAATCCTGCTTGGGTAGAATTCTATACGCTGAATCACATGCCCCACAGAGGAAACATTTACTGAAGATGCTGACTTGACTAAAGTTGCCTTCGGACCCCATCTTCCATGTGGCAACTGAAGAAATGGCACACTTAGCATTGGAGCGGGTCGCTGGCAGATCCTCTTGGGGCGACCCGAGAAGCACAGAAAAGCGTAGTTACTCACCTGTAGCAGGTGATCTCCGGGAACAGCAGGAATTTAGTCTTCACATATGGGTATCATCGGTACCGACGGAGCCTGCGCGGGAACGCTCCCCAGCGTCCAATAGGAACGCTTTTGGGAGCATCCCTCAGCACATGCGCGCTGCCTTCCCACCCTTTCCAACTGTCCCTCTTCAGTTAAGTTTGTAGCTGAGTGAAAGGATAGAGGGAGAGAGGAAAGAGACAAAGAGATAGAGAGACAACTCCTAGGGGAGGTGGGTGGGTTCTGAAGACTAAATTCCTGTTGTTCCCGGAGATCACCTGTTACAGGTGAGTAACTACGCTATCTCCAGGAACAAGCAGGAATGTAGTCTTCACATATGGGGACTCCCTAGCTGAAGATTCCAGGGAGATAGCCTCAGGAAGGTGCCACCCTAGAAAGGTAGGCGTCTTTCCTCCCATGGATCTCTGGCATTCCACCAGGGTTGGTGGGTAGGAGTTGAATTAGGTCTGAAAGAGATTTTGAAGAAGGCATCCCGATGGGAGGCTTTATCCAGGCAGTAGTGGGTTGTGAAGGTGTGTACCGAAGCCCAGGTGGCTGCTCGACAAATGTCATCGATAGACAAAGAGTGGAGATTAGCCATGGAAGTTGCCATGGCTCTCACGTTATGAGCTGTGACATCGCCTAGAAGAGGAAGACCCTTACTCTCATAAGCAAAGGATATGCATTGGGCAATCCATTTAAAGTTCTTTTGGAGACTGGAAGTCCCAAATGACTAGAGTCAAAAGCTATAAAAAGTTGCAAGGACTTTCTATGTTGCTGTGTTCTCTGTAGGTAAAAGGCTAAGGCTCTTTTACAATCTAAAGTATGAAGGTTTCTTTCTGCATTAGAGGCATGAGGCCTCGGAAAAAATACAAGAAGATAAATTGATTGATTTAAATGAAAAGGCGAAACCACCTTTGGCATAAAGTGTGGATGAGTTCTAAGAACCACCTTATCATGATGAAACCTAGTATAAGGAGGAACAGCCACTAAAGTTTGCAGGTCACTAATGCGACGTGCAGAGGTGATTGCAATTAAGAAGATGACTTTCCAGGTCAAAAACCTAAGGGTTGTAGTGGATAAAGGCTCAAAAGGCGGCTTCATGTGCTGCCCGAGAACTAGATTTAGATCCCATGCCACCGGTGGTGGCTTAATGGGAGGTTTGGTTAACAGAAGACCTCTCATAAATCTGGATATGAGTGGATGAGAGGAAATTGGTTGTCCATTCAGAGGCTTATAAGAAGCTGCAATTGCACTAAGATGGACTCTTACCGAATTGAATTCGAACAGAATTTGATAAGTGAAGGAGATACTCTAGTATCGATTCTAAAGGTATAACAAGGGGGTTTAATCCCTTCTTGGAGCACCATATAGTAAAACGTTTCCACTTGAAGGCATAAGATCTTCTTGTGGAAAGTTTCCTAGAAGCCTGAAGGATATCCTTTACCTGTTGGGACAGGTTGAAATCCTGGAGGTTTAAGCCTTCAGCAACCAGGCTGTGAGATGCAGGGACTGGGGATTCGGGTGCCATAGCGTCCATCCTCCTGGGAAAGGAGATCTGGAGCATGCCCTAACTCCAGAGGTGCCGCTTGAGAGAGATGTAGAAGTAGGGGATACCACGCTTGGCGTGGCCATCATGGCGCTATGAGAATCATGTGACCCCTGTTTCTCTGAAGCTTGAGAAGTGTTTTGGGGATGAGGGGAATGGGTGGGAAGACATAAAGGAAGTCCTGACCCCAGTGAAGGAAGAAGGCATCCCTTGCTTGACAATTGTGAGCCAGAATCCTGGAATAGAACCGGGGAAGATTGGCATTCAGTGGACTTGCAAAGAGGTCTATGTCTGGAGTGCCCCAGAGATGAAATATCTTTGCCACCTGGTCTAGGTGGAGGGACCACTCGTGAAGCAGCAGTACTCGACTTAGTTTGTCTGCCCAAAGGTTTTGAATGCCTCGAAGATATACCACTAGAAGGTGAATTTGATACTCTCTGGCGAGGGCCCACAGTAGTAAACCTTTGTTGCATAATGACAGAGAGCCTGTCCCGCCCTGCTTGTTCACATAGAACATGGCTACTTGATTGTCCGTCTGGACTAGGACTGTCTTGTAGCTGAGCTGGGCGTGGAATACTCGAAGAGCTAAGTAGATTGCTCTTAATTCCAGGAGGTTTATGTGTAGACCAGCCTCCTGTGGAGTCTAGGTTCCCTGGGTAGAGAGATGATTCAGGTGTGCTCCCCAATCCACCTGTGATGCATCTGTTGTTAGGGTGGCCTGTAAGAGGAGTTGATGAAAAGGAGACCCCACTGTCAGATTTTGTAGTGATTGTCACCACTGGAGGGACAAAATTAGTCGTTGAGAGTTTATTATTTTGTCTGATAAATGACCTGCGGCCTGTGTCCACTGTGTGGATAGGGTCCATTGAGCTGCTCGCATGTGGAGGCGAGCATATGGGACTACATGAATTGTGGATGCCATATGTGGAGTGGAGGAGTAGCCTAGTGGTTGGGGCAAGGTACTTCAGGCCGGAAGGTCAGGGGTTCAAATCCCACTAGAGGACAGCAACCTTGGGCCGGAAGGACTGGGGTTTCTAGTCCCACAGGTGCTCCTTGTGGTCTTGGGCAAGGCACTTAACCCTCCATAGCCCATGTTCCCTGTAAAATAGTTATCACCAAGTTATAATACCCTGTTCAATGTAATTTCAGTTTGTTCAATGTAAACCGCACTGATGCAGAATAGCGCGGTATATAAGAGAATGTAAATAAAATAAATAAATAAATATGTCCCAGCAACTGTAGTAGCTCTCGAGCAGTTAGGGAGGATTTCCCCGCTGCTTGAGAAGCTAGTTGCATTATGCAAAGACACCTGGCCTGTAGAAGGAAAGCCTTTGCCTGTCTGGTATCTAGACAGGCCCCTATGAATTCCAGGCATTGGGAAGGAACAAGTTGGGATTTTGGGAAGTTTATTACCAACCCCAAGTATTGGAGGATTCGCATTGTGCGAGACAGTGCAGTGCCGGCCTCTGCAACTGTAGGGGCTCGAATGAGCCAGTCGTCTAAGTAAGGGAAGACGAATATCCCCAGGGTTCGCAGAAATGCAGCTACTACTGCCATGCATTTCGTAAATACCCTTGGTGCTAAAGCCAGACCAAAGGGAAGAACCCTGTACTGGAAATGTTTTCCCCTGAAAAGGAATCGTAAGAATTTCCTGTGATCTGGATGGATGAGAATGTGAGTGTATGCATCCTTTAAGTCTAGAGAGCAAAGCCAATCCTGGCTTTGAAGGTATGGCGGAAGAGTTCCTTGAGAAATCATTTTGAACTTTTCTCGAAACAGGTATTTGTTCAATTCTCTGAGGTCTAAAATGGGTCTGTGTCCTCCTGTTTTCTTTGGAATAAGAAAATAGGGGGAGTAGAACCCTGCACCCCGTTGAAGAATGGGTACCTCCTCTATTGCCCCTTGGGCAAGAAGTGTTGAGACCTCGTGATCTAGCAGATTGTCTGTGGAGGTTTGTGAATTGAACTACTTTAGAACTGTAGGAGGGGGCATGCCGTGAAAATGAAGCTTGTACTCTTCTCCTATAATGGACAAAGTCCAATCTTCTGCTGTTATCTGATGCCATCTGTTGGCAAAGTGGCATAACCTGCCTGGGATATTGGGAGGTTGGGGACCCCTCAGAGGCAGGAAGGCTAAGCTCTCTAGGAAGGAGTCAAAGCCCTTGAGGGGGCTGAACCTGCAAAGCTGGTTGGGCTCTTGGGCCTTTTGGCTTCTTTTGCTGTCTAGTTTGTCCCTTTTGGGCAACCTGACTGAGTTTGACTCTGCTGGGTATAGGAAGGATAAAATTTCCTCTTTTTGCTGAAAGAGGGGTTTTTATAAGGCTTCTTTTTGGCTGGAGTGGCTGTAGATTTCGATAATCTATCTAGAGTAGTGTTGTCAGCATCTAACTCATTAGCCTTTTCCTGCCAGTTCTTGCTGAAGAGATTCTCTCCCGTGCAAGGAATATTGCCTAACTTGTCCTGTACCCAAGTCTCCAAGTCTGATGCCTGAAGCCAGGCAATCCATAGTGCACCAATGGCAATAGCAGAGGTTCTGCTGATGCATTCAAAGCAGTCAAAGGCTGCACGATTTACAAACTTGGAGACATCTTGAGCATGCTTAACTAGAGCAAGAAACTCTTGTCTCTTGTCATCTGGGAGAAATGGGCTCATAAGCTCCAAGTCTCCTCTAACTTCCTTGAGGAACATTCCCATATATAGTATATATGAACTGATCCTAGCTGAAAGCATGGAAGACTGAAAAGTTTGGCGCCCACGACCTGCATTCACGACCTGGAGGATTGGATGCATGCCTCTTTGCACTTTTCATCCTACGCATGGCTGACTCCACCACCATTGAATGGTATGGCAGCTGAGTCTTTTGAAATCCAGGACATGGCGGAACTCGATACATAGTATCAAGTCTCCTAGAGTGAGGAGATGTAGTCAGAGGTGTCTCCCACATTCTGAGCATCAAGTTATACAGAATTTCATGGATGGGCAGAGTGGCTGCCTCCTTTGGAGCCTCAGGATATTGGAGAATTTCCAATTCCTTTGCTCTGGGTTCCTCTTCAGGAGCCACCGTGATTGAAAGGCCCTTGGCCATATCACGAATAAAATCCTGAAAAGACATGTCCTCTAGAGGTGACATTCTGTGTTGGGGAGAAGAGGGATCTTCTGGAAGAAACCCTCTAGTACCCGCAGAATTGTCAGAGTCTTCGGAATCGGAGGATTCGAAGTATTCCTGACCACGATGCTCATACAAAGCACGGTCCCGGTATCGATCAAAGTCGATACTGAGTTGATCCAGTACCGATCTGTTGATTCCAGCCAAAGATGGCATGGGAAGAATTCCGGTATAGATACTGGCATTGGTGTCGATGTCAGTACTGGTGCCCGTTGGACCAACGGTACCGCAGTTGAGAGAAGAGCTGCAATGCTGCGTTCGATAGCGAGAAACCTCTGGTCTATCGACGCTGCCAATGCCTGGGTGTCGATACCGGTGAAAACGGCCGGGACCCCTGAGCATGGCATAGGTAGTTCTTGTGAGGTCGAGGCCTCAAGAACATCCTGGAGCCCCATTGATGCTTTGGAAGCTGAAACCTCTCGCCGGGGCTGCTTTGCTGGTGTGGTTCCCTCAAGGGCAATGCCAACAGCCTCTCGATGCTTAGCAGGAGAGCTACCCTTTGAGGACCGGCTTTTATGTTTAGTTACCTGAGATCCATGGGAGAAAGGGGAGGCCCTTGAAGATGTCGATGCAATGGATCTGGCATCCGAAGAAAAGAGGGTACCGAGCTTTGCAGCCCGGTTCTGTCTTCCTCTTTTAGTCATCCCCATACAGGAGAGACAGTCAGATGGAGAATGTTCAGGCCCTAAACATTTGAGACACCAATCATGGGTGTCAGTGACGGAAATGGTACCGCCACATTTAGTACATTTTTTAAAACCACTAGTTGGTTTTTCCATGTTTCAGGAATATGGGGCCTAGTGCCCAAAATGGTGCCTAGCACCAAAAAAGAAACGTTTCTGAAGAGAAACAGTTCAAAGTATAAGTTGTTGTTTGTTTTTTTTTGGAAAAGAAAAGAAAAGAACCGGTGATACCGGTAAGCGTCGTGCGGCAGGCAAACACGACCACAAGAAAACAATTTTAAAGATGGAATTTTCTGCGGTGACAGGGAATGGATCCTGTCGGCTCCGTGGAAAATGAAGAACTGAAGAGGGACAGTTGGAAAGGTGGGAAGGCAGCGCGCATTTGCTGAGGGATGCTCCCAAAAGCGTTCCTATTGGACGATACCCATATGTGAAGACTACATTCCTGCTTGTTCCTGGAAATCAACTGAAACACCTCTTGACTCACCTCTCTCCCTCTTGGAACCAGAGAGTGCTGGCTGAGAAAATCTGTCTCCACAGTATCCACCTTGGCAATGTGCAGAGCCAACAAATTAGGAGGTTCTTCACCACCCAGGCAAACAGGAGAGCTCTCTCAAGGGCTTTTCGGGGACACTATGGACTACTTCCGAAGGGCTCCGCAGAAAAAAGGAGACTGAGCAAGATGGCACCTTTGGGCGGGAAGGGGACTGCGCATGCATGGTGGCAACTCCCAAAGGCTTTCTCTGAAAGCCTGGGATATGCTCCGCACGAGGGCTCCGTCGGCGCCGACATCACCCAAATGTGAGGACTGACTTCCTGCTTGTTCCCTGAGAACAAGTCATAAATGCCATCAGAAAGAAAGGCAGTAGCTGACTCCAAAGAGGGGTAGAATCATCTGGAAACCAAAGTCACTGGAGAAGGTCTTGAGACATCAGGTCTGCATATATCACCAACCGAAGAACAGCAGCCACTGCAGCAAACTGATTATTCAACACAAATCCACCTTTTGGTCCAGAGTATACTTTAAGGCCAATTCATCTTTCACAGGAATGGTAGTCTGACTGGGAACCGCCGTGACCTGCGCATCCACCTTGAAAATATAAAACCACACAAAACACTCTTATATACCCTTAGCCCTTTAGGCGAGGAGTTGGGGGAATCCTACTTCGATCAGAACAGGCTCTTGAGCACTTCCGAGAATGGGAAGATAGTAGTGGATTTCCGCACTCCTTGCAGGAGTGGATGCCTCTTCGATTCCTGCTCCGTGCCCGTAGCATCCGCCAAGCTCAAGGTGAATAAGACCCTGGGATCAACGCAAGGCAGGAACAAGCAGACAACATCGGCCACCTCATAATCCTCTAAGTTGAGAGTACTTTGTCATCCACATCAAACATCTCAATCCAAGTCACAGTCCAAATCTCAGACAGATCCCAGCTGATCCCTCTTCTCCAGGGGGGGGGGGGGGGCGCCCTTTGCCTGAGACGCTTAGCCATCAATTGAACAGGGCTTCCACTGAGCCTGCCTCACAAGAGACCACAGTTGGAATTTCCATGCCAGAATAACCAGTCTTGCTGTAAAAGGAAAAGAATCCAAGAATTCCAGGCTCCGGAAGCTCTCCTCACAGAAATGACCTCCCTATACTAGGGAACATAGTTGCTGTCAATCTCCGAGAGGATGGTGAGAGGCCCACAGTACAGTTGCTGGAACCGCTGGCTGGCTGAATATCCTAACCCATAGTGCCATCCGTCATCTCCTGCCCTGAGGCAGGCAAGGTCGGACTAACAGTATCCCCAGGCTGAAAGAGGGGAGTAGGCCCTCCAGGGACAACTCAAAAGCAGCCATGCAAGAAGAGCAGAGTCCAGAAGCTGGAGATGTGATGCCTTGCTTGCCACAAGCCAAACAACATTTCCTTGAGGATGACATAGAGAGTTAAGGCAATTATCACAACAGTAGGCGCTAAGGCTGTGGCGTCCAAGGAGGCACGTGTACAGGCACTAGAGTAGGAATGCGCGTTGGAGCCACTCTGGCAGAACACTTTGCAAGGATGCATGACCACCAGGCGCACGATATTAAAATGCTACTAGCACATACAGAAAACGGCGGGAAATACCCACACAGACCCAATGGTTGCCAGCAGTCTACCCCGAATTGTGTCTTATACAGATAGTATTGGGAGCCCCCAGCAAGGACAATGATGAGGTCAAGCTTTGGTACTCACCCCCTGAGAACCCCAGGTAAAGGATCCATGCTGAGTTCAGCACTACTTCCCTGAAATGGTTTCTCTGGCTTAGCAGTACTGCATTTAAGGTGGCTGGCAGACAGATTCCTCTGAGAGCCTTCTGCAATCTTCGGGAGAGCAGGAGTTTGGGGCGGGGGGGGAGGGACAGAGGAGGAGCGGGGGTGATGAGGTTGCATGAGGCTGCTGAGTTCTTCCGTCCTTCCAGATTCTTCCAATTTTCTGGCTACTCAATAGGCTCTTATCCAGGGAAAGAGCGTGGAGCTGAACCAATGTTTCCTCCTTCCATGGTTACTGAAAAGATTGCAGTCTAGTGGAACCTCCCACATCACACTCAAGCAAGAGGGTCACCCTCAAAGTGGTCTGACACAAGTGTTTCGATCAATCTTCTCCTTTCAATTCTTCAGATTTTCTTCATAGAGGAGAAAACCCATCCATTATCTGCTGGCGACAAAGAAATACTGTTGAGACCTCTGATGGCTGTCACTGGTAGAGGCATTGGAGTGATATTACTGAAATCTGGGCTTTTCATTGGTTCTTTGTATCCACTAATATGCTGGTAGGGAAACACAACCAACTTATCTAGACTGGTCTAGTAGGATGATATGGAATTTTTTTTTTTAAGATAAGGAAACATGGTTCCTAGAGAAATGCTGATGTTGTGACATAACTTACCTACATCCCCGTTGCTACCCCTCCTCCCCCCCCCCCTTTCGCACTTTGTTGACTGTACACTGTTTTGACTGGTAGAAAAATGGTATAGCAAAATCAGTTAAATGAATAAATAAATCATTCTGAATTTTTCTCTTACCATGAATGTGTTCAGAACTCTTAGGTCTAGGATAGGATGGTATCCCCCTGTTTTCTTGGGGATCAGGAAATACTTGCCCTCTTTGCTCCAGTGGCACAAGCTTGATCGTGAGATCCGTCAAGAGGCAGGTGATTTCTCTCTGAAGCAGCTCCTGATACAGAGGATTGAGGTGATGCACCCTTGGGGGGGAATTTGGAGGAAGTTTGAATAAATGTAATTTGTAATTGCTTTGGACAATTTGCAGAACCCATGTATCTGAGCATATGAGAGGCCAACTTTGGGCCAAAACAGGAGAGTCTTCCATTGCAGTTACTGATAGAGTGGTTATGCTCTGAAGGAACCAGTCAAAACCCCACTGGCTCCTGGCTTTGGCTGAAGAGCAGGCTGGGCTTTGAGGCTTTTTTGGCCAGCTCTGTTTTGGTTGGAAGGTTTGGGAAACAGGAAAGTACCTATGCCTACAAGAGTAATAGGTCTTTTTCTGGCCCCCTCCTTGGTACCGAAGGCCAAAAGTGGTCACAGGTGCTACAAATTATTGAAAAATCCCCTACGCATTTCGGCGGGAAGCCTTCATTGGAGGGTACGCATCTACAAACAATGATAAATATTGATAAACAATAACAAATATTAAAAGTACACAATTAAAAATTAAAAATGAAAACATCAATATGAATTGATAAAAATCTTTGAGAATACATAAACAAACTGTATAAAACATAAATGAATAAGTAACAATATATATTAAAAACAAGATAAAACATAAGTGTATAAATAGAAATAATAAAAACTAAAAGATAATACCTAAACAAATAAGACAATTTAAGAGTGGTTCAAGTGAATACTAAAAAAAAAAAAGATAAAGGTGACTATTCTTGAGTGGTGGAAAATACTACAGAGAGGGTACTTACATAATGCAGCCATTTTCCTTACTATTTGACTGCCTACATGGTTCTTTGATCAGTACTTTTTAAATTGACAGTTTTTACTGTGGATTTCTTACTCCTCTCTGTTCTGGCTCTGTGTCAGGTATATTATGATTTCATTATTCCTTTACTTATTTATTTATTATTTTTTAGCCTTGAGCCATTATTTGAAAAGGGTGTTTTTCAAGACCTTCATTCTCACATGGTGCATTATGTAAGTACCCTCTCTGTAGTATTGTCCACCACTCAAGAATAGTCACCTTTATTTGTTTTTTGAGTATTCACTTGAACCACTTTTTAATTGTCTTATTTGTTTAAGTATTACCTTTTAGTTTTTATTATTACATGTATGTTTTATCTTGTTTTTAATATATATTGTTACTTATTCATTTATGTTTTATACAGTTTGTTCATGTATTCTCAAAGTTTTTTATCAATTCATATTATTGATATTTTCATTTTTAAATTTTTCATTTTTGTGTACTTTTAATATTTGTTATTGTTTATCAATATTTATCATTGTTTATAGATGCGTACCCCCTGATGAAGGCTTCCCACCAAAACGCATAGGGGATTTTTCAATAAATTGTAGCACCTGTGACCGCTTTTGGCCTTCGCCCTTCTTTGTGTTTTCTGCTGCTGCTGCGAGGGCCCTGCTCTTTTGTGTTCCTCCTCACCTCCTTGGTACCTCCTGTGATAGGAGGCCAGCTCAGACATGCGCCTTGAGAGATTACAAAGGGTGACAGGCTGATTTTCAATGAAGCCAGCTTTCTCTTCGACCTATTCTCAGAAGAGCTTCTCTCCACGGCACAGCATGTCATCAAGCTTGTCCTACATTGATCGTTCAAGGTCTGAGGACCGGAGCCAGATGTGTCTCTGGGTGCTAATACCCAAGTCAGAAGCTCTCTATGCCTTTTTGAAGGTATCATAGGATGCATGGACCATAAACTTCAAGCAGTTCTTGCTGTGAGTCACTGGGGAATGATACTGGGACAGATCAGTGAGGTCATACTGTACATGATGTTATTCAAAAACATGCCCATGTAGAGCTGGTAAGAGGCCACGCAGGCTATAAGCAAGGAATTCTGAAAATACCTTCTCTCCAGAGTCCAATATCTGAATCTCCTTGCCCAGGGGCACTGAGGAATGAGTCTTCGAACACGTAAGGATTGATTTGACCACCAAGGAATGTTGCAGAAGCTGGGGCTTCTCGAATCCGGGAGCCTCCTGAATGCTATACATGGAGACAAGACTTGATCGGAGGTACAGTGAGGGGTTCTCCCACATTCTCATCTGTACTCTCTGAAGGATGCGGGGCACGGGCACTGTCACTGCCTCCTTAGGGGTCAAGGAGTATTGAAGGACCTCCAACTCTTCTGCCCTGGGCTCATCCTCAGTCTCTAAAGAAAAAGGTATGCTCTGGGCCACGTACCTGACAAAATCTTGGAAGGTCATGTCCTCAGAAGGGGACTTATACCGCTCATGAGGTGGAGAAGGGCCCAACGGAAGCTCAGGAGACCTCAGTTACCCAGCCTTCTGAATCTAAGAGAGGAAGTCTAAGTACTTCTGGGTCTCTACATAGATCTCTTTCCTAACCTGTGGGGATTGGGAGCTCCTTCGGGAGTGATGATGCACCAATGCTTGCCTGGATTTTGAGGGTGCACTGGACCCTGTAATGCTAGAAAGTGATATTGGCCAGGCAAGCACCAGTGTCGGGGACTTTCGATGCCTCTCTCGCGGGCAAAATGTGTGTCTCGAGGATCAGTTGTATAGTTGCCAATGCCGATATAGCTGACGTCGAGGCCCCGGCCTGCTGCATGGCCCAGAATGCCGTGATCTGTTCCTCGAGAGCCTGCAGAAGGCCTTTCTCCATGGCTGCCAATTCCGAAGGCTGTGGGATCACAACAACGACGAATAACCCTGTTCATGTCCAGTGTTCATCAGTGGCTTGGTCTGAGCTCTCAGTAGGCTGTTGTTGCCAGTCCAGTGTTTTGGAGGATGAGCTCTCCTCCTTTCAGGGTAGCTTAGAGGGGTGCTCTCATGGATCCTCATCACTCTCGAGGGGCTCAGACGCTGGCGCATGAAAGTGTTCACTCAGTGCTTGGCACGATCTTCCTTCAGCGTTGATGAAAATGAAGTCAAATCCTCCCTCATCCTCTGGTGATTGATGGCTAATACTCAGGGGTACAACCATGAACCTTGATGGAATACATCCCGGGTTCTGGCGCGTCCACTGAAGGATCCCTGGAAATGGGAGAGGTCCCATGTGACTGGAGAAAGGCAAAGGGGGTCCCTCTTCACAAAATCGTAATGAAGAATGGAGCAGCTCCTGAAGGAAAGGTTTTTTGTTTTGTTTGTTTTTTTTACAGGCCAGAGAGTAGCATGATCCAAAGCAACATAGTTTTAACTAGAGGCAAATCATGCTATACAAATCTGATTGATTACTTCCACTGGATAACTAGAGAACTGGACAGAGGGCATGCATCGGATATATCCTTGGATTTCAGCAAAGCCTATACAGTTCCTTATGCAAATGCAACATGCGCCTTCGCGTCAAAGCTGACTCCTAGTGACCCAGCAGCTCCTGGGTTTTCTTGGCAGTGTGACTGGAAATAGATTGCCAGGCCTTCCTTCCAAGACAATGGAGGGTTAAGTGACTTGCCCAAGTTCACAAGGAGTACCAATGGGAATCGAACTCTGGTCTCTTGCTTACCAAGTCAGTGCTCTAATCATTAGGCTACTCTTCCACACTACAGTTATAAACTGAGCAGTTTAGGGTACTAGAATAGTCAACTGGATTAAAAAATGGTGGATTGACAAATACAAGTGTAGTGGTTAAGTGGCATTCATTTAAAAGAAAGAAAGGCCTCCAAAGTCTGTCCTAAGGCCAATAACCGTTTAGTATCTATGAGAGAGATTTTGCAGAAAGATTAGAAGGGAAAATGTACATTTTTGCAGATGACAAGAAGACCTACAAAAAAGGACACTCAAGAGAAAGTAGACAACATGAGGAGTATCTACAAAAACTTGAAGACTAGCCGAATGCTTGGCAGTTAACCTTTAATGCAAAAAACTGCAGAGTGATGCATATGGGGTGCAGAAATCCAAAGGAGCTGTATGCAATAGAAGGGGAGAGGCTGATGTTCACAGACCAAGAAAGAGACCTTGGGACAGGTATCTGAGGATATTAAGGTGGTAAAACAGTGTGATAAGGCAGTAGCCAAAGCCAGAATAATGCTACGGCTGCACAGAATGGGGCATAACCATCAGAAAGGAGGAAGTCAAAATGCCCCTACACAGGATGTTGGGGAGGCCTCACTTGGAGTACTGTGTTTGGTACTATGCCTATGTAATACTGTATAAATTACTGTATATATATTTTGGTATCAACATCTGTTGCTCATACTGTCCTGACCTGAGGAAAATGATTTTACCTTCAAAAGCTGACGACCAGTGATTGGCAAATATACACATGGGAATGGAGTAGATACTACACCATTCACAGAAGATGATGTGTTTGAACAGCTTGCAAAACTAAAAGCGGACAAGGCCATGGGTCTGGCTGGGATACATCCCAGGATACTGAAAGAGCTCAGAGAGGTTCTTGCAGGGCCTTTAAAGGATGTTTTTAATAGATCCTTGGAGACAGGAGAAGTTACACAGAACTGGAAAAGGGTTGATGTGGTACCTCTTCACAAAAGTGGCAATACTGAAGAAGTGACAAACTAAAGCCCAATAAGTCTTACCTCGGTGGTAGGAAAAGTAATGGAGGCACTCCTGAAAGAGAGAATAGTGGACTCTCTCGAAAACCAATAGGTTACATGATCTGAGGCAACATGGTTTTATCAAAGGACGATCATGTCAAACAAATCTGATTGAGTTTTTTGACTGGGAAAACAGAGAACTAGATCAAGGGCATGCGATGGATGTGATCTACCTAGATTTCAGCAAAGCCTTTGATACTGTTCCTCACAGGCTTATCAATAAACTGAATAGCCTGGGGATGGGTCCCCAAGGTGGTGAACTGGATCAGAAATAGGTTGACTGGCAGACGATGATGGCAAACGGAGCTCACTTGGATGAAAGGAAGGTGATTAGTAGCGTGCCCCAGGGATCAGTCCTGGGACCAGTACTGTTCGATGTATTTGTGAGTGATATTGCTGAAGGACTGAATGAAAAAGTTTGTCTTTTTGCAGATGACATGAAAATTTGCAACAGAGTGGACTCCCCCTGAGAGAGTGGATAACATGAGGAAAGACCTACAAAAGCTGGAAGAAAGCGTAGTTACTCAACTTTAACAGGTGTTCTCTGGGGACTGCAAGAATCAGTCCTCACAAATGGGTGACGTTGGCACCGACACAGCCCACGCGGAAGCATCTCCCCAGCTTTCAAAGAAAGCCTTTGGGAGATACACCATGCATGCGTGGTCCACTTCCCGCCCAAGGTTGCCATCTTGCCTCAGTCTAATGACATAGCTAAGATGGCAAAAATAAAATACGGTAAAGGAGAACTCCAAGGGGAGGAGGGAGGGCTGTGAGGACTGATTCCTGCTGGGCTTGGGCATGGGACGTTTTGCTTCCTGGGACAATGTCCCTGTCCTTTTTGTTGCTGGCCCTGTTGAGGGGCTGAGAAGACCTGGAAGTGCGGAGTACCACCAAAGCCTCCTTTCTTCCTCGGGAAGAAGGGCTTTTTCCCCAGGACTTTCTCCCAGGGGTGCACAGAGTTCTTTTTTGAAAGCCTCTTTCTTGTCACATACTCTGTCTCTATCTCCACTGCCTTATCTGCCATGGGTTTCCCGAATAGGTATTCGCCTATGCAGGGGACATCTATCAGTTTGTCCTGCACCCACTGTTCCAGGTCAGATGACTGCAGCCATGCCTGGCATCAAGCCCCGATGCCTATGGCGGCCACCCTGGCTGATGACGCGAAGCCATCGTAGGCTGCCCGGGAGAAAAACTTTGATCATTCCTTTACTGCCGAGGTTAGGATTCTGAAGCTCTGTAGGGGCACCCCCTTGAGGCTTGCCGAGAATCCACCAAGCTCCTTCGACAGTTCCTTCAGGTACATGCCAATGTAGAGCAGGTAGGACTGAATCCGGCTTGTTAGCATCGAGCCCTGAAAGGCCTTCTGGCCGAGGGTGTCAATGGTTTGGGCCTCCCTGCTGGGTGCCATTGACAAATGGTTTTTTTGGCTCTTAAGCTGGCGCATTGCCGACTCTATGACCATGGAGTTGTGTGGGTCTTTTGGAACCAAGGGTTTCGACATACCCGGTACATGGCGTCAAGGCGCCTGCTAACAATTGGTACTGACACCGGTGTTTCCCACATTTGGAGGCAGCGACGGGTCAAGGATTGAGGGCAACGGGACCGTAATGGTTTCCTTCGGAGGTGGCTTATATTGCAGTATCTCCAATTCCTCGGTGCGAGGGTCCTTCTCAGCCTTGGTGGCAAAGGCCTTGGCCATGTCTCGCACAAAATCAAGGAACGCAATGTTCTTGGGCGGCGAGCAGCATTGGGGGAGACGGATCCGAGGGCATATCACAGTGCCATGGTGTGTCCAGGGACTCTTCATCCTCAGTTTCCCATTCAGACTCGAAGTCCGAATACGAGCCTGATGCTGCTGATCACCTCGGCCGAGGGCCGCTCTCAGCGGTCCGTGACCTCCAGGGGATCATCAGTCTGAGGCACGGGCACTCGCCAGAGAGGACCGGTGTCTTGAGGAATGGGAGTGAGACCTTGTTCGGGGCTGGGGGCTCTCATGAGGCCGATGGCACTCGAGGACCGGCTCAATGTCCAGGGAAGCCCTGAATGTCAAGGGTCCCGTCATTAGGGCTGATGAGCTGGATGCGCCAGACATGAACGCCCGCTGCATGGCCACTAGGGCAGATATACTGCTCTCTAGGGCTGCCATTCTGGTCTCCATACCAGTTGGCTCCGCAGCCTTCGACGCAGGCACCAGGGATTTCGGGCCTGGCGTCGGTACGTTGAGGGGGTGTTAGCGGGTGCTGACGACTCCTTATAGGGCAGTTTGGCGGGCCACTCCTGCCCTGACTCCTCGGACACACACCTGGGATTTCCCCTTCTTCCCAGATCTATCCTCTGAGTTGGTCTTCGAGATTTTCTTCTTTTTGTGCTCCACCTCCAGGGATTTCAGCTTGGAGAAACCGCAGCCATGGAACTCTGAGGAGGCTTGGGCTTTGGGGGGCACCGAGGTATCGGAGGGGGCCCTGGAGCATGGTGTCACTGGAGATTCCAGTGCGGAGTCAGACTTCTGAAAGAAACTTATCTGCTGCTGATGGCACCTCTTCAAGGCCTTTGAGGTCTTGCTTCTTCAGAGCTCGCAATCAACGTCATCGTGCTCTGGGCCAAGACATCGGAGGCAGCAGTTATGTGGGTCGGTGAGCGACATCATTTTGCCACACCAGTCACACTTTTTGAAGCCACTGGGGGCCATCTGAAAAAGGGGGTCCTCACCTCCCAGTAGGGGTCCAAGGCCTTCGGCTGAAAAAGGGCGCGAATGCCGGTCAAGGAGCACCTCAATGAAAAACTGAAAAACTAATAGATGAAACCGAGGAATGACGCCAAGGTGAGCTGGCTCAGGGGCAGGAAGAAACCAGTACGAGACTGGAGAAAAGAGTAAAAATCAAACTTTTTCCGGGGAAACTGGACAACGCCCTATGGATTCCGCAGAAAAAAGGAGACTGAGGCAAGATGGCACCCTTGAGTGGGAAGTGGACCACGCATGAGTGGTGCATCTCCCAAAGACTTTCTTTGAAAGCTGGAGATGCTTCCATGCGGGTTCCGTTGGTGCCAACGTTACCCATATATGAGGACTGATTTCCTGCTTGTTCCCGGAGAATAGTATAATGCTTGGCAATTCAGATTTAATGTGAATAACTGCAGTATCATGCATTTGGGATGCAGAAATCCAAGGGAACTGTAAGCGATAGGGGGCATAAAGTTGGTGTGCACGGACCAGAAGGAGGATGTTGGAGTGATTGTTTCTGAGGATCTCAAGGTGGCGAAACAGTGTGTCAAGGCAGTGACCAAAGCCAGAAGGATGCTGGGTTGCATACAGAGAGAATTACCAGCAGGAAAAGGTACTAATGCCACTGTATAAGTCGTTAGAGAGGCCTCACTGGGAATAGTGTGTTCACTTTTGGAGATTGTATCTCGTAAAGGATATAAAAAGACTGGAAACGGTTCAGAGGAAGGCAACCAAAATGATTTGGAGCTTGTGCCAGAAGCTGCATCAGAAGAGACTTGAACACCTAAATATGAATATGCTAGAGGAGATGAGGGACAGGGAAGATATGATACAGACCTTTAAATATTTAAAGAGTATTAATGAACAAACAAATCTTTTTCAAAGACAGAAAGCTATAAAACTAGAGGGCATAACATTTATTTATTTAACAGCTTTTATATACCGCACTATTCATCATCAGCGCGGTTTACATTTTAACAACTTTGTACTTAAGCATAAAGCATATGTCAAGTTTACAGGTAACGGGGAATGAAACATGGATAACTAGGGTTAAAATAAATAACAGAATTCACAACTATTTACAATAAATTCTCAAATGTTTTGAGCTCTAAAGTAAACTGAAAGGCAATGTCAGGAAATACATTTTCACTGAAAGAGTGGTGGATGCTTGGAATGCCCTCCCGATGGAAGTGGTGGGAGGCAAATACAGTGACAGAATTCAAAATGTTATGGGGCAGACAGAGTGGATTCCTTTATAGCAACAGGATACAATCAAAATAACTATCTCTTATATCTCAACAAATAGGGGTGACCTGCACAGAGTGGTGGGTACACCCCTAAACAAAGGCATGGGGAGGGGTGACCTGCATGGCACAACAGGTGCACCTCCTCTTGCCATCTTGCTGGGCAAACTAGATGGACCATGCTGGTCTTTATCTGTGGTCATATACTATGTTACTATATATTAAGTTAGTCCAATAAAAAAAGAATTTAAAAAAAGGAAATGGGATAAATATAGTGGATCCCCTAAAGGGAAAAAGGATGGAAATCAGGCATATTACACCCTAGCTGAAAACGTCTGTGAAGCGACTGCTGCACGTTTCCCCAAAAAATCACAGAGAAAGAAACCGTCACTGCATGGCAGGTATAACCCAGAAAAGAAGGCATGGGAAAACTAGCCTGCACCGTGTGGCAACCCAGAGAAGAGAGGGCTCAAATCCCATTTCTTCCACTGATTCTCCTTGTGACCTTGGGCAAGTCACTTTGGTGCTTCAGGTACGACCCAGATTGTAAGTCCATTTGGACAAGGAAATAACTTGTGTACCTGTATGTAACTGGTCTTGAATTCAGATTTGCTAATACTCTGTACTGCTCTAACTAGATTGTAAGCTCCGATGAGCATGACTCTGACAGGCAGGGACTGTCTCTTGTATGTTGGCTACCTCCTGTAGGTTAGCTGTGCAGTGCTGCGTGCGTGGCGCTTTATAAGTGCTAAATAGTAGTAGTAGATTTTGAAAGGCAAGTAATTTATTTATTTATTTAACAGGATTTATATACCGCTTTATCCTAAAATTAAAGCGGTTTACAATGAAGTTCAAAACTTACAAAAAACAAGGGAAGGAACAAACAGGGATTATATTAAATTAACTTATTTACATATTTACAAAGCCTAAATATAAGAACATAAAAAGGAAAATAAAAAGTGAAAATAATAAAAAGGTAGAAATAAAAAGAAATAATCATGTAATGTCACCAAAGTAATTAAATCTCAAATCCAAATACTACCCTAACAAGTTTATTGGGCAGACTGGGTCAGCCAATTTAGTCTTTATCTGCCATCATCCACTATGTTACCAGTAATATCTAAATCAGTCAGTCGATACAACTTGTCAAGTCATCATTTCCTTAATATATTGCTAACATGTACAAGCACACACCGATCATACAAACAGTACAAAATTTGTCTCAGGGCAGTTTCTCCAAATGGGTTAGTTTTGCACATACCATGACAGTCATGACCCTCACTTCTAAGCCAGGGTATGTGGAGTATGATCTCAGTCTTTTAAATTAACTGCTAATATTCTGCGTAGTACTTCCATTGTGCCAAAGAGAGCTTCCTTCTGGAGTTCATAAGACCTAACATGTACCATATGGGTAGTTTGTCAAGATGTGCTTAGAAATTCTTCTTCATAAAGCCTATGGCTCCCAATACGATGGGAAATATTTCTGTATCTTTCTGCCACATTTTCTTGATCTCTGACTGCATTTCTTGGTACTTCAGGATCTTCTACCTCTCCACGCGATTCACAGAATAATCACCTGGAACTGACATCTCTATTAGCCATGCTGTTCTGGTGTTTTCTCCTTTACCACTATGTCTCGGTTCCTCACATCCAGTTTCTTTTGATTCGGAATGGCAATGTCCCAGGTCATCACAACCTCTTTATTCTCTATAATTCTCTTAGGGTCAAGATCCCTGTGCTTTTCAGACACAGTGATGATGTAGCATTTACAGAGTTTCCAAGAATGAGGCGTGCTACTCAGGGCTGGTCCAAGGGTTTCTGCCACCTCAGGCAGAAGCCTCAGCCGGGCTGCCCTCCCCCTGCGCCAAGCTACCGCTGATTCTGTCAGTGGGGTGGGCCAGTGGACGGTTCAGCTCGGCAGTTGCAGACATGAACTGCAGCTTCTGACCCCCCTTTGACACAACTTCCTGTCAGAGGGGGTCTGTAGCAGCAGGCCACATGTGCACATGACCTACCATAGGCATCATGTCGCTCACAGAGGTCTGCTGCCATAGGTGGCCACCTAGTCCATCTAGTGGATGGGCTGGCCCTGGTGCTACTCTGCTGTGCCTTTCAGCCAGCAGAGTAGCACCAGGGCCAGCCCAGAGTAAATTTTCCGCCATCAGCCAGCTTTGAGGTGAGTCACTATTTCCGGGTCTTTCTTAACAAAATTGATATGTGTCTGTTTTGCTAGTTTTTTCAATGCAGTTTTTTCATGTGTCCGTTCTTGATCGACAAAGGGTTCCTGGAGTAACACTTTGTATTTCCCACTGTATTTGTGCATTTGCCACTTGTTTTTACTTGTTTGCTAATCTAATTCTTTGAAGAGTTTTTTTCTCGTGTTTTGCAAATTCTGTTGCTTCCTTTCCAGTGTGTGCTTCTGGATTCTCATTCATTCCTTCTAGTTGTTAGAACACTTGTCCAAGTTTGACGATGGAGACAGATTCTGGACGTTTACTTTCATATTTCAGCACTTTTTGCGTATTTGGCTCCGATGATGCTGTTAGATAGGCCTGGAGGCCTATAAGTAGTAGCTCTGTAGGTGTAATCAATCTCTATGAGGCCTAGCCCTCCTTTAGCTCTAGGAATGTACAGTCTTGGCATAAACTGATTTTTGTAAATTATTTCATGGGCATAGAGGAGTTTTCTTGTTCACACATCCAGTTTTTCAAGATCTTTACGAGACCAGTTTACGATCCCAAAGCTGTTTGAGAGTACATGAATTGCCAGCTTATTGATGGCTTGTACCCTATTCCGTAATGTTAAGGCACTTTTCAATGATTTTAATCTTCTATAGAATTCTTTAGTGATCTTTTCTCTTGAATGCCATTCCTTCCTCTTCCCCAAGATTTTTCTATACACCTTCCTGTTCAAGTTCCTTGACTCACAGCCCTCAGCCAGAGAGATGTTTTCCATTTTGCTCAATTTTCCTCTAAAAAAAGTCGCCTTAGCACATTTGTCTAGGCCAAAAATTATCCTGATGTCATCAGAAAAGCTTTTCACTACACGGAGTAGCCCTGCTAATTGTTGGTCACTGGAACTATAGAGCTTCAGGATGTCTACAAATAGTAAATGGGATGTTACCTCTTGGTTGTTGTTAACTTTAGGATTCAGGCTAAATTCGTATCCCAAAGAGTTGATGAGTACTCATTGGATTAAGCGCCATACAAAACAGAAGTGGTGAAAGGGAATCTCCCTGAAATATTACTCGCTGGATCTTGATGTTAGGAATGATGCACTGACCATCTTCATACTTCAAAAATAGGATTGTTTGCTATGTTGTCATGGTGAACTTAATGTACTCAAACTAGGATTTATCTTACATATTTCAAAGCAATTTATTATCCAACAGTATGGGATGCTATCAAAAGCTTTCTAGGAGGAGTGGCCTAGTGGTTGGGGCAAGGTACTACAGGCCGGAAGGTCGGTGGTTCAAATCCCACTAGAGGACAGCAACCTTGGGCCGGAAGGACTGGGGTTTCTAGTCCCGCAGGTGCTCCTTGTGGTCTTGGGCAAGCCACTTAACCCTCCATTGCCCATGTTCCCTGTAAGTATTAGTGTATGTGTCTCATATCCCCTCGTGTTAAATGTATCCCCCAACCGCTTTGACCGTGAAAAGCGGGATATAAATGCAGCTAAATAAATAAATAAATAATCAATCTATGCTATACTGAGCTTTCTGCTTTTATTAGCACTGGCCATAATGGCGTTATTTAATAACAACTGGTCTTTGGTTCAGAGTAGTTACTCACCTGTAACAGGTGTTCTCCAGGAACAGCAGGAATCAGTCCTCACTTATGGGTGACGTCGGCGCCGACGGAGCCCTCGCGGAGCAATTTTCCCCAGCTTTCGCAGAAAGCCTTTGGGAATTGCAGCGCGCATGCGCGGTCCCCTTCCCGCCTAGGGATGCCATCTTGCTCAGTCTGATGACATAGCGGCAAGACAGCAAATGTTAGCAAAAATATGCAAAAAGAATGACTGCAACTCCGAGGGGAGGAGGGAGGGTTGTTAGGACTGATTCCTGCTGCTCCTGGAGAACACCTGTTACAGGTGAGTAACTACTCTTTCTCCAGGACCAAGCAGGAAGTCAGTCCTCACTTATGGGACTCCCAAGCTTAAGGCTACCGGAGACCTCAACTATCAACTATCAACCTTGTAATATCACTAACTTACTGTTATATTGTCTAGCTAATTGTCATATTAAATAGCTTATTAAATACCATGCACGTGTGGC
The DNA here is from genome assembly GCA_033557465.1 of Ichthyophis bannanicus. Lineage (NCBI taxonomy): Eukaryota > Metazoa > Chordata > Amphibia > Gymnophiona > Ichthyophiidae > Ichthyophis > Ichthyophis bannanicus. The sequence goes on from CM066033.1 coordinate 130,179,839, forward strand.
TGTTTGCTCTTGAATTTAATATCATAGTGGGGCAATACAAACCCAGAGACTGTAGAAAACCTATGGTTTTGTTTTGAGCTGAAAAGAGCTCTCCAGGAGAGTCTACCTTTATCAGCCAATCGTCTAATTAAGGGAAAACTTAGACATTGTTGATGCAAAGATGAGCTGCCACCACGGCGATACATTTTGTGAAAACTCTTGGTGCTGAGGCTAGGCCGAATGGGAGCACCCTGTATTGATAATGCATTTCTTGGCAGATGAATCGGAGATACTGTCTGTGAGAAAGGTGAATGAGGATGTGAGTGTAGGCCTCTTTGAGGTCTAGGGAGCAAAGCCAGTTGTTTTGCTGCAGATGATGAAAGAGGATTCCCAACAAAATCATCTTTAATTTTTCTTTTACGAGGAACTTGTTGAGATCTTGGAGGTCTAGAATGGGCCTGAGGCCTCCTGATTTCTTTGGAATGAGGAAGTAGGGGGAGTAGAACCCTTTGTGGTGTTCCTGCAGGGGCACTGGTTCGATGGCTCCCTGTGCGAGGAGAGAGGTGATTTCCTGAAATAAGGTATTGAGGGAGTTTTCGAAAGGAGCTTGTCCCTTGAATCAGTGAGGGGGAAGTTCCCGAAAGTTGAGATGGTATCCATTCTGGATGATGGTGAGTGTCCATTTCTCTGAAGTTATTGTTTTCCATTGTGTGGAGAACCTTGAGAGCCTTCCTGGAATGGGAAGTAGGGCTAAAAGGGCGGTATTGGCCTTGCTCCCTATGTAGGAATCAAAAAGTTGGTACTGAGGCAGCTGGTTGAGGCTGAGGTTGTTGTTTAGTCAACCTGAGTTTTTTGGCTTGCTTGGCTTTTGTTGTTTGTGCTGTAATGGGTAGGCTGATTGTGAATATGCTGGGTAGAATTTCCGCTTTTTAGGATAGAAGGCTTTTTTTAGATTGTCAAGGAAAACTTCAGATCCCTCCAAGAAGAAGACTCAATCTCTTGGTCGTGTCATCGGTTTCAAGTTCTCCAGCCTTTTCACGCCAGTTCTTTCCAAATCAGTTTTCACCTGTACAGGGGATGTTAGCCCGTTTGTCCTATACCCACTGCTCTAAATCAGATGCTTGGAGCCATGCTAGTCGTCTTGCTCCTATAGCTATGGAGGAGGCTCTATTGGAGGATTCAAAGGCGTCGAAAGCTGCTCGGTTCATGAATTTTGAAATGTTCTGACTGTGGGTTAGAACTGTTTGAAAGGCTGGGCGTTTTTACTCAGGGAGGAAAGGTAGGAAGCCCTCCCAGTCTTTATTCAACTCCTTGAGAAACATACCCATATATAAGATGTATGAGTTGATTCTACTAGCTAACATGGAAGCCTGGAAGGTGCACCGAGTGAAGGAATCAAGGGTTCTCGATTTGCGTTCTGGGGGAACCAAGGTGTGGTTTTTCCCACTTTTTATCCAGCACATCGCTGATTCCACCACGATGGAATGATGGGGAAGTTGCGGTTTCTGGAAACCCAGTCAGGGACTTGGTACATAGTATCGAGATGTTGACTTATGGGAGCGATGGTTAAAGAGGTCTCCCACATCCTTAACATTAAATTATCAAGTATACGGTGCACTGGTAAATTGGTAGCCTCTTTAGGTGCGGTGGGATATTGCAGTATCTCAAGCTCTTCTGCCCTGGGCTCTGGTTCCGAAGCCGCTGATATGGAGAGACCCCCTGCCATGTCCCTGATAAAGTCTTGAAATGACATATTTTCCAGTGGGGATTTTCTTCGGGTACTGGACTTTGGTGGTGAGGTCTCTGAGGTCATTGGAATCCAGAGATCTGTGGTCAGAGTCAGAGGATGCAGAATCAGATTCCAGAGAGTACCGGAGGTGTTTGTGTCGAGAGATCCGTCGATGCAGGTCGATGTCCTCCGGTTCCTCAAGATTCATGGAGCAGGATGGATCCGTGGTTGGAGGTAGCGGTGAAGGCACCAGCATCGAGGAAGGTCCTAGCAATGGGGAAGGTATCGGCATCGCTGTTGGTATAGACATCGGTGTCGACGTTGGCATCGGCATCAGCACCAGGGCCGACATCAGGCCAGTTGGTATTTGTTGCGCTGGAATCAACGTAGATTTCGATGCCAATGCAGTCTGGAGGGTCATCGGGGCCGATAGTGTTAACTGCACGGAGGCCGCTAGCAGAGCTGCTAAGGTCCATTCTAGAGCCAGCATATGCTGATCTAGCAATGTCACCAGTGCCTGGTCATCGGATGGAGCGGGGTCAGCCGCCACCAGACCTGGGCATGGCATCGAGGATTCTGTGGAGGTTGGTGCCCGGGTACCTCTCGACTCCCTACTGAGACTTTGGAGGACAAGTCCTTCTACCACGGATTGCTGGACCTATGGATGGAATCGGATGATGTCCAAGACAACTCCCGTGAGCGTGGGAACGTTCTTGGGACCAATCCCTCAATGTTTTTGGCTTACCGGAAAGGTTTTTGGTGTTGCGACTCGGATCCTTCAGAATCTCCGAGGGCTCCCAGGTCACTGACTTCTCCTTGGGCAGGTGTGACGGAGAGGGTTGTTTTGATTTTTTCTCTCCGTATCTGGAATCTTTAGAATGTATGGAGTGCTTGGATGTCGGCAATCCAGATGACCTCCTTGAGGAGATTGAGGCCAAGGAGAGGGTGTCTGAGGGAAAGAGCTCTTCAAATTTTTTAGCTCTGTTCCCCAGGCCTCTTTTTGTCATTTGTTTGCAGAGGGAGCACTCTGAGGGGACATGATCGGGGCTGAGGCATTTAAGAAACCAGTCATACTTGTCAGTGATAGAAATTGTGCCAGAGCATTTTGTATATTTTTACATCAGGGATGTGTGGTCCCCTTCCCACCTAAGGGTGCCATCTTGCCTCAGTATGATATCATAGCACAAGATGGCAAAAAGAAAGCAACTCCATGGGAAGGAGGGCGGTTGTGAGGACTGATTCCTGCTGTCCCTGGAGAACAGCTGGTTATAGGTGCATGACTATGCTTTCTCTGTGAATAAGCAAAAAGTCAGTCCTCACATATGGGACACCCCAGCTACAGGCTACTGAAAAAAACTGTAAAAAGCCATGAGTGACCAGAAAAGGGTGAGCCGTGAGCAGAAGCAACTGAGTTGGAAGACAACAGACCCACGAGCAACTCAAGAGTCCAGCGAGGAATCAGTTCACCAGTAGCCCAAACATAGCAAGGGCCAGAGGGCAGGAGTTGCCTACACCCCGAACAAATGACGGAGTACTGCTCGGCCAAAAGCATGTCCTGATGGGACACCTTCAACCAGGCAGTAATGAGCTGCGAAGGTATGGACTGAGGACCAGGTAGCAGCCCAGTAGATTTCTGACAAGGGAATGGAATGCAGATTTTCCAATGAGGCCACCATGGCTCGGATGCTGTGCTCCAGCGAGAGACCACCCTGCTCGTAGATAAAGGTGATGCAATCCACTACCCAGGTGGACAGGGTGCGTTGAGATCGCTACCCTCAACCGATTTAGGTCAAAAGAGACAAAGAGCTGAGAAGCTCGGCAGTGGCCCTGCGTAAGTTGCAGGTAGAAGGATAGTGCACGCTTAGAGTCCAATGTGTGGAGAACAGCCTCCACTCTGCTGGCATGGGGCCACGGGAAGATGGTGGAAAGTACCACCTGCAGGTTGAGATGGAACAGAGACATAACCTTGGGCAAGAACTTGGCTGCGTGTGAAGCATGACCCTGTTCCTATAGAACCTAGTGTATGGTGGGTCCGCCACCAAAGCCTGAAGCAAGCTGAAGTGAGTGCCATGAGGAACACTACCGTCCAAGTGAGATACTTAAGGTGGCAGGAGCCGAGCGGCTCAAAGGGTGGTGCGGTAAGCTTTGAGAGTACAATATTAAAGTCCCAATCCACTGCTGGAGGGTGGATGGGAGGCTTCGATAGGAGACCCCTCAGGAAGTGAACCACTAATGGTTGAGCAGAGAGGGTTTGTCCTCAATTAGATTATGGTGCATTGCCAGCATACTAAGATGCACCCTGAGTTAGACTTCAAGCCTGCCTGAGACAAGTGAAGCAGATACTGCAGCACTAGCTGAAGAGAGCAGGAGAAGGGGTTGATCAGCTTCTCCGCGCACCAGACAGAGAACCTCTCCCACTTGAACGCAAACGTCCAGCATATGGAGGTCTTATGAGAGGCCAAAAGCACCTCCTCCACTTCAGTAGAGAGACTGAAGTGAGCCAAGGCTACCCATTCAGCAGCCATGCTGTGAGTGTCAGGGACCCCAGGTTGGGTGCAGGAGAGAGCCCTCTTCATTCGTGAGTAGCTCTGGATTGCACCCCAGGGGAACCAGGGCGCCATAGGCAGGCGGAGAAGCAGGGGAAACCATGGCTGTCTGGCCCACCGTCAAGCTACAAGGATCACTGTGGCCCTGTCATGCTTCGGTCTTTACTGAGGAAGATGTAGGAATGTTATCCATGACTGAAATGGTATTTAAAGGAGATGCTGCGGAAGAATTGAAAGAAAGCACAGTTACTTACCTGTAACAGGTGATCTCTGGGAACAGCAGGAATAAGTCTTCACATATGGGTACGTCGGTACCGATGGAGCCTGCGTGGGAACGCTCCCCAGCGTCCAATCAGAAAGCTTTTGGGAGCATCCCTCAGCGTCTGCGTGCTGCCTTCCCGCCTTTCCAACTGTCTCTCCTCAGTTGAGTTTTATAGCTGAGACAAAGAGAGAGAGAGAGGAAAGGAAAGATAGATAGAGATACAACTCCTGGGGAGGTGGGTGGGTTGTGAAGACTTATTCCTGCTGTTCCCAGAGATCACCTGTTACAGGTAAGTAACTGTGCTATCTCCAGGAACAAGCAGGAATGAGTCTTCACATATGGGGACTCCCAAGCTGAGATGCCTGGAGTCCGAGCATGGCATAGGTTGGAACATGCTATCCCCCACAACACCAGGCATCCTGAGGATGGAAGGTAGGAGTTGAAGAAGGAAGATGCTGTGGAACAGCTAACCTAGCACAGGACTGCAGGAAAGGAGTCCATGTGTGGATAATTTATTTATTTTATTTATTTAACATCTCTTATATACCGCACTATTGTCATCAGCGCGGTTCACATGGAACAAAAACATATACATACAGGATAACTGTAGTACATTTTACATTTAACAGGGTTTTGAAAACTTGGAAGAAACAGGGGAGTCGGTATAAATCATATACATATAAACTATATACATTAAGCGCAGTCAAAATTCACTGGAACTGAACATGAAGTGACTATTTCTCTTGGAGCATTTATACTGGACATTTATAATGATTGTTATGATTGTTATCAATGATATTGCAAAGAATATTGCAATATGGACCTCCGCCAACAGGATTTCATAGAAGTATGGAGGTTCATGGATCTACTGGGAAGCCAGTAGAGGAACCGTGAAGAGGACCTCACTGAAAGTGGAGGCAATAAACCTGTAGGAAAAACAGAGGAGGTCAGAATCCTGAAGGATAACAGGCACCCCTGGTAGAAAAAACTGGGGTAGTACAAAAACGGTGGGCCTTCAGCGAAAGCTGTATGGTAAAAACCAAACTCTTTGGCGGCAGAGTATCTCACTCTTGGGAGCAAAAAGAGAAAGGCTAACCGATTTGGACAAACAAGCACAGTCCTTGTGGGGAGAGAGGGTATGGGAACCCCTTGTATCCCAGGATGAAGACAAATGCCTGAGGCGTTAAGCCTGTGAGTAACTGAAGATCCACAATATCTCTCCTAACTGGGGTAAGCTAGGAGAGATATTAGGTACGGAGAGCTTCAGAGGTACCTAAACCTGTTAGGTTATGGTATAAGAATTGTTGACTACCACAGGAGTGGTTGTGTGTGTAGAATCCCAAAACCTGCTGAATAGCAGAGGTATGGGCAAAATTCCTCTGTCAGAAACAGATAGCTATATGAGCATAGATAGTGAGATAGATAAGTATGTGGAGACAGATCTATCTATAATAAAATATCTCATCAGATACATATAAGAATATATCTATAGTGAGATATGGAAGGGCATAAAATACACACAAAGATAAATATGAATATGTAGGCCTAAATATGGGTGTCTGTATTTAAACAGACAGATATATGCCTACAGCATGGAATTCACATAGGACATGTGGAGAGGAAAGATTCATCTAATAACAAGGAGGTGCAACCTACTTGAGAAGATATATAGAGAATCTATTCCCCTTGGTTATGATCCACAAGGATGCTAGCTAGTAAAATAACCAGGATGGTCATATGAAAACAGAGGATGATATCAATCTGTAGCCAGCAAGTCCTTAGTCGTCCAAGACTCTAGCATGGTAAGTAGACAGAAGACAGATAAGGATGAGGTATCATGTTGACTTGCTGATCATACGTTCTTACCATGAGGACGAGCTGCAAGGAGAAAGAGCATATCCCCGATTGGGAATGCTATGGACCAAAGCAGGGAATTGGCAACTCCTTAAGCCCTTAGGTAAGAGAAGGCCTATGTCCTTTATGGCAAAAGGAGATAGTAAAAGAAGGGAGAACCTTCTAGTCATGGGAGACATGACTGAAAAGCCTTTTCTAACCATCTAAGATAGCTGTTGGAGAAAAAAAAACCCATGCTCTCTAGCAAGGGCCCATAGTGGAAAGCTTCTCTGTAGAATTGCAGAGAGCATGATGCAGGAGAATGAGGAGATAGAACTGGCTGCTAGAGAGCCAGTATCTCTGCCAGCTATGCTGCCAAACCCAGGAGAATGGAGATGGAAGAAATAGAAGACCATCTAGAAAGCTTCTAGTGAGATAATCTCCAAGATAGATGGAAGCACTGACTTGGAACCACTACTAAGACTAGACAGAATGTTAGTGGAGGACAAATCTGGTTGTTTGTGGACAAGAACCAGTGGTTGAAACATTAAGGCTCCTGCATAGGCAGCTGCTAGCAAGATAGCAGAAAGAATCTTAATGTTGAAAAACAGAAAGAACAGACAGAACAGGAGTAGAAACTCTGGACATGTCTGATAAGCTGCCCCAAAGTAAGATGGAAACAGAGGAGGTAACTCAGAGAGGAAAACTCCACACTGGAAAGTGAGAAAACTAGAGAGGCTGAAGAAAAAAGCCCTCTGTATTTAATTCCGTTCTTACAGAGGAAAAAGCTTGGTAAGAGGGTGAAGAGAATAGAGCTGAAGAAGACTTACCAAGTAGTAAGTCTATAGAAAGGAAAAATACATGCTGGCACAGGAACTACCATTTAATAGTGGTCAGACCTCTTTCCTTAGCAGGAAGAGAGGAGAAACCTGTGACCTATAGTAATGAACATCCTGACAGCTCATAGAAATATAGAAAAAATGGATGTCTTTTGGAAAGAGATCCATGTGTAGGGGTTAGAATGAAGCAGTGGATTGCCTCTATTGAGAAGAAGCAACTGTAGATTCTAACCCCAAGAGTCACAAGCATTTGATGATGACTGATCAGAAACCCTGCAGAGGCCGGGTTTGCTGAGCCTGGTGAAAAGTTGGATTCTTCAGACCAGGACGATGGCTCGCCTGTAGGGGAACATCTGTATGATGGGCAAGTGAGGAATAAAACCTTCTTCTCCTGTGGGAAGAAAGTTTGGTAGGACATTTCCTACTTACTGGGACAGAAGGAGGTGTAGAAGAACCCTTAGGAACAGGTAAATCAGTGGACAACTGAGTAACCTGACGTAAAGACTCCTTGTTGAAAAGATTTTTTCCAGTGCAAGGAGTATGTCCCAGTCGTTGTTGTTCCCACTTGGCCAAAGCTGAAGCTTGGAGCCAGGCTCTACGTCGTGCCCCTATAGCTATAGCAGAAGTCCTGCTAACAGACTCAAAAGAGTCTAGGGAAGCACGAGAAAGAAACCAAGAGATATTCTGGATATGCTTAAGCAGTGAGGAATAGTCTGTACTCCTGGAAACTGGAAGGAAAGGAGTCAAAAGATGTAATTGCTTTGTGACCTCCTCAAGAGAAAGACTCATATAAAAAATATATGAGAGAATTCTTGCAGAAAGCATAGATGTCTGGAAGGTTTGACGTCCAAAGGCATCTAGTGTCTTAGACTCACGACCTGGCGGTTAAGAAGAGTGCTTTTTCTTACTCTTTATCCGCCTCATTGCTGATTCCACTACTATGGAATGATGAGGAAGTTGAGTCTTTTGGAACCCTGGAGAGGGGGGCACCAGATATAAGAGATCAGTTGCTCTGGGAGGTGGGGGTACCCTTAAAGGTGTTTCCCACATTCCTAGAAGGAGATCCTGCAAGGAATGATGCAAAGGAAGCATTATATTGTCCTTTGCTTTGATGGAAACAGAGCCTGGTGCAGGATCATGTCCTGGAATAGGAATGGCAAGGGATCTTGCTATATCCAGGAGGAAACTCTGAAAAGAGGGATCCCCAACAGGAATCTCCCTTGGACAGGTTAGATCTAAAGAACTAGCCTGAGCACCCACAGAGTTATCCAGAGATATAGAAATAGAAGATCCTGCAGGGTGCAGTGTGGAATGTTTAAGGGATGGTTGCTTGGACTGGTTGTCAGGAACAGCAACCGTCCATACCACATTGTCCATGCCAGGTATCGACTCCAAGCTTGGTATAGAATGGAGCGATGCTGTTGTAAAAAGCATGGTAGGAGTTTGCCACGATGCTACTGTGGATACCGGTACTGAAGTCAATACCGGTACCGATGTCGGAGTCGGGCTCGACAAAGACATCGGAGTAGTCATCAGCGATACTTCAATCAGTACCGAGGGAACTGAAAACCTCCGGCTGCTATCCTCGGTACCGAGCCACCGGTATCGATCGGTGTCGGTACCAAAATCTATTGGTACCCAGTCTTCCAGACTAGAAATGGATTACAAACTCGGCATCGAGGGTAAGGAGCCTGAGAAGCGAAGCATGGAAGGCACCGACTGTGAGGGTAATGAAGACATCGGTAACGACTTCGGTACCGTGTCCGATACCGGTGAATGAAGGTCTACCAGTGGCAACTCAAGCGGCCTCAGGGGAACCGAGAGTTGCGGATCCGAGTCATCGGAACCGAGCCTTCGGTACCGCCGCAAGACAGTACCAAGGCGAGTCGGTACCCAGTCCTCCAAACTGGAGATCAATTCCAGACTCGGCATCAAAGGAAGCGAGGCTGTCGATGCACATCTGGAGGGTACCGACGTCAGTGGCAGTATCGGTGTTGGAACCGATAAGGGAAAGACAATCTGGGACGTATCCATCGGTCCTGAAGGCACCGAGGAGGCCAGATGACGATCCCTGGTGAGGAGTGTTTCATCCAACACCAGTGCCGATGCAGGGTATCGGTACCGCTCGAAGCGGATGCCACCACCGTGCACGGCTCAGGTATGTTCTGTGGGGGGTGAACCCCAGGAACAACCTGAAACCCCTTATCCACTTTGGAGACCGAAGACTCCAACCGGGGTTTTGAAGCCAGGAGGCCATCGAGGGCAAAGCCGGAGCTGTCTACATGCTGTGCATGAGACGTACCACTCGAGGACTGGCTAGTCTTAACAGACTGTTTGTGGGTTACCTGAATCAAAGTGGAAGAAGAAGGGGACGGTGCCCCGAAGTTGGAGGGCAACCGTGTTTCGAGGGATTCTCGATGTTGAAGATGTCTTCTCACCAAACTGTTGTCAGGACCCAAACAGGTTAGACACCGACTTCGCGGGTCTAAACATAAAGTTGTACCGCCACAAACTGAACATTTCGTGGCCATGAAGGAAAAATAGGGGAGGCCTGAAAGGCCTAAGACCCCGTGACACTATGAAGAAAAAATATTCCATTGAAAAGGAAAATCTTACAAGAAAGAAAAGAAAAACACCGGCGGTACCGGTGGCGTCGGGAAGACAGCCGCGACCACAAGAAAACTAAAAATAAAAAATAAGAATTTTCTGCGGTGACAGGAGGACGTCCTGCCGGCTCCGCGGAAAAACGAAAACCGAGGAGAGACAGTTGGAAAGGCGGGAAGGCAGCAGGCAGGCGCTGAGGGATGCTCCCAAAAGCTTTCTGATTGGACGCTGGGGAGCGTTCCCGCGCAGGCTCCGTCGGTACCGACGTACCCATATGTGAAGACTCATTCCTGCTTGTTCCTGGAGATATATTGATATACCGGGAAGATGTATTACAACTATTTGATAAATTGAAGAGTAGCAGATCAACTGGACCGGATGGTATACATCCAAGGGTGTTGAAAGAACTGAAATATGAGATTTCAGACCTATTAGTAATCTGTGAACTATTATTAAAATCATCTGTAATACCTGAAGATTGGAGGATGGCCAATGTAACGATTTTTAAAAAGGGTTCTAGGGGTGATTTGGGAAACCACAGACCGGTGAGCCTGATGTCAGTACTGGGAAAAATGGTGGAAACCATCATAAAGAACAAAATTACTGAACATGTAGATAATCATGGCTTAATGGGAGACAGCCAACATGGCTTTAGCCAAGGAAGGTTTTGTCTTACTAACCTGTTATGTTTTTTTTGAAGGTGTGAATAGACAGGTAGAAAAGGGTGAGTGAGTTAGAGTAGTTACTCACCTGTAACAGGTGTTCTCCAGGAGCAGCAGGAATCAGTCCTTACATATGGGTGATATCGGCGCCGACGGAGCCCTCATGCGGAACATTTACCCAGCTTTTTAAGAAAGCCTTTGGGAATGCAGCGCGCATGCGCGGTCCCCTTCCCGCCCAAGGGTGCCATCTTGCTCAGTCTGATGACATAGCTAAAAGACAGCAAAAAACAAAATAAATTATATGACTGCAACTCCAAGGGGAGGAGGGAGGGTTGTGAGGACTGATTCCTGCTGCTCCTGGAGAACACCTGTTACAGGTGAGTAACTACTCTTTCTCCAGGACCAAGCAGGAAGTCAGTCCTCACATATGGGACTCCCCAGCTTAAGGCTACCGGGGACCCAAAGCTGAAAAATAAGCTCCCTCTAGAGCCTCAGCATGTGTGAAAAGAATCTTCTCTGAGAACGCCCCCGAACGGTAGCCCAACACCAGGGCCGGAGGGTAAGAGTTGCCTATACCTCAAAGAGATTATGGAGTACCACCTGACCGAAAGCACTGTCCCTTCGGGACTCTCTCTCTAGGCAGTAGTGGGCGCAAAAGTCTGGCTTGAAGACCAAGCAGCGGCCCGGCAGATGTCTGCCAATGGAACAGAGCGGAGATGAGCCACTGACGCAGCCTTCGCCCTGACACAGTGAGCCGTGACTCGACCCTGCAAGGAGAGGCCGGCTGCCCTGTACGCCCAGGCGATCCAGTCTGCTACCCAGATGGACAGGGTATGCTTGGAGACAGGTAACCCCAACTTATTAGGGTCAAAAGAGACGAAGAGCTGAACAGCCCTTCGGTGTCCCTGTGTACGGTCAAGGTAGAAGGACAATGCCCTCCTACAGTCCAGGGTATGCAAGACCATCTCAGCCCGGCCGGCATGCGGCCTGGGAAAGAAAGTTGGAAGAACCACCTCCTGATTGAGGTGGAAGGAGGAGACAACCTTTGGAAGGAACTTAGGGTGAGTCCGTAAGACTACTCTGTTCCTATAGAACCTAGTGTATGGTGCCTCTGATACCAGGGCTTGAAGCTCACTTACTCGCCTTGCTGAGGTAAGAGCTACCAAAAACAACGCTTTCCAGGAAAGAAAGCGCAAAGGACAAGTAGCCATAGGCTCAAAAGGTGGGCAAGTAAGTTGTTGCAAGACCTGTGATGCAGCGGAGGCTGATGAGAGCCCTGATAAAAGAAAAAAAACCTGTTTGTCAGTAAGGAAAAGATGTGCACAGAGTGCAATATTTACAGGGACCAGCTAGAGGGAGCAGGAGTGCAGTCAGGGAGACTGAAGGGCCACGCCTAGCTGGTCAGAAGCACATGACAAACATTTCACAAGCCTCAAAGAGAGGAGTCCTTTATAAGGAGGAACAGCCTCAAGCTAAACAGACACAGGCAGAGACACAGACACAGAAAGAGCGAGGACTGGGGCAGAAGGAGAAAGAGAAAGAGAAAGCTGTTTGCTGGCAGAGAAGAAAGACTTATACGGATTGCAAGCAAGAAGCACGTAGGAATCAGCCGGGAAAGAAAAGCCAGGCTGAGCAAGGAAGCCAGGATTTGGGCTGTTGCAAGAGCAGGCATTTACCCGAAGAGCTGTTCCCACGGGTGAGAGAGGAACCAAACTTTCAGAGAAAAGCTTGGCATAAAGCTTCTGAAGGGAGGAAGGCAGCCCAAGGAAAAAACCCTTCCTCATTGTGCTGCTGCAATAAGAGGTATGAGAATTATATTCCTACAAAGAAACCTTTGCCCTGTAAAAGTTCTTGTGAAGGAAGTGTGGAATCTCTAAGAAGAGAAAGCCCAGTTAATAATAAGGGGACATGTGGCCAGCGCTCCAGGCTAGGCCCGAGGCACTGTAAAGTATTAAGGGAAATATACAAAGCTCCAGAATACAATATTCCAGAGACTGTTAACACAGAATTAGACATACCCATTCCTGAGCCGATGCAAGTGGAACTGGTGGAACAGTTGCCAGACCCAGAGGAGATGGATTGCTCTCTCTGCATTTCCCATAGCAAAGAGTCTTTGGAGGACGAATGAATTGCTTGTGGTATCGGCAGAATGTCTATTATGTGCTGAGCAGAAGAATTGTACAAATTAGCTTTAAACTGGAAGCTATGTTTGTGCCCTGCTACTACTGTGAAGTTAACAGTTTCCTTAAACCTTGTGTTTTCTTTTGTGCCTGAAGTTAAGGACATTATTTTCAGTTGTGACCAATTTATGACCCCATGCGTAAAGGGAATAAAAGCCTTTTTCATCCCTACCACTCTGCTTTAATTGTTTGCTTTAAAAGATTGGAGTTTAAAACCACTAGACCAAGTTTCCTTGGTTCTTAAAATGGACTCTCCTATCTAATAATAATAATTTTTATGCCACTGTGTGACATAAATGGCGTAGTTCTTTGGATTTTTGGTTTTGTACAACTGAAAAGGAGACAAAAGAAGGAAAATATTTCCAAGGTTTAAAAAAGGCAAAACCCGGAGTGGAACAGCCAAGAGACCGGACAGGAAGGCAAAAACCCGGAGTGGAGCGGCAAGAGACCGGACCGGAAGGCAAAACCCGGAGTGTAGCAGCAAAAGACTGGACCGGAAGGCAAAACCTGGAGTGGAGCGGCAAAAGATCGGACCGGAAGGCAAAAACCTGGAGTGGAGCGGCAAGAGACCGGACCGGAAGGCAAAACCCGGAGTGGAGCGTCAAAGCTCCGGACCGGAAGGTAAAGACCCAGAGTGGGAGACACCTGGATCGGAGGAAGTATCCTGTTGCTGGCACCGAGGCAGAGAACTGCAGGGAGACACAGCAACGGTCATTCCAAAAGCTGATGCAACATTCACACCAGGTAAAATGTAATTATACCTGACCTGTGTTGGATGTTTGTTTTGTAAGCCTGGAAAAAAAAAAGGAAGCTCATTAGTGTTGGGAGAGCCACACTTGGTTTTTTTTTTCTCTTGTGTTTTTCTGTAGGAAAGCAGCATGGAGCAGAAGGAGCTGTGTGCCTGGATGGCTCTACAATTTGACCGGCAGGCAGAGTTCGCACATCAGAACCAGTCACAAGCCCTTAAAACCTTGCAAGAGCAGCAGAGACCTGATCTGCAAGGGATGAAGGCATGGTTGGCCCAGCAGAAGGAGTTGCTGGCGATGGCCAACACGCAGCTAGGACAGTCTGCTGGACGGAGTGATCCTCTGGAAGGACAGTGGACATGTAATGCCTTATCAGTAGGGAAATTAAGTGCCACTGATGACGTGGACGATTTTCTGGATTCTTTTGACAGAATCGCACGTTCTGCTGCCTGGCCAAAAGAGCAGTGGGCAATCTGCCTAGCAGCATCCCTCACGGGGAACCGCTGTCCGCGTACAGGGCAATGCCCCCTGCTCTGGCTAACAATTACGATGACGTGATAAAGGCAATCAGGGATCGCCTGGGCCTTACACCATTCTTGTATAACCGTATGCTACGAGACACTGTTCTCAAGGTAGGCGAGACGCCTAAGGCTCTAGGCCATAGGATAAGCAGTTTAGCTAACAAATGGTTAAAACCTGAGGATAAGTCTGTGAATACTTTAATGGATGAAATAATATTAGAACAGTATATGTTGGCAGTTCCTAAGAATGTCAATATTGGTCTTTTCCTGAACGTATCCTCACGGAAAAATAATGATGTCACGTTCAAAACAACAAATACACATAAAAAATATATTTGCTCTGTTTCCTATTTTCTCTTTTTACGCACAGAACTTTAATAAAATATCGCAGGGTGGTCTCAGCCTAGTACTCGTCCTGTGTATGAAACTTCAACTCAGGAACCACCGTACTATATCACATCAACGACCTCCACTGCGATCATCAGCACATGTGGCTGTGGCTATTATAGAACTATGGTATCACAGGTACACCCATTAATATACGATTATCAAAGTGTAACATATATGGGTGACTACTCGTTTCTAAAATTCAATGCCACTATCCACAATGTACAGCTTTCTAGTGCTATTATGATGATCCTGATCCCGACCGGGTTCTTCAGGGGATCTATGATGGATCCTATGAACAAACAGAATAGAACAATATATTATCCTTCGCGTGTCCACCAAACCATTTCATATAAAATCTATGCAACTAAAACACCAACTAGTGAAAAAGGAAAACTTACAACAATGCTGCCCGCGTCTAACACAAATCGTCAATCCGACGGTCCTTCTCATATACATCAAAAAGACGCCGCGCATGCGTAACCTAACTTCCGAATTCTATTTAATGAATCTATGGAGACTCCTCCCACTAAGGGGCGGTAGCTAGAAGCTTGAATCGCTACTCAAACGTTATCCTATAACAGCTCTCAGAATCCCCAATCGCCTCTCTCATAGGCAGGCCGACCACTCAATCATCGCATTCAACCCAGTAGGGAACACTGTACCCAATTTATGGATCCAGCGTTGCTCCTTTAAAATGAGCGATTGATCGAAAGATTTGCCTCCGTAAGCTTGTACTAGCCGATCTATGCAAAAGCATCGGAGCTGTTCAAAACTATGCTCATTATCCAAACAATGTTGGACTATGGGGGCTGACAGTGATTTGCAGCGTAATTTATTTCGATGCTCTCTCATTCGTATCCGAAAGGTACGAATAGTCTTACCTACATAAAAAAGGCCGCAAGGACATTGAATGACATATACTACCCCTTGTGAATCTAAGAATGTACAGAACTTTCTTATTCTGCAAGATTGCCACACAACTGCTCAAGCGATTACGCTGACAGAGCGTTACCTGGAGGCAGAGATGGTCACCCAGCAAAAGGTGGGGTCTCCAAGGCTGGCAGTGGGTATGGAAGCGCAGATATCAGAAAGGGCCTTACATCCTTTACAGAAAGGCTTGAAAAATGTTACTGCTATTTCAAAAGAAAGTTCAAAAAAATGTTTTTCATGTGGGAAAAAGGGACATTTGAAAAATGAATGTTTCTTACGTACTGCTCTCATGGGAGAGAACACGAAAGCAATACGTGAGGGGTTTGTATTGACTGTGGAAATACAGGGCGTGAATGCAAAGGCACTTTTGGACTCTGGTGCTGACCAGACCATGATTTCCCAAAAATTTATGGTCTGCGATCAAGGATCAGGGCAAGTCTGCACCAGATCAGCCAGAGGGAAAAGTTAAAATTAAGTGTATACACGGGGCTGCTACATTTTATCCAATGTATAGATTGTGGATAAAGGGTTTAGGTATAAAAAAAGAGATGTCTGTTGCTGTAATACCTAGACTACCCCAGGAGTTAGTGCTCGGCCGAGACTGGCCTCAGTTCAGAAGAAGTCTGAAAGAAGGGTTGTCTCCGCAGGGAACTCCAGTGTCCACTTGCATTCGCTCTGAAAGTAGAGCAGTTCCCAGTCCTCTTGTGGAAAAAGGAAAAAAAAGCGTAGTTACTCACCTGTAACAGGTGTTCTCCAGGAGCAGCAGGAATCAGTCCTCACATATGGGTGACGTCGGCGCCGACGGAGCCCTCGCGGAGCAATTTTCCCCAGCTTTCAAAGAAAGCCTTTGGGAATTGCAGCGCGCATGCGCGGTCCCCTTCCCGCCCAAGGGTGCCATCTTAGCCAGTCAGATGACATAGCTAAAAGACAGCATAAAAATTTGCAAAACAACTAAAGCAGATGATTGCAACTCCAAGGGGAGGAGGGAGGGTTGTGAGGACTGATTCCTGCTGCTCCTGGAGAACACCTGTTACAGGTGAGTAACTACGCTTTCTCCAGGACCAAGCAGGAAGTCAGTCCTCACATATGGGACTCCCAAGCTTAAGGCTACCGGAGACCCTAAGCAGAAAAATGAGCTCCCTCTAGCTCAGCAGCACAGAAGGAAGGAATCTTCACAGAATTATTACCCACCGGTAGCCCAACATCCGGGATGGAGGGTAGGAGTTGCTCAAACCTCGAAGAGATTTCGGAGTACTGCCTGTCCGAAAGCACTGTCCCTGCGGGACTCCCTCTCGAGGCAGTAATGGACCGCAAAAGTCTGGCTCGAAGACCAAGTAGCGGCCCGGCAGATGTCTGCCAATGGAACAGAGCGGAGGTAAGCCACTGACGTAGCCTTCGCCCGAACACAATGAGCCGTGACCCGACTTTCTAACGAGAGTCCGGCTGCTCCATGTCCAAGCGATACAGTCAGCAACCCAGATGGACAGAGTACGCTTGGAGACAGGGAGCCCCAATTTATTGGGGTCAAAAGACACGAAGAGCTGAGCAGCTTTGCGGTGCTCCCGCGTACGGTCAAGGTAGAAGTTCAACGCCCTTCTACAGTCCAGGGTATGCAGGACCATTTCAGTTCGGCTGGAGTGTGGCCTGGGAAAGAAGGTCGGAAGTACCACCTCCTGATTGATGTGAAAAGGGGAGACCACTTTCGGAAGAAATTTAGGGTGAGTCCGTAGGACTACCCTATTTTTGTAGAACCGAGTGTAAGGGGGATCAGACACGAGGGCCTGTAGTTCACTTACGTGTCTAGCGGAAGTGAGGGCTATCAAGAATAAGGTTTTCCAAGAAAGAAAACGGAGAGGACAGGTAGCCATAGGTTCAAAAGGCGGACAGGTGATCCGCTGCAAAACCACATTCAGATCCCAGTCCGGCGCTGGCGGGCGCAGAGGTGGTTTAAGGAGAAGGAGACCTCGGAGAAACCTTGCCACGAGAGGGTCGTTGGAAAGAGGTCTGCCGTCCACCGGCACATGATGTGCTGAAAGAGCACTGAGGTGAACCTTGACGGAGTTGGACTTAAGTCCAAGATTAGAGAGGTAGAGCAAGTACTGCAAGACCACCGACACCGAGCAGGAGAAGGGATCCAGAGACTGCTGGGTACACCAAACGGAAAAACGACGCCATTTAAGGGCGTAGCATTTGCGGGTAGAAGGTCGCCGGGAAGCTAGGACGACCTCTTCCACCTCTGCCGGCAGTAGAAGGGGAGCAAGGACTACCCTTTCAGCAGCCAGGCCATCAGATGTAGAGATCTGAGGTTGGGGTGTAGCAGGGACCCCTGATCCTGTGTTAGGAGATCTGGTTGAAACCCCAGAGGGAACGGAGCCTCCACCGCCAGTTGCAGCAGGAGTGTAAACCACGGCTGTCTGGGCCACCGAGGAGCTATCAGGATCATGGAAGCTTTGTCTCGGAGAACCTTGAAAAGAGTTCGAGAGATTAGCGGTATGGGAGGAAAGGCATACAGAAGGCTTTTCGACCACGAGAGCAGAAAAGCATCCGCCGCTACTCGGAGGGGATGCGGCTGTCGAGAGCAGAAACGAGGAAGTTGCCGGTTGAGAGGACTGGCAAAAAGATCCAGCGTGGGGAGGCCCCATTTCAGAAAAAGTTTCTGAACTACCAAGGGATCCAGGCGCCACTCGTGCGGCTGGAGGATTCTGCTGAGTTTGTCCGCCAGGCAATTTTCTTGGCCTGGGAGATAAACTGCCTTGAGAAGAATGCCGCGGCTGACGGCCCAAGAGCAGAGCCTCTGCGCTTCCCGACAGAGAAGGAAGGAGCCCGTGCCCCCCTGTTTGTTCACGTAGAACATGGCAACTTGATTGTCCGTCTGGACAAGGACGGACCGGCGAGAAGTCAGGTGGGAGAAAGCCTTGAGAGCCAGACGGATTGCTCTGAGCTCCAGGAAGTTGATCTGCTGCGCAGACTCCCACGAGGTCCAGAGACCTTGAGTACATGCCCCTTGGCAATGCGCTCCCCATCCCAGGAGAGAAGCATCGGTCGTCAGTACTTGAGCAGGCGGAGGAGATTGAAAAGGCATTCCGAGTACCAGGTTCGGCTGATGAAGCCACCACTGCAGAGAAGAGGCCAGTGGACCGGAGATCTGCACTAAGTCGGCGAGGCCGCCCGTGGCCTGTTGCCACTGCTTGCGAAGGCACCACTGAGCAGGCCGCATATTCAGGCGGGCGTTGGGGGTCACGTGGACGGTGGAAGCCATATGGCCGAGTAGTCTCAGAAAGCGCCTGGCCGAGACCAGGGACTGGCTGCGAAAACGGCTGGCTAGGTCCATGAGCCGCTGAGCTCTGTCGAGAGGCAGGAAAGCTCGCGCCTGAAGAGTGTGCAATCTTGCGCCGATGAACTCGAGATCTTGCGAGGGGAGCAAAGTGGACTTTGCGAAGTTTACGACAAAGCCCAAGTACTGGAGAAGAGTCACAGTGCGGTGCGTGGCTTGTGTGACTTCTTGAGAGGACGATGCTCTGATGAGCCAGTCGTCTAGGTAAGGAAAGACATAGAGGCCCTGAAGCCGGAGATAAGCCCCACCACCGCGAGACATTTTGTAAAGACTCGTGGTGCGGAGGATAGGCCAAAGGGCAGTACTCTGTACTGGTAATGATTTCCTGCCACCACAAACCTTAGGTATTGGCGGTGGCTTGGGTGGATGAGGATGTGCGTGTAGGCATCCTTTAGATCCAAGGAGCATAGCCAATCTCCCTGCTGGAGGTAGGGCAGAAGGATTCCAAGGGTAAGCATCTTGAACTTCTCCCGCACGAGGAACTTGTTGAGGTTGCGCAAGTCCAGGATGGGTCTGAGGCCTCCTGTTCTTTTTGGTATTAGGAAATACCTGGAATAAAAGCCTTGACCTCTCAGGTGGTGGGGCACCGGTTCCACAGCCTGTTCCTGAAGAAGACTTGCTAACTCCTGAAGGAGTAAGTCCCTGTGCAGAGGGAGTCGTGGAGGCTCTCCCGGAAAATAGGAGGGAGGGACCTGGTGGAAGTGGAGAAGATAGCCTTCTCGCACAACCTGAAGCACCCAGGCATCTGATGTGATGTTGGACCACCTGTGGGCAAAGTGGACCAGCCGGCCTCCTGTGCTGGGAGAAACCAGCTGAGGGGGAGAGGCTATGTCGATGAAGTCAAAAACCCCCACCTTGTTGAGCAGGGGCCGGTGGTGCAGGCTTGGGGGCTTGCTGCCTACGGGACCCGTTACCCCGTCCCTTGGCCTGCTGACCCTGTTGGGGAGCTGAGGAGGCCTGATACTGAGGGTAGTATTTATAGGCAGCCGCCTTCCTCGGGTAAAAGGACTTTTTCCCGAGCCCTTCTTCTTTTGGGAAGGGGCAGAGGTCTTTCTAGAGAGCCTTGTTCTGGTGAGAGTCTCCGTCTCGATTTGCGCAGCCTTCTCAGCCATGAGCTTGCCAAATAGGTTCTCACCTCGGCAGGGGACATCGACCAACTTGTCCTGCACCCAGGGTTCAAGGTCAGATGACTGAAGCCAAGCCTGTCGGCGGGCACCGATGCCGGCTGCGGCCAATCGAGCCGATGCTTCAAAGCCATCATAGGCTGCTCGAGAAATGAATTTGGAGCATTCTCGAATTCCAGTGGACAAGGCTAGGAACCTCCGCAAAGGTTCCTCGGAAAGTCCAGCAGAGAATCCGGCTATCTCCTTAGCCAGGTCTCTAAGGTACATGCCCATGTAGAGCTGGTAGGTCTGGACCCGACAAGCAAGCATAGAGCCTTGGAAACACTTCTTACCGAGGCCATCCAGGTTGCGGGCCTCCCTGCCGGGAGGCACCGAGGAGTGCATCTTCTGGCTCTTGAGCCTATGCATGGCCGATTCCACCACCATGGAATGGTGCGGTAGCTGTGCTTTCTGGAAGCCCGGGCTCTTGCGGACTCGATAGATGGAATCGACCCGCTTGCTTAATACCGGCGACGATGCCGGACTCTCCCACATGCGGAAGAGTAGTCGTTCCAGCATGGGAGGAACCGGTACAGTAAAGTGCTCCTTCGCTGGAGAGTCATACTGGAGGGCGTCGAGCTCCTCGGCTCGAAGCTCCTCCTCGGGATCCGCAGGGAAGGCCAAAGCCTTGGCCATATCCCTGACAAAGTCCGAGAACCGAGCATCCTCCGGGGGGGACTGCTTCCGAGGTTCGGACTCAGGGGAGTCCGAGGGGACACACCGAGTCCGAAAGGAATCAGGTGACTCTTCCACTTCAGATTCCCAGGCCGACTCCGAGGAGGAATCGGTGGGGTCGGTTTGGGCGGGCGTAGGCGTCGGCCGCCCTGACGCCGAGGGAGTCGGCGTCGACGACCTCGGTCCCGAACGGGAGGCCGAGGGAGACCTCGACCGAGGATCGACTCGAGCCCGCATGGACTCGAGGATCGGCTCGGTCTCCGGGGTCGACTTAGACGTCGACGTCCCGGCGGCCAGGGCAGAGGTGCCAGCGAGGCTAGCGATCAGTGCCCGCTGCTGGTCCATGAAGGCAGCCAGGCTGCTCTCCAAGGCCGTCAACCTGAGTCCGACCTCAGGTGACCCAGCAGCCCCCGACGGCGTCGGGCCCGACGTCGGACCCCTCGGAGGCGAGTCCAAGAGGACTACAGGACTTACCCGAGCAGGCGATTCCGATTCCAGACGAGGTCGCTTCGTGAGACGATCCTGCTCCAAAGACCCGGGACGGCTATCGGGGCTATGCGACCTGGCCCTCGCGGAACCAGGAGCGTCCACCGACGCCGCCCTCGTGGGTTTCGTCTTCCGATGATGATCCCTTGAGGGAGAACCTCTGTCGGAGGAACTCCGGCGATGCTCAGAGCTGGAACCTCTGGACGCCGAGGCCTCCGACGAGGTCCGGGTACGGGTGGGATCTGCGAAGATTCTTTCCCGCTGATGCCGCCGACTCCGTAAAGCTTTGGAGGACATTTTGCTGCAGGCCCCACAGATCAGTTCCTCGTGATCTGGGCCGAGGCAGCGGAGGCAATGATCGTGTGTGTCAGTGAGAGACATATTTCTGTCACACTGAACACACCTTTTGAAGCCACTGGCAGCCATCGGGGGAAAAAGGGCCCCTGCAAGGTCAAAGGACCGGGCTGCCAGCGAAAAACCGAAAACGAAACTGACAAGAAAAATCAGAAAAAACGAAAAATAAGAAAAGGACTCGCAACGGCGTCGCGAGTCTGGGCAGGAAAGAGACCGGCGTCGAACCGAAGAAAAAATAGAAAATAAATGAAGAAATCAACTTTTTCTGCGGGGACTGGAAGACCACGTCTGTAGGGCTCCGCGGAAAAAGAAGACTGGCTAAGATGGCACCCTTGGGCGGGAAGGGGACCACGCATGCGCGCTGCAATTCCCAAAGGCTTTCTTTGAAAGCTGGGGAAAATTGCTCCGCGAGGGCTCCGTCGGCGCCGACGTCACCCATATGTGAGGACTGACTTCCTGCTTGGTCCTGGAGAAGACAAGGTTTCCACGGGAAGCTCTAGTTTCAACGCGCTCGCAAGCTCAAGACCTCCGAAACTCCCTCTTGTTCCCGAGATGCTACTTTGGAAGACCTTCCTTCTCATGAAGATTTGATAAATGAGCCCGCAGTAAGGGAAAGGAAAACAAAGGGTGAGAAGCGGAAGGAAAGAAAGTGTCGCTCTCAGGGTAGAGCCGAGCTTGCAGCGGGAAAAGGAATGCCATGGGTACACTCTGAATTGATGGAGAAATTTCCCTCCTTCAAAAAGGAACAAAGAGCGGACCCTACTCTGACTCGAGCGTTTGAGCACGCTCAAGAGAAAAAAATATACCTTTCCTAAGTTTATCATGGAAGAGGATATGTTATACAGAGAAAGTAAGGACCTCCGAACAGGAAACATTCGGAAGCAACTGGTGGTCCCAAATACTTTCAAATCTCTTGTTCTACGTCTGGCACACGATCACCCAGTAGGGGGTCACAAGGGAGCACAAGGCACCCTTGATCAGATATTGGCTAGATTTTATTGGCCAGGAGTTTTTAGAGAAACCAGCCACTTCTGCGAGTCTTGTGCCTCTTGTCAACAGGTTACTCTTGTGCGCCCGCCAGAGGTACCTCTAATCCCAATGCCGGTAATTTCTGACCCAATAAGAAGACTCGCCATGGATATAGTGGGACCTCTTATAAAAACGCCAAGAGGATTTCAATATATACTGGTGATCATTGACCAGGCCACACGTTTCCCATGGGCAGTACCCTTGAGGAATATTTCAGCGAAGTCCATTGCTACTGAATTGATCAAACTCTTTTGCGAAGTAGGATTCCCGCAGGAGGTATTGACGGACAGGGGCAGCAACTTTATGTCCAGGTACCTGGCACAGGTGTGGGACGCCTTCGGCATTCACCATCTCAAAACCGCGGCTTACCATCCCCAATGCAATGGGTTGGTTGAGCGCCTGAATCAAAGCATAAAGCAGATGCTTAGACGCACCTTGGATGGAGAAACAACCGAATGGGATACTATGCTACCCTTTATTTTGTATGCTTGTAGGGAGCGAACGCAGAGTTCCCTAGGTACCTCGCCCTATGAGCTTATGTACAGACGAGCACCAAGGGGCATACTGGACGTCTTGCGAGAACCGTGGACGGAACCAGTGGGGGATGAAGTAGGAATACCCCAATTTCTGAAGAGTTTGAGGACTCGCCTTGAGCGGACTTTTCGTTTCGGCGAAGAGAGACTGAAAGAAAGTCAGAAAAAGCAAAAACAATATTATGACCGACGCACAAAACCAAGACAACTGAGTGTGGGGGAGAAAGTGATAGTCCTAGTGTCTGGTCCGTCTCCAAAATGTGAAGCTCAATGGAAGGGACCTTACAAGGTCATAAAACCCGTCGGTCCAGCTTCATATTTAATCCAGGACAACAAGGGACACAACCAAGTCTATCATGTGAACCTACTCCGGCCGTGGCACGAGCGGTTGGTTTTGTTGGCGTCTACAAAATACATATCCAACCCTAAGACATTACAAGCATACGACAGAAGACTACGGCGAAGAGCGAGACAGCTGCAGTGTCAGACGAATGCGGTGTTGAAGATTACGTGCTGCGCGGAAGAAGCTTCCCCAGCCCGTAATATTTTAAGAAGGGGGATGTGTGATGCAGCGGAGGCTGATGAGAGCCCTGATAGAAGGAAAAACCTGTTTGTCAGCAAGGAAAAGATGTGCACAGAGTGCAATATTTACAGGGACCAGCTAGAGGGAGCAGGAGTGCAGTCAGGGAGACTGAAGGGCCACGTCTAGCTGGTCAGAAGCACATGACAAACATTTTACAAGCCTCAAAGAGAGGAGTCCTTTATAAGGAGGAACTGCCTCAAGCTAAACAGACACAGGCAGAGACACAGACACAGAAAGAGCGAGGACTGGGGCAGAAGGAGAAAGAGAAAGAGAAAGCTGTTTGCTGGCAGAGGAGAAAGACTTATACGGATTGCAAGCAAGAAGCACGTAGGAATCAGCCGGGAAGGAAAAGCCAGGCTGAGCAAGGAAGCCAGGATTTGGGCTGTTGCAAGAGCAGGCATTTACCCGAAGAGCTGTTCCCACGGGTGAGAGAGGAACCAAACTTTCAGAGAAAAGCTTGGCATAAAGCTTCTGAAGGGAGGAAGGCAGCCCAAGGAGAAAACCCTTCCTCATCGTGCTGCTGCAATAAGAGGTATGAGAATTATATTCCTACAAAGAAACCTTTGCCCTGTAAAAGTTCTTGTGAAGGAAGTGTGGGAATCTCTAAGAAGAGAAAGCCCAGTTAATACTAAGGGGACACGTGGCCAGCGCTCCAGGCTAGGCCCGAAGCACTGTAAAGTATTAAGGGAAATATACAAAGCTCCAGAATACAATATTCCAGAGACTGTTAACACAGAATTAGACATATCCATTCTTGAGCCGATGCAAGTGGAACTGGTGGAACAGTTGCCAGACCCAGAGGAGATGGATTGCTCTCTCTGCATTTCCCATAGCACAGAGTCTTTGGAGGACGTATGAATTGCTTGTGGTATCGGCAGAATGTCTATTATGTGCTGAGCAGAAGAATTGTACAAATTAGCTTTAAACTGGAAGCTATGTTTGTGCCCTGCTACTACTGTGAAGTTAACAGTTTCCTTAAACCTTGTGTTTTCTTTTGTGCCTGAAGTTAAGGACATTATTTTCAGTTGTGACCAATTTATGACCCCATGCGTAAAGGGAATAAAAGCCTTTTTCATCCCTACCACTCTGCTTTAATTGTTTGCTTTAAAGGATTGGAGTTTAAAACCACTAGACCAAGTTCCCTTGGTTCTTAAAATGGACTCTCCTATCTAATAATAATAATTTTTATGCCACCGTGTGACAGACCACATTCAAATCCCACTCAGGGGCAGGTGGACGAATTGGAGGCTTAAGCAAAAGGAGGCCTCTGAGTAAGCGAGCTACCAAAGGGTGGCTGGAGAGAGACTGACCCTCCACCGGTGAGTGGTGTGCTGAGAGAGCACTGAGGTGGACTCTAACAGAGTTGGATTTAAGGCCTAGATTGGACAGGTGCAGCAAATACTGCAGCACCACTGGTACCAGGCATGAGAAAGGATCCTCCTTGTGCTGGACATACCAGGTGGAGAACCTACGCCACTTAAGAGCATATGACTTCCGAGTGGACTGCCTCCTAGAGGCCAAGACCACGTCCTCCTCTTCCCTAGGCAGCAGTAAGGGAGCTAGAACTACCCTTTCAGCAGCCAGGCCATCAGATTGAGGGACTGGAGATTGGGGGGTAAGAGAGATCCCTGCTCCTGAGACAGGAAATCGGGTTGCATCCCCAGAGGAAGAGGAGCATCCACTGCTAGTTGCAAAAGAAGTGGGAACCACGGTTGCCTTGGCCATCTGGGGGCCACCAGGATCACTGAGGCCTTGTCCCGAATCACTCTAAACAGTGTTTTGGGCACTAGAGGCGTGAGAGGAAATGCATATAGGAGGCCTGTAGACCATGGTATGAGGAATGCATCCGCTGCTACCCTGAGAGGATGCAGTTGTCTGGAGCAGAACCTGGGCAGTTGACGGTTTAGTGGACTGGCAAACAGATCCATGGTGGGAAGACCCCATCTTAGGAAGATCTGTTGAACTACCAGAGGATTCAACTGCCATTCGTGTGGCTGTAGGATCCTGCTCAACTTGTCTGCCAGGTAATTCTCCTATCCAGGGAGATAGCCCGCCCTGAGAAGTATGCCATGCTCGACTGCCCAGGAGCACAGGTCCTGTGCTTCCTGACAAAGAGGTCGGGAACCTGTGCCCCCTTGCTTGTTCACATAGAACATAGCAACTTGATTGTCTGTCTGAACTAAGACAGACTGATGAGAGAGGACATGAGAGAAAGTCCGCAGGGCTAAGCGGATTGCTCTGAGCTCTAGGAAATTGATTTGCTGTGTGGCCTCCCAAGGAGACCACAGGCCTTGAGTGCATGCTCCTTGGCAATCTGCACCCCAACCTTGAAGAGAAGCATCGGTTGTCAGTACTTGAGATTGTGGAGATGCTTGAAAAGGCACCCCTTGCAGTAGATTCGGAAGATGAAGCCACCACTGCAGAGAATCTGCCAGTAGATTGGACACCCTCACTTTGTCCGTCAGGCTTCCTGTGGCCTGCAGCCACTGAGTCCGTAGGCCCCACTGAGCGGGCCTCATGTGCAGACGGGCATTTGGAGTTACATGGACCGTGGATGCCATGTGGCCTAAGAGCCTTAGGAATTGTCTGGCGGAGACTAGAGAATTGCTGTGGAACTGTCTGGCCAGATCCATCAGTCTGTTGGCCCTGTCCACGGGTAAAAAGGCCTTCGCTTGAAGGGTGTCTAGTCTTGCTCCTATGAACTCCATGTTTTGTGAGGGGTGCAAAGCAGACTTTGCGAAGTTTATGACAAATCCCAGATGCTGGAGAAGAGACACAATACGGAGGGTGGCTTGATTGATTTCCTGTGGAGACTGACCCCTGATGAGCCAGTCGTCCAGGTATGAAAAGACAAAGAGTCCTTGAACTCTGAGATAGGCCGCCACCACCGCCAGGCACTTCGTGAAAACCCTGGGGGCAGAGGTTAGGCCAAAAGGGAGTACCCTGTACTGGTAATGGTTTCCTCCCACTACAAATCGGAGATAGTGTCTGTGGGTCTGGATGAATAAGGATGTGAGTATACGCATCCTTTAGGTCTAAGGAGCATAGCCAATCTCCCTGCTGGAGGTAGGGCAGCAGGATTCCAAGGGTAAGCATCTTGAACTTTTCCCTCTCCAGGAACTTGTTGAGATTGCGCAAGTCTAGGATGGGCCTGAGGCCTCCTGTTCTTTTTGGTACCAGAAAGTATCTGGAATAGAAGCCTTGACCTCTCAGGTGGTGGGGCACCGGTTCCACCGCCTGCTCCTTTAGAAGACCTGCCAACTCCTGCAGGAGTAAGTCCCTGTGCAGAGGGAGTCTTGGAGGCTCCCCTGGAAAGTAGGAGGGAGGTACCTGGTGGAAGTGGAGGAGATAGCCTCTCTGGACTATGCTTAGCACCCAGGTATCCCTTGTTACGGCTGACCACCTGTGGGCA
Source organism: Ichthyophis bannanicus (assembly GCA_033557465.1). Classification (NCBI taxonomy): domain Eukaryota; kingdom Metazoa; phylum Chordata; class Amphibia; order Gymnophiona; family Ichthyophiidae; genus Ichthyophis; species Ichthyophis bannanicus. The sequence goes on from CM066033.1 coordinate 130,206,629, forward strand.
TACAGGGTCAGCCGGCCTCCTGTGCTGAGAGGGGCCAGCTGAGGAGGAGAGGCTATGCCACTGGAGTCAAAACCCCGCTCCCTGCTGAGCAGGAGCCGGAGCTGGCGGCTTGGGGGTTTTCTGCCTACGGGGCCCATGTCCCTGCCCCTTGGCCTGCTGACCCTGTTGGGGAGCTACAGAGGCCTGAAAGTGAGGGTATGATTTGTAGGCAGATGATTTCCTCGGGTAAAAGGTCTATTTTCCCGAGCCCTTCTTCTTCTGAGAAGGGGCAGAGGTTTTCCTGGACAGCCTAGTCCGGGTGAGAGTCTCGGACTCGAGTTCTGCAGCCTTTTCAGCCATGGGCTTGCCAAAGAGGTTTTCACCTCGGCAGGGGACATCGACCAACTTGTCTTGTACCCATGGCGCGAGGTCGATGACTGTAGCCAGGCCTGACGGCGTGCACCAATGCTGGCCGCGGCTACTCGGGCCGAAGCCTCGAAGCCATCATAGGCTGCTCGAGAGAGAAACTTCGAGCACTCCCGGATCCCTGATGACAGGGCCTTGAACCTCTGCAAAGGTTCCTCAGAGAGACCAGCAGAGAACCCGGCAATCTCCTTTGTCAGGTCACGAAGGTACATGCCCATGTATAGCTGGTAGGTCTGGACATGGCAAGCAAGCATTGAGCCCTGGAAGCACTTTCTACCGAGGGCATCCAGGTTTCGGGCCTCCCGGCTGGGAGTCACCGAGGAGTGCATCTTCTGACTCTTCAGACGATGCATGGCCGATTCCACAACCATGGAGTGGTGCGGTAGCTGTGCCTTTTGGAACCCGGGGCTCTTACGGACTCGATAGATGGAATTGACCCGCTTGCTCAGAACCGGCGTCGAGGCCGGCGCCTCCCACATGCGGAAGAGCAACCGTTCCAGCATCGGAGGAACCGGTACAGTAAAGGCCTCCTTGGGGGGAGAGTCATACTGCAGGGCCTCGAGCTCCTCGACTCGATGCTCCTCCTTGGGATTCGCGGGGAAGGCCAAAGCCTTGGCCATGTCCCGCACGAAGTCCGAGAACCGGGTGTCCTCCGGGGGAGACCGTCTCCGAGGTTCGGACTCCGGTGAGTCCAAAGGACACACCGGGTCCAAAATGTGTCCGGGGACTCCTCGTCCTCCGTTTCCCAGCCCGACCTCTCGGAGGAGGAATCGAGTGGCTCCGGTCGGGCAGGCACCAATGCCATCCGCCCCGACACCAAGGGTACCGGCGTCGACTTCGGTCCCAAACGGGAGGCAGAGGGAGACCTTGGCAGAGGATCGACTCGAGCGTGCATGGACTCGAGGATCGGCTCGGCCTCTGGGGTCGGTCGTCGATGTCCCGGTGGTCGGGGCAGATGCACCGGTGAGACCGCCAATCAGTGCCTGCTGCTGCTCCATGAAGGCAGCCAAGCTGCTCTCCAAGGACGTCAACCTGAGTCCGAGCTCAGGAGACTCAGCAGCTCCCAACTCGGGCCCCGACGGCGTCAGGCCCGACGTCAGCTCCCCCGGAGGAGAGTCCACGAGGACTACAGTACTCACGTGACCCGGGGACTCCATCTCTACATGAGGTTGTTTAGCAGGCCGCTCCGAGTCCGAAGACCCCGGACGGCGCTCGGGGCTATGCGACCTGGAGGAACCAAGTGTGTCCACCGACGCCGCCCTCGCGGGTTTCTTCTTCCTGCGATGCTACTGCGAGGGAGACCCCCTCTCAGAGGAACCCCGGCGATGCTCGGGATCGGAGTCCCGAGACGTCGAGGCCTCTGACGAAGTCCGGGCCCGGCCGGACGCGGAGTCAGAGAAGATTCTTTCTTTTTGGTGCTACCGGCTCCTCAATGCCTTCGAGGACATTTTCCCACACAGGCCAGAGATCATCGGGTCATGATCAGGCCCGAGGCAGCAGAGGCAGCAGTCATGTTTGTTGGTAAGAGACATAAGTTTCTTACACCGATCACACTTTTTAAACCCGCTGGCAGCCATCGGGGAAAAAGGGCCCCTGCGAGGTCGAACAACAGGGCTGCCAGTGAAAAATAGAAAAAAGGCATGTACGCTAGTCATTAAGGACAAAAACCGAAAAAAGAAGTCCGGGCTCGATACCGGCATACCGGGCCCAGGTGGGAAAGGGAAACCGGCGTCGAACCAAAGAAAACACGGGTACAAGCCGAAAAATCAACTTTTTCCTCGGGTGAAAACGAAACACGTCCGTCGGGCTCCGCGGAAAAATGAAGACTGAGAAAGATGGCACCCTTGGGCGGAAAGGGGACCGCGCATGTGCGCTGCATTCCCAAAGGCTTTCTTAGAAAGCTGGGGAAATGCTCCGCATGGGGGCTCCGTCGGCGCCGACGTCACCCATATGTGAGGACTGACTTCCTGCTTGGTCCTGGAGAAGATATAGTGTATCTGGACTTTCAGAAAGCCTTTGACAAAGTCCCTCATCAGAGACTTTTGGCAAAACTAAAAAGTCATGAGATAGGAGGCAGTGTACTATTGTGGATCAGGAGCTGGTTAAAAGACAGAAAGCAGAGGGTAGGACTAAATGGCCAATTTTCCCAATGGAAAAAGGTGAATAGTGGGGGTCCTGTGCTGGGTCCTGTGCTGGGTCCTGCTTTTAAACATATTCATAAATGACCTGGAAATGGGAATAATGAGTGAGGTTATCAAATTTGCAGATGACACAAAACTATTCAAAGTTGTTAAAACCCATGAGGATTGTGGAAACTTGCAAGAGGATCTTGATAAACTGGAAGACTGGGCATCCAAATGGCAGATGAAATTTAATGTGGACAAGTGCAAAGTTACGCACCTAGGAAAGAAAAACCCAAACTATGTTCACAGGATGCAAAGTTCCACATTAGGAACCACCACCCAGGAAAAATATTTAGGCATCATCGTGGATAACATATTAAAACCCTCCACCCAGTGTACAGCGGCGGCCAAGAGAGCAAATAGAATGCTAGGTATCATAAGGAAAGGAATGGAGAATAAAGCAAAGGATATTATAATGCCTTTGTATCGTTTCATGGTGCGACCGCACCTTGAATATTGTGTGCAATTCTGGTTGCTGTATCTTAAAAAGGATATAGCATTATTAGAAAAGGTACAGAGAAGAGCCACCAAAATGGTAAAGGGGATGGAAGGATACCTCTATGAAGAGAGGCTAAAAAGGTTAGGGCTCTTCAACCTTGAAAAGAAACGGCTGAGGACAGATATGATAGAGGTGTATAAATTAATGAATGGAGAGAAACGGGTAAACGTAGATCAATTGTTTACACCATGAAAATATAGAAAGGCTAGGGGGGATGCAATGAAGTTACAGAGTAACCTATTTAAGACTAATAAGAAAAATATTTTTTCACTCAAAGTGTAATCAAACTCTGGAATTTGCTACTGGAGGATGTAGTAAAAGCTTTTAGTGTAGCTGGGTTTAAAAAAGGTCTGGACAAGTTCCTGGAGGAAAGGTTATTAAAGTGGACCCAGAATATCCACTGCTTGCCCCAATACAAGCATTGTGGAACCTGTGTCTTTTGGGGGAACTGCTAGGTACTTGTGACCTAGATTGGCCACTGTTGGAAACAGGATACTGGGCTTAATGGACCTTGGTCTGACCCAGTATGGCATATCTTATGTTCTTATGACCTTGAAGAGGGTTTTGGCGATCAGGGGTGTGGGTGGGAAGGCATAGAGGAAGCCCTCCGCCCATGAAATGAAGTATGCATCTGCTGCCACTCTGGCGGGGTGCGACTTCCAGGAACAGAAGTGGGGCAGCTGGGCATTGGCTGGCCTGGCAGAGATCCATCTGTGGGAGCCCCCAGCGCAGGAATAGTCTGTCATCTACCCTGGAGTCTAGCCTCCACTTGTGCAGCTGGAGGACCTGGCTAAGCTAGTCCACCATGGCACTGTCCTGGCCTGGGAGTACACTGCCCACAGGAGCATCCCGTTGCTGCTGACATAAGAGCAGATGCTCACTGCTTCCAGGCAAAGCACGAACCACTCCATGCCTCCTTGCTTGTTGATGTAAAACATCGCCACCTGATTGGCGGTCTGGACCAGTATCACCTGGTCTCACAGGTGGTGGTGAAAAGCCTGGAGGGCTAAGACCACAGCACAAAGCTTGAGGAGATTGATTTGCAGGAGGCTCTCCGCAGTGACCAACTGCCCTGAGTGCAGAGGTCTTCACAATGTGCCTTCCACCCCAGTTTGGAAGAATCTGTCGTGAGGACTCTCTGAGGTACAGGGGTCTGGAAAGGCATCCCTGCCAGTAGGTGTGGGAGGTGTTGCCACCAGTCGAGAGAGTCAGCTGGTCACCCTGTCTCGCAGGTGCCCCGTGACCTGGAACCACTGAGAGCAGAGGGCCCACTGGGCCGTCTGCATCCACAAGCGAGCATCTGGGGTGACATGCGCCGTTGATGCCATGTGTCCCAGTAAGAAGAGCATATTTATTTATATTCTCTTATATACCGCGCTATTCTGCATCAGTGCGGTTTACATTGAACAAACTGAAATTACATTGAACAGGGCATTATAACTTGGAGATAACTATTTTACAGAGAACATGGGCTATGGAGGGTTAAGTGGCTTGCCCAAGACCACAAGGAGCACCTGTGGGACTAGAAACCCCATATGACGGGCTGACACTGCATGACAGCACTGGATGCCCCTGCGAGCGCCTGGAGGTGCAGGGCCCTTTTCTTTGGAAGAAAAACCTTGGACTAGATGGTGTTCAGCTGTGCCCCTATGAACTCCAGCTCTAGAATCACCCGGAGATGGGACTTTGGATAGTTGACTACAAACCCCAAGTGCTCTAGGACGAGGATAGTACAGACCATCACCTGTTGTAATTTGGCGACGGTACTGCCCTTTACCAACCAGTCGTCCAGAAAGGGGAAGACGAAGACCTCCTGGAGCCAGAGGTGGTTAGCGACTATGGCCAGGCACTTGCTGAATACTCGTGGGGCGTCAGCCAGTCCGAAGGATATCACTCTGTACCAATAATGACAGCCTCCCACCAAGCAGCAGATATACTGCTTGTGGAGGGGGTGGATGAGGATGTGAGTGTATGTATCAAGTCCAAGGAGCACAGCCAGTCTCCCTGCTGGAGGTATGGGAGCAACATTCCAAGGGAGAGCATCTTGAACTTCTCCCTCACCAGGAACCTATTGAGGTCCCAAAGGTCTAGAACGAGACAAAACCTGACGGTCCTTTTCAGAACCAGGAAGTAGTGTGATAGAACCCCTTGCCTCTGAGATGGATGGGGATGGGTTCCACTGCTTTGCTTTCTAGGAGGCCTGTGAGTTCCTGCTGGAACAGGGCCCAGTGAAGGGGTCCTTGGAGGCTCTCCTGGGACGAATGGTAGAAACGTTTGCTTAAGGTGGAGGAGGTAACCCTCCCTAATCACCTGAAGGGTCCGCGATTCGGTGGTGATGGATGGCTGCCTGTGGGCGTAGACCCCCGTGTGCTGTGCCTACTGGGGGAAGATAGGTCATGGCCAAGGAGTCAAATGCCCGCTCCAGGTTGCACCAGGGGTGCGGTCTAGGGCTTGGGGGGGCCTTAGGCTTACAAGAACCATGCCCCTATCCCTTGGCCTGCTGACCCTATTGGGGAACTAGGAAGGCCGGGTACTGGGGATAGATTCCGTAAGCCTTCCTCCGGGAAGGGTCAGTGGTCTTTTTAGAGAGCCTGGCCCTTGTCAGGTACTTGGACTCCAACTCGGCAGCCTTATCCGTCATGGGCTTGCCAAAGAGGTTCTCTCCCTGGCAGTGGACCATTGACCAGCTTGTTCTGAACCCATTGCTCCAGATTGGATGACTGCAGCCAAGCCTGGCGTCAGGCACTAATGCCCGCCACAGCTACTCTAGCCGCAGACTCGAAGTTGTCAGACTGCTTGAGTAATAAATTTGGAGCACTCTCTGACTGCGGAGGCCGGGGTCTAGAATCGCTGGAGGGGTTCCTCTGAGAGACCAGCCGAGAACCCAGCGAGTTCCTTTGCTAGGTTGTGCAGGCACCGAGGAGTGCCTTTTCTGGCTTTTGAGCCAACGCATAGCAGACTCCACCACCATGGAATTATGAGGTAGTTGAGCTTTCTGAAAGCCAAGGCTCTTGCGGACCTGGTAGAGTGAATCCAACCACCTGCACACTATGGGCACTGATGCGGGGGTCTCCCACATGCAGAGAAGTAGATGTTCCTGGATAGAGGGAATGGGCACCGTAAGTGCCTCCTTTGGGGGAGCCTTGTACTGGAGGATCTCGAGGTCCTCCATTCGAGGGTCCTCCTCCAACTCAGTTGTGAAGATGAGGGCCTTCGCCATATCCCTTGGGTGGAGAGCGGCGCCGCGATTCAGGAGGAGACGAGTCTGAGGGCACATCCCGGTGGCGGCGGGTGTCCAGGGACTCATTGTGCTCAGTCTCCCAACTCAGAGGTGGTGGAGTCGTCGAGGGTTCTCTGGGTCTTGGGGTTGTGTCCCGGACCTGAGGGCTCTGGTGCCCCAAAAGCCCTCTGCTGAGAGCCAAGGGCACTGAGCGTGGAGGGCCCTGTGGTTGGGAGTGATGACCCAGAAGAACCAGGCATCAGAGCCCGCTGCTGGGCCAAGGCGGCAGACAAACTGTGCTCCAAGACCCTCATCCTGGCCTCAAGACCAGATGGCTCCGCAGCCTTCGGTGCAGGCACAGAGAGCTTTGGGCCCGGCACCAGCTCCTTCGATGGGGAGTCCTCGACGAGGATGGCCTCAGTGTCCAAGACCGATCCCTCGATATCGACGGCTCCCATCAAGGCAACTTGGAAGGTCTATTCCAGTCATCACTCTCTGCCTCGCATCAGGTGCTGTGGGACTTGGGCTTGTGAGATTTCCCCACTTTCCCTCCCGAAAGAGTCTTTGAGGGCTTTCAGCTCTTTGAATAACCCTCATCTATGAAGCTCCGGGCTGGAGGATCCGTGGCCTTGGGGCTCCTAGGCCGCTCGGTCCCCATGAGGGTCTGTGGTCCCAGAGGAGGTTTTGGAGCGTGGTCTCACGGATGACTCTGGGGCTGAGTCGATCTTCTGGAAGATGGACTCACGCTGCTACTGATGGCTCTTCAGGGCCTTGGGAGTCATCTGCTTACAGACTGCAGACAAAAGTATTGTGTTTCGGCCTGAGACATCAAAGGCAGCAGTCATGTGGGTCTGTGCACATGATGTTATGTGCATAGCGGTTGCAAGGTTTGAACTCTCTGACCGAGGCCATGGCGAGGAAAACAGCTCCCGTGAGGTAAAATTCACATGGCCTGGCCAGGAAAAGAAGCGAACCTGTGCCGATCCAAAAAAGAAAAGAGGAATGCAAGAACGCGAAGCCGAGAAAAGCAGGCTCGGAGCAACAAGGGACCGGTACGCAACTAGAGAAAACAAAAATTAAAGACAAAAATCACCAACTTTTTCCAGGGGGAGCAGACACACGTCTGATGGGCTCCACGGAAAAGAGGAGACTGAGACAAGATGGCACCCTTAGGCGGGAAGGGGACCTCGCATGCATGGTGCATCTCCCAAAGGCTTTCTTTGAAAGCTGGGGAGAGATTACCGTGTGGGCTCTGTCGGTGCCAACGTCACCCATATATGGAGAACTGACTTCCTGCTTGTTCCTGGAGAATCTCACCCTCCTCCAGCTCTGTTGTGTAATATCACCCCACAAGTCTGAGGGGTGATATTGCTTAGATGCAGGCTCACCTAATTCAGCAGATACCCCTGGAGAAGAATGATCCCCACTGTGCCCATGCTTTCTCTCAGCCGCATATTGTCAGAAAGCCCCTGCTTCAGACAATACACCTGGTGTAACAAAAGAACGAAATATGGTGTAAATGGAACAGTGGAAGATCCAGCAGAGTCCAAAACTTTATTACCTGATGTTCCCAACGAAGAAGAATCTCCCCTGCAAACAGCTTGAGGATAACGCGGCAAAATGGTTGAGGAAGACAAAATGGCCATGCTTCCTGCCAAAACCACGAGAGCTTTCTAAATAAGCTAATGGCTGTTTATCCCCCCCCCCAGTGCATTCACAACTTCCTCCATTGTAACCTTTGCACCTACCATGAGCTCCTCTGCCCCTTTGCCCTCCTTCAAGCAAGTTTGTCACAATCCTGCCACTGAAACAGAAGTCCTGCAGCTTCTACATACCATGCAAATAACTTTGTCCGGCATATCGATGAACCCCCCCCCCCCCCAACAAAACAACAATCGCAGAAAAGAGCCAAAGGAAAAACTCACCGGAGGAAGACTTGTGCTGTGGAGGCAAACTTACAAAATGAGCTGTGCTTGACACACACAGCTCCATGCGGCTCAAGCAGCCCAGCAATGCTCTGTTGTAGACTCACTCTCTTTTTTTTTTTTTGTAAGTGCTAGCTCCCAGCCAGCGACTTAAATAGCAGTTAGAATAAAACAACAATGTTTCTGACAGACCGCCCACAGAGAACCTTTCAGCATGGAGGGTGAGGGGGAGGGACCTGGACCACCAGGTATTACCACCACTGCCAGACCAAGCTGACTCAATGACCCCATTTGGGACACTGCAGCACAAAATACACATTCTGGAGATTCTCAGCAATAGTTCTCCCCCAAGGCAATTTCTAAAACAGTCCTAACAGTGGAGTCCCGATGGAATAGAAGTGCCTCACTAGCTGCTGGAGAATGAGATACTGGCCAGTGGATGCTGTGCCAGGGATCGGACATGCTCAGTCTCCAGCTGCTGGTGAGGGGAGATAATCCACACGTCTGGACTGGACTGATAAGGAAATTTAACTTGAGTAATCTTCCTTTGCCTGGAACCCAATATATTCATCTCTTTCCATGTGGACTAGGAGCTCGATCTTGAATTCCTCCACCTCTGGGTCTCTCTCCTCCCTGTTTTCCTCCTCTTCAGTTGATTTACCTGTCCTTTATTCATTTCACTCATCTGCAGTTCCAGATCTCTAAGTCTATCTCCCTCTCAACTGTTCTTTCTTTTTCTGTGTATTCCTTTCTTCTGGTACTCTCACCAAGGTCGCCTCCTCCTCCCTCTATTTCTTTTTCCACGGAAGCCCTTAGTTGATTCAAGATGTTATCATTCTCATACTTTTTAAATTTTAATCTGTGAAATTAAAGATCTTAAAATGGCATCATTGTTTTTTGCAGTTTTTCTTGTGGCAATTTTCTGCTTTCTTCCAGTTTTTGGTGTATTCTCTTTGTATACCCTCTTGATTTAGATATAGGGTTTGTAGCATAAAAATTAGCAGTACATTATCTCCTCTTTATCTGCAGAAGTCCACTTAACCGTCGTTAATCCTCAACTTTTTCATTCATTTCTGTGGTTTATCTCCTGCTACAGTGGGTCCATGAACATGCTCATCATGGCCTTTATCCACTACCACAATAATTAATCAACTAGTGTGGCGGCTACGGGTGGGCATCTTTTTATCCTGGGTGATGTGTGGCCAGTATGTATTTTTCTTTTTTCTTTCCTACAATACTTCAAATGTAGTTTTGCCTGGCTGGGATTTAGTACAGATTTTGTACAACGGGGTCACCACATGAAGGTACCCAGCAAAACTTCGGGAGGGAACTATATTCTCTCCCCCAAAGAGATGCACAGCAATTCACTAACCACAGCTAGTGAATTTTATTCTGAATTCCCTTTGACCCCATGTCCTGTGGGAGTTTCACCAATATTGCTGTATATGGGAGAATTTTATTGTAAAAGATCATTATTACTCTACTGAAGAAAGGCAAGTCTGCATGGCTGAGGCATAACTATCTCGTTAAGCAACTTAAAATCAAACACAGATTTAACATTCTAAAGACAGCTGGCCTGGTGCTCCTGGCACATCATTGCTATTTTATTACATATTAATGAATTGTGTCAAGAAATTACAATCATGGATACTGTACCAAAATACAAGGAGGCGCCACTAAGATAAGATAAACTGCCAGGCAGTATATAAAAAAGGTTGAATGAATAAATAAATAAATATATAGACAGATAAATAAATAAATGCATTTACTCAGCAGCCATGGGGAACAATAAAACAACTAGATAAAGAAAAAAAAACTTACTTTTCAAACCACAATGTAAGATTTGTGGTGTGCCTTATCATTTTGAGAAGGTTAGGAGAATTAATTTCTTTATCTTCCTTTGTCCATACACTTCCTACTAACTCGGATGATTGCACAGCTCTGATGAAAATAAATAGTTAAAAATCAAAACAGTTGTTCACAGTACTTCAGTAATACTATAAAGGAAAAAAAACTCTTTTAGAACATGTAACCAGTGCAAAAACTAAAATAGTTATATCTCTATATGAATACAGAAAATACGGAGGTGGCCTTTAATGTTTAATTGTATTATGTAAATTGATATTTTATAATCATGAAGACAAATGAAAAGATGGCAATCAGAATAAACACTGCTGCGCAAGTACACTTCTGATAGTCCAAGGTTGTGCAAACTACAGCTCAAGGAACAAAACCAACCCACAGGACCAGTTTATTTAGGCTGTACCTTTCTAAGAAAAGCTTCTTTTTGCTTAATTTGCTGGCCTGCCAATACTGTAGTGCTGCAGGTATCCCTAGTAACATCAACAGCAAAGCCAAAAGAGCATTTGAGAATACTGCTGCAAGAGAAGGATGGCATCATGGCCTATTTCTCTGCAAAATGAAAAAGTCTGCAAATAAGAATTGATTCATTTTATAGTCTCCTCTCACAAATAGTAACAAAGGTGTTTAAAATAAAACCATATCATAAATTTTTAAAGAATAGGACTAAACTAAAACCACACAGTATTACAAATATATTAGAAAGCGTAGTTACTCACCTGTAACAGATGTTCTCTGGGGACAGCAGGAATCAGTCCTCATATATGGGCGACGTCAACACCGACGGAGCCCTGCGCAAAAGCATCTCACCAGCTTTCAAAGAAAGCCTTTGGGAGACGCACCACATATGCGCGTCCCCTTCTCGCCCAAGGGTGCCATCTTGCCTCAGTCAAATGACATAGCTAAAGACGGCAAAAATGATAAAGAAGCAACTCCATGGGGAGTTGTGAGGACTGATTCCTGCTGTCCCCGGAGAACATCTGTTACAGGTGAGTAAATACGCTTTCTCTGGGAACAAGCAAGAAGTCAGTCCTCACATATGGGACTCCCTAGCTACAGACTACTGAAAAACCTGTAGAAATGCCACGGGTGAGCTGTAGAAATGCCACGGGTGAGCAGCAGCAAGTGAGTCTTAAGAAGATAGACCCTCAAGAGACCCAAGTGTCCAGTGAGAACCAGCACTCCAGTAGCCTGAACACAGAAGGGTCAGAGGGCAGGCGTTGCCTATACCCCAAACAGATTTTGGCCTGGCCGAAAGTGCTGTCCCATCAGGACTCCCTCTCCAGGCAGTAATGAGCTGCGAAGGTATGGACTGAAGACCAGGTGGCGGCCGGCAGATGTCCAACAGAACGCAGATTTGCCACAGATGCCGCCATGACCCTGTGCTCCAGCGAGAGCCCAGTCTTCTCATAGGCGAGAGCAATGCAGTCCGCTACCCAAGTAGTCAGAGTTTGCTTGGTCACCACCTCCCCCAGCTGACTGGGGTCATAGGAGACGAAAAGCTAGGAGGTTTTGCAGTGGCCCTGGGTGCATTGAAGGTAGAAGGACAGAAAGAAGGTGGGGAGCACCACCTCTTGACTGAGGTGGAACGGGGATACCACCTTCAGAAGAAACCTGGGGTGTATATGGAGCACCACCCTGTTCTTATAGAACCTTGCATAAGGCGGATCCGCCACTAATACCTGAAGCTCGCTGATCTTATGAGCGGACGTGAGCGTCACTAGGAAGACGACCTTCCATGAGAGGTACCATAAGTGGCAGGTAGACAGGGGCTCGAATGGCAGCCCAGTGAGCTTGGATACCACCATACTGAGGTCCCACTCCACTGCAGGGGGGCAGGACAAGGGGCTTGGATAACAGGAGGCTTCACAGGAAGCCGGTCATGAGGGGCTGGACCAAGAGGGGCTTGCCCTCTATAAGGTGGTGGAGCGCTGCTAGAGCACTCAGGTACACCCTGACTGAGTTGGACATCAGGCCTGCCCACTGAGGAGAGGGAGTTCTGAGAGTGGGAAGGCAGTGGCGCAGGCGCAGTGGAGTGCTCCCAAAGGCTTTCCTATTGGTAGCTGGGGAGCTTCCCGCGCAGGCTCTGTCGGTACCTGATGTCACCCATATGTGAAGACTACATTCCTGTTTGTTCCTGGAGATTGGTGTTATGGTTATGGTTTAGGCACTTGATATACCACCCTAGTGCATCAGAGCGGTTTACATATGCTAACAGGAACTTTTTATTCCCTTGTCCCCAAAGGGCTCACAATCTAATTGTACCTGAGGCAATGGAGGGTTAAGTGGCTTGCCCAAGGCCACAAGGAGTAGCCATGAGACTAGAGACCCCAGTCCCTCTGGCCTGAGGTTACTTGTCCCCATGCAGGAACTGAACCCCTGGCTCTCCGGCCTGAGGTAACCTGTCCCAACCACTGAGCCTAGGACTATCTCCCTTCCCCCACTCAAGGGCTCCAGTCAATTTTCTTCTCCTGGGATTGGCTCCAATTTCCCTCTCCCTCCCAAAAGATGTTCTGCCTTTTCTTCTGAGAAACTCTAGGCAATTTGGACATCTTTGGGGCAAACTGTACTGAGTACTGCTCCTAAGAACCCTCAGGGTTCTATGCCTCTCACATAATAATCCGATACTGCAAAAAAGCATATGTAGTTTAAGAGGGTGCATCCAAAAGATTGTATAATTGCAAGCTAGGTCAACCTTTAACTGCATCGCCATGAAGGAATAATGTGAGAAGATTAAAGTAAAACTTACAACATGTGTTATTTTGGTCAGGCCAGAGTGACCCCAGCAATCATGTTTTTTCCTTGTGGTGAATGCTGAAGTAATTATGCAAGGAGAAGTGCCCCGCGTACGCCGCTGCATGGATAGAAACAAACTTGAATGGCTGCTAGGCACTGCTGGGGAGAGCCAAAACACTAATACAGGTGAACTAAAAGTCTTTAAGACTTCCTTTCTATTGGAAGAGGGCTCTGCACTCACTGGCTCTGTTGGAGGATGCCACCAGGGAGTGTGGATACATTAGCCCTGCTTATCTATGGAGAACAGTGTTTACATGCAATTTGATTTTTAGCCTCTAGTTCTGGTCAAAGGGCAGGGAGAGGACTGTAATTCACTGCCTGTTCTGTAACCTGGGGATTCTGTGCTTGGAATTATAAATCTCAGGTGGCCGTCCTTCCTCCTCCCATCTCCCCTAGGCTCACCCGCATAAGTTTGCTCTTATACAGCTCCTTCCTTTCTGCTTGCAATTCATTTTTACTGCTGCCGCTGCATGGCTAAGCCCCTTTTATGCTGCTCGCCTGCTGTCAATTTTTAATTTCTGCCAGGGAACCCTCACAGAAGTCAACTGCCGCCTATATCTGAGCCCTGCTGGGGGCTTGGAGAAGATAGGAGATGCTTTTGCTGAGGTTTAGAGAAAGGGGGGGGGGGGCAGTTAATGTTGTTGTTAGGGCTGATGCTGTTGATGGGACTTGGAGAAGGGGGGCTGGCACTGGAAAATTGTATTTTGGGTCACTGAATGAAGTCCAACTAATAAACCACTACAATTTGTTTACACACTGATAAACCCCTATTTTTCCAACTTTGGGGCAGCACCTAATTGTCTCAAAAATAAACATTCCAAACCATAAACATCTAGAATCAGATGTCCTAATTTTAAGCCTTGACGTGACCCATGAAGGTCAGAGCAGCTTGGGTGTAAGTGAAGATGATGCAGTCTGCTAGCATATACAGTATATGCTTGGCAATCAACGTCCCAGGCTTAATGAGAATAAAAATAAACAAAAAGATGTGTGGCCTTTCTAAGAGCTTTAGTCCATTTCAAACAGAAGACTAAGGCTTGTTTGCAATCCAAAATGTGTAAAACATATTCATTATTGTGAGCATGTGGCATAGGGACAAATGCTGGAAGGATAAGTGATTGGTTAAGAAAATTTTCAGAGGGGTAGTCATGCTAATCTGGAGTAGCTAAAATGACAGAAGCCGGTGGCCCCTTATAAGCTAATAAATATAAAGAGGCATGAGCTTTCGAAGACAAGATTCAATGTCATCAGATACGTGAGATGAGTAAATATATATGAGGATGGATGGGGGATGGACGGATATACAGTACAGTACAGAGAGGGCACCGAAAAGTGCAGGAAAGGGTGTGGACAGGGAGTGATAATAGAATAGTTCAGCTAACTAACATTTGTGGAGAGTGAGAGAAAGCGTAGTTACTCACCTGTAACAGGTGTTCTCCAGGAGCAGCAGGAATCAGTCCTCACATATGGGTGACGTCGGCGCCGACGGAGCCCTCGCGGAGCAATTTTCCCCAGCTTTCAAAGAAAGCCTTTGGGAATTGCAGCGCGCATGCGCGGTCTCCTTCCCGCCCAAGGGTGCCATCTTAGCCAGTCTGATGACATAGCTAAAAGACAGCATAAAAATTTGCAAAAAAAAAAAAACTTAAGCAGATGATTGCAACTCCAAGGGGAGGAGGGAGGGTTGTGAGGACTGATTCCTGCTGCTCCTGGAGAACACCTGTTACAGGTGAGTAACTACGCTTTCTGCAGGACCAAGCAGGAAGTCAGTCCTCACATATGGGACTCCCAAGCTTAAGGCTACCGGAGACCCTAAGCACAAAAATGAGCTCCCTCTAGCTCAGCAGCACCGAAGGAAGGAATCTTCACTGAATTATTACCCACCGGTAGCCCCCATCCGGGATGGAGGGTAGGAGTTGCTCAAACCTCGAAGAGATTTCGGAGGACTGCCTGTCCGAAAGCACTGTCCCTGCGGGACTCCCTCTCGAGACAGTAATGGACCGCAAAAGTCTGGCTCGAAGACCAAGTAGCGGCCCGGCAGATGTCTGCCAGTGGAACAGAGCAGAGGTAAGCCACTGACGTAGCCTTCGCCCGAACACAATGAGCCGTGACTCGACTTTCTAATGAGAGTCCGGCTGCCCCATAAGCCCAAGCGATACAGTCAGCAACCCAGATGGACAGAGTACGCTTGGAGACCGGGAGCCCCAATTTATTGGGGTCAAAAGACACAAAAAGCTGAGCAGCTTTACGGTGCTCCCGCGTACGGTCAAGGTAGAAGTTCAATGCCCTTCTACAGTCCAGGGTATGTAGGACCATTTCAGCTCGGCTGGAGTGTGGCCTGGGAAAGAAGGTCGGACGTACCACCTCCTGATTGATGTGAAAAGGGGAGACCACTTTTGGAAGAAATTTTGGGTGAGTCCGTAGGACTACCCTATTTTTGTAGAACCGAGTGTAAGGGGGATCAGACACGAGGGCCTGCAATTCACTTACGCGTCTAGCGGAAGTGAGGGCTATCAGGAATAAAGTTTTCCAAGAAAGGAAACGGAGAGAACAGGTAGCCATAGGTTCAAAAGGCGGACAGGTGATCCGCTGTAAAACCACATTCAGATCCCAGTCAGGAGCTGGCGGGCGCAGAGGTGGTTTAAGTAGAAGGAGACCTCGGAGAAACCTCGCTACGAGAGGGTCGCTGGAAAGAGGTCTGCCGTCCACCGGCACATGATGTGCTGAAAGAGCACTGAGGTGAACTTTGACGGAGTTGGACTTAAGTCCCAGATTAGAGAGGTAGAGCAAGTACTGCAAGATCACCGACACCGAGCAGGAGAAGGGATCCTGAGACTGCTGGGCACACCAAACGGAAAAGCGACGCCATTTAAGGGCGTAGCATTTGCGGGTAGAAGGTCGCCGAGAAGCTAGGACGACCTCTTCCACCTCTGCCGGCAGGAGAAGGGGAGCAAGGACTACCCTTTCAGCAGCCAGGCCATTAGATTGAGAGATCTGAGGTTGGGGTGTAGCAGGGACCCCTGATCCTGTGTTAGGAGATCCGGTTGAAACCCCAGAGGGAACGGATCCGCTACCGCTAATTGCAGCAGGAGTGGAAACCATGGCTGTCTGGGCCAGCGAGGAGCCACCAGGATCATGGAAGCTTTGTCTCGGAGAACCTTGAAAAGAGTTCGAGAGACTAGCGGGATGGGAGGAAAAGCATACAGAAGGCTCTCCGACCATGAGAGTAGAAAAGCATCTGCCGCTACTCGAAGGGGATGTGGCTGACGAGAGCAGAAGCGAGGAAAGTTGCCGGTTGAGAGGACTGGCAAAGAGATCCATCGTGGGGAGTCCCCACTTCAGAAAAAGTTTCTGAACTACCAAGGGATCCAGACGCCACTCGTGCGGCTGGAGTATCCTGCTGAGTTTGTCCGCCAGGCAATTTTCTTGGCCTGGGAGATAAACTGCCTTGAGAAGAATGCCGTGACTGACGGCCCAAGAGCAGAGCTTCTGAGCTTCTCGGCAGAGAAGGAAGGAGCCCGTGCCCCCCTGTTTGTTCACGTAGAACATGGCAACTTGATTGTCCGTCTGGACAAGGACGGACTGGTGAGAAGTCCGGTGGGAGAAAGCCTTGAGCGCCAGACGGATTGCTCTGAGCTCCAGGAAGTTGATCTGCTGAGCAGCCTCCCACGCGGTCCAGAGACCTTGAGTACATGCCCCTTGGCAATGTGCTCCCCAACCCAGGAGGGAAGCATCGGTCGTCAGCACTTGAGCCGGCTGAGGTGACTGAAAAGGCATTCCGAGCACCAGGTTCGGCCGATGAAGCCACCACTGTAGAGAAGAGGCCAGCGGCCCGGAGATGCGCACTAAGTCGGCTAGTCCGCCGGTGGCTTGCTGCCACTGCTTGCGAAGGCACCATTGAGCAGGCCGCATATTCAGGCGAGCATTGGGGGTCACGTGGACGGTGGAAGCCATATGGCCGAGTAGTCTCAGGAAGCGCCTGGCGGAGACCAGGGACTGGCTGCGAAAACGGCCGGCTAGGTCCATGAGCCGTTGAGCCCTGTCGAGAGGCAGGAAAGCTCGCGCCTGAGGAGTGTGCAGTCTTGCGCCGATGAACTCGAGATCCTGTGAGGGGAGCAAAGTGGACCTTGCGAAGTTTATGACAAAGCCCAAGTACTGCAGAAGAGTCACCGTGCGGTGTGTGGCATTGGTGACTTCCGGAGAGGACGATGCTCTGATGAGCCAGTCGTCGAGGTACGGAAAGACATAGAGGCCGTGAAGCCGGAGATAGGCCGCCACCACCGCGAGACATTTTGTGAAGACTCGCGGTGCAGAGGATAGGCCAAAGGGCAGTACTCTGTACTGGTAATGATTTCCTGCCACCACAAACCTTAGGTATTGGCGGTGGCTTGGGTGGATGAGGATGTGCGTGTAGGCATCCTTTAGATCCAAGGAGCATAGCCAATCTCCCTGCTGGAGGTAGGGCAGAAGGATTCCAAGGGTAAGCATCTTGAACTTTTCCCGCACGAGGAACTTGTTGAGGTTGGGCAAGTCCAGGATGGGTCTGAGGCCTCCTGTCCTTTTTGGTATTAGGAAATACCTGGAATAAAAGCCTTGACCTCTCAGGTGGTGGGGCACCGGTTCCACAGCCTGTTCCTGAAGAAGACTTGCTAACTCCTGAAGGAGTAAGTCCCTGTGCAGAGGGAGTCGTGGAGGTTCTCCCGGGAAATAAGAGGGAGGGACCGGGTGGAAGTGGAGAAGATAGCCTTCTCTTACGACTTGAAGCACCCAGGCATCTGAAGTGATGTTGGACCACCTGTGGGCGAAGTGAACCAGTCGGCCTCCGGTGCTGGGAGGAGCCAGCTGAGGGGGAGAGGCTATGCTGATGAAGTCATAAACCCCCACCCTGCTGAGCAGGGGCTGGTGGTGCAGGCTTGGGGGCTTGCTGCCTACGGGACCCGTTACCCCGTCCCTTGGCCTGCTGGCCCTGTTGGGGAGCTGCGGAGGCCTGATATTGAGGGTAGTGTTTATAGGCAGCCGCCTTTCTCGGGTAAAAGGACTTCTTTCCCGAGCCCTTCTTTTTCTGGGAAGGGGCGGAGGTCTTCCTAGAAAGCCTAGTCCTGGTGAGAGTCTCCGTCTCGATTTGTGCAGCCTTTTCAGCCATGGGCTTGCCAAAGAGGTTCTCACCTCGGCAGGGGACATCGACCAACTTGTCCTGCACCCAGGGTTCAAGGTCAGACGACTGAAGCCAAGCCTGTCGGCGCGCACCGATGCCGGCTGCGGCCACTCGAGCCAATGCTTCAAAGCCATCATAGGCTGCTCGGGCCATGAATTTGGAGCATTCCCGAATACCAGTTGTCAAGGCCAGGAACCTCCGCAAAGGTTCCTCGGACAGTCCAGCGGAGAATCCGGCTATCTCTTTAGCCAGGTCTCGGAGATACATGCCCATGTAGAGCTGGTAGGTCTGGACACGACAAGCAAGCATAGAGCCCTGGAAACACTTCTTACCAAGGCCATCCAGGTTACGGGCCTCCCTGCCAAGAGGCACCGAGGAGTGCATCTTTTGGCTCTTAAGCCTATGCATGGCCGATTCCACTACCATGGAATGGTGCGGCAGCTGTGCTTTTTGGAAGCCAGGACTCTTGCGGACTCGATAGATGGAATCGACCCGCTTGCTTAATACCGGCGACGAGGCCGGACTCTCCCACATGCGGAAGAGTAGTCGTTCCAGCATGGGAGGAACCGGTACAGTAAAGTGTTCCCTGGCGGGAGAGTCATACTGAAGGGCGTCGAGCTCTTCGGCTCGAGGCTCCTCCTCGGGATCCGCAGGGAAGGCCAAAGCCTTGGCCATATCCCTGACGAAGTCCGAGAACCGGGCATCCTCCGGAGGGGACTGCTTCCGAGGTTCGGACTCAGGTGAGTCCGAGGGGACACACCGAGTCCGAAACGAATCAGGTGACTCTTCCTCTTCAGACTCCCAGGCTGACTCCGAGGAGGAATCGGTGGGGTCGGCTCGGGCAGGCGGAGGCGTCGGCCGCCCCGACACCGAGGGAGTCGGCGTCGACGACCTCGGTCCCGAACGGGAGGCCGAGGGTGACCTCGACCGAGGATCGACTCGAGTTCGCATGGACTCGAGGATCGGCTCGGTCTCCGGGGTCGACTTAGACGTCGACGTCCCGGCGGTCGGGGCAGTGGCGCCAGCGAGGCTAGCGATCAGTGCCCGCTGTTGGTCCATGAAGGCAGATAGTCTGCTCTCCAAGGCCGTCAACCTGAGTCCGACCTCAGGTGACCCAGCAGCCCCCGACTCGGGCCCCGACGGTGTCGGGCCCGACGTCGGACCTCTCGGAGGCGAGTCCAGGAGGACTACAGGACTTACCCGAGCAGGCAACTCCGACTCCAGACGAGGTCGCTTCGGGAGGTGCTCCTTCTCCAAAGACCTGGGACGGCTATCGGGGCTATGCGACCTGGCCCTCGCGGAGCCAGAAGCGTCCACCGACGCCGCCCTCGCGGGTTTTACCTTCCGTCGATGGTCCCCGGAGGGAGAACCCCTGTCGGAGGAGCTTCGGCGATGGTCAGAGCTGGAACCTCTGGACGCCGAGGCCTCCGACGAGGTCCGGGTACGGCCGGGGTCAGCGAAGATTCTTTCCTGCTGGTTGCCGACTCCTTAACGCTTTGGAGGACATTTTGCCACAGGCCCCACAGATCAGTTCTTCATGATCCGGGCCCAGGCAGCGGAGGCAATTATCGTGTGTGTCAGTGAGTGACATATTTCTGTCACACTGAACACACCGCTTGAAACCACTGGCAGCCATCGGGGGAAAAAGGGCCCCTGCAAGGTCAAAGGACCGGGCTGCCAGCGAAAAACCGAAAAACGAAACTGACCAAAAATCAGAAAAACCGAAAAATAAGAGAAGGACTCGCAACGGCGTCGCGAGTCCGGGCAGGAAAAAGACCGGCGTCGAACCGAAGGAAAAAAGAGAAATAAATCACTAAAATCAACTTTTTCAGCGGGGACACGACGGGTACGTCTGTAGGGCTCCGCGGAAAAAAGAAGACTGGCTAAGATGGCACCCTTGGGCGGGAAGGAGACCGCGCATGCGCGCTGCAATTCCCAAAGGCTTTCTTTGAAAGCTGGGGAAAATTGCTCCGCGAGGGCTCCGTCGGCGCCGACGTCACCCATATGTGAGGACTGACTTCCTGCTTGGTCCTGGAGAAACTAAGGATAAGTGATCTGACAATAGTTACGTCCATTCACCCTATAGTCAGTCATGAAATGGAGTGGAAGAGTAGCCTAATGGTTAAAAGCACTGGCTTGGGAACCCAGAGACCAGGGTTTGATTCCCACTAGCACTCCTTGTGACAAGTCCCTTAAACCCCCCCCCCCACCGTTGCCTTAGAAAATCCAAGTTATTATCAATGTCCCTGTTTAATGTACATTACCCAGTTTAAGTTACAATCTAATTCGCTTTGACTGAAATGATAAAACAGAATAAAAAAAACTATTAAATAAATAAAATAAAAAATGAAATCGTCCCTGTTAAGGCCTAGATTGATGGTGTTAAACTTTTTGATTACTCCAACAAGCTTCAAGCTGTAGTATCTTCAAAGTTCTTTTGGAATATGGCAACCTTAATAGTTCCCTGGAAAGCTGAAATGTTCTCCTATTGCTTTCTGAATGCTGCCATTACAGATATCTGATTTGTGCTCATTTATACTTTTTCTTAGGGAATAGCAGACAGCAGAAGGACATTGCTGGCAGATTACTACTACTACTACTAATAATAATAATATAGAGCTACAAGGCATACGCTGTACAGACACAGCCCCTGCTTGTCAGAGCTTACAATCTAATTAAGACAGGCGAGACAAAAGATAAGAATAAGGGCAGAATAGGTCGTTCCTTGAGTGATGACAGTTTAGTCCTCTACCTCTGGGTTGTGCACCTCTTCCTGCAGCTAG
The DNA here is from genome assembly GCA_033557465.1 of Ichthyophis bannanicus. Classification (NCBI taxonomy): domain Eukaryota; kingdom Metazoa; phylum Chordata; class Amphibia; order Gymnophiona; family Ichthyophiidae; genus Ichthyophis; species Ichthyophis bannanicus. The sequence goes on from CM066033.1 coordinate 130,227,452, forward strand.
GAGACTGGGCATGTCAAAGTCGTGACATCACTGGATATAGCCTGCTGGTATCTCCCATTAGCCTCCAGTGTACTATTGACAAAGCAAACTCAAAGGAACAACAAATAAGTAACTATACCATAACTTTAAATAACTCCCCATTCCTCAACCGGAGGAGCCTTTTTAACCGTATCCGTCTTATATTTTCTTTTCTTTTCTCTTTTTTTTTTTTAACTTTACATTCATGTCCCCCCTATGCAAACACGTTTCCTATACCATCACCTCGTTTAAATAAGAGAAAAGGAAGAAAGAACAGAGAGGGATACTCACTGCGATCTAGAAACTGAAAGGATCTGTCTACTCCTTGAGATTGATGCTCCACTCCGCCTGAAAATAAACTCTGAAGAAATCACACCCCTGGGCGGGAATGAGGACTAAACTATTATAGTCTCTTACTAACCATGTAAATCTACCCTTCTGGTTCCTTGTAACATAGTTTTATGACTCCTTGTAACATAGTTTTATACTTCCTTTTATGTTAATAACCCTCACATTGTTTTCCATTGTTTTCCATTTAACCTAGTTATTATGTAACCTAGTTTATGTTCACCTAATATTTAATGTAATTCAATATTGCACTGTTCTGCTATATTGTTTAAGTTCCTTGTTTTTGCTCAACTAATGTTTAATGTAATTCAATATTGCAATGTTCTGCTATATTGTTGTTTAATTTCCTTGTAAACCGCCCCTGATCTCTGGAAGGGGCGGTATAAAAAAGCACTGAAATAAATAAATAAATAAATAAACTGTCATCACTCAAGGAATGACAATTACCAGGTAAGTGTAATTTCTATGTCCTTATCGTTCCTCCAGTTTAGTCCTCTACCTCTGGGATGTAACAGAGCGGTAATCATTGGGAGGGACCTATCCAGCCAACTCACCACACCGTCGACCCGGAACAGGCATCCTTTACTGCCAAAACATTTAGGCAGTAGTGGTTACTGAGGAAATGAAGAGACGACCTGGAAGCTGCTCTACCAATCCCCCCTGGTGGAATGACACAGTGATTCACCCATGAAGCTGCTTGTGCCCTGGTAGCAAGAGTCAGAAAGCCCCCCGGAATTATACAACCTCGCCATCAGAAAGCCGAGGCAACCACCGCCTTAACCCAGTGCGAAATGGCCGCCTTTGCTGCTGCCTCCCCTTTGTGGGGACCTCCAACCAGCACACAAAAACAAAGAAACGAACGCCGCACCCTGCATTTAATGTTTCCTATCGGCGTAAGCTACGAATAAAAACCTCCCCTTCCAGAAAAACCGAGAACTGGAAAAGAAACCAATAGGCTCAGGAGAAAAATCAGATACCACCTTTTGGAAGGACGACAGGACTGCTCGCAAACACCACCCTCTATCCAGAAAGGGTGAAAACGGCTCATGACATGACAACGCCTAAAACTCCGAAACTCGTCGCACCGAACAACGAGCTATCAAGCCACTGTCTATAACAGCAAATCCTTTACCGACGCCTGGAGTAAAGAATCAAAGGGCTCTTTAGCTAACGCCTCTAAGGCCCAATTGGGATCCCCCGGCGGCACCCGAACTCTCCTTGAGGAGCGCAGTCGGATCCCAACTTAAGGAAATGCTATACATCGATCCGAACACCTAGCGCTATTACCTTCACAGAACCTCTACAGCCGGAAACAGTCGCCTGCTGGATCCTCTAAGGAACTGGCTGCTAGTTCCTTCAGACACTGTCCTGCAGAGAACTCAGACCAAGGATACAGACACCTTTGTCGCCCGGACTTGCCGCCGTGAACAGCAGCCTTCCAAAAGGTGCTAAGCACGGACCTATGTAGCAGAAGAAGCCTGCCTCCTTGCTCTCAACAAGGTGGCGAAGACTGCCGCAGAATAACCCTTCTTCTTCAGCCCCACCCATTCAAAGGCCAAACCGTAGGCGGGCACTGATCCACCTGAGACATTCGTCGCGGACCTAGCCGCAGCAGAACGTCCGCTACCGACAACTTCTAGGAAAAACCTGTTGAGTAGGCGAATGGGAAAAGCCTAGTACGGCTGTCTCATCCAACCGGGCGCTACCAAGAGTACATTTCTCCGAAAGCCTCGATACGCCAACTAGTTGCCCTATGAGAGCCCACAGGGAAAGGGCAAGACAAAGACTTAATTGGGAGCTTACTGACCCCTGACTTGGACGAACCATCAGCTGCCCCATTCCTCCACCAGAGAGACCTCCGGGTGAACCCCAAGGAAGCCAATAATATTAGCTAGCGCTTGAATTAAGCCATAATGCACATTTGCCCCATAAAGCAAATCAGGCTCTAGTCGATTCAACTCCCTGATCCTTTCCTGTTCCAGGCGAGTAGACTGCCGTAAACATTGCGACCACCTGAAGCATGCTCTCGCCTCCCCAGGCTCCACAAATGGGAGCTTGTAAGGCCAGAGCATTGCCCCCAACGATCGATTCAGTGAACCATCTACTTTCCTATCTTGCGATAAAGAAGAATGCTATGGCTCTCTTCTATACAGTGAGTCCACACCCCCTGGTAATGCAAGGTGTGCACCCACCCACGTAGTACCCAGGCCTGCCCCTGTTTAGCCTCAAAATGTCAATCAAGAACAGGCAAATTCAGGACAGCTGAATACTTTTTTTTTTTTTTTTTACAAAGACATCTTTTAACCAAAAATTCCTTCAGCATATGTTAAGAGACGCTCTTTCCGTGCCAACAATATGAAGTAGAAAGAACTCCCAAACACAGGCATACTAATCCACGGCCTTCCTGCTAGAGTAACGCCCCATTCCGTCTGACTGCACAAAGATGGACTTTATATTTTAAGTTCAACTAGCACCTGGTGATATGAAATACAGCTCTCATTCCGCAGTGGCAATTGAGTCAGCAATGAAGAAGCCGAGAAACTGCAGACCAGTTCCCATTATACCACCTGGTAAAGACTCCACTTTTAGACCACTGAAGCAAAAAAGCATGCGAGAGTGCCTTGTGTCCTGCCAGTAGCTGATTGAATTGAAGTGATTCAGTGTATGCAGGGCATTGTCCAGAGAACGCAAGGCCCCTCCTCCAGGCTGACTCCACATTCACAGTCTAAACCGGCAGTCACCTTGGCTGATGCCGATCAGCGCGGAAGCCATCTTGTAAGCCCAGCATATGAAGTATGCCTACTAGAGTCTGAGCCGCTGCCATTTCTGCTAGAGAACTAGCCTGGCTGCGTGCTTCTGGCCCCCCATTAAGGCATTCGCTGAACACTAGCAGAGACTCTCCGTACTGGAGAACCTCTGATAAATGGAATGGGAGCATAGATAGCTTCAAAGGCCAGAGTTCTATTTTGCAACGTCTCTCCGCTGAGCTGCCTTTTCCATATGTAAAATTAAACCACATATAGCCAAAATTAAGACATTACAAATCTACCGTAAAATCTTATAATTTGGAAAAAGCTAAACTAAACAGGAACAATTCTCCAATGAGAAACCACACAACTATAAAACCCCTCTCATGACATAATGCTTATGGCAGAGCATTCCACATCTGTGGACTGGCCATGGCGCTCACCCAAGCACCTGTTACACCCGTCCAAGAGAGTTATCACCATAATTCCTTTTGACTTGAATATGTTTACAGCGGATCATAGCGCTATATCACAGCAGCTAAGCCAAAATATTACCCTGCCATATAAACCGACTTTAACGCTTTATAGGACCTTCTATGGATAGCGGAACGAGATTCTTGTAAATCAACATAGCTATGCCCCTTTTTCTTTTCTTTTTTTTTTTTTTTTTAAAGTATAGGACTCCAAAAACCAAGTTTCCGCCAACTCCAATGAAATCAAAGCAGATCAGCTAAAATTACCCGAACTGCTCCTATAGCTTTGCAAGAAGATACCCGCCCCCGCTGCACCCAGTTGTCCTTCCCCCCTTATCCTGGGGGATTCTGCATTGCAGGAGGCGTTGCACACCCCCTGCCAGCCTGCTGCGTCTGCCAGGGAGCTGAAGAGCTAAATAGAAAGTAGAACCCCTGGAAGCAAACAGTGTCCCGTCCTTGGGATTCAGGACACAAAAGGTAAAAATCAAAGGTAAAATCAACAGTGATAGCTAAAAATGAACAAGGCTATCTCTCACTAAAGCAAGTTTCTTTTTCTTTTTGAAATCCCACCGAAGTCCGTGGGAACCAAGCTTTCGAACACAGCCCCTAACGCTGTGCATTAACCACAACCAGAGAAATGAAATGAAATGAAACCCTATTCTAGTAATAGATGAGAATTTCCTGGGAAGGGCATGCTAAGTGTTGCTATGAAACACACAGGCACCTCCCCCGGCCTTCCTGCAGTCAGAGAAATAGCAGTGGAATACACCGACCACCTTGCAAATGGAGGTCTTAGAGGTTGCTGCCTGTGTGAACCTGATGAGTAATATGATTTTGTATTTTACCCCCCCCCCCCAGGGATGGGGGCACTGAATACTATATGTGGAGGAGTGGCCTAGTGGTTGGGGCAAGGTACTTCAGGCCGGAAGGTCGGGGGTTCAAATCCCACTAGAGGACAGCAACCTTGGGCCGGAAGGACTGGGGTTTCTATAGTCCCACAGGTGCTCCTTGTGGTCTTGGGCAAGCCACTTAACCCTCCATAGCCCATGTTCCCTGTAAAATAGTTATCTCCAAGTTATAATGCCCTGTTCAATGTAATTTCAGTTTGTTCAATGTAAACCGCACTGATGCAGAATAGCGCGGTATATAAGAGAATGTAAATAAATAAATAAATAAAATAAATATGTGATTCATGAGCAGCGCTGCCATTCGGCGGCCTTTAGGTCAACAGAGCCCGACCAACGATACAGAAGTTAAGAGCATTAAATCTCAGTTATATAATCCTGATTTTCAGAACATTACAGCTGCTCTGTGGCATTTCTTTCCTGACTTGCAGATAATGGCTGCATGCACACAGTCATAGAAAAGCACTACTGAGTGTACCAGCTGCCCTCTGGCGGCCAAAGACCGCAGCACAGGCACTTCTCGGTTGAGAGTTTAACTGTCAGACCATTTTTTTATATCCTAAGGTTCCCTAAACCTGTCCCTGTGAATTTTGGGCAACTTTCACTATAGAATACATAAAAGCACACTTCCAGGCTGTCCCACTTTCCAACTGCAAGTTAGGGCTCTGCCCTTGAACCTAAAAGCTGGCAATTTGCCTAATATCCTGGGACTTAACAGATGCTCCTCAGAGACATGATTAGGAGGGAAAGAACATGTGGTATCAGGGATCAATGCCAAAACTGCTGTCCTATTTTTAAGTTTATTCTTATTTTATAAAGAGGATTGACAACAGTCCCCCTTAAGGCTGAGGAACCCCCTGGGCCTCAAAAAAAAAAAACCTACAAACAAAAGAAAAACAAACACTAGGCCCAAAAATCTAGCTATTCTGCGTGTTGTTTTCCTCACACAGGCAGCTCACTGCAACTCTCGCCATGCGGTCCAAATACCTAGAGAGGAAATGGCCGCCCCTTTGCCAATGAATTTTGGTGCCAACAGCCGCTTCAAAAATGAGGCCTCAGCAGACCGACCGAGCCCGAAGGCCTTACCTGCAGGGCAGAAAGCCACACAGCCTGCTCCTACCACCTTGAATTCCTCCGATCCTCAAGCCGCGCTGATGCGCTTGGCAGCCGCGGCGAGGATCGCTCAGCCGGTTCCATAGAGTAAAATTAAAATCCCACAGCAACGGAGAGGCTCCGTCTCACACAACTTCATTGTGGCTGTACGGGTCCCAGAGCTCTCTCCCGTACAGTCAAGGGAGAGAGATCCGCACCGGCAAATGCCTGCAGCAAGTGAAAATAACTGAGAAGGAGGGAAGGCGAGAGCTGCTACTAATTTAAAGAGCCAGGCTGAAATTTAAAATTACTGTAAATAAGGAAATTTGCTCCTAACTAAAGGGAACTAATCCCTGATTGTCAATTAACCAAAGGTAACTGAATTAAAAGTAAAATCAAAAGTAAATTAGAGGTAAAAATCAAAAGTAAAATCAGAATAGAATTTGTAACACTAAATGCTCCTTATCTGTTCCCCTCAAGTGAGCCCAGAAGCTAGGCTCACTATGTCCTCCTGCTGCATGGAGACTGGACACACTGGAGGCTGATGGGAGATACCAGCAGGCTATATCCAGTGATGTCACGACTTTGACATGCCCAGTCTCCTAGTTGCAGGAAGAGGTGCACAACCCAGAGGTAGAGGACTAAACTGGAGGAACGATAAGGAAGGAGACACAAGGAAAATAAGGGATCAGAATCCAAAAGCAGCCTCAAAGAGGTAAGCCTTTAACATAGATGATGGCATATCATTGCAGGAACAACAGGTGGATAAAGCCCTAGATGTTGTAGTTGATATTGCTGCGTCCTGCAATAGTGTTGCCTGGGTGAATATAGGGACAGAGCTAGAATCTGGGTATCTGGCAAGGTCTTGCACCTAAGTTGGTATCACTGTTGTGTAATTTGTGGTTGCTGATGAGTATCTGAAGTAGGCTTACTGACAAGCCTCCTAAATTCAAATGTACTCACCTGAATACACTGAAGAAACATAAATCATGCTAAACGGTGAGACCACGTCACACACTTCGCGACAGAACAACATTGGCTGCCGATCTCATGCCGTATAAAATTGAAAATCCTCACACTAGTCCATAAAGTGTAGTTACTCACCTGTAACAGCTGATCTCCGGGAACAGCAGGAATTTAGTCCTCACATATGGGTATCGTTGGTACCGACGGAGACTGTGCAGGAATGCTCCCCAGCGTTCAATAGGAACGCTTTTGGGAGCATCCCTCAGCACATGCGTGCTGCCTTCCTGCCTTTCCAACTGTCCCTCTTCAGTTAAGTTTGTAGCTGAGTGAAAGGATAGAGGGAGAGAGGAAAGAGAAAAAGAGAGAGAGAGACAACTCCTAGGGGAGGTGGGTGGGTTGTGCGGACTAAATTCCTGCTGTTCCCGGAGATCACCTGTTACAGGTGAGTAACTACGCTATCTCCAGGAACAAGCAGGAATGTAGTCCTCACATATGGGGGACTCCCTAGCTGAAGATGCCAGGGAGATATCCCCAGGAAGGTGCCACCGTCGAAGGTGAGAATCCTTTCTCCCATGGATCTCTGGCATCCCACCAGGGTTGGTGGGTAGGAGTTGGTTTAAGTTTGAAAGAGATTTTGAAGAACAGCTTGGCCAAAGAAGGCATCCCGGCGGGAGGCTTTATCCAGGCAGTAGTGGGCTGTGAAGGTGTGTACCGAAGCCCAGGTGGCTGCTCGACAAATGTCATTGATAGACAGAGTGGAGATTAGCCATGGAAGCTGCCATGGCTCTCACATTGTGAGCTGTGACATGGTCCTGAAGAAGAAGACCCTTACTCTCATAAGTAAAGGATATGCGTTGGGCAATCCATTTAGATAAAGTTCTTTTGGAGACTGGAAGTCCCAAATGACTAGGGTCAAAAGCTACAAAAGGTTGCGAGGACTTGCTGTGTTCTTTGAATGTAAAAGGCTAAGGACCTTTTTACAATCCAAAGTATGAAGGTTTCTTTCTGCATTAGAGGCATGAGGCCTCGGAAAAAATACAGGAAGATAAATTGATTGGTTTAAATGAAAAGGTGAAACCACCTTTGGCATAAAGTGTGGGTGAGTTCGAAGAACAACCTTATCATGATGAAATCTAGTATAAGGAGGATCAGCCACTAAAGCTTGCAATTCACTAATGCGACGGGCAGAGGTGATTGCAATTAGGAAAATGACCTTCCAGGTCAAAAACCTAAGGGCAGTAGTGGCTAAAGTTTCAAAAGGCGGCCTCATGAGCTGCCCCAGAACTAGATTTAGATCCCATGCTACCGGTGGTGGCCTGATGGGAGGTTTAGTTAATAAAAGGCCTCTCATAAATCTTGATAGGAGTGGATGAGAGGAAATTGGTTGTCCATTTAGAGGCTTATAAGAAGCTGCAATTGCACTAAGATGTACTCTTACCGAATTGGTCTTTAAGCCAGAATTCAATAAGTGAAGGAGATACTCTAGTATCGATTCTAAGGGTATGACCAGGGGGTATAATCCCTTCTTAGAGCACCATATAGTAAAACGTTTCCACTTGAAGGCATAAGATCTTCTTGTGGAAAGTTTCCTAGAAGCCTGAAGGATATCTTTTACCTGCTGGGGCAGGTTGAAATCCTGGAGGTCTAAGCCTTCAACAACCAGGCTGTGAGATGCAGGGACTGGAGATTCGGGTGCCATAGCCCTAACTATGGAGCATGCCCTAACTCCAGAGGTGGCGCTTGAGAGAGATGCAGAAGCAGGGAATACCATGTTTGGTGTGGCCATCGTGGTGCTATGAGAATCATGCGACCCCTGTCTCTCTGAAGTTTGAAGAGTGTCTTAGGGATGAGGGGAATGGGTGGGAAGGCATAAAGGAAGTCCTGACCCCAGTGAAGGAGGAAGGCATCCCTTGCCTGACAGTTGTGCGCCGGAATCCTGGAACAGAACCGGGGAAGTTTGGCATTCAGTGGACTTGCAAAGAGGTCTATGTCTGGAGTGCCCCAGAGATAAAATATCTTTGCCACCTGGTCTAGGTGGAGTGACCACTCGTGAGGTAGCAGTACTTGACTGAGTTTGTCTGCCCAAAGGTTTGAATGCATGGAAGATATACCACTAGAAGGTGAATTTGATGCTCTCTGGCGAGGGCCCATAGTCGTAAAGCTTCGTTGCATAACGACAGAGAGCCTGTCCCGCCCTGCTTGTTCACATAGAACATGGCTATCTGATTGTCCGTCTGGACTAGGACTGTCTTGTAGCTGGGCGTGGAACACTCGAAGAGCTAAATAGATTGCTATTAACTCCAGGAGGTTTATGTGTAAACCAACTTCCTGTGGAGTCAAGGTGCCCTGGGCAGAGAGATGATTCAGGTGTGCTCCCCAACCCACCTGTGATGCATATGTTGTTAGAGTGGCCTGAAAGAGGGGTTGAAGGAAAGGAGACCCTACTGTCAGATTTTCTAATGATTGCCACCATTGGAGGGACAAAATTAGTCGTTGAGAGATTGTTATTTTGGCCGACAAATGACCCGTGGCCTGTGTCCACTGCGTGGCGAGGGTCCACTGAGCTGCTCGCATGTGGAGGCGAACATATGGGACTACATGAACTGTGGATGCCATGTGTCCCAGTAACTGCAGTAGCTCCCGAGCAGTGAGGCAGGATTTGCCTGCTGCTTGAGAAGCTAACTGCATTATGCGAAGGCATCGGGCTTGTGGAAGGAAAGCCCTTGCCTGTCTGGTATCCAGACAGGCTCCTATGAATTCTAGGCATTGGGAAGGAACTAGTTGAGATTTCGAGAAGTTTATTACCAATCCCAAGTATTGGAGGATTCGCATTGTACGAGACAGTGCAGTGCTGGCCTCTGTCACTGTGGAGGCTCGGATGAGCCAGTCATCTAAGTAGGGGAAGACAAAGATCCCCAGGGTTCGTAGAAATGCAGCTACTACTGCCATGCATTTCGTGAATACACTTGGTGCTGAAGCCAGACCAAAAGGAAGAACCCTGTACTGGAAAGGTCTTCCCCTGAACAGGAAATGTAAACATTTCCTGTGATCTGAATGGATAAGAATGCGTGTGCATCCTTTAAGTCTAGAGAGCAAAGCCAGTCCTGGCTTTGAAGGTTTGGCAGAAGAGTTCCCAGAGAAATCATCTTAAATTTTTCTCGAAACAGATATTTGTTCAATTCTCTGAGGTCTAGAATGGGTCTGTGTCCCCCTGTTTTCTTTGGGATAAGAAAATAGGGGGAGTAGAACCCTGTACCCTGTTGAAGAATGGGTACTTCCTCTATTGCCCCTTGGGCAAGAAGTGTGGAGACCTCATAGTCTAGCAGATTGTCTGCAGAGGTTTGTGAATTGAACTACTTTAGAATTTTAGGAGGGGGTAAGCTGTGAAAATGAAGTTTGTACCCCTCCCCTAAAATGGAAAGAGTCCTATCTTCTGCTGTTATCTGATGCCATCTGTTGACAAAGTGGCATAACCTGCCGGGAATATTGGGGGGTTGAGGACCCCTCAGAGGCAGGAAGGCAAAGCTCTCTAGGAAGGAGTCAAAGCCCTTGAGGGGGCTGAACCTGGAGAGCTGGTTGGGCTCTCGGGCCTTTTGGTTTCTTCTGTTGTCTAGTTTGTCCCTTTTGGGCAACCTGACCTGCAGCTTGAGTCTGATGGGTATAGGAAGGATAAAACTTCTTCTTTTTGCTAAAAGAAGGCTTCTTATAAGGCTTTCTTTTGGTTGGAGTGGCTGTAGACTTTGACAATCTATCTAGGGTAGAATTGTCAGCATCTAACTCATTAGCCTTCTCCTGCCAGTTCTTGCCGAAGAGATTTTCTCCCGTGCAAGGAATGTTGCCTAACTTGTCCTGTACCCAAGTCTCCAAGTCTGATGCCTGTAGTCAGGCAATCCGTTGTGCGCCAATGGTAATAGCAGAGGTTATGCTGATGCATTCGAAGCAGTCAAAGGCTGCACGATTGACAAACTTGGAGACATCCTGAGCATGCTTAACCAGAGTAATAAAGTCTTGTCTCTTAACATCTGGGAGAAATGGGCTTATAAGTTCCAAGTCTCCTGTGATTTCTTTGAGGAACATTCCCATATATAGGATATATGAGCTGATCCTAGCTGAAAGCATGGAAGCTTGAAAAGTTCTGCGTCCAAAAACATCCAGAGGCCTGCATTCACGACCTGGAGGATTGGATGCATGTCTTTTAGCACTTTTCATCCTACGCATGGCTGATTCACTACCTTTGAATGATGTGGCAGCTGAGATTTCTGAAATCCAGGACATGGTGGGACTCGATACATAGTATCAAGTCTCCTAGAGTGAGGAGAAATAGTCAGAGGTGTCTCTCACATTCTGAGCATCAAGTTATGCAGAATTTCATGGATAGGCAGAGTAGCTGCCTCCTTAGGAGCTTTAGGATATTGGAGGATTTCCAATTCCTTTGCTCTGGGTTCCTCCTCAGGAGCTACTGTGATTGAAAGACCTTTAGCCATATCACGGATGAAATCCTGAAATGACATGTCCTCTGGAGGTGACATTCTGCGCTGGGGAGAAGAGGGATCTTCTAAGAGAAACCCTCTAGTGCCAGCAGAATTGTCAGAGTCTTCGGAATTGGAGGACTCGAAGTATTCCTGACTCCGATGCTCCTGCAAAGCACGATCACGGTACCGATTGAAGTCGGTACCGAGGTGACCCGGTACCATGTTATCCACTCCAGCCAGAGGTGGAATAAGAAGAGTTACCATCGTGGCCAGTACCGTTGGTACCGGCATCGTTGGCGTCTGTACCGGTGTCGATGTCGGCACCGGTGCCCTTGGGACCACCGGTACTGCAGCTGAGAGAAGAGCTGCGATACTGCGTTTGATAGCAAGAAATCTCTGGTCTATCAACGCTGCCGATGTCTGGGTGTCGGTACCGGTAAGAACGGCCGGAACCCCTGAGCATGGCACAGGTAGTTCTTGCGAGGTTGAAGCCTCGAACGTCCTGAAGCCCCATCGATGCTTTGGAAGCCGAAGCCTCCCGCCGGGGCTGTTTTGCCGGTGTGGTTCCCTCAAGGGCAATGCCAACGGCCTCTCGATGCTTAGCAGGAGAGCTACCCTTTGAGGACCGGCTTTTATGTTTAGTTACCTGAGATCCATGGGAGGAAGAAGAGGCCCTTGATGATGTCGATGCAATGGATCTGGCATCTGAAGAGAAGAGGGTACCGAGTTTTGCGGCCCGGTTCTGTCTTCCTCTCTTAGTCATCCCCATGCAGGAGAGACATGCAGTTGGAGAATGATCAGGTCCTAAACATTTTAGACACCAATTGTGGGTGTCAATGACGGAAATGGTACCGCCACACTTAGTACATTTTTGAAAACCACTAGTTTGCTTTTCCATGATTTTGGACAAATGGGGCCTAATGCCCAAAATGGCGCTTAGCACCAAAACAGGAAAGTTTCTGAAAAGAAACAGTGAAAGTTTAGGTTTGTTTGTTTTTTTTAAGGAAAAGAAAAGAAAAGAACCGGCGGTACCGGTAGGCGTCGTGCGGTAGGCGAACGCGATCACAAAAAAGAATTTTAAAGACGGAATTTTCTGCGGTGACAGGGAATAGGTCCTGTTGGCTCTGCGGAAAACGAAGAATTGAAGAGGGATAGTTGGAAAGGTGGGAAGGCAGTGCGCATGTGCTGAGGGATGCTTCCAAAAGCGTTCCTATTGGACGCTGGGGAGCGTTCTCGCGCAGGCTCAGTCGGTACCGACGATACCCATATGTGAGGACTACATTCCTGCTTGTTCCTGGAGATTGCATTTTATACAAGGATGCCTCATTATTAACACTTCTTGGTTTCTCATATTTTTTAAGGCTGATCTACTAGTCCTTCCACAATCATCAAAACTATGACTGGAATACTCCCAATTCCATAAAGAGGGGGCCAAAAAGCTAAACGTTGTGACCTATGCTTTATGATCCTTTTTCTTTTGGAATGCACTACTATTTGACAATCGATCTGAAAGTTCATTTTCCATTTTAAAAAAAGATGTTAAATCATGGCTTTTCCATCAGGCTATACTCCTTTCCAACTTCTGTGCCGTGCGATACTGGAGCCGTGCCCCCATCAACAAGATCCTTGTTGTGTTTTAACCCAAGATTGCAAACTGCAATGATGCCAAGTGACTCATTTTTGACATGGAGAATTCCCTTACATCTTCCTCAGTAAAGATGGAAGTAAAGAATTCATTTGGTCCTTCTAAGAACATAAGATATGCCATACTGGGTCATACCAAGGTCCATCAAGCCCAGTATCCTGTTTCCAACAGTAGCCAGTCTAGGTCATAAGTACCTAGCAGTCTCCCCAAAAGACACAGGTTCCTCAATGCTTGTATTGGGTCAAGCAGTGATATCCTGGGTCCCTTTAAATAATGGTTTATGGACCTTTCCTCCAGGAACTTGTCCAAATCTTTTTTAAACCCAGCTATACTAACAGCTTTTACTACGTCCTCCTGTAACAAATTCCAGAGTTTGATTACATGTTGAGTGAAAAAAATATTTTCTCTTATTAGTCTTAAATATGTTACTCTGTAGCTTCATTGCATGTCCTCTAGTCTTTTTATATTCTGATGGCATAAACAATCAATCTACGTTTATCCGTTCCATTCCATTCATTAATTCATAGACCTCTATCATATCTCCCCTCAGCCATCTCTTTTCCAGGTCGAAGAGCCCTATCCATTTTAGCCTCTCTTCATAGGGGTATCCTTCCATCCCCTTTACCATTTTGGTGGCTCTTCATGGTACCTTTTCTAATAGCGCTATATCCTTTTTAAGATACAGCGACCAGACGTGCACACAATATTCAAGGTGCTGTCGTACCATGGAACGATACAGAGGTATTATAATATTCGTTTTGTTTTGTTTTCCATTCCTTTCCTTATGATACCTAGCATTCTATTTGCTCTCTTGGCTGAGCTGCACACTGGGCAGAGGATTTTAACATTTTATCCACGATGACGCCTAAATCTTTTTCCTGGGTGGTGGTTCCCAATGTGGAACCTTGCATCGTGTAACCATAGTTTGGGTTGTTCTTTCCTAGGTGAATAACTTTGCACTTGTCCACATTAAATTTCATCTGCCATTTGGATGCCCAGTCTTCCAATTTATCAAGATCCTCTTGCAATTTTCCACAATCCTCTTGGATTTTAACAACTTTAAATAATTTTGTGTCATCTGCAAATTTGATAACCTCACTTGTTATTCCCTTTTCCAGGTCATTTATGAATATGTCAAAAAGCAGTGGACCCAGCACAGATCCCCGGGGTACTCCACTATTCACCTTTTTCCATTGGGAAAATTGGCCATTTATCCCTACCCTCTGCTTTCTATCTTTTAACCAGTTCCTGATCCACAGTAGTACACTGCCTCCTATCCCATGATTTTTTAGTTTTGCCAAAAGTCTCTGATGAGGGACCTTGTCAAAGGCTTTCTGAAAGTCCAGATACACTATATCAACCGACTCACCTTTGTCCCTGTTTACTAACACCTTCAAATCAACATAACAGATTAGAAGGACAAGATCTTCTTTGTCTAAAGCCATGTTGGCTGTCTCCCATTAAGACATGACTATCTACATGTTGAGTAATTCTGTTCTTTATGATGGTTTCTACCATTTTTCCCGGTACTGAAGTCTTCTGCTATGGCCGTGTCTTCCTTGAGTGCTCCTTTTACCCCATGATCATCTAATTGCCCAACTGACTCCCTTGCCTGAAAAAGATTTTATGAGACTTTTGCCCCATGACATTTCATTTCAAATTCTCTTTCTGTATGAAACTTAACAGTACATATTGTTGTTTTCTTCATTTAGATCTTTTTTCCATTTTTTGAAAGATATTCTTTTGGCTATAATAGCCTCTTTTACCTCACCTTTAATCATGCTGGCTGCCGTTTGGCCTTCTTTCTGCCTTTTTTTTTTAACACAGAAACATAGAAACATGATGACAGAAAAAGACCACATGGCCTATCTAGTCTGTCCTTCCATATCAACAACTACAACAGTCTACTTTTTACCTTCAGAGATCCTCTGTGTTGGTCCCATGCTTTTTTGAATTCAGTTACTGTCCTCATCTCTACCACCTCCACTGGGAGACTATTCCATGGATCCACTACTCTTTCCGTAAAGAAATAGTTCTGCATATCACTCCTGAATCTATCTCCCTTCACCCTCATCCCATGTCCCCTCGTAGCAGAACTTGCTTTCAATTGAAAGAGGCTCTCTCCCTGAACATTTATGCCACGGAGGTATTTAAACATCTCAATCATATCACCTCTATCCCGCCTTTCCTCTGAGGTGTACATATTAAGATCCTTAAGTCTGTCCTCATATGCTTTATAATGAAGCCCACTTATCATTTTAGTAGCCACCCTCTGCACCGACTCCATCCTGTTCACATCATTTTGAAGGTGCGGTCTCCAGAATTGCACACTATACTTCAAATGAGGTCATAAGAACATAAGAACATAAGACATACCATACTGGGTCAGACCGAGGTCCATCAAGCCCAGTATCCTGTTTCCAACAGTGGCCAATCTAGGTCATGCGTACCTAGCAATATCCCCAAAAGACACAGGTTCCTCAATGCTTGTACTGGGTCAAGCATTGATATCCTGGGTCCCTTTTTAATAGTGGTTTATGGACCTTTCCTCCAGGAACTTGTCCAAACCTTTTTTAAACCCAGCTATACTAACAGCCCTTACTACCTCCTCTGGTAACAGATTCCAGAGTTTGGTTACACGTTGAGTGAAAAAATATTTTCTCCTATTTGTCTTAAATAGTTTACCCTGTAGCTTCATTACATGTCCCCTAGTCTTCCTATATTCTGATAGTGTAAACAATTGATCCACGTTTATCCGTTCCACTCCATTCATTAATTTATAGACCTCTATCATATCTCCCCTCAGCCGTCTCTTTTCCAGGTTAAAGAGCCCTAACCTATTTAGCCTCTCTTCATAGGAGTAGCCTTCCATCCCCTTCACCAATTTGGTGGCTCTTCTCTGTACTTTTTCTAATAACGCTATGTCCTTTTTGAGATACGGTGACCAGAATTGCACACAATATTCAAGGTGCGGTCGTACCATGGAGCGATACAGAGGCATTATAATATCCTTTGTTTTATTTTCTATCCCTTTCCTTATGATACCTAGCATTCTATTTGCTTTCTTGGCCGCCGCTGCACACTGGGCAGAGGGTTTTAACATGTTATCCACGATGACTCCTAAATCTTTTTCCTGGGTGGTGGTTTCTAATGTGGAGCCTTGCATCGTGTAACTATAGTGTGGGTTGTTCTTTCCTAGGTGCATAACTTTGCACTTGTCCACATTAAATTTCATCTGCCACTTGGATGCCCAGTCTTCCAATTTATCCAGATCCTCCTGCAGTTTTCCACAATCCTCTTGGGTTTTAACAGCTTTAAACAGTTTTGTGTCATCTGCAAATTTGATAACCTCACTAGTTATTCCCTTTTCCAGGTCATTTATGAATATGTCAAAAAGTAGCGGACCCAGTACAGATCCCTGGGGTACTCCACTATTCACCTTTTTCCATTTGGAATATTGGCCATTTAGCCCTACCCTCTGCTTTCTATCTTTTAACCAGTTCCCGATCCACAATAGTACACTGCCTCCTATCCCATGACTTATTAGCTTCGCCAAAAGTCTCTGATGGGGGACCTTGTCAAAAGCTTTCTGAAAGTCCAGATACACTATATCAACCGACTCACCTTTGTCTACCTGTTTATGCACACCTTCAAAAAAACATATCAGATTAGTAAGACAAGATCTTCCTTGTCTAAAGCCATGTTGGCTGTCTCCCATTAGGCCATGACTATCTACATGCTGTGTAATTTTGTTCTTTATGATGGTTTCTTCTACCATTTTCCCTGGTACTGACGTCAGGCTCACCGGTCTGTAATTTCCCGGATCACCCCTGGAACCCTTTTTAAAAATTGGTGTTACGTTGGCGACCCTCCAATCTTCAGGTATTACAGATGTTTTTAATGAAAGTTCACAGATTACCAATAGCAGGTCTGCAATCTCATATTTCAGCTCTTTCAACACTCTGGGATGTATACCATCCGGTCCAGGTGATTTGCTACTATTCAGTTTATCAAATAGTTGTAATATATCTTCCCGGTGTAGCGATATTTCTCTCAATTCCTCTGCAGTATCACCTTTAAATACCACTTCAGTCTTGGGTAACATCCGTACATCTTCCTCAGTAAAGACCGAAGCAAAGAATTCATTCAGTCTATCTGCTTTAGCCTTGTCTCCTCTTACTGCCCCTTTTACCCCTCTATCATCTAACGGTCCAATTGACTCTCTCACAGGCCTTTTGCTATGAATGTACTTGAAAAAGTCTTTATTTCGTGTTTTTGCTTCCGTAGCAAGTTTCTTCTCAAATTCCCGCTTTGCCTGCCTTATCAATGCTTTGCATTTAACTTGCCAGTGCTTGTGCTGTTTCCAGTTTTCATCATTTGGCTCTTTTTTCCATTTCCTGAAGGTTGCTTTTTTGGCAGCAACAGCCTCTCTGACCCCACCTTTAAACCATGCTGGCAGTTTTTTGGACTTTCTTCCACTCTTCTTAATGCGTGGAATACAGCTGGTCTGGGCTTCGAGGATAGTAGTTTTAAATAACGCCCAAGCTTGCTGTAAGTCTTTAACCTTTGGAACCGCTCCTTTTAGTTTTTTCCTAACTATATTCCTCATTCTATCATAGTCTCCCTTTTGAAAGTTAAAAGGTAGTACTGTGGATTCCTTTACTATTTGTCCTCCAATAATTAAATCAAACATGATCATACTATGATCACTATTGCCAAGTGGTCCCAACACCCTTATTTCTTGCACCAGATCTGGCGTTCCACTAAGGACTAGGTCCAGTATGGCTTCCCCTCTGGTCGGTTCATGAACCAGCTGCTCCAAGAAGCAGTCATTTATTCCATCTAGAAACTTTACCTCTTTAGCTTGTCCTGCCGTGACACTGACCCAGTCGATACCGGGGTAATTGAAATCACCCATTATTACTACTCTGTTGTGACTTTTGTTAGCTTCCGTGATTTCTTTGAGCATTTCATCATCCATTTGTTCATTCTGGCCAGGCGGTCGATAGTATACTCCCACTGCCATCACCTTCCCCTTCATAAGTGGAATTTCAATCCATAGAGATTCTACAGCAAATTTTGTTCCCTGCAAAACTTTAATCCTTTCTGACTCAATGCCCTCTCTAACATAGAGCGCAACCCCTCCACCAATTTGATCAGCTCTATCATTACGATATAGTTTGTATCCAGGTATCACAGTGTCCCACTGGTTATCCTCCTTCCACCATGTCTCTGAGAGTGCAATCATATCTAACCTCTCATTTAGTGCTAGGTATTCTAACTCTCCCATCTTATTGTTTAGACTTCTAGCATTGGCATACAAGCATTTTAGAGACTGTATTTTATTCATTTTATTCGCACCAAAGACTTATACAGAGGCATTATCACCTCCTTTTTTCTGCTAGCCATTCCTCTCCGTATGCACCCAAGCATCCTTCTAGCTTTTGCCGTCGCCTTTTCTACCTGTTTAGCTACTTTAAGATCATCAGACATAACCACACCTAGGTCCCGCTCTTCTTTAGTGGACAAAAGTACTTCAGCTCCTATACTGTATTGCTCCCTTGGATTGCTGCAGCCCAAATGCATGACCTTACATTTTTTAACATTAAATCCCAGCTGTCAAATTCTAGACCATTCTTCAAGCTTAGTTAGATCCCTCCTCATGTTATCTACACCTTCCTGGGTGTCTACTCTTTTGCAGATTTTGGTATCATCCGCAAAGAGGCAAACCTTACCCGACAGCCCTTCCGCTATATCACTAACAAAGATGTTAAAAAGAATCGGACCAAGGACAGATCCCTGGGGCACACCACTGGTAACATCCTTCTCCTCAGAGTGAGCTCCATTTACTTGTACTCTTTGTCGCCTCCCACCCAACCAATTTCTAACCCAAGCAGTAACTTTATTTATTTATTTATTTATTTACATTCTCTTATATACCGCGCTATTCTGCATCAGTGCGGTTTACATTGAACAAACTGAAATTACATTGAACAGGGCATTATAACTTGGAGATAACTATTTTACAGGGAACATGGACAATGGCGGTTAAGTGGCTTGCCCAAGACCAAAAGGAGCACCTGTGGGACTAGAAACCCCAGTCCTTCCGGCCCAAGGTTGCTGTCCTCTAGTGGGATTTGAACCCCCGACCTTCCGGCCTGAAGTACCTTGCCCCAACCACTAGGCCACTCCTCCACTCCACTTTAGCGTCCATCCCTAGGGTGCTCAGTTTGTTTATAAGTCGCCTGTGAGGAACAGTGTCAAAGGCTTTACTGAAATCTAAATACACCACATCTAGAGCTCTCCCTTGGTCGAACTCCCTGGTCACCCAGTCAAAGAAATCAATCAGATTTGTCTGACAAGACCTGTCTCTGGTGAATCCATGCTGCCTCGGATCCTGTAATCCGCTGGACTCCAGAAACCTCACTATTTTCTCTTTCAGCAGCATTTCCAATTTACTCACCACCGAAGTTAAACTAACTGGCCTGTAGTTTTCAACCACATCCTTACTTCCGCTTTTCTGTAAAGGCACCACATGAGCCTCTCTCCAGTCCTTAGGCACCACTCCCGACTCCAACAAGGCATTGAAAAGGTCAGTCAGTGGAGCTGCTAGAACGTCCCCAAGTTGCCTCAGTATTCTAGGGTGTATCCCATCCGGTCCCATCGCTTTGTCTACTTTAAGTTGAGCTAGTTTCTCACGAACACAGTCTTTTGAAAATTGTTCAAGATGTCCCTCGCTTCTGTTCCTATTTGTGGGTGTTTTCTGAGGTCCTGCTCCTGGTTCTTCATCTGTGAACACAGAACAAAAATATTTGTTAAGCAATTCCGCTTTATCCTTATCAGCTTCTACATATTCCCCCCCTGCACCCTTGAGTCTGACAATACCACTCCTGCCCTTCCTCTTCTCACTAATATATCTGAAAAATGTCTTATCCCCCCATTTTATTGCATTGGCTATTTCCTCCTCCTTTTGAATCTTTGCCTTCTTGACTACTTTGCTAGCTTCTCTAAGTTTTTCCAAATACAGATGCCTGTCTTCCTCTCTCTGTGATCTCTTGTATTTCATGAAGGCCTCCCTCTTTTTCTTCACTTTTTCAGCTACTTCCTTAGAAAACCATAGTGGTCTCCTTTTCCTTTTGCCTTTATTTACCATTTTAACAAAAAAATGTGTAATGTCCATACCTGATATAAACTTTTAACCTTTGCAGCTGCTCCTTTTAGTTTATTTTAATCACTTTTCTAATTTTATCATAGTTTCTCTTTTGAGTTAAAAGCTAGTGCAGTAGATTTCTTTAGTTATTCTTATCCCAGTTATTAAATCAAATCCGATCTTGTTATTAAACTATTGCCAATAGCCCCAACACTGTTAACCATTATACCAAATCCCATTTCCACTAAGGACTAGGTCTAAAATAACTCCCCCTCTTGTTAGTTCCACTACCAAGCTGCTCCATAAAGCAGTCATTTATTTCATCTAGGAATATTACCTCCCTAGCATGACACTTATCCAGTCAATACTGGGGTAATTGAAATCACCTATTATTATGTTGCCCATTTTATTAGCTTCTCTAATTTCTGTTAACATTTCATCATCCGTTGGTTAAGTCTGGCCAGGCAGATGGTAGTATACACTAATTTTATGGTAGATAACAATGCACCAAACCCTGAAGCTAAAAACCTCAGTGCCTTAAAATCTGGCTCTTTAGGATTGAGAAAAGTTGAGGAACAGGGAGAGAGTTCTTGCTCTGAATTATGTTCAACTCAGACTTTGGGCAGTCAGTGCTAAGACAATCCTAAGACACTCGTCAGTGCCAATAAGGAAGTGCTCTGAAAAAGATGGGTCACTTAACTTAAGGGGAGCTGAAGTACTCAATAAAGGGAAAGTGACCCAATAGATACATTAAGTGAACACTCTGGAAATTCTCCTGTCCAGGTTCACCTTGATGTGTCGATGATAGTTTCAGTGTCAGTCTTGTCAGAGAAAATATTTTTTCATTCAACACCTAATTAAGCTCTGGAATTCAATGCTGGAGATTGAGGTAAAAGCTGTTAGTGGTACTAGATTTTAAAAAAGGTTTGGAAAAGTCCCTGAGGAAAAGTCCATAAACCACTAAGGCAGACTTGGGGAAATCCATTGCTTATCCCTGGGATAAGCAGCATGAGATCGGTCTACCTTTTGAGAGCCTACCAGGTACTTGCAACCTGGATTGGCTACAGTTGGAAAGTGGACACAGGGCTTGAGGAATCTTTGGTCTGACCCAGTATGGCAAATCTTAGCTTCTTATGTTGTAAAGGAGATGATGCCCTCCACAGCTTTATGAATGTTTTAAGAGACTTCCAGCAGAGGTGACAGAAGACAATAACAACATTATTTAAATGTAATCTGGATAGATATAGAAGGAAGTGGTATGAACAAGGCTGAGAAAGAGGTTGGGTTGAAAAATCCAGATTGGACCTCTACAGACTTTTTCATAGTCATCTGTGCCTTTGAGGCAGAGCTCATTTCTAGACAGTCACTTCAGATAGTAAGGAATATCCTGCATCCCCTGATTCTTGTAATATGTGCTGAACAAACATGCCAATAGTTTAAAGCCTCTCTTGAGAGTATAGTACCAACTTTGCTTGAGTCCTCAGAATCATGATCTCAGCTCATGTGGAAGAGGACTGAAAAATCTTAATTCTTAAGTCTATGTTTTAACCAAAGCCTAGTCACTAGAGGGCAGTGCAGCTTTGAGGAACTGAATGTTTGTTCACTGGCAAGGAAGGTATGAGTGTCCATAGATGTTGGCTTGGGCTTGGATATTTTTTGCAGATGTCACAGCCAAATTGCCACAACATTTCTAAAACACCTATAATTAGCATGGTAGCAGCCAGTAATGGGCACCATCTATTTGCATTTGGGACAGAATCCGAAGCCACTGGCTACCTCCTTGGATATTGAGAGGTAAAAACAAACTAAGAAATGTTTCTCTTAAAAAGGGAGGGGGGAGGATGGCGGGAGGAGTTGGGGTTAAGGGGGGTGGGGATAAAGAGCTAAATGCACCTGTATTCGTGGTTGGTCTCCAGGTTGGGGATAAGAGTCAACCCCACTTGGAGTCTGTTTCCTGTTTTGATTGTCATTGTCTACTGGTGTTTACAAATAAAGTCTTTAAAAAAATAAAAAAAAGGGACAGTCCAAAGTTAAGAAAAAATTCAACGTATGGTTGTGCTGACTAAAAACATGCAGATTAGCTTAACAGAATTGATGGAAAAAATTTAGGAAGTGACAAAACTCCCCACTATGAAATAATAGGGGATTTGGGTATAAAGTCTAAGAAAAAACATCTAAAGCTCTACAAGTCTGCATAATAAAGCACTGCCAAACTGTCTTGATAGACAGAAAACAAACTGAACAGAGCTGTGGTGGCACAGGAACCAATGTGCATAAACATAAAATGGCTTTTTGCTTTCCAAAGAAGTACATGCAGGACTGGCCATGCATACAGTCACATGACATATTTATGTATGTATGTATGTGAACCTGCTTTGTTGTTGGAGATCTTACACCTGTGGACCTCTGTCTCTTATATAACTGCATGCACATAACTCCAGCTTCATTCTACCACATTCATATAGAGAGCCCAAGCTTCTCATATTCAGGCACACCCACTCTTCCATTCTTTACTCCTCTTCTCCTCTATATTGCTCTCTGCTTCTCGTATCTCCTATCAGCTATTCACACAGTCTTCTTCTCTTTTCTGTATCTCCTTACCTTCCTCATTTTGATCTGCTACTCTATCTTGCATTTTTGCCTAAGTAAGCCAGCAACTCAGAGACAAAGAGACTGCATACTCCTGGCCTTGCTTCTTCCTTGGCCTATTTCTGATGGGAAAGAAGGTATATGAGAGGCAAACAGATCCACTAGCAAATTGCATTCTGTCATTCCCTACTGAAAACCATGATGATCAACTGGTGATTAATTGACCATACAAAAATGAACTTGGGGGCTATCAGTTGATGATTATCAATTTAACATGCTTTAAATTCTCTTTTTTTTGAAGAGCAGCCCTCCCCCTACTCTTTTGTTGTTTCATCTCACTTGAAACTAGCCTCTACTGAAGTTGCAGTGCCATGAGCCTTCATTTTCTATCTGGAATTTTCTTCCCCATTTTAACCCTTCCTATTTACTATTTAGCTAGCCAGCAGACACAGATCATTATTTCCTTTAGAGCCCGGTATATGTATACTCCACAAGTGACTATAGTACAACAAATGGACTTCATCCCTCAGGTTTTGAATGCTTGACACCAGCATTACCAACCCTGAACACAGAAACATGACGGCGGAAAAAGACCACATGGCCTGCCTAGTCTGTCCTTCCATAACAACTACAATAGTCCCCTTTTTACCTTTAGAGATCCTCTCTGTTTGTCCCATGCTTTTTGGATTCAGATACTGTACTCGTGTCTACAACCTCCAGTAGGAGACTATTCCATGCATCTACCACTCTTTCCGTAAAGAAATATTTCCGCATATTACTCCTAAGTCTATCCCCTTTCACCCTCATCCTATGTCCTCTCATAGCAGAGCTTGCTTTCAATCGAAAGAGACTCTCCGCCTGTGCATTTATGCCATGGAACTATTTAAACATTTCTACATATCTCCTCTATCCCGCTTTTCCTCTAAAGTATACATATTAAGATGTTTCTGTCCTCATAAGCTTTATAATGAAGACCACTAACCATTTTAGTAGCCACCATTTGCACAGACTCCAACCTGTTTATATCCTTTTGAAGGAGCGGTCTCCAGAATTGCACACAATACTCCAAATGAGGTCGCACCAGAGACTTATACAGAGGCACTATCAGTTCCCTTGTGTTGCTGGCCATTCCTCTCCCTATGCACCCAAGCATTCTTCTGGCTTTCACCATCGCCTTTTCTATTTGTTCGGCTATTTTAAGATCATCAGACACAATTATGCCCAGGTTCTGCTCTTTTTTAGTGGACAGAAGTACTTTACCCCCTATACTGTACCACTCCCTTGGATTTTTTGCAGCCCAAATGCATGACCCTGCATTTTTTAGCATTAAATCTCAGCTGCCAAATTCTAGACCCCTCCTCATGTTATCTACTCCTTCTTGGGTGTCTACTCTATTGCAGATTTTGGTATCATCCGCAAACAGGCAAACTTTACACGACAACCTTTCCACAATATCACTAACAAAGATGTTAAAAAGAATCAGACTAAGGACAGATCCCCGCAGCACACCACTGGTAACCTCCTTCTACCTGCACCCTTTGCCGCCTCCCATTCAACCAATTTCTAACTCAATCAGTAACTTTAGGGTCCATCCCTAGAGTGCTCAGTTTGTTTATAGGTTGCCTGTGCAGAACGGTGTCAAAGGATTTACTGAAATTTCAGTACACCAAATCTAGGGCTCTCCTTCTGTCCAACTCCCTGATCACCCAGTCAAAGAAATCAATCTGAATTGTCTGACAAGACCTGCCTCTGGTAAACCCATGCTGCCTCGGATCCTGTAATCCATTGGACTCCAGAAACCTCACTATTGTCTCTTTTATCAGTGTTTCTAATAATTTACTCACCACAGAGGTTAGACTAACCGGCCTGTAGTTCTCAACTTCATCCTTATTTCTGCTTTTGTGTAAAGGGACCACATGTGCCTTTTTCCAGTCCTCTGGGACCACTCCTGACTCCAGAGAAGCATTGAAAAGCCTGCTGCATAGAAGATAGGCTGCTACTACTATCATCTGTATAGCGCTACAAGGCATTTGTAGCACTGTGCATAGAGATGTAAGACACCAACCCATCAGAGCTTACAATCTAATCAAGATGAACAAAATTAGAGAGAGGTGAGAGGTATCAGGATTAAAAAACAGACTCGAAGAGATGGGTTTTTACCCTGGATTTGAATAGGGTACAGAAGGAACCTGACGTACTGACGCAGGTGATTTGTTCCAGGCATATGGAGCAGCAAAGTGACACAAACAAAGTCTGCAGTTGGCAGAGGTAGAGAACAGCCCAGATAAAAGGGATCTGCCAGAGGAGCAGAGTCCCCAAAGAGGAGGGTGTAGAGCAAGAAAAGAGAGGAAAGGTAGTGTGGAGCTGAAGAATGAATACACTGATAGGTCAGTAGAAGTTTGAGGTGGATGAGGAAATGGATAGGGAGCTAGTGAAAAGATTTGAAAAATGGGGTTACATGAGCATGGCAGATACTGGCGGAAGATAAGCCGTGTAGGGGAGAGATGATTCAGTGGGAGACCAGCAAGGAGCAGTTACAATAATCAAGACTGGTGGTGACTAGAGAGTGGATAAGGGTCTTTGTAGTGTGTTCAAAAAAGGAAGGGATGAATTTTGCTGATGTTATAGAGAAGGAAGCGATAGGTTTTAGCTATCTGTTGACTGTATGAACAGAGGGTATAGTCGAAGATGACCCCAAGACTGCGAGCTGAGGAAATAGGGAGGCATATAGTGTTATCCACAGAAATAGAGAAAGGAGGAAGGGTTTAGGGGGAAAGATAAGGAGCTTAGCTTTGGCCATGTTCACAGTACTGTCATCACACCCCTAATCTAGCAACTTTAACTGCTGGTTATTTACCAAAATTAGAAATGCTAAATATTTATGTTCCTAATTTCTGGCTGTAGTAAAAACTTCAATAGAAACGTTATATCAAGTCAATTACATTTCTTTGCAAGCACAAATTAAATTTTGTTTTGCCTAAGTACAGTAATACCTGTAAAGATCTGA
This sequence comes from Ichthyophis bannanicus, assembly GCA_033557465.1. Taxonomy (NCBI): domain Eukaryota; kingdom Metazoa; phylum Chordata; class Amphibia; order Gymnophiona; family Ichthyophiidae; genus Ichthyophis; species Ichthyophis bannanicus. Next base: position 130,252,864 of record CM066033.1, read on the forward strand.
TTCAAGCAAAGTGAGTTGTCGAGCAATTTCTATAGGGTGCAGTGTGAGTAAGTCAAATGTCTCAAGCTGCCCTGGTCGGCTTATATGCCACTCAATTGGAGGAGGAGAGCTTTCAAAAGTTATATTGTGACTGGGTCCATTGGCTTGTGCCTGTTTTTTCCGCTGGATAATCTTTGTGATTGATTCCACCCATTTTTTCATAGCTTTACCTGAAATACAAAAAACAGATATCTAACATCCAACTTAACACAAGGAAACTAGAGTACTTATTCTGTAACCATATAGCGTAGTTACTCACCTGTAACAGGTGTTCACCAGGGACAGCAGGAATCAGTCCTCACATATGGGATGACATCGGCAATGACGGAGCCCACGTGGAGCATTTCCACAGCTTTCAAAGAAAGCCTTTGGGAATGCTACCACGCATGTGTGGTCCCCTTCCCGCCCAAGGGTGCCATCTTGTTCAGTCAGATGACATAGCTTAGGCAAAGAAAAAAGGTAAAGGAGGCAACTCCTAGGGGAGGAGGGAAAGTTGTGAGGACTGATTCCTGCTGTCCCTGGAGAACACCTGTTACAGGTGAGTAACTATGCTTTCTCCAGGAACAAGCAGAAAGTCAGTCCTCACATACAGGACTCCCTAGCTCCAGGCTGCTGGGGCCCGAATCACGACAGCAGCAATGGCTATCCAGGGAAGGCCATAGGTTGCAGAAGGTGAGTCCCTAACAAGAGACTCTGCAGACCCCAGCATCACCATAACTTCGGTAGCCTGAACAAAGAAGGGTTGGAGGGCAAGAGTTGCCTATTCAATGAGAATGCTTCTGATTACTGCCTGGCCAAAGGCACTGTCCCTTCGGGACTCACTCTCAAGGCAGTAGTGAGCTGCGAACATATGGACTGAACACCACGTGGCGGCCTTACAGATTTCTTGCACCAACACTGCACATAGGTTGACCACCACCATGTCCATAGCCCTCATGCGATGAGCGGTGATCCAGAGAGAGAGGCCAGCTCGCTCATAAGTGAGGGCAATGCAGTCCTCCACCTAGGTGGATAGGGTTGCTTGGTCACAGGTAGCCCCAAGTCTGCTGGGGTCATAGGAGGTAAAAAGCTAAGAAGCTTTTTGATGGGCCTTGGTCCTCTATAGATAAAAGGACAGGGCCCTCCTGCAATCCAGGGTATGTAAGATGACCTCCTCCCTGCTGGCGTGCGGCTGTGGGAAGAAGGTGGGGAGAACTACCCTCCTGATTGAGGTGAAAAGCAGGCACCACCTTTGGGAGGAATTTGGGGTGCGTATGGAGCACCACCCTGTTCATATAGAACCTGGTATAGGGCGGGTCTGCCACCAGGACATGCAACTTGCTTACTCTGCCAGCGGACGCAACACCATCAAGAAGGCCACCTTCCAGGAAAGGTGTCTCAGGTGGCAGGTGGCTAAAAAGCTAGAATGGCGGCCTAGAGAGTTGGGAGAGCACAACACTGAGGTCCCATTCAGCTGCTGGAGGGCGGAGAGGGGGTTTGGATAGCAGGAGGCCCCTGAGGAATCTGGAGACCAAACGCTGGCCTGAGAGGGGTTTCCCCTCTTATAGGATGATGGTTTAGCCGCTATGGCACTGAGATGCATCCTCACCAAGTTAGATTTCAAGCCCGAGTGTGAGAGGTGCAGTAAGTACTGCAGCAAGAGTTTTACGTGACAGGAGAATGGGTTCTCATTCCTTTCTGCACACCAGACAGAGAATCTCCTCCACTTGAAGGTGTATGCCCTTCTGGTGGATGGCTTCCAGAAGGATCTTCTCAATCTCACCTGGGAGGTTAAGAGGGGCTAGTGCTACCCTTTCAGCAGCCACACTGTCAACAATAGGGACCCCAGGATGGGGTGTAACAGGAAGCCCCCTCCTGGGACAGGAGGTCCGGGTCCCTGCCCAGTGGTACTGGGGTTGCCATTGACAGGGAGAGCAGAAGGGGGGAACCAGGGCTGCCTGGGCCATCTGGGAGCAATCAGGATTACTGAAGCGTGCTTGCTCTGGATCTTGAAAAGGCACTTGGCGAGTCGATGGGAATGCATAAAGCAGGTTCTGTGACCAGGAGTTCAGGAACTCATCTGCCGCCACCCTCCTGTGGTGTGGCTGAGGCGAGCAAAATTTGGGCAGCTGTGAGTTGTACAGGGAAGCGAACAGGTCCAGCCAGAGTCCTCCCTGGGAGTGGAGGGCCACTGCCTCCTGACAGAGGGAGCATGAGCCCATGCCCCCCTGCTTGTTCACACAGAACATGGCAACCTGATTGTCTATATGAGGACTGAGAGGTTGCTCAGGAGGTGGCGGAAGGCCTGAAGGCCCAGGAAGATGGCCCTGAGCTTGAAGAGATTGATTTGCAGGAGTGATTCCTCTGGGGACTGGGTGCACTGGCCCTTGCTATGTGCGCCCCAGCCCACAAGGGAGGCATCTGTCATCAGGACCCCTCTGAGGGGTTGGTGCCTGGAAGGGCATCCCTGCCCTGAAGTGATACGGGGACTGCCCCTAGGTGAGAGAGGCCATCAACTGGTGGGTGAACTTCACCCTGTCCCTCAGCCTGCCTGTGGCTTGCGTCCACTGGGAACGGAGGCACCACTGGGCTGCCAGCATGTGTAGGCGAGCCAGAGGCGTAACATGAACTGTTGAGGCCATGTGGCCTAATAGGCAGAGGAGAAGGCGAGCTGGCACCGAATTGCAGCTCTGCACGTCCCTTGCCAGCTGCATCAGGCAGTGGACTCTTTCCACAGGCAGAAAGGCCTTCACCCGCAGAGTGTCAAGCTGGGCCCCTATGAATTCCAGGTCTTGGACCGGGGAGAGGCTGGACTTAGGGTAGTTGATGATGAACCCCAAATGCTGCAGGGTGCGGATAGTGAGCTTTGTGGCCCGACTGGCCTCGAGAGGTCGGCTGACTCTGATGAGCCAGTAGTCCAGATAAGGGAAGAAGTGGCTCATGATTATCAGTGACTGAAATAGTCTGACTGCAGCGGTCGCATTTCTTGAACTCACTGGAGACAAGGTTTATGTTTATGTAATTTTCTGATATACCGCCCAGGCTGAAGGGCATCAGAGCGGTTTACAATCACTATATAAGCAGGTACTGAATACTGAATAAAGGTGGGAGAACACCGGGCCGGTGTTGAGGACCCCCAGGCGAAAAATGGCGCTAAGGTCGGTCAAGGTGGAACCTCGAGGAAACACGAGAAAAAGGGGAGCTGAGATCGGCAATGGTGGTGCCTCCTCGAGGCACTAAGGGAACTGGTACGCAAACCGGACAAATGGAAGGAATTTTAGAACTTTTTCCAGGAGAGTAGAGGACCACATCCATTGGGCTCTGCGGAAAAAAGGAGACTGAGCAAGATGGCACCCTTGGGTGGGAAGGGGACCATGCATGCGTGGTAGCATTCCCAAAGGCTTTCTTTGAAAGCTGGGGAAATGCTCCGTGTGGGCTCCATCGGTGCAGACGTCACCCCATATGTGAGGACAGACTTTCTGCTTGTTCCTGGAGAAAGCGTAGTTACTCACCTGTAACAAGTGATCTTCGGGACCAGGAGGAAATAAGTCTTCACATATGGGGTATCATCGGTACTGACGGAGCCTGCGCGGGAACGCTCCCCAGCGTCCAATAGGAAAGCTCTTAGGAGCATTCCACTGCGCCTGCGTTGCTGCCTTCCTGCCTTTCCAACTCTCCCTCTTCAGTTGAGTTTATAGCTGAGACAAAGGAGAGAAGGAGATAGAGACAATGCCAAGGGGAGGTGGATGGGTTGTGAAGACTTAATTCCTGCTGTTCCCGGAGATCACCTGATACAGGTGAGTAACTATGCTATCTCCAGGAACAAGCAGGAATGTAGTCTTCACATATGGGGACTCCCCAGCTGAGAGATGCCAGGGAGATGACCCCAGAAAGCTGCAAAACCCATGAAGAGATGGGTCATGCTTCCTCCCATGGATCTCTGGCATCGAAACCCGGGACGGCGGGTAGGAGTTGTTCTAAGTGTGAAAGAGATGCTAGAGAACAGCCTGGCAAAACGAGGCATCCCAACAGGAGTCCTTGTCTAAGCAATAGTGGGCTGCAAAGGTGTGTACAAAAGCCCAAGTGGCTGCTCTACAAATGTCGTCAATGGACACTGAGAGAAGGTTAGCCATCGAGGCTGCCATTGCTCTCACATTGTGAGCTGTGACATGACCTTCGAGAGAAAGTCCTTTACTCTCATATGCAAAGGATATGCAATTTGCAATCCATTTAGACAAAGTATGCTTGGAAACTGGTAGTCCAAGATGACTAGAATCAAAGGCAACAAAAAGTTTAGAAGACTTTCTATGTTGTTTAGTTCTCTTAAGGTAAAAAGCCAAGGCTCTTTTACAATCTAGAGTGTGAAGATTCCTTTCTACATTGGAGGCATGAGACCTAGGGAAGAATACAGAAAGGTAAACCGATTGGTTTAAATGAAAAGGCGAAACCACCTTTGGCATAAAATGAGAGTGAGTCCTAAGAACTACTTTATCATGGTGGAACCTTGTATAAGGAGGATCAGCCACTAAAGCCTGTAGATCACTGATGCGTCTTGCAGAAGTGAGGGCAATCAGAAAGATCACTTTCCAAGAAAGAAACTTTAGAGATGTAGTGGCTAAGGGTTCGAAGGGCGGTTTCATGAGCTGCCCAAGGACAAGATTCAAATCCCATGTCATGGGTGGTGGCTTAATAGGAGGTTTAGTCAAGAGTAGACCTCTCATAAACCTTGCTACAAGCGGTTGAGAAGAGACAGGTTGTCCATCTAAGGGCTTGTGAAAAGCTGCAATGGCACTAAGGTGGACCCTTACCGAATTGGTCTTAAGAACCAGAGGATGATATGTAGAGGAGATACTCCAGTAACGCCTCCACTGGCACTGAAAAGGGATTAAGTTCCTTTTTAGAACACCAGATAGAGAATCTTTTCCACCTAAAGGCGTAGGCCCACCTTGTGGAAGGTTTTCTTGAAGCCAAAAGGATATCTTTCACCTGTTGAGAAAGGTTGATATCCTGGAATTCAAGGCTCTCAGCAGCCATGCCCTGAGGTGTAGAGACTGAGGATTCGGGTGCAATAGCATCCCGTTCTTCTGGGAAAGAAGATCTGGAGCACATCCCAATTTCAGAGGTCTGGCTTGAGAGAGACGTAGAAGCAGAGGATACCACGTTTGTCATGGCCAGCATGGGGCTATGAAGATCATATGGCCCCTGTCTCTCTGAAGCTTGAACAGAGTTTTGGGAATGAGAGGAATGGGTGGGAAGGCAGAGAGGAAGTCCTGGCCTCAGTGGAGGTGGAAAGCATCCCTTGCCTGACAGTCTTGAGCTGGAATTCTGGAGCAGAACTGGGGAGGTTTCGCATTCTGAGGACTTGCAAAGAGGTCTATATCTGGAGTTCCCCAGATCTGAAAAATTCGAGCAATTTGCTCTGGATGAAGAGACCACTCGTGTGGCAGTAGTGCTCGACTGAGTTTGTCTGCCAAGATATTTTGTGAGCCTGAAAGATACACCGCTAGTAAGTGGATTTGAAGATCCCTGGCAAATGCTCAGAGGCGTAGAGCTTCGTTACACAATGCTTGAGACCCCGTTCCACCCTGATTGTTCACATAGAACATGACTACCTGATTGTCGGTCTGGACCAGAACTGTCTTGTAGCTGAGGTGGGCCTGGAATACTTGAAGAGCATAGACAATGGCTCTGAGTTCCAGGAGGTTTATGTGAAGACAAGCCTCTTGTTGGGTCCAAAGACCCTGAGTGGAGAGATTGTCCAAGTGAGCCCCCCAACCTAACTTGGACGCATCTGTCGTCAAGGTGGCTTGGTGTAGTGGCTGCTGGAAAGGAAAACCTACAAGAAGGTTTTCCAGCGATTGCCACCACTGTAGGGATGAAATGAGACATGTCAAGTTTCTGATTTTGTTGGTTAGGTGACCAGAGACCTGTGTCCACTGAGAGGATAGGGTCCACTGGGCTGCCCGCATGTGAAGCCGTGCATAGGGAACCATATGAACAGTGGATGCCATATGCCCTAGTAGCTGAAGCATTTCTCGAGCAGTTAGAGTTTTTATAGCTGCTTGAGATGCCAGCTGGAGTACTCGAAGACAACGTGGCTGTGGCAGGAAAGCCTTTGACTGCCTTGTGTCTAGTCGAGCCCCTATGAACTCTAGAGACTGAGAAGGGGTGAGATGAGATTTTGGGAGGTTTATGACCAGTCCCAAGTACTGCAGGATTTGCATTGTGCGGGAGAGAGCGAAGCTGGCTTCTGGAGCTGTTGATGCCTGGATGAGCCAGTCGTCTAAGTAGGGGAAGGCGAATATCCCCAGAGTTCTCAGGAATGCTGCTACCACTGCCATGCATTTTGTGAAGACTCTTGGGGCAGAAGCCAGTCCGAAGGGAAGAACCCTGTACTGGTAATGTCTTCCTTGAAAAAGGAATCAAAGAAACCTCCTGTGATCTGTATGGATGAGAATATGCGTGTACGGATCCTTTAGATCTAGAGAACATAGCCAATCCAGACTCTGAATGTAGGGAAGAAGTGTTCCAAGGGAGATCATCTTGAATTTTTCTCGGAACAGATACGTGTTCAACTCTCTGAAGTCCAGTATGGGCCTTTATCCCCCTGTTTTCTTTGGGATGAGGAAGTAGGGGGAGTAGAAACCCATGCCCTGTTGGGATAGGGGTACCTCTTCTATTGCCCCTTGAGCAAGTAGTGAGGTGACCTCCTGACAGAAGAGTGTGGTGGAAGGGCCCTGAGAAATGAACTGTCTTGTGTTGGTGGGAGGGGGCATACTGTGAAAATGGAGTTTGTACCCCTCTCGTACAATTGAAAGAGTTCAGTTTTCTGATGTTATTTGTTGCCATCTTCTGGCAAAATGACAAAGTCTGCCGGGAATGGTGAGAAGTTCTGGACCTTTCAGGGGCAGGATGACCAAGTTCTCTAGGAAGGAGTCAAAGCCCCTGAGGAGGCTGAGTCTGCTGAGCTGGTTGAGCTCAGGGGACTTGTGCCTTCCTTTGCTGCCTGGGCTGTTGTTGCCCCTTCTGGGAAGCATGAACTGGACAGTGGACAGCTTGGGTGTAAGATGGGTAGAATTTCTTTTTCTTGTTGAAAAAGGGTTTCTTAGTTGTCTGTCTTTGCTGGGTTGGTTGTAACCCTTGATAATCTGTTCAAGGTTGTATTTTCTGACTCAAGCTGATTAGCCTTGTCTTGTCAATCCTTGCCAAAGAGATTTTCTCCTGTGCAAGGAATGTTCCCCAGCTTATCTTGCACCCATTGTTCTAAATCTGATGCCTGAAGCCAGGCAATACGACGTGCACCGATGGGAATAGCAGAGGTTCTGCTGATGCACTCAAAGCAATCAAAGATTGCATGATTCATGAACTTAGACACATTCTGGGTTCTCGCTTCACGGCCTGGAGGATTGGAAGAATGCATCTTAGCACTCTTGATCCTACACATCGCCGATTCAAATACCATTGAATGGTGTGGTAATTGTGTCTTCTGAAAACCAGAGCACTGCGGAACTCAGTACATGGTATCGAGCCTTCGAGAGTGTGGAGACACTCTTAAAGGAGCTTCCCACATCCTTAACATGAGGTCATGTAGGATTTGATGAATGGGAAGAGTAGCCGCTTCTTTAGGAGCTGCCCGGTACTGAAGAATTTCTAATTCTTCTGTTCTCGGTTCCTTCTCAGGGGTCACCGGGATTGAAAGTCCTCAGGCTACATCACGTATGAAATCCTGAAAAGACATGTCCTCTGCAGGAGACATCCTGCGCTGATAAGGAGGAGAGGGATCCTCTGGTAGAATCAACCCGGTACCGGTGGAGTCGATAGAGTCATCGAAATCGGAGGACTCAAAGTATCTCTGCGCCGGGTGCTCTTGCATTGCTTGATGCCGGTATCGATCGAAGTCAACATCGTACTGTCTCGATACCAGACCCACGATACCAGATATTAATTCAAGAGCCGGCATGGGGGGAAGCACTTTGGTTAAAGCAGGTGCGGTTGGTACTGGTACTGGTACCGATGACTGCAGTACCGTCTGAAGCTGTCTTAGAGGTACCGAGGCTGCTAAGAGAACCGCTAGATTGCGTTCGATGGCCAGGATGCACTGATCCATAGCCCCTGCCGATGCCTGGACGTCGGTACCGGTAGAACAGGCCATGACACCAGAACATGGCACCAGGAGTTCACCCGAGGTGGAAGCTTCGGGAACATCCTGGAGCCCCGTTAATGCTTTGGAGGCAGGGGCCTCCCGCCGGGGCTGTTTTGCTGGTATGTTTTCCTCGAGGGCAACGCTAGTAGCATCTCGATGCTTGGAAGAAGATCTACCCTTTGAGGACCGGCCGGCCTTAGAAGGCCTGGGTTTAGTTACCTGAGATCCATGGGAGGAAGATGAAGCCCTGAAAGACGTCGATGCAACGGACATCGCATCTGTGGCAAAGAGGGTGTCGAGTTTTGCAGCTCTGTTCTGCAGGCCTCTCTTGGTCATCTTTCTACAGAGGAGACACTCCGATGGTAAATGGTCAGGACCTAAACATTTAAGACACCAATCATGGGTGTCGGTAGCAGAAATGGTACCGCTACACTTTGAACATTTTTTGAAACCACTAGCTGGTCTCTCCATTTTAGAAGAGGGCCTAGTGCCCAAAATGGCGCCTGGCAACTAGAGGGGACAGACCCGTCAAAAAGAATAATTATTTTTCTTTATTTTTTATAGGAAAAGAAGCAAGAAAATGAAGAAAAGACCGGTGGTACCGGTATAGGCGTCGACGGTGAAGGCAGATGTGTCCACAAAAACAAAATTTTCTGCGGTGACAGGGTTTGCTGCCTGCCAGCTCTGCGGAAAATGAAAAACTGAAGAGGGGGAGTTGGAAAAGCGGGAAGGCAGCAACGCAGGCACAGTGGGATGCTCCCAAAAGCTTTCCTATTGGACGCTGGGGAGTGTTCCCGCACAGGCTCCGTCGGTACCGACGATACCCCATATGTGAAGACTACATTCCTGCTTTTTCCTGGAGATAATTTAATATGTGGAGGATAATATTATAAAAGGATGCACCTAGCCAATCAGGTTTTCAGGATAGCTGCAATGAATATATATGGGAGATATCTGCATGGCTGTCTCCTTTGTATTCAAATCTCCCTCATGCATATTCATTGTGGGTAGCCTGAAAACCTGTCTGGCTATGTGTGTCCAAGAAATGGGTTGAGAACCCTGTTCTAAAGGCAATATAGGTGTCAATGTGCATGTGCCTTTATAAAATAGGTTATTAGAACCAGCCTCAATAGTCTGTAAATACTCATGCACAAATTTATATTTGCTTCAAAATTTGTGTACATGCGTGCATGTAATCTACATTTGTATCCAAGTACTTTATATAACAGAAATGCATATCACACCTGTCTTTGCCCCACCCAAGTTACACTCCCAGGAATGCCTAAACGCGCACACGTACAGAATAGGCAGACACAATCTTTCACTATGCTTTCTTTTTACACACTTATGTGGCTTCACAATTTTATAAAAGGCCTTTTCTGTGTATAAAACAGCTTTACATGTGAAAAAAACTTTGTAAAATGACCCCCCAAAATGTCAATCTAATGCCTCTTTTTCTAATTTCTATATATTCTCTGGTATAAACGTACAAAAAATTGATGGATAAGTATTTTAAAAACAAAAATTAAGAAATAGACTACTAGCATAATAGTCTAGTAAAAGATGATTTCTTGCTTCTGCAGAGGCAGTGTTCTCGGTTCTGGATGGGGAGAATAAAGTCATTGAATCACCATAAGACAACTGAGCAGGTGGCTTGAAGCAGCTGTGTAGCATTCTTGGTCAAAAAAAGTTGCTATATAGCTCGGTCAAAGGAGGGTGGCATGAGAATACTGTGATAAGAAAACTAGGTTGTGAATCAAGGTTCTAAGGCACCAATGCTTTAGTCTTTGAAATCCTGCTACCCCTTCCACTGGATAACTAGCTGCTACAGAAATAGTAAGTAATAAATATGGGTAATTCTGGAATGAACAGGACGTGATATAATATGAGGCTGGTTTTGTACAAGTTACAGCTGGAAATATTAAGGCATCTGTCTACTAAACCTCATTAGTCTTTTACAGCTAACATGGAGCGACAGATACAAAAATCTCGCTTTAGCTGCAAAAGGACCACAGTATCTGCAGGAGGCGCTCCCAATGTTTCTCCTGCAGATACCATAGAGGAAACGCTGGTTTCGCAGGGGACAGCTTGGCGGATGCAGCTATCCCCACACATTCAAGGAGGTGGTAGCTGCATCTGCGAAGCCTACAAATCAGAGCAGCTATCGCATGACGCAATCGCCTGCAGTACTGCACCCAGCAGGCCCACCCACACACTGCTCACTCTCTATCTTAATTACTGTCTGGGACACTGAGGGGCTATCAGCACTAGCGATGCTCTGTCGTGTTGTGCCTCGAACAGGGTCTTGGCTATCAGTGGTGTTTGGGGGAAGGCGTACAGGAAGGCCTTCTGACCACAGGATGAGGAATGCATCTGCTGCTACCCAAGATGGGTGCGGTCAGCAGGAGCAGAAACAGGGCAAGTGCGCATTGTCTGGGCTGGCAAGCAGGTCCATCACTGGGATGCCCCAGAGCCATCATGTTTGTTTAGCATGAGGTTTAAGTAGGCAGACTCCTAAGGGTGGAGGAAGACCTGGATAGACAATCAACACATGAACATTTTTCTACATAGTAACATAGTATATGACGGCAGATAAAGACCAGCATGGTCCATCTAGTCTGCCCTGCAAAGAGGAAAGAGTAGGTGCACCTGCCACTCTGTGCAGGTCACTCCTTCCCATGCCTTTGTTTAGGGGTGTACCCACCGCTCCATGTAGGTTACCCCTATTTGTTGAGATAGCGTAGTAACTCACCTGTAACAGGTGTACTCCAGGAGCAGCAAGAATCAGTCTTCACAAATGGGTGACGTTGTCGCCGACGGAGCCCTCGTGTGGAGCATTTCCCCAGCTTTCAAAGAAAGCCTTTGGGAATGCAGCGTGCATGCGCGGTCCCCTTCCCGCCCAAGGGTGCCATCTTGCTCAGTCTGATGACATAGCTAAAAGACAGCAAAAAAATCAAAATGAAGGATATGACTGCAACTCCAGGGGAGGAGGGAGGGTCGTGAGGACTGATTCCTGCTGCTCCTGGAGAACACCTGTTACAGGTGAGTAACTACGCCTTCTCTAGGACCAAGCAGGAAGTCAGTCCTCACATATGGGACTCCCCAGCTCTAGGCTACCGTGAACCCAAAGCTGAAAAAATGGCTCCCTCTTGAGAGCCACAGCATCCGTGACAAGAGGTTTCTCTGAGAACGCACCCCATATGGTAGCCCAACACGAAGGGCTGGAGGGCAGGAGTTGCCTAAACCTCAAAGAGATTACGGAGTACCGCCTGGCCGAAACAATGGGCTGCAAAAGTCTGGCTTGAAGACCAAGTTGCGGCCCGGCAGATGTCTGCCAACAAAACTGAGCGGAGATGAGTTACTGACGTGGCTTTCACCCTGACACGGTGGGCCGTGACCCGACCCCTCAAGGGGAGGTCGGCTGCCCTGTACACCCAGGCGATGCAATCTGCTACCCAAGTGGACAATGTGCGCTTGGAGACAGGTAACCCCATCCTATTAGGGTCAAACGAGATGAAGAGCTGAACAGCCCTTCGATGCTCCCGCGTATGTTCTATGTAAAAGGACAACGCCCTATTACAGTCCAGGGTATGCAAGACTGTTTCAGCCCGGCTGGTATGTGGCCTGGGAAAGAAGGTCGGAAGAACCACCTCCTGATTGAGGTGGAAAGAGGAGACCACTTTTGGGAGGAACTTGGGATGGGTCCGTAGGACCACCCTGTTCCTATAGAACCGCGTGTATGGTCTATCAGAAACCAGAGCTTGTAGTTCACTCACACATCTGGCCGATGTAAAAGCTACCAGGAAGAGCGCTTTCCAAGAGAGGAAGCGTAAATGGCAAGTAGCCATCAGCTCAAACGGTGGGAGAGTAAGTTGCTGCAAGACCATGTTAAATCCCACTAAGTCGCTGGTGGGCGAACCGGAGGCTTGAGCAGAAGCAGACCTCTGAAAAATCTGGACACCATGGGGTGAACCGACAGAGACTATCCTTCCACCGGTGAGTGGTGCGCTGACAAAGCACTGAGGTGGACCCGAACAGAGTTAGACTTAAGGCCTAGGTCTGAAAGGTGAAGGAGATACTGCAGTACTACTGGCACAAGGCAATAGAAAGGATCTTCATTGCGCTGAGCACACCACACCGTAAACCTATGCCACTTGAGGGCATAGGACTTTCTGGTGGACTGCCTCCTAGAGGCCAATACCACCTCCACCTCCTTAGGTAGAAGTAAGGGAGCTAGCACTACCCTTTCAGCAGCCAGGCCATCAGATTGAGGGACCTGAGGTTGGGGTGCAGAAGGGAACCCTACTCTTGAGACAGGAGATCATGTTGCATCCCTAAAGGGAATGGAGTTTCCACGGCCAACTGCAGAAGAAGTGGAAACCAAGGTTGCCTCGGCCATCTGGGGGCTACCAGAAACACCGAGGCCTTGTCCCGAAGGATCTTGAACAGAGTTCGGGCCACCAGGGGCGTGGGAGGAAACGCATACAGGAGGCCCATAGACCAAGGGATCAGAAAAGCATCTGCTGCCATCCTCAGGGGATGCAGCTGTCTGGAGCAAAACCTGGGTAGCTGACGGTTTAGCGGACTTGCAAAGAGATCGATGGATGGAAGTCTCCAGCGGAGGAAGATCTGCTGGACCACCAATGGATTCAACTGTCATTCGTGAGGCTGGAGAATCCTGCTTAGCTTGTCTGCTAGGAGGTTTTCTTGACCAGGTAGGTAGACTGCTTTGAGAAATATACCCTGCCTGACCGCAAAGGAGAAAAGGGCCAGTGCCTCCTGACATAGGAGCCTGGACCCTGTGCCTCCTTGTTTGTTCATGTAGAACATTGCCACCTGATTATCCGTCTGAACCAGAACATACTGTTGAAAGAGAGCATGACAGAAAGTTTGCAGAGCTAAGCGGATTGCTCGTAGCTCTAGAAGGTTGTTTGCTGTGTGGCCTCCTGAGGGGACCACAGGCCTTGAGTGCATGAGCCCTGGCAATGTGCACCCCAGCCTCTAAAGGAAGAATCCGTCGTCAGCACCCTTCTGTGTGCTGGAGCCTGGAAAGGTACACCCCTGAGAAGGTTTGGTGGATGTAGCCACCACTGCAAGGAGTTCAGAAGTCGTCTGGACACCTTTACTCTGTCTCAGAGGTCGCCGGTGGCTTATGTCCACTGATCTCTGAGGCACCATTGAGCAGCCTGCATGTGCAGACCGGCATTCGGGGTCACATGTACAGTGGATGCCATGTGGCCCAGGAGATGCCTGGCGGAAACATGAGTATTGCGTTGGACCTGGTTGACCAAATCCATAAGTCTGTGGGCCCTGTCCTCGGGCAAGTAAGCTCTTGCCTGAAGGGTGTCCAACCTGGCCCCTATAAACTCTAGGTTCTGAGAGGGGAGCAAAGTGGACTTTGCGGAGTTTATGACAAAGCCCAGATGCTGAAGAAGAGAGACAGTGCAAAGAGTGGCCTGTTGGGCCTCATGGAGTGACTGGCCTCTGATTAGCCAGTCGTCCAGATACGGGAAGACAAAAATCCCCTGATTTCTGAGAAAAGCTGCCACCACCGCCAGGCATTTGGTGAAAACCCTGGGGCAGAGGTCAGGCCAAAAGGAAGCACCATGTACTGAAAGTGGTTTCCTCCCACCACGAATCTGAGATATTGTCTGTGGTCTGGATGGATGAGGATGTGAGTATAAGCATCCTTTAGGTCTAAGGAGCATAGCCAGTCTCCCTGCTGGAGGTAGGGCAGCAGTATCCCAAGGGTAAACATCTTGAACTTTTCCTTCTCCAGAAACTTGTTCAGATTTCCCAAGTCCAGGATAGGTCTTAGGCCGCCTGTTCTCTTTGGTACCAGGAAGTACCTGGAGTAGAAGCCTTGCCCTCTCAGGTGGTGTGGCACCGGTTCCACCGCCTGTTCCTTTAGAAGACTTGCCAACTCCTGAAGGAGAAGGTTCCTGTGTAGAGGGAATCTTGGAAGCTCCCCTGGATAGTAGGAGGGGGGTAGCTGGTGGAAATGGAGCGTATAGCCCTTCTGGACTATGCTCAGCACCCAGGAGATGGCTGGCCACCTGTAGGCATACAGGGTCAGCCGACCTCCTGTGCTGAGTGGGGCCACCGGCAGAGGAGAGGCTATGCCCTGGGAGTCAAAAACCCCCTCCCTGCTGTGCAGAAGCCGGAGCTGGAGGCTTGGGGGTTTTCTGCCTACGAGGCCCATGCCCCTGCCCTTTGGCCTGCTGGCCCTGTTGGGGAGCAGGAGAGGCCTGATATTGAGGGTAGGTTTTGTAGGCAGTACCCTTCCTTGGGAAAAAGGGCTTCTTCCCCAAGCCCTTCTTTTTGTGAGAAGGGGCAGAAGTCTTTCTGGACAGCCTTGTCCTGGTGTGAGAGTCTCGGTCTCAATTTCTGCAGCCTTCTCAGTCATGGGCTTGCCGAACAGGTTGTCACCTCGGCATGGGACATCGACCAATTTATCCTGCACCCATGACTCCAGGTCCGACGACTGTAGCCAGGCCTGACGACGTGCACCGATGCCGGCCGCGGCTACCTGGGCCGAAGCCTCAAAGCCATCATAGACTGCTCGAGAAATAAACTTTGAGCACTCTCGGATCCCTGCAGACAAGGCTTTGAAGCTCTGCAAGGGTTCCTCGGAGAGGCCAGCCGAGAACCCAGCAATCTCCTATGCTAGGTCTCGAAAGTACATGCCCATGTACAGCTGGTAAGTCTGGACACGGCAAGACAGCATCGAGTCTTGGAAGCACTTTCTACCGAGGGCATCCAGGTTCTGGGCCTCCCGGCTGGGAGGCACCAAGGAGTGCATCTTTTGGCTTTTCAGCATGTGCATGGCCGATTCCACAACCATGGAGTTCTGTGGCAGCTGTGCTTTTTGGAACCCAGGGCTCTTACGGACTCGATAGATAGAATCGACCCGCTTGCTAAGAACTGGCGCCAAGGCCGGTGCTTCCCACATTCGGAAAAGCAGCCGTTCTAGCATCGGAGGAACCGGTACAGTAAAGACCTCCTTCGGAGGAAAATCATACTGGAGGGCATCCGGCTCGAGGCTCCTCCTCGGCGTCCGCCGGGAATGCTAGAGCCTTGGCCATGTCCCTGATAAAATTCGAGAACCGTGTATCCTCCAGAGGGCACCTTCTCTGAGGCTCGGACTCCAGTGAGTCTGATGGGATGCACTGGGTCCGGAAGGTGTTGGGAGACTCCTCGTCATCCATCTCCCATGCCGACTCCTCTGAGTCGTCGTCGAGCGGCTCCGGCCGTGTGGGCCTCAACGCCACCCGCCCCGACGCCTAGGGCACCGGCGTCGACGACCTCGGCCCCGCACGGGAGGTCAAGGGAGACCTTGGCCGAGGATCGACTCGAGACTTCATTGACTCAAGGATCGTCTCGGCCTCCGGGGTCGACTTAGACATTGAGGTCCTGGTGGTCGGGGCAGATGCACCGGTCAAACCAGCGATCAGTACCTGCTGCTGCTCCATGAAGGCAGCCAGGCTGCTCTCCAGGACCGTCAACCTGAGACCGAGCTCAGGAGACTCCGCAGCCCCGACTCGAGCCCCGAAGGCGTCGGACCCAATGTCGGTTCTCCTGGAGGAGAGTCAACGAGGACAACTGAAGTTACCTGACTCGGCGACTCCGGCTCCAGGCGAGGTAGTTTGGTCGGCCCCTCCGACTCCGAGAGTCCGGGAGGGCGGTCAGGGCTTCGCGACCTGGCCCTCAAGGATCCTCCAGGTGCCTTCACTGACGCCGCCCTCACGAGCTTCTTCTTCCTTTTGTGCTCCCGGGTGGGAAACCCCCTCTCAGAGGACCCACAACAGCGCTCGGGGTCAGACTCCCGAGATGTTGGGGCCTTTGACAAAGTCCGGGCCCGTCAAGACATGGACTCCGAAAAAATTCTCACACGTTGATGCTGACGGCTCCGAAGTGCCTTCGACGACATCTTGCCGCACGGGCCACAGACCAGCGGGTCATGGTCGGGCCCGAGGCATCGGAGGCAGCAGTCGTGTGTGTCGGTGAGAAACATACGTTTCTTGCACCGATTACATTTTTTTAGCCCGCTGGCAGCCATCGGGGGAAAAAGGGCCCCTACAAGGTCAAAAGACAGGGCTGCAAGTGAAAATAACAGAAAAAGCGCGAACACTAGTCACAAAGGACAAAAACTGAAAAAGAAGTTCCGGACTCGATACCGGTGTACCAAGCCGAGGCGGGAGGGGAACCGGTATCGAACCAGATACAGAAACGCGAAAAATCGCAGACAAAAAAATCTACTTTTCCTGGGTGACACGAACTACATCCGTTGGGCTCTGCGGAAAAGGAAAGACTGAGCAAGATGGCACCCTTGGGCGGGAAGGGGACCACGCATGTGCGCTGCATTCCCAAAGGCTTTCTTTGAAATCTGGGGAAATGCTCCGCACGAGGGCTCCGTCGGCGCCGACGTCACCTATATGTGAGGACTGACTTCCTGCTTGGTCCTGGAGAAATAAGGGAAACATGTTTATTTTGATTTTATCCTGTTGCTATACAGGGATCCACTGTCTGTCCCATGCCATTTTGAATTCTGTCACTGTATTTTCCCCCACCACTTCCATCGGGAGGGCATTCCAAGTATCTATCACCCTTTTAGTGAAAAAGTATTTCCTGACATTGCCTTTCAATTTACCCCCTTGCAGCTTCATGTTATGCCTTTTAGTTTTACAGCTTCCCTGTCTGTGGAAGAGGTTTGTTTGTTCATTAATACTCTTAATATTAAAAGGTCTGAATCATATCTCCTCTGTCCCTCCTCTCCTCAGAGTGTACATATTTAGATCTTCAAGTCTCTTCTCATAAGTCTTCTGGACAAAGGCTCCAAATCATTTTGGTCGCCTTTCTCGGAACCATTTCGAGTCTTTTTATATCCTTTGCGAGATATGGTCTCCAAAACTGAACACAATATTCCAAGTGAAGCCTCACCAGCGACTTGTACAGTGGCATTAGTACCTCTTCCTTTCTGCTGGTAATTTCAAGGATCTCACATAAATTTTCTACCTCAAGACATTACAGGATCACGATCCTACCTTCAAGACATTACAGAATCTCAATCCTAGCATGCCTCTGAAACAGCCCCATTTTGTATATATGTATATAGCTCATTATGTAAATAGTTCACCGATATAATCTAACGCACTGCCCCACACACTACACTTCTCAGTTCTCACACTGCATGCTACAAACCACACTTTATTATTGATTTTGATTGATGTGCCACATCGCCTTGATTTAACGATAAGGCGGTATACTAAATCCTTCAAAATAAAATAAATAAATAAATAAAATTTCTCTTTGTATGCAAACCAGTATCCTTCTGGCTTTTGCCACGGCCTTATCGCACTGTTTTGCCAACTTGAGATCCTCAGAAACAATCATTGAAAGGTCCTTCTCCTGGTCCGTGCATACCAACCTCTCGCCCCCTATCGCATACAATTCCTTTGGATTTCTGCTTCCCAGGTGCATGACACTGTACTTCTTCACATTAAATCTTAACTGCCAAACATTTGACCATTCTTCCAGCTTTTGTAGATCTTTCCTCATGTTCTCAACTCCCCAAGGGGAGTACACTCTGTTGCAAATTTTTTGTCATTTGCAAAAAGACAGACTTTTCCATTTAGTCCTTCAGCAATATCACTCACAAATACATTGAACAGTACCGGTGTCCCAGGATCAAACTCTGGGGAACACCGCTAATCACCTTCCTTTCATCCAAGTTTATATTTACTAACAACTTCTGTCATTTGTCAGTCAACCAATTTCTGATACAGTTCACCACCTCGGACTCATCCCCAGGCTGTTGAGTTTATTGATAAGCCTCCAATGAGGAACAGTATCAAAGACTTTGCTGAAATCCAGGTAGATGACATCTATTGCATACCCTTGATCTAGTTCTTTGGTCACCCAGTCAAACAACTCAATCAGATTTATTTGGCAAGATCGTTCTTTAGTAAAAACCATGTTGTCTCGGATTATGCAATCTGTTGGTTTCGAGAGTCCACTATTCTCTCTTTCAGGAGCGCCTCCATTACTTTTCCCGCCACAGAGGTAAGGCTTACTGGCCCATAGTTTATCACTTCTATACTATTATCACTTTTGTGAAGAGATACCACCATCAGCCCTTCTCCAGACCTGTGGAACTTCTCCTCTCTCCAAGGATCTATTAAAAACATCCTTTAACGGCCCTACAAGAACCCCTCTGAGCTCTTTCAGTATCCTGGGATGTATCCCATTCGGTTCCAATGCCTTGTCCACGTTCAGTTTTGCAAGCTGTTCTAACACATCATCTTCTGTGAATGGTGTGGTATCTACTCCATTCCCATTTGTATATGTGTCTTTCACAGTTGGTCCTTCTCCAGGATTTTCTTTAGTAAAAACAGAGCAGAAGTATTTGTTTAGCATTTTAGCTTTTTCAATGTCACTTTCCACAAATCCATTCCCAGGACCTTTGAGTCCTACAAGTCCACCTCTGATTTTCCTCCTCTCCTGAATATACCTGAAGAAAGTTTTGTCGCCACACTTCACATCTTTAGCCATCTTTTCTTCTGCCTTTGATTTTGCTATCCTTATTTCTCTTTGTCTCTTTTAGTTTTATCCTGTATTCTTTTCTGTGTTTCTCTGTTTGTGAACTTCTGAATTTTGCCTTTATTTGTGCAGCCACTTCTTTGGAGAAACAAATAGGTTTAATTTTCCTCTTGATATATTTATTTTCCTTACATGTGTATCTATTGCCCCTTATATTGCATCCTTTAGTTTAGCCCATTGCAATTCCACTTCCCTTATCCCCTCTCACCCTGCCAATTCCTTCTTCAGGTACTTGGCCATTTTAATGAAGTCAGTGTTTTTGAAGTCTAGGACTTTGAGCTTGCTGTGAATGGACTCCACCTTGGCTTTTATCTCAAACCACATCGTGTCATGATCGCTGCTGCTCACAGGGGCACCCACCCGGATATTCGACACGCTATCTCCGTTGGTGAGCACTAAAATCCAGCATCCAGCTTTCCCTGATCGGGTCCACCACCATTTGTCTAAGTAATGCATCTTGAAAGGCATACACAATTTTTTACTTCTTTCCATATTTGCAGAAGGAATACGCCAATCCACATCGGGTAGAATAAAGTCACCCAATATGATCACTTCTCCCTTCGTGGCTATCTTTGCAATATCAATAATCAATGAGCTATCCATTTCTTATGTTTGAGTTGGTGGCCTGTAGATTACACCAGTATGGATGACAGTGCCATCTCCTCTTTCCAACACAATCCACAGTGCTTCTTCTTTTCCCCATGTCCCCTGCATTTCAGTAGCTTTAATATTGCTTTTGACATATAGAGCTACTCCTCCTCCTTTTCTACCCTCTCTTTCTAAATAGATTATAGCCAGCTATTTTATTTATTTATTTATTTATAGTCTTTTCTATACTGCGCTATTCAGCATCAGCGCGGTTTACAATAAACAATGAAATCACACATTTCCAATAGTACTTTGTGTTTACAGATGAACAGGACATTTAACTTGGCTAACAGGGGTAACTATATACAATTCACAACATGGTCATGTGCTCATTTTGGTTTCAGACAAGGGTGATTTGGGTGGTTTCAGCAGTTGGTGCTGAACTTCTATTGGTTTCCGGGTAATGCAAGAGGAAGAGGTAGTGTTTCAAGGCCTTCTTGAATTGGAATATGTCTGGGATTGCTCGGATGTTGTGGGGGAGGTTATTCCAGATCATTGGTGCATAGAATTTGTAGGCCCTGCTAGATGTTGACTTGGTGCATTGAGTTATTGATCTTGGGACTATCAAGGTGTTTTTGTGCTACTGACCTTCTGTCCCTGTTGTGGGGTGTCGTCTGGATTAGCTCTGCTAGCGATGCTGACGAGAGCCCTTTGGTGGCTTTGAAGGTGAGTAGCAAGGTCTTAAATGTAAGTCTACCTTGTATCGGGAGCAAGTGGAGTTGTTTCAGAATGGGTGAGACATGGTCTTTCCTGGATGCTCCGTGTAGTACTCTTGCTGCGGCGTTCATTGCCATTTGCAGTGGGTTCAAAGTGGTTTGGGGGAGTCCTTGCAGTATTGCGTTTGCATAATCGAAATGCGGGATGATTAGTGCCTGATAGATGGTCCTGAAATCGTCTGGATCCAGCAAGGATCGCAGGTATCTAAGGATATAGCTATGGCTATATCCCATTCATGCGACTCGTTAAACCATATTTCTGTAATGGCCACAATGTCCAAGTCCATTTCCACCAATAGGGCTTCCAGGTCAGGAACTTTGTTGAATAGGCTTCGAGCATTTGTGCTCCTTGCTTTCCAGCATTTGACGACTGGCTTGCCTGTATTTTGAATGGATTTTGTTCTACACGCTTCTTCCCACTTACCATTGATGTGTGGTTTAAAAGTGTGGCTGTTTCCAATGTTATTATGCTTTTGCTGAACTTGTCCGTCTAAATCCATCACCCCCTTTCCCTGGTTTAAATGCCTGTCCATACTGCCTGAATTTTTCACTTACGATCTTTTCCCCTGTGGTGGAGAGATGTAGTCTATCATCACAGTATAGCCTCTTGTTGATCCATCTGTTTCCCCACTCGCCTATATATCTAAATACTTCTTGTTTGCACCAGGTTTGGAGCTATGTATTAACGTTGTTTATGCGATGCAGCCTTTCTGCCCCCTTACCAAGAACAGGTAGAAATTCTGAGAAAGCATAGTTACTCACCTGTAACAAGTGATCTCTGGGAACAGCAGGTATTGAGTCTTCACATATGGGTGACATCGGCATCGACGGAGCCCGCGCGGGAGTGCTCTCCAGCGGCCTATAGGAAAGCTTTTGGGAGCATCCCACTGCGCCTGCGCTGATGCCTTCCCAACTCTCGCTCCTTAGTTGGGTTTGTAGCTGAAATAAAAGGAGAGAAAGAGAGAGAGAGAGAGAGATACAACTCCTAGGGGAGGAGGGTTGGTTGTGAAGACTCAATTCTTGCTGTTCCCGGAGATCACCAGTTACAGGTGAGTAACTACGCTATCTCCAGGAACAAGCAGGAATGTAGTATTCACATATGGGACGCCCTAGTTTGGAGATGCCAGGGAGATGACCCCAGAGAGAGCAGTGAAACACAGGCTGAATTGGGTCATGTTTCCTCCCTAGGATCTCTGATATTGAAACCCGGGATGGGGGGTAGGAGTTATTCTAAGTGTGAAACAGATGCTGGAGAACAGACTGGCCAAATGAGGCATCCCGACGGGAGTCCTTGTCCAAGCAATAATGGGCCGCAAAGGTGTGGACAGAGGACCAGGTTGCTGCTTTGCAGATTTCATCAATTGCCACCGAGCGTAGATTTGCCATGGAGGCAGCCACTGCTCGCACATTGTGTGCTGTGACATGACCTTCAAGAGAAAATCCTTTACTTTCATAGGTAAAAGAGATACAGTCTGCAATCCACTTGGAGAGTGTTCTCTTGGAAACTGGAAGAACCAGGTGACTGGAATCAAACGCAACAAAAAACTGTGAAGCCTTTCTGTGCTGCCTAGTTCTCTGACGATAAAAGGCCAAAGCACGCTTGCAATCCAGAGTATGTAGATTCCTTTCTGCACTAGAGGCATGACGCCTAGGGAAGAAAACAGGCAGGTAAACCGACTGGTTCGAATGAAAAGGCGAAACCACCTTCGGCATAAAGTGGGGATGAGTCCTAAGGACTACCTTATCATGGTGAAACCGTGTATAAGTTGGGTCAGCCACAAAAGCTTGGAGCTCACTGATGTGTCTGGCAGAAATGAGGGCAATTAGGAAGATGACTTTCCAAGAAAGAAACTTCAGGGATGTAGTGGCTAGGGGTTCGAAGGGCGGCTTCATGAGCTGTCCAAGGACAAGATTAAGATCCCATGCCATGGGTGGTGGACTAATGGGAGGCTTAGTTAAGAGAAGACCTCTCATTAAACGCGCTACAAGCGGTTGAGAGGAGATAGGTTGTCCATCAAAGGGCATGGCACTGAGGTGAACTCTAAATAAATTAGTTTTAAGTCCAGAGGATGAAAGGTGGAAGAGATACTCAAGTAATACCTCTAATGGAACGGAAAAAGGATTAAGATCCTTTTTTGAACACCAAATTGAAAACCTTCTCCATTTAAAAGCATATGCTTGCCTTGTGGAAGGTTTTCTGGAGGCCAGAAGGATATCTTTAACCTGTTGAGAGAGGTTGATATCCCAGAGTTCTAAGCTCTCAGCAGCCATGCCATCAGGTGCAAAGACTGAGGATTTGGGTGCAGAAGCATCCCGTTCTCCTGGGACATAAGATCTGGAGCACATTCCAACTCCAGAGGTTGGGCTTGAGAGAGACGTAGAAGCAGTGGGTACCACGTCTGTCGTGGTCAGCGTGGGGCTATAAGGATCATATGGCCCCTGTCCCTCTGAAGCTTCAGCAGAGTCTTGGGAATGAGGGGAATGGGTGGGTAAGCATATAAGAAGTCCTGACCCCAGTAGAGGTAAAAAGCATCCATCGCCTGACTGTTCTGAACAGGAATTCTGGAACAGAAGCGGAGAGGTTTGGCATTCTGAGGACTTGCAAACAGATCTATATCTGGGGTTCCCCAGATTTGAAAGATTTGAGCAATTTGCTCTGAATGGAGAGACCATTCGTGTGGCAATAGTACTCGGCTGAGTTTGTCTGCCAGGAGATTCTGCTTGCCAGAGAGATACACCACTAGTAGGTGTATCGGAAGGCAAATGGCAAAGGACCATAGGTATAGGGCCTCGCTGCACAAAGCCCGAGAACCTGTTACACCCTGCTTGTTCACATAGAACATGGCTACCTGATTGTCTGTCTGGACTAGAACTGTTTTGGAGCGAAGGTAGTCCTGGAACACTCTGAGAGCACTGAAGATGTGTCTGAGTTCTAGCAGGTTTATGTGAAGCTGAGCCTCCTGCTGAGTCCAAAGACCATGAGTGGAGATTGTGTCCAGATGAGCTCCCCAACCCAATTTGGACGCATCTGTTGTCAGGGTGGACAGATGTGGTGGCTTCTGAAAAGTTGACCCTACAATTAGGTTTTCTGGAGATTGCCATCATTGGAGGGATGAAATGAGACGTGCAGAGTTCTTGATTCTGTCCCGCAGACAACCTGATGCCTGAGTCAACTATGAAGCTAGGGTCCACTGAGCTGCCCACATGTGTAGACGAGCATAGAGAATCACATGTACAATAGAAGCCATATGACCTAGCAACTGAAGCATTTCTCGAGCAGTTAGGGAGGTTTTCATAAATGCTTGAGAAGCTAATTGAACTATTTGAGCGCAGCGTGCCTGTGACCGGAAAGCCCTTGACTGCTGTGTGTCTAGAAGAGCCCCTATGAACTCTAAGGATTGAGAAGGGGTGAGATGGGATTTTGGAAGATTTATTACAAACCCAAGATGTTGAAGAACCTGCATTGTGCGGGAGAGGGCAGACCTGGCCTCTGGAGCTGACGCTGCTCAGATAAGCCAGTCGTCTAAGTAAGGGAAGACAAATATCCCTAGAGTTCTTAGAAAGCACAGTTACTTACCTGTAACAGGTGATCTCTGGGAACAGCAGGAATTAGTCCTCACATATGGGTACGTCGGTACCGACGGAGCCCGTGCGGGAAAGCTCCCCAGCTTCTTAGAATAGAAGCTTTTGGGACCTCCCACTGCACATGCGCACTGCCTTCCCGCCTTCCTGAACAGCTCTCCTCAGTTTCGAGTTTATAGCTGAGTCAACAGAGAGAGGACAGGAAGATAGATAGATAAAAGATACAACTCCTAGGGGAGGTGGGTGGGTTGTGAGGACTAATTCCTGCTGTTCCCAGAGATCACCTGTTACAGGTAAGTAACTGTGCTATCTCCAGGAACAAGCAGGAATAAGTCCTCACATATGGGGACTCCCTAGCTTAGATGCATGGGATCCCCTGTAAAGGTTCGCCATCTTCGTATGGATCTCAGGCATCCATTCTGGGAAGGTGGGCAGGAGTTGTTTAGGAATGGAACAGGTGCTTGAGGACAGCCTGGCCAAACAAGGCATCCCGGCGGGAGTCCTTGTCCAAACAGTAATGGGCTGTGAAGGTATGAACCGAGGCCCAGGTAGCGGCTCGACAGATCTGATCTATGGAAACAGAGTGCAGATGAGCCATAGAAGTTGCCATGGCCCTCACATTGTGAGCAGTGACATGGCCTTCCAGAGAAATGTTTTTGCTCTGGTAAGCAAAAGAAATACACTGAGCAATCCAATTGGAAAGTGTACGCTTGGAGACTGGAAGTCCCAAATGGGAAGGATCAAAGGCCACAAAAAGTTGAGAAGACTTTCGATGTGGCTGAGTCCTATTAAGGTAAAAAGCGAGAGCTCTTTTACAATCCAGAGTATGAAGGTTCCTCTCTGCATTGGATGCATGAGGAGCTGGAAAAAAGACAGGTAGATATACCTCTTGATTAAGATGAAAAGGCGAGACCACTTTAGGCATAAAGTGGGGATTCGTCCTAAGGACCACCTTATCATGATGAAATCTTGTGTAAGGTGGATTAGCCACTAAAGCCTGCAGCTCACTGATGCGGCGAGCCGAAGTGACTGCAATGAGGAAGATGACCTTCCAGGAAAGAAATTTCAAGGAGGTGGAAAACATTGGCTCAAAAGGTGGCTTCATAAGTTGACCGAGCACTAGATTCAAATCCCATGCGACCGGGGGTGGTCTGATGGGAGGTTTAGTGAGAGTCAGGCCTCTCATGAATCTTGCAACAAGAGGATGAGAGGAGATAGGTTGTCCATTTATATGTTGCAAGGATGCTGCAATAGCACTTAAATGGACTCTTACCGAATTCGTCTTGAGGCCTGCATTGGATAGATGCAGGAGATAATCAAGAAGAGAATTCAAAGGAAGTGCCAGAGGGTCAAGACCCTGCTGAGCACACCAAATGGAAAAACGTTTCCATTTGAAAGCATAGGAACGCCTGGTAGAGGGTTTCCTAGAGGCAGAAAGGATATCTTTCACTGGTTGGGAAAGATGAAAGTCTTGAAGGCTTAAGCCTTCAGTAACCAAGCACTGAGGTGAAGGGATTTGGGGTTTGGGTGCCACAAAGTCCCCTCCTCCTGAGACAGGAGGTCTGGCGCAGCTCCCAGATCCAAGTAGGATCCCTGGGAGAGCTGTAGAAGTAGAGGGAACCACACTTGGCGTGGCCAGCGTGGAGCTATGAGGATCATAGTTCCATGATCCCTCTGGAGTTTGAACAGAGTCTTGGGAATCAAAGGAATGGGTGGAAAGGCATATAGGAATGCCTGACTCCAATTCAGGAGAAAGGCGTCCGTAGCCTGAGCTCCCTGACACGGAGTTCTGGAACAGAACCGGGGAAGTTTGGCATTCCACGGACTTGCAAAGAGGTCTATGTCCGGGGTCCCCCATTCCTGAAAGATTCGGTTTATTTGGTCCAAATGTAGGGACCATTCGTGTGGCAGCAGAACTCGACTGAGCCTGTCTGCCCGAGAGTTTTGAACTCCTGGGAGATACACTGCTAGCAGGTGAATCTGATGCTCTCTGGCGAAGGCCCATAGTCTTAGAGCTTCGTTGCAAAGCGACAGAGAGCCCGTCCCTCCTTGTTTGTTTATGTAAAACATGGCCACCTGATTGTCCGTCTGAACTAGGACAGTGAGGTTGGCTAGGAGGGAGTGGAAGACCTTGAGGGCAAGGTAAATTGCTCGCAGTTCCAGAAGATTGATATGAAGGGTGGTCTCTTGTAGAGACCAAGTGCCCTGAGTGGAGAGAGTTTGCAGATGGGCTCCCCACCCTGTTTGGGAGGCATCTGTTGTGAGGGTTGCTTGGGGTAGCAATGGTTGAAATGGAGCCCCCAACAACAGATTCTTGGTGGAAGTCCACCAGTGGAGGGACCAAAACAGACGATCGGAGGTTTGTATTTGGTCTGAGAGCGCTCCTGACGCCTGAGTCCACTGAGTGGCCAGGGTCCATTGAGCTGCTCTCATATGAAGACGAGCATAGGGCACCACATGCACTGTGGAGGCCATATGACCCAGTAGGCGTAGCATTTCCCTGGCTGTCAAGTGAGTGCTGGACTGAGCTTGGGAGGCCAAACTCAGGAGGCGCTGGCCTCGAACATGTGGAAGGTAGGCCCTTGCAGTGATGGTGTCCAACTGGGCCCCTATGAATTCTAGAGATTGAGTAGGGATGAGTTGGGACTTGGGAAGGTTTACTACCAGTCCCAGATACTGCAAAAGGCTCCTTGTGTGGTCCAGGGAAATCTGGGCCTGTGACTGAGTTGGAGCTCGGATGAGCCAGTCGTCCAGATATGGGAAGACAAAGATTCCCATGCCTCTTAGAAATGCGGCTACGACTGCCATGCATTTTGTGAATACTCTTGGAGCAGAGGCTAGACCGAAGGGGAGTACTCTGTATTGGAAATGTTTTCCCTGAAACAGAAAGCGAAGATACTTTCTGTGGGATGGATGGATGAGTATATGTGTATACGCATCCTGTAGGTCTAGAGAACAAAGCCAGTCCTGACCCTGGAGGTAAGGAAGGAGAATGCCGAGAGACAGCATTTTGAATTTCTCCTTGAAGAGAAATTTGTTCAATTCTCTCAGATCTAGGATTGGTCTGAATCCCCCTGTCTTCTTTGGAATGAGAAAATAAGGGGAGTAGAAACCGGACCCTTGTTGAGGAAGAGGAACCTCTTCTATGGCCCCTTGGGCAAGAAGAGAGGAAACCTCTTGACCCAACAGGGTTAGGAGAGATGGGGGAGAATTGAATGGTCTCACCATATGATGGGGAGGAAGGCTGGAGAAATGAAGTTTGTAACCCTCTCGAATGATAGAGAGGGTCCATTGTTCTGTTGTGATTTGTTCCCATCTGGGAGCAAAGTGAACCAACCTTCCGGGTATGGTGAGAGGTTCTGGTTGTGTTAGAACCAGAAGTGGCAAGTTCCCTAGGAGCAAGTCAAAACCCCTGAGGGGTTGGAGCCTGCTGAGCTACAGTAGCTGCTGCAGGCTTAGCTCGTGCTTGTTTGGATTGCTGACGCTTAGCAGTATAGCGAGGTTGAGAAGACTGCTGGCCAGTATTTGAAGCAACTCTGGCCTTCTTATAGTAAGGCCTTTTAAAAGACTTTTTCTTAGTAGGAATTGAAGTGGACTTTGAAAGTCTTTCCAAGGTGGCATTTTCAGCATCCATCTGGGTGGCTTTGATTTGCCACTCTTCCCCAAATAAGTTCTCACCTGTACAGGGCAGATTCCGTAAGCCATCTAGAACCCAAGGTTCCAGATCAGAGGCCTGGAGCCAAGCAAGACGTCGGGCTGCAATAGCAATGCCCGAAGCCCTACTGGCTCCCTCAAAGGAATCATATGCTGCCCTATTAGAGAACTTAGAAACCTCTAAGAGTTGTTTCACTAGGGAAAGGAATCCCTGCTTTTTATCCTCAGGGATAAAGGGGGCAAAATGCCGCACCTTTTTGGCAAGTTCCTCCAGGAACATGCCCATATAGAGACTGTAGGAATTAATCCTGGCTATAAGCATACTAGCCTGGAAAATTTTCCTACCAAAAGAGTCCAAAGTCTTACATTCCCGTCCTGGAGGGGTGGAAGAGTGCCTTTTGGTACTCCTAATCTTCTTCATTGCAGACTTCACCACAATAGAGTGGTGGGGCAATTGAGTCTTTTGGAAACCAGGAGAAGGAGGGACCCTATACATGGTGTCCAACCTACGGGAATAAGGAGACAAAGTCAAAGGATTTTCCCAGAAATCCATCAGTTGTTCTTGAAGGATTTCATGGATAGGCAGGGTAACTGCCTCCTTAGGGGCCTTTGAGTATCCCAAAATATCCAGTTTTTTGGATCTGGGTTCCTTTTCAGAGGATGTGGTAATAGAAAGGGCTGTAGCCATATCTAAAACAAAGTCCTGGAAGGACAAATCCTCTGGAGGGGACATTCTCCTTTTAGGAGAAGAGGGCTCCTCAGGTAAGTTGAGTGAAAACTCAGCAGAATCATCAGAGGAGTGAAAATCCTCAGAGGAATCGGTGCTTTCCTCTAACGCACGATACGCGTACCGATCGGTATCGATATCGGGCGTATCGGGTATGGAACCGGTATGGAGCGAAAGCCCATACGGTACCGACTTGCGTTTAGAGGTGGACGGCCTCGATACCGGCATGGCGGACGATACCGGTATCGGGCCCGGAACCGCTGAAAGCGGAACCGATGGCGTTGCAGCTTTAATGAAAGCCATGACGGCCTGCTGCATGGACTGTACAGTATCGCCCATGGACGCCATAGCTGCCTGGATGTCGGTACCGGAGTGACCCGGTACCCCAGAGCAGGCTAACAGGTGATCTGTCGAGGCCGTAGCATCGATATCAACCTGAGACCCCTGAATTGGCGTTTTTGGAAGTTGGACTTCCCGCCGGGGTTGTTTGGCTGGGGCAGGGTCCTCAAGTTCTAAGCTAAGAGCCTCTCGATGCTTTGAAGGAGATTTGCTCTTTGAGGACTTGCCCACAGAAGGTTTGGTTACCTGAGATCCATCCGGAGAAGAAGACCTGGATGACTGTGATGCTGTATTCTCTGAAGCAAACAGCACATGGAATTTGTTGGCCCGGTTCTGCAGCCCACGTTTAGACATGTGGGAGCAAGATGGGCAGTCCGGTATGGAATGGTCAGGCCCCAAACATTTCAGACACCATTCATGGGTGTCTGTGACTGAAATAACAGCATTACATTTGGTACACTTCTTAAATCCAGGGGCTGGCTTCTCCATGAGGAGAAATTGAGTAGGCCGAGAGGCCTCTCTGAAGTGACCAAAAAGCTAAAAAATAAGAAAAAAGAATTATAATTTTTTAAAGAAAGAAAGAAAAGACCGGCGATACCGGTATCGGTATGGGGAAGGCAGGTACGCGGTCTAAAGAAACAAATAAAATAACAATTTCTTCAGCGGTGACAGGAACACGACCTGCTGGCTCCGCGGAAAAAGAGAAACTGAGGAGAGCTGTTCAGGAAGGCGGGAAGGCAGTGCGCATGTGCAGTGGGAGGTCCCAAAAGCTTCTATTCTAAGAAGCTGGGGAGCTTTCCCGCACGGGCTCCGTCGGTACCGACGTACCCATATGTGAGGACTTATTCCTGCTTGTTCCTGGAGATATGCTGCTACTACTGCCATGCATTTTGTGAAGACTCTTGGGATAGAAGCCAGACCAAAGGGAAGAACCTTGTACTGGTAATGTCTTCCCTGAAAGAGGAACCAAAGGAACCTCCTGTGATCCTTGCGGATAAGGATGTGTGTATATGCATCCTTTAGGTCTAGAGAACATAGCCAATCCTGACTCTGGATGTACGGGAGAAGTGTTCCGAGAGGGATCATTTTGAATTTCTCTCGGAACAGATACTTGTTTAATTCTCGGAGGTCCAGAATAGGCCTTTTTTGGTATAATTAAGTAGGGAGAGTAGAAGCCCAGGCCTTATTGAGACGGTGGCACCTCCTCTATCGCACCCTGGACGAGAAGGGTGGTGACCACTGGCACAAGAGTGTGGTAAAAGGGGGTCGGGAGCTGAACTCTCTTGGAGTGGAGGGAGGGGGGGCATACTTTGGAAGTGAAGTCTGTACCCCTCTGTCACTATGGAGAGAGTCCAATGTTCTGATGTTATCTGGTGACATCTTTTGGAAAAGTAACATAGTCTGCCTGGGATGTAGACTAGCTCTGAGATTTCCAGGGGTAGGATAGCTAAGTTCTCTAGCAGGAAGTCAAAGACCTTGTGGAGGCTGGGCTGCTGAGCTGATTGAGCTCTGGGGCCTGAGCCTTCCTTTGTTGCTTCGGTTGTTTCTGTCCCTTCTGGGCAGCATGAACCGGACAGTGGACCGCATGGGTGTAAGAAGGATAAAATGTCTTTTTCTTGTTGAAAAAGGGCTTTTTAAACGTCTTTTTCTTAGCTGGGTTGGCAGTGGTACTAGAGAGCCTGTTTAGAGTGGTATTCTCGGACTCAAGCTGAGAAGCTTTGTCTTGCCAATCCTTGCCAAAGAGGTTTTCTCCCGTGCAAGTAATATTCCCCAGCTCATCTCGCACCCACTGTTCTAAATCAGATGCTTGCAATCAAGCAATCCGACGTGCACTGATGGAAATAGCAGAGGTCCTGCTAATACACTCAAAACAATCAAAAGTTGTTCTGTTCATGAACTTGGAAACATTCTGGGAATGTTTAACAAGTGTCAGGAAATCAGCCCTCTTGTCGTCTGGGAGAAGAGGAGACATAGAAACATAGAAACATGATGACAGAAAAAGACCACATGGCCTATCTAGTCTGTCCTTCCATAACAACAACTACAACAGTCCACATTTTACCTTTAGAGATCCTCTGTGTTGGTCCCATGCTTTTTTGAATTCAGTTACTGTCCTCATCTCTACCACCTCCACTGGGAGACTATTCCATGGATCCACTACTCTTTCCGTAAAGAAATATTCCGCATATCACTCCTGAATCTATCTCCCTTCACCCTCATCCCATGTCCCCTCGTAGCAGAACTTGCTTTCAATTGAAAGAGGCTCTCTCCCTGAACATTTATGCCACGGAGGTATTTAAACATCTCAATCATATCACCTCTATCCCGCCTTTCCTCTAAGGTGTACATATTAAGATCCTTAAGTCTGTCCTCATATGCTTTATAACGAAGCCCATTAATCATTTTAATAGCAACCCTCTGCACCGACTCCATCCTGTTCACATCCTTTTGAAGGTGCAGTCTCCAGAATTGCACACCATACTCCAAATGAGGTCGCACCAAAGACTTATACAGAGGCATTATCACCTCCTTTTTTCTGCTAGCCATTCCTCTCCGTATGCACCCAAGCATCCTTCTAGGTTTTGCTGTCACCTTTTCTACCTGTTTAGCTACTTTAAGATCATCAGACACAACCACGCCTAGGTCCCGCTCTTCTTTAGTGGACAAAAGTACTTCACCTCCTATACTGTATTGCTCCCTTGGATTGCTGCAGCCCAAATGCATGACCTTACAATTTTTAACATTAAATCCCAGCTGCCAAATTCTAGACCATTCTTCAAGCTTAGCTAGATCCCTCCTCATGTTATCTACCCCTTCCTGGGTGTCTACTCTATTGCAGATTTTGGTATCATCCGCAAAGAGGCAAACCTTACCCGACAGCCCTTCCGCTATATCACTAACAAAGAGACATTATTTCCAAATCTCTGGTCACCTCCCGAAGAAACACACCCATGTAGAGTATGTATGAACTTATTCTGGCCGACAACATTGAGACATGAAAGCATTGACCGTCAAAGGCATCGAGAGTTCTTGCCTCATGGCCCAGGGGATTAGATGAATGTGTCTTAGCACTTTGAATTTGGAGTCGGGAGTGGTGCCAAAGGACTGGAGGGAGGCTCATGTGGTGCCTTTACACAAAAGCGGAAGAAAGGATGTGGTTGAAAACTACAGGCCAGTTAGTTTAACTTCGGTGGTGAGTAAATTATTGGAAACGCTGCTGAAAGAGAAAATAGTGAGGTTTCTGGAGTCCAGTGGATTACAGGATCCGAGGCAGCATGGATTCACCAGAGGCAGGTCTTGTCAGACAAATCTGATTGATTTCTTTGACTGGGTGACCAGGGAGTTGGACCGAGGAAGAGCTCTAGATGTGGTGTATTTAGATTTCAGTAAAGCCTTTGACACTGTTCCTCACAGGCGACTTATAAATAAACTGAGCACCCTAGGGATGGACCCTAAAGTTACTGCTTGGGTTAGAAATTGGTTGGGTGGGAGGTGACAAAGAGTACAAGTAAATGGAGCTCACTCTGAGGAGAAGGATGTTACCAGTGGTGTGCCCCAGGGATCTGTCCTTGGTCCGATTCTTTTTAACAACTTTGTTAGTGATATAGCGGAAGGGCTTTCAGGTAAGGTTTGCCTCTTTGCGGATGATACCAAAATCTGCAATAGAGTAGACACCCAGGAAGGGATAGATAACATGAGGAGGGATCTAGCTAAGCTTGAAGAATGGTCTAGAATTTGGCAGCTGGGATTTAATGTTAAAAAAGGCTGCAGCAATCCAAGGGAGCAATATAGTATAGGGGGTGAAATACTTTTGTCCACTAAAGAAGAGCGGGACCTAGGCGTGGTTGTGTCTGATGATCTTAAAGTAGCTAAACAGGTAGAAAAGGCAACGGCAAAAGCTAGAAGGATGCTTGGGTGCATACAGAGAGGAATGGCTAGCAGAAAAAAGGAGGTGATAATGCCTCTGTATAAGTCTTTGGTGCGACCTCATTTGGAGTATAGTGTGCAATTATGGAGACCGCACCTTCAAAAGGATGTGAACAGGATAGAGTCGGTGCAGAGGGTGGCTACTAAAATGATTAGTGGTCTTCATTATAAAGCATATGAGGACAGACTGAAAGATCTTAATATGTACACCTTAGAGGAAAGGCGGGATAGAGGTGATATGATTGAGATGTTTAAATACCTCCATGGCATAAATGTTCAGGGAGAGAGCCTCTTTCAATTGAAAGCGAGTTCTGCTACGAGGGGACATGGGATGAGGGTGAAGGGAGATAGATTCAGGAGTGATATGCGGAAATATTTCTTTACGGAAAGAGTAGTGGATCCGTGGAATAGTCTCCCAGTGGAGGTGGTAGAGATGAGGACAGTAACTGAATTCAAAAAAGCATGGGACAAACACAGAGGATCTCTAAAGGTAAAAAGGGGACTGTTGCAGTTGTTATGAAAGGACAGACTAGATAGGCCATGTGGTCTTTTTCTGTCATCATATTTCTATGTTTCTATGAATTTGACGCATTGCCGGTTCCACAACCATGGAATGGTGAGGTAACTACGTCTTCTAGAAACTGGGA
Organism: Ichthyophis bannanicus; assembly: GCA_033557465.1. Lineage (NCBI taxonomy): Eukaryota > Metazoa > Chordata > Amphibia > Gymnophiona > Ichthyophiidae > Ichthyophis > Ichthyophis bannanicus. The sequence goes on from CM066033.1 coordinate 130,285,864, forward strand.
CACTGCGGTACCCGGTACATGGTATCGAGTCTTCGAGAATGTGGAGACACCGTTAAAGGTGTTTCTCACATCCTAAGCATGAGGTCATGCAATATCGAATGAATGGGTAAGGTCGTGGCCTCCTTAGGGGCTGCCGAATATTGAAGAATTTCAAGTTCTTCAGCTCTCGGTTCCTTCTTGAAGGTCACCATAATTGAGAGGCCCCGAGCCACATCCCGTATAAAGTCTTGAAAAGCCATTTCTTCTGGTGGAGACATTCAGCGTTGTGGGGAAGGAGCGGATCTTCCAGAACAGCCTCTCTGGTAATGATGGATTCCTCGGAAGAATCGGAATCAGACTACTCAAAGTATCAACGGGCTGGGTGATCCCACCCAGCCCGACGACAGTACTGATGAAAATCAGCATCAGAATGCTTCGGTACCGGACCCTCGGCACCGGACACTGATTCCAGGGTCGGCATGGGTGGTAGTGTGGAGAGCAGTGCAATTGTCGATGCAGATACCTCCGGTACCGGTATCGATGGCTGCGGAACCGATTGTAGAGGTTTTAGCGGTACCAAGGCCGCCAGGAATGCCGCAAGACTCTGCTCAATGGCTAGGATACGTTGATCCATGGAGCCAGCCGATGCCTGGGTATCGGTACCTGAACAGCGGGCCACAACCCCAGAACATGGCACCAAGAGCTCTCCAGAGGTGGACGCCTCGGGAACATATTGGGACCCCGATAATGCTTTGGAGGCAAGGACCTCCCGCCGGGGTCGTTTGGCTGGTGTATTCTCCTTGAGGGTAACGCTTAAAGCATCTTGATGCTTAGGAGATCTACCCTTTGAGAACCGACCAGTCTTCGAAGAAGACATGGGTTTCATTACCTGAGATCCATGGGAGGAAGATGAAGCCCTGGACGACGTCGATGCCATGGACATTGCATCCGAGGCAAAGAGGGTGCCGAGTTTTGCAGCTCTATTCTGCAAGCCCCTCTATGTCATCTTTCTGCAGAGGAGACATTCTGACAGTGAATGGTCTAGTCCCAAGCATTTAAGACACCAGTCATGGGTGTTGGTAGCAGAAATGGTACTGCTACACTTGGAACAATTTTTGAAACCACTAGTTGGTTTCTCCTTTTTGAGGAAGAAAGGGGACTAAGGCCCAAAATGGCGCCTAAGCACCCACAGGGAAGACCCTCCAAGAAAACCCCCCCTTTTTTTTTTTTAAAGAAAAAAGAAGAAGAAAAGAACACCGATGATACCGGTGCTGGCGTCGACGGGAAGGCAGACGCACCACAAAAACAAAAGATTTTCTGCAGTGGCAGGAATTGCTCCTTGTCGGCTCCGTGGAAAACAAAAAACTGAGGAGGGAGAGTTGGAAAAGCGAGAAGGCAGCAGCACAGGCGCAGTGGGATGCTCCCAAAATCTTTCCTATAGGACGCGGGGGAGCGTTCCTGCGTGGGCTTCGTCGGTGCCAATGTCACCCATATGTGAAGACTACATTCCTGCTTGTTCCTGGAGATTGCTATAGTGTTAACAATGGGCTTGAGTTTCTCTTCCAGAGTCTGGAAGTCCCTTTGAACTGCAGAGGCACTGTTTCTAGCCAGGCCATTTGTACACAAGTGGATGACAACATCAATTTTGGAGTGCTCACTTTCTGCACTAACTATACCAACAATTTGGTTTGTATTCCTACTGGCTGAAGACCATCTTCTCTCCTTTGAACTGTGTTCCCAAGTAGTGCCTCTAATGATGGAATCTCCAAATAGTAGTAGTTTTCTGTTTTGTTATTTTTTTCTTCATATTTGTTGCATTATCAGTAGACTGGGCATTGACTCTCTCATTTAAGGGCACTTCAGTTTCCACAGATTGGGCACCCTCATTATCCAAGGCAGAGAAGGCATTATGCAGGGATATCTCTTGAGATGTATAGGGTGTCTCTGTGTTACAGGCTGCAACCTACCAGGGCCCACTGTGATCCATTTGTTCCTAGGCTGTTTGATTCTTTGTGGGAGCGGTAGTGGATTTTGTTCAGTTTTTACCCTAGAAGTGATGTCTTTAATTGCAGCTAATTCCTCCCTTAGTAGAGTCAATCCTTTACGCATAGAGCTAACTTGAAGCATATAGGGCAAGCTCTTAGGTTCCAAATTATCCTTCTCAGAATGAAAGCACCACAGTTATTGAATATACGATATGCTGATTAAGCGGTCCTAGGACAAGGAGAAAAGGTGAGTGTAACACCTAATTAAAGGATAGATGTCAATGTATATGATGACTATATAGGCAATTTAACCCTAGGGTGGGCGGGAGCAAGTGTCCCTGGCCAGTCGACCTTACATGAACTGAGGGCGCACTCGGATATCCAATGAAAAGGCTATGCAAGGAAAGCATAGTTACTCACCTGTAACAGGTGATCTCCGGAAACAGCAGGAATTTAGTCTTCACATATGGGTATCGTCAGTACCGACGGAGCCTGCGCGGGAACGCCCCCCAGTGTCCAATTAGAAAGCTTTTGGGAGCATCCCACAGCGCCTGCGTGCTGTCTTCCTGCCTTTCCCAACTGCCTCTCTCCAGTTGAGCTTTAAAGCTGAGACAAAGAGAGAGAGAGGGAAAGAAAAGAAAAGAGAGATACAACTCCAAGGGGAGGTGGGTGGGTTGTGAAGACTAAATTCCTGCTGTTCCCGGAGATCACCTGTTACAGGTGAGTATCTATGCTATCTCCAGGAACAAGCAGGAATGTAGTCTTCACATATGGGGACTCCCTAGCTGCAGATGCCAGGGAGAAACCCTAGAAGTTGTGTGCCCCTGTGAAAGGGCTCCACTTCCCCCCATGGATCTCTGGCATCCTACCGGGAAAAGGTGGGTAGGAGTTGATCAAGTATGGAACAGGTGCTGTAGCACAGCCTGACCAAACGAGGCATCCCGGCGGGAGTCCTTGTCTAAGCAGTAATGGGCTGTGAAGGTATGAACCGAGGCCCAAGTAGCTGCTCGACAGATGTCGTCAATAGACACAGAATGTAGATGAGCCATTGAGGCTGCCATGGCTCTCGCATTGTGAGCTGTGACACGGCCTTCCAGAGAAAGGTTCTTACTCTGATAGGCAAAAGAAATACACTGTGCAATCCAGTTGGACAATGTTCTCTTGGAGACTGGAAGTCCCAAATGAGAAGGATCGAAAGCAACAAAGAGTTGGGAGGACTTTCTATGTTGCTGTGTCCTCTGTAAGTAAAAGGCAAGTGCTCTTTTACAGTCCAAAGTATGAAGATTCCTTTCTGCATTTGAAGCATGAGGCTTTGGAAAAAATACAGGCAGGTAAACCGCCTGGTTTAAATGAAAAGGTGAGACCACCTTTGGCATAAAGTGTGGATGAGTCCTAAGGACTACCTTATCATGATGGAACCTCATGTAAGGAGGATCAGCAACTAATGCTTGCAGTTCACTGATGCGACATGCTGATGTGATTGCAATGAGAAAGATAACTTTCCAGGAAAGGAATTTCAAGGAGGTAGTAGCTAAAGGTTCAAAAGGCGGCTTCATGAGCTGCCCAAGAACCAGATTCAGGTCCCATGCCACTGGAGGTGGCCTAATGGGAGGCTTAGTTAGAAGAAGGCCTCTCATAAATCTCGCTATGAGAGGATGAGAGGAAATAGGTTGTCCATTTAAAGACTTTAAAGAAGCTGAAATAGCACTTAAATGGACTCTTACTGAGTTAGTCTTAAGTCCTGCATTAGATAAATGAAGGAGATACTCCAGTAGTGATTCCAGAGGTATCGCAGAGGGGTGAAGGCCCTTTTGCGAACACCATATGGAAAACCTTTTCCACTTGAAAGCATAAGAACGTCTCGTGGAAGGTTTCCTGGAAGCACAAAGTATATTCCTTACTTGTTGAGAAAGGTTAAGACCATGAAGTTCTAGGCTCTCAGCAATCAGGCCCTGAGATACAGAGAGTGGGGATTGGGATGCCACAACATCCCGTCCTCCTGAGACAGGAGATCTGGAGCAGATCCTAACTCCAGAGATGGAGCTTGAGAGAGATGCAGGAGCAGAGGGTACCACACCTGCCGTGGCCAATGTGGAGCTATGAGAATCATGAGACCCTTGTCTCTCTGAAGCTTGAATAGGGTCTTGGGAATTAGAGGAATGGGTGGAAAGGCATATAGGAAGTCCTGACCCCAATGGAGGTGGAAAGCATCCCTGGCCTGAGAACCCTGAGCCAGAATTCTGGAACAGAACCGGGGAAGTTTGGCATTCAACGGACTTGCAAAGAGGTCTATGTTCGGAGTTCCCCAAATTTGAAAAATGTTTGCTACCTGGTCTGCATGGAGAGACCATTCGTGTGGAAGCAGAACTCGACTGAGTCTGTCTGCCCAAGAGTTTTGAATGCCTGGCAGATACACCGCAAGGAGATGAATCTGATGCTCTCTGGCGAGGGCCCATAGTCGCAAATCTTCGTTGCAAAGCGACAGAGAGCCTGCTCCTCCCTGCTTGTTCAGACAGAACATAGCTACTTGATTGTCCGTCTCAATTAGGGCTGTCTTGTAGCTGAGCTGAGTATGGAACACTCGAAAAGCAAGGAAGATTGATCTGAGATCTAGGAGATTGATATGTAAGTAGGTCTCCTGTGGAGTCCAGGTGCCTTGGGTAGAGAGATCTTTCAGATGAGCTCCCCAACCCACCTGTGAGGCGTCTGTTGTTAGAGTGACCTGGGGTAGGGGTTGCTGGAAAGGGGACCCCACCAACAGGTTTTGGGTCGACTGCCACCATTGTAGAGACAAAATAAGGTGACTTATGTTTGCTATTTTGTCTGATAGGCAGCCTGATGCCTGAGTCCACTGGGCTGCACTCATATGGAGGCGAGCATAGGGAACCACGTACACGATAGATGCCATGTGGCCTAGTAGTTGTAACATTTCCTGAGCAGTGAGATGAGTTTTTAACACTGCCTGGGAGGCTAACTGCACAATGCGAAGGCAATGGGCCTGTGGAAGATAGGCCCTTGCTTTTCTGGTATCCAGCAGAGCTCCTATAAACTCTAGAAACTGAGTGGGAGTTAGGCTGGATTTTGGGATGTTTATGACCAGGCCCAAATACTGAAGGATACGCATTGTGCAAGATAGGGAAATTCTGGCCTCTGACTCTGATGGGGCTCGAATGAGCCAGTCGTTTAAGTAGAGGAAGACAAATATTCTTAGAGTGCGGAGAAATGCTGCCACTACAGCCATGCATTTCGTAAACACCCTTGGTGCTGAGGCCAGGCCAAAAGGAAGCATACTGTATTGGTAGTGCTTTACTTGAAAAAGAAAACGAAGGAACCTTCGGTGAGTTGGATGGATGAGAACATGAGTGTACGCATCCTTGAGATCTAGAGAACAAAGCCAATCCTGACTCTGAAGGTATGGCAGCAGAGTTCCCAGAGAAATCATCTTGAATTTCTCTTTGAACAGGAATTTGTTCAGTTCTCTGAGGTCTAAAATGGGTCTGTCTCACCCTGTTTTCTTTGGAATAAGGAAATAAGGGGAGTAAAACCCTGTACCCCTGTTGGGAAATGGGTACGTCTTCTATTGCCCCATGGGCAAGAAGTAAACTGGACCTCTTGACTCAACTGAGTGTTGAGAGAAGCCTGAGAATTGAACTGTCTTACCACTGTAGGAGGGGGCATGTTGAAGAAATGAAGCTTGTACCTCTCTCTTACAATGGAAAGAGTCCATTCTTCTGCTGTTATCTGCCCCCATCTGGGGGCAAAATGACACAACCTTCCTGGGATGGTGGAAGACTCGGCCCATACAGGGCCAGGAAGGCCAAGTTCTCTAGATGGGAGTCAAAACCCCTGTGGAGGCTGAGTCTGCTGGGCCGGTTGAGGCTTAGCAGTCTTTAATTTCCTTTGCTTTGGGGGCTGCTGTCCCTTTCGGGTGGACTGACCTGCAGAATGCACCTGCTGGGTAAAGGAGGGGTAAAACCTCTTCTTTTTAGAGAAGAATGGTTTCTTGTAGGATTTGCTCCTTGCAGGATCAGCTGTAGCCTTGGATAGTCTATCCAAAGTGGTGTTATCAGCATCCAGCTCATTAGCTTTCTCTTGCTAATTTTTGCCAAAGAGATTTTCGCCTGTACCAGGGATATTCCCCAGTTTGTCCTGTACTCAGAGTTCTAAGTCAGATGCCTGGAGCCAGGCAATCCTACGAGCCCCTATGGCAATGGCAGAGGTTCTGCTTATGCACTCAAAGCAGTCAAAAGCTGAACGATTAACAAACTTGGAAACATCCTGGGAATGTTTGACAGGTGTAAGATAATCCTGCCTCTTATCATCAGGAAGGAGAGGGCTCATAAGCTCTAGATCAGGGGTCTCAAACACGCGGCCCGCGGGCCGAGACAACTTTGTGCGGCCCGCGACGGAGGAAAACAAAAAAACCCCCAAAACCCTGGCTTCTGCTGCTGCCGTTGCAGCGGCAGAATCAATTGTCAAATTCCAAAAAAAAAAACTGACTTCTGCTGCTCAAGCAGCTGTCCTGCGGCCCCTTCCCCTCTGCCCGGAGATCCGACTCTGCTCTATCAGCGGCGTGCTTTTCAAGCCGCGAAGAGAGTATTCCCCTCTCGCGCGGCTTGAAAAGTGAATAGGCTTAAACCGTGCGAGAGGGGAATACTCTCGTCGCGGCTTGAAAAGCACGCCGCTGATAGAGCAGAGTCGGATCTCCGGGCAGAGGGGAAGGGGCCGCAGGACAGCTGCTTGAGCAGCAGAAGTCAGTTTTTTTTTTTGAATTTGACAATTGATTCTGCCGCTGCAACGGCAGCAGCAGAAGCCAGGGTTTGGGGGTTTTTTTTGTTTCCCTCCTTCGCTGGCCGGTAATGAGCTATGGAGGGGCTGACTGAAATGGGGTAATGGGGGTTAGGACTGGAAGTGGGCTATTGGCAGGGGGGGGGGTTATGACTGGTAATGGGCTGGGGGGGTTATAACTGGTAATGGGCTATGGTGGGGGCTAGGACTGGAAATGGGCAGATGGGGGTTAGGACTGGAAGTGGGCTATAGGCCAGGGGGGGGGTTATGACTGGTAATGGGCTGGGGGGGTTATAACTGGTAATGGGCTATGGTGGGGGCTAGGACTGGAAATGGGCAGATGGGGGTTAGGACTGGAAGTGGGCTATTGGCAGGGGGGGCTTATGACTGGTAATGGGCTATGGTGGGGGCTAGGACTGGAAATGGGCAGATGGGGGTTAGGACTGGAGGTGGGCTGATTGGGGGGTCAGGACTGGTCATGGCCTAGGAGGGGAGGTAAGACTTAAACTGGGCTGCTGGGGGCTAGGACTGGAGGTGGGCAGATGGGGGTTAGGACTGGAAGTGGGCTATTGGCAGGGGGTGGGTTATGACTGGTAATGGGCTATGGTGGGGGCTAGGACTGGAAATGGGCAGATGGGGGTTAGGACTGGAGGTGGGCTGATTGGGGGGTTAGGACTGGTAATGGCCTATGAGGGGAGGTAAGACTGAAAATGGGGTGATGGGGGGGTAAGACTGGAAGTGCGCTATGGGGAGGTTAGGACTGGTAATGGGCTATGGGGGGTCTAGGACTGGTAATGGGCTGGGGGGTTGCTAGGACTGGAAATGGGCTGAGTGGAAGGGGGGCTTGAACTGCAAATGGCTGATGGGGAGGGGGGCTTGGAATGGAAATGGTCTGTGAGGGGAGGGAGCTAGGATTGGAAATGGGCTGATGGGGGGCTAGGATTGGAAATGGGCTGATGGTGAGGCTAGGATAGGACTGGAAATGGACTGATGCAGGGACTAGAAAGGAGCAGATGCTGGGTGGGGCTGGAACTAGAAGGGAGCTGATGTTGGGGGAGGATTAGAATGGGATGGAGCTGGGAAAGTGAAATGGAGAGGGGAAAAATATTTTGTCTGGCAGAGAAGACAAATCTACAATTGGCCAGGTATTGGGAGAGTAAGTGGGGATTGAGGATGGAGGGGTAAAATTTGAGTGGATGAAATAGGAATGAGGAAAGAGCAAAAGGAGAAAGATTAGTATGTTAAAGCAGATGTAGAGAGAGAGAATGGAAAAAAACTAGAAGAGAGAAGAAAGGGCAAATGGACAGCAGACGATGGAGATAGCAGAAGACACGAAGAAACCAGAAGTGGCTGGAGCAATTGCAACTGAAAAAAAATGCACAAAAGGTAGAAAAATATCTCTTTATTTTGAATTTATTAACTGGAATATGTCAGCTCTGGGAAATGTGCATCATTAATGTCTGTGCTTTTAGTACAAGAAATTAATTTATAGTTTTATTTCTACAGTGCTGAGGTATTCTGTGTAATTCCTATTTGACATTGCTACTTGTTCTCTTTTCCCAGTAGGTCATGTATTGTTCTCTGAAATGTATTGATTTAATATTTGCAGTGTTGCCTTTTGATAGGTAGGGTCTGGTGCTTTGTGAGTCCTGGTAGTGCTGTTATGATACGGGGGGTTTGCTATGGGTTCCAAATGGGCAGTGTTAGTAGTAGTTCCTAATGTGCCTGGCGGTTGGCACTGGATTATAGTAATATAGAAATTTTCTAGTCTTTCTTTATCCATGCACTCATTATGCAACATTATGCAAATATTTATGCAAATGAGGCCCCGTGTCTTATGCGGCCCCCGGGTTACTTTACAAGTCCTCATTCGGCCCTCAAAGCAATTTGAGTTTGAGACCCCTGCTCTAGATCTTATGTAACCTCTTTAAGGAACATTCCCATATATAAGATGTAGGAACTAATCCTGGCAGAAAGCACAGAGGCCTGGAATGTTCGACGCCCAAAGGCATCATGAGTCCTACATTCACATTCACGTCCTGATGCATGTCTTTTTGCACTCTTGATCCTTCTCATAGCTGACTCCACCACTATGGAGTGGTGTGGCAACTGAGATTTTTGAAATCCAAGACAAGGAGGCACTTGATACATGGTATCCAGCCTACGGGAATGAGGAGAGGTGGTAAGAGGTGTTTCCCACATTCTTAACATGAGATCATGCAAGATCTCATGAATAGGCAAAGTAGCCGCTTCCTTGGGAGCTTTAGGATATTGTAAAATCTCCAACTCCTTTGCTCTGGGCTCTGTTTCAGTGATGGAAAGACCTCTAGCCACCTCCCTGATGAAATCCTGAAAGGATATATCCTCTGGAGGAGACATCCTACATTTAGGAGAAGAAGGCTCCTCAGAGAGAAGTATTCCGGCATCGACAGATCTGTCAGAGTCCTCAGAGTCATCGGAGGATACAAAATATCTTCTGTCCGGGTGCTCTTGTAAAGCACGATACCGGTACCGATCGAAGTCGGTACCGGAGGGGTCCGGTACCGGTCTGTCAATACTGGAGGAAATAGCATGACTCGGTGTTGGAAGCACACTCGCTGATGTCAATGCTGTCGGTACCTGTACCGATATCTGTGCCGGAACCGGTGTCGATACTGGTTGAACCGTCTGAAGCGGTCCCGAAGGCACTGATGCCGCAAGGAGAGCCGCCAGACTGCGCTCAATAGCCAGGAATCTCTGGTCAATTGACGCTGCCGATGCCTGGGTGTTGGTACCGGACGAAGCGGCCGGTACCCCAGAGTATGGCACCAGTAGTTCTGCCGAGATTGAGGCCTCGAGAACATCCTGGAGCTCCGATAGTGCTTTGGAAGCCGAAGCCTCCCGCCGGGGCAATTTTGCCGGTACAAGTCCCTCAAGGGCAACGCCAGAGGCATCTCGATGCTTGGAAGGAGATCTACCTTTTGAGAACCAGCCAAATTTATGTTTGGTTTACTGAGATCCATGGGAGGAAGACGAAGCCCTGGAAGACGTCAATGCCACGGAAGCTGCATCGGAGGGAAAAAGGGTGCTAAGCTTAGCAGCTCGGTTCTGCCGACCCCTCTTCGACATCATCCCACAGGCAACACACTCTGAGATGGAGTGGTCAGGACCTAAACATTTGAGGCACCACTCGTGAGTGTCGGTGACAGAGATGGTACCGCCACACTTGGAACACATTTTAAAACCCGAAGCGGGTTTTTCCATGTTGAGGAGTAATTGGGCCTAGTGCCCAAAATGGCGCGTGGCACCCGAGAGAAAAAAAGGCTGGAAAATCCAGATAAAAGATTACAAATTTTTTTTTTTTTTTTTAAAGAAAGAAAGAACCGGCGGTACCGGTATAGCGTCGAGGAAGGCAGACGCTACCACAAAAAAGAATGAAAAATATGGGATAATTTCTGCGGTGGCAGGAAAAACGACCTGCTGGCTCCGCGGAAAACGAAGAACTGGAGAGAGGCAGTTGGGAAAGGCGGGAAGGCAGCACGCAGGCGCTGTGGGATGCTCCCAAAAGCTTTCTAATTGGACGCTGGGGAGCGTTCCTGCGCAGGCTCCGTCGGTACCGATGATACCCATATGTGAAGACTACATTCCTGCTTGTTCCTGGAGACTGTAGGCAGTCAGAATATTCCTAAAAACATATCCAACAGCTAAAATTTATATTAAAAAAACAGGCAATTGTAAAGTCTGAAAGCTTAGCTGTGTATAGTCTCTTGAAGCTGTGATGACCAGAGTTGATTGATCTGGTACTTGTGGAGAGGCTGTAGAGTTGATTCTATTAGCCCCACCCTGTGAAGCAGTGTTGTAACAGACAATGGAAACTGAAATATTCAAACTGAAGTCTTATTTCTATGTATCAGCCTACTATGCAGCCTACTGTCCAAATGAAAACTAATTGTATATGAATTAGTGTATCACAATGGAAAATATGAGATATTTAATCTTTTATATTTTAGGATCTTGAGTAATACGTTTTAATATCTTATAGCATTTATTCCATAATATACCTCGTACTGTCCCGATGAACTCTTCCAGCTGCAGCAAAAGATCTTCATCTCTCTCAAAGTCATAGAAATGGTGTTCTACCCAATGTCGACATACATTGAGAACACTAATAGTACAGAAAAATAGCAAGAGAAATCAGACAGAGAGAGGGGATTACCCTTAGCTTTCAAGAGCTTCAACTTTCATATTGCAGTACCCAACAGCTGGAGAAAGTATACAAATCATGGCAGGCAAAAATTAAGCACTGGAAACACAATTTTGGAACAGTAATTTGATATAGGAATGAATAAAATATTCAACAGGATGAGTATAGTTTCCTGCTGACAAAGGTATCTTCAAAGCTAAGAAGTACTGATATGTTATAAAAGATACCTCTAGGCTGCTGCTGTTGATCTGAATTGTTGCTTTTTTCTGCCTTGAAATAAATCTCACAGCTTTGCCATTGTAGCTTAGCTATGCACATTTGATTTATATTCAACTGATATTACATCAATTAGGGTAAAGGCACGAGATGGATTACATAAGATTAAAAAATATTCACCAAACAGAAAAATTGCATATAAAATCTTGTATTAATGCACTGAGTAAAGGAATGAAGCAAAGACACTAGCTAAGTTGAATGACTGTATATAAAGTGTGAACACTACATTGATATAAGAATAAAGTATAGTTACTCACCTGTAACAGGTGATCTCAAGGAAAGCGTAGTTACTCACATGTAAAAGGTATTCTCCAGGGACATCAGGAATCAGTCCTCACATATGGGAGACGACGGAGCCCTCATGCGGAGCAAATCCCCAGCTTTCCGAGAAATCCTTGGGAATTGCATCACACATGCGCGGTCCCCTTCCCACCCAAGGGTGCTATCTTGCTCAGTCAAATTACATAGCCTAAAAAGACGGCAAAAATTAGCAAAAACAATACTAATAGGACTGAAACTCCAAGGGGAGGAGGGAGGGTCGTGAGGACTGATTCCTGCTGTCCCCGGAGAACACCTGTTACAGGTGTCTCCCACATGCGGAGCATCAGTCATTCCAGGATCGGAGGCAACAGTACAGTAAGGGCCTCCCGAGGGGGAGAGTCATACTGGAGGATCTCGAGCTCTTCGGCTCGAGGATCCTCCTCGGACTCCGCAAGGAACACCAAAGCCTTTGACATATCCCTCACGAAGTACAAAAACCGAGTGTCCTCCAGGGGCTCAGACACCGGGGAATCGGATGGGACGTCCCTGTGCCGGCAGGTGTCCGGGGACTCTTCTTCCTCTGTCTCCCAACCCTGAAGCCTCTGAGGAGGAATCGACTGGCTCCAGCCTCGACCGCCCCGATGCCGGTGGAACCAGCAGCGGCAACCTTGGCCCCGAGCGGGAGGTCAAGGGAGACCTTAGCCGAGAATCGACTCGAGTACGCATGGTCTTGAGGATCAGCTCAGCCTCCGGGGTCAACTTTGACGTCGGTGGCCTGGTTGTCGAGGCAGAAGGACCGGTGAGGCTGGCTATTAGTGCCCGATGCTGCTCCATGAAGGCAAAACATACTGCGCTCCAGGGCCACCATTCTGAGACCGAGCTCAGAAGGCTCCGCTGCCACTGGGTCAGGTCCCGACACCGTCGGGCCCGATGCTGGTTCCCCTGGAGGGGAGTTTTCGACAAGAACCAGTACCTGCCTCGGCTGCTCCGTATCCTGTCGAGGAAGCTTCGCTGGACGCTCCATCTCAGAGGATCCAGGCCGGTGTTCGGGGTTCTGCAACCGATCCTGGGCTGGGCCTGGCTGTTTGGAGCCATCCAACGACGCCGCCTTCGAGGATTTTTTCTTCCTTCGGTGTTCCCATGAAGGAGACCCCCTCTCCGCAGAACCTCTATGATGCTTGGGCTCTGAGTGTTCCCACTGAGATGTAGAGGCCTCAGATGAGGTCCGGGCCCGCGAAGGTACGGACTCAGCAAAAATCCTATCATGTTGCTGCTGGCGGCTTCTCAGGGCCTTCGAGGACCTTTTCCTACACGGACCACAGACCTTTGGGTCGTGGTCGGGCCCAAGGCACCGGAGACAGCAGTCATGTGTACTGGTGAGGGACATACGTTTTGTACACCGATCACATTTTTTAAACCCGCTGGCAGCCATCGTGGGAAAAAGGGCTCCTGCTAGGTCGAACCTCGGGCTGCCAGTGAAAAAGAAAAAGAGTGCGAACGCTAGTCACGAATGACAAAAACCGAAAAAAACCGGCCGGACTTGATACCGGTATACCGAGCCGAAGGCGGGAAGGGGAACCAGTCGATCCGGTAGAAAAGATGAACTTTTAAAGTAATATTTTTTTAAATTTATACTTTTATTGAATATATCCATACATTCAAGAAACAGAATGAAAGCAATTTGGCAACAAGGGAAACATTATATACAATTATAAACTAATATTACAAGAAAATTATATCATTTGCCAGGATTAGCCCACAAAAATTAAAAAGGAAGAGGCAACAGGAAAAATATACAGTACTACACAGCAGGAAAATAAAATTTAACAAGGCAGTGCGAGACTTATGCGTCAACCGTATGAGAGGCAGAAACAACAACAGGTTCCTCCCTAGCCACTAGAAACTCCAGCAGCTGGCGGGGCTCAAAAAACAAATATAATTTTTCTTTATAAGAAACATGACATCTAGAAGAAAATTTCACCAGAAAAGTCCCGCCAAGGGAAAGTACCCTGGGCTTAATCCCCAGGAATTCTTTTCTCCTCAGCTGGGTATACCTAGCAAGATCAGGAAAAATGCGGACATGAGAGCCCATGAACTGCTCACTGAAATTTCTAAAGTAAGATTGCAAAATTAATACTTTATCGGATTCAAGAGCTAAAGTAATAAGGAGAGTAGTACGAGCGGTGACCAACTCCACAGAACTCTCCAGAAAACCCGTAAGGTCTCCGGGGAGCCCTGGAGTCCTACCATTATCTCCCTGGTCCCCCTGGCCCATGGACAAATATTGAGCCCTAGTTAATGGTGGCAGGTCCTCCCTGGAAAGCCTCAGGACCTCCTGGAAGTACCTGCGAACCATTTCCATGGGTGAGTGCAATGGGGATCTAGGAAAATTAATCAGTCTTAAATTTTTCTTCCGGACTTGATTCTCGAAGTATTCCATTCTCCTAGAAGTCACACTCCGATCTTTAATGTGGGCGGGCACCATGGAGACCCTTAAGTTGCTCAAGTTCTCCATTCAACCGGGCCAACTTCCCCTCCTGCTCCTTTTGAACTCTTGAAACCTCTTGAAACTCTTAACGCAAGGAATTAGTTTCAATACTTACAAATGCTGCAATAGTCCCAAAAGAGGAATTCATGGTTGAAATTGCATCCCACAGCGCCTTCAACGTGACTTTCAGGGGCCTCACCAACACACCAGCATCTGTGTTGACCAATGGGTTAAATATACCCTGGGTAGGGCTGCCCTCTGATATAGAAACAGCCTCAGATCCCACAACTTCTCCAGGGACCCCATACGAAGAAGCAAGGCCAATTCCAGAGCCCTCTTCACCTCCCTGTACTGGCGTGCTGGTCTTCACGCCGGAGGGAAAGCGTAGTTACTCACCTGTAACAGGTGTTCTCCAGGAGCAGCAGGAATCAGTCCTCACATATGGGTGACGTCGGCCCCGACGGAGCCCTCGCGGAGCAATTTTCCCCAGCTTTCAAAGAAAGGCCTTTGGGAATTGCAGCACCAGCGGGAACGTATCTTCTCTGACTCCGGCCGGGCTCGGGGTGGAAGGAGATAATGGAAGTGGAATTGCAATGGGCTAAACTAAAGGTGGCAATAAAAGGGGCAACAGATAAATATGTAACAAAAATAAACAAAAACAAGAGGAGAGGAAAGCCTATTTGGTTTTCCAAAGAAGTGTCTGCTCAAATAAAGGCAAAACACACAGCTTTTGCAAAATTCAAAAGCTCGCAAACAGAGGAACACAGAAATGAAAACAGGATCAAACTCAAAGGGACAAAGAGAGAAATAAGGATAGCAAAATCAAAGGCAGAGAAAAAGATGGCTAAAGATGGGAAGTGTGGTGACAAAACCTTCTTCAGGTATATTCGGGAAAGGAAGAAGATCAGAGGTGGAATTGCAGGACTCAGAAGTGCTGTGAACGGACTCGTGGAGAGTGACATTGAAAAAGCGAAATTGCTAAACAAATACTTCTGCTCTATTTTTACTATAGAAAGTCTAGGAGAAGGACCACCTGTGACTCCCAAATATAAAAATGGGAATGAAGTAGTTACCACACCATTCACAGAAGATGAGGTGTTAGAACAACTTGCAAAACTGAAAGTGGACAAGGCCATGGGACCGGATGGGATACATCCCAGGATACTGAAAGAGCTCAGAGAGGTTCTTGCAGGGCTGTTAAAGGATATTTTCATCAGATCCTTGGAAACAGGAGAGGTTCCTCAGGACCGGAGAATGGCTGATGTCGTACCTCTACACAAAGGGAAAGCACCCCCAGAGGGTGTGAGGGCTCATTCCACTCGAGCTCAAGCGGCTTCATGGGCAGAATTTGCTTTTGTTCCTCCAGTGGATATCTGTAAAGCAGCAACGTGGTCATCATTGCATACGTTTACAAAGCATTACCGTTTGGAAGTTCAAGCTACGGAAGATGCGAAAGTTGGGACGGCGGCTCTTATTGCAGGGCTAGTGGGTCCCTCCCGAATTTAGGTACTGCTTGGGTACTGCCCTAACATTCCCTGGACTGGCCCGGAGAAGCGATAAGGAAGAAGAAATTAGATCTTACCTGCTAATTGTCATTCCTTGAGCTGTCTCCGGGCCAGTCCAGGGTCCCACCCTTTAGGAAATGAAAGTTCGGATGGTGTGGGAAAGTAGAGTGTGTTGGGGCTTCCATGATCTTATTCAGAGAAAGTCAATACTATATCAATTTATATTAAAAAAAAAAAAAAAAAAGTTAGTGATGCATTATTTTAAATGCGCATACATTTTCCAAGGGACTATGGAGCGTTTTCAGTTTTGACAAGTTAACGTTGTGTTTGTTTATAAGTTCTTTCTTAGTTATCTGCTTTGTCAACGGAAGACTGACTAGTGACATCAGGGGGAGTGGCTTCACTTCTCAAGAAAGCTTGAAGTCAGCAGTCCTCAGTTGCTAAGGAGGATTGACAACCCTCTGGTCCTGAGCATCGTCGGAGTTCCTCTGTGAGGACTGACTTCCTGCTTGGTCCTGGAGAAAGCGTAGTCCTCTTCCCGCCCAAGGGTGCCATCTTGCTCAGTCAAATGACATAGCTAAAAGACAGCAAAAATTAGCAAAAACGAAAGCATAAAACTGCAACTCCAAGGGGAGGAGGGAGGGTTGTGAGGACTGATTCCTGCTGCTCCTGGAGAACACCTGTTACAGGTGAGTAACTACGCTTTCTCCAGGACCAAGCAGGAAGTCAGTCCTCACATATGGGACTCCCAAGCTTAAGGCTACCGGAGACCCTAAGCACAAAAATGAGCTCCCTCAAGCTCAGTAGCACAGAAGGAAGGAATCTTCTCTGA
Organism: Ichthyophis bannanicus; assembly: GCA_033557465.1. Lineage (NCBI taxonomy): Eukaryota > Metazoa > Chordata > Amphibia > Gymnophiona > Ichthyophiidae > Ichthyophis > Ichthyophis bannanicus. The sequence continues at coordinate 130,302,161 of CM066033.1, forward strand.
ATATGTCTCCAACCGGTAGCCCAACATCCGGGATGGAGGGTAGGAGTTGCCTATACCTCGAAGAGGTTACGGAGGACTGCCTGTCCGAAAGCACTGTCCCTGCGGGACTCCCTCTCCAGGCAGTAATGGGCTGCAAAAGTCTGGCTTGAAGACCAAGTAGCGGCCCGGCAGATGTCTGCCAACGGAACAGAGCGGAGGTAAGCCACTGACGTAGCCTTCGCCCGAACACGATGAGCGGTGACTCTACCTTCCAGCACGAGGCCCGCAGCCTCGTAAGCCCAAGCGATGCAGTCCGCAATCCAGATGGACAGAGTACGCTTCTTTTTTCCGAGCAAGATAGCACCCTTGGGCGGGAAGGGGACCACGCAAGCGTGATGGAATTCCCAAAGGCCTTCTCTGAAAGCTGGGGATTTGCTCCGCACGAGGGCTCTGTCAACACCGACGTCACTCATATGTGAGGACTGACTTCCTGCTTGTTCCTGGAGAATAGAAGGAATCGGTCTTCACATATGGGTATTGCTGGTACCAACGGAGCCCATGCGGGAACGCTCCCCAGCGTCCAATACGAAAGCCTTTGGGAGCACTCTACTGCGCATCTGTCTTCCCAAGTCCTCTCCTCATTTGAGTTTGTAGCTGAGAAGAGGAGGAAAATAAAAGAACCCTACAATTCCTAGGGGAGGAGGGCGGGTTGTATCATGTTTGTTTACCATAGTTGATTATATTTGATTAGATAGGTGGTATATAAAACCTGTTAAATAAATAAATTCCTGCTGTCCCCGGAGATCACCTATTACAGGTGAGTAAGCATAGTTCCTCACCTGTAACAGATGTTATCCGGGGACAGCAGGAATCAGACCTCACATATGGGTGATGTCAGTGCCAATGAAGCCCACGCGGAAGCATCTCCCCAGCTTTCAAAGAAAGCCTTTGGAAGATGCACCACGCATGCATGGTCCACTTCCCACCCTAGGATGCCATCTTTCCAATGACATAGCTAAGATGGCAAAAGAAGCAACTCCATAGTGAAGGAAGGAACTCGCATGACTTAAAGGCGGAAAGCGGTCTTTAATTTATATTATTACGTACCTACGCTGGTCATTAAAGCAAAACTCCAATTGCTGCATAGTGTATGGGATTTTTTTTTCCCTTTCACACGCGTTGGAAATTGAATTGCAAAGGTATAGTATTACACGTATATTCAAAGAATAACAGCAGTTTTTTAGTCCACTTGTTGCCCCTGAAGAAGGCAGCGAAACACGGCCTGTGTCGGGCCAGTGGCATATGTTTTTCAATAAATATCAATTTATCCTTCTGAGTTCACCGCGTCTTGGTACTGGTTTTGTTCTCCCGTTGGACTCCCTCTCCAGGCAATAGTGAGCTGCGAAGGAATGGACAAAGACAAAGACCAAGTGGCGGCCTGGCAAATTTCCATCATGGGGACAGAATGCAGATTGGCCACGGAAGTAGTATGACTGACGCAGTGTGCCGTGACTCTTTGATCGAGTGGGACCCCCCTTGCTCAAATGCAGTCCGCCACCCAAGTAGACAGAGTTCGCTTAGTCACTGGGAGCTCCAGCCAGCTGGGGTCATAGGATATGAAAAGCTGCTGATCTTTGCAGTAGCCCTGAGTCCATTGCAGGTAGGAGGCAGGGCTCTCTTGCAATCCAAAATATGGAGAATGGTTTCCACCCTGCCGACATGAAGCCTGGAAAAGAAGGTGGTAAGTACCACCTCCTGATTGAGATGGAATGATTACACCACCTTCGGCAGAAACTTACAGTGTTTGTGGAGCACCACCCTGTTCTTATAGAACCTGGTGTAGGGAGGCTCTGCCATCAGAGCATGGAGCTCGCTTACTCGGCGAGCTGATGTGAATGCTACCAGGAAGGCGACCTTCCAGGAGAGGTACTGCAGATGGCAGGAGCTAAAGGCTCAAACAGAGGCTTAGTGAGTTGCGAGAGCATCACATTAAACTCCCATTCTACCGTCGGAGTGCGGATGAAGGGTTTGGACAACATGAGGCCCCTAAGGAACAGACATGAGGGGCTGAGCCAAGAGGGATTCCCCTTGATGGAGTGGTGATGCGCTGCGATGGTGCTCAGGTGTGTTCTGACTGAGTTGGACTTCAGTCCCGCCTGCAATAGGTAAAGCAGGTATTGGAGTATCATGTGCACTGAACAAGAGAATGGTTTTGTCTGTTTTTATGAGCACCACAGCGAGAAACATCGTCCATTGAAGGCATACACACTTCTCGTGGAGGCCTTCTGAGAGGAGAGGAGGATGTCTTCCACCCCTGTGGAAGGTTGATGGTAACTAGTGCTACCCTTTCAGCAGCCAAGCCATGAGTGAGAGGGACCCCAGGTTAGGATATAGGAGAGAGCCCTGCTCCTGTGAGAGTAGTCCTGGGGCTTAGCCCAGGGGAATCGGCGGTACTGCCGATAGGGAGAGGAGCAGTGGGAACCAGGGCTATCTGGGACACTGAAGGGCAATCAGCACTAGCGATGCTCTGTCGCGTAGCGCCTCGAACAGGGTCTTGGCTATCAGTAGCGTTGGGGGGGAAGGCGTACAGGAGGCCTTCTGACCACAGGATGAGGAATGCATCTGCCGCTACTCCAGACGGGTACGGTCAGCAGGAGCAGAAATGGGGCAACTGCGCACTGTCTGGGCTGGCAAACCGGTTCACCACTGGGATGCCCCAGAGCCGGAAAAAGCCGCGAGGCTACTGTTGGGTCCAGGTGTCACTCTTGTGTGGCTGGAGTACCCTGCTCAGCTTGTCAGCCAAGACATTATCCTGGCCTGGGAGGTAGACTGCCCTCAGGAGCATCCCTCTGCATGTGGCATAAGAGCAGAGGGCTACCACCTCCTGGCAGAGGGGTACGACCCCATTCCCCCCTGTTTTTTCATGTAGAACATCGCGACCTGATTGTTGGTCTAGATCAGCACCGTGGGTGCTGCAGCTGGTGGCTGAAGGCTTTTTATTTACTATCAGTAAATATCTGGAACTGCTATGGGTGCTACTTTTGCCCCTTCATTGGCCAATTTGTTCATAAAAATATTTGAAGAGCGATGGGTATACACCAATCCATATGTAACCTCTGTTTTATGTTGTGGAGTAGCTCTTTAGAAACTTTCCATGAGTTTGCTACATTTTTAAATTCCCGTAAGTCTGAGATTCAATTTGATATGAATTGTAATCCTTCAACTATAACGATTTTGGACTTATTAGTGGAAAAGACTGCAGTGGATTTTCAGACAACTTTGTATATGAAACCTACTGATCATAACTCAGTGTTGCATTATGACAGTTATCATCCAAGTCATTTAAAAGATAGTTTGCCATTTTCTCAATTTTTGTGTTGTAGAAAGATATGTTCCACTACTGAAGAATATCAAACAAGTAGATAGCATGGCTGATAAGTTTCTACAAAGGGGTTATCCTGCAACTGTACATAGAGCTTTGAAACATGCTAAATCTAACCACAGAGAATGGTTGTTTTCACCAGAGAATAATTCTGTGAATGAGCCGGCAGAGATGGTTAGTTGTATATTGCGACATTCAAGGTTATCAGCTCGATTTGCTTCAAAACTATATAAACGTTGGACAGTATTCAAAGCCCATCCAGTGCTATCTAAGTTACGCCTGAGAATAGCGTATAGTAGAGGTAGGAGCCTGCAGGACCTATTACGCCCCGCGGTTGACCGCCAATTGCTTTCAGAAACTTGTGTTGGACATCAAAAGTGTGGGAAGTGCCCCTTTTGTGGGTTAATGGAATAAGGATCAATGTTTGAAGTGAATGGTAAACGTATCATTTACGGGTAAATTCCTTTTGCACTTCAAGTCATGTTGTATATTTAATGCACTGTCCGTGTCAGTTGATATATGTGGGCAAGACTATTCGCCAGCTTCGAGTGCGATTGTCGGAACATAAATACTGTCTGGCTAAAAGGAAAATAGATGCCCCTTTAGTATCCCATTTTTTGAGTTCTCATCATGAGTTTAAAGACATTAGTTGTACAGTAATTGATCAAGTACTTGAGACTAATAGGGGAGGAGATTGAGGGAAAAGTAGTTACTCACCTGTAACAGGTGTTCTCCAGGAGCAGCAGGAATCAGTCCTCACATATGGGTGACATCGACGTCGATGGAGCCCCCGTGCGGAGCATTTCCCCAGCTTTCTAAGAAAGCCTTTGGGAATACTGCACGCATGCGCGGTCCCCTTCCCGCCTAAAGGTGCCATCTCGCTCAGTCAGATGACACAGCTAAAAGACAGCACAAAAAGATGTAACAATAAACTATGTACAACTGCAACTCCCAGGGGAGGAGGGAGGGTTGTGAGGACTGATTCCTGCTGCTCCTGGAGAACACCTGTTACAGGTGAGTAGCTATTCTTTCTCCAGGACCAAGCAGGAAGTCAGTCCTCACATATGGGACTCCCCAGCTTCAGGCTACCGGGGAACCAGAGCTGAAAAATGAGCTCCCTCTAACTGCAGCATCAGAGAAGGGATTTCACTGAAACATACCCCCACTGGTAGCCCAACCAGAGGGCTGGAGGGTAGGAGTTGCCTAAACCTCGAAGAGATTCCGGAGCACTGCCTGACCGAAAGCACTGTCCCTACGGGACTCCCTCTCCAGGCAGTAATGGGCCGCAAAAGTCTGGCTTGAGGACCAAGTTGCAGCCCTACAGATGTCTGCCAATGGTACAGAGCGGAGATGAGCTACTGAGGCAGCCATTGCCCTGACATGGTGGGCCGTGACCCGACCCTGCAAGGGAAGGTGAGCTGCCCTGCAAGGGAAGGTGAGCTGCCCTGTAAGCCCAGGTGATACAGTCAGCCAACCAGATGGACAAGTAACGCTTGGAGACAGGTAACCCCATGTTATTAGGGTCAAAAGATACGAAGAGCTGAGTAGCCCTCCTATGCCCCTGTGTACGTTCAATGTAGAAGGATAAGGCCCTTCTACAGTCCAGGATATGCAGGACTGTCTCAGCCCGGCTGGCATGGGGTCTAGGGAAGAACGGTGGAAGAACCACCTCCTGGTTGAGATGGAAAGAGGAGACAACCTTTGGAAGGATGAGTCCTAAGGACTACCCTGTTCCTATAGAAGCGAGTGTATGGCCTGTCACAGACCAGGGCTTGAAGCTCACTCACTCGCCTGGCCGAGGTCAGGGCCACTAGGAATAGAGTCTTCCAAGAAAGGAAGCGGAGAGGACATGTAGCCATTGGCTCAAAAGGTGGGCAAGTCAGTTGCTGCAAGACCACATTCAACTCCCACTCAGGGGCCGGTGGACGAAGAGGAGGCTTGAGCAAGAGCATGACTCTGAGAAACCTGGACACCAAGGGGTGAATCGACAAAGAGTGTCCCTCCACCAGTGAGTGGTGAGCTGCCAGAGCAGAAAGGTGGACCCGAACAGAATTGGACTTAAGGCCCTGATTGGACAAGTGCAGCAGGTATTGAAGCACTACCGGCACAGTGCAGGAGAAAGGATCTTCCTTGCGTTGCTGACACCACAAGGAGAACCTTCTCCACTTCAGGGAATAGGTTTTCCTGGTGGATTGCTTTCTAGAGGCCAAGACCACCTCTTCCACTTCCTGAGGCAGGCCCCAGGGAGCCAACACTACCCTTGCATCCTCCAGGCCATCAAATTGAGAGATTTGAGATTGGGGTGCAGAAGGGAACCCTGATCCTGAGAGAGAAGATCGGGTTGCAACCCCAGAGATAGTGGGGTTTCCACCGCCATTTGAAGAAGAAGTGGGAACCAGGGCTGCCTCGGCTACCTGGGGGCTACCAGAAGTACCGAGGCCTTGTCCCTTAGAATCTTGAACAAGGTTCGGGCCACCAGAGTCATGGGAGGAAACGCATACAAGAGGCTCTGGGACCAAGAAATCAGGAAGGCATCCGCTGCTAACCTCAGGGGATGCGGTTGCCTGGAACAGAACTTGGGTAACTGCCTGTTAAGGGGACTGCCAAAGAGATCTACGGATGGAAAATTTCTTGAACCACTAATGGGTGCAATTGCCACTCGTGGGGCTGCAGAACCCTGCTCAACCTGTCTGACAGGAAGTTCTCCTGGCCAGGGAGATAAACAGCCTTGAGAAACATGTTGTGCCTGAGTGCAAAAGAGCAAAGGGCCTGTGCCTCCTGACACAGGAGCCTGGACCCAGTGCCTCCGTGTTTGTTCACATAGAACATGGCCATTTGATTGTCCATCTGTATCAGAACAGACTGATGAGCCAAGGTGTGATAGGAGGTTTTGAGGGCTAAGCGAATAGCCGGGAGTTCCAGTAGGTTGATCTGTTGCGTGGCCTCCCATGGAGACCACAGGCCCTGGGTGCACCTGTCCAAACAATGTGCACCCCAGCCCTGCAAGGAGGCATCTGTCGTCAACACCACTGTGGAAACAGGCACCTGAAAAGGCACCTCCTGTAGTAAGTTGGGGGGGGGGGTGTAGCCACCACTGTAGGGAGTTCAGGAATGGTTTGGACACTCGTACTTTGTCTGTGAGGCTGTCTGTGGCTTGCTTCCACTGAGTGCTGAGGCACCACTGTGCAGGTCTCATGTGAAGGCGGGCATTGGGGGTCTCATGTGAAGGCGGGCATTGGGGGGCATGTCGATGCCATGTGGCCTAGGAACCTCAGTAAGAGTCTGGCAGAAACCCGTGACATGCTTAGAAACTGGTTTGCCAAGTCTATGAGCCTTTGTGCCCTGTCTTCTGGCAAGTAAGCCTTTACTTGCAGGGAGTCCAGCCGCGCCCCTATGAACTCCAGGTTCTGGGAGGGGAGCAAAGTGGACTTTGCGAAGTTTATGACAAAGCCTAGGTGTTGAAGGAGGAAGACAGTTCGGAGGGTGGCTTGCCTGGCCTCCTGGTAAGTCTGACCCCTGATGAGCCAGTTGTCCAGGTAGGGGAAGACAAAAACACCCTGATTCCTCAAGTAGGCCGCCACCACTGCCAAGCACTTTGTAAAGACCCTTAGGGCGGAGGTTAGGTCAAAGGGAAGTACTCTGTACTGGTAATGGTTTCCTCCCACAATGAACCTGAGGTACTTTCTGTGGTCTGGATGAATGAGGATGTGAGTGTACGCATCCTTTAGATCTAAGGAGCATAGCCAATCTCCCTGCTGGAGGTAGGGCAGAATTGTTCCAAGAGTAAGCATCTTGAACTTCTCTTTCTCCAAGAACTTGTTGAGATTCCTGAGGTCGAGAATAGGCCTGAGGCCACCGGTTCTCTCTGGTACGAGGAAGTACCTGGAGTAGAAACCGTGACCTTGCAGGCGGGGAGGTACAGGCTCTACCGCCTTGTCTAGAAGCAGACCTTGAAGTTCTTGAAGGAGGAGGTCTGTGTGCAGAGGAGGCCTTGGAGGCTCTCCTGGGAAATAGGGAGGAGGCAACTGCTGGAAATGGAGCATATAGCCCTTGCGGACTATGCTCAATACCCAAGCATCTCCTGTAATGGGTGGCCACCTGTGGGCAAACAGGGCTAGACGACCTCCTGTGCAGGGATGGGGCAGCAGAGGTGGAAAGGCTATGCTGTGGGAGTCAAAAACCCCCTCCCTGCTGAGTGGGAGCAGAAGCCGAAGGGCTTGGGGGTCCTCTGCCTACGGGGCCCAGGTCCCTGCCCCTTGGCCTGCTGACCCTGCTGGGGAGCTGGGGAGGCCTGGTACTGAGGGAAAGGTTTGTAGGCAGCTGCCTTCCTCGGGTAAAAGGGCTTCTTACCCGAGCCCTTCTTCTTATGTGAAGGGGCAGAGGTTTTTCTGGACAGCCTTGTCCTAGTCAGGTGCTCGGTTTCGAGCTCAGCAGCCTTCTCCGCCATGGGCTTGCCAAAAAGATTTTCACCTCGGCAAGGGACATCGACCAACTTGTCCTGCACCCAGGGCTCGAGGTCCGATGACTGCAGCCATGCCTGGCGTCGGGCCCCGATGCCGGCTGCCGCTACACAGGCCGAAGCCTCGAAGCCATCGTAGGCCGCTCGGGACATGAACTTCAAGCATTCCCGAGGACAAGGTCTTGAACCTCTGCAAAGGTTCCCTGGAGAGGCCAGCAGAGAACCCGGCAATTTCCTTCGCCAGGTCTTGTAAGTACATGCCCGTGTACAGCTGGTAGGACTGGACACGGCAAGCAAGCATCGAGCCCTGGAAGCACTTTCTGCCGAGCACATCCAGGTTCCGGGCCTCCCTGCCGGGAGGCACCGCAGAGTGCATCTTCTGGCTCTTCAGACGATGCATGGCCAATTCCACCACCATGGAATGGTGCGGCAGCTGCGCCTTCTGGAGTCGATAGATGGAATCGACCCGCTTGCTCAAAACCGGCGCCGAGGCCGGTGCCACCCACATCCGGAAGAGGAGCTGTTCCAGCATCAGAGGAACCAGCACAGTAAAGGTCTCCTTCGGAGGAGAGTCATACTGGAGGGCCTCGATCTCTTCAGCTCGAGGCTCCTCTTCGGGGTCCGCGGGAATCGCCAAAGCCTTGGTCATATCCCAAACGAACTCCGAGAACCGGGTGTCCTCTGGGGGGGACCCACTCCGGGGCTCAGACTGCAGTGAGTCCGGAGGGATGCACCGAGTCCGAAAGGTGTCGGGGGACTCCTCATCCTCCGTCTCCCACGCGGACTCATCCGAAGAGGAGTCGGGGGGGCTCCAACCGGACGGGCCTCGGTGGCACCCGCCCCGACGCCGAAGGCACCGGCATCAACGCCCTTGGGTCCTGAGCGGGAGGTCGAGGGTGACCGTGACCGAGGACGACTTCGAGCCTTCATGGTCTCGAGTATCGGCTCGGTCTCTGGGGTCGACTTAGACGTCGATGTCCCAGTGGTCGGGGCAGATGCACCAGCGAGGCTGGCCATCAGCACCCGCTGCTGATCCATGAAGGCAGACAATCTGCACTCCAAGGCTGTCAGCCTGAGTCCAAGCTCAGGAGACTCAGCAGCTACCAACTTGGGCCCCAGCGGCGCCGGGCCCGACATCGGCTTCCTAGGAGGAGAATCGTCGAGGACAACAGGACTTACGTGCCCGATGGACTCCGGCTCCACACGAGGTATCTTGGATGGTTTCTCCTACTCCAAGGGCCCGGGGCGGCAGTCGGTGGTCCGAGACTTGGCCCCCGAGGAACCAGGGACCTCCTCCAACACTGCCCTCATGAGCCGCTTCTTCCTCTTACGTTCCCGATCGGGGGACCCCCTGTCCGAGAAACCCCAGAGATGCTCGGGGTCAGACTCCCGAGACATCGAGGCCTCAGATGAGGTCCGGGCCCGGCCGGAGGCAGAGTCAGAAAAAATCTGTTCTTTCTGATGCTGGCGGCTTCGGAGTACCTTGGTGGACATTTTGCCACACAGGACACAGACCTTAGGATCATGATCCGGTCCGAGGCATCGAAGGCAGCAGTCGTGTGTGTCGGTGAGAGACATCAGTTTCTTACACAGATCACACTTTTTGAAACCACTGGAATCCATTGGGGAAAAAAGAACCCCCGCGAGGTCAAAGGACTGGCCTTCCAGGGAAAAAAAACCCAAAAAGGGTGCGAACGCCAGCCACGAAAGGCAAAAACAAAAAAATAGAGGACAAGCTCGATACCGGTGTACTGAACCCGGCGGTAAGGGGAACCGGCGTCGAACCGGAGAAGAACAATGAAGAAATCGCAAGAATAGTCAACTTTTCCGGGTGACATGGACAGACGTCCGTTGGGCTCCACGGAAAAAGAAAGACTGAACAAGATGGCACCTTTAGGCGGGAAGGGGACCGCGCATGCGTGCAGTATTCCCAAAGGCTTTCTTAGAAAGCTGGGGAAATGCTCCGCACGGGGGCTCCATCGACGTCGATGTCACCCATATGTGAGGACTGACTTCCTGCTTGGTCCTGGAGAATAGGATAATATTGAGATTGTATAAGCTCCTGGGGGAACATAAGATGGAGATAGTCAGGAGTCAAAAGAAGTGGGAAGAAGAGTTGGGAGGGCAGTGGGATCCCACTAGGTGAGATGGAATTTACACGAGAACCCACCGGTTAGCACCTAGGACTGCAGTGTTGGAAAATAGTTATAGTTAGGTTGCAAATGTATTAGACGCCAGTAAGGTCGTATGCGCTCTATCCAGATAGCCCGGAGGTTTGCTGGAAAGGCTGTGGGGAACGGGGAGACCTGTTGCATATAATCTGGAGTTGTCGGAAAGTGCAGAAGTATTGGAAACGGGTGGAAGGCTTCACTGAAGATATTATTAAGGTGCGGGTACAATTTACGCCTGCTATAGTTATCTTGAATGAGGAGGTAGAGGAAGGAGGAGGGGAACTGGGGAGACTCCTGGGGTATTGTGTTATTGCAGCCCGGATGAGCCTTCTTCACTGGTGGAAAAATAATGCAGTACCTCCGATAACAGAGGTGGTGGGGAGAATGGAGCAATTATGGGGCTTTTGTGCGACAGAAGCACACAGAAAACACACTGTTACAAATTATAAAAAGGTGTGGGAGAAGTATGAACAGTGGAGGGGGTGGAGTGGGGGTAGGGGTGGAGCATTGGTGTGAGTGGGGAGAAGGTGGTGGTGTAGATGTTTAACTGTTTAAATGTTTAAATCAAAATTACACTTACCTGGTAATTGTAGTTCCTTGAGTCACTACAGTTTAGTCCTCCACCTCTGGGTAGTGCACATCCTCCTGCAGCTTGGAGACTGGACATGTCAAACTTGTAACATCACTGGATGTAGCCTGCTGGAATCTCCCATCAGCCCCAGTGAACTACTGACAAAGCAGACTCAAAAGAGCAACAAACAAGTAGCTAGCATAATAATAACAATCTTAAAATCCCATTAAAGGTACAACCGGTAACTTTTCAAACCACTAACATCCTCTTTCAAAGGAAAGAGTAAGGATTATTTTATGTTTTGGAGTTTGTTTGTTTGTTTGTTTTTTTCTCTTCTCCCCCCCCCCCCACCCCACCCCACCCCACCCCCTGCTGAACCAGAGACCCTGAAGAGGAAGCACCGACAGGTCGAGGAGGAAAGAATCAGAACGACTGAAAGTCTCATGAAAGCCACACTCACCTGTAGACCTTGCATCTCACTCCCTTGAACTTGCCATGGATAAGCAAATTACTCCCTGGGCAGGAATGAGGACTAAACTGTAGTGACTCAAGGAACTACAATTACCAGGTAAGTGTAATTTTGATTTCCTTATCGTCCCTCCAGTTTAGTCCTCCACCTCCGGGATGTAACAGAGCAGTACTAATGGGAGGGGCCCTTCCAGCCGGCACGCAACATCGCCGACCCGAAACAGGCATCATTCGCCACTAGCACATCCAAGCGGTAGTGCTTGCTGAAAGTATGAAGAGAGGACCAAGTGGCCGCTCTACAAATCTCCACCAACGGAACCAGACTGTGTTCCGCCCAGGAAGCTGCTTGCGCTCTAGTGGAGTGAGCTCTCAAGCCCACCGGCGCTGGACGACCCCGCAAAATATAGGCTGACAACTGCCTCCTTAATCCATCGGGAAATGGAGGCTTTCGCGGCAGCCTCCCCTTTCCTTGGACCTCCAAACAAGACGAAAAGATGGTCTGATTTGCGGTAAGATTCGGAGACCGCCAAGTATCTTCGCAGTACCCTCTTTATGTCCAAGTGCCGTAAACCTGGCTCAGCCCCGTGAGCCGCTCCTGACTGTAAGACCGGTAACGACACCGTTTGATTCAAATGGAACGGCAATGACACCTTCGGTAAAAAGGATGGGACCGGCCGAAGAACCACCTTCTCACTTGAAAAACACAAAAAAGGCTCGCAACATGACAGGGCCTGCAACTCCGAAATGCAACGTGACGAACAGATGGCAAACAAAAACACCGTCTTCAAAGTCAAATCCTTGAAGGACGCCTGGATTAACGGTTCAAAAGGCTCCTTCACCAGTGCCCCCAAAACCAAGTTTAGGTCCCACGGCGGAACCGTAATCCTACGAGAAGGTTGAATCCTGTTAACCGCTCTAAGGAAATGCACCACATCAACATGAGCCCCTAGGGACACTCCTTGGACTTTACCTCTATAACATGATAGGGCTGCCAACTGAACCTTCAAAGAACTGGCTGCCAGCCCCTTCTCGAATCCGTCCTGCAGGAAACTTAACACCAAAGGCACGGACGCTGTAGCGGCGCGGACCTGGTGCCTCGAGCACCAATCTTCAAACACATGCTAGATGCGCACATAAGCCAACGATGTTGAGACCGTTTACGCGCCTGAAGCAATGTTGCAATGACCGATCTAGAGTAACCTTTCTTCCTTAACCTTGCCCTTTCAATGGCCAGGCCGTAAGTGAGAACCAATCCGCCTGGGACATTTGCAACAGACCCTGAATCAACAATCCCCTCGACGTTGGCAATCTCCAAGGAACCCCGTTGAGCAACCTCATGAGATCGGCGAACCATGGGTGCCTTGGCCAGTCCGGAGCCACTAACAGTACTCGACCCAGATGTACTTCGATGTGCTGAACTAAACGCCTGATGAGTGCCCACGGCGGGAAGACAGAGGAGACCTATCGATGGCCAAGGCTGTATCAGGGCGTCGATTCCTTCCGACATGGTCTCCTGTCGCCTGCTGAAGAACCGGCTCAATTTCGTCGACCGGAATGTCGCCATCAGGTCCATGACCGGCGTTCCCCACCGGCGAACTATTTGCGCAAACATGTCCGGATGCAACTCCCATTCCCCGGCATCCACGCGGACTCTGCTGAGAAAATCCGCCATCATGTTGTCCTTTCCTGCAATGTGGGCTGCCGAGATTGCTTGCAAACGTGTCTCTACCCAAGAAAACAGCCTCTCTGCCTCTGTTTCCATGGCCACACTTCCTGTACCGCCCTGCCGATTTATGTAGGCCACCGTTGCAGCATTGTCAGACAGTACACGTACTACTCATCCTGCCACTGCAGCTTCGAACCTTTGCAGGGCCAGGGACACTGCTCTCAGCTCCAGACAATTGATGGACCATCCGCTCTCTTCTGTCGACCACGTGCCTTGTGCGAAGGCCTCCCTGCAATGCGCTCCCCACCCTGTCAGACATGCATCCGTCAGTAGTGGGATCCATTCCGGCTGCTCCAAGGGCATACCCGCTCGCAGGGACGTGGGCAACAGCCACCACCAAAGGAACTGTCTGACCCAAAGAGGGCAAGGGAGACGTCTGCTCAAGGAGTCGGACTGGTTTGACCACCGGCGAAGCAACAACCGCTGCAATGGTCTCATATGAAATCTGGCCCACGGAACTACCTCTAACGTCGCCGCCATTGTTCCCAGCACCCGAAGGTAACTCCACGCAATGGGCGCTGGGACGGACCTGAATTTGCGCACCAGCTTTTGAAGTGCTTGGGCTCTCCGCTCCGTCAGAAACACCGCCCCTTTCTGAGTGTTGAACTGTACTCCCAGATACTTGAGAACTTGAGACGGAATCAGATGGCTTTTGACCGGATTGACCACCCAGCCAAGTCCCTGCAGAAAGTGTACCACCTTCTCTGTAGCCCGCTCGCTCTCGGCTTTGGACTTTGCCCGAATCAACCAATCGTCTAGGTATGGATGAACTAAGACCCCTTCCTTGCGTAGGGCCGCCGCCACCACTACCATGATTTTGGTGAAAACCCGTGGAGCTGTCGCGAGACCAAAGGGCAATGCTTGAAATCGATAATGTCCCCACGGGAGCGCGAACCGTAAGAACCTTTGATGAGCCGCTCTGATGGGGACATGTAGATACGCCTCCGTAAGATCGAGGGACGTCAGATACTCTCCCCAACGTACCGCTACAATGACGGACCGCGTTTCCATTCTGAAATGCGGCACGCGAAGACAGCGATTTACCCCTTTGAGATCCAGGATTGGTCGAAGGGATCCGTCTTTCTTTGGCACCACGAAATAAATGGAGTATTGTCCCACGCCGTATTCCGCAATTGGCACCAGTACGACAGCTCCCAACTGCAATAGCCGGTCTAGGGTCTGCCGAACTGCTAGGGTCTTTGATTGACCCCTGCAGGGTGACATCATGAAGGAGTCCAACACAGGCTTCGCCAAATCCAGCGCATAACCTTCTCGAATGATCTCCAGCACCCACTGGTCGGACGTTATTTGGGTCCAGGCAGAGAGAAAACCTCGAAGCCTTCCACCTATCGGCTGACTTTCTGCCGGGGCCCGCCTCCTTTCATTGTGGCTTCCGAACGGCCCCAGCAGACGCTGTTGCAAATCCTCTACTGGCTCCACGAAACCCCTGGGCCTGAGAAGCAAATCTTCCCCTTTGGAAACCACCCAAACGAGAAATACGAAATCTCCTGAAATCTCTAAACTGACTCCGAAAGGTCGGAGAGAATCTTCCCTGCTTAGGCTTGTGCTCCGGGAGCCTACCACCTTTGGACTCCCCTAAATTTTTAACCAGCTTGTCAAGATCCTCTCCAAACAACAACTTTCCTTTAAACGGGAGCTTACTAAGTCGTGACTTAAATGATCCGTCAGCCGACCAATTCCTGAGCCACAAGGATCTCCGGCCATGCTGTTTGCTAACGCTCTGATCAGGTCGTAGTGCACACCCGCCAAATAAGCCGACCTTGATTACAAATGCTCTAGTTCCCTTATACTTTCCTGCACCAACTGGACGGACTGCCGCAAGTGTTGGGACCACCTAAGGCAGGCCCTCACCACCCAAGCTCCACAGATGGAAGCCTGCAAGGACAGCGCATCCGCTTCAAAGGACTGTTTCAACAACCCATCCACCTTACTATCCTGCCCATCCTTTAAGGCCACGCTACCTTCCACTGGTATAGTGGTCTTTTTTGTAACCGCGGATACTGCTGCATCAATTTGCGGCAAGTGGAACTTCTCTTTGTCCTTATCCGCCAGGGAATAGAGGTAGTTCATGGTCCGAACCCCTCTGAGGCCGGCCTCTGGCTGGTCCCACTCATCCTGGATCATCCGATCTACCACACGGTGAACGGGGAACACTACTTGAACTTGACGCACTGCCTGAATGATAGGATCTTCCACATCGTCCTCCTCGGCTGGCTGCGTCGTAGCGAGCTTCAGCGTCTGAAGGGATAATAAGTGCCGTCAGCTCATCCTTCCGAAACACTCAAATGATTTTTGCCTGATCCTCAGGCTCCGATATTTCCCCTTCTTCCAATTCTTCTATGTCTGCATCGATTTCCAACTCTGCCTCCTCAGCCTCGATCCAACCCAAATCAGCTTGAGACTGGTTAGGAGGGCGGGGCTTCTTTGGGGGCCTCGGGGACAAGCTCCCCCCATCCCCCATCCATGGCTGCTGCATAGCCGAGGAAAGAGATAAGGGCTCAGGAACTCTACCTTGATGCCTCAAACAGAACACCTGATGCATTAACAAGACGAAGTCAGGACAAAAATCCCCCAACTGCGGCCCGGGACCTAGTCCGGGGGATGCCCCAAGGGAGTCTGCTGATGATTCCGGGCCAGGGATAGTCGAGGTATTCAAACCCGCTTCCCCCTCTATCCCAGAGGATGTCCCTTGGGGCGCAGGGACTGCTACACTCTGCATCTGCTGCTCCACGCTAACCGACACAGCAGCACAGCCCCAACAGATGCCAGTATCCTCGACCGTACCTCTGTGGGTGCCATAGACCAGGCACTGTGGGCACGCTGACATGTGCTGAGTCGCCCACAATACCTGGTAAGACAGAAACAACCGACAATTAGGCGGTGTCCCCAGCAATACTCTTTCTTTCCTTTTTTTTTTTTTTTAACAAAAAAAAAGTAATCTCAACCCAACCTGCTTAACCAGAGAAATTCCTTAAAAGACCCTGGGATCCCCCGGATCTAAAAACTAGCCAGAAAGAAAGATAAAGGCATGGAAAAGTAAAGGAAAATAAATCAAAGAAATTAAATCGGGGCCTTGCTGCGACTTCCTAAGCAAACCGCTGCACTAAATAGCCACGCGGTGAAAACTGCGTGTTCAAAATGGCCGCGGCCCTGTCAGATAAACGTTTGGTGCCGAGAAAGGGATCGCCAGCCCAGCACTTGAGGACAGCGCTATCCCCCTCACCACACCGCCGGGCCAATAATAAAAAGGATCTTACCGGCACAATGAAGTACCCTGCAAGCCACGATGTCGCTCAGTGCTACCACGAGCGACGTCCGCAGCGAGGGCTTCTGATGAATTAAAATACACTCCCCCCGTAGAGACACGGAGCTCCGACGCTCCGCGGAAGCCTGTGTAAGTGGGTGCCGTCTGAGGAGCTCTCCCCCATGCCTTCTAGGGAGAGAGATCCAAAAGAAGCAAGTGGTCTTGGCCCGGCAGAGGAAAAGTAAATCCCCTTAACTGTCCTCCTTGCTTTTTGCATCTTTTTTTTTTTTTCGAAAGAATTTAAAGGGATCAAACCAAATTTTAAAGTATGTAAAATTTAAAAGTAAAATTTTAAATAAACTAAACCCCTAACTAAAGTGCTCCTTATTAGTTCCTCTAGTGAGTCCAGCACCTAGGCTCACTACATCTTCCTGCTGCATGGAGACTGGACACACTGGGGCTGATGGGAGATTCCAGCAGGCTACATCCAGTGATGTTATGAGTTTGACATGTCCAGTCTCCAAGCTGCAGGAGGAGGTGCACTACCCAAAGGTGGAGGACTAAACTGGAGGGACGGATAAGGAACTGCTTAAAAGTGTTAAAAACCTAAAAGAGTGGGGTATGGGAGGGGATAATTGGGGGAGGGGGAAAAGGGTAAGGGAGGGTTGAAGGGGGGAGGAGGGAAAGGGCGGGGGGGGGGGGGGATGTGACAACAAATATATGTGGAAGTTAGTTCTAATGTATAGATAAGGCAGATTTTGATAGACCGGTTGCGGTCCTCAGATGTGAAGATCTAAGTTTGTGTTGAAAAAATTGAATAAAGAACAAATTACAAAAAAAAAAAGATAGAAAGCAGAGGGTAGGGCTAAATGGCCAATTTTCCCAATGGAGAAAGGTGAATAGTGGTGTACCACATGGATCTGTGCTGGGTCAGCTGCTTTTTGACATATTCATAAATGACCTGGAAAAGGGAAAACAAAACAAGTGAGATTATCAAATTTGAAGATGACACAAAACTATTTAAAGTTGTTAAAACCCACGAGGATTATGGAAAATTGCAAGAGGATCTTTATAACATGGCAGACTGGGCATCCAAATGGCAGATGAAATTTAATGTAGACAAATGCAAAGTTATGCACCTAGGAAAGAACAACCCAAACTATGGTTACACGATGCAAGGTTTCACATTAGGAACCACCACCCAGGAAAAAGATTTAGGTGTCATCGTGGATAACATGTTAAAACGCTCCAGCCAGTGTGCAGCGGCGGACAAGAGAGCAAATAGAATGCTAGGTATCAAAATAAGGCAAAGGATATTATATTGCCTCTGTATTGTTACATGGTGCGACCACACCTTACATATTGTGTGCAATTCCGGTCGCCGTATGCCATACTGGGTCAGACCAAGGTCCATCAAGCCCAGTATCCTGTTTCCAACAGTGGTCAATCTAGGTCATAAGTACCTAGCAGTTTCACCAAAAGACACAGGTTCCACAATGCTTGTACTGGGTCAAGCAGTGATATCCCGGGTCCCTTTTAATAATGGTTTATGGACCTTTCCTCCAGGAACTTGACCAAACCTTTTTTAAACCCAGCTACACTAACAGCTTTTATTACATCCTCCGGTAACAAATTCCAGAGTTTGATTACACGTTGAGTGAAAAAATATTTTCTCTTATTAGTCTTAAATAGGTTACCCTGTAGCTTCATTACATGTACCCTAGTCTTTCTATATTATGATGACGTAAACAATTGATCTACGTTTACCCGTTCCACTCTATTCAATTTATTTATTTATTTAACAGGCTTTTATATACCACCCCTTCCTGAGATCAAGGTCAGTTTATATGAAACATCACAGGAACTTTTACATTAAACTTTGAAACTATGTACACTTAACTTGTTACAACTATATACAATAAACATTTTATATCTATATACAATAGTCTGTGTGTGGTATAGTTGTATACATTGGTATCAACTGGGAGAAAATCATACATGTGACACTCAATGCAAAAGATTGGAAAACCTGCTGCTGGACTGCTGTCTGCATCTTAGTTTTAAGGTTGTGTTTAGGTATTTAAGTTCTTTACCTACTAAGGGTTGGTAGGGATATTTATAGTAATAAAACGACACCTAATACATTTAATGTACTTTGTTCACCTGAAGCTTAATTAATCTCAGGTCCTTAATGTATGCCTGATGAGGACAAACAGCTGCACCTGAGAGTGAATATGGCACCTCCTTTCCTTGGAGAGATTTATGCACCTATAAAGCTACAATTATCCCAGGGGTGGGTGGGTGTTGGGGAGGGAGGAGGAGAGGGAAAAAGACTTATTAAAAGCTGGCTACTACACAGTACCCTGTCCTGTGCTTCTAATATAATCTGTGACCGATTTCCATGGGAAGTCCCATAGCCCTTGCTTGGATAAAGGGAGTCTTGGGTTCTAAATTAAACCAGAAAGCTCTCTGCTGTGTTTTAAATTTAAACTGAAAGCTCTTTGCTGCTACTAGGCCCTGACTGATTTAACAAATTCACTGGGTTCACAGATTAATCAGCTTTAATCTAAAGAATTCCTTTTTCCCCAAGATTTAGAAAAATTACCAGAAATAAATACTTACAATTACAGATCTCTGTCCAGAAGTAGCAGTCTCCTTTTGTAGTCCTTCAAGGCTGAAAGGGGGCAAGGCTACCCTTTCAGCAGCCAGGCTGTTAGCGCTGGAGACACTAATTTGTGGTGTAGGACGGAGCCCTCCTCCTGTGACAGCAGCCCCCTGGGCACTCCCCAGGGGGCCAGGGGTGCCGTGGATAAGTGAAGGAGCAGAAAGAGCCACAGTTGTCTGGGCCACTAAGGGGCTGCTAGTATCAGAAATGCCCTGTCATGTTGAACCTTGAACAAGATATTAGCAATCAGTAATGGGCTGCGAAGGTAAGGACTGAAGACCAGGTGGCTGCCCGGCAGATGTCCACCATCGGGACAGAACGCAAGTTTGCCACAGAGGCTGCCATGGCCCTGACACAGTGCACCATGACACGGCCTTCCAGCAGGAGCCCCTCCTGCCCACAGATGAGGGAGATACAGTCCACCACCCAGGTGGACAGTGTACGCTTGGTTACCGCCTTCCCCAGCCTACTGGGGTCGTAGGAGACGAAAAGCTGAGTAGCTTTGTGGTGGCCATGAGTGCATTGGATATAGAAGGACAAAGCCACAGTCCAAGGTGTGAAGGACTGTCTGCCCTACTGGAGTGAGGTCTCGGAAAGAAGGTAGGGACTAATTATCCCCGCTTGCAGTGGGTATCTCAGCATTCGGGAGCTCCCTCTACTGCTGCATCTCTGCCATTAGCCTTCTCGGCAGCGGCTCTTGAAGACCATAGTCCCTCACAACCACTGCTGCCGCGTAGGCGTGAAGTGGGACTGCACGTCCACACGTTCAGTAGTACTAGCCACTTAAATGGCGCACACCCATTAGCACTACACACTGCACATTGTTCTGTGTACAGATCGCAGGCTGACACATAGCGGGCTGACGCCGCCACCAGGCATCCTGGGCACATCCTAAAACATCCAGCCCTGTTATCATGTCTTCTGAACCTGATCTCGGCCTCCACCCTTTTCACCGCATCGCATTACAGCTTGGGAGGCACCAGGAGTGGCTGACTCATCCTGCTTGTCCTTGGAGAAAACGGAGTTACTTACCTGTAACAGGAGTTCTCCGAGGACAGCAGGATAAGTCAGCCACACATACCCGCCCTCCTCCCCTGGAAAAGGTCTCGGCCTCGGACCAGTGCCGACCTCCTAGCGGCTAAGGCTCAGCTAGTGACGAACTGGATAGCTAGGGGCGGGCCGGGGGGCAGGGCCAGTTGGCCCATGCTCAGAAGGGCGAAAAGCCCTTCTGAGCTATGGAGAGTACTTCCGTCTCGGCCCCGTCGGATGACGTCACGTAAGTACCACACAAGGTACTGTAAATAAGTACCACACAAGGTACTTCAGGCCGGAAGGTCGGGGGTTCAAATCCCACTAGAGGACAGCAACCTTGGGCCGGAAGGACTGGGGTTTCTAGTCCCACAGGTGCTCCTTGTGGTCTTGGGCAAGCCACTTAACCCTCCATAGCCCATGTTCCCTGTAAAATAGTTATCTCCAAGTTATAATGCCCTGTTCAATGTAATTTCAGTTTGTTCAATGTAAACCGCACTGATGCAGAATAGCGCGGTATATAAGAGAATGTAAATAAAGGGAGTACTATTTCCTGGTTGAGATGGAAGGGCGATACAACCTTCCGAAGAAATTTAGGGTGCGTGCAGAGCACCACTCTGTTCTTGCAGAACCTGGTATAAGGGGCCTCCGTCACTAAGGCCTGAAGCTCACTTACTCTGCGAGCGGAGGTGAGTGCAAACAGGAACGCCAATTTCCAAGAGAGGTAGCATAGCTGGCAAGTAGCCAGAGGCTCAAAGGATGGACGAGTGAGCTGCCCCAATGCCACGTTAAGGTCCAATTCGGTTGCTGGAGGGCGAATCGGGTGCTTTGATAAGAGCAGACCCCTAAGAAAGCAGGTCACCAATGGCTGGACCAAGAGGGGCTTGCCATCCACTGGGTGGTGGTGCGCAGCCAGGGCACTAAGGTGCACCAGACGGAGTTAGACTTGAGCCCGGATTGCGAGAGGTGGAGAAGGTACTGTAACACAAAACCCACTGAGCAGGAGAACGGTTCGGCCCCATGCTCGGCACACCAGGCCGAAAACCTGCGCCATTTGAGGGCTTAAGTTTTTCTAGTAGAGGCCTTGCAGGAGGCCAGCAGGATCTCCTCTACCTCACCTGAGAGGATGAAAGGGGCTAGGGTCACCCTTTCAGCAGCCATGCTGTCAGCAACAGAGAACCCAGGTTGGGGTGCAGAAGAGAGCCCCCTTCCTGAAACAGGAGTCCAAGAGAAGTCCCCAACGGGATAGTGGTCTCCACTGTTAATCGGAGGAGCAGCAGAAACCACGGTTGCCTGGGCCACCGAGGGGCTATCAGGATGAGTGAGGCCCTGTTGCGGAGGGTCCTGAACAAGGTTTTGGCAATGAGCAGCGTGGGAGGGAAGGCATACATGAGGCCCTCCGACCATGAGACAAGGAACACGTCCACTGCCATCCTAGAGGGGTGAGCCTGCCGGGAACAGAAGCGGGTCAACTGGAAGTTGTCTGGGCTGGCGAACAGGTCCATCACAGGTTTCCCCCAGATCTAGATGAGCCAGTCGGCCACTGGGGTCCAGCTGCCACTCGTGCAGCTAGAAGACTCTGCTCAGCCTGTCAGAGAATACCCTATTGGATTACGTACAAGCAGAGGACCACTGCCTCCTGAAAAGGGGCACGAGACCCCGTGCCCTCCTTTTTGTTCACATAGATCACCACCATCTGGTTGTCCGACTGGACCAGAACCGGATGGTGAGGTAGGTGGTGGCAAAACGCACACAGGGCTAAGCATATTGCCCGCAGCTCCAGGAGGCTGATCTGCTGGGTGCTCTCGCCTGGTGACCAGCTGCCCTGGGTGTGGAGCTCCCCACGGTGAGCTCCACAGCCGAGCAGGGAGGTGTCTATAGTGAGGACCCTTAAAAAGCTCAGAGCATGAAAAGGCATGCCCGACTCAAGATACTGGACCAGACCAGAGAGTCTGCTAGACCAGAGAGTCTGCCAGTTGGCGGGTTACAGAGACTCTGTCTTAGAGGCACCCTATGGCTTACATCCACTGGTCCCGGAGACACCACTGCACCATCCTCATGTGGAGGCAAGCGCCTGGGGTGACGTGGACCATGGAGGCCATGTGCTCGAGAAGGCGCAGAAGAAGCCGAGTGGGCACAGAGGGACGATACTGTATGTCCTATGTCAGAATCCTGAGACGGTCAGCTTGGTCCCTGGGAAAGAAGGCCTTTGACTGGTGAGTGCTCAGATTTGCCCCGATGAACTCCAGACACTATGTCGGGAGGTGGTGAGACTTGGGGTAGTTTATGACAAAACCCAAGTGCTGCAGAACCTGGATGGTGCGTACAGTGGCCTGCTACACCTCTGAGGCCATGCCTCCCTTTATGAGCCAGTCATCCAGGTCAGGGAAGACAAAGACCCCCTGGAGACGGAGGAAGGCGGCCACGACTGCCAGGCATTTTGTGAAGACCCTTGGGGCAGAAGCCAAGCCAAAAGGGAGCACCCTGTACTGATAGTGCCTGCCCCCCACTATGAACCGCAGGTACTGCCTATGGTTGGGGTGAATGAGGATGTGGGTATAGGCATCCCTGAGATAAGGAGTATAGCCAATCTCCCTGCTGGAGATAGGGCAGCAATCTTCCAAGGGAGAGTATCTTGAATTTCTCCCTCACCAGGAATTTGTTGAGGTTCCGCAGGCCAAGGATGGGCCTTAGGCCCCTGCTCTTTTTGGCACGAGGAAGTACCTGGAGTAGAACCCCTTGCCCTTGAGATGGTGGGGCACCGGTTCCACCACTTTCTCCTCAAGAAGACCTGCCAACTCCTTCAGTAGAAGGGTCCTGGTGGAGGGGAGACCTGAGGGGCTCTTCCGGAAAATAAGGGGGATGTGTCTGTCAGCTGGAGGAGGTAACCCTCCCTGACTACCAAAAGTGCGGAAGAGTCGGTGGTGATGGTCAACCACCTCTGGGCATAGCGGACCAGATGTACCCCTGTGGGCTGATGATCTCCTTGGGGTAGAGAGACTATACTCAAGGAGTCAACCCCCCCCCCCCCTTGGCTGGGCCGGAGCCAGTGCCTGGGGTTTTGGAGCCTTCTGCTTACGAGGGCCATGCCCATGTCCCTTAGTCTGCTGACCCTGTTGGGGAGCTGCGGAGGTCTGAAAAGGTGGGTAGTTTCTGTAAGCAGTCCCTTTCCTCCGGTAGAAAGCGTAGTTACTCACCTGTAACAGGTGTTCTCTAGGGACAGCAGGAATCAGTCCTCACATATGGGTGACATCGGCACCGACGGAGCCCTCGTGCAGAACAATTCAAAGAAAGCTTTTGGGATTGCATCACGCATGCGCGGTCCCCTTCCCACCCAAGGGTGCCATCTTGCTCAGTCAAATGACATAGCTAAAGAGATGGCAAAATAAACCAAAAATAATAATAATAGGACTGCAACTCCAGGGGAGGAGGGAGGGTCGTGAGGACCGATTGCTGCTGTCACTGGAGAACACCTGTTACAGATAAGTAACTACGCTTTCTCCAGGAACAAGCAGGAAGTCAGTCCTCACATATGGGACTCCCTAGCTATAGGCTACTGAGAACCCATAGCTGAAAAATGGCTCCCTCTAGAAGAGCCGCAACAGCTGTGATAGAAATTCAGCAGAACACTCAACACCTCCGGTAACCTGACACCAAAGGGCCGGAGGGTAGGAGTTGCCTATACCTCAAATAAGTTACGGAGTACCGCCTGGCCGAAAGCACTGTCTCGTCGGGACTCCCTATCCAAGCAGTAATGGGCTGCAAATGTCTGGCCCGAAGATCAAGTGGCGGCCCGGCAGATGTCTGCCAGCGGAACAGAGTGTAAGTGAGCCACTGATGAGCTCTTAGCCCTGACATGGTGGGCTGTGATTCAACCCAGCAAGGAGAGGTCGGCCGCCATGTATGCCCAGGCAATGCAGTCTGCCACCCAGGTGGACAACGTGCGCTTGGAGACAGGTAGCCCCAGCCTACTGGGATCATAAGAGACAAAGAGCTGAGTAGCCCTTCGATGTCCCCACGTACACTCCAGGTAGAAGGCTAATGCCCTCTTACAATCGAGGGTATGCAGGACTGCCTCTGCCCGGCTGGCATGCGGTCTGGGAAAGAAGGTTGGAAGAACCACCTCTTGGTTGAGGTGGAAAGAAGAGACCACTTTCGGAGAGAACTTGGAGTGGGTACGAAGGACCACCCTGTTCCTATAAAACTTTGTGTACGGTCTATCCGAAACAAGGGCTTGCAGCTCACTAACTCATCTGGCAGATGTGAGTGCCACCAGGAAGAGCACCTTCCAGGAGAGGAAGCACAGATGGCAAGTAGACATCAGCTCAAAAGGTGGGCGAGTAAGCTGCTCCAAGACCACATTCAAATCCCACTTGGTTGCCAGGGGACGAACTGGGGGTTTTAGTAGAAGTAGACCTCTAAGGAATCTGGACACCAAGGGGTGAGTCGAAAGAGGTTGTCCTTCTACTGGAGAGTGGTGTGCTGACAAAGCACTCAGGTAGACCCTGACAGAGTTAGACTTAAGACCTAATTCTGAGAGGTGAAGCAGGTACTGCAGCACCACTGGTACAAGGCAAGTGAAAGTTTTTTCTTTATGCTGGGTACACCACACCTCAAACCTGCGCCACTTGAAGGCATAGGGTTTCCTAGTAGACTGTCTCCTTGAGGCCAGTGACACTTCTTCAACATTCTTAGGTAGGAGGAGAGGCGCCAGCACGACCCTTTCAGCAGCCATGTCATCAGGTTGAGGGACCTGAGGTTGGGATGTAAGAGCGAGCCCTGCTCCTGGGACAGGAGGTCGGGCTGTGTCCCCAGAGGGAGTGGAGCCTCCACTGCCAGCTGGAGGAGAAGCGGAAACCAAGGCTGTCTTGGCCATCTAGGGGCTACCAGAATGACAGAGGCCTTGTCCCGAAGGATTTTGAACAGAGCCCAGGCCACCAGCCTATTTCCAGTCCCTGTAACCCTTCCCAGTATCAGCCCCTTTCCAGTCCTCCCTCCTGGTTCCTTCCAATGTAAACTTGCATTCCCATGACTGCCACTGGTGTCCATTCGCTTCCAGTCTCCCTCCTTCCCCACTGTCCAGATCCTTGTAGTCCAAATACCATGGCAGCCCCTCTCAGCATGCACTCCCTTCCAGTCCCATTCTCCCATCCCCTCGCATCAGCCCATTTGTAGCCCTAGTCCCCAGTTTTCTTCCAAGGCCAGCAGCTCTATCCTCCCCTCCCCACCATCAGCTCATTCACAGTTGAAGCCCCTCCGATCAGCTCACTTCCAGTGCTAGTCCCCCCTCAACCCCATTACCAGTGCTAGCTTCCCCTAATCAGCCCATTACCAGTTCTACCCCCCCATCAGCCCATTTCCAGTCCTAGTCTCCCCGATCAGCTCATTTCCAATGCTACCCCCCTATCAGCCCATTACTGTATATACCGTGCTATTTAAGTTCCGTGCGGTTTACAGAAAACAACTTAATATATAGAACAGGTTTACAATGAATAGGATTACATTGAACAAGAGTTTACAATTAGAATGGAACAGTATAATTTATAACAGTATGAACATGGTTTTAGTGATTAATAAATACATGAACTATTTAAAGTCATTTAGGGAGCTCATTTCTAGTGCTATTCCCCCCTCAGCCCATTACCAGTGCTAGCCTCCCCTAATCAGCCCATTATTAATCCTATCCCCCATCAGCCCATTACCAGTCCTAGTCTCCTCTAATCAGCCCATTTCCAGTCCTAACCTCCCCAATCAGCTCATTTCCAATGCTAGCACCCCATCAGTCCATTAGCAGTCCTACCCCCCATCAGCCCATTACCAGTCCTAGCCTTCCCTAATCAGCTCATTACCAGTGTTAGCCCCCCTAATCAGCCCATTACCAGTCCCAGCCCCCCCTCGATCAGTCCATTCCCAGTCCTAGCCTTCCCTAATCAACCCATTACCAGTCCTAGCCCCCCCGATATGCCCATTACCAGTGCTAGCCCCCCATCAGCCCATTATAATCCTAACCCGCACTGTCTCTCCCCTCTGTCCAGTATGTCCCCCTATCTCTCCCCTTTGTCCAGCATTTGCCACCCTGTCTCTCCCCTTTGTCTAGTACTTGTCCCCTTGTCTCCCCCTTTGTCTAGTATGTCTCTGTCTTCCCCTTTGTCCACTATTTGTCCCCTGTCTCCCCCCTTTGTCCCCATCTCTCACCTTTGTCTCTCCTTGTCCTCCTCCTGTCCCCACTCCCTCCACCTGCACCTCTCATCCGGTGGTGGCGGGGGCATTCTGGCTGTTTTAATTTTAGGTTTTGCCGCCTCTGCCCTGCCTCTGTCTTCCCGCTGTGTTTTTTTCCTCAAGAATGCTTGCAGCAAAAAAATTAAAAAAGCGGCGGGAAGGCAGAGGCAGGGCAGAGGCGGCAAAATCTAAAATTAAAACAACCAGCGTGCCACAACCGCTTGCAGCGATCAGGCTGATTTGTTTGATGCCGGCAGCACTCCAGTTGTTCCTGCTGGATGAGAGGGAACCCTTGTCAGTTCCCTTCAAGCCTCCTCCTTCGCCAGTGTCAGCTCCCTCCTCCCCCAATGTCAACCCAATTGCAGACCCCACCTTCCCATCATGTCAATTCCATTCCAGCCCCCTCCTCCCCCTGTGTCATCCCCATTGCAGACCCCATCTTCCCTTCAAGTCAATTCCCTTCCAGTCCCCCCTGTCAGCCCAGTTGCAGACCCCACCCTTCCCTTGTCAATTCCCTTCCAAGCCCCCCCTCCCTCCATGTCAGCCCCATTGCAGATCTCACCTTTCCCTTGTCCCCTGCCCCCTCCTCCCCTCTCCCCGTGTCTGCCTGCTACTGTCCCCACCGTAGTACCTGTGCCTCCTTCTTCTGCAGCTGCGGCTCCCTACCTCTTAGGGAACCGCAGCTGTGCTGGTGAAGCCAATGTGGCGCCTTCCCGTCTCTCGTAGGGCTCCGTGCAGCATTGTCCTGTCCCCAAAGGAAGTGGTAACAACTTCCTTTGGGGGCGGGACAATGCTGCACGGAGCCCTCCAAGAGATGGGAAGGCTCTGCACCGGCTTCACCAGCACAGCTACGGTTCCCTAAGAGGCAGGGAGCCTCAGCTGCAGAAGTTGTTGTTAGGTGGTGAGTTTGCTGCTGCCGAGAAGCGGACTTGGCAGCGGCAGCAACAACTTGTGCGCCTTTTTTTTTTTTTCTTAAACTTTGAAGGCAAAGCGAAGTGGTTGTTTTGGGGGCATTTGCCTCCCTCAAAACTCTGCCGCCTGAGGCAGCCGCCTCACTTCACCTCATTATAGAGCCGCCGCTGGGCTCTCTATGTTTATTATTGAAAATATATGTTGCTTGGACAATGTATTTTCTGCACTCCTTCCCTTGACCTACTAGTGACCGGAGCTGCGTGTCTCCCTCTGGAAGGAAAGAGTCCACAAACCCGTCCAGATCGTGCATGATATTCCGCAAGTACATGCCCATAAAGAGTTGGTAGAATGCTATGCTGGACATTAGCATAGCATCTTGAAAGAATTTCCTTCCACAAGAATATAATACCTCGCCTCCTGCTCTCAGGGGCACCAATCGAGTACAGATAGAATTGTGTGCCCTCTTCTGTTCTGTACAAAATCTAGACAGATTTTGGCGATTATTCGCAGAGAGTGGCATATTGTTCAAAGAATTCCAGCCTTTCAGCCCCAGCAAGTGATGATAGTGCACCGAAGGAATCCTAATTTATCTAACCTCCTTGTATCCTCTGCCTTGCCAGTACCACACTGCAAACCGATCACCACGAGACATTTTCTGTGTGGAGCTTATTCGGTTTGTGATCATGTTATCATGACTAAAGATGAATTCATTCATCCATCCACCTCCTTTAGGTTTCCTTTGAATAGCTTTACTAATTGCCAAACAGAGAATGTCATCTATGTGATCATCTGTCCATGTAATTTTATTTACATTGGTAAAACTAACAGAAGTGTTAAAATGAGGATCACTGAACATAGGAGCTGTATTAAGCGTAACCACCCCCAGAAGACACTAGCTGAACACTGGGCATCTGCTAAGCATAAGATCAGTGATTTGAAATTTCTGTTTTTGCAGCAAGTCCATCCACATTGACGAAGGCGGTGGGGGTGATGTGGCCAAACATTACTGAGGTTGGAACAGAAACTCAATTTTCAAATGAACACATTACAACCTTGGTCTTAACCAAGATATAGATTTTACTGACTTTCTATAGATTTCTGCAGCTTCTATCGATTACGAATGTTCAGCCTATGGACTAATTTATTTATATTCATATCTATATCTTTTGAACATTCATACTTTATATATTCTCAGTGAATTTTGATGGCCATGGAGTGACAGGTTATAATTTCCCTCAATCTTAACCGAGATATAGATTTTAGTGCCTTTTTATAGATTTCTGTAGCTCTTATGGATTTGGTTGAAGAATGGTTGATCCATGTACTATTTTTATTTATGATTTTATCATTTTTTTTATATACTTATTATTATTAGGGGTGGGGGGTTTAGGGATTTTTAATGGCCGTGGAACAGCAGTGTTTTATCTGCTTTTCCCCTTGGTCATTTACTTGGTTTTGATCACTCAATTATGGTTTACTATTTATTGCCAACTTAGTATGTACCAATGAGTTTTTATTTATATTTTTTATGTTCTTTTTTATCTTTTACATTTCAGTGCCACTGTTTTATTGACTTTTAGATACCCCACGGCCTCACCTTCATCTGGTTTTATATGGTTCTTTCATATGGTTTTCTATTGTCCGTACATCGCATGAGGTTTGTGCTTTAGTAATAAATGCCATTCCATTTATAACATTAATCTTTAGTCTATCTGAGCTTGGAAGTATGGACTTTTAGTTGTGAGCTTCTATTTATTATTTATTTATTATTTTACTATCAAGTGTGCACGGTACCACATGCCCTATGTTTATAGTGCATTGTTTCGGTGCTGTTTGAGGTAAATGAAGAGTCCTTTTTAAGCAAATATTCACATGATCTATGAGTTATGTCTATTATTTATTGATAATTCCTTTGAAGTTTGTTATGGTTTATTTTTTGTCCTCTATAGGACATTTTTAGTTAATTTAGTGTGAGTAACTTAAAAAAATGTGAGTTTTGAGGCGTTTCATGCACATCATGGGCTTTGGAAGTGCTCTGGTTGTCAGATTTAATATACAGTAATTTCAATATAAGGATTTATAGATAAGATGTAGTATTCCTATCAGCAAATTAATTGTATTCATCTGCTCATGACGTCAATGTGACATCATCCTTCCAGTCTATATTTAAATGCTATTTGCGTGGGCTCCCTCTTCCGTTTGATTTCCTTTGTTTTGGAGGAGGTAAGCGTTAAGCACAGCTTAACTTCATCTAGAGGCTGGTGTTATTAATGCAATGATTGATTCAAAAATGCAGATAGTGCCATCAATCAGGAACAATATGTATTTAGTCGTGTGGTACGTAAATATCAAGCTGGTCTTAGCCCCGTGAACCGCATAGATATTAATGGCGAGTGCCAGTATCCTAGCATGACCAATTACATACTGATGATGACCTTTATGTTAGGATTGTCAGAGATTTTGTTTGTTTATAATGAACAGTCCAGACTCTTGAGAATTGAGTATACAAGCTGTTTTGCGAGGTTGCACACAATTCCATTGCAAGTGTCTGTAGCTGGTCTTCTAGTCAGTTTGTGAGCACTCCAAGTTCCTTTACAATTATGCACTACAATAGATTGTGTTAATGTTAAAATTTCACTATCATAGCTTCTAGCGATTTTTATACTGGTAGTTTGACTGTTCTATATCTTATGAGTAAATACAGGTTTTTCTTTTGGCTCCTTGATCACATAGGTGTTTGCATTTGAGAATTGTTCCAATATCACCACTAGTTTGGTGTCAATTCACCCTTTGGTATACAAACTATGTTCCCTCCTCCTTTCCAATGGATTGTACAAAAATAAAATGGACTACATCTGTGGAAGTCAACAATGGAAAAGCTCTATAACATCAACAAAAACAAAACCTGGAGCTGACTGCGGTACAGATCAGCAACTACTAGTATACAAACTCAAGCTAAAGTTGAAAAAGAGCAAGCCACTCATGAATGTAGCAAAATATGACCTTGAGAATATACCACTGGAATTTAAAGACTTCCTGCAAAATCGATTTGCTGCTTTAGATACAAATGACAGAGCTCCAGAAGAGTTATGGAATAACATCAAGAAAGTTGTGTTGGAAGAATGCGAGAAGTCTCTACAAAAGGTGAAAAAGCAAAAACAGCCAAAATGGATGACGGAAGAAACTCTGAAAATTGCCCAGAAATGCAGAGAAGCTAAAGCCAAAGGAGAAAGAGGCAAACAGAACTTAGAGATTTCCAACGTGCAGCAAGGCAAGACCAGGAGAACTACTACAATGATGCATGCAAGGGCATAGAAGCAAAAACTATTAGAGGAAGAATAAAATTGGCTTTCCTAAAGCTATGAGAGTTAAATAAAAAATTCCAACCTCGAATTGGAATGTTACAAGATGCTCAAAGATCTATGTTGAATAATGCTGAGAAGATCAAGAAAAGGTGGAAAGAATATACAGAGTTTATATATGATAAAGATCAAGTGGACCAACAGACGTTTCAACCTGTACCTTATGATCCAGAACCATTGGTGATGAAAGAAGAAGTCAAAGCAGCATTGAAAGCCTTATCAAAGAACAAAGCATCAGGCATTGATGGCATTCCCACAGAAGTATTACAGCAATCTCATACAACTGTTACCATACTTACAAGGCTCTGTCAGGAAATTTGGAAGACAAATTCATAGCCAACTGACTGGAAAAGATCTGTAGTTATACCAATACTAAAGAAAGGTGATCCAACTGACTGTGGAAATTATCGCACAATCGCTCTGATCCCATATGCCAGCAAGTTTCTACTGAAAATTATTCAACAGAAAATACAACCATATCTGGAACAAGAACTACCTAAAGTGCAAGCAGGGTTCAGGAAAGGTTGAGGAACGAGAGACATCTTCGCGGATGTCAGATGGATCCTCGAATAGAGTAAAGAATACCAAAAGGATATCTATTGACTACAGCAAGGCTTTTGACTGTGCAAACCATGAGAAACTCTGGGCCACATTAAGAAGAATGGGTATACCAGAACACCCAATCGTTCTCTTGCACAGTCTTTACATTGATCAAGAAGCAATAGTTTGACGGGAAAGCGTAGTTACTCACCTGTAACAGGTGATCTCCGGGAACAGCAGAAATTTTGTCTTCACATATGGGTATCGTCAGTACCGACGGAGCCTGCGTGGGAACGCTCCCCAGCATCCAATAGGAACGCTTTTGGGAGCATCCCTCAGCACATGTGCGTTGCCTTCCTGCCTTTCCAACTGTCCCTCTTCAGTTAAGTTTGTAGCTGATTGAAAGGAGAGAGGGAGAGAGGAAAGAGACAAAGAGAGAGAGAGACAACTCCTAGGGGAGGTGGGTGGGTTGTGCGGACTAAATTCCTGCTGTTCCCAGAGATCACCTGCTACAGGTGAGTAACTACGCTATCTCCAGGAACAAGCAGGAATGTAGTCCTCACATATGGAGACTCCCTAGCTGAAGATGCCAGGGAGATATCTCCAGGAAGGTGAGAATCCTTCCTCCCATGGATCTCTGGCATCCCACCATGGTTGGTGGGTAGGAGTTGGTTTAGGTTTGAAAGAGATTTTGAAGAACAGCTTGGCCAAAGAAGGCATCCCGGCGGGAGGCTTTATCCAGGCTGTAGTGGGCTGTGAAGGTGTGTACCAAAGCCCAGGTGGCTGCTCGACAAATGTCATCGATAGACACAGAGTGGAGATTAGCCATGGAAGCTGCCATGGCTCTCATATTGTGAGCTGTGACATGGTCCTGAAGAGGAAGACCCGTACTCTCATAAGTAAAGGATATGCATTGGGCAATCCATTTAGATAAAGTTCTTTTGGAGACCGGAAGTCCCAAATGACTAGGGTCAAAAGCTACAAAAAGTTGCGAGGACTTTCTATGTTGCTCTGTTCTTTGAATGTAAAAGGCCCTTTTACAATCCGAAGTATGAAGGTTTCTTTCTGCATTAGAGGCATGAGGCCTCGGAAAAAATACAGGAAGATAAATTGATTGTTTTAAATGAAAAGGCGAAACCACCTTTGGCATAAAGTGTGGGTGAGTTCGAAGAACAACCTTATCATGATGAAATCTAGTATAAGGAGGATTAGCCACTAAAGCTTGCAATTCACTAATGCGACGGGCAGAAGTGATTGCAATTAGGAAAATGACCTTTCAGGTCAAAAACGTAAGGGCTGTAGTGACTAAAGGTTAAAAAGGCGGCCTCATGAGCTGCCCGAGAACTAGATTTAGATCCCATGCTACCGGTGGTGGCCTGATGGGAGGTTTAGTTAATAAAAGGCCTCTCATAAATCTTGATAGGAGTGGGTGAGAGGAAATTGGTTGTCCATTTAGAGGCTTATTAAGAAGCTACAATTGCACTAAGATGGACTCTTACCGAATTGGACTTTAAGCCAGAATTTGATAAGTGAAGGAGATACTCTAGTATCGATTCTAAGGGTACGAACAGGGGGTTTAATCCCTTCTTAGAGCACCATATAGTAAAACGTTTCCACTTGAAGGCATAAGATCTTCTTGTGGAAAGTTTCCTAGAAGCCTGAAGAATATCTTTTACCTGCTGGGACAGGTTGAAATCCTGGAGGTCTAAGCCTTCAACAACCAGGCTGAGAGGTGCAGGGACTGGGGATTCGGGTGCCATAGCATCCCGTTCTCCTGGGAAAGGAGATCTGGAGCATGCCCTAACTCCAGAGGTGGCGCTTGAGAGAGATGCAGAAGCAGTGAATACCATGTTTGGCGTGGCCATTGTGGTGCTATGAGAATCATGCAACCCCTGTCTCTCTGAAGTTTGAAGAGTGTCTTGGGGATGAGGGGAATGGGTAGGAAGGCATAAAGGAAGTCCTGACCACAGTGAAGGAGGAAGGCATCCCTTGCCTGACAGTTGTGCGCCGGAATCCTGGAACAGAACCGGGGAAGTTTGGCATTCAGTGGACTTGCAAATAGGTCTATGTCTGGAGTGCCCCAGAGATGAAATATCTTTGCCACCTGGTCTAGGTGGAGTGACCACTCGTGAGGTAGCAGTAGTCGACTGAGTTTGTCTGCCCAAAGGTTTTGAATGCCTGGAAGATATACCACTAGAAGGTGAATTTGATGCTCTCTGGCGAGGGCCCATAGTCGTAAAGCTTCGTTGCATAATGACAGAGAGCCTGTCCCGCCCTGCTTGTTCACATAGAACATGGCTACCTGATTGTCCATCTGGACTAGGACTGTCTTGTAGCTGAGCTGGGTGTGGAACACTTGAAGAGC
This sequence comes from Ichthyophis bannanicus, assembly GCA_033557465.1. Classification (NCBI taxonomy): domain Eukaryota; kingdom Metazoa; phylum Chordata; class Amphibia; order Gymnophiona; family Ichthyophiidae; genus Ichthyophis; species Ichthyophis bannanicus. The sequence goes on from CM066033.1 coordinate 130,335,274, forward strand.
TAAATAGATGGCTCTTAATTCCAGGTGGTTTATGTGTAAACCAACCTCCTGTGGAGTCCAGGTGCCCTGGGTAGAGAGATGATTCAGGTGTGCTCCCCAAACCACCTGTGATGCATCTGTTAGGGTGGCCTGAAAGAGGGGTTGATGGAAAGGAGACCCTACTGTCAGATTTTCTAATGATTGCCACCATTGGAGGGACAAAATTAGTCGTTGAGAGATTGTTATTTTGTCCGACAAATGACCCGTGGCCTTTGTCCACTGTGTGGAGAGGGTCCACTGAGCTGCTCGCATGTGGAGGCAAGCATATGGGACTACATGAACTGTGGATGCCATGTGTCCCAGTAACTGCAGTAGCTCCCGAGCAGTGAGGCAGGATTTGCCTGCTGCTTGAGAAGCTAACTGCATTATGCGAAGGCATCGGGCTTGTGGAAGGAAAGCCCTTGCCTGTCTGGTATCCAGACAGGCTCCTATGAATTGGGAAGGAACTAGTTGAGATTTCGGGAAGTTTATTACCAATCCCAAGTATTGGAGGATTCGCATTGTATGAGACAGTGCAGTGCTGGCCTCTGTCACTGTGGAGGCTCGGATGAGCCATTCGTCTAAGTAGGGAAGACAAAGATCCCCAGGGTTCATAGAAATGCAGCTACTACTGCCATGCATTTCGTGAATACCCTTGGTGCTGAAGCCAGACCAAAAGGAAGAACCCTGTACTGGAAAGGTCTTCCCCTGAACAGGAAACGTAAACATTTCCTGTGATCTGGATAGATAAGAATGTGAGTGTATGCATCCTTTAAGTCTAGAGAGCAAAGCCAGTCCTGGCTTTGAAGGTATGGCATTAGAGTTCCCAGAGAAATCATCTTGAATTTTTCTCGAAACAGATATTTGTTCAATTCTGTGAGGTCTAGAATGGGTCTGTGTCCCCCTGTTTTCTTTGGGATAAGAAAATAGGGAGAGTAGAACCCTGTACCCTGTTGAAGAACGGGTACTTCCTCTATTGCCCCTTGTGCAAGAAGTGTAGAGACCTCGTAGTCTAGCAGATTGTCTGCAGAGGTTTGTGAATTGAACTGCTTTAGAATTGTAGGAGGGGGTAAGCTGTGAAAATGAAGTTTGTACCCCTCCCCTACAATGGACAGAGTCCAATCTTCTGCTGTTATCTGATGCCATCTGTTGACAAAGTGGAATAACCTGCCGGGAATATTGGGGGGTTGAGGACCCCTCAGAGGCAGGAAGGCAAAGCTCTCTAAGAAGGAGTCAAAGCCCTTGAGGGGGCTGAACCTGGAGAGCTGGTTGGGCTCTCGGGCCTTTTGGTTTCTTTTGTTGTCTAGTTTGTCCCTTTTGGGCAACCTGACCTGGAGCTTGAGTCTGATGGGTATAGGAAAGATAAAACTTCCTCTTTTTGCTAAAAGATGGTTTCTTATAAGGCTTTCTTTTGGCTGGAGTGGCTGTAGACTTTGACAATCTATCTAGGGTAGAATTGTCAGCATCTAACTCGTTAGCCTTCTCCTGCTAGTTCTTGCCGAAGAGATTTTCTCCCATGCAAGGAATGTTGCCTAACTTGTCCTGTACCCAAGTCTCCAAGTCTGATGCCTGTAGCCAGGCAATCCATCGTGTGCCAATGGCAATAGCAGAAGTTCTGCTGATGCATTTGAAGCAGTCCTAGACAATGGGATGCTGTTCCAAGGGTTGCAGAGCAGAGATGGCATCCATCCGTTCAAGAAAGGTCAACGCGTCTTCAGTAGTAGACTGGCTAATCTACTGAAGAGGGCTTTAAACTAGATTCGTTGGGGATGGGTGAAGAAAGCCCCAGGTAAGTGAAAGCCCCCAGGTAGGTGATACATTAAATAACTTTATGGAAATGGGTAACAGGGGTAACATATTCAAAGCAGTGTGTATAAATGCCTGTAGTATGGGAAATAAGATCCCTGATGTTGAAGCTTTGGTGGGAGTGGCTGACTTGGATTTAGTGGCAGTTACAGAAACATGGTTCACAGAAAACCATGATTGGGATGTAACTATACCTGGCTATACTTTATTCAGAAAGGACAGGGTAGGAAGTAGGGGAGGAGGAGTGGCACTATATGTAAAAACTACTATTAAAGCTTTGGAATTACAGAGCTTAAAAGGGAGAGGGGAGGCATTGTGGGTTAAACTAGAAAGAGGGAAAGAGAAATCTATTTACATTGGTGTGATATACAGACCTCTGTCACAAGAGGAAGAGGTGGACAGAGAGTTAATTGAAGACATGTGCAGCATTGCTAGGAAAGGGGAAGTGCTACTGATAGGAGATTTCAATATGCCAGATGTTGATTGGCACATTCCTGCTGCAGTATCATCTAGAAGTAAGGAGATCCTGGATTCTCTACAGGGAGAACTATTCAGGCAATTGGTAACAGACCCCACACGTGAAGGGGCCATACTGGACTTGGTGCTTATCAATGGTGAAAGTGTTTCTGATGTTGCAATGGGAGATCATTTTGCATCCAGTGATCACCAGATGGTGTGGTTCAGTATTAGGACTAGGGCTGTTAGAATTCATTCAAAGGCGAGGATCTTAGACTTTAGGAAGACTAACTTTGCGAAGATGGGCCAATACCTCAGGGAGTCGTTAGTTGGATGGGAACAGCTGAGGGATGTAGAAAAACAGTGGGAAAAACTGAAAGGGGATATTTTAAGGGCAACCAACGTTTTTGTTAAAATGGTAAATAAAGGTAAAAGGAAAAGGAGACCGCTATGGTTTTCGAAAGAAGTAGCTGAAAAAGTGAAGAAAAAGAGGGAGGCCTTCATGAAATACAAGAGATCACAGAGAGAGGAAGACAGGCATCTGTATTTGGAAAAACTTAGAGAAGCTAGCAAAGTAGTCAAGAAGGCAAAGATTCAAAAGGAGGAGGAAATAGCCAGTGCAATAAAATGGGGGGATAAGACATTTTTCAGATATATTAGTGAGAAGAGGAAGGGCAAGAGTGGTATTGTCAGACTCAAGGGTGCAGGGGAGGAATATGTAGAAGCTGACAAGGATAAAGCGGAATTGCTTAACAAATATTTTTGTTCTGTGTTCACAGATGAAGAACCAGGAGCAGGACCTCAGAAAACACACACAAATAGGAACAGAAGCAAAGGACATCTTGAACAATTTTCAAAAGACTGTGTTCGTGAGAAACTAGCTCAACTTAAAGTAGACAAAGCGATGGGACCGGATGGGATACACCCGAGAATACTAAGGGAACTTGGGGACGTTCTAGCAGCTCCACTGACTGACCTTTTCAATGCCTCGTTGGAGTCAGGAGTGGTGACAATGGACTGGCGAGAGGCTCATGTGGTGCCTTTACACAAAAGCGGAAGTAAGGATGTGGTTGAAAACTACAGGCCGGTTAGTTTAACTTCGGTGGTGAGTAAATTATTGGAAACGCTGCTGAAAGAGAAAATAGTGAGGTTTCTGGAGTCCAGCGGATTACAGGATCCGAGGCAGCATGGATTCACCAGAGGCAGGTCTTGTCAGACAAATCTGATTGATTTCTTTGACTGGGTGACCAGGGAGTTGGACCAAGGGAGAGCCCTAGATGTGGTGTATTTAGATTTCAGTAAAGCCTTTGACACTGTTCCTCACAGGCGACTTATAAACAAACTGAGCACCCTAGGGATGGACCCTAAAGTTACTGCTTGGGTTAGAAATTGGTTGGGTGGGAGGCGACAAAGAGTACAAGTAAATGGAGCTCACTCTGAGGAGAAGGATGTTATCAGTGGTGTGCCCCAGGGATCTGTCCTTGGTCCGATTCTTTTTAACATCTTTGTTAGTGATATAGCGGAAGGGCTTTCAGGTAAGGTTTGCCTCTTTGCGGATGATACCAAAATCTGCAATAGAGTAGACACCCAGTAAGGGGTAGATAACATGAGGAGGGATCTAGCTAAGCTTGAAGAATGGTCTAGAATTTGGCAGCTGGGATTTAATGTTAAAAAATGTAAGGTCATGCATTTGGGCTGCAGCAATCCAAAGGAGCAATATAGTATAGGGGGTGAAGTACTTTTGTCCACTAAAGAGCGGGACCTAGGCGTGGTTGTGTCTGATGATCTTAAAGTAGCTAAACAGGTAGAAAAGGCGACGGCAAAAGCTAGAAGGGTGCTTGGGTGCATACGGAGAGGAATGGCTAGCAGAAAAAAGGAGGTGATAATGCCTCTGTATAAGTCTTTGGTGTGACCTCATTTGGAGTATAGTGTGCAATTCTGGAGACCGCACCTTCAAAAGGATGTGAACAGGATGGAGTCGGTGCAGAGGGTGGCTACTATAATGATAAGTGGTCTTCATTATAAAGCATATGAGGACAGACTGAAGGATCTTAATATGTACACCTTAGAGGAAAGGCGGGATAGAGGTGATATGATTGAGATGTTTAAATACCTCCGTGGCATAAATGTTCAGGGAGAGAGCCTCTTTCAATTGAAAGCAAGTTCTGCTACGAGGGGACATGGGATGAGGGTGAAGGGAGATAGATTCAGGAGTGATATGCGGAAATATTTCTTTACGGAAAGAGTAGTGGATCCGTGGAATAGTCTCCCAGTGGAGGTGGTAGAGATGAGGACAGTAACTGAATTAAAAAAAGCATGGGACAAACACAGAGGATCTCTAAAGGTAAAAAGGGGACTGTTGTAGTTGCTATGGAAGGACAGACTAGATAGGCCGTGTGGTCTTTTTCTGTCGTCATATTTCTATGTTTCTATGTTTCTGAAGGCTGCACGATTGACAAACATGGAGACATCCTGAGCATGCTTAACCAGAGTAATAAAGTCTTGTCTCTTATCATCTGGGAGAAATAGGCTCATAAGTTCCAAGTCTCCTGTGATTTCTTTGAGGAACATTCCCATATATAGGATATATGAGCTGATCCTAGCTGAAAGCATGGAAGCTTGAAAAGTTCTGCGCCCAAAAGCATCCAGAGTCCTGCATTCACGACCTGGAGGATTGGATGCATGTCTTTTAGCACTTTTTATCCTACGCATGGCTGATTCCACTACCATTGAATAGCGTGGCAGCTGAGTTTTCTGAAATCCAGGACATGGTGGGACTCGATACATAGTATCAAGTCTCCTAGAGTGAGGAGAAGTAGTCAGAGGGGTCTCCCACATTCTGAGCATCAAGATATGCAGAATTTCATGGATAGGCAGAGTAGCTGCCTCCTGAGGAGCTTTAGGATATTGGAGGATTTCCAATTCCTTTGCTCTGGGTTCCTCCTCAGGAGCTACTGTGATTGAAAGACCTTTAGCAATATCATGGATGAAATCCTGAAATGCCATGTCCTCTGGAGGTGACATTCTGCGCTGGGGAGAAGAGGGATCTTCTAAGAGAAACCCTCTAGTGCCAGCAGAATTGTCACAGTCTTCGGAATCGGAGGACTCAAAGTATTCCTGACTCCGATGCTCCTGCAAAGCATGATCCCGGTACCGATCGAAGTCGGTACTGAGGTGACCCGGTACAACTTTATCCACTCCAGTCGGAGGTTGAATAGGAAGAGTTACCATCGGGGCCGGTACCGTTGGTACCGGTATCTGTATCGGTGTCGATGTCGGCACTGGTGCCCTTGGGACCACCGGTACCGCAGCTGAGAGAAGAGCTGCGATACTGCGTTCGATAACAAAAAATCTCTGGTCTATCGACGCTGCCAATGCCTGGGTGTCGGTACTGGTAAGAACGGCCGGAACCCCTGAGCATGGCACAGGTAGTTCTTGCGAGGCTGAAGCCTCGAACATCCTGAGGCCCCATCGATGCTTTGGAAGCCGAAGCCTCCCGCCAGGGCTGTTTTGCCAGTGTGGTTCCCTCAAGGGTAATGCCAATGGCCTCTCGATGCTTAGCAGGAGAGCTACCCTTTGAGGACTGGCTTTTATGTTTAGTTACCTGAGATCCATGGGAGGAAGAAGAGGCCGTTGACGATGTCGATGCAATGGATCTGGCATCTAAAGAGAAGAGGGTACTGAGTTTTGCGGCCCGGTTCTGTCTTCCTCTCTTTGTCATCCCCATGCAGGAGAGACATGCAGTTGGAGAATGATCAGGTCCTAAACATTTTAGACACCAATCGTAGGTGTCAGTGACGGAAATGGTACCGCCACACTTAGTACATTTTTTAAAACCACTAGTTGGCTTTTCCATGATTTTGGACAAATGGGGCCTAATGCCCAAAATGACGCCTAGCACTAAAACAGGAAAGTTTCTGAAAAGAAACAGTGAAAGTTTAGGGGGGGGGGGTTTAGGAAAAGAAAAGAAAAGAAAAGAACTGGCAGTACCAGTAGGTGTCTTGCGGTAGGCAAATGCGACCACAAAAAAGAATTTTAAAGATGAAATGTTCTGCGGTGACAGGGAATAGGTCCTGTTGGCTCCGCGGAAAACAAAGAACTGAAGAGGGACAGTTGGAAAGGCGGGAAGGCAGCACGCATGTGCTGAGGGATGCTCCCAAAAGAGCTCCCAAAAGATACCCATATGTGAGGACTACATTCCTGCTTGTTCCTGGAGATTGACTGGAACATGTCCGTGGGGCTCCGCAGAAAACAAAAGACTGATCTAAGATTGCACTGTGGCAGCAGATGGAAAGGAGGCACGCAGATGCGGTGGAGTCTCTCAAAAGCTTCCAATAAAAGATAGAGAGCGTTCCTGTGCAGGGCTCTTTTGGGGACGTCACCCATATGTGACTCATTCCTGCTTCTCCACGGAGAAGAGCAGAGTCCAGAAACCAGAAATGAAGTGGCCTCGCTTGCCACAGGCCAAACATTTCCTCAAAGAATATAGAGTTAAGGCAAATATTTCAACAGAGCACGTTAAGGCCACGGCAGCCCAAAAGGTATCCATCAACAGTGCTTACACAACAACATATGTTACAGGTGCTTAGGTAGGAACAAATGCTGGAGCCGCTCGGGCGCAATGCACACACAGACCTTGTGACCATGAGGCACATAATAGTAAAAGATACCACTAACACATGCAGAAAATGGCAGAAAACCCTCACACCATGCCAACGATGCCCAACGGTTCGCCCTGAATTGCGCCCCAGATGGATGACTAGGTCAAGCCTTGGTACTCACTCCCTGAGAGCCCCAGGCAGAAATCTGTGCCGGACTCAGCTCTACTCCCCTGAGACTGTTTCTCTGCTTTGTAGGCACTGCATTTAAGATGGCTGGCAGGCAGATTCCTCTGAAAGCCTTCTGTAATCTTCAGGAGAGGGCAGGCAGGAACAGAGGAGGAAGGAGGAGGCATCCTTCCAATTTTCTGGCTGCTCATGAGGCTTTTAACAGGATAAGAGCATGAAGCTAAACCCATTTTCCTTCCTCCTATGACTACTAAAAAGACCGCAGTCTAGTGGAGCCTCCCACGTCATGCTCAAGTGAGATAGTCACCCTCAAGGTGGTCGTTTATGAGAATGTAAATCAATTTTTTCCTCTCAATTATTCAGATTTTCTTTAGAGTGGAGAAAATCAATCCACCATCAGCTGGAGACAAAGAAACACTGAAGAGACCTCTGGTGGCTGAGGCGGATAGAGGCATCTGCTGCTAGGGGAACACAACCTACTTGTCTGGACTGGTCTAGCAGGATGATAGGTTCCACATTATGAATCACCTCCAAGTAAAAGGATCTGGGCATCATTGTGGATAATACGTTGAAACCCTCTTCCCAGCATGCAGTCGTGGCCAAGAGAGCAAATAGCATGCTAGAAATCATAAACAAAGGAATGGAGAATAAAACCAAAGATGATATAATGCCTCTGTATTGCTCCATGCTGCAACCGCACCTTGAATATTGTGTGCAATTCTGGTCACCATACCTGAGCTTGCTGCTCTCCCCGGAGAGGGGAGAGCAGCTTGCTCGTAACAGAAAGAAATCTAGTCCACAATTCACACAAAGATGGTCAACTCTGCTACTGGGAGTCCAGGACTATTGGGATTGAAGGTCAAGAATAACTGGTATGACTGAGGGAGAGGCTCAGTATGATGCAAATAGTAGGCGTGCAGAAAAGCGGCTAGAAGCTGGTTAATGCGAAACTCCGAGACCATTTTCGGGAGAAATTTAGAATGAGTCCAGAGGACAACTTTGTCATGAAAGAATTGCGAATACAGATGGTAATGCATCAGAGCTTGAATGTCCCCCAGCCGCCTGGCTGACATGATGGCGACAAGGAAGGCTATTTTCCAGGTAAGATATTTAAAAGAAGTGGAAAGGAGAGGCTCAAATGGCGGTTGCATCAACTGAGAGAGAATGACATTCAGGTCCCAGGCCGGCATAGGCAGTCGAATAGGCGGATTCGTATTCATTCATAAGACCCCTCATGAATCTGGCTACAACTGGATGTACTGAGATGGGTTGTCTGTCAACAGGGTCGTGAGACGCAGCAATGGCTGAGAGATAAAAATGTACTGAATTAGTCTGAAGGTCTGAGTGGGAAAGATGGAAGACGTAAGACAGAAGCTGACCCGCAGAGCAGTCGACAGGATCAAATCCATTCGAAATAGCCCAGTGGGAAAACTGGACCACTTACCCTGATATGAGCACTGAGTAGATGGCTTTCAAGAGGTAGCGAGGAAAAAAAAGGACATCCTGTGGAAGAGAAGAAATTGACGCATGGTGCCCTGAAGCAGCCAGGTTGTGAGGAACAGGCTGTGGAGGTTGGGATGCAGTAGGTGGCCCTGATGCTGAGTCCCCGATGCAATTGGGTCTGGCTGAGTCCCCGATGCAATTGGAGGATCCCGTAGGAGCACAAGCAGATGGGGGAACCAAAGCTGCTGGGGCCAGCGGGGAACCATCAAGATGATAGAAGCTCCGTCTTGCTTGATCTTCAGCAGAACTCGTGTGATAAGCGGGAACGGAGGAAATGGGAAGGGAAGGCAGTGGGACCAGTCCAGAGCAAAGGCATCGGATACTTGTCTCTGTGGGCATGGTCGGAGGGAGCAGAAGAGTGGACATTTTGCATTGTCTGCTGAGGTGAAGAGGTCCAACTCTGTTTCCCCCCACCGAGCAAAGAGGTTCTGAAGGACTGCAGGATCAAGACCACTCGTGCGGGTCCAGCTAGTGGCTCAACTTGTCAGCTAGCTGGTTTTGAGTTCCAGGAAGGTAAGCTGCCCGCAGCGTAGCATCTATAGAAAGGGCATAATTTTATAGTCACATGGCCTCTTGACACAGTCCAAGGAAGCTTATTCTGCCTTTGTTGATGGAGAACACGGAGACCTGATTGTCAGTATGGACGACAACAATCTGGTGGCATACTCAATCGGTGAAAACCATGAGGGCATAGTAAACTCCCCATTCAACCTAGCAAACCCTAACTTCACTAAGCTAAACATTATGTGCTTCACCCAATTCAACCTAGCAAACCCTAACTTCACTAAGCTAAGTGAATGCCTCACAAGCCTAAAATCATGGCTCTTACAGCACAACCTCCTAATTAACCAATCTAAAACTGAAGCTCTTCAAGTATTTTCCAATATTTCATATACCCCTCCTCCAACCCTTACTATTTGAGATCTCTCACTCACCATAAAAAAACAAGTGAAATATCTTGGTATTATCCTCGATCAGAACCTCTCCTTCTCAGATCAGATAAAGAGAACATCTAACACAATATACGCAAAATTACGTACTCTTTGGAACCTCCAACCCCTCTTAAACCCTAACTCCTTCTGCACTGTCTGCCAGGCCCTTACAATCCCGTCTCTTGACTACTGTAACCTTATCTACCATGGCCTTCCCAAGTACAGTACACAACCTATCCAAATGGCCCAGAACACAATAGCTCGTCTCATATCCAACAACCCTAGACGATCTCACATCACACCAATCCTCCATGATCTCCACTGGCTTCCCATTCAATCCAGAGTTAAATTCAAAGTACTTATCCTCACACATAAAATCATCTTCAATGAGTCAGCTCCGTGCCTCTCCTCACTCTTATCCATCATCCACAACAATAGATCATGTCGCTCCATCACCAAAAACCTTCTTACCATCCCAACAAATAAGACATATTGCAATCAAGCTACTTGTAACCGGACCTTCTCCCTCTATGCCCCGTCCTTATGGGATGCCCTACCTTATGATCTATGAAACTGCTCTGACCACTCTGAGATCCGGAAGAAGCTAAAAACTCACCTCTTCCTGGAACATTTTTCCCTACCTCCATAGTCCTCAGCCCTTTGTCTTCCCCCCATCTCTCCTGCCCTTCAAACTCACTCCTACAACCTCGCTGTAACCATATATCCCTATGTAAATAGTTAATTACTGTATAAAGTTTCACATTTATGCCTATGTATCCTTATTATGTTGTTCCATTGTAAACAGTTGAAATATACTGCCTTATTTTGTTCTATGTAAACCGTCTTGAATCGCAGAAAGACGGTATATAAAAACTTTTAAATAAATAAATAAACTGTTCATAGCTCGAGTACATTGATATGCAAGGATCGTTCTTGTGTCTTGTGTGGAAAGATTGAGCAGATGGGCTCCCCAGCCGGATGTGGATGCATCGGTAGTCATGACAATGTGGTGAGGTGGCGCCTGCAAAGGACATCCCACAGAAAGGTTGAAGGGAATAATCCACCACCTTAGGCTGTCAAGAAGAACTGTCTGTTGCAGTCCTTCAAGAGAAATCCCGGCCTGAAGAGAATGGAAGTGCTGGCACCAGTTGAGCCTCAGATGCCATTGCAGAGGGCACATGTGTAGTTGGGCAAGAGGTACTAGATGCACCAGAACAGCCATATGCCCCAGCAGACGCAGGAGCACACATGTCAGTACTGAGCGGCTTGTAGCAAGAGCACTGCTGAGGGAAGCCAAAGCTTGAGCTCTCTGGATAAGAAGGCAGGCTTTTGCTTGCAAAGTTTCTAGATGTGCTCTGATGAAATCGAGACATTGTCAAGCGATGGATTTGGACTTATCTGTGTTGAGGATGAAACCGAGAATCTGCAGAGTGTCGTAGGTATCCTGCATGACTCGAGCTGCATGGGAAGTACCCGAAACAAGCCAGTTGTTTAGATAAGGATAAACGCAGTGGCCCTGACAACGAAGGTGAGCTGCCACATCATCAGATACTTGGTGAACACATGAGGGGCGGAGGAGAGTCCAAAGGGAAGGGCTTTGTATTAATAAGTGATGATCGAGGAAAGTGAAGCAAAGGAACTTCCAGTGATGAAGATGGATGGGGATATGGGTACAGGTATCTTTGAGGTCCAGAGAGGCAAGCCAATCCAGAGGACTGAGTAAGGGATGGATTGTGCTCAAAGAGTGTACTTTGAACTTTTCTCGCTTGGTTGAGATGCCGGAGGTCCAGTATTGGTCGAAGGCCTCCAGATTTTTTGGGGATCAGGAAGAAGTGAGTAAAAGCCCTAACCCCTCTCTTGAATTGGGATGAGCTTGATGGCCTTATTGAGAAGGAGCTGAGATATCTCCTATGCCAGTTGTGGTACATGCTGCCTCGGGAATGGCTAGCTATGGCTGGGGGCCGAGGTGGAGGAAGGATGTTGAAGTACAGCTTGTACCCCCGAATACACGATGGAAAGGACCTAGCAGTCCATGGTGATGGATTGCCATGCCTCTGCAAAATGTCGGATACTTCCCCCCACCGGCAGGTAGTCAAAAACCAGGGGAGGGCTTGGGCAGGGTGGTTTGCAGAAGAGCATGGGGTTTCTCTCTTGGGAGCGATTATGCTAAGGGTACGATTGGAATGGCTGACCCTGGGCACATAGAAGGTGGTAGCAATGCTGCAGATAGAATTATTGGAAGTAATGATAGTGGATAGGGCACTGATATGAAGGCAAGGAGGAGCAGCGGCCCAAGAAAGAAGCCTCCGCTGACGGAGCAGAGAGATCTTCGACACTGGTATCTTTGATTTCTGAGACTGCCGCTTGAACCTTGGAGCCAGAGAGGCTGTCACCCTGACAAGAGGCATCCGCCAGGCAGTCATGAAGGTCCTGTTGAAGCCCGAACACACAAAGCCATGTGGTCTTTCTGTCAGAAATAGCCATAGCTGCTGAACGGGCCACAGAATCATAAATATCATAAGTGGCCTAGATAATGTGATAGAGAGATTCATGCAAGTTCACAGCCAGCAGAGCTGGGTCCACTGAAGCAAAGTCATCCAGCTGAAGTAGGTGGTCATCGTGATAGTGCAGCATATGCAGTTGGTGAGCTAGGATGTGCACTGCAAAGAGTACTGCTCTGGTAAGACTTACATCCTACAGCATCTAAGGTACGTTGCTCCTTCTCTGGAGGCAACTGGGACAATGACTTGCTGCTCTTGGATGATTTTGAAGACAAACTAAAAAATAACTGACAGATGAGGGAGCTGAGGATGATGGAAACCCAGAGCAGGGAGGACATTGTATTTAAGATGAATGCGTCGGGACACAGCACAGCTGGAAGATGGGGTTTTCCAAATGGAGAATTGAAGATCCTGAAGAATCTGAGGGACCGGTAGTGCAGGAACGTCCTTAGGAGCACTACAAGTTTTCAAGATGGAATGAAAATCCCACTTGTTGGTCGGGGTCTGCGAGTCACTAAGAGCAAGAGCCCGAGAGAGTTTCCGAAGAAAATGTTGGTAAGAAAGATCCTTAGGCAGTTTATCCTGGAGGTTCTGGTCAGAAGAGACAGGAACGGGGTCCTCCACATAAGGATCACAGGGCTCCCAAGAGTAAGATGACA